>JAVGWX010000004.1:39647292-41139792 GCA_036924085.1 Ariolimax columbianus | reverse complement strand
TGGGACAGATTTGCAATCCTGACAGATGGGCTGTGTGAAACCATCAACACACGAAACAACAAAATGAAACCCATGGTGGAAAGTCTAAGCAAGGCAATAATGCAAGCCGCCACTGAAACCATCCCAAGAGGAGCTAGGAAAAACTATAAGCCCTACTGGAATGATGAGTTGCAGAAAGCGGAAGATGCAGTAACAAATGCTAGGAACATGGCAGAGCGAGAACAATCCATGGAGGCAAACATCGCCCTCAAAGCCGCCACGGCGAAATACAAACACACTCTCAAGCAAACAGCAAGAGAAAACTGGAAAAATAAAACGGAAAGCCTAAACCTGGACAAAGACGGGAACACGTTAAGGAAGCTAGTCAGAGCCATGAACGACGAAACCCCGTCAAACAAACATATTACCATCAAGCAGGGCGAAAACTTGCTCACAGGTAAGAAAGCCGCAAACGCTTTTGTCGATCACTATGCCAGAGCAAACCACATCGAGGTCCCTGCAGATAAGCATACAGACATTAGCGAAGAGCTAAAGGGGCACGACAACATGAATACGGCACCTGAAGAGCACATGATGGCCACATTAACAATGCGCGAAATGGAAGAGGCTATGAGAACATTAAAGAAAAGGAAATCTCCCGGAAAAGACGGGATAACAAACGAAATGCTGATGGGGCTGGGCCAAACAGCGAAGAGGAAACTGCTATAGGTTTTGAACCAAAGCTGGAAAAGGGGAATTGAACCCCAGGCATGGAAAGTCGCAATACTGGTACCAGTACCAAAAACAGGAAAGGACAAAACAGATCCAAATGGATACAGGCTCATCAGCCTACTGAGCTATGTCGGCAAGCTGATGGAACGGATGATAAACACCAGACTGATGTGGCATCTGGAAGAAAAACGAATACTAATTCCACAGCAAGCCGGCTTTAGACAGCACAGATCCACTGAGGACCAGGTCATCCTCCTAGCCCAGGAGAGATAAGATGCCTACCAGGCACAGAAACACACAGTAGCTGTTTGGGTGGATCTGGAAAAGGCATTTGACAAAGTCTGGAAAGACGGACTTAGAGTCAAGCTAAGAAGAAATGATGTTTGTGGGAAAATGTTCAAATGGATCAACCACTACCTCAAACAAAGAACGGCCAGAGTCCAAGTACAAGGGCAGATGAGCAAAAAGGTGACACTCGAGCAGGGAGTACCCCAAGGGGGAGTACTGTCACCCACCCTCTTCCTGGTATATATAAACGACATTACAGAGAATATACCAAGGAGAGTCCATAGCTCAATGTCTGCAGACGATCTGGCTATGTGGACCTCTGAAAAGAATCTCACCATAGCAAGAAATCGGATG
Organism: Ariolimax columbianus; assembly: GCA_036924085.1. Taxonomy (NCBI): domain Eukaryota; kingdom Metazoa; phylum Mollusca; class Gastropoda; order Stylommatophora; family Arionidae; genus Ariolimax; species Ariolimax columbianus. The sequence continues at coordinate 41,138,439 of JAVGWX010000004.1, read as the reverse complement.
CAGACGGCCCTAACATCGCTGGAAGAGTGGGCGAACTCATGGCTGGTCAAAATAAACGAGGAGAAAACCACATGCACAATATTATCGCTCTCATTAAAACCCCAAAATACCAAATTAAGTCTAAATGGCAAATTCCTTCAGCCAAACGATAACCCAACCTATCTGGGAGTCACATTTGATCGGCGCATGACATGGAAAAGTCAGATCGAGAGAAACCGAATGAGAGCCAGAGAAAGAATGGCAATCATGAGGAAACTTGCTGGCACCAGCTGGGGAGCAGACGAAGGCATACTAAAGAAACTGTACACTGGAAGAGTGAGACCAGTGCTCGAGTATGGCATTGCGGCATGGACAACAGCAGCAAAGGCGAACTTTGATAAAGTTAGCAAACTTCAAAACCAAGCCATGAGAATTATAACAGGAGGCATGAAGTCAACGTCAATTGTAGAACTTGAAATAATTACAAAACTGCAATCCATGACCGATAGAATGACTGCAGAGCCCAGCTGCAGTCAGAGAAACTCCGAAGACTGACTGACCATCCAATGCACCAGAGACTTAACAATTTGGGAAATGAGAAACTAAAGCGGAGAAACTTTGCAGAAATAGCCAAAAAAAGATGCACGAAGATCCCATAAACGCACTAACAACACCAAAACCCATCACTACTGTACGAAAACCTACCTGGAGGCAGGATATATTTCCAGAGGTGGTAGAAAATATACCAGGTATTGGAAACAAAAACTGCCAGACTGAAAAAGAAAGGAGAGATACTACCCTAAGCTTCATATCGAAAAGCTACCCAAGCATGGACTGGACCTATGCATACACCGACGGTTCTGTAACAAAGACTACACAGAACGGAGGGGCAGGAGCATTCCTGAACCTACCAAATGGCAGAAAAATAACATTGTCATTCGCTACTGGTAAGTACACAAGCAATTTCAGAGCAAAGGCAGAGGCACTGAGGGCGGCAGTGGAAGAAATGGTGACACACAATGAAAATGAAAGCCATATAGTCCTGCTTACAGATGCTCTCGCCGTAGTCACAGCGCTAAAAAGCCAGAAAAAACACTGAGCTTAATGATTTAAGAGCAGCACTCTGCAAACTGTGCCAGCAGTTCGCACCAAAAAGGGTAGTGGTACAGTGGGTCCCATCACACTGCAACATCCAAGGCAACGAGGAGGCAGACAGACTGGCAAAAGAAGGTGCAAGACTACCACAAACAGACACTAGTATGACGTACGAAGAGTCAAAACGGCTTATCAAAGCCAGATACATGACCAAATGGGAAATCGAACATACTGGTTACACCAAAAACGATGCCTATTACCAGTTGAACCGAAGAGAGCAGGTCGTTGTCTTCAGACTTCGCACTGGCCACAACAGACTGAGGTACCACCTATTCAACAAATTGAAGATAGGGTGTACCGACGAATGCCCGTGCGGTACTGGTAAAATGACCACTGAACATCTGCTGCAGAACTGCCCGACATACGAGGATCAGAGAGAGCAGATGTGGCCATTACCAGTGGAACTGCAAGACAAGCTCTATGGCAGTGGCGAGAGCCTCAGGATGACCGCCGCTTTTTTCGAAAAAATAATGGTTACTGTCGGACTGTGTACGCAGAAGAAGAAGAAGAAGGATGGCTCAGCATGCAGAGGAACATTTTTGCCTATGTCAATACCTTTGTGTCTCTGCGTTCTCTTAGTGCTTGTATCCTTCCCATTTTCTCCACTATAGGTGTTGATTTCATTGCTCCTGTAATGACCCTAAGTGCCTGATTTTGCACCTTATCCACGTCTTTTAGGGTAGTGGCGACAGCATCAGGATGACCGCCACTTTTTTCGAAAAAATAATGGTTACTGTCTGACTGCGTACTTCTTCTTCTTCTTCTTCTGCGTACACAGTCAGACAGCAACCATTATTTTTTCGAAAAAAGCGGCGGTCGTCCTGAGACTCTCGCCACTACCATAGAGCTTGTCTTGCAGTTCCACTGGCAATGGCCACATCTGCTCTCTCTGATCCCCGTATGTCGGGCAGTTCTGCAGCAGATGTTCAGTTGTCATTTTACCAGTACCGTACGGGCATTCGTCGGTACACCCTATCTTCAATTTGTTGAATAGGTGGTACCTCAGTCTATTGTGGCCAGTGCGAAGTCTGAAGACAACGACCTGCTCTCTTCGGTTCAACTGGTAATAGGCATCGTTTTTGGTGTAACCAGTATGTTCGGTTTCCCATTTGGTAATGTACCTGGCTTTGATAAGCCGTTTTGACTCTTCGTACGTCATACTGGTATCTGTTTGTGGTAGCCTTGCACCTTCTTTTGCCAGTCTGTCTGCCTCCTCGTTGCCTTGGATGTTGCAGTGTGACGGAACCCACTGTACCACTACCCTTTTTGGTGCGGACAGCTGGCACAGTTTGCAGAGTGCTGCTCTTAAGTCATTAAGCTCAGTGTTTTTCTGGCTTTTTAGCGCTGTGACTACGGCGAGAGCATCTGTCAACAAGACTATGTGGCTCTCATTTTCACTGTGTGTTGCCATTTCTTCCACTGCCGCCCTCAGTGCCTCTGCCTCCGCTCTGAAATTGCTTGTGTACTTACCAGTAGCGAATGACAGTGTTATTTTTCTGCCATTTGGTAGGTTCAGGAATGCTCCTGCCCCTCCGTTCTGTGTAGTGTTTGTTACAGAACCGTCGGTGTATGCATGGGTCCAGTCCGTGCTTGGGTAGCTTTTCGTTATGAAGCTTAGGGTAGTGTCTCTCCTTTCTTTTTCGGTCTGGCAGTTTTTGTTTGCAATACCTGGTATATTTTCTACCACCTCTGGAAATATGTCCTGCCTCCAAGTAGGTTTTCGTACAGTAGTGATGGGTTTTGGTGTTGTTAGTGCGTTTATGGGGTCTTCGTGCATCTTTGCTTTGGCTATTTCTGCAAAGTTTCTCCGCTTTAGTTTCCCAGTTCCCAAATTGTTTAGCCTCTGGTACATTGGATGGTCCGTCAGTCTTCGGAGTTTCTCTGACTGCAGCTGGGCTCTGCAGTCTCTTCTGTCGGTCATGGATTGCAGTTTTGTAATCTTTTCAAGTTCTACAATTGGCGTTGACTTCATGCCACCTGTTATGATTCTCATAGCTTGGTTTTGAAGTTTGTTAACTTTATCGAAGTTCGCCTTCGCTGCTGTTGTCCATGCCGCGATGCCATACTCGAGAACTGGTCTCACTCTTCCAGTGTACAGTTTCTTTAGTATGCCTTCGTCTGCTCCCCAGCTTGTGCCAGCAAGTTTCCTCATGATCGCCATTCTTTCTCTGGCTTTCATTCGGTTTCTCTCAATCTGACTTTTCCATGTCATGCGCCGATCAAATGTGACTCCCAGATAGGTTGGGTTGTCGTTTGGCTGCAGGATTTTGCCATTTAGGCTTAATTTGGTACTTTGGGGTTTTAATGAGAGCGAGAATATTGTGCACGTGGTTTTCTCCTCGTTTATTTTGACCAGCCATGAGTTCGCCCACTCTTCCAGCGATGTTAGGGCCGTTTGCATCCGATTTCTTGCTATGGTGAGATTCTTTTCAGAAGTCCACATAGCCAGATCGTCTGCAAACATTGAGCTATGGACTCTTCTTGGTATATTCTCTGTAATATCGTTTATATATACCAGGAAGAGTGTGGGGGACAGTACTCCCCCTTGGGGTACTCCCTGCTCGAGTGTCACCTTTTTGCTCATCTGCCCTTGTACTTGGACTCTGGCCGTTCTTTGTTTGAGGTAGTGGTTGATCCACTTGTACATCTTCCCACAAACATCACTTCTTCTTAACTTGACTCTAAGTCCGTCCTTCCAGACTTTGTCAAATGCCTTTTCCAGATCCACCCAAACAGCTACTGTGTGTTTCTGTGCCTGGTAGGCATCTTCTATCTCCTGGGCTATGAGGATGACCTGGTCCTCAGTGGATCTGTGCTGTCTAAAGCCGGCTTGCTGTGGAATTAGTATTCGTTTTTCTTCCAGATGCCACATCAGTCTGGTGTTTATCATCCGTTCCATCAGCTTGCCGACACAGCTCAGTAGGCTTATGGGCCTGTATCCATTCGGATCTGTTTTGTCCTTTCCTGTTTTTGGTACTGGTACCAGTATTGCATCCTTCCATGCCTGGGGTACAATACCCCTTTTCCAGCTTTGGTTCAGGACTGATAGTAGTTTTTTCTTCGCTGTTTGGCCCAGCCCCATCAGCATTTCGTTTGTTATCCCGTCTTTTCCGGGAGATTTCCTTTTCTTTAGTGTTCTCATAGCCTCTTCCATTTCGCGCATGGTTAGTTTGGCCATCATGTGCTCTTCAGGAGCCGTATTTATGTTTTCGTGTCCTTTTAGCTCTTCGCTAATATCTGTATGCTTATCTGCAGGGACCTCGATGTGGTTTGCTCTGGCATAGTGATCGACAAAGGCGTTTGCGGCTTTCTTACCTGTGATCAAGTTCTCGCCCTGCTTGATAGTAATTTGTTTATTTGACGGGGTTTCGTCGTTCATGGCTCTGACTAGCTTCCATAGCTTGTTCCCTTCTTTGTCCAGGTTTAAACTTTCTGTTTTATTTTTCCAACTTTCTCTTGCTGTTTGCTTGAGAGTGTGTTTGTACTTCGCCGTGGCGGCTTTGAGGGCGATGTTTGCCTCCATGGATTTTTCACGTTCTGCCACGTTCCTAGCATTTGTTACTGTATCTTCCACTTTCTGCAACTCATCATTCCAGTAGGGCTTATAGTTTTTCCTAGCTCCTCTTGGGATGGTTTCAGTGGCGGCTTGCATTATTGCCTTGCTTAGGCTCTCTACCATGGGCTTCATTTTGGTGTTTCGTGTGTTGATGGTTTCACACAGCCCATCTGTCAGGATTGCAAATCTGTCCCAGTCGGCTCGTTTGTAATTCCAACGTGGGAGCGGTTTTGTTTCCTGTGGGCCTACTTCCATGTCAATGGTTAGCCTGATCGGCCTGTGGTCGCTACCTGCCAGTTGGTTTAGCACCTGGCGGCCTATTTTATAGTGTATGTCCTGTGTGGAGAAGGCCAAATCTGGAGTCGAGGTGGTATGCCATGTTCTTGAATAGAAGCTAGGGCTATCCTCCGGCCTATTGATTAGGGAGAGATTTGCATCTATCTCCCAATCTTCCACTTCGTCACCTCTGCTGTCTGTGTCAGAGTATCCCCATCTCTCCGAGTGGCTGTTGAAATCTCCAACTACTATGCAGTTGGAGTCTCTGACCTCCATGCTCGAGAGCGATAGGTCTCTGTTTGGTGGTCCGTACAGATTGAAAATGCGGAGCTTCGTCTCTTGAGCCATTATGTCAACTCCTACAATTTCTGCTTGTCCGGTGTGATTGACAGGTACCGCGCTACTCGGTATGCTGTTTCTGGTCAGTATCAGGACCCCTCCTTTGTGGCCTTCTCTATCTAGACGGAAAGTCTGGTATCCTCTGATTGAGAATTTATGGTTATTGTTGAGGTGCGTTTCCTGGATACATGCCACGTCAATCTTACCTTCATGCAGGTGATGTGTTAGGGAAAGTTTTTTGTTAATGACTCCCTCCGCATTCCACTGTAATATTTTGAGGGTCTTGATGTTTTGGCCAATAGTCGTTTCCCCATAGCCATGTGCCTTGACTCCACGACACATGGGTGGGTGACCACCAGTAGTCAAGGGTGGGCCCCTTTGAGGCGTGGGGCCCGGCGCTATCGCTGCCTGGCGGGTCTCCTCAGGATGAGCGCCATACGTTTTTCGAATAGGTTGTGCCATCATACTGTGATTTACGTTGCACTGTTTTGTTAGGCTTGCGGCCCCGTGCATCCGATTTCAACAGGCGTTTCTGTAGGGATGCCCTCCTTAGCCTTTGGCTGTCCCCAGCCTATCTGCAAGGCAGCAGTTGTTTACGATCAGAGTTTTCTCTCCTATGGAAGTTGTCTTACCAGACTATCGAGTCTTCACTACTCGTGTCTATAGGGTGCAATGATGATGATATATGAGATGGACTGGTTTACCCGGAAGAGAGGCAGTCCAGTGTGTCTGTATCCCAGGATCGTCACGTCCTGCCAGAAACGTAGCATTTGCATGTGAGTGGAGTATCTCTTTTTCCCTTTGTTTTCTTGGCTTCTATGCAGAGATGGTACGCCTAGCATTCCCCGCCACCTGGGGTGTTGACACAGTGGGGCTGGTGTGCAATGTCCGCTGGTCTGCATCTCTTCTGCGTCCAGCATGATAGTTATGGCTGATAACGTACAGAGGTAGATATCGTAGCCGGAGTGTATTTAGCCAGAGGACAAGCCTGGTAATGTCACAGAGATGTTGATCGCCTGGTGTGCGGACAACTCTCATGGTCAGTGGTTGAGTCTTGACAGTTCACAGTGTGGTGGCTGCTCTACTGTTTTCGACACCCCGACCAGGTTCTAAGTCTTTGGTTGGTGTTTTTCGCACCCCATCGCCGTATAGGGTGAGTATCAAGCAGTTTGTCCGCCCGCTTTGATTTGCGGGCGGCAAGGACCTCTTACTGTGGCTCTACCTGATAGGGCTGGGGCGCAAGCCCCAGGTCCTGAGCATGTAGGAGCCTCCCATTGCAGTGGTGCTGAGATTTTGGGCGGGATTGCGGCTTACAAGGGTTCGGCCGTAATCCCCCACATGGTAGCCTCGCGCCCTTGGCTTATCAGCCTGGTACGTGAACCAAAGTGTCTGCGGCTTCTCTCGATTTGAGCTGGTTTTCCGTAGCAACGCCCTGTCATTTGTAGGGTAAAACTGACCTGTCTTCAGATGATCTATTTCCAGCACCCGTTCACTATTTGGTCAGACGAATTTATTGAGGGCTTTTGTTTGTAAATGACCAGGTATTTGAAATCTGCGGTTTCTGCAGAGTTAAGACACGATTTCCGTAGCGTTCTTTCATTTGAGTGTTTGAGAGCTGACTTGTCATCCGTGAGTCTAATACCAGCGTACGTTCATTATTAGACCCAAACGGCAGTGCTCTCGATTTGTCAGTTGTTCTACAGTATTGGCGTGTTCAGTCAAATTAAGCCGCAGATTCCACACCTGGTGGTGCCCTTCCGTCAATTCCCTTAGCGAGACAATCAAGTTTCTTAGAGGGTAGCCCCAAAATTTTCGAGGGTCTAATTCCAGCACATGTTCTCTATTAGACCCCGCGAAGGTGTACTTTTTGATAGTCATTCTGCAGTATTGGCGTGGTAAGTTAACTTAGGTCTCAGGCTCCACTCCTGATAGTGCTCTTCCGTCAATTCCTTTATCACACACTGGATGCAGACAGAACCGAGCCACAGGGGCATAACCCCAGAGTTCTGGGGGTCTAAGTCCAGCACCAGTTCCATATTAGACCCCAGAAGAATGGTCTCGGCATGTCACTCATTTCAGTGTTGGCCGTGTTGAGTCAAATTAAGCCGCAGGCTCCACTCCTGGTGGTGCCCTTCCGTCAATTCCTTTAAGTTTCAGCTTTGCAACCATACTTCCCCCGGAACCCAAACACTTTGGTTTCCCGGAAGCTGCCCGCAGAGTCATCGAAGCAACTCCTGCGGATCGCTAGTCGGCATCGTTTATGGTCAGAACTACGACGGTATCTGATCGTCTTCGCGCCTCTGACTTTCGTTCTTGATTAATGAAAACATTCTTGACAAATGCTTTCGCAGTAGCTCGTCTTGCGGCGATCCAAGAATTTCACCTCTAACGCCGCAATACGAATGCCCCCGTTTGTCCCTGTTAATCATTACCTCCAGTTCCGAAAACCAACAAAATAGAACCGAGGTCCTATTCCATTATTCCATGCACCATTATTCAGGCAGCCGAGGCCTGCTTTGAACACTCTAATTTTTTCAAAGTAAACGCGCCGGCCACCCAGGACGCTCAGCGAAGAGCACCCGTGGGAGAGAGCCGGCAGACGGTAGGGCAGGAGACAACGGGCAGTGAACCGGCGCGAGCCGGACCGCCCGCCTGCGCCTGAGATCCAACTACGAGCTTTTTAACTGCAACAACTTTAATATACGCTATTGGAGCTGGAATTACCGCGGCTGCTGGCACCAGACTTGCCCTCCAATAGATCCTCGTTAAAGGGTTTAAAGTGTACTCATTCCAATTACGGGGCCTCGAAAGAGTCCCGTATTGTTATTTTTCGTCACTACCTCCCCGTGCCGGGAGTGGGTAAGTTGCGCGCCTGCTGCCTTCCTTGGATGTGGTAGCCGTTTCTCATGCTCCCTCTCCGGAATCGAACCCTGATTCCCCGTTACCCGTTACAAACATGGTAGGCATGTCACGTACCATCGACATTTGATAGGGCAGACATTTGAAAGATGCGTCGCCGGCACATGAGGCCATGCGATCAGCACAAAGTTATCCAGAGTCACCAGTGGGGACGCCGCAACCCCGCGAGGGGAAACGACGATTGGTTTTGAACTAATAAAAGCGCTTTTTCCGCGAGGGTCGGAGCTTGGTAAGCATGTATTAGCTCTAGAATTGCCACAGTTATCCAAGTAGGATCGTGTCATCTAAGGAACCTCGACTGATTTAATGAGCCATTCGCGGTTTCACCGTGAGACAGTGTGAACTTAGACATGCATGGCTTAATCTTTGAGACAAGCATATGACTACTGGCAGGATCAACCAGATATCTGTCGGAGACGTACGTACTGCGCACACCGGTCGGCGGAGGAAGGGTGTGTAAAAAGCCTCGCTGGGACGACGGCCGCAGGGACCGACTGACGGGACGGACGGACGGTTTGTTCCACCCGTCCCTCACTCCGTCGACCTAGGACCGCCTGACAGGGGCCTCCCACACGCACCAGACGACCGACCGACCGGGCTCGCTCGAGGAGGGATGGCAGCGCTCTGTGCAGAACGGATCCCAACGACCTCGGCGACGAATTTCACTGGGACTAGAGACACTATGCCAGAGCAAACCACATCGAGGTCCCTGCAGATAAGCATACAGACATTAGCGAAGAGCTAAAGGGGCACGACAACATGAATACGGCACCTGAAGAGCACATGATGGCCACATTAACAATGCGCGAAATGGAAGAGGCTATGAGAACATTAAAGAAAAGGAAATCTCCCGGAAAAGACGGGATAACAAACGAAATGCTGATGGGGCTGGGCCAAACAGCGAAGAGGAAACTGCTATAGGTTTTGAACCAAAGCTGGAAAAGGGGAATTGAACCCCAGGCATGGAAAGTCGCAATACTGGTACCAGTACCAAAAACAGGAAAGGACAAAACAGATCCAAATGGATACAGGCTCATCAGCCTACTGAGCTATGTCGGCAAGCTGATGGAACGGATGATAAACACCAGACTGATGTGGCATCTGGAAGAAAAACGAATACTAATTCCACAGCAAGCCGGCTTTAGACAGCACAGATCCACTGAGGACCAGGTCATCCTCCTAGCCCAGGAGAGATAAGATGCCTACCAGGCACAGAAACACACAGTAGCTGTTTGGGTGGATCTGGAAAAGGCATTTGACAAAGTCTGGAAAGACGGACTTAGAGTCAAGCTAAGAAGAAATGATGTTTGTGGGAAAATGTTCAAATGGATCAACCACTACCTCAAACAAAGAACGGCCAGAGTCCAAGTACAAGGGCAGATGAGCAAAAAGGTGACACTCGAGCAGGGAGTACCCCAAGGGGGAGTACTGTCACCCACCCTCTTCCTGGTATATATAAACGACATTACAGAGAATATACCATAGCTCAATGTCTGCAGACGATCTGGCTATGTGGACCTCTGAAAAGAATCTCACCATAGCAAGAAATCGGATGCAGACGGCCCTAACATCGCTGGAAGAGTGGGCGAACTCATGGCTGGTCAAAATAAACGAGGAGAAAACCACATGCACAATATTATCGCTCTCATTAAAACCCCAAAATACCAAATTAAGTCTAAATGGCAAATTCCTTCAGCCAAACGATAACCCAACCTATCTGGGAGTCACATTTGATCGGCGCATGACATGGAAAAGTCAGATCGAGAGAAACCGAATGAGAGCCAGAGAAAGAATGGCAATCATGAGGAAACTTGCTGGCACAAGCTGGGGAGCAGACGAAGGCATACTAAAGAAACTGTACACTGGAAGAGTGAGACCAGTGCTCGAGTATGGCATTGCGGCATGGACAACAGCAGCAAAGGCGAACTTTGATAAAGTTAGCAAACTTCAAAACCAAGCCATGAGAATTATAACAGGAGGCATGAAGTCAACGTCAATTGTAGAACTTGAAATAATTACAAAACTGCAATCCATGACCGATAGAATGACTGCAGAGCCCAGCTGCAGTCAGAGAAACTCCGAAGACTGACTGACCATCCAATGCACCAGAGACTTAACAATTTGGGAAATGAGAAACTAAAGCGGAGAAACTTTGCAGAAATAGCCAAAAAAAGATGCACGAAGATCCCATAAACGCACTAACAACACCAAAACCCATCACTACTGTACGAAAACCTACCTGGAGGCAGGATATATTTCCAGAGGTGGTAGAAAATATACCAGGTATTGGAAACAAAAACTGCCAGACTGAAAAAGAAAGGAGAGATACTACCCTAAGCTTCATATCGAAAAGCTACCCAAGCATGGACTGGACCTATGCATACACCGACGGTTCTGTAACAAAGACTACACAGAACGGAGGGGCAGGAGCATTCCTGAACCTACCAAATGGCAGAAAAATAACATTGTCATTCGCTACTGGTAAGTACACAAGCAATTTCAGAGCAAAGGCAGAGGCACTGAGGGCGGCAGTGGAAGAAATGGTGACACACAATGAAAATGAAAGCCATATAGTCCTGCTTACAGATGCTCTCGCCGTAGTCACAGCGCTAAAAAGCCAGAAAAAACACTGAGCTTAATGATTTAAGAGCAGCACTCTGCAAACTGTGCCAGCAGTTCGCACCAAAAAGGGTAGTGGTACAGTGGGTCCCATCTCACTGCAACATCCAAGGCAACGAGGAGGCAGACAGACTGGCAAAAGAAGGTGCAAGACTACCACAAACAGACACTAGTATGACGTACGAAGAGTCAAAACGGCTTATCAAAGCCAGATACATGACCAAATGGGAAATCGAACATACTGGTTACACCAAAAACGATGCCTATTACCAGTTGAACCGAAGAGAGCAGGTCGTTGTCTTCAGACTTCGCACTGGCCACAACAGACTGAGGTACCACCTATTCAACAAATTGAAGATAGGGTGTACCGACGAATGCCCGTGCGGTACTGGTAAAATGACCACTGAACATCTGCTGCAGAACTGCCCGACATACGAGGATCAGAGAGAGCAGATGTGGCCATTACCAGTGGAACTGCAAGACAAGCTCTATGGCAGTGGCGAGAGCCTCAGGATGACCGCCGCTTTTTTCGAAAAAATAATGGTTACTGTCGGACTGTGTACGCAGAAGAAGAAGAAGAAGGATGGCTCGGCATGCAGAGGAACATTTTTGCCTATGTCAATACCTTTGTGTCTCTGCGTTCTCTTAGTGCTTGTATCCTTCCCATTTTCTCCACTATAGGTGTTGATTTCATTGCTCCTGTAATGACCCTAAGTGCCTGATTTTGCACCTTATCCACGTCTTTTAGGGTAGTGGCGACAGCATCAGGATGACCGCCACTTTTTTCGAAAAAATAATGGTTACTGTCTGACTGCGTACGAAGAAGAAGAAGAAGAAGAAGAAGAAGAAGAAGAAGAAGAAGATCGTCCACCTTTTCTCTTAACTTCTTTGAGAGGCTAGTGTTTGACCTTCCGACCACAGACACCCTCACTTTAGACATATTCAAGTTCACGTCTGAACGTATAGGAACGATGATAAGTTTTATGAAGATACAAAAAGCCAATTCTTTCACTCGATTTTCTCCACGGACCGTTTTTCAATGACAGGAAAAGCAATTCCCCCCCCCCCCCCCCCCCCACATCCAAGCTGATGATGCCTTTAAGAGCAGTAACAACCCTCCTCCACATATTTCAGTCTACAGCTTTCTTTTTTAGATACTCAGCAAACACATATACATACAAAACACATGCATGCATGCATTCATATGTATAAGCAATGTACAATGAAGTTTTGCTAATTGTTATGTTAGGTTTCCACTGTGATACGAACCGCAACCAGTGCATGAAGAACCTACACACTTCTCACATACATGAGTTATCATTGGCTAGCTATGCAGTTGTTCCGCAACTAAGCGCAACCCTTCCGTGTGAAGGCCATATACTCAGATAAACGTTTGATATTTGGAGCACGTCGACAGCAGTTTTAGACATTCAACGTGGGTAGACCTCTAATGCGTTGGTTATAATCCATTGCAGTCCCCCAGAACATCCACGATGCGTTAATATGAAAGCGCATTTACCATTTAACCTTCATAACCCAGGATATAGATTGTAGGACACAGAGTTAGGACCGTCATCGATACAACGTCTGCTGAGAAACGGGTCATCAATTACAATGAACTGGTTATTACAATTGCATAATACAGCCTCTGTTTGTGTGTACATGATATAATCATGTTTCAGATACTACAGGATAGTGTAACGTTATATTCCTTGTGGTTTATCTGCGGAAAAGGCTTCGAGAATTTTCCTGAAGAACAAATCTGCATTATGTGCTAACCCCAGTCGTCTCGATAATGTCTTGCACTGGCCAATAGTAGCTCAGAATGAGATATATATATATATATAGAGAGAGAAAGAGAGTGAGAGGGAGAGGGAGATGGAGAGAGAAAGAGAGGGAGAGAGAGAGTGAGATACTACGGGAGAGTGTAACGTTATATTCCTTGTGGTTTATCTACGGAAAAGGCTTCGAGATTTTTCCTGAGGAAAAATCTGCATTCTGTCCTTACCCCAGTCGTCTCGATAATGTCTTGCCACTGGCCAACGGTAGCTCAAAACGAGAGAGAGAGGGAGAGTGAGCGTAAGAGTGTGGGAGAGGTTGGCATATAGCGCAAAGTATCCTCACTTTATTCCAAATCACCGCGCAAGTCACCAATTTTAGGTGACACAGCAAAAGAAAAAGATTGTCTACACTGTTGAACAGCAAGTGATCTTCATCACATGTGATCAACGAACATCATCGGTTAAGCTTCGCTAAAACTAGCCTATTAAAGTGTCAAGTACAACTAGGTAGACTAGAGCGTAAAGCGACTACTGGATATATTCAATAATGATAGGTTAACTGCTCTTTAACCAGAAAATAGAGAGTGATAGTGCCAACTACTATTACTTGTATATTAGCTCTGAGTAAATTATCATTATCCCCCAGTGTATCGTTAACACAAGAGGTATTACCAATGGGAAATGCTGCAGCTCTAATGACATGAGATCACTTGGTGAAAATGAAAATGATCTAATTTTAGCCCAGGGGCACTTAACAAAGAGTGACAAAACATAAAATTGTATAATGTACAATTGTATACAATAAAATAATTATAATGCATAACTATACAAGCAACGCAAATTGGCTGAGCATAAGGTCTATTGAAAAGACAGTGATGGATGTATGTGGACATATGGCAAGCCCTAACCCAAATGGCAGTTTCAATCAACTCGGAAGGACGGATCAGAACACCCAACACATCCTACCTACCAAGCACTTGGACAGACTCCAACCACAACACAATTCAGCATGTAGTTGTGTGTCATATTCTTTCAAAGCCACTTATCATCATCTCAGTGAGTGCTCGGCGCTCAGCGGTGTTCGGAAAATGGTTCTTCCTCCTCCGAAGATAAATACAACACTTTGTTTGGCATTAAACAACGGGTGACAAGCACTCGCAGTTTTCACTACATTGGGCCAAAGGTTGAGAGGCCTGATGTTGCTCCATAACAATAACAATAACAACATAATGCATACTTTTATGTAAGTAATTTATTTTTCATCATCATGTAGCTTTTCCTTTATAGAACTTCGCTCCCATAATAGTATGTATGAAAGAAACTCATTATCTTTCCAAACTCCAGCCTCCGCCACAGTCATTCCTAGGCATTCCTGGATAACTTCGTGCCATCGTCTTGTTGGTATACCACTGCCTCTTTTACCAGACACCATACATTCCATCACTGTTCTCTCAAAATCGTTGAGTCTCTTGATATGACCAAAGCATTTACATTTTCTGAACATAATGGAATTGATAAACCAGTTCTCCTCTATGCTCAACTCTTGCCGAATGCCTACATTTGTCTTTTTCTCTGTTCAGGGTATTCTGAGGATCTTTCTGTAACATTTTAACTCGAAGGATTCGATTCTTTGTCTAAAAGTTTTGGTAATTGTCCATTATTCGCAGCCATAAGCTGCTACAGGAAAAACAGAGGCTCTCAAGACTTTTACTTTTGTCGTATTTTTGGTGCTCTGCCATAATTTCTTCAGGCTGTTCAGTCTCTGCATTGCCATGGCTAGTCTTCTGATTTCTTTCGAGCAATCGCCATTTTTATCCTTTCTGGAGCCCAAATATTCAAAATGCGTGACCTGGTCTATTTTCTCACCATCCATTGTAAATGCATGTTGTCAGTGTGTTTCATCGGTTGTCATTATCTTTGTTTTATTTCTGTTTATAAACAGGTCTTGATTATTACTGTGCCAATTTACGGCTGATATTCGCTGCTCTAGCCCTTCTGCACTTCTTGACAGTGTCACTGTGTCGTCTGTGTATCGTAACTCTGGAATCTCGCACTCGCCAATCGTAAATGTATCAAAACTTTTAATTTGCAGAATCCAAAATGGTTATATTTTAACACCTCAATCTTGCCATCGATTTTCTCTTTAATCATCTTAAATCTTATTTTAGATGCATGTGTAATTAAGGACATCGTTCGGAATTGGCCGCATTCTTTTGCATCTAACATTTATTTTGGTCATATGATTAATTATTGATCAAATGTTTTCCTTTTGCGTATTTCATTGTTGTGAATACCACTGACATGCTTAAAAATTACATTTGGTTAATTCTCTCCTGTTGTTTTGAGGAGCGCGACAGGTATCTCATATGTCCTTCGTAAGCCGTTTTGGGGGACTGAGTAAAATGTCTTTTTTAATTATTTTCTTGTTAAAGACAATCTCTTTTCTATCAAAAATGTGTTATGTAAGCCTGTGTTAACCTAACATAGGCCCCTATCGTCATATTATTTAACATATTCTCTTCATCTTTATTTTTGCTGTCTCTGACTGTTATTGGGTTTCCATTTTTATCATTAATCATTCATGATTATATGTACTTATTTTACTAATGGATTTTTATGTACTTGCTGGAATTACTTGTTCATTCCAGGCCTTCAATTTTTTTCGCAAAGGTCAACCTACCATTTTTCTCGCATCATCTTACATTATCGATATAATTCATTGTTGATACTCTTACACTTAGCAACGTCTTGCTCTTGTTTTAGTGTTCTTCTTTTCGCTTCTTTTCCCCATTTTACTTAGCAGTTCAGTTGTTACCCATTGTTTCTCATTTCATGCTTTCCTCTTACCAATCATTAAATACGTTTTCGAAGTTAATTATGTTCTCCAAATCGTTTTAAGCACTTAAATTTCACATTACTAGTTTTTATTATCTGCCTGGTTTCTTCCATCTTAGTTGGCATTTACTAATAAGTAAATTATTATCAGTATCAGCCTCCGCACCTGAGTAAGATAAAGAATGTTGTATTGTTTTCAGCACGATGCAATCTATTTGATATCTTCTGAGAATCTCTTTTCCTTCTTGTGTATCTTCTATTTTTGACTTGATTCCAGGTCTTTTAATAAAGTAGCTGGTACCGGAGATGCAACAATGAATGAGTTGAGAGCAGTCAACGACTCATAGCTAGCTGCTTGTATCAAGGTCAGCGAACCAGAGCTGATAAAACCCTTTTACGCCTAAAGTGGGGGCCCTGGAAACAGGCTGCACTAGTACAGCCTGGCTAAAAGAATAGGTATCGCAGTATAGAATAGGCTTACCCACTAGCCCTAAAACGACAGCTGAAACAGAAAGTGTCCGACCGAACAGCGCAGATACCGCATCCTTTTTGTTATCTACGACACAATGTGACAATCTACTTTTCGATACGATCGCCGAAGTGGCAGATTCCTAGAACCTAACCTATTCTTCCCAATAATGTCTTCCTCATAGCTCATTCCAACTACCGCATTCCAATCTCCCGCTATCACGACATTATCAGCTGCTGTTGTTATCCTCTGTATCTAATATACATCACTTGATCGTGTGCTATTGTGGGAATATATATTTGTTTTATGGCCATGTCCACTGGATTCGAAGTCATTCTCAATATTGTCACCTCTCTCAATGCAGCTGTTAACTGTTTATCCAATATGCAGGCTACTCTTCCTTCTTCCCTGTCTCTCTTCCTGAGTTTGTCACGTGACATTTCACCATCTGATATTCATCAACTTCTCTCTATCATCTCTCACTCATTA
The DNA here is from genome assembly GCA_036924085.1 of Ariolimax columbianus. Classification (NCBI taxonomy): domain Eukaryota; kingdom Metazoa; phylum Mollusca; class Gastropoda; order Stylommatophora; family Arionidae; genus Ariolimax; species Ariolimax columbianus. Next base: position 41,122,022 of record JAVGWX010000004.1, on the reverse strand, counting down.
TATATATATATATATATATATATATATATTTATTTATAGCCTCTTCTCCATTTTTAATGTATTTAACTTTCCAGTTCACACTATTGTACGAATGTTTTATTAATTATGTTTAAACAATCCATTCGCGTGATGATGGAACGAGATACCTCGACACCTTTTTTGCCGGGTGCGACACCTGATTCATCTCGTCTCGTTGTTGTGAGTAAGGAGATTTATAAGTTGTGATATTCCATAGTTCAGCGGTTCTTAACCGTTGCGTTACTGCGGCCCCCATTTAAATATATTGTATTGCCACCAACCCCCAAAATATTCCATTTATGAAAATGTGTGTTTCATAAACAACTCCTGCATGTAAAAGTGAAAATATTAATTGATATGTGTTGTTAATACATAATAAATCATAATACAACGAAAATGAAATGATCTCTATCTGTCAAATTGTTATGAATCCTCCACATCTGCAATTCACACTAATATATTGTTAATAAAATACGATATTTACACAATCTAGAAATGCATCATCAGTTAATAAGCACTGTGAAAATTTTAATAAAAACGTATAGTGTTCATATTGTGAGGACGAGGCGATGCCCACTAATGTTGACATTAAAATAAATTAGCTCTATCGAATATCGGTGTTTCTCATTCAGTTTTACCCGTACTCGACAATTCTATGTTTGGTTAAACTCTATGCGCCTTAAAAGACGGTCCTGGCCCTAGACCAGAGTCAAAATTGTTGTAACTTCAATTGAACTTTTAACTTTCCTTAATGAGAACGCTGATACTGAATTACACTTACACGCTTTGTTATATCGGGGTCATTAGTTGAAACTAGCATTGGTAGTTTTGACTCGTTTATTTTAAAATATTTTTATATACCTATTTTTAAGATAAACGACCCTTTGATATTCGGCTCAGTTGAGATGTTTTAAAAAAAATGGTGATAACGGATGACAGTCCTGTTGCGATGTCATGTCACCTGTCTTACATGCTACAATTCCCAACAGGGCATCTTCTCAATCGCCATGTGTCTAATTGTGTGAACGTTCTCTAAATTAGCTTTTGTTGAATGTGTCTATGTTTATCTATTTCTATTTTTTAAAATATTTCTATTTATCTTTTGATTTTAAATACAAAAGCTTATATTTCTTCAAACCTTCATGGACCTCATGGGAGGACATGCGGACCCAAAGCATCCTTTGAATACATGTTCAGAACCACTGCTATATAATTTTCTTAGGAGTTTAATGTGGTGTTTTCTCCTTGCATTCCACATCCATCAGGGTAGTCTGTGACCGGCCCCATTTGAGTACCCCGCTTTGCTCGTCCCCACAGTTGTCTACTTATACCGGTGTGCTAACCTCAGCTAGTTCGTTGTCCGTTCTCAGTCGCTAGGAGAAGCAGATGAGCGTTTCCCTTAATGGAGATGCTACTTTCCCCTACGTTTAGAGAAAATGTAGGTTAATAATTGTCCAATTACGACATGAAAGTGCTTCTTGTTGGGCAAATATCAGTTTTTCCTGACAGGTAGAAGTGTTCTTTAGTATATCCTGATGTAAATTTATAATGGCTTTCTTTGTTCTAGATAAAAAATATGCGAGGAGGTTTAAGAGAACAGAGATCTAATAAATTAAAGCTTGATACACTAACAACCTTTCGAAACTGCATGCAATAGAATAACTTTACTGTTACAAATATACAAATATATATATATATATGTATATATATATATATATATATATATATATATATATATATATATATTTATACACGGTGTGTTAAAAAAGTAAAAAAAGAAACCATCGTTATTTTCTCCTCGAAAACAAATGAAGCGTGGGTGTTGTCCTTCGGGGACCGTTATTCTCATGCCCGAATTGTTTCCCGCCCGCAGCTTGAGTCAGTTGCTGATAGCAAGTTTTCAGTGTTGAGTGTAGTGAGCACACATTGTGTTTTTGTTTACCACGAAATGACGGAAAGAATTGAGTAAAAATGATACCCAAGTTGAAACCATTCGGGATATTCAATAGGCTTATGGTGAAGATGTCATAAGCTTCAGATACATTAAAGAGTCATACAGCCGCTTCATAGATGGTCGCACATCAGTGGGTAGCGAACACGTTCAGGTAGGCCCTGAACAAACCGAAATGATGAAGTTATTGACCGTTCAGACCTTTGTCTTACAGAACCGTCGTGCCATACCATCCAACTTGTAAATGAGGTGATGATCAGCTTTGGTTCGGTACACTCAATTTTGAGAGAGGATTTGGATATGCTGGGAGTGTCCGCGAAATGTGTTCCGCAGATGCTAACAACTGAGCAGAAGCACCTCAGTCTGGAAATCTCCCAAAACATGTTGGACTGCGTAAAGTGTGACCTAACTTCCTTAACATTGTGATCACTGGTGATGAGTCTTGAGTTTATTGGTACGACCCAGAAAGGAAGCTGCAGTCGTTACAGTAGAGACATTCATCACCACCTAGGCCCGGAAAAAGTCAATCAAGTGCATAACATTGTCAAAGTCCTGTTTACAGATTTTCTTTACCCCCGAGTATGCACACAAGTATAAAACATGACCAAAGAGTACTACCTGAAAGGCCTTCGTGATGCTCTTCGACACAAATGATAGAACATGTGGGGAACGAGAACTAGGCCACTCCATCACGACTTTCTTAGTAAAACACAACATTATTTTGGTTCGCAAGGCTTCCTGTTTTCCCGACATGACTTCTTGCGATTTGTGGCTGTTCCCTTTTCTGAAAATTCCGCTGAAAGTGACCCGCATTGAGTCACAAGAAAACGTGCGGAATTCTACGACCCAGCTGTAGTCAATTTCCAAAGAGACCTTCCTGAAATGCTTCCAGCAACGGCAGGACCGTTAGAAGAAGTGTGTGGAGTTCCAAGGAGAGTACTTTGAAGGGAATTATGGTTTATACCTTAAAGGGAGTAATTGTATTTTTCCGGCCCAAAGGTCGGATAATTTTGGAACACACCTCGTTTTTATATATGAATACATTTTTGAGAAGACAGAAGCGTATGTTGGTATAATCTTAAATGACATTAAATCTGATTAAAAACGAATTTTAACGATTTAAAATGTCAAGCCCAGAGTTCATTAAATTAGCAAACGTTGTTTCTTATTTTTCGCGTATGTCAATGCTTTTACATGGAACAGTTAAGCTCCGGTTGTAAATAAGATTATGCAATGCACGTAGCGTTTGCATGTCATTCTAACCAGGCAAACATTAAATGACAATGCCCAAAACAGAAAAAAAATAGCAAGCACTTTAACATCAAGTTAAACACTGAAATGGTGAAATGGCTTCCTCTCAGTATTCTTTGCCTCAATCGCATTTTTGTATAATTTCTCATCATTCGTTTTACAGTTCCAAATTATTTCTTTCATGAGCCAATTCTTTGCTGCCATTTTGGTTTCTTTTTTGTTTCCAATTCTTCTTCGTGATCTTCATCTTCTCATTGTACTTCTCCTTCTTCTTCTTCTTTTACTTCTTCCTCTTTTCTTCTGCGTTCGTCCTGAAAAGTACGCTGTGACGTTGTGTCGTAGTTTACAGCGACTCTCCGAATCCTGCGCACTTCAACCCGATATATCCGAGTTTAGCTTGCGTTTGAGAACCGAGTTTGCCTTCCCACTGCGATCCCTATTCTCTAAGCAAGTACACACTACACTAGTGCAGCCCGTTTCTATGTTTGCCTACTGGAGGCAGAATGTGCTCTTTGTCAGCGCATTTACTGATCTTCTTGCGAGCAGTCAGCGATAGGTCAATGGATGATGTCAGCTCATTCACAGATCTTCTTGCGAGCAGTCAGCGATAGGTCAATGGATGACGTCAGCTCATTCACAGATCTTCTTGCAAGCAGTCAGCGATAGGTCAATGGATGACGTCAGCTCATTCACATATCTTCTTGCGAGCAGTCAGCGATGGGTCAATGGATGACGTCAGCTCATTCACATATCTTCTTGCGAGCAGTCAGCTATGGGTCAATGGATGACGTCAGCTCATTCACAGATCTTCTTGCGAGCAGTCAGCGATGGGTCAATGGATGACGTCAGCTCATTCACAGATCTTCTTGCGAGCAGTCAGCGATGGGTCAATGGATGACGTCAGCTCATTCACATATCTTCTTGCGAGCAGTCAGCGATGGGTCAATGGATGACGTCAGCTCATTCACAGATCTTCTTGCGAGCAGTCAGCTAAGGGTCAATGTATGACGTCAGCTCATTCACAGATCTTCTTGCGAGCAGTCAGCTAAGGGTCAATGTATGACGTCAGCTCATTCACATATCTTCTTGCGAGCAGTCAGCGATGGGTCAATGGATGACGTCAGCTCATTCACTGTACTGCATCTTCGGACCCGTTTTAGATTTAAGGCACATATGAGAAATGGCGCCATCACAAATATTGTGGGAACTGATTCTGTGCTGTACGCACAATGATAAGGAAGCCTATGACTTATACTGCGCACTATAGCACTATAAGATGTGGCTACAAAGCGTGATTAAGTCATCTGACTAGCAGATAACAAAACTGGTTCAATAATACGACCTTAGTGCAACCAACACGCAAAATAAGACTTTAACTTTATATAACAGTTTTCTCGTGTGTCAGTGCTTCTATTCGTTAAACCCCGTTTGTAAATAATATATGCACCTACCTCAGGGGCATGACAGCAATAAAATGAAATGGACATTTCATATCTTCTCACAAATTCTACTTTAACGAGGCGGGAAAGTTTATTTGCCGATCATATCAGCTGTGTGGGCTTTAGTCTTGTGTTTTTATCACAATGTCATTAGAGGCTGTTAACACCTGTTACTACGTCGTCGGTAGTTATGTTTCTCTCAGGGTATCTCGTTGAGAGCATCAACATCATCACGTAGCATGTCCTTTGTAGAACGTCGCTCCCATCAAAGTCTGTCTGAAAGAAACTCGTTCTCTGGCCAAAATTCCAACCTACGCCATAGTCATTCTCAGTCATTTCTGGATATCTTGGTGCCATCGTCTTCTTGGTCTAACACTTCCTCTTTTGCCTGGCACCATACCTTCCATCACCGTTCTCTCAAGACCGTTGTGTCTCTTGGTGTGACCAAAGTATTTGCATTTTCTAGCCAAAATAGAATTAATAAACCAGTTCTTCTCTATGCTCAACTTTTGCCGAATGTCTGCATTTGTTTTGTTTTTTTTCTCTTTCCAAGTATTTTGAGGATCTTTCTGTAACCTTTTGTCTCGAAGAATTGGATTCTTTGTCTAGAAGTTTTGGTAATCGTCCATGATTCACAGCCATAAGCTGTCACAGGAAAAACACAGGCTCTCAAGACTTTTACTTTTATTATTTTGTTGGTGCTCTGCCATACATTCTTCAGGTTGTTCAGTCTCTGCATTGCCATAACTAGTCTTTTTCTTTGAGAGCCCAAAGTCTTAAAATAGTATCGTTAGGAGAACTTCACTCTTACAGTCATATGGTTAGAAAAACCACATTTTATGGCTAGCCGACAGGAGCACTTGACTCTTAGAAAAACCACATTTTAGGGTAAGCCGACAGGAGAACTTCCATTTTACAGTCATTTGATTAGAAAAACCACATTTTAGGGTAAGCCGACAGGAGCAGTTCACTCTTACAGTCCTTTGATTAGAAACTACATTTTAGGGCTAGTCGACAAGAGCAATTCATTATTTTAATAATACGATTATAAATTCTATTTCAGGGTTATGTCACTTGGATCATAAGTAGGATGTCGCTAAGACGTAAACTGTACTGTCGCTTGAAGATCAAATACAATGTCACTAGTAGACTGGGTGTAATGTTGGCTAAGACCTGAAGTGTACTGTCGTTCGTAGTCTAAATGCAATGCCAATAGTAGACTGAGTGTACTGTCGCTCGAACCTGAAGTTTACTGTCGCATGTAGCCCAAATACAATGTCACTAGTAGACTGAGTGTAATGTCGCTCGGACCTGAAGTTTACTATCTCTTGTAGCTAAAATGCAATGTCACTAGTAGTCTGAGTGTAATGTCGCTAAGACTTGAAGTGAATATAACTAGAGACCCAAATGCTTTAGCACTGCAAGGCAAAGTGCTTAGTTATTAGATGTCTTATGTTACTAGGAGAACAAGTGGTATGTAGCTACAAGTCCAAGTGCAATATCGACAGGATACCAAGTGCTAATTATTTAGAAGCCCACGATCTATGCGATAGAAACGCATTTGCAATACCTCTTGGAGATTGTTCTACACCAATATAAAGTGTGTCCTTCTATATCTTTCGATCACGGCTTGTTGCTTACACGTTTCAGAATTAGACTACGATCCTTCACCAACAGATGCCTTCATCGCATATTTCGTACATATGTTTAGAGGAAACAGAAACCACATATGTGGCAAAAAAAAAGGAAAGCAACTAGTCCATACAAAGATTGGAGACAACAAGTTATGATAAATACGAGAAAGCCATAGAATGCAGCAATAAAATATTTTCAGAACAGCACATGGATAGAGCTCTCATGGACAATGATGGTTGAGGAGGCAAAGTAACACATGGCACAGAGAAGCTGAAATAGGGCCATTATAGCTGGCTTATCATTGACGGAACTCAGGAAGACGGCTCAGATTAGAAACAGATGTACATCGGCAGATGTGTTATATGTTCCACTTGAAACCAAATGCATGAGCGATTGTGTTTGCCAGTTCCCTAGGAGTACCTTGTTCGGTTTAATAGTTACTTTCCGTAATATCGGCACGTTCTTTTCACTGACTTTATCCTCGAACTGACGACTTGGCCGAGGCAGCTAGAGAGCTCATGCTCTATCGTCACCGGCAGCAATCAAGAAATCGAGCACACATGTCGGCTCTATGAGACATTTTTCATATTCACAATTACGCCTTATCTTATAATCAAAACGTGTGTTTAATTTGATTCCCATTTCCAAAAATAAAATTGTAAGGAAGACGAGGTTGCGGTGTTACTATGGATTCAAATAAAGTATGTACAAACATCTATAGGTTCAGATGATGTCCTGTAAACGAAACATCAACGAATCTCTCATTACGACTGATAGACCGTCATCGGGGACCGGATGAAAGTTGTTGACATAGCCAATAAAGCTGACGAGATCAGCCTATAGCATATCAGAGACACCGATACCGTTACCAAATGTATTGGTAGGCCAACAAGTAGTAAGAACCTTGTTATTACTTGTACACCACTATCTTTCAGTTTCGTAAATAGTATAATCCTGTTTATCCTATTGAATGTTTTTCTTGATTAAGGAAAGCAATGTACATTTTTCGTTATATTCTATTGATCTTTTGCCTAATTGCCTTACGGTGAAAAAGTCATCCATGCAGCCTACATCCTATATTTTTTTAAGAAAGTATATACAGGATCTTTCTTCAAAACCTTCCTTTAAAACTTTCCTTCGAAATATTTCTTAAAAACCTCCCTTCAAAACCGTCTTTTAAAGCATTCGTTAAAACTCAAAGTGACAACCTAAAATCTGCAAGGTTTTTGGCATATGTGAATGTTCAATACATAGAGATCGATGATTTCGATAGTGTTCTATCCTTAACTGAGTTTTAAATACGGTTAACAACGTTTTGCGACGTGCCATCATCCGGGCAGTGGTACTACTGTCGTCTCTCTTACATACAGAGCCACCAGGAAACCACTCTATCCAAACGAGTATCTGACAGTTTATAGCTCACAATTCATCATACTTGCAATTGCAAAAGAAAACCGTTATCTGTGCTGAAAGATAATAAGATAATATAGTGGACGAAAAGTAAACCCCTCAAGCTTGCAGTTGGAAATTGTATATCCCATCTTTCAACTATATGTCAATTTACAGATAGAAAATGATTGCGGTGATATGTTTTCTGCACTCTGTAGCTGTTATTAACAAACTTAATGCAGCTAATTACATCCGTTAGAAGTTGAAATCTGGACAGCAAATATATGTCGAAATTGTAAGCATTTAGCAGGGTTATGGGTGCATAAGTGTCTCATCCTGATTGCTCTCCGAAAATTTAAGAAACATATAATTTTACCGACGGCAAATTTGTCTACATTCATATACCTTTGCGATTTCGTTAATTTAATGTTGTGTTTAAATGGGGTGTGTGTGTGTGTGTGTGTGTATGTGTGTGTGTGTGCGTGCGTGCGTGCGTGTGTGTGTGTGTGTGTGTGTGTGTGTACACCCAATGTTTAAACTCAACACATCACGTTGCTATGTGAAACAACGACTTTACAAAAGTCATCTGTCCATCTCGTTGGTGTACGTGAGCATGGGCGCTTAAATCTGAAAGATTACCAGCAGGTTACTTTTCGAGTCCATCTATTGTCAGGAATACACCACATATTCCACATATTTGCATGTTGCTATTAATGCAGCATCTACACGTCGTTGACGTAGACTTGCTTTCCGTGTTACGAATTCGGTAACTTAGATAGACCTAAAATGTTTTGTACACCAATGCACTATGAGATCATTGCAGCTTCTCTGCGTTTTTTTGTGTGGATAGGTTTCATACCTCGCAGCCATACTCGGCTACCTTGGCTGGAATAATCATCTGTTGAAGATATGAGTTCTTAACTTGTCGTTTTTCGTCTGCAGAGTACGGTTTTGATGCGATCAAGGCAGCTACTATCCAACGTGAAATCTCACAATAATTTTTTGAGAATTTGTCATTTCTTGGTTAAGGTGAATTCTCGTTTTCGACGGGATAAAGACATACTTGTAGTTTTATGTGTGAGAAACGTGTTCAACGTATATCGGGTCTTCCTTCTATTAATATTAAGATCCGTTGCATCGTTTCCTTTCTTTATCTCATTTAAATATTGATCTAAGGCTGTCATTCAAGACATTAGGTGGGTGTGCATTTCTCCATAGATTTTGTTGACTTTAGATCCTTAATTTAGATTTTAAATACTTCTTTAAAGTTCTAAGTGAAGAGTTTTGAGTAGATTGTGGCGTACCGACGATCGATCTGTATGTATATTTTTATTGGCTGCTAGAATAGGGTAATCTTGATTGACTAGCCCTCGTTTATGCCTATTACCAGTTGAACAGAAGAGAGCAGGTCGTTGTCTTCAGACTTCGCACTGGCCACAATAGACTGAGGTACCACCTATTCAACAAATTAAAGATAGGTGGTACCGACGAATGCCCGTGCGGTACCGGTAAAATGACCGCTGAACATCTGCTGCAGAACTGCCCGACATACGAGGATCAGAGAGAGCAGATGTGGCCACCACCAGTGGAACTGCAAGACAAGCTCTATGGCAGTGTCGACAGCCTCAGGATGACCGCCGCTTTTTCGAAAAAATAATGGTTACTGTCTGACTGCGTACGCAGAAGAAGAAGAAGAATCGCGGCGGCGAGACAACTACCCCAGATTTGTATTCTATATTCTTCTATAATTGTGTCCAGAGCTTATTCCTATCATATCTATCAAACGCTTTCTCCTGGTCTATAAATTGTAGATTTAAATGCTAGTCCTTTGCCGTTGTTCTCTCATTTAAGTGTCGTGAAATGAATAACCTATCAGTACACAGTACACACCGCTCTGTTCTGGAATCAAAATTGAGTTTTGCTTAGATGAGGTTAAGCACTTGGTCATATCCTGTGCATACATATTTCCGCTATGACTTAGTCATGTTGAGGCTATGTATGTATACATATTTTCTCTGTACATGTTTTTTTTCAAGATTAAAAACATTGTACAAAAACATTTTTTTGTCTTTATTATATTTATTCACCCGAGGTACTGGTTTGAAAAAAAATAGAGCTCGGTAATTTTCAAGCATATTGTAGGAGCCAATAAAGAGAGTTGCACATAATGACTTGAACCACCATTACCAAAACTAGTATTCATAATTTATATACACGAGTCCCTGTCAACTATGCCAGCAGTCCGCACCAAAAAGAGTAGTGGTACAGTGGGTTCCATCCCACTGTAACATCCAAGGCAACGAGGAGGCAGACAGACTGGCAAAAAAAGATGCAAGACTACCACAAACAGATTCTAGTATGACCTACGAAGAGTCCAAAAGGCTTATTAGGGCCAGATACATGGCCAAATGGGAAACAGAACATACTGGCGTTACACTAAACGATGCCTATTACCAGTTGAACAGAAGAGAGCAGGTCGTGGTCTTCAGACTTCGCACAGGCCACAACAGACTGAGGTACCACCTATTCAATAAACTGAAGATATGTGGCACTGACGAATGCACTTGTGGTACCGGTAAAATGACCGCTGAACATCTGCTGCAGAACTGCCCGACATACGAGGATCAGAGAAAGCACATGTGGCCATCACCAGTGGCAACACTAGACAAGCTCTTTGGCAGTGTCGACAGCCTTAGGATGACCGCCGCTTTTTTCGAAAAAATAATGGTTACTGTCTGAAAGCGTACGAAGAAGAAGAATAAGAAGAAGATCCTCAATTTAGATTTTAAATACTTCTTCAAAGTTCTAAGTGAAGAGTTTTGAGTAGATTGTGGCGTACCGACGATCGATCTGTATGTATATTTTTATTGGCTGCTAGAATAGGGTAATCTTGATTGACTAGCCCTCGTTTGTCTCTTTTATCCGCTGAACATACCTTTTTCAGGACATTTACCACTGAAGTGATTTTAATTTAGTCAAATATTGTTTTCATAGTCCAAATACACAAAGTACAGAGGTGTATCTATCCAACTGGGTCATTTCCATTTACTGGTTAGGATGTTGAGGTAGTTAATTAGTCCTACAATTCCCCTCCCCCCACCTCATCCCCACCTTTCTCCAAAGCCTGCCTCTTGTTGTGGTTCCTATTCATCAACATCCTTCTCTATAGAATACACGTTTCGATGCATTTTATTTATAAGCCGACAAGCAACAATAAAATGTCAATATACTGAAACGGATAAAGATGCTGATGAGTGCATGAGCTGCAGCGGTCAGAGGCCCATAACTCATTGCTAGCGGTAGGGCCAGAAAACCAGAGCTGCCAAGACCCATCTACACCTCTACGCCGTGATTCTGAATACCACGATGCAACAGAGCAGACTGGCTAAGGAGAAGGGATCAGAGAAGGAAGGCTAGACCGGTACTCAAAAATGCCTGCTGAAGTCGGATAAGTCGGACCGAAAGGAGAAAATAAGGCAGGCAAGTTGTCAACTATGACACACAACGCATTTCGTTCTCTGGACAACACCGTGCTAATTCCAAAGCCCTTTTCATGGCTTGGTAGTGGGAGATTGAGAAAAAAAAATATTAAAACAACCCAAGCAACAAGGACTGTAAATACTTGTACTGTAATGGCATATAATCTAATGAGAGTACTTGGACCATACAGACAATATCAGCTAATAGAAGATCTTACATCTCAGAACTACCATGTCATTGGGATCAGTGAAAAAAGTGCTCTGACCGAGTCGCATATTTCATCGCTTGACATTGGGTTCAGTGAAACCAGTGCTCTAACCGCGTAGCACACCTGATCGCTTGACATTGGGATCAGTGAAACCAGTGCTCTGTCCGAGTCGCACATCTCATCGCTTGACATTGGGATCAGTGAAACCAGTGCTCTAACCGCGTAGCACACCTAATCGCTTGACATTGGGATCAGTGAAACCAGTGCTCTGTCCGAGTCGCACATCTCATCGCTTGACATTGGGATCAGTGAAACCAGTGCTCTAACCGCGTAGCACACCTGATCGCTTGACATTGGGATCAGTGAAACCAGTTCTCTGACCGAGTCGCACATCACATCGCTTGACATTGGCGACGAAATCCAAATTGGCCCTGCACATTTGTGATGTCTTTTGTTCCGGCTGCCATGCACCACCTTTCCTGTTAGCTCCAGCATTGCGACACTAACACTAAAAGCCATGGGTCAGACAAACCTATTCCCCATCACACAGTGTTAGCGCCCCATCGTGACTATGCTCATGACAATATTGAAATCTTCTAAGAGATGTTAGAACATCCCCTCCGAAAGCCAGAGTTAAAAAAAAAACGTCATAGGAGACTTCAATGCATAATTCGAACCGAAACAGCAAAGCTAAGAATACAGTGGAAGTATATCTAACGACACATTGAATGAAATGGGAGAGCGCTTAACTGTATTTGCTGAGATGGGAAAACTACATGTTATGAACATTGACTTCAACACATATGCTATAAAAAGGTGGACTTGGTATTCGTCAAACTGGGAAACAAAGTCCTAGATTGATACCATGCTGAGCAATGACATCAGATATGTTACTAACGAATAAGTGCTGAATCGGCTAAATATATATCACGACCACAGACCGGTTAGCGTAGCCATGAACATACACACTCTTCCAGGTCTCAAAAAGACCTGATGCTGCAAGGCTGACAGAAAGACGTCAGGATCAGAATTGACAGTGTGCTGGTTCTCCAACATGTCATTTGGGACAGTCTCGGAAAATGTGAAAAATTGCAAACAGCAAAAATACGCACCTCAACAAAATGAAGTCGGTTGGATGACGGCAACAGCAAACCTCTTGAATCGTAGAGAATGTTAAAGAAAATGTTCAAAGAGAGTTGCTGATCAATAACGTCTATCTATGCGAGCTGAACAAACAAGTCAGACTCAAATTAGACATACTATCATCATAGATTGTAACAACTGATCAAAGCAACAAAGACAGTTGAAACATTATAAATGTAGAAGCACATTTTTATCAGTCCAAGTTTCTTATGAAATCTATAACAAGTGTAGAACGCACCGCCCTTATGGGTAGAGCGGAAATATATGAAGAATGCACGACATTATACCGACCTCTTCACATCAAAGTCTTTAGTTCATAAACAGCCACCAAGAACAGAATATATACCGATACAGAAGATCGAAATGTATGAAACGTTCCATGCGATGAAACATTTAATATAAAAAAAGCAGCACAACTGGAAAGAACTACCGTAGAAGTAATTCAGACATAAGGAAAACAAAACAAAAACTAGCACAGTAGCCAGCCAAACTGTTCAACAAATACTTCAGTGAAGGTAGATTCCCTGATAAATGGATGACATAAAATACAAATAATTTTGTTCCGTAGGAAAGGAGGTCAACAAAAGATAGTGAACTACTGTCCGATCCGTTTGTTGTCATCTAGGTACAGGCTTCTCACAAGGTTGATTGTGAACAGACTAGATATGCGTGTGGTTTGAAGTTTATTGTATATAAAATCTTCGACAACGGGTGCTCTGATCAAGGAACCAGAAAATTGACCCTTGTACTATAAATCTTCATATTTGACCTTACAATGACAATGTCATTATGTCCTCAATTTTACTTTTAAAGATATTGACATATATTACAATCCGCCAAAGTTAAGGGAAAAAAAAAATGTTTGTTCATTGTTTTATACTTTCAGTTTTAGATAGCACTTTCGTTTTTTGTTTTAATGATTGATTCGAATGTTGCTTTTTGCAAGCAGAGTCGATCTATCTTGTCTTATTTGTTGCAAGATATGCTTCATACTTGCAAGTCGCTTTCTACATGTGAAGCTGTTATGCACTGTCGCAATTGTTTTATCCATTTATAGTAGCTTTCCGCGAGTGCATTTATTTGGTCCGTTTCAATTTGTTTTGTACGGATGGCGTTATTTTATCATTCAGTAATCATTTTGTATTTTCACTGTTGGTTTATTCTTTCTTCATACGTTTTATGCACACGACCCAGTTTTAAAACTCTAATGTTCTTGCGTATTAGCACTGTTATTTTATTCTTCCGTCAGACGTTTTGTGCACACGACATAATTTTATAACGGTAGTGTTGTTTTATACATCAGCCCGTGTTTTATACTTTCAAATAGTAGTTGTTGTTCTAAAGATGTTTACACCTTTATAGTTGAGATATCCTTCCAACCAAGCCAAGTCATTCGCCTAGGAATTCAGGGCGTCGCGATGACAGTCCGTGACTTCTGTTGATCACAAAATCTAAGGCAGCATATAAAAGAGATGGATGGAGACGATATGTAACAGTCAGGGTTTGCCCTGATGACCTCAAGGGCCATTTCATAAGTCTTTTTCCGCCTCTGATTTTCAGGAACATATTTAGAAACTGCCGAGCCTGAGAGAGGTGGGCCAAATGATCAAAAAAAGAGAGGCGGCTTCGTTCCAACATTGAAGAAATGCTTTTCAGCTGTCTCGATCGGATGATCTCAGTATTAGTGACTAGGTCATGCCAGTGAACTCCAGAGATATAGCATTCATTCCGCGTGTGGAAGATCTCGAGCCGCTTCTGACGCCCATGTTAGACAAGCCAGATCTTGTGACAGTACAGGAGGATTGCAATGACACACTATCTAAATTGGCACAGCTTTGTTTCCACGAAGAGCTCATTGCTGCGGCCAGCCTGTGTGTAGAAAATTCATGGAATGGGAACAAGACCAACCTTCAGAAAGATACATTTATTTATGGGATTGACTTGTATTATATTTCTGTCTCAAGCGAATCTCTTTGAATCTTGGCCCTAGTCCAGAAAATGTGCAGTTCCAAATGGGGTTTTCAGGAATGAAAGAGCTGACATCCTGGCCTCAGGTGTGCCCGCAGTGGGGACATTGGAAATGGATAAAAGTGACATTTTGAAGTTGTTCGATAACCGCTTTTTTAATTATGATACTAAAGTCCACGAATCAGCAATTCTCATGCTGCAGAATTGTACAATCATGCGCAGATCCCAATCCTTTATTCTGTTGTAAAAATGGCCGGTTCTTAGTCTTAAGATGGTGACTTGTGTTGTATCTTGTTAACTGACGGATGTATTATTATATCAAATGTGTTGTATAGTTTCAAAGATGCTTATATTTTCAAAGGTGATTTAACTTTTGAAATTTGATTAACCAGTATAGCAGTCTTATATCGGATATATGATCTTCTATAATGGTGTTTTTAGATTTTCGGAATTATATAGTCTGTATTCTTGAATACCGAATATACCATAACTATGACTACACACCACATATACTTGACACATTGAAATACAGGCTGGTCATACCCCGACATTTAGTTTAATTGTATGCGCGCTCTTAGGGCATAACCTAACTAATCAAATTTCTCTAACAAGATTCCAAACCGCTCATGAACTTCTCAAACCGTACCTATTCCTAATTTCTTACACATTTTTAGCAAGGTGTTAACGGATATACAACGACTTGTTCCAGAGAAAAACCTCACAATAGATCGAAACAATCCTATCCAACTACTTGCTGAGTAAGAACTGTCGGCCTTGACACGATGGATTGAAACAATCATATCCAACTACTTGCTGACTGGGTAAGAACTGTCGGCCTTGACACGATGGATTGAAACAATCCTGTCCAACTACTTGCTGACTGAGTAAGAACTGTCGGGCTTGACACGATGGATTGAAACAATCCTATCCTACTTGCTGAGTAAGAACTGTCGGCCTAGATCTTCTCTCACTGTTTAAAACGTAGAGCGCTTTCTGTGGAAATGTGAGGCTTGTCGGTCACTAAAGAATATGTTTATCTCTCGTCTTTCCTTCGTTAAGGTGTGTACTAAAGAAATATTTCGGAAATATGACCTGGGCGTTCTTTTGAGTCTATTCTGTCCGCCGTGACAGCCGGTCTGTCCTTTGTCTAGACTATAATTCCCCTCCACCTCTTCGTTACTAAATGACTCTCCAAATTAAATATGACTGCAATTTCTTTCCAAAACTGAAACCGAAAGCTCCGCCCATTAAATCATCCTTCCATCCTGAATCTTAGCCTCCCACGCTATGTCTGATTGACATGACCAAACCTGTAGCGAGATGTTGCAGGTAATCTAGCTAAGCCCTATTTCTCCCGTTAAAGCTTTCGTGAGGAATCGACTGCTTAGTGTCTGTGTTCATAACTCCAATTCTGACAGACCTCGATTTCGTCCTTCAAACTTTGTTGAACAGGAGTCATTTCGCATTTTTGAGACCATTATGTCGTAATTTATTCGGCATCCGACCTGATTAGCAATTCATAAGCGGGGGATTTCTTAAGTCCCAGACGTTGACCTTCAACCTTGCCAGGTCCTAAAACTATGTTAGGGGGAAAAAAACGTCCATCCGACATGCTCGAGGTTATAAAACTACTGGATGTCATGGTAGGGTCCTGGTTTGTGGGCCTAGGTATGTGGGCCTGGGTCTGTGTGCCTGGATCTGTGGGCCTGGGTCTGCCACATCCTTACAAAGGTGCTTCATCATTTATAATGCGTTTTATGCTTACAACGGTTCTTCGTACTTTCATATGTAGTTTTCCCGTTAAAATGTGCTAAATCAATCCAAATGTACGTTATCCTTTGAAAGATGTTTAATTCTGTAAAAGTAGCATTTTATCACAACCGTTTCATCCATCGTGACGTGTATTGTACAATCACATAAGTATAATCTTGTCGCATCTAATTTGTTTGCTCAAAGGTGGTCCAGCTTATCACATTCAATGGTCTATCTAGATGTTCCTTTTCTACTCTGGGTAACTGAAACGACATAGATGTTCCCAGCTCTTCCTGGAATTCTATTTTATATCAGTCAAATTTGTTCTTTCTGAGTCTCTCACCCTTCCAACCCACATCTCTCTCTTGCTCTCTCTCTCTCCCTCTCTCTCTCTCTCTCTCTCTCTCTCTCCACTAACTTAACATAAACAACAACAAAGATTAAAATAACGCAACTAAAGAAAAAGAACGAATTACAAAAACAAAAAGTAAAAGATAAAATGGAGCTTTGACTGAAAAATTATTAACTATTACTAAAGTGTGTTTATTATAGTAAAAACGTTAACTTACTTATTTTGTTTCAGTGAATGAAATTACTTAAAAGTAACTGATGAAAAGTGTATTCTTAAAATCTGTCTACTACCTTTGTCAAACATGATCTATATTAAAGACAAATACGTGACATATTGTATCAGATAATGATACAGTACTGCAAGAGGCCCAAACACAAAAACAACTGTTTGCATAGATCAGAAAAATGAGGTCATCCTTATTCGGACATGTTATGAGAAGTAGCTGCTTGGAGCACGTTTTGATAGTGGGAAAGACAGCAGTAATGATAGACAGAGAAAGGCAGAGAGAGAAGACGTTGGACAACCCGAGAGAATGGCACGGGCGACAATGTTCGACACACGTGATGGAAGCGTATGGAGGTTCAAGATCGTCAACGCCAGCCGGCATGGCACCTGCTGATGATTAGATCATGCCAAACGAAGTGATTGAGAAAATACATTAATGTTGTATAGAGTGAAATGGACAAACAACGGAGTAAGGCTCATACTTCATTGCACCAGAGCCCCTAAATATAACAAGTTCATCTCATTGCTGAAAGTTTCAACAACATTGCAAGACATTTTTCCTCAATGACTTCGTTAGGTGCCAAATTACAGCTAGGTGGACTGAGACAAAGAGGCATGCCAGGGAAAACCCACAACATGTCGGGTCCGACCATGACGTGATTTGAACCTAGTACGTATGTAATGTACGGAAATCTGACAATCCATAAGCCACATCAGATACATCACAAGACAATACGACATTTTACATAAGATGGTACTTACACTATAGTCGGCTACATAAAAAGAACAAAAAGTAATATAGTTTTGTAATCAATCTCATGAAATTGAAACCCAACAAAATGTTTCTGTGCGAAGATAGCGAACAAAAAATGTCACTGTGCGAAAATAGCGAACAAAAAATGTCACTGTGCAAAGATAGCGAACAAACTATGTCACCGTGCGAAGATAGCGAACAAACTATGTCACCGTGCGAAGATAGCGAACAAACTATGTCACCGTGCGAAGATAGCGAACAAAAAATGTCACTGTGCGAAAATAGCGAACAAAAAATGTCACTGTGCAAAGATAGCGAACAAACTATGTCACCGTGCGAAGATAGCGAACAAACTATGTCACCGTGCGAAGATAGCGAACAAAAAATGTCACTGTGCGAAAATAGCGAACAAAAAATGTCACCGTGCGAAGATAGCGAACAAACGATGTCACCGTGCGAAGATAGCGAACAAAAAGTGTTTCCGGAGAAAAAGTGAAAGACAAACATCATTCCGTGTACCGTGAAACCAAGACGGTCGTCCGCCACTCTAGTCGTCCAACTTTTTCCAATAAAATTCCTTTCAATATACGTACGTTTCTCGGAATTCATACTGTACCACGTGCACGCGCATATATTTTTAATAGAAAATATAGATGCAATATGTTCCCAAATTGAATTAATGAGTGAGGGAAGCAGTCTTTACTACATACATGAAAGCACTGTGTTACTATTGGGATAATTGAGCGTTCTAATATTGCAGTAGTCAACAGGAGCATAACATGTGCAAAGATAATGTTGTTGACCAATTTAGAGCGATGTTGATGATCTTCCATCAAAAGCCTAAAACATTGTAATCTTTACAGACTCATTATCTGGCCTTCAAGCTCTGGAAGATGGTGGTCCTTTTTAACTTGAACTTACCCAAATATCCCTAGATGCTAAACATTTTCTCACATACCATGAAGTTCGAATTGTTATGGAATGGCTTCCTGGTCACTAAAATACACCTGTCAATGACAAGGCAAACAGACTGGCTCAGAAAGGATCAAGTAATGAACAGATATACACACCAACAACCCTACAGACAGTCAAACAACTACTGAAGACTGCGAAAAAAGAGGCCTCCATGAATATATGGGGAATGGGAAATACTGAGAAGGAAATCTACAAACATAAGACCATCCCATAACCCAAAGACAACATCAACCTAGTGAAAAGGGGAGACCAAAGCACCATTTTCCGACTTTGCACTTAACACATGAATCTTAACTGTCACTTGAACAGAATCCAACCAGAACATACTCCAAAATGCCGGGTGTGCACACATCCCTGTAAAACTGTTGAACATCATCTTTGTGAATGTCCGGCGCTGGCCGGTGTTAGATAAGAGCTTCAAAGCAAAGATGCACGAAGACCCTATGAGCACACTAACCCCACCAAAGCCCATCCCTTCTGTACGAAAACCTATCTGGAGGCAGAATATATTTCCAGAAATGGTAGAAAATATACCAGGTATTAGAAACAAAAACTTCCAGTCTGAAAAAGAAAGAAGAGATACTACCCTGATTTACACAACGGAAAACTACCCACGCATGGTCTGGACCCATGCATACACCGACGGTTCCGTAACAAATACAACACAGAACGGAGGGGCAGGAGCATTTCTGAACCTACCAAATGGCAGAAAAATAACACTGTCATTCGCTACTGGAAAATACACAAGCAATTTCAGAGCGGAGGCAGAGGCACTGAGGGCGGCAGTGGAAGAAATGGTGACAGGTAAAAGGAATGAAAGCCACATAGTCCTGCTTACAGATGCTATGGCCGTAGTCGCAGCACTAAAAAAGCCAGAAAAATACTGAACTTAATGATTTAAGAGCAGTACTCTGTCAACTATGTCAGCAGGCCTCCCCAAAAAGGGTAGTAGTGCAGTGGGTTCCATCTCACTGCAACATCCAAGGCAACGAGGAGGCAGATAGACTGGCAAAAGAAGGTGCAAAACTATCACAACCAGATACTAGTATGACATATGAAGAGTCAAAACTGCTTATTAGAGCTAATTATATGACCAAATGGAAAACCGAACATACTGGCTACACCAAAAACGATGATATTACCAGTTGAACAGAAGAGAGCAGGTCGTGGTCTTCAGACTTCGCACTGGCCACAACAGACTGAGGTACCACCTATTCAACAAATTGAAGATAGGTGGCACTGACGAATGCCCGTGTGGTACCGGGAAAATGATCGCTGAGCATTTGCTGCAAAACTGCCCGACATACGAGGACCAGAGAGCGCAGATGTGGCCATCACCAGTGGCAACACTACACAAGCTCTATGGCAGTGTCGACAGCCTCAGGATGACGGCTGCTTTTTTCGAAAAAAATAAAGGTTACTGTCTGACTGCGTACGAAGAAGAAGAAGAAGAAGAAGAAGAAGAAGAAGAAGAAGATAAGAGCTTCTTCCTCCGAGGCCAGACAAATGGAAAACTTTGTACGGAACTAAACAACAGCTTATAAACACTTGCAGATACCACTATACGACATTGGGCCAAAGGCCAGGAGCCCATAAGCCGCTGGATCATTAACCAACCAATTAACGAACCAGATAGATTTTTTTTAAATCATCAAAAGCAGACAGGCTTGGACAGTACACTTATTGGTTTAATATTTTTTTATGTATGATTGTATGTCTTAAGTTTTAATGCAATCATCTGGGGGTCTTGAATGAACTAATCTAACTGATGGTATTTATTTGTGAAAAAGTTAATTCGGCATTTGTACAAATCGTAATTCGAACAGACTCTTAGAACGAACTGTGTGCGAATAGCGATGTTCCACTGTATTACACATACATTGTTTGTTTTTTTTCACTTCATAATATCCATGTTTATTTCTGGAAATATATTATTATCTCAATTGAAAACATAGTCGCTATGTCTGTTTTACTTTACACCAGACATTGAGAAGCTTTGAGTAAAAATAAATACCGTGTTGTCAGATCCCCGACATAACAATACTTATTTCTTCAAGATATACTTTAATGTTGTGGATTCACAGACTTCCACATAGCATACACTAGATGTATCCCGCTGCCCCTATAGGAACATAACTCAGGTGCGGTTGACATGAACCAGACGAACCACATCCTGGTGAAATGAACCAGATTGACAACAGAACAAACCAGTCTTTAACGCCGACACTCAGCGTTTTGAATAAGTGATGGACCAAGGATTTCACTAGATTCCATGATTTTAAGTTGCATCTGATATGTCTGAGAAAATCCATAGATGTATAGGCTACAAAACAGTAGGATAAATCGATGCTGCAATGATTGAAAGTTCAGTGCGTCCTAACTAAATTCTATTCCAAAACATTATGTGTTGCCGCAAGCAGAGCTTAATTTGTCAGAGATCACTTAATTTTTCAGCCTGGGTCTACTTTAATCTTCTAATATAGAACCAGGCTTACTGCCGGAAAAAAACCAGTCAGTCTGTCTATCAATCTATCAATCTATCAATCCATCTGCCTGTTCGTCTATCCGTCCGTCCGGTGTCTGTCTGTCGGTATGTTCGTCTGTATGTCTGTCCATCTGTCTGTCTGTTTGTCGATCAGTGTCTTGGTCTGCCTATCTGACCGTCAGAATGCCTGTCGGCATGTATGCGCGCATATGAGTGTATGAGCGGGTATAAGTGTATGAGCGGGTATAAGTGTATGTGCGTGTATGAATGTATGTGCGTGTTTGAGTGTATGTGCGTGTATAAGTGTATGTGCGTGTCTGTGCGTGTATGAGTGTATGTGCGTGAATAAGTGTATGCGTGAGCATGAGTGCATGCGAGCGTGTGTGCATGTATATACATATGCATGTATATATGTGTGTATGTAATTATGTATGTATGTAATTATGTATGTATGGATGTATGTATGTGTGTGTGTATGTGTGTATGTATGTATGTATGTGTGTGTATGTATGTGTGTATGTATGTATGTATGTATATATATATATATTTATGTATGTATGCATGTATGTGCGTGCGTGTGTGTGTGTGTGTGTGTATGGATCTACGTAAGTGTGTATGTATATCTATATATGTATGTATGTATATATGTATGTATGTATGTATGCATGTAATTATGTATGTATGTATGTGGGTTTGCATGCAATCATGCATGCATGCATGTATGTATGTATTAATGTATGTATGTATGTATGTATGTATGCATGCAGGTATATATGTATGTATGTATATTTGTATGTATATTTGTCTGTGTGTGTGTGTATGTACAGATGTATGTGTTAATGTGTATGTATGTGTATATATGTAAATGTATGTATATATTCCAGACATGTTTTATCGACGGAACACCATATGAGGACCGTACTAAAATTAGTATATGTGAAATAAAATGCACCTATTTGATAATGTGCCGTATTGTACTTGTAGACGAACTTTAACGATTTGCCGTTCTGGATTCTATAAGTCAAGGTACGCCATTGTTAACACCAGATCCCAGTCTTTTAGTTTTATATCAAGACGTATTAGCCATTGTACTGATGCGTTTGTGTTTTCGTTTGTAATGTGATGTTGTATGTGTTCCACTATGCCAGTTTTGAAGTACAGTAGTTTTACCAACACTCTATGCATGTGTAGATAAGGTAATTATAAGATATATGGAATCAAACTGAATATAAAGTGAGTTTGAATCAGGAATATAGGGAATACTAAAATTCCTTCTGGGAATTATGAGTGAGGCACTTAGAGTTCATCTTGGTACTGTCAAGATATGACAGAACGAATGCTAATCTTCATTTTGCAAATGGCATTGGCGGGTTGGTGGACACAGAGGCAGAACTCCGAGAATGGGTCAGAAGGCTCGACAAAACAAGTCTTGACTTTGGTTCGGAGATTAACACTGGAAAAAGAAAATTAATGATCAACAACGCTGAGGGCTTCAACAGTCGGATAACAGCTAATACCCAGGAACTCGAAGTGGTAGGTCGTCTTCAATATCTGGATTTGTTTGTCCGAGATAATGGATTACATGTGAAGTGTTGGCCAGAACAGATCAAACAGTAGCGGTGCTTGCACAGCTTTATAAAAATTGGCAAGACAAACGGTTATCTATGTGCACGAAGATCAGGTTAAGGCGTACATTTGTCCTTTTACTATTCCTATATGTTTATGAAAATGAACAATTACAGCTGACCGCAGCGGATGATACATACCTTGAAGATGAGATGTTTCCGAAGACATCTAAGCGTGACTGGCAGCTGACATATCTGCTCCTGATATTTTGTAATATTTCATCTTCTTACAAAACTCGAGGTGTGAGACCGCTAAGACCGGAGGTGTGCATGGGTCACTCGTTACCTCTGGAGGTGACAAGAGTTCTCGCCTTCCTCGGGGTCCATGTCAGAGATCCAAACAAAAAAGCGGCACAACAGAAACACACATGAGGGTATACGAGAAATAGTTACAACAGTAATACGCCCTTTTGAAGTCCTCTTGGCAACGGTCAAAAGGCGGCGGAAACTCGCTTGATACCGCCACATATCGAGATCAAACGGTTTTGCAAATATGATCCTCACGGAAATGTGCAACGCGGACGACGAACAGGTCGTTCCAACAAGAGGTGAGAGGACAACATAAAATACTGCACCAATCTCCAACTAGAAGAGGCACAGACAGCGGCCGCTGACAGAGAGGGATGGCGAGGAGTTGTAGAGGTGTCTTCATGGGTGCCCCATCCGAGGTATGAACGACTGTTTAGACTTGTACAAGGCTAAGATAGTCTCAGATCAGACACTACAATTGGAGATGAAGTGTTATACGAGGCAACATCTTCTTAATGATGGGGTGGTTAGTTTCTTTTCTCGCTGCCTTTCATTTCCAAACAATGAATGAGGTACGCACTTACAGCTGAGTTAACTGGATCGTGTTTGTAACCAGAGTTGACCGTTGTACACTTGTCATCAGAGGCAAGTGCTCTACTCCGACGCTAATTATACTTGTCCGCTAACAGTATCCATTATCTGCTTTGCCAACATAAAAAAAATTACCCTCTACGTTCATTGCATTTCTCCCAATCGTTATCCTCTTACAACTGGTACTCTGAGCAGATATTTCAAGCTTATTGTTTATACTCTGAGCAGATATTTCAAGCTTATTGTTTATACTCTGAGCAGATATTTCAAGCTTATTGTTTATACTCTGAGCAGATATTTCAAGCTTATTGTTTATAAGCTCTTCTCACTTAAGCGTTGGCGCAGTGGACATGTTTTCAGTTTGTTTTCTAGAGTTTGGGGTCTTCTCTGGCATGTGCAGTGCGCAGTCTGTGCTGCTTTCATTTTTTGCACGTATGTGCATTTAATCTGTAACGACCTGTTCTGAGGCGGCAAATTGTGGTTTACTGTTTCCTATTCAGGTGATTGATTAGGTCTTGTGTGTATTTGCTGTTTTTCTCTGTATCCAAACTATTTTTCTTTGAGTTGTGCCTTGACTTTTGGGAGAGACACTGAGAGGGTGAATTGTTCCCTTTGTCTTCCCTCCCTGGCCAGTCTGACCGCTCTTTCATTTTCATGTATGCCGCAGTGAGCTGGAATCAACTGGACGGGCGTTTTATTGTGGTCTGAATATTTATTTAGCTGGCATATTATTCCCTTTCCATACTATCTCCTGGTTCTCTTTGTGTTGCATGCAAAATGTCCATGCAGTCACACAAAAACACTATTCTGTTATCCTTTAACCCTTTTTCATCCAATAGTTTGACTGCTTCATTTATTGCCTGTTGCTCTGTTCTTAGATTTGTCGAAGGCTCCCCGGCAGCACTTGGTTTCCCTATAACAGTCCCATCCTGTAGAAGTACAGCGAGTCCCGCCCCGTTTTTTCTCAATCCTGCCTCTGATCATCCGTGTAGAAGAGGGTTGAGGATATACGTTTCCTACATGCTTTAGGGTTTCTTCTCTCAATGTGTGGTCTGAGTCTTCCTCCATTATATCGAAACCTGGTATTGTCGCTTTCACCGTGAAGTTGGGCTGTTGGTCTGTATTTTCATATACCTGTAACATTTCCCACATCGTTGGGCATTTTGAAATGATGCTACTGTTCCTTTCTGTAAGTGCTTTTGATATATGATTAAAGCGTGTTTTTTTATGCCGTTTTTCGTTAATTCATTGACTTTTCCCTGCATTGGAGGTTTATTCATGAGCTTGCATTTTTCTGTCAGGTTTAGTAATGTTCCTTCTCTGCGTTCACCCAGGCTCAGGAGGCCTGCTACCGCTTCGATTTCTCTGGGGTGCTTCTCAGACCTCTGGTAATAATTCTGAGTCCGGTATTCAGTGACCTTTCTAGTTTATGTAGGTTGGTCTTTAAAATAACCATTAATTTTTATATTAAATGACTGTCTGATAGGTGTATGGTACATCATTCGCCATTCATGCAAAGGTATGCGGTTTAACCTCCACAACTATCACGTTTCAGTTCACTCAGCAGTAAATGGGTACCTACGGCAATGGAAGACATGCACAGTGAGGATAGAAACTGACCACACCATCTCCCGCAAGCTATGGCTTGGAATACGGACATTTTCATCCGGAAAAAGACAGCAGCATTTATTGAAGAATATGGAGCTCAGTCTAAACAATGATCTCAGAAGAAGAAGAAGAAGTAGAAAAAATAGAAGGAGAAGAAGAAAGAGGAAGAAGAAGAAACAGAAACAGCAGTATACTGAAATCTCCAACATTTCATTCCTGACCAGCTGTTCAATCACCGATAAATTTGCTGAATCTAGTTCTTCTCAGGTAATGTCTTCCACCAAGTTTTACTGAGAAGTCAGGAACTAATGTATAGCTGTTTTTGTCTAGAACGCGCTGGAATTAGAAATGTTCCCAATTAGTTCTGCCTCAAGGCACAAGCGATCTAACCACTCTGCCACTGGACCGACGTCACTCGTGCAAGTTTAAACAAAAATAAACTGTCACATTCGGATATTTCCAGTGCAAGTGTATTGACCAGTGTTGTCATACCGGTCTCTTCGTGGAATTGTATAACATTTGTGTGTGTGTCTTTACGACGTAATATCAGATAATCTATATTACCAGCCCAAGGGGTATACGGGTTCATCAGTACGTCAAAAAGCATTCTTGGTCTCAAAGAAACTCACAAGAACTATTTTCAGGAAAGCATTCTAGGTACAACCTTTGATGTATCTTTTGTTGGCACATTTTTGCTGGAGATATTTCAGTTCTCTTCGATTCCAACAACTATTAAAGTAAATGTTATGTTTTTTTCGTCCTATAGTATATACAGTTACATCTTTTGCCGGTTTGACATTTACACGTAAAAAATAAATCATAAAACCAGTAATTTCATCGGGAAAGAGGGAGGAAAAGTGCAAGCTTGTGCATCTATGAAGATTAAATAGAAGGATGAATCTCATTCTAGAACAGTTCAGATAGATCTATAGCTGTCTGCTTTTCGAAGGTTTGTTGTAATAAACAAACTAACAATTGATTTTTCGATTATGTTTCTCTTGTTTTGTTGGTATCTAATCCAATCATTACCCCTGACCTGCCTGCAAAGCATAGATCCTCAATAACTGCACGTGGAGTCTTCCTGCCATACACCATCATTTCTAGCTCTCTCATGTCTTTCCCGTCGTATTTAATAGTGTCTCGTCTTCCCTTCTCCATGAGTGTTCAGGTATGCACTTCTTGATGATTCAAGAACAGTGTTTGCCTTGCAATATAAGCTTGTTTCTGTAATGTGTGTCATATCCATCGCCTACAGCTTTTCTAAACGTCATGTTTCGTATCAGATTGGTTCGTTCCCAAGGCTCTATATACCGGTAAGTGATTTTATCATTGATATTTTCTTAATTCATTTTGTAGCAAGCATCCATTGATGAACGCTTGGACCTACTTAGCTGTATCTTTCTTTGTTCCTCACATCACAGAGCCATGCAGTAGAAAGAACTTGACGTCTGTATTTTTGTTGTGGACTTACTTTCTCTTGATATATATACATCTCTTAAAGCAATAGAAGCTCACCTCGCCTTTTGAATTCTTAATGTATTATCTTTATCACTATCTGCGATCTTGCATATATGTATAACATTGTCTGTATTTGTTAGTTTGCTGATATACTATTTCGTATGTCCTTTTATTCCTCTAATTTGATAGACTATTTTATATTTCTTGTCTTGATGTTTCTCTTAAGCTAACATATGTTTGATAAAGAGCTGAGATGGTAAACATTCACATATATATTGGCGCTTTAAACATTATTCTGTTTCCGTTATTAAGAATCGACGTAAATGAACTCCGGGCAGACTCAATGGTTGTAAGTCTTTTTCACTAAAAGGCAAACGGTGTGAATACTGATGGGCTGTGAAGCAGTTTTGCCATCTAAGAAGCAGTCTTTGATCGACTTCAAAATGTCACTCGTATCCATATTCCAACTGCTTATGCCCTTGAGGTCATCGCGTCAGCTCTGTTGTTATCGTTATACATGACATGTCAAGAACAGTAGATAAACGCAGGCATGTGAAGGTTGAATGCCCCTATGTCTGTTATCCACTCATTCCACAGGAAACTCTCATCTACTCATGGATGTAGAGTTGAGGTGAGATTCCAGCACGATGATTATCATGAAATGGGTCATAGTTCTTAATACCACCAAGCATTGAAACGGTAAGCTAGGCCGAAGATGCAGTCGTTAGTGCGTTTACAGCTGTCAACAACTTAATGATGGCTGCTTGCATCAGGGTGAGCGGGACTAAGTCTCTATCCAGCGTCCAAGGGGCGGTCCTGGAACAGGCTGCACTAGTTCAGTATGGCTAGGAGAATAGGGATCAAAGAAGGAAGGCAAACTCAGTCCAATAAAATACCCTGCTAAAACCGGATGTGTGTGTGGAAGGGCGCAGGTATCAAAGTAAACTACGACACAACGCCTTTTCAAGAAGGAAATTGTGAGCGCCTTAAATCGATTGTTGGTGATACATATTTATGCATATCGAACGAATGGTGATTATCACCTTCTTTGTTCTTAGTCGACCTGTAGTTCTACAAAGGCAGATGTCACTATGCAGGTCCCAGCTCTAGTATGAGCTGAATATAGCAGGGATTGAGGATTTACTGCTTAGGCTAGGCTCGAGCAGCTTAATACTCACCTTATTGGAGCATTGGCTTACGGAGGGTGGTTAACCGATGTGCGAGTTTATCTTAATAGACTCAAACACTAGAGCAAAGTAGACCCGCAGCATGTTAGGTGCAATCTATGTTGCACTATGCAAACCACGTTATCATTGCCGGTGTTATGTCATGTCACACAATTAGTCGCTTTTTACGTCATGCTCTCTATAGGGCAGTAGTGCTATTCTTGTCCTTGTCATACACCGAGATGATCACAAAGAATGAAAGCAAATTCAGTCCCCCAAAATACCCTGTTGAAACCGGATGTGTGGGCGGCAGGGCGCAGATCTTCAAGTCCAAAAGTAAACTACGACCCAACGTCATATTCGGATCAACTAATAAATTATATTCTTCGTCTTTTTCACTCATCATCATCTTCTTCGTCGTCTTATTTATTGTCATCATCAACATTATACAATCTTATTGTTCATCTTCTTCTTCATATTTTTTCTTCTTCTCGTTTATCACGCGTATTGTCATGTTTTACTATGACGTTAATATGAACATGAGTTATTGATTACATTTTTGCGACCAAATTTACATGCTATTATTTCTTAGCATTCTTTGACATATGGAAGAGTACTCACAATTCAACACCCTTTTCGTTCGTGCGAAGAGCTGATTGTGCACAACCATGTGGAGCGCGGTTTTCTACTTTGGAGAGTTTAAACCACACTTTTAATCTCCTCTTACTCATGCTCTCATGTTGGAAGTGAACTAATTCTCGTTGTGGCACATGTATCAACTAATGGGTCAAATATCGCAGTCAAGTTATATCAGCATCATTCATCTTGGAAGGTTTCAAACCAAACATGATATGAACAGTAATTACAGTTATTGTGTACATACACACACACATACACACACAATCACACACACATACACACATACACATACGCACGCACACATACACACACACATACACACACACATACACACACATATATACACACACACACATACACACGCACACATACACACGCACACATATACACGAATGCATGCACGAACTCACACACACACACACACACACACATTTCAAAATATAAAATGAGTTGGAGACGATTTGAATAGGCGCTTCTTCATTCTTTAAATGTGTGTACACTATTGGCATAATTAGCATATGCAGGAAATACGTTGTAATTGGGGATGTGTTAATTGATATAGATGCGCGGAATGCTTTAGTGCAATAATTGTATTGATTACATGTCTGTTTCTTTTCTGGAACTGTGTATACAGTATGCTATACTGTTGAGATAAATGGTGGCCTGCCGGGGTACGTGCTGTTGAAATGTGTTAAGGGAGTGCCGATATGCAATTATGTAGGTGGATGTCAAGGTAGTCCTACAGCAAAGACTGATGTCGAGGATGAAGTGTTAGAGATGTTATTGTACGAGACCTCAGCTTTATTTAGAAGTGATTCCTTCATCACTGCTTTTCCTTCAATTTCAATCATAAATGTGTCCGTTGTATCACAAAATGTGTTAGATGTATGGCAGAATGTGTTAGATGTATGGCAGGATGTGTGAGATTTATGCAGACTGTATTTGTATGGCAGAATGTGTCAGTTGAATAAGATAATGTGTTAGTTGTATAAGAGAAGGTACTAGTTGTTCAGTACAATGTATTAATATAAGCAAGTGTATTTGTTGAATGCGCGTATGTGTCAGTTTAATAACAGAATGTGTTTGATGTATGGCAGAATATGTTAGTGTAAAACATAATATGTTAGTTGTATGGCAGAATATGTTAGTGTAAAACATAATATGTTAGTTGTATGGCATAATGTGTTATTTGTATAAGATAATGTGCAAGTTGTACAAGACAATGTGTTAGTTGGAAAAGAGAATGTGTGTTTTTGTATAAGAGAATGTACCGGTTGAATAAGGTAATGTGCCAAGTGTATAACATAATCTGTTAGATGTATGGCAGAATGTATTAGTTGTATAAAAGTATGTGTAAGTTGTATAAGATAATGTATCAGTTGTATAACAGAATGTGTGAGTTGTATAAGATAATGTGACATAGATTGAAATGTGATAGCGATGCAAAAGATCTACCTATTCAAAACATCACTAAATAGTTCAGACAACTTCATGTTTAACACCTTGGTAATTTTGTCAGGTATATTGTTAGGTGTCTGATCTGATTACCCAGTAAAACATTTGAAATGTCTGTCACCGTCCTGTTTTAAGTGAAAGCAATAAATATGTCTAGACTATAACGTTTTAAATATTGCATTCCATCCTATCGTGCTGTTGCAAATATCGTGCTGTTGCAAATATCGCGGACTTCTCTGAAACAGGGAATGTAATGTGACCAAAATGTCTCAGCGGATAGTCACATTATGCAAGCGAGACTGGCTTATAATTTAGGTTTTGCGAACATCGTTAATCACCTTGAGGAGTTATGTTATACAGGTGGTCATAAAACGTACATTCCAGAAGCAATTCTTTACTGTTGGCTTCTCTGCTATGGGTTGATTTTTTAATGATATTGTTATTGGCTGCCTTGGCATATTGGTGCGAGTCAAATAGCTACCTTCTTCTTCTTCGTACGCTGTCAAACGTCAACCTTTATTTTTTCAAAAAAAACAGCGGTCATCTTGAGGCTGTCGACACTGCCATAGAGCTTGTCTCGTGTTGCCACTGGTGATGGCCACATGTGCTTTCTCTGGTCCTCGTATTTCAGGCAGTTTTGCAGCAGATGGTCAGCGGTCATTTTCCCGGTACCCCACGTGCATTCGTCAGTGCCACTTATCTTCAATTTATTGAATAGGTGGTACCTCAGTCTATTGTGGCCTGTGCGGAGTCTGAAGACCACGACCTGCTCTCTTCTGTTCAACTGGTAATAGATATCGTTTTTTATTTTTTTGGCATTATGTTCTGTTTCCCATTTGGTCATGTATCTGGCTCTAATAAGCCTTTTAGACTCTTCGTAGGTCACACTAGGATCTGGTTGTGGTAGTCTTGCACCTTCTTTTGCCAGTCTGTCTGCCTCCTCGTTGCCTTGGATGTTAGAGTGGAATTGAACCCACTGTACCACTACTCTTTTTGGTGCGGACTGCTGGCATAGTTGACAGAGTACTGCTCTTAAATCATTATAAATAGCTACCAAGATGGCTGTCTTTTTTGCGTACTCCGCAAAAGACGGTTGACAAATATTTTTCTGGTTCGTCTTGATGTATAAAGTGGATTTTAATCAACTTTCAAATAGAGAGTCCGGACACCTACTACTGGTACGCATGATTGCTGGGAGTATGTTATTTCCAGTTATTGTATATTTCGTCATATCGCTATGGTAGGACTGACATGTGTCAGAAAACGATCAGCTTTTTATCACGCATAGAAATATGGATTAGCTGGTTGTGTTTTCTCCCTGTGTTTCTGTGCCATAACTAGACATCATTAGAAGGCATATTAGTTTGAATTGATGTCAAAGTGGGTGTCTTGACCTGCGTTTGTGCCTTCACTGACAACTAATGCAATACCACCCGTGCTAAGTAGTATCGTCATGTCGTTCCCTTCGATACACCAGCTACATGGAGAAGATGGATCTGTTTACTGGGCAACATCGGTTCTCATTTCAACTGCATGCCTGATTAGCACATTATTCCGCAAAGGGGAAAACCATGTTAAAAGCCATTAGTATAGAAAGAAAAACAGAATTGTTTTAAATATGTTTAATAAATATTATTCATATAATCTTTTATTACAAAGAATGCGTATTCGTAGCTTATGTAATTACTTTAAAAAATGTAAGAGATTTCTTTAGATAATTGTGAACAAAATTGGGTATTTGGGTGTTAAGAAAATGCATTTTAAGATTCCTCTTGTGGTCTCATTTTCTACTGGGTTGAATGAATAATGTGGTCTGGTGGCATTCTCACAATGCGGTCAAACGATTTTCTAATGTTGCTCAATGTAATTTAAATAGGGAATTGTTCTAACCTTCACCTCAATATTTGTATTTGTGATTTGGTCTTTTATGGTGTTTTTAATGACCGTTCGAAGGCACCGCATTTCGCAGGGAGCTAACTTTAATTCCTTAACTTAACTTAACTTAACGTCTTTATACTGGTTTAGAAGACCCTGCAGAGTCTGTATACAACCAGTTACATTTACATCACCTTGCTCTAAAATCTATGCGCATCCAGTTTATTCTTAAACGCATTAACTGTCCCTGCCTCCACCACCTCCCCTGGCAATGCATTCCAAGCAGACACCACTCTCTGACTAAAAAAATATTTCCTAATATCTAACCTTGACCTCTCTTTAGTCAGCTTGTAGCTATGCCCTCGTGTTATTGTAGGTGGCTGTATTTTAAAAAACTTGTTATAGTCTAATTTATCGATTCCTCTGATCATCTTATAAACCTGTATTAAGTCACCACGAATTCATCTCTCTTCGAGACACTGTAGGCCCGTTTTTCTGAGTCGTTCCTCATAACTGTAATTCTGGAATCCAACTATCATCTTTGTCGCTCTTTTTTGTATTCTTTCTAGCATGTTTATGTCCCCTCTATGATAAGGACTCCACACCTGTACACAGTACTCCAATCTAGGTCTAACTAAAGCTTTATACAGTTTGACGATTACTTCCTTGCTCCTATGTTTAATATTTCTTTTTATCATACCTAACATTGCATTTGCCTTTTTCACTGCTACCTTAACTTGCTCACTCACCTTTCCTGTATGATCTATTATAACCCCTAGGTCCCTTTCCTTATCTATCTTTCTAATATTGTTTTCTCCCATTCTGTATTTATGTTCCATATTGGATCTACCCATGTGGATGACTGTACATTTATCTACATTAAACTCCATTAGTCCTATGCAATGCTCATGCTTTTTTTCACGGAGGGAGATCTAGGGGTGTCTTTGTAGTTGAGACAACTGGTAACTGGTAACGTTTTTCTTATGCACTATCATCTTCATTTCTAAATACAGTCTGCAGTCTTCAGTAAAAGCAATTCTTAAATACCTAAATTCTTGCACCTACTTGATTGTTTCCTGATGTACATGAATTTAATGTGCAGTGTGCTTTCTACATTTACTCATTCTCTGTTTTTCATGTGCTGATGTTCATGTCGCACTTATTACAGTGTAAGCACAGTGCACTTATTACAGTATAAGCACAATGTACTTATTACAATGTAAGCACAGTGAACGTATTACAGTGTAAGCACAGTGAATCAAAATGACGTTGTAGGTTTTGTCCATTGTGACAGATCAAACATTGGTCATTTGCGAAGACTATTTCGTTAGTACTTTTCTGTTCTGTATTTGCCCCCAGAAAGATTTAATTAATATAAGTGGCAAAGAGGAGTAGTGATAAGAAAACACAACCCTGTCCGATGCACGATGAAATGGGAAACCACTCTGACGTGTCTTCTGTTGTTCTTACTGCACTCTGGCTATCCTGATTTAGGACTTTGATGGTACTCAGAAGAGGATCTTGCAGTCCATAATCAGTTAGGATCTACTGTAAATTTCCTGTCCACCATCAAACGTTTATTCTTCATCTATGAATATAAGACCGTTGTTACCATGTATTCTATAAACCGTTCACATATTTGTATCAATGTACATTTTGAATCGATGCAGCTCTTTCTTTCCATAACCCGAACTGATTATTTACTAGTTGGGGTTCCAGTATCGGTCTTTGCTCTTCTTTCTAGTATTGTTTGCATATATCTTGCCTATGTCGCTTAAAAGAGATGTTCCCCTTTATGTTTTGCACTCTCGCTTGTCGGCTTTATTTTTCCAGATAGAAAAGATGATCGCTTGCTGTCAATCTATTGGTACCTTTCTCGACGTCCTATCCCACAGTGCTGCTTCATTTTCGGATGTCAGTATATTTTAGCCGCTCTGTGTTTTATTATCCATCTTGGTGCTGTGCTGGTTCACACTTTTCTACATTTAGCAGCTTGCTAAAGTACTCTATCCATCAGTTTCTTATGTCTTGACTGTTGGTGAATAGTTCCTTGAACTTACTGTTGATACTTATTGATGGATTACATTTTTCTTCTGTCACTCTCATTGATTTGATACAAATTTAAAGGTGATACAGTTTATAAGTTTACTTATTGCTCTCCATATTTTCTCCATGAATCATATTTTGCAATTTTCAATGTTTTTTTTTCTGTTTGTTGCAGCTTTGTAATATTCGTTTGTGATCGTTCATTCATTTGTGACAGCATTTGTTTCTTTTCTTGAATGTAAATTTAACTTTTCCTTTTCACTATCATGTGCGTCTCTTTTACTTTCCTATTAGTCAGAAGTTTATTTGGGACGCCTGGTTTGTGTTGTTCCATCTATACCCCATGGGTATTTGACCTCTTCAATGTTGATAGAAAGCGTTACTGAAAATTAAGTTCTGCACATAGGTTAAGAACTTGCCCGAAATATGTTCTTGTTAACTTCCGAGCCATACATTTTCTAATTTGGGTCACTATGCACAAACTGTTTATCGCCATAGAAAAACATCCTGGATTTTAAAACGCTTTACATTTCATTAAGACACACTGTTCTAGCTAAGTTTGTGCATGGTGTGTCGCCATGTTGAACGCGAAGTCTGATTCTGAGATTCAAATAAAAAAATTTAAAAAATAAAAACACTATTTTCAAAACTCTAACAATGCTAGACTGGTATGTCGCAAATGTGTGTGTGTGTGTATAACAATGAGTAATGGAATAACTGAGAAAATATTGGTATGAAACAATTATGTTTGAAACCATTTGGAAAATATTTAACTGAAATCGAAATGTCCAAGATTCCAAGCAGAGTGTAATTGTTTTCTGCATCAGAGTTGCTGATATACAGCTCGCCAGATATGTGTTGATTCCACACTGCTTCAAACAGGATCAAAGCACCAAAATCGACCTGGTTATATGCGTAGTCTAGATCTAAAGCAACTGTGACTTTTCCTATCTAAACAAAAAATCTTCATACACATGATATGCAAATGTCCCAGCATTATTATGGGTCTCCTAAGTTTGTCCTTAACTACCAAGGGTGTCATGTAGAAAGTGTTGATGTTGTAGATGGCACATCATGTTTCTGATGACTATCTTTCAAGATCTTGATGACCAATTCCTCAGTGTCGCTCCGGTACCAACTTCGTTTCCAGCAGATCCGTCTTGGGCCACGGAAGTCCAAATATCAAACACAATAAGTGACACAACAACATCCTATATTCAATTGATATTGGAAGGATAACTGTTGACGTACGATTTGTAGATCATGCATGTAAATATCACATATAGAGTTAATGTTAGTTCAATATGAAATTACTTAAGCATTAGAGTAAAGGAATGTGCATTCCGGGAATGTATTGTCAGACTTTTATTGTTGGACTTTTCGGTCTTTTCCCCTGAATTTTGCGTTTCAGTATTTTTAACTGTAAACCTCCATCGTGATGTTTCATATTCTCGTTTCGCAACATGTAGCCCTACAAACATGCATATTTGAAATGGTTTAAATAGACACATAATGCCTATTTATAAATGACGGACAATCTCACACACAATAAGTGATGATTAATCATCAACAATGCCATCTGGCAATTACATTACCCTCTGCTGATATCTTCACATCTGCAAGAATAAACACATTCATATGATATTTTGTGGTCGTCGCTATTACTGTAGTATTAAGTAACTATTATTTATTGATACCACAAACTTGGCTGTGTTGCTGGTCCAAATGAATAGCTTTGGTAATCAATTTATCAACTTTTTATACTGGTTTAGAAAACTCTGCAGAGTATGTAAATCATCAGTTTCTTTTACGTTTTTTTGTTCTAAAAGCTATGCGCATCAAACATATTCTTAACTGCATTAATTGTCCCAGCGTTCACTATTTCCCGCGGCAGTGCTTTTCAAGAATTCACCACTCTCTGAATAAACAAATATTGTCTAATATATAATCTGGACCTTTCTTTATTTAATATGTAGCTATGCTCTCTAGTTCTTTTAGGTAGTTGCATTTTGAAAAAAAACTAGTTATAGTCTAATTTATCCGTTCCTTTGATTGTGTTAGAAAGTCACCTCAAATTGTTCTGTTTTCTAGACACTGTAGGCCTGAGTCTTTCCTTATAACTATAATTCTGGAATTCCACTATCAGCTGTGTTGCTCTTTTTTTTATCCTTTCTAGCCTCTTTATAACCCCTCTACTCTAAAAACTCTGCACATGTACACAGTACTCCAATCTAAGTCTAACTAATGCTTTATACAGTTTGACTTTCACTTCCTTGCTCCTATGTTTAATATTTCTTGTTATCATACCTTACATTGTATTTTCCTTTTACACTGTTGCCTGGACTTGCTCACTCACTTTAACTGTATGATATATCTTCACCCCTAGGTTCCTTTCCTTTTCTATAATTCTATTATTGTTCTCGCCCATTCTGCAATTATGTTCTATATTTGATCTACCCATGTGGGTGACCGCACATTTATTTACATTAAACTCCATTTGCCAGTTCGCAGATCATTCTTGAATTTTATCTAAATCATAACTCAATATATTCACTTTTGTCTTAGATGAGACACTACTGCACAGTTTTGTGTTATCAGCAAATTTTGATATCATGGATCCGATATCAATGTCCAAATCGATTTTACATATAAAGAACATAATTGGTTCCAAAACTGAGCCTTGTGGCTCTCATTACTTCACACCACTCAGAGTCTTCGTTATTTATGATCACTCGTTGTCTACTTCTGGTTTACCAATTTTCTTTATGTAGTAAACCCATGCTACTTTTGATTAGATTTAACTTGTCTAAATCCATTACAATATATTGTTTTTATTATTGACTCTAACAATTAACAGACTATGCTCGTTAAACTCATCTGTCTATAATTTGTTGGGGGTGATTTTTCATCTTTTAGAATATGGGGATCACTCCTGATCTTTCCAATCCCGTAGAAGAATCCCTTTTGCAAGTGATTGAAAACATAATATAGCCAATGGTTTTGCTAGTTGGTTTCTAATATCAAACACAAATTTTGGATGGATACATCTTGCTCTGGACATGCATACACTTTCAACCCATCCAATTAAAAAATAAACATTTCTCTGTAATAATGATTGATCTTAATCCCTCTGTATTCATGTCTTTTTTGAAAATATATAATTCTCTGTTCCTTAAATGATGGATCTGCAAATGTGATGGCACACATTCTTAAAGAACATGTAATTAATAATTTACGCACATGGGGTTTACATGACATATTTGTTATGCTGATTATTATTTAGCCCAGTCAGAGTGCATGAAGTCATACACGTAGTGAATGTGTGTGTGGTGTATGTGTGTGGTGTATGTAGGGTGCCTGTGTGTGTGTGTGTGTGTGTGTGGTGTATGTAGGGTGCCTGTGTGTATGTGTGTGTGTTTGTGTGGTGTATGTAGGGTGCCTGTGTGTGTGTGTGGTGTATGTAGGGTGCCTGTGTGTGTGTGTGTGTGGTGTATGTAGGGTGCCTGTGTGTATGTGGGTGTGGTGTATGTAGGGTGCCTGTGTGTATGTGGGTGTGTGTGGTGTATGTAGGGTGCCTGTGTGTGTGTGGTGTATGTAGGGTGCCTGTGTGTATGTGGGTGTGTGTAGTGTATGTATGGTGCCTGTGTGTATGTGGGTGTGTGGTGAATGTGTGTATGGTGAATGTGTGCATGGTGAATGTGCGTGTGTGTGGTGAATGTGTGTGTGTGTGGTGAATGTGTGTGTGTGTGTGGTGAATGTGTGTGTGTGGTGAATGTGTGTGTGTGGTGAATGTGTGTGTGTATGGATGTGTGTGTGTATGGGTGTGTGGGTGTGTATGTGTGTGTGTGTGTGTCTGCCTTCCTCTTGTTACTCAATGTTCAACCCCTTTGGCAACCCCTTCTCCTCCCCCTTCCATTCCATTTAATGTTCTAAATAATCTTTAATGAGGTACTCTATCAAAGGTCATAGGAAAATCAAGATAAATAACATCCACTGGCTCCCCTCCATCTATCATTTTAGTAACCTCCTCCATGAATTCTAATAGATTTGTTAAGCACGATCTGTATGTAGTAAACCCATGTTGACTATTTA
Source organism: Ariolimax columbianus (assembly GCA_036924085.1). Lineage (NCBI taxonomy): Eukaryota > Metazoa > Mollusca > Gastropoda > Stylommatophora > Arionidae > Ariolimax > Ariolimax columbianus. The sequence continues at coordinate 41,084,193 of JAVGWX010000004.1, read as the reverse complement.
TGATTAGATTAAACTTGTCTAAATGCATTACAATGTTTTCTTTGATTATTGACTGTAACAAATTACATACTATGCTCGTTAAACTCACCGTTCTATACTTTTCTGAGTCTGATTTTTTGCCCTTTTTAATAAGCGGGTCACTTCTGCATCTTTCCAATCCCGTGGAACAATCCCTGGACATGCATCCACTTTCAAGCCATCCATAAAAAAAACAAACACACATTTTCTCTGTAATAAAAAACACATGTAATTAATAATTTACTTACATGGTGTTCACATGACATATTGTTGATGCTGACTATTATTTTGAGTTACTGTTAAACCAAACGAAACGCCTGAAAAATTGTAATGTTGTTTACACATTTCATTCTGTGTGCAATATATGTAATTGTTTTACCCATTGTATTCAAAGACGCAAGTATTTTTAAAAATAAAACATGTTGTTCATATCACTATCATCATGTAATTTATCAATTTATCTACTTCTTCGAACGTTTTCAGTGATCGTCTTGAATTTGTTCAAAGAAAGCAGTGCTTATTCTTAGGCTGTCAAAGCTGCAATAGAGCTCGTTTAGTGTTTACACTGGTGAAGACCACATGTGATTTCTCTGGTCCTCGTGTGTCTAACAATTTTTCAGCATATGTTTTACCTAGTACCACATACACATTAGTCAGTAGCATATATCTTAAATTTATCGAATAGATGGTACACTAAGTCGGTTGTGGCCTGTGCGGATCTTGAAGATCACCAGCTACTCTCTTCTTCTTTCTTCTTTTCGCGTGTGTCCTGTTTGTACCTTTCAGCGTCAGGTTATGAATAGGTTTCTAGACCGAGCAGTAGTTTGTGCTTGTGAATTTCAGCGTCAGGTTATGGAGAGGTTTCTTAACCGGGCTGTAGCATATGCTTCTTACACTGGAAGTTTTACTGCTTCCGTTATTTCTGCTATCTATCGTTTGTATGTTACCGTATCGTAGGCCTTGGTGTAATCAATGAAACATGTGTACAGGTCTAAATTAAACTATCTACCTTTTTCGTAGATATTCCTTAAATTGAATATGTGGTCCCGTGTCTCTCTATCTTTCCTAAAACCTGCCTGGACTACGTGAATTTCAGATTCAAACCTTTTCTCTATTCTTCTTAATAGGATTCGCAAGAGTATCTTGCTAGCGTGGCTGATCAGTGCGATAGTTCGGTAGTTCGTGCACATCTTCAGATTGGCTTTTTTGGGGATGGAGATATCAATTGATTTCTTCCATGCTTCTGGCCACTCTGCACTGTGACATACCTGTTTACACAGCTTGTGGTAGACTCGATCACTTGCCTCCCCTCCTGCTTGTATTAGCTCTGCTGGGATATCATCGCATCCTGGGGACTTTCCCTTTTTCAGGCCTTTAATTGCAGAGCGTACGTCTTCAAATGTTGGTTCAGGTTCTTTCTCATCCTTTGGTAGGATTGTAACTGAGCGCTTTGTGCTATCTCCATACATGGTTCTGCAGTACTCTCTCCATCTATTCAGTATGTATTTTGTTTCTGTTAATGTGTTATCCTCATTGTCATTTATGACATGTGGAACCGGACGGAACTCTCATGTCAGTGTTCTTATTGCCTTAAATGCAACTCTATCTCTCTCTCTGTCTCTCTCTCTTTCTCTCTCTCTCTCTCTCTCTCTCTCTCTCGCTCTGCCTTGTTGCTGTAGGTTTTCTATATCCTAACACGTTTCCACTAAATATCTTCCTTTATCTTTTCTTATTTCTGTTCTAAATTTTCTTGCGCAGTTTGTATATGCTGTGTTTGTCCTCTTACTTCCTATTTGTTTTAATTGATCTCTTTCTTCAATGAGTTTCTGTGTTTCCTCTGTTATATAGCTCTGTTTCGTGTGCGACATCTTGGGAATCTTTTCTTTCGAGAAGACGAGAACATTGGAAGTTTCGACCAATTTACGATTAGGAGATTCCAGAGTTACGATACGCAGATGACACAGTGATACTATCAAGAAGTGCAAAAGGGCTAGAGCAGCTACTTTCAGCGTTAATGGACATAGTCAAAATCAAAACCTGTCCATAAACATAAATAAAACAAAAAATAATGACCACCGAAAAAACACAATGTCAGCATAAATTTACAGTGGATGGTGAGGAAATAGATCAGGTCACACGTTTTGAATAGCTGGGCTCCAGAACTGACAAAAACGACGACTGCTCGAAAGAAATCAGAAGAATACTAGCTATGGCAATGCAGACTGAACAGCCTGAAGAAATTACGGCAGAGCACCAACACAATGATAAAAGGAAAAGTCTTGAGAGCCCGTGTTTTTCCTGTGGTAGCTTATGGCTGTGAATCATGGACGATTACCAAAACTTCTAGACAAAGAATCAAGTCCTTCGAGTCAAAATGTTACAGAAAGATCCTCAAAATAAACCTGGACAGAGAAAAAAACAAATGTAGACATTCGGCAAGAGTTGAGCATAGAGGAGAACTGGTTTATCAATTCCATTTTGGCTAGAAAATGCAGATACTTTTGTCACATCAAGAGACACAACGGTCTTGGGAGAACGGTGATGGATGGTATGGTGCCAGGAAAAAGAGGAAGGTGTAGACCAAGAAGACGATGGAACCAAGATATCCAGGAATGCCTAAGTATGACTGTGGCGGAGGCTGGCGTTTTGGCAATAGAACGAGTTTCTTTCAAACAGACTGTGATGGGCGCGACATGATACATGATGATGATGATCGTTTATGTTTTCGGCCTTTGTCTTTGTATCCATTATTATGTATAGCATTTCTTTCTACGGGACACTATCTATTGTTTCACGAGTCACTGGACGGAACCATTTGGTTTGCTGTCTCTTGATGAAATATAGCACTGGTGTTGTACCTACTTGTTTTCTAATATCTTTGTTTCTGGTTCTATCCATTATTGTTATACTAAGCAAATGCGAAGTCATCTCATCTATATTACTACGTTGTCTCTTTTATCTTTGGTTGTCAATGTCCAATTTTGGTACTATTACCACAATGTGGGTAGAAATATCGTATTGTATATGGTTCTTTTTGTATCCATTATATCGTGTTTGTATTGTAATATTGGGGACATTTGCCCAATGCTTTGACTTGCTTTATTAAATCTGTGTTGGATTTAAGTGACTCCTTTGTCATGCACGGATATTATATTACCGAAATATGTAAATTGTTTGCCTTCTTTCACTTTATGGTAAGTATAATTCTATTTGTTTTGTTTTTTTCTTGCAATCGACAAAACTTATGTTTTCCCTATGTTGATTTTCATACCGTAATCCATGCTGACCATTTGCTGCAAAACTCCCCGACACACAAGGATCAGAGAAAGCAGATGTGGCCATCACCAGTGGCAACACTAGACAAGCTCTATGGCAGTGTCTACAGCCTCATGATGACCGCTGCTTTTTTCGAAAAAATAAAGGTTGACGTCTGACAGCGTACGAAGAAGAAGAAGAAGAAATCGTAATCCGTTCAGGTCTCATCAAAGATTGTTGATACGTTCGTGCAGTTGTTTTTTTTAAGGTTGCTATTACTGCTTGGTCATCAGTAAAGTGGAGTTTATTTAAGTGATCATTGAGGTTGGTTTCCTCATCAACCATTGGTGGCTTTCTTACATGATGCGTCTATATGTCTTATTAACAGTAAAGGGAATAGTACCGGTTGGATTATGACATTTTTGTGGAATATCCTGCGTTTGTTCCTCATTTACATTGCCTATTCCCATAAAGACTTTTACATAAATTGGTAAAATGTTTTTTTACTCCATAACGTTGGGCATATTCTTTTTTCTCCAGTATTTTACACAATATCTTTCCAGTATTGCTAACCAATGATATCCCTCTATTCATGTACTAAACAAAGAAATTCTTTTTTTTTTAATTTAGAAAAAATTTGCCAAAACAGCAACTTTTTACAATTTAAATTTTGCGTAATATCCTCCAACGACAAACATGGTACTCTCTATGGCTACATTCGTTAGCATTCCGGAAAATGCATGTGCTAAATTATGAGTGCAATTGTGGTAAAGTAAATCAAAAGTAGAAGTTGTTCGGGTCATGGCTCACAATGATAGAAATTACAAAAATGTCGTATGTAAAAGTTATCACACCTGCCACGTAATATCCAGTCTTATGGATAACAATATAAGAGATAGGAGCAATGAAAACATAATCAAACTATATAACGCATTAGTTAGACCTAGATTGGAGTACTGTGTTCAGATGTGGATTCCTTACAGTAGAGGGGATATACACATACTGGAAAGGATACGAAGAAAGCGACATATTTGAAAAAGAGATTCAGGAATAATAGTTATGAGGAGATACTCAGAAAAACCGGACTACGATATCTAGAAAAAATAATTTATCTAGAGGATTTAAAACAGGTTATACATTAAGCAAGCAAAATGATAAATTAGATTATTATAAATATTTCAAAGTACAGCCGGCTACAAAAAGAAGAGGGCACAGTTACAAATTACTTAAAGAAAGGTTTAAATTAGATATAACACTTTTTTTCTTTTTTTATTAGCCAGAGAGGGGTGCATTCCTGTAATGCATTGCCCCAGAAAATATGAGAGGCGGGCAAAGTCAGTTAATGCAACTAACAATAGAATGGATGCGCGCAGTTATTTTTAAATCAAGGAGTAGAAGAAACTGGCTGTATAATTGTTTATGGCGACTTCTAAAATTGTATACTTCACTTGATTTACAAATAACCATTTGAATCGATTCTATTCTTGATTGTATTAGCCCCCGCTACTTAATGTGGCAATGCATTCCACATTCACCACAATCTGAATATTTTTAAATCGTTAATAATATCGAATCTAGACCTTAAAACGATGAATCAGTAGATGTACCCACTTGTTCTTGCCTCCTGCTGAACCTAGAACAACTTGCTGTCGTCAATTCTCTGGTACAACTAACACCTTCTTTTATACAGCTAACATACGCTGTAATACAACTAACGCATTCTCATATCTAACTAACACACTCTCTTGTACAACTAAAACAATTTCTTATTCAAGTATTAGAGAGTTCACATTTCAACTCAATGAAACATACGGACAGATTTCTTATACAATAACTGCATCTGAGCAGTCGCGATATTAATTTCAGCAGAAGTGGTTTTAACACATTCACAACAAGAAGCGTCCTGTAATAATATATTGATCAAGACCCCACCTCACAGACTAGTTTTGGTACATGGAAACAGGTTTGGCCACAGCAGTTTGGCCAACAAGTTAGGGATTGAAGCTGTGATATCCTGAGTGATGAGCTTACAAGGGAGATTTTCATTACATTACGTACAGAAGCACCCAGGTACACTTTTTCGTGATGTAAAAAAAACCACTGAAACCTGCCATCAAAACGGAGTCGTGTCGTCAATAGCTAAATCAAATCAGCACGATTTGATTCAATAACAACATGCAGAAGTTGCTAGCTACACAATATTCTTCAATCCCCTTTCATGACATTCAGCTACATTCGTCCTATCATTGTTACCTCTGATACCACTCAGGCGACCCCCTATACTTGTTATCCCGATTGCTTCTCTAAGAAGTTATGCGACACCAATGCAGCCAGTCATTTACACAATACTGTATGCGTCAGAACTTTGCTTTAGACCATACCAGCTTTCACCGCATATACATACGTGGCATATATTCGAGTGGCAGTCATTAAGTAACAGCAATGTTATTATGAAGTTGAGTATGTACAATCTAGAATCTTAATTGATGACACACAATAGTTATTCAGCAATACTGCGTGAAGGGATTGTGAAGAATGCACATGTGCAATAATAACATGACCGACCTCAGTCAAGATACACTGTGGAAGAACAACGAGGTCATATTTGTTCGTTGTGGTCAGAGGGTTTGAAATCTTCTTAAATGGACATAAAATTAACGTTTAGTATGTAGACAGTAGTTTAAGTCAGAGGAGAGTGTGTGAATGGATATACGTATTTCTAAATGGAAGAAAAAAAGTAATTGATGAATCGCGTCGTCGAAGACCAATAAACGTGGCAACGGACACAAGGAAACAGAAGATCGATCAGCTAGTCCGGGGAAGCAAGCGAGTCACATGATGAAATATCGGTATATTTCAACATTAGTCACTGCGCTACACACACAATTTTTGTCCATATTGACATCGGTTATAGGAAAGTGAGTAACGTATGTGTCCTAAAGCAGCTGTCCGATGATCACAAGCCTACACGACAGACGATATGCCAGGAGCATTTGAACAGTCATACTTGTGAAGGATATGATATTCTCCATCAAACTGAGGTAGGAGACGAGTCCAGAGAACGCCAACACGAACTAGAGAGTAAGAGACAGTCACTGTAATGGAAACACACCTTGTCTCCGGGTAAGAAAACAAGAAAAAAACAGAATTCCCCCGGGAACATCATGATGACCATATCTTTGGATGTCAAAGGCCCTATATTAGTGCAATTCCAGGAAAGGGGTGAAATAATGACTAGCGCTCAATTAGAGCCAGAAAAGCAATCGAAATCTGATGCAGGACAATGTCGCCCAGAAATAGTTGCTGATACAGTGTATATAGTTCGTGCACTGACATATAAAACATCCAGACCGTAGTCCTGAATAGAATCCGTTGGACTATCGCTTATATGTACCCTTGAAAAACAATTTGCTGGATCAGATGTTTGCAAATGACAACGAAGTAATGGAGCCGGTGTAAAATTGATTAAAGGTCACACCAAAAGTCTTTTTTTCTAGAGGGAACCATCAAGCTAGGGGACAAGTGGACAAAGTGTCTTGCCGGGCAAGGTCTCAAAATCGAAAAATAAGACACGAAAAATGCCTGGTTCCCACTCCTGCAAATAATAAAAGTTATGCTGCCTAATGGATGTGCCTCTTGTCTGTGTGTGTTATGCTGCCTAATGGATGTGCCTCTTGTCTGTGTGTGTTATGCTGCCTAATGGATGTGCCTCTTGGCTGTGTGTGTTATGCTGCTTAATGGATGTGCCTCTTGTCAGTGTGTGTATGTGTGTATAAATCGGAATAAAAACACAGCAGTAGATCACCTGACAGCAGTTAACGACTTATGACTGGCTACTAACATCAGGGTCAGCGGCTCATAACTAACCTAGGCCGTAATCCGCCTACAAACGACTTGCCTGGAAACATTGCATTTGTGCAGATTGACAAATAGAATAAGAATCAAAGAAATAAGGAAAACCGATTCCCAAAAATACCATGCTGAAATGAATGCATCATTCCTAAAGGTATATATATCGCAGCTTCGCTGTAAATTGCCACATAGCGTCAACAATTGTGTCCAGTTTGGCAGACACTGAGTTTAATCTCGGGCGAATGCTTCTCCACGTAGGGAAAATAATGGCAACCTACCGTACTGCACACTTGCCAAGAAACTTATAACAGCCAAGTAGGTGGCGGTTGTAAGAAGCTACATTATGTATAGGACATGCTACTTACTTACTATGTGTGTATATATATATATGTATATTTATATATATATATATATATATATATATATATATATATATATAGAGAGAGAGAGAGAGAGAGCGAGAGAGAGCGAGAGAGGTAGAGAGAGATAGAGAAAAAGAATAGAGAGAGAGAGAAAGATATACATATATATTTATATATATATATACGCACACCACATGTTAAGAGCTTGTGCACGTGGTGTTTTTAAGTCATATTAGCCTAGAATTGTCCTTGCATAATCAGCCGGTTTATAAGACGGTGCTGGGTTCGATCCACATCACAGCACCGGCCGTTACCCCGGGGAAGCAAACCCTTAGAAAATGCAGGAGGAAGCAGACCCTTACATAAAATGCATGCTGAAGTCGGATGCATTGGGCCGACAGGCGCAAAATAAAAACCACAGTGCAACGCAAACCGCCTTGGGGATTGGAGAAATAAGGCGAACGCAAAAAAAAATAAAAAAAATAACAAGACGAAGTCAATAAAATAAATAAATGTGTTAATACAATGGCACAGATACAACAGCAACATAAGCTGTGAGATATCTTCTTGGAGAGCAATGCCATAACACATAAAAACATACACTAATCTAAACTATTAGGACATTAACAATGTTGTCAGGTATAGACACCTGCGAGATTTGACGATGAAGTAAAGGTTTCCGATATCAAGCAATTTTTTGGGTCAGATTAGATAAATATTGTCATTTGTATTGTCCAATGTCGCCTGTCAAAGTCTTTCTGTCTTAATGGAAGTTTTTAATTAAAATTTTCGGAGGATATTGTTTTTTTTATGTATGCATAAACGATCGCATGTAATTATGTTAAGCTGACTGCTTGCATCAGGGTCAGCGATCCACATCAAGACCTTCATCTGCCTCCAAGCAGTGGCCTTGGAAAGAGCCAGCCTGCACAAATGCAACCTAAGAGAGGATATGGATCGCAGTGGGAAAGTAAACCCAGTACCCTAAACAAAGTCAGCTGAAATCGGATGTGTTGGGCCAAAAGGCGCAGATATCGGAGCCTCGATGTAAACTTCTACTGAACGTCACAACTTTTTTTCAGGATTGACACCTAAGAAGAGGCTTCAGTTAAGGAATTTGACTGAGCTGGTGCAAATCCTTTAACAATAAATGCTTCCTGGAAATACGCCGTACACATCTGCACTTCGCCTGTCTCTGCATCCCAGTTTAATTTCCTGCTGGCGTGATATGTTCAAGACGATACTAAAATAAAACAGATCTTAGACCATGGAGCACATAAACAAGTGAGAAATGAAAACTGGAATTTGTTCTGTGCAGTCTACCGGGATATACAATTTAGATAAATAACGCAAGAACGTACGAGACAATCTCACAGGGTCCTCCAACATTACACTAACATATATGACATCTGTCATCGGGAAAGAATGTACTTAACAAAAGTGTTATATGGCAGATAGACACGATACCAAATATGTAATATTATTAGGCATAAAAAGCTAAACACATGACATAAAAATACGAGAACGGTCGGCATTACAATTAGAATTCAGAGATACATCGAGGAAATTAGAAACACGAGAAGATTATTAAAACATAGAACAGAGGAAAATACACCAAGAAATTTGAAACAGTTTGACATACAGGAAACATAAAACATGGATAAGGAGTCACATTGATATCGAGAGCGGGTGTGAGATACAGCCAATCTGAAAACTTCTCATGGAGATACAGGAAGACTAGAAAAAAGAGATGCAAGAAAACATGAAGCAATAGAATGTGATACAGACAAAATAGAAGCAGCGAAAGCTAGGTTTGTTCAAAAGATTGTGTGGGAACAGAAGCAACGATAGGAGCAGAATATACTTCTTTGTTGTACTTCTGTCCAGCGCGATGGCTGTTTCGTGGCAATGTATTTCCCCGTAAGTGTGAATTGTGACAGGAAATGTTCATTTTTCTTGAAGACAAAAAACTCGAGTATGCAAAACACTTTGTAGAAGCATATTTTTTGGTAGAACTAGCATACTCGTATGATATCTTGAAAAGTTAAATGCGTTGAATCTCTCCCTGCAGGGAAGCGACATGCACATTATGAAATTGGCTGTGAAGGTATAAGCTTTCAGAAGAAAAAAAAACGACTATGGATAATACACGTGAGAAAGAGAGTGGCACATATTGTGTTCTGTTGTTGAAGCAGTTTATAGTCTCCAAAGAAGTTGATTTCTCTCCCAACATAAAATCTATATTCAAAGAGCATCTATAACAGCTTATCAATTGGTTTGAAAAATACTTTCAAGATAAAATATCGACAAGTTATCATGGATTCAAGACCCATTCAGGACCAAAGATCCATCTTCTTCTTCTTCTTCTTCGTTTGTTCTCAATCACACGCTACCAAACCCTGAAAGGGCTTAAGTAGCAGAATGTAGTCCAGAGAACGGAATGCGTTGTGTCGTAGTTTACAGCTTGACTGCGATATTTGCACCATTCGGTCCAACATATCCGACTTCAGAAAGCAATGTATGAGTACCGTGTTAGCATTCCCTCTTCGATCCCTTCTCCCTAGCCAGTCTGCTCTGCTGCAGCCTGTTATCCAGGATCACCGCGTGGAGGTGTAGAAGGGTCTTGGCAGCTTTGGTTCGCTGGCCCTGACGCTAGCAGTCAGTTATGGGTCGCTGACCACTGCAGCTCATGCGCTGCTCAGGGTCTTGATCCCCGATTAATTGAATGAGCTTATGTTGAGCTGTCTTGCGAAAATATACTTGAGAGAAAACGTGGCAGCATGGAACTATTTGGCTTATGGATTTCAGTAAAAGATGAATATCCGCTTAGAGATGGATATCCGAATATTCTTAATTCCATATGCGACGTCATATTTATGCGAAGCTGAGTTTTCGTTAAGTTTCATGCGAGAATCGATGTGGAACAGGGAATGCGGCTAGCTGTCTCCAGTTTGTCTTCTTCTTTTTCTTCTTCTTCGTACAGTTTGATTCCAAGATTTGAGAAGATGTACACTGAACAAGAGGCCCACCCATCCCACTCATTACGATTCTGTAATGATATGATCGTTCAAGGTAAGAAGTTATTGACTTTTTGGCTGTATGCGACATTAAAATATGTTACAATAAATTTGTTCAGTTACACAACCTAACCGCATCAACTGAGCATTTAACTGTTAAGTAGGTTATTTTCTAACTTAGGGTATCATGGAAATATTATGGTATACTAAGGGTATCGTGGACCGATACCTGTTTGGGAGCCACTGTTAGTTGAGTGAAATGACAATGATACATGTTTGAATACTATCCATATATATATATATATATATATATATATATATCGGTGTGTATTTGTGTGTGTGTGAAAGCCAGAGTCTAGTGTTGGCAAGGGGAGATCTCAAAACACACACACAAATACATACATACAAACACACATAATTTACGCAGGTGGCATGCTTTCATGTCAATAACAAGTCCGTATATATCTGACGCGTCTGTTCCTAGCGCCTGCTCTACAAATAATAAATATCCTTACGTTGCATATAATGATTGCCTATTTCTGATTCCAAGTGACAGCTCGTATGTCATGGCAATTACTCCCTTCATTTGCTTTATGTCTTGCTACTTTCTGTGGAGGGCACTCAGTAACGATTCGATTACTCAGGTTATCCATTACGACATGACAGTTTGTTTCTGCTCCCACTTGATGCAGGTACAATCGTTGTATGTGCTGAACTTTTTGAAAGATGTATGTTTCTACCGTTTCTCTGTCTACCATTTCCTTTCGCTCTTGATGTCTGTCGACTTTTTCTTAAACCCATCATCTATAGTATGCTCATCTATTTATTTTATTTACCTTTCCCTCTGGCTAGATGTATGTTTACTTTTCTCAGCAACAATCGACTATGTAAATGTTTGTTTCATTTTAATGCTCATAGACCCGCCATCATGGCATCACATGTGCGCATATCCTTTTATTGTTGAAAGGGCCGACAACAGAGCACAATCTCCGCAGCTGTGGTGACAGTTCTGAATTGTAATGTTTTCCTGACTTCGTTAGATACCCATTCACTGACGAGTCGACTTTGAGAAGCGGTTCAAGTCTCTACCTCTGTCTCTGTCTCAGATCATTGTCGCAAGATGTTTGACGATTTTTTCGAACAATAGCCGCTCATATTAGAAGCATATGTTACAAATTCCACTATGTACCATTGTCTTTAGCTGGATGTATGTCATTTTTCTACCAGTAATTGCTAATATAATACTCGCATGTCACCTTTTCTAACGCCTACTAATTCTCTGTCTACCGTTGTCATATGCTTGCAATTATTCTCGTCTTTTCAAAAACTCCAGTCACAGTTCGGTGTAGTCAAGTGCCTGACTGTAAGCAGCTGCTGTTTTATTTTTAAACATTAACTAAAATACTTTTTGTCGTTAATTACAGAGCTGTCAATAATTTGTACTGGTTATATTACATTGTGTGCTATTCCGCCACGTCATATAATTCATCTGCACACTGTTTCGCTCACCATTAATCATAATAAATGGTAGACCGAACGCCATGTCAGTGTGGCATGTATTTTGATCATATCCCCCATCGCGCTGATGCATGATGCGTGTATAAGTATCCACATGTGTTGGGAATGGCATTACGCTGTCCCCGTGAACGTATGCAGGTAGTGAGACTCATAACGAAGAACAGTCTGATCCGTGATGTCACCTTACAACTTCCAGGAAGAATGGGCCGACTCAAAGACATTGATCTGTTCAATAAGATAGAGCTATACGAGCTGGACAAACAGCTCAAGTAAAGACCCACAACACCTTTAAATTATATCCAGAGCCAGTAAGCCTGGCGTTCACTCACTGCAGAACAACCAACGAAAATGGACTGGTGATCTTGTTCGAATGTCAAACCGATAGGCTCCCGAAAAGGCTACTGTTCAGAAAACTTAATGAAAGAAAACGCTCACGGAAACGTCAAGAAAAGCGTTTTGAGAATTGTGCGGTACCAAATATACATTACCACCTGTAAAAATCTGGTTCAAAAACGTTGAACCTGAAAATGACCGTTTGAAACTGGGGCTGTAATCAGCGAAAGATCAAGCAGCTCAGGATAAACGTGCAATCAGAAAGTCTAGAACAGTATAAGTACTAGTACCAGAAGCATCTTCAGATTTTGTTTGACAGTCACGCCATAGAATTGCCCTTTCAGAATAGTGCTTGACACTTTGTTAGCTATTGTTAGTTAAGTTTTTCGTTGTGTTTTTTAACATGTCAGTTGAATATCTGTCTTGATAATATCTCGAATTGGTGATTATGAAATATTCAAATCTATTGAAATTGTTCTTTGTGCTCGATGAGTTGAGTGTTGATATTCCTAGCCTAACACCAACTGTTCGACTTATAATATGCTCTTGTGCGTGGCTATGTGTTCTGGTAGTCCACTCAGAGAGCGATGTTTGGCCCAACCAGTTTCATCCTCCTTGTACAACAGTTTGTCCAAACCATCACGTGACCAACATGCATTTTAAAACTAATACAAGTCGATTGGAACTGTCGTCTTTAGTTATACGTAATATACTAATCGTTAGACTTTCATCTGGAATTAAAGTCAATTTGACAGAGGTGGATATAATGATAACATCATCCAAAAATGATGCGAACAAGGAGAAAGGTAACAATTACGACTTTACGAATGTTCATTATATATCTTTAGGTAATATCCATCTAATCATGAATTTGCATTGATTCCTGCTGGTCTGTGTATGTGTGTGTGTGTGTGTGTGTGTGTGTGTGAATGTGTGTATGTGTATGTATGTATACATTTACTCGTTATCTTATCAGAAGAAGGAGATGTTACGACGGCAATAGTATCCTACATTTTAATTTATGTTTTCCACAGGGCTGCTGCAAAGTAGTCAACTCTAATAGCAACACAAAGCTGCCTAAAGAGTAAATGTAAATAAATAATACGAACGTACTCATATATTACTTTAACATCATGAGTATTTTTTCCATCTGTAATAAGTGTAAGTTTATCATAGAATGATTGAGTATTTGCATTCGACAGATTGACTCTCACGTCACTGTATCAGTTTCTATATCAAGAACGATTTAATTATTTAATGAATTTATTGCATTCATCGTATTCTAATTTGCTTTGTAATGAATACTGCCTGATAGTTTTTTAAAGACTGATTAATTCTCTGAAATGGTCTAATAACGAGATAATCTATAAATGTTTATAAATACGTCTGAAAGGACCTTACTGTCTCAAATGAAAACCTTCAAAGCCATGGGTCTGTACATCTATAATGTCATCCCTTCAATACATTTGCTGAGTGTGAAGTAGTCTTCTAGTTTTGATTGAAACCTCTAGAAACTTTATCTCGCAAATTTGATATGGGAATACAGCAATTGCAAAACTTGTTTCCATTGAGTTCTAAATAGGACATCATTTCAGATGTAAGCCTTGATCGTCAACTGTCAATATTCAATTTTTTTTTTTAGAATATATTCTTGATATCAAATCTTGTGTCAGCTGATTTACATCACTAGACCTGCAACTGTCGGGGTCTATATGTCTGCTATCGATATTCTCAGTCCATACCTCTATAGTAGACCGTAATATATTATTTCTTGATCCTCGTTTGTTCTTACATCCTATCTTACTTGCCAGGTTTACGTTTGGCAACATTTTTGTCTAGTCAGTTAGACTATGGAATTCTCGGCTGTCTATATCTGCGTAGTTTCCACGTTCTGTCTAATTTCTGTTTATCTCACTCAGTATCATTTAGTAACCATGATCCTTCTTCGCAAACATGAACTTACTTACTTTCCGTGTCCAAACACCATGTCACACAGTATCCGTCAAGTATTCAGCAACTTGAACTGCCTTTTCGTTTGCTTCCATCACGTCGTTCATGTCTCAGGTTTCAGGGAGGTCGGGGCAGGTCATCAGATGATCTTGGTCCTGAAATGCGCCGAATTCACATGTGTCGACATTTGAGTATCCCCATTTCTTCAAGTTCACTCTGCATCTTGAGACACCAGTGCGAAATCTGTTCATTGCCTTCCACACAGCGTAGGACAAACATGTCATTTCACCTTTTAGGATCTTTCATCCATATTACTTTGACATTGTCTATACATGTCACTTATAACAGAGAGTAAGTAAGAATATTATATTCATATTCGTACAGGGACCATATATAACTGATAACATAAAGCTGGTATGCATATGCTGTTCATCTATGGTCATGGTCCATATATGATACTGATAACATAAAGAATTGGTATGAATATGCTGAGAATCGTATGTCATTGTTTTTTCTTTGGTATTTTCAGGTGTCTCTAAACGGTTCTGGATTGCCTTGTCCCTGAATTTGTTTTCAGTGTTCTTGCGTCTAGTAACCTGAAATCTCTTCTGGCTTGTTTTCATTTAACAACTTGTTCATGTTTCTCTTGAGCAACATGTTCTTGTTGCATATTCTTTGTTTCACATCCTCATTGCATCAAATGTGCTGTTTCGACCTTCGTTTTTAAATCTGTATTTCCTTTTCAGCATATTAGTAATTGCATTTTCAAAATTCTTAAATTTGTACCTGTGTCTCTCGTTTCAACTGGCATGGCATAACATTTCAAATTCGCAGACATAATTTACCTCTGACGAGTTTGAGATTTCGTAGTTTGATGTTAGTTACATCTGTACCTTCAGTGTTATGAGACCATCTTGTGAGTACGTCACAGTAGCATGGCATAGTGACCGGCCTGTTACCTGTTTACGTGCTAATGTTTTGGGATACGTTCTTAAACTTGACAAGAATCTGGTATTACGCATCATAAAATGAAAGTCTCTTTAGGGAAATGTTATACGGAAATGATGGCCAGAGAAAACTGTCAAATTAAAAAATGTGAGGGAAGACAGATAATGGATGACCAAGCGTGGAGATTGTAGAAATTATATCAGCTTCCTGTAGCAGAGCGTCATAAATAGAAATGAGCCAACAACAGGAGAGAGTGAGCAAAACAGGAATGTCCACAAAAGAGGTGAGCCAACAATAAAAGAGTTAACAGTAGAAGCGAGTTTAGAATAGAAAGTGAATTAACGACAGAAGATAGCCAACACTCAAATCGAAGTAAGTCAAAAGATAGAAAGTGTTAGTAAAAGAATAGAATACACAAAAGTAGAGAGACAACATTACAATACTCAATAATATTTAAAAAATCAACCACCTAAAAGTGATAGCAAATAAAGCGTGTGGACACTAGAAGAGTGGCAACAATATAAAATGGTTAACATTTGAAGAGAGTCAACAATAAAACAAAGTCAACAAAACAAAAGTGATAGCAACAACAAACAAAAAAGAATCGACAATATAAGAGTAAACAATGAGGGGCAATCAGCAAGATAAGAGTGTCAAAAATTGAAGAAAGTCAACAATAGAAGAGAATCAGCAATAGCAAAGACAACATTGTAAGAAAGTCCACAAAAGAAAAGTGATAGCAGAAAAAAAGAGTTGGCAATTTTAGAGTGACAACAATATAACGTAGTCAACACTAAATAAGAAATAGCAATATATGAGAAGCGTGGTGATCCATACTCGTCTGGACCAGCTGTTATAACCAAAGATAATAATGAGGATGATGATGATGGCAGTAACTGAACAGATGCTGGTCTTCCTTTAAACGAGGCACACCGTGTAAATGAAGACATGACCTACAATATTTTATGTTGTTGTTTTTGGTGTTATTGTCAACCACTTGTGCTGATTAAATTCATTCTTGACATCATTTAATTGACAGTTTACATGGATTCCTCTTTCATCACTAGACGTTCTTGAGAATGCCGACCGAGGCTGCAGTGGAAAGCGAGGCACCTTAGAAAGCTCGCCAGAGGATTACAGTATAGATCGCCATTTCGTTTGCCAGACTTATGTGACGCCGCCTGTTTCCAGGAGTAATACGTAGAAGTGAGGTGGAGTCAGTTTGTTTCACCTAACACTGATGTTAAACTTTGCTTCCATATTTATTTTATAAATCAGCACATGTATCGATCAATGAAGTGTGGAATGCTCCCACTGTCGAATGAACATGTTCATATACTGTAATCCTGGTGTTTATTCAGACACATGGTGTGTCCTATGACAGGTAGCCAAAAGTAGTCTAAATTCATCTTTGTCCTTTGCCATTGAGCACTATGCCGGACCACGGTCCTGTCGATGTCTCTCTCCATCTCATTAGTGGACGCCAGGGGCGATGATTACAGGTGTAGGGCTACAATGAGGTTACTTTATATGTCCATCTATTTTCAGACCATGTGGTCTGCCCACCTGTACGTTCTTATCAAAGTCGTATTTACTACGTCATTGAATCATTGTTTGACTCATAATGGCGGTGTTGTGGATGTGGTCTAGCATTGAAAGTCACAGCGATCTACGCTCGATTTGGGTAGCTTGAGACCTCGCCATGTCCCTTGTTAGTAGGCTCTACACTTCGCAGCCATATACCATGGCTGGAATGATCAGTCTGTTGAAGGTGTGAGCTCTCGCTGTGTTGTTTTTTATATTTTGAAGTATTGTCTTGTAGCGGTTGACGCTGATCCACCTCGCAGCCAACCTTCGCGAGCTTTCCTAATGCATGTCATGGGAGTTCGTAATTTCTTGGCTCAAGTAGATGAATGAATTCACGTTTTTGACGGAATCAGTTACAAGCCGCATTGCCTCGCACGGACAGAAATTGTTCAGCACGCAATGTGTCTACAGTCTGCTTATTTTTAGACCAACTGCCCTGCCTGCGTTGTTGAGCTCATTTGGGCATTCCTCAATGAATTACTGGCTTTATAAACAGATTAACGACATCCTGACATGATTATTATTCATTGTCCTTATTGGTATCGCACTCCAAGTGGAGGTTAGCCAATGTGTCCTCTAGGAAATTTGTTCGGAACTAGAATCTTTTAAATAACTGTATTTTTCCATGTTTGTCTTTTGTAATGTTTATTCTATACATGTCTTAATGGGCTTAGATTTTGATCATTGGATGTTATTTAAACACCGGAACTATTGAAACATGCCATTGACTCGATCAGCTCTGCCCTCCATCATTTATTCCCGCAAGTATGGGGGAGGAGACACCTTCCAGCCGACTAGCGCGATGGAATCGTCGTATCCCTGTACAAAGGCAAGGGAAGTCGCAAAGACTGCAGTAATTACAGACCTATAACACTACTCTTGTTACCAGGAAAGGTGTTTGCACAAGTGCTACTGGCTAGACTCAAGCCTCTCTTGAGCACAAAACGTCGCCCAGAATGGTCTGGCTTCATCCAGGGTCGTTCTACAGCCGACGCTATCCTTGCTCTGCGCCTCCTCGCCGAACTGTACCGGTCCTACAATCGGCCCTTGTACGCAGAATACGTGGACTTGAAGTCCGACTTCGACTGGGTTGATCGGCCGGTTTTATGGAAAGCTCTCCAGGGAATAGGTACCCCGGGTGTTGAGCTTGATCAAGTAGCTACACATGGAGACCGGCGCCAGTATTCGATTGAGTGGCACTCTCTCTGACAGATTCCCCACGACTTCGGGTGTCAGACAGGGATGTGTTTTTGCCCTTGACCTATTCTACTGGGCAGCCGACTGGCTTCTTTACCGCCTCAGCGCCCATCAGGAGGGTATAGCTATTGATCAGTCAGTATTCACTGATTACATTTACGCGGACGACATTGACCTATTTGGCACAGACAGATCTGCGCTGCAGCGTTCTCTGGAAATGTTAGACAGTGAAACGCCCTCTCTAGGCCTGTCTTTATCCTGGGCTAAGACCAAAGTTCTGATTCTCGTTTCCGACACAGCACCCCAGGGTATTGAAGTTCAATGTCACACTTCAGAGGGCTCCAACGAATTAATTTATTTCGCTAGCATCAATTATATCATCCGATGAGCGCAGCGGTCCTGATATGTCAAGGCGGAATGGACCAGTTGCATCCGCTATGCACGACCTCCGACATGTGTGGAGTAATGGCAATATCTCTGGATAATTTCAATCACAAGCTGGGTGCGGTATTTTCGCGCACGTGAATTCCAAAGACATGTGTAGGAGCTATCGATCGGTGATGTCCTGAGAGACGCGTGCTACATACTGAATAAAGAAACATGTCTATCTAGCATTAAGGAAATGCTCCTGAGTTGTGTCTGTTGGAAGACAACGACGATATGAACTAGATATTGCCAGCCAACTCCAATGATGCAACGTTTATTGCGCATATGGAATACCCCGACCCTGTTCCGATCGTCCTGCAAGACAGTCCAGATCTCGGAGTCGAACAAGACGATGATTTTTTTTTTTTTTTTTTTTTTTTGCGTTCGCCTTATTTATCTATTCCCCAAGGCGTGTGTGCGTTACACTGTGGTTTTTTATTTTGCGCCTGTCGGCCCAGTGCATCCGACTTCAGCATGCATTTTATGTAAGGGTCTGCTTCCTCCTGCATTTTCTAAGGGTTTGCTTCCCCGGGGTAACGGCCGGTGCTGTGATGGTGATCGAACCCAGCACCTTCTGGTTGTGAGCCGTGCCACTTAACCACTAGGCCACGCCGTCCCCGAACAAGATGATTTGATAGGCGGGGGCTGAGTTTCCAGGGAGAGCCTTTACTGGGACCATACACCGTGCAGAGAGTTCAAGGAACGATCACGTGATTTGCGGTCACTGCGTACACCAGAAATCAGTCTGCTGCCAAAGTAGATAAAGTTCAAGCATGGAGTGACGTGTTTGTCGTTGACAGTGATTCACACCAGAGGCTGCCACTGTTAAAACTTTTAAACTTGGTCTTCGTCCATGAAATGTGCGGTCTCAAATAATAGTCGCAGTCGATATGCATCCTAATAGTAGTAATAGACTGAACCGCGGGGCGTTCATATCTTCGTGAAGATGCTGCGTCATGTGAAGCTTTCACAAAAGTGGCACTGGACACAGGAGAAACACTAGAACATCCCGTCAAATGGAACATTCACATCAAGCGAATATTCCCCGTTGACGTTGCCCAAGTCTGGTTTTGTTTTTCTTAAACCGCCGTCGTACTCCTCAGTCACCTTCGGGCCTAACGACTAACCGAACATATTCCAAATCGATGAACAGAGAGATTGGTCGTCATCATCTGGCCTGCACGAACAACACCAGTAGTGGCAGTAGCTGTACTATAGTAGTTCAATAGCAGTAAATGTAGTTGTAAAATAGTAGTAGTTGTAGTAGTAGTAATACTAGTAATAGTATTATGGTGGCTGGAAAAGCCAAGTAATTCTACGTTAATTTGTGCTTAGACACGTTGTTCGATTTTCCAAAAGACTCGCCTAACAATGTATTCTTCTCTCAGGCATATGGTTCTTGACTCACGGACTGGTAGTTGTTGTAGTTTAACTTACAAGACGTATCTGATATCTAACAATGTGGAACTCAATATTTAAAACACTGCTTGTACTATTATGTTCCTTGTCGCTTTCTGATACAAATAAGAACTACGCATATATCCGCATGTGCTTGTGATGATAACCCCACTGGAGAGCTCACATTGCACACGACTTGAGAACTACTCAAGAACATTCGAGTTTTGTATGTGCTTTGAAAAGGGTACACGTAAGTAGATGCCAGGTCACTGTCGTAGAGTAATGAGGCAGACAAAAAACCTAGCAAGTAGTGAAGGGCATTGCAGAAAAGCTTTATGTGAGCACGATATGGTGAGTCCTAAACAAACTTAACTGCTGAATTTGTGTCATCGGAGAAAAACTGCACACGTGAATAAAGAAAATGACTCTGTC
The DNA here is from genome assembly GCA_036924085.1 of Ariolimax columbianus. NCBI lineage: Eukaryota > Metazoa > Mollusca > Gastropoda > Stylommatophora > Arionidae > Ariolimax > Ariolimax columbianus. The sequence continues at coordinate 41,063,900 of JAVGWX010000004.1, read as the reverse complement.
ATGAATTCTCTCGGTCAGATTAAATGACCATTTTCGAGAGAATCAGCTCACACATTTTTAAGAAAACTCTGCATTTGGCACGCCGGTTATGTGCACCTGTGTCACTGTCCCTAGACAAAGGAAGACATGTTGTTGACCGACGGAACATTCACTGGTGAAAGAAAAGACACGTGCCTGTACATAATAAGCGTATGGCTATCTTAGAGCTGACAGCTGCTTTTATTAGAGTCGTCGATGTGAATTCTATGTGAATCTCAGATGACGAAAGACGATTATTGTTATCCCCGTTCTATTTTCTTTCAAATGTAAAGTGTGTTGTTCAGTGTTTTTCGCCTTACGACTCAGTTCATCCTACTTAGGCACACATTTTTACTCTTTTGCTTCCCATTTAGGCACTACCTTTCTGGATCTGAACATTTACAAATGTTGGCTTGGACCGCGTCACTAACCTCTACCTTGCTGGATCTGAACGTACAAAAATGTGGGCTGTGGGCCGCGCCACTAACCACTACCTTGCTTGATCTACACAAATTTTGGATTTGTGGGCTGCGCCGCTAACAACCACCTTCCTGGATCTACACATATCTTTGGACTATGGGCTGTGTCATTAACTCCTCACTTGCTGGATCTACCCATATCTTTGGACTATGGGCTGTGTCATTAACTCCTCACTTGCTGGATCTACCCATATCTTTGGACTATGGGCTGTGCCATTAACTCCTCACTTGCTGGATCTACCCATATCTTTGGACAATGGGCTGTGCCATTAACTCCTCACTTGCTGGATCTACCCATATCTTTGGACTGGGAACAGCGTTATTAACCACTCCCATGTTGTATCTGAAGTTATCCATATTCGTTTGTGAGACGCGTCATTAACCTGTTCTTTACGCAGCATCCCGAAAGAGGAAAATAAATAATTCGAAGAAATAGAATAAGAAGAAGAACAAGACAACAACAACAACATAAAAAGAATAATGAAAACAACGAAGGCTCAATATAAACATCTTCATAATAGTCAGCCTCCCTGAGCGACTAGCTATTGTGGACTCTAGATTAACAGTGCTTGAGGACCCTGTGACTTTTCTTCCCAAAGCGGTCAAAAGTCAGACAGGCGTCTCGCTCTTGACGAACACAGAAAGGAAAATATATACATATAAACATTATCTCAAAATTTTTTTTTAAAGTTGCTTATGATAAATCATTTAGTTTCTGTTCGTTCCCCTACCCCAGGATGCTGTAAGACTTTCCAGGAAGACAACTAATCGCTAACATTTTAATTTTGATTCAAATTAAGCAATCGGTGTTGAAAAATTAAAACTCATCTTAATATGTAGATGCCTGCCTAGTCAAAGTCAATGATTACTAGACAGCTCCTACTCTCAAGTTCCAGGTCAAAATTTGGTGATTTTACTCTACAGTATTATCTCGCAACCGATGTTCGTTTGTCCAAATAGGCAAATTTGGAGATGAACTGACATGCCTAATGTTAGTTGTTCTTTAATGCCTACAATAAGTGAATTTACTCTTTTGTGCATCCTTAAAAGGGCGTTAAGTAGCGGATTGTAGTGGCTTTCTCGCATCTCGAGCGTGTTGATCAAGATGGACTTTGGTCCACCAGGTGGTTGTGCTTCACTTGGCTTCATTTGTGAGACCCACACTACTACTAGTATCACGTCGATTCACATCTCACCAGCCAGATTGCCTTGCAAACAGCCTGTTTTCAAGAAACGCTACATGGAGGAGAGGTAGTGGTCTTAGTCATGAGTAAAGTTGAACATTTTGGCTCCACTTAGACGTCCCCTTTCTACACTGTATAATGGACCTCCGACGCTATGCCGGTTAGGCATAGAACGCTGACCAGGAAACCGTGTTAGGACCATGCACAATATACTGACAAAAACCACTATAGCTCTTCTAAGTAGCGTTCTCTGGAAATGAGATTGTCAATGCAGTCTGGCTGACGAGATGTGGATCGACGTGATCTCCGTTGTAGTAAGACTTACACAGATGAAGTAAGCATAGCACAACCGCATGGAGGTGCACGGTCCACATTTAGCACGCTCCGAATGTGAGGAAAACTATTACAACCAGCCACTGAACGCTTTTTTTAGAACACACAAATAAGTAAATGTACTCATTGTGGGCATTAAACAACAACAACCATGGTTTGTATAAACCTGAAGCTCTTGTTCTTTTGGCTTAATAGTTTCTATAGGATACGGTACCTTCCGATGGGCTGGAAGGCTACAATATTACTATTCTTTGTTTTCTGTTTAGATTTCGGCAGCGCGCAGGGAAAATTCTTATCACCCTTCATTATTGTGTCCACTTTGTGACATGTAGTTCTACAGCATTGATGCCTATACTTTAAACGTAATCCTAGTAGATCGATCTCATTTTGACTTCGCTGTTTCAAATTATAATTGGCAGGTCCATGTCAATATATTGATTGAATACAGTAGTCCACCGATATCAGACAGCTTCGCTAGCCGTATCTTCTCATATTCGCAGCCTATTTTTTAGTCATTTTTGAAAGTTTTTATTAGCAACTTGTGTTTCACTGGTAAGACTTGTCCGAATGCGTGTCGGATACGCGTCCTTCTAGTTCTCACATTTTAATTACCTTTCCGTAAACATAGAGATCTGACATTCGATACATATACTACGTTGGTTACATTTTTTAACCTATTAAATTTTGATAGATGTTGGACAGGACATTCAAAATATGTTATGGAAAAGATACGTACTAGAGGCATTCAAGTCAAATTTGGAATTTTTTACTTGTAAAAAAACATCTTTTTTTTCAAGTAGTCAAAATGCCATTTATTTTTTCATATAATCTCCTGCAAGGTTTATGTACTTATCCTAGCGTTTAAGTAATGCTCGAAAAGCTGCAATGTAGAAAGATGTGTTACTATGTCTGAACCAATCCATGACAGCCTGTTTCATTTCGTCATCACTACTGAAATATGTCCTCCAAAGAATTTGTTTAGGAGTCCAAACAGGTGGTAATCGCTTGGAGTGATTTCTGAGCTGTAATGTGGAGCGATAAAAAAAACAATGCCTTTTCTTGGTAAAATGTTCCTTCGATTCAGTACAGGCTAGAACTCTTCTCTGCCGGTCAAAATCGGAAAGTTGTCTTGGCACCCAACGTGCACTAACCTTCCGAAAATGTAAATTTTCATGAATAATAGTGTTTACCGTTCATAAAGAACAACTTTCCTTTTGTGCAATTTTGCGACAGGCTATGCGTCGATTTTCCCGGATAATGCGTAGCATAATCTTGATACTCACATGAATGACTGTGGTGGGTCGAGAGCTACCACGGCCAAAATCATGGCTCACGGATGACCGACCTTCTCTAAAACGTTTACACCATTAAAATGTCTTATTGCGGCTGAGTGTCTCATCGCCGTAATGTGATTGGAGTCTACTCATACTTTCCGCAGGCTTCACACCTTCCATCACAACAAACTTCATTACAACAAGCTGTTCCGTGCAAACACTAACAGTGTTGTCCGCCATTTTTATCAATCTATCACGTGACTGGCCAATGCAAGTGGGCCACTTAGAGGTAAAAGCAGTGGCCCTACCTAATGATAGTAGCTCCAACATACTAGAACTTTTTGTTCCAGGTAGAACTGGAACAAAAAGTCTAGGTTTTATCCGAACCGCTCTTGTAATTTCTTGATGTTTACTATTTCATATAAATATGTTAAATTCTTCTCACTCATAGTCTGTCACTTTTCATCACGGTGTTGTTTCATAAATATTGGACCGAAGTGATTGGAGGATTTGTCCGTTAAGTCAAAAACAAAAACAACATGTCTTAATTTTATATAAAACCTATTACTATAAAACGTTTTTCAAAAAACATTTCCTTGTTAAAAAAGAAACATGAAGACAAATTTTTAACCGTAACCTGAGTACCGCGGCTCCCCCACTCGCACCCCCACCGCCAGAGTGTTATAAAGTGATTAAACACATGTTCGAAGGTGGGGGTTGGAAGGGGTGGTTTGGTTAGGGTGGGGAGAAAGGGTAGAGTAGGTTTTACGGAGAGAGATGTCACCCACTATTCAGATTATCTCCTGATACAGCGGACTATCAAGTTTCTTATCGCTAGTACTGCTACTTCTGTACATGCTGTTGACATTGTCATATACGCTAGCAGATTTCTCGATCGGCGAGTGCTGGGCATATATACTTTAGGGACTAGAAATTAGCACTATTACATTAATTACATGTGTAGTTTGTGCTCGAGGCTCGGAGATAACGAATTGTGCGAAAAGACAAAACAACAGCTTCACACGGACTGCACGAACATACAAACCCACTGACACTCAGACGGAATGCACGAACAGACAAAACCACTGACACTCACACAGACTGCACGAATAAAAAGAGAAAACAACTGACACTCACACGGACTGCACGAACAATAAAAACAACTGAAAGTCACGGACTGAACGAATAAACAGACAAAACAACTGAGCCTCACGCAGACTTTACGACCAGACAAAACAACTGACACTCACACGGACTGCACGAACAAACAAAACAACTGACAATCACACGGACTGCACGAACAGACAAAAACAACTGAGCCTCATACGGACTGCACAGACAGACAAAAACAACTGAGCCTCACGTGGACTGCACAAACAGACAAAACAATTGACAGTCACACGGACTGCTCGAACAGACAAAACAACTGACACTTACACGGACTGCACGAACAGACAAAACAGCTGACAATCACACGGACTGCACGAACAGACAAAAACAACTGACAGTCACACGGACTGCACGAACAGACAAAACAACTGACACTCACACGGACTGCACAAACAGACAAAACAACTGACACTCACACGGACTGCACAAACAGACAAAAACAACTGACAATCATACGGACTGCACGAACAGACAAAAACAACTGACACTCACATGGACTGCACGAACAGCCAAAGCTACTGACACTCACACGGACTGCACGAACAGACAAAACTACTGACACTCACACGGACTGCACGAACAGCCAAAGCTACTGACTTCTTCTTCTTCTTCTGCGTACACAGTCAGACAGTAACCATTATTTTTTCGAAAAAAGCGGCGGTCATCCTGAGGCTCTCGCTACTGCCATAGAGCTTGTCTTGCAGTTCCACTGGTAATGGCCACATCTGCTCTCTCTGATCCTCGTATGTCGGGCAGTTCTGCAGCAGATGTTCAGTGGTCATTTTACCAGTACCGCACGGGCATTCGTCGGTACACCCTATCTTCAATTTGTTGAATAGGTGGTACCTCAGTCTGTTGTGGCCAGTGCGAAGTCTGAAGACAACGACCTGCTCTCTTCGGTTCAACTGGTAATAGGCATCGTTTTTGGTGTAACCAGTATGTTCGGTTTCCCATTTGGTCATGTATCTGGCTTTGATAAGCCGTTTTGACTCTTCGTACGTCATACTGGTATCTGTTTGTGGTCAAAGCTACTGACAATCACATGGACTGCACGAACAGACAAAACTACTGACACTCACACGGACTGCACGAACAGACAAAACAACTGACACTCACACGGACTGCACGAACATACAAAACATCTGACACTCACACGGACTGCACAAATAGACAAAACAACTGGCACTTACACGGACTGCCCAAACAGACAAAAACAACTGACACTCACATGGACTGCAGGAACAGACAAAACTACTGACACTCACACGGACTGCACGAACAGCCAAAGCTACTGACAATCACATGGACTGCACGAACAGACAAAACTACTGACACTCACACGGACTGCACGAACAGACACAACTACTGACACGCACATGGACTGCACGAACAGACACAACTACTGACACGCACATGGACTGCACGAACAGACAAAACTACTGACACTCACATGTCCGAATCTTAGCTTGTTTTTGCTGAATTCCCGCAATGAGCGATTACTCTTTTGAGCGATCCTAAAAGGACGTTGAGTGGCAAGTCGTAGCTTTCCTAACATCCTAAGCGTGCTAAAGAAGTTTGACCGGAGTCATATAAGCGGTTGTGTTGTGCGTAGCTTCATCTGTGAGTCGTTCACTACTGCGAACATCATTCCTGACCTTACATGGTGCATAATGGGAAGTGGAATATGTGCTAGAATAGACCTATACAGCTGCCTCCAGATCTCCCAGTGAGGTGCAATATACCATGTCTCACTTCTGTTTTGTAATCATCGATTGTGATGGACGGCAGTTATTTGTTTGAATAAAAAGGGTTCCTTTAATCAAAGCTAGCATTTGTGAAATAACCCAAACATAAATATGATGTTAACAAGCTGGAGTAAAGGAAAATATTATAACATAATAGACACCGACATATATATATATATATATATATATATATATATATATATATATATATATACGCTTTATGTACGCAGAGTCATAATTAGGGCACAGTGATATCTTCGTGCGTCGGTAAAGAAAGGCTCATTTCCTGTATGTACGTGACTTTTCATAGTTAACCAACACAATTTTTAGTGGCCGGAAACTTAGACAGGTAAGCAAGCCCGAACTCGCCTAATAATTAATGTTACAATTATAACATGTTTATTTTTAATCACCAAAAATCACGGTTCGAGAGTTCTAAAAATTTTTTTTGACTGGTTTCAGATGCAACTCCGACATGGACGAGGTAGAAGAAGAGTTGAAGGAGGGGAAAGATCATCCACCCTAATACAAACCGTTTCGTAACACACACATCAACCAAATTATCTAACGATTCGACCAGGACGAACTAAAACACAGGGTCTGTGACGAGGATAAGGCAAATTTGCTAAGAATCTGATCTCGCGAATTCCTTTCCACTACAACATAAGACTCGGTACGTCGATTGAGAGAACCACGTGGGAGACAGGGATACTAACTCTAAAGATAGAATGCAAGACACAGGAAAGGGTAGCACTTAACGCTAATCACAGCAATCCACAGATCGCTCTTAATTAATAACATGCAGTTGATCAACTGATTCTGGCATCCTTCAGGGCTAGAATTGAAAAGACTAAACTAAAAATCATACCATGTTTTAAAAATTCGCCTTATTTCTCTATTCTCGAAGGCGGTGTGCGTTGCAATATGTGTCTATGTTGCGTCTGTCTGCCCGGTACATCCGACATCGGCATCAATTTGTTGTAATAATCTGCTTCCTCCTGCAAGTTCTAAGGGTTTGCTTCCCCGGGTTAACGGTCGGTGCAGTGAATGGAGAGAGAACCCAGCACCTTCGGGATGTGAGCCTTCTAATTTAACCATTAGCCACGTTAATACAATATTACGTTAGACATATGGCCAAAAGAATAACCAATTAAAGTTAGTTTCTACAACAAACAGCTAAATAAAGACATTTAATGACGGTAATGCTAGAGTGCAATACATGAAGAGAAGAAGGTAACTGTGACCAAGAAGAGACAATTTGGAAAAATGGTTTCGGAGAAGTTCACGAAAATGCAATGGTGAAGTTTTACATTTTCGCTTAGACAACCAACTGATCATTGGAGGACACATGTTGCCATACAAGTAAATCCATTAGGCAACATGTGTATTCACAGATCAAGCATCATAAACCAGATTGATTACATCTGCGTAAAAGTGAAATGTAGGCGATCTTTACAGCACGTCAGTCTCTTTGGAGAGGATGTGACGTCAGACCACAATCTAGTGACGGTTAAAGTTAAAGTTATACTGGAAAAGAAATGGACACGAATAAGGGCAGAAAGCGAGTGCAATAGGAAAGTGAGAGAGGAAAGAGGTGCAGGGAGAGTATTAATAAATTAATTACGTTCATAAATATTACGGGCAAGGCCGATGACTTCATTTAGTCGCAAAATTATTGTTTCAACGTCTGTTTGTGGAGAAGTGCAGAGAAATGGGCTCGTTGAGGGATAAGCGACGGGCGAGTTTGTGGGATGATATGGGTAGGTCGAGGGAAAACACATATGGCTGATGGATGGTGGGTTGGACGAGAAGAGTTGTTGTAATTGTTGAATTGGTGGGAAAGGCATAGACAAGTCTGTAGGAAGAGATTAGGTGCGGGTTGAGCTGGGACAAACATGGGCTAGTTGGTAGGAAGAGATGAGGTGCGGGTTGAGCTGGGACAAACATGGGCTAGTTGGTAGGACGAGATGAGGTGCGGCTTGAGATAGGGTAAACATGGGCTAGTTGGTAGGAGATATGAGATGTGGGTTGAGCTGGGACAGAATTGGGCTAGTTGGTAGGAAAATATGAGGTGCGCGTTGTACTGGGACAGAAATGGGCTAGTTGGTAGGAAGATATGAGGTTGGCTTGAGCTGGCAATGACATAGACTAGTTGGTGGGAAGAGATGAGGTTGGCTTGAGCTGGCAATGACATAGACTAGTTGGTGGGAAGAGATGAGGTTGGCTTGAGCTGGCAATGACATAGACTAGTTGGTGGGAAGAGATGAGGTTGGCTTGAGCTGGCAATGACATAGACTAGTTGGTGGGAAGAGATGGGCGAATTTGATGGCAAGAGAAGTATAATAGGAAAGGAGAAGGACGAAAAGGCTGAGGAAAACGTGTTTAAAAACAATTGAACTACCTTTACAATTATCCCTGATGACGTCTCGTACTACATCATTTTCTATTATGTTTATTTAAGAAAACCGTGAAATACATTTAGCCTTTGCCTAAGATTGTTCAAACAGTAGTCACAGCTCATGTTTCCAATGGCGTCATTACTTAACTTCTTATTCGCAGACAATCTCTAATCCCTTTTAATTCGCTACGAACAGATAGCCACATTCTTATTGTTGAAATGATACTGTACCTCGACCTGGTTTTACTGTCAGCGTTAATGTATCGTCATAGAGATGAAGCGAGAACTATAATATTCACTATTCCGTGTGTTTGACATCACTACGTCAACCAGACATACAGAGTGTATTTGATACACCCCATCCAGGTCTGTCATTATGTCTTTAACAAGAAATAACAGGTTCCCTGTTGAACAAATCTAATAACAGGCTCACAATATTATGTAGGCTGTTCCATTTACTGAATCATCATTTTCTTCTACTATTTTACTAGTACGAGGCGTGTTCAAATTAAATCGGACCAAAATGAAACAGATGTACATACGTACGATACGCATGATGACGTCACGTCTGGTGTAAACAGCACATACCAACCGTAAAGTTTGCAAAATGTAATTTTCCTCCGACTTATAGTTTCCACAGAAGATCATTCAAAACATAGCGGTTGTGATACGGAATCCGTCCAGAGTCTATCGGTGAGCGGTGATTCGGTTTCAAACAGATGAAGCATGTCGACCATTTGATATTCATCTTAGAATGCAGGCAGTGTATGGTGACAAAAGTGTGTCAAAGACAACAGTGAAGAAATGGACAACTATGTGAGTTTACACAACAATATCCACCTGACCTGGTCTCGGAAGATCTTTATTTAACTCACGCCCTTCACGTAACTCACGTGCACTTGATGCAAATTGATCCGGTTGCATTTTAACACACTCATATTTTCCCACATATCTTCTTTGTTATTTCAAGACAATATCCCTTCAAATGGCCACACACAATATACCGACTATGTATCTCACTGGGGACTACCTTTGATCAACACATTCAGTTATTTAGTGTATGTAGTGTATGTCGTGACAACGTTATCCTTACAGGCTTACAAAAGGTTGTACATGCGTCTTTGACGTGCAGCCGAGGCTTAAAAGGCAAACGATTATATATGACATTTGTTGTGAATACTCAAAATAATAAGAGACGGTAGTTGGCACGTCATTTTCATAGAAATGCTTCCAGGTTTATTATTATTTTTGCGCAGACAATCATTTGAAATACAAGTTGTTAGCGTGATTTTTAAACGTATTATTACCGGCAGCTTCGTTTTCAAACGGTGCAATACATTGTACTGTCGGGGTCTTTGTGTATGACAGAGACAATAATATCAACACAGCCCTACAGAGCATGTCGTAAGAGACGACTAACTGTGTTACACGGCATAACACTGGTTATGGTTAGGTGGTTTGTTAAGAGCAGTATAGATGACGCCAACTTATACAGTATCACTGGTCTCGTCGTAGGTTGGACAAAATCAAGTTTTGTTGACAGGTAGACTACAGATGAGAAGAACATGTAAGCCATAGATGTAGTTTGGGCTGGTGAAAGCCAGAGCATATTCCATTCGTATGTCGGTACTGCGCTGTCACCTTATTTCTTCTCCCACTTTTGTGCACTGCGACTTGCCAATGATTTGGAACAACCCTCTTCGCAGTGTGTGAGAGTAGTATAGGCAATGGTTTTTGTAACATGTCTTTTCTTTCAAACAGCAATTTTGGATGAATACTATTTTGATTCGGACATGTATTCACTTTCAACCACTCCAACTGTTTAAAAACCATTTCCTACGTAATGCAGGTTATTATTGTAGTAAAGTAAAGTAAAGTAACCCATAGCATTACTGTCGTAGGGGTGTCAGGTATCTCACATTTCAAAGGCTCGGCTATATTAGGGCTTTTACATCTCCTGGACTGAACCGGTACCCATTTAAGACTGGGTCGACCCGAGACCCATTGCGGTCTGAAAAAACATTACCGCCTCAACTGGGGAATGAACCCAGGACCACTCAGATGCGAAGCCAGTTCTCTAACCACTGCGCTACGCGCTACGCGCTACCCCTATTATTGTATCACCAGTAATACTCATTGTATATCTCGCGCAGTTCGGGTAGTAGTTGTATCACAAGTAGTATTAGTAGTAGACCCTTTCAGTCATGACTGACAATAGGATAGAACACGTACACACTGTGAGAAGTAGCTCTCTATATAGTGTTTGATTTTCTTTCTCAACACTGTGTTCTATTTTCAATATACGTATAGCAAAATCTTTACTGACGGTTCACGTGTTGTGTGAACACCCCCAAGTGAAATAGTCGTGTCCCCTTCATGGCGCCAGCTTATATATATATATATATATCTTTCTTTTGATCACATGTCTTGTGCGTGCACTAGGTTCTTACCCATTCCAGCTATCTAACTGATCCAAGGAGAAGACGATAGTCTAAAACAAGCTGGTATTAACAATGTCGCAGTTGTTGCCAGAGTGACATTAAGAGCACGAGTTCTTGCCTTCGTGGCTTCAGTTCCGATAGAAGTAGCTGCAGTATAATTGGGAGAAATAAGTAAGTCTAAGAAAGCTATTTCATACATCGGATTGTTCACCTTTTCAGCTGCTTCTATCCCGAGGGATATAGTTTATATTTCGAATCGACTACGGAGACAAACATGTGATTGGCTTGTTGTGTATTTGCATAATGGAGGGGCTGCCTCTTGTTGGCCTTCACGCAGACCAGTATTGAGCAGCAGTTTCGTTTTCTGTGGGATGTTTGCTGGAGAAAGACTACAAGTCAACTATGTTCGATGTATAACTGACAAGACTTATCGTACGTACCTTTCGTGTACACAGGACATCCGAATGTATCGCTGTCTTTGATCGGACTGGGAGTCAGTATCACCTTCCTTGAAACCAAGGGAGGTTGGAAACGTGATCGTTTCGAACCACCAACGGTTTCGCGATTTCGTTCGTTCGTATCATTTGATACAAGCACCATCAGATTTAACTTTAGCTAAATCACAATCTCCCCTCCCCCGCCCCCAACGTCATATCCCGCCTCCAACTGCAGAACACACCTGTAGAAATTATGGCGTTCACTATATACTCCCAATTGGTCTTCTGGGATTTGTCTGTAAGACAAAGCAGCGAATAGCACTACTGCCTCACAGAGAGCATGTTGTAAGAGGCGACTAACTGTGTGACATGGCATAACACCGGCCATGGTTAGGTGGTTTGTTTAGAGAAGCATAAGTGGCGCCTTACAAGCTACGGTTCTAATTCGCGCTAGTGTTTGAGTCTATTAAGATGGACTTGCACATCGGTTAACTCCCCTCTATCCCAACGCAACGGAGTACTAAGCTGCTCGAGCCGAGTCCGCTAAGCAGGAAACACTTCTCCCGGCTACATCCAGCTCATACCAGAGCTAGCAACTACACAGGGGAATCTGCCCCTGTAGAATTACAGGTCGACTAAGAACTATAAACGACGTGATTTGATCTGTAGCTGATAACAATACGCAAGTAGTGCGTAGATACCGCCCCGTAACAAGAACAACATGAACATTACGTTGCGCCCTGACGTCATCGTTAGAGACGAAAAACAACCCTAACGAAAACAACTAACAACAAACGAATACATTGGGTCAAGCATGGACTGGACCAATGCATACACCGACGGTTCTGTAACAAACACTACACAGAACAAGGGGCAGGAGCATTCCAGAACCTACCAAATGGCAGAAAAATAACACTGTCATTCGCTACGGGTAAGTACACAAGCAATTTCAGAGCGGAGGCAGAGGCACTGAGGGCGGCAGTGGAAGAAATGGTGACACACAATAAAAATGAAAGCCATATAGTCCTGCTTACAGATGCTCTCGCCGTAGTCACAGCGCTAAAAAGCCAGAAAAACACTGAGCTTAATGACTTAAGAGCAGCACTCTGCAATCTGTGCCAGCAGTCCGCACCAAAAAGGGTAGTAGTACAGTGGGTCCCATCACACTGCAACATCCAAGGCAACGAGGAGGCAGACAGACTGGCAAAAAAAGGTGCAAGACTACCACAAACAGATACTAGTATGACGTACGAAGAGTCAAAACGGCTTATCAAAGCCAGATAGATGACCAAATGGGAAACCGAACATACTGGTTACACCAAAAACGATGCCTATTACCAGTTGAACCGAAGAGAGCAGGTCGTTGTCTTCAGACTTCGCACTGGCCACAATAGACTGAGGTACCACCTATTCAACAAATTGAAGATAGGTGGTACCGACGAATGCCCGTGCGGTACTGGCAACATGACCGCTGAACATCTGCTGCAGAACTGCCCGACATACGAGGATCAGAGAGAGCAGATGTGGCCATCACCAGTGGAACTGCAAGACAAGCTCTATGGCAGTGGCGACAGCCTCAGGATGACCGCCGCTTTTTTCGAAAAAATAATGGTTACTGTCTGACTGCGTACGAAGAAGAAGAAGAAGAAGAAGTATCACATTATTTTGCTTTACCATACTAAGGTCATTTTGTACCCGAGCAAAATTAATGCCTACATTATTGCTCCATTTATCACATTATTTTGCTTTACCATACTAAGGTCATTTTGCACCCGCTCAAAATTAATGTCTACATTATTGCCACATTACTTCGTTTTGACATATTAAGATTATTCTTCTGATTAATATTCGTAATTTGTTTTACGTTTCTCTTTATGTTATTCTTTCAGACTCAGTGAGGCCTTCACAGCCAATTGACCGTTGGTTGAGGGGATTGACAGGACTTGCAGAGTTTTTGTGTTGGTGAACCCTCTACAGTATATATAGGTCTTTATAGTATATACTACAGGACATCTCTTCACGCCTATCTTGTGGTGTCTTTTTCTTAGCTCAATTATTTTTTAAAAATATTTTAAATATATATGCGACTAAAACTGTCCTCGATCATAGTTTCGAATAAATGAACAAATGGATTTTGACCAAATCAAAATAAATCTTGATTGTTTTGAATGTTATTAACAAATGTATATTTATTTTATTATTTATTCTAAACATCACAGAATGTTTTTGTTTTAGCAACAATCCTCACATTCTTCATCATTTACATTTTAAGGACATGCAAATAAGGGTTTTGCTCCTGGGATATTCAAACTCTCAAGCCAACTCCGGTGAAATTAACGACCACGTCATTCTAGTCTATCTAACTGAAAAACGTTCTTCTCGGTCTATCACACCAGAACGGCTCTTTTATTGAGCTTGTTCCGCTCATTTAGACATCGTAGAATGAGTGTAACGTGAGGCAGAGATGAGAAAGAAAGTCTTGAATGCTCAGATGATACGTTTCTCTTATCTCCGGGTATTAGGGTAAATCATGAGAGAGGAGTAAACGAACGAGAGACAGTCAGACAGTAGGCACACGCACTCACTCATACACACACAAATATATATATATTTATATATACAGAGAGAGAGAGAGAGAGAGTGAGAGAGAAGCAGAGAGAGAGACAGATAGTGCAAATGAAGCTGCGAGTAAAAGACAAAAGACATAATTTATCTGAACGCACGGGGAGGAAAACTAACTTATGGTCAGGCAAAATATACTAATCAGACATGTCAGTCAGTGTCAGGTAAAAACATACTGACCAAGACCGTCACCTCGGCTTCCTAGTAGCCCAGTAGCCCTTACTTTGTTTTCATAGCAGCCTGGCTGATGAGGTGAGGAACCAACGTGACCTCCTTAGCAGATGAAGCAAAGCATGGCATAACCGTCTGGAGGACCCTTGTTCACCGTCATCAGCACGCTCCGATAGTGAGGAAAGCTACTGCAACCCGCCACTTTACGTCGTGTTCAGGGCGCACAAAAGAGTATCCTACCTATTGTGGTCATTCGTCCACAACAATAATATCCGAACGTACTGGTATCACTGATTACAATTGTGAAACAATAAACGGAACTTAATAGTTCTTCCATTAAGTTTTGGAAAAGAGGACGATTTATTATTTGAGGAATCACAATAGATTTCTACTATTATTATGTATTTTGTATACAACATTTAAATCCTAAATCGGAACCAGTTTGTCTAAATAATAAAACTTAAAAATGTGCTACAATGTTTCTTCTTCTTCTTCTTCTGCGTACACAGTCAGACAGCAACCATTATTTTTTCGAAAAAAGCGGCGGTCGTCCTGAGACTCTCGCCACTACCATAGAGCTTGTCTTGCAGTTCCACTGGCAATGGCCACATCTGCTCTCTCTGATCCCCGTATGTCGGGCAGTTCTGCAGCAGATGTTCAGTAGTCATTTTACCAGTACCGCACGGGCATTCGTCGGTACACCCTATCTTCAATTTGTTGAATAGGTGGTACCTCAGTCTATTGTGGCCAGTGCGAAGTCTGAAGACAACGACCTGCTCTCTTCGGTTCAACTGGTAATAGGCATCGTTTTTGGTGTAACCAGTATGTTCGGTTTCCCATTTGGTAATGTACCTGGCTTTGATAAGCCGTTTTGACTCTTCGTACGTCATACTGGTATCTGTTTGTGGTAGCCTTGCACCTTCTTTTGCCAGTCTGTCTGCCTCCTCGTTGCCTTGGATGTTGCAGTGTGACGGAACCCACTGTACCACTACCCTTTTTGGTGCGGACAGCTGGCACAGTTTGCAGAGTGCTGCTCTTAAGTCATTAAGCTCAGTGTTTTTCTGGCTTTTTAGCGCTGTGACTACGGCGAGAGCATCTGTCAACAAGACTATGTGGCTCTCATTTTCACTGTGTGTTGCCATTTCTTCCACTGCCGCCCTCAGTGCCTCTGCCTCCGCTCTGAAATTGCTTGTGTACTTACCAGTAGCGAATGACAGTGTTATTTTTCTGCCATTTGGTAGGTTCAGGAATGCTCCTGCCCCTCCGTTCTGTGTAGTGTTTGTTACAGAACCGTCGGTGTATGCATGGGTCCAGTCCATGCTTGGGTAGCTTTTCGTTATGAAGCTTAGGGTAGTGTCTCTCCTTTCTTTTTCGGTCTGGCAGTTTTTGTTTGCAATACCTGGTATATTTTCTACCACCTCTGGAAATATGTCCTGCCTCCAAGTAGGTTTTCGTACAGTAGTGATGGGTTTTGGTGTTGTTAGTGCGTTTATGGGGTCTTCGTGCATCTTTGCTTTGGCTATTTCTGCAAAGTTTCTCCGCTTTAGTTTCCCAGTTCCCAAATTGTTTAGCCTCTGGTACATTGGATGGTCCGTCAGTCTTCGGAGTTTCTCTGACTGCAGCTGGGCTCTGCAGTCTCTTCTGTCGGTCATGGATTGCAGTTTTGTAATCTTTTCAAGTTCTACAATTGGCGTTGACTTCATGCCACCAGTTATGATTCTCATAGCTTGGTTTTGAAGTTTGTTAACTTTATCGAAGTTCGCCTTCGCTGCTGTTGTCCATGCCGCGATGCCATACTCGAGAACTGGTCTCACTCTTCCAGTGTACAGTTTCTTTAGTATGCCTTCGTCTGCTCCCCAGCTTGTGCCAGCAAGTTTCCTCATGATCGCCATTCTTTCTCTGGCTTTCATTCGGTTTCTCTCAATCTGACTTTTCCATGTCATGCGCCGATCAAATGTGACTCCCAGATAGGTTGGGTTGTCGTTTGGCTGCAGGATTTTGCCATTTAGGCTTAATTTGGTACTTTGGGGTTTTAATGAGAGCGAGAATATTGTGCACGTGGTTTTCTCCTCGTTTATTTTGACCAGCCATGAGTTCGCCCACTCTTCCAGCGATGTTAGGGCCGTTTGCATCCGATTTCTTGCTATGGTGAGATTCTTTTCAGAGGTCCACATAGCCAGATCGTCTGCAAACATTGAGCTATGGACTCTTCTTGGTATATTCTCTGTAATATCGTTTATATATACCAGGAAGAGTGTGGGTGACAGTACTCCCCCTTGGGGTACTCCCTGCTCGAGTGTCACCTTTTTGCTCATCTGCCCTTGTACTTGGACTCTGGCCGTTCTTTGTTTGAGGTAGTGGTTGATCCACTTGTACATCTTCCCACAAACATCACTTCTTCTTAGCTTGACTCTAAGTCCATCCTTCCAGACTTTGTCAAATGCCTTTTCCAGATCCACCCAAACAGCTACTGTGTGTTTCTGTGCCTGGTAGGCATCTTCTATCTCCTGGGCTATGAGGATGACCTGGTCCTCAGTGGATCTGTGCTACAATGTTTCAATATTTGATCTTTCTCTTTCAGATCTTATATCTTTAACTGAAACTTCCATATACAATATACATTATTTAAGACAAATCGTTTTTTCTTAAATGGCAAAATTTGAATGCAGTCTGCAATATTCAGTTACCCACTCCCAAAATCATAATTTAACATTGGCATCCAAGATTAAATTTAAGTATATAGGTTATATACACACCATACGACACATTGTAGACCTAAAACACACCTTAAATTATATAATACTGCAAGTCTAAACTAGTATCCAGTATTTGTAATCACGTCTCAAATACTTCAATTAAATTACAATAGTATATTTTCAAACATAGCTTACATATTCAACATTGAAGCATGTCCTTTATAGAACGTCGCTCCCTTCACAGTCTTTCTTAAAGAAACTCGTTCCCTTGCCAAAGCTCCAACCTCCGCCACAGTCATACCTAGGCATTCCTGGATATCTTGGTGCCATCGTCTTATTGGTTTACCCCTTCCTCTTTTGCCTGGTGCCGTACCTTCCATCAATGTTCTCTTAAGACCGTTGTGTCTTTTGATGTGACCAAAGTATTTACATTTTCTGGCCAAATTGGAATTGATAAACCAGTTCTCCTCTATGCTCAACTCTTGCCGAATGTCTACATTTTTCCTTTTCTCCGCACAGCGTATTCTGAGGATCTTTCTTTAACATTTTGACTCGAAGGATTCAATTCTTTGTCTAGATGTTTTGGTATTCGTCTATGATTCGCAGCCATACGCTGGCATAGGAAAAACACAGGCTCTTAGACTTTTACTTCTGTCGTTTTGCTGGTGCTATGTCATCATTTCTTCAGGCTGTTCAGTCTTTACATTGCCATGGCTATTTTTCATCTGATTTCTCTCAAGCAGTCGTCCTTGTCAATTCTGGAGCCCAGATATTCAAAATCCGTGACATGATCTATTTCCTCACCACCCACTGTAAATGTATGTTGACATTGTGTTTTGTCGGTATCCATTATCTTTGTTTGATTTATAAACAGGTTTTTATCTTTACTGTATTTATTTACAGATGAAATTAGCTGCTCTAGCCCTTCTGCACTTCTTGATAGTATCACTGTGTCGTCTGCATATCGCAACTCTGGAATCTCGTACCTCCCAATCGTAAATGTATCAAGACTGTCAATGTTCTCGTCTTCTCTAACGTTTCTCATTATACATTCCGCATAGATGTTATATAGATAAGGTGAGAGGATACATCCCTGTCTTACTCCCTGTTGTACTGCGAACCAGTCTGATGTTTGCCCAGATCTCAGACAGCGGCGTGTTGCTCTTGGTATAATGTTTCAACGAGATGTTTAATGTGCACAGGAAATCCCATTTCCTTCATGATGTTCCACAGAATTTAATGTGTTACCGTATCGAAGGCCTTGGTGTAATCAATGAGACATGTGTACAGGACTACATTAAACTCGATCATCTATCGTTACTATTCCTCATATTGAATATGTGGTCCCTGGTCCCTCTGTATTTTATATATATATATATATATATCATCAACATCATCATCATCGTTGGCTCTTTTCGTCTTGTCAGACGATAGTAATTGTGATCTTAGCACATAGCCTGAGCAGAACTATAGAGACCATGTGTTGCCAATGAAGTATGGTCCCTGTCTCGGTCTGCCTTGTTTACTTTAAGGGAAATGTGATGACAATACATTTGAAACAGGACAAGCTGTAAAATCTGCCGGATCAGCAGAACAATGCTCTATATGTTTGCCTATCGGTGTTTCCCGCCTAAACTAGCCGCCAACCAAGACTAAGGGCCTGATCTGCCCTGCCACAACACTCAGCTGAGGTTCCCTTTCCTCGATCTAGGATAAAGCATAGTATCTTCTTGTTTGTGCTCCTTTGGACACCGTCTGTTGTCAGGTTTGGTAGACGTTGACCAACTTTCAGAGTTATCAGAAAACAGGTTGCACAGCAATATCTAACAAAACCCAACAACGACAGTATCTTATCTGCAAGGCTTCAGATGTTTTGAAATCAGAGTTTTCCTTCTCCTACGGGAGGTTGCTTCTTAGGCTTTTGAGCCCCTTTTGCCCGAAACTACTGGTCTTGAGGCGCCAGTGACACGCCATTCGCCCCTTCTCTTGTTAGTGAAAACAGATATGTCGCGCGAAGGCCAGTAATTGGACTTTATTGTCAGAGGCTATATAAGACGCATGACATACGAGCATTTAGTTGGTGTTGAGAGTTCATTCTTTATATATATATACAGGGCTTGACAAATTCACTCGTCTGCTCGTCTGTGACGAGTAGAAATGTTTGCTTGACGAGTAAAAAATATATCAGTTTTTAATTGTTAATTATGTTTTTAATAGTTACTACATAACGACTTTGGCACGATTAGTAATGATGTTATGGTTGAAATAGATTGTACATCAGTTAGCTTATGATGATGAATCTAATTGAATCTCCACTGTAACACTTTAAATCTACTAAAGCCATCGATAAATGGTACTTCGGTGTTAAAATTACCAATCATGCTCAATGACACAAACTCCATGCCTCTGACAGCAGTGCATTTTTACTTCAGAAGAAATAGGCTAATACTGTGTAAGTAATACAATATAAGTTGGTTTTGTACGCATTGTTATTTAGAAATAAAGGTTAATTAGTGCCTAGTTACAATTTTTAACAGAAGGTGTATGACTGTAGTCCGACCATGCTGACTGGTGACATTTTTGACTGACTGGTGAACCACCACAACATTTGTCAAGCTCTGGATATATATATATATATATATATATATGTAGTTCTATAACACAAACATTCACTCCAACTTGCAATCCTAAAAATCCAATATTATATCTCTAGCCATTAATTTTCGTATAAACATAAAACAATCCATCTACAAACGATAACTCACGCCAGCCGCCACCCCCAGTGATACACATCGACCTAAACTGTACATCCCAAGCTCAAACTTTGACCTCTAGACATTTCTTCATCTAGTTATCCGTCACTTCGCGTAAGACACGCCTCAATCAACTCTAGGATCATTTTGGCTTTATTGCGACTGATCGGGAATGATGTCCTTATTGGCTCCACTTAGTGAAGCATCGGCTCGGCACTAAGACTGGTATCTTTGTGTTCAACCAGAACCCAAGCAATTGCCGTGGCGGTTTCTATAGCAATCATTTTACATTATGATGTTTCTAGCCCAATACACAACCCGCTTTAGTTGACTTTTACGACATATTTTGATGGCTGTGTTAGTAATATTCCTTTCAACCTATCTAAACATATTTAGATGATTTTGCTATTAATAGGTCATGCATAATAATATGCATCCGAACCTAAAGGAACCCTGTAGCAGTTCTGAAACTCTCATAATCATAGAAAGGACTGAAAGCTGTGTCAAATTAGCTACTCATCTGTGACATTCCTCTTCAAACTTACATCACCCGGCATAATCTGCTTTTAACATGATGGCCCAAAAAATAAGACTTTACGCTTTATCCGATTTGTTGGCAAAACATTTCGCATGCCTTGAGCAACAACGTACAAACTCATTTTTTTCAGCTTGCATTATGAAGATTTAAAAATATAATTTGAATATATATATATATATATTCTTTCTTCTTTTGTCGTCTCACTTTTTATTGGATTGTAGCCCAGTGTCGTTGTATGTATTTGTCTTTCGCCTCTCTCGTGACCCGACACCTACTTATCCACACTTTACGGCGGGCCTCGTTTACGCTGTCTGTTCATCTTTTTCTCGGTCTACCGCCCGCCCTTCTTGCTAATATTCTCATGTAGAAGGTTGCGTGAACAATGTGGTCTGGTTGTAATCTCACAATCTGGTCAAACTATTTCATTCTCTATAACTCGAAGAAATTTAGGCAGGGAACTGATCCAACCTTCTCCCGAATATTCATATGTGATTATATCTATATCTTATAGTGTAGTTAGTGATCTTTTTCTAGGCATCGCTAGTGTATATGTATATATGTATTGCTATGTTGTTGTTGTTATTGATGCTAAGTATCCATACTCATATCATTGGCACAACGCCATGTAATGGGATCTGCGTGTGTTTATCAGTTGTTGTCTAGTGCCTTACAAAGTGTTCCATTTATATGGCCACGGGGGAAGAAGCTCGTAACATGGTTGATCACTTTTAGAGATGACGATCAAGTTGCATATGGATGTGTACACAGCTGGCACTCAGGAGTATGTTGTGGTTGGATTCTGTTCAGGTGCTTGTTTAGTGGGATGTGTTGAGTTCTCAGTCGAAAAATCATGCTGTGATCCTTTCTTATGAGTTGATTTGTACTGTCATTTAGACTGGGGCTTGCTATACATACTACCCTAGTGGAGTATATGTTTCCAACAAATGCAAGCCATGTGTATCTGTCATTCATGGGTCATCTCTGTCAGTACAATTATTGTCTTCCCAGTATTTTTATTATATGCATCAAGCTTTCTCTGCAACGACTGGGTGTGCTTGATTCTACATTCTATGCCGCTGGGATTCCAGAACAGAGACGGCATTGTAATTATATCAAGTGTAATTCTTAAAATATGACCTACTGATCGCAAGCGCGATCTCTTTACTTCCTTTTCCACCTGTTTCTGTCTCGTTTTCTGTCGAAGAATCACATTAGCGATATTATCATACATTTTCTAGCCCACTATTATGTGCACGCACCTACATATTAAAGTCTGCACCCTTGTTATCTATGTGTCGGTTCTCAACGTTTCAGAGTCATACAATATGATCGAATTTATATGAGACTTGAAGATTTTAAATTTCGTACTGAATTCTCTTTCTTTTGATTTTTAAAAGTTCACAAATAGAATTTTAAAAATCCCACGTATTTTGCGTTTACATACGTATTACTACCAGTGTGTATTAAAGAGCTCACGTCATGTAGGATAGTGTCATTCAACACAATCTGAGTATCGGTAGTTGCTTTGATTCTGAAAAACAATGTCTTGATCGCGTGTTCTGGGACTGCTCTTCAAGCATTCATACTTTAGTCATTGGAAAATTTCATTTGATAATATTGTCTTGGGGAAGACCACATAATCATCGCATTGCTTTGTGGAAATCCATGATATCATGACAATGCTTAGTGTAAGTTCACACAATCATGACATTGCTTTGTGGAAGTTCACATAATCATGAGATTGCTTTGTGGAAATCCATACAATCATGGCATTGCTTCGTGTAAGTTCACATAATCATGACATTGCTTTGTGGAAGTTCACATAATCATGAAATTGCTTTGTGGAAATCCACATAATCATGACATTGCTAGGAGAGCCGAATTTAGACATGATCTGCCATAGCCCAGCTCTGCTGACCGTATCAAATGCCTTTGTGACGTCAATGAACGTAATATAGAGCTCGCGGTTATGTTCTCGACATTTATCCTGCCCCTGATGCGCTTCAGATATCATGTCCACAGTTCCTCGACCAACATACATACCATATATAACATTAACAAATACATAAAATACATACCATAAATACCGGATACACCATATATAACATATTGATCTTGATGACACGTTCCTCGGCGTAGCTGCGGATCCCAACTTCGTCTCCAGCGGCCGCTGTCTTTGTCCACGGATGGCCAGTGCGTAGTAAGTGCTCCTCTAGAGGCGCCTCGGATGTTGCAGCGCACAGCAAAGGACTCTGACAAACTCATTGGATGTCATCCCAGTGGTCTCTACTTACGTCGGGTGCACAGGACTGCTGTCGCTGTGCTCCATCGACCACCGTTTCGTCGCAACATGTAACCGGCCCATCTATGTTTTGCCTTTTCTGCATAGATTACCGCATCCTTGACCTGGGACAATCGTTTTGTGTCAGATTTGTGGAGACCTTGTATTCGTTGATTAATGAGAGGCATTCCGACCAAGCGTCTCTCAAGGGAGGCCTGAGACACTCTCAATTTGTCCTCTAGTAATTTTGTTAGTGTCCACGTCTCGGCACCGTAGTACATCGCAGGGAGTACAGTGGAATTGAAGAGGGAGGCTAGTAGGTCTTGGTCATGACAACCGTTCAGGACCATGTTAATAGACGAGAAGGTTGCTCACCCCGCGCGGCTACGTCTTGTCAGTTCAGGTTATGTTCCATATTGAGAAGACGTTCAAGATAAATGTACTCATTGACATGCTCTAATGTTTAGTAACTGACACTAGGATTGCATAGTCCCTACATCTGGCAGAATACATGTTATTAAACAGTTTGTTTTCTGTTTCCTGGCGTTTGCTTGAAGGTGAATTCGCGTTTGCTAATTGTCTGTGTGTGTTGAGACCTGATCTTTAGACAGAAACGTGGTCCCACGGCAGTGCTGAACAAAGTGTTAGAGCTGTCTTTAGGCTGCTTCAGTTTTTGTTTAAGCCGTCTTATCATCCGGACTGTGATACATCTATCCATTTACAGCAGATGGACTGCGACGTCTATTGAAAGGGAGTAAAACTACGTTTTCTGTTGCATAAGAAGGCTAAAGTGAGGATCATGGATAATATACTATGGGTTGAGTAAGATGAATAACGTGAGGCTGAGGCGTGATAGGATTGATGTTGAGTGAGATAACTAATGTGAGTTTGAGGCGTAATATGCTTTCTGTTGGTTGAGATAACTAACGTGAGGCTCAAAGGTAGTATACTTTATGGTGAGTGAGATAACTAATGTGAGGCTCAAAGGTAGTATACTTTATGGTGAGTGAGATGACTAACGTGAGGCTCAAAGGTAGTATACTTTATGGTGAGTGAGATGACTAACGTGAGGCTCAAAGTTAGTATACTTTATGGTGAGTGAGATGACTAACGTGAGGCTCAAAGGTAGTATACTTTATGGTGAGTGAGATGACTAACGTGAGGCTCAAAGGTAGTATACTTTATGGTGAGTGAGATAACTAACGTGAGGCTCAAAGGTAGTATTCTTTATGGTGAGTGAGATAACTAATGTAAGGCTCAAAGGTAGTATACTTTTTAGTTAGTGAGATAACTAACGTGAGGCTCAAAGGTAGTATACTTTATGGTGAGTGAGATAACTAACGTGAGGCTCAAAGGTAGTATACTTTATGGTGAGTGAGATAACTAAAGTGAGGATCAAAGGTAGTATACTTTATGGTGAGTGAGATGACTAACTTGATGTTGAGGTGTAATATGTTTTCTGTTGAGTGAGATATATAAAGTGAGGCTTAGGTGTAATATGTTTTCTCTTGAGTGAGATATATCAAGTGAGGCTGAGGCGTAATATGCTTTCTGTTGAGTGAAATGACTAACGTCAGGTTCAGGCACAATATACTTTATGTTGGGTGAGATGATTGGCATAAGCTTATATATACCTTCTGTTGGCTATGAAGATTAGTGGGGTATATTTTGCAAAACCTCACCTGGCGCCCAAGTCGCTTCATTTAAAACTTGATGTGTTGCAGCAGACTAGACAATTTGCGTGGAATCAATCATATGAACCTTTGTGTTGACCCTAGCTAGAAACATTATATTGCAATACGGTGGGGATGACTTTAATCCTCCTTCTTCAGTGTACCCGTAATTTAAGAGGAGTCACCATAAACCGCCTTCCTTCCCCCTGACCGATAACGTTCGCCATAAATAAACAACTAAATAAACAAATCCCTCTTACGCGAGGAGCAAGCAATCAAGCCATTCAGCCATTCTATCTCACATGTAATCAGTGCTGGAAATCATTTCGGTCGCTTCGGTACACCTGAACCGATTCTGGCAATTTCTCAAGATGAAGGAACTGATGTCTCTTTCTTTCATTCTGTGCAAATCTGCCTCGTGCCAACAAGCATCCCTTAATTAACAGCCGCCCAGTGTAAGACAGTATCTGTCGACCTTTTCAGAAGCGTACTACCAATTTCTCTGAAAGGATTTCACGAAAAATGCACTCCAATATGTCTCTCGATCTTCGATCTATAACAAACATTCCCTAAAAGTAGAGTAATTTACAACTGTTCATCCACATTTTTAAATGCTTAGAACATACAGAAACCGGCCACTTCTAATATTACATCAGACTAAAAGTATAGTAAGCAGGAGAGCGTGAAAGAGAGAGAAAGAAATAGAGCGAGTGGTGGGTGAAGAGAGAGTAGGAAACACAGAGTGGAGAAGGGAGGTGTAGGAAACAGAGTGGAGAAGGGAGGTGTAGGAAACAGAGTGGAGAAGGAGGTGTAGGAAACACAGAGTGGAGAAGGAGGTGTAAGAAACAGAGAGTGGAGAAGGAGGTGTAGGAAACACAGAGTGGAGAAGGGAGGTGTAGGAAACACGGAGTGGAGAAGGAGGTGTAGGAAACACAGAGTGGAGAAGGGAGGTGTAGGAAACACAGAGTGGAGAAGGGAGGTGTAGGAAACACAGTGGAGAAGGAGGTGTAGGAAACACAGAGTGGAGAAGGGAGGTGTAGGAAACACAGTGGAGAAGGAGGTGTAGGAAACAGAGAGTGGAGAAGGAGGTGTAGGAAACACAGAGTGGAGAAGGAGGTGTAGGAAACACAGAGTGGAGAAGGGAGGTGTAGGAAACACAGAGTGGAGAAGGGAGGTGTAGGAAACAGAGAGTGGAGAGGGAGGTGTAGGAAACACAGAGTGGAGAAGGGAGGTGTAGGAAACAGAGAGTGGAGAGGGAGGTGTAGGAAACAGAGAGTGGAGAAGGAGGTGTAGGAAACAGAGAGTGGAGAGGGAGGTTTAGGAAACAGAGAAAAGAACAATCGATGACAATAGGGCACATAAACTGTCGTGAAATAAGTCTGTGAAAAGTTAGAGTTGACTACAAACAAATCAAATATATTTCAGATCCCTGTGGAGCATAGGTCTTCAATGAAGATACGTCAAGTCATCGAATGTCGGCCTGTGCATATCTGTTGGAATTTTGTAGATGACATTTTCGGCAGTTTGTGGTAGCCAGCTCCGTGCCCACATCCCCTTTATCGTTTTGTGCGATATGCATAGTATGCTGCAGTGTTACTATTGTTTGCTCTCTTGTCTGTACCTTGTACTGCATAAGCGATGAACATGAATAGGAGATACAATCGGTTATTAAAAATATTCGGGGGGAGGGAGGATACTGGTGAATTACCTAGACTGCAAGTCGCAATGTATGTCAAAAAGATAAACAAATAGAGAAAATTGCTATTACAGTATTGTACTAAATGCGATCTGGGGTCATTTCAAGTCAAAATCAACACTCTCATTTTCCTAGGCTCGATTGCTTTCTGTATATCTTTTATGATAGATCAGTGTAAACTATGTAATCATTTATTGTGGATTACTTTCACATCTAACTTTAAAGAATTGTCAACATTGGCTAGTTCTGACATCACTTAGTACCGCGTATTTTAAATGCGGCAATTGAGATATCACTTGAAGGCATTTCAGCTGCTTCCACTAGACCTTTAATAATTAGCGAAATCAGAAGTCTTGAGACCTCACCATGTAAACAAAGTTTCTTCCTTTAGATCGTTGTCCGTGGAACATTGACATTGAAATGTAAGTGTTTGATTGTATCTTTAATATAACATTTATTAGTATAAAGACATCGAATGAATTGAGGCGGAGCGGGAGCGGGGAAGCAGATGGTTAGGGTATCTGAGGGCAGCTAGTGGTGCTGGAATGGGCAGACCATGCTATTATTAAACCCCTGTTCTTTCTTTCATATTGCACAGTACGTCTGTCAATATTTTTTCTGTGCGAGTATTGCTAGTCTAATTTAGACACAGGAAGTAATTGTCTCTAATCTGGCACAGAAAGTTGAGGACATGGACAAGACAATATGGATTATTTAGAACATAATGGTTGGTGGAGATTAATCACACAATGAACGTAAACCCTTGAGAAGTCTTCGTACGAAACAAAGGTTATTTTACTAAGCAATTGAAACAAATACAAATATGGAGTAAAGAATTGATGACTATGAGATGTGGATATAAAGACGAATGGCGAGAGCTTCGAAGCGAGAATCGAAAACTACAAACATGTTGGAGACATTTGAAAAAAGCACCAAACTCTGAGATACGGTGAAGATATTTAAAACTAAATGAAAGGTATATTATCGTCCTGACAACTAAATTGGAAGAAAAGGTATAGGTATATAAGTGTATAATTGTAAGTGAACGTATACGATACAATGAAGTGAGAGTTAGACGCAATTTATTGCATGTATATGCCATTACTGAGAGTCTCGTTACAAAACGGTTGTCATCTTCTCTAATATAATGTATAAATACGACACATATTCAAATGCAACCGGACCAAACTGCAACAAGTGAACATACGTACGGTGCGCATAATAAGGTCACTTCTGGTGTAAACAGCACATACCAAACGTCAAGTTAGAAAAATTGCATTATTCGCTGACGCATAATTTCCTCAGCAAACCAATGAAAGCATGACGGGTGTGATGTGGAACCAATCCATAGTTGATCAGCAAGCGATGATTCGGTTTCTAACAACTGAAGGATGTCGACCAGTTGACATTCATCGCAGAATGCAGACAGTGTATGGTGACAAAAGTGTATCGAAGCCAACAGTGAAGAACTGCAAAACGATTTTTAAAGAAGGACGTGAGTTAATGAAAAATCTCCCGAGACCAGGTCAGGGGCATATTGTTGCGTTAATTCACTTCATTCTTGAAACTTTGTTGTCCATTGTTTCACTGTTGTCTTTGGCACACTTTTGTCCCCATAGACTGCCTGCATTCTGCGATGAATGTTAATTGGTCGACATCCGTCAGATTTAGAAATCGAATCACCGCTCATTGATCAACTCTGCACGGATTCCGTATCACACCCGACATTTTTTCAACAGTCTGCATAGAAAACTAAGAGTCGGGGAATAATGAGATTTTTCAAACTTGACGGTTGATACGTGCTGTTTACTTCAGAATTGATGTCATCATGCGCATCCTACGTATGTTCACGTGTTGCAGTTTGCTCCGGTTTCACTTGATCACGTCTCGTATATATATATATATATATATATATATATATATATATATATATATATATATATATATATATACATATACATTCAAACATAATACATATAAAATACACACACATGTCGTGGCTTTATTTGTTTGACTATATGCGTCTATAGTATAGGCAGTAAACTGCTGAGTTTTGTAAGTACTTGATACTAAACATTGAGACCAACCGCTGCTAGAATACGTTTGGGAACAGGCACCCCACAGACGTCGCGTCATTACAGATCGACCAGGAACCGTCTCGCATGAAACATAATTGCCGATGTCAAAATAACCAATGTCAATTATTCTCGGAAGAATATTCTCAGTTGTGTAGCAATTAAGCGTCCATGGCGAGAAAGCGTCATTTTAACTGTATTATTTATCTGTGATTCAGAGCGCAATAAAAAACAATAGTGCATGACAATAGTGAACAATTATTTGTTTTTTACATCTGGACCTTTACCACACCACAATACATTTTCATAATTTATCATCATTTCGTATTTTACGATAGTTGTTCAATTGAGAACCAGTAAACTTTATGTTTGTTGGTCAATACATACGATTTTGTTGTGCGTAGAAAGACATAAATGCATAAATAACTTTCTGGTGTCATTGTCTTTGTTATGTGTTTGTTTGTTTTTGAGATGCTTGAAGGTGAAAGTGAAAAATTATGAAAGAACGCAACAACAACAAATGTGAACTCTCCCTATAGGTGTAGCCGATCCACTATAAATCCACGGAAACCACAACAAAGTATAGATATTGTTTACAGTATAGGCACAACTGTTATAGTATGCCTTTTAAATACATAAACAAAGTCCGAAGCAAATTTTGTACTAAACTGCATGTCATATACAAATGATTTTTCGCATGCAGAATTTAGAATATTCATGACGTTATGGAAATACTTTTTTAATCTAAGAAATGTTAAAAAATTATTCATTAGTCAATATTAAAAGCAACCTCAGTGAATTGGACATAATTTTAAGGTGTTAAAGGAACACCGACGTGCTGTTCAAAATATATATGTTTTGATCTTTAGATACGCTCAGTAAATACACATTCCTGATTTTCCCGTGCACAAATATAACACTTTATCAAATGCGGCAAACAATAAACGTCATTCATGCGAAACTGTCTAACAGTTAAATGCGTCTACGCCAGTGTTGGGATTAGGAGGCGTAGCATAGGACTGAGAGACGCCAATATATTCACCCTTTACAAGAAAAAGGGAGATGGATGAGACTGCAACAATTACAAGGGAATATTGTTCCTCAACACCGTAGGCAAATTGTATGCTCGAATCATCCTGAGCAGGGTTCGAAAGTTGGCCGACAGGGTGTACCTGGAGTCTCAGTGTGGTTTTTGCACAGACAGGTGCGCGATGATATGGTCTTTTCAATGAGACAATTGCAAGAGAAATTCAGAGCACAATACAGACCTATATTTCTTGCCTTTGTCGATCTCACAAAGGCATTCAACCCGGTGAACAGACAGGGTCTTTTCAAAGTAATGTCTAAAGTTGGCTGCCTACTTAAACTACTGAGCATGATTATTTATTTCACGTGGGCATGAAAGGTACAGTGCTTCACGTGGGGTCTGGAATCTGAGGCCTTCGACATTAACAGCTTATTTAAACAATGATGTGTCCTGGCTCCTACTCTATTCAAAATGTTGTTTGCCAATGTGCTTAAACACTCATTTGGAATTGCCACAGAGGGGGATCTTTCTGTATACTAGGTCAGATGGGAGACTATTCAATTTAACCAAACTGCGAGCAAAAAGTAAGAGAAGGGATATTCGAGATTTGCTCTTCACAGACAATGCAGCCCTAGTCGTCTACAGAGAAGCCGAGTTGTAGATCCTCATTAATAGTTTTGCAAAATCTTGTAATCTGTTTGGATTCGCCATCAGCGTATAAAAAAAAGTGATGGCTCAGCGTGCAGATCCTCCAGACATTGTCTTAAACAAAGACAATCTGGAAGTCGTAAATTATTTTAACTACCTCGGATCTATCATCACCGACAACCTTCCACTAGACTCGAAGCTGCAGAAGCGAATAGGAATGGCACTTGCCAGAATCTCACATAGAGTGTAGAAAAACATCCTGCTGACCATCTCCCCATTGCTGCTGTGTACAGCTTATGTGCTAATAGTACCCTGCTCTATGGCAGCGACTCATGGACTCTGTATATCTCTCGTGAAAATGGCTAATTGCTTTTCAAATGCGCTGCCTGAGACGCAAACTTAGATTTTCATGGAATAACAGATGACTAAGAGCGACGTGGTGGCTCGTGCGAAGATTGCCAGTTTAGTTACGATCCACCGCCAGCGCTGCTTGCGGTGGCTTGATCACGTGTGCAGAATGGAAGATGGGCGAAAACCAAAAGATATCCTATACGGAGAGCTACTGACCACGGGCAAATTTAAAATAGGTAGAACCTTCCTCTGCTACACAGGTGTTTGCAAGCGTGACCTGACGGGGTTGGATATTAACACCTACAACTGAAATGAACGTGCCAAAGACAGACCTAGCTGGAGGCAGGCTATGTGTGTTTGTCTGCAGGCAGGGAAAGACAAAATGCGTCAAGATGCAGACTCCAAACGTGCGCGGAAAAAAACAAAGGCAATAAATACATATTAATAGTTTGAGGTGTGGTTAGTGTGGCAGATAGTTGCTTTTTTAAAACGTATATTGATATCAATTTCAAAATGAGTTTAAAGTGTACATTTATATCCATGCAGAAGGTTACCATTTTACTAGAACCGTTTTTCCGCAGGGAACCTAAGATGGGTCATTTATATTGCGGTATTTATGACTCAGAGAAACGAACGTATTAAGCAGCGAAGGAAAACAAAATTTGATGATTTCGACAGACATATTATAAAACGGGAGATATTGAAACTTGACGAAAAATCAACTTGTTAGTCTCAGGAAAATAAATTAACATTAGAGCTTGTGTGGGCTAAAATCAAAAGAAAAGTTGCCGAATAGAGCAGAACATTACAAACGTGTGATGGTGAAATGCTGACACATGTACCTTTCAAAAATAGACATTTAGTTCTGAAAGAAGGGTCTTGAATATATGCTCCGGGAAGAAGAACAGTACTGGCAACGAGATGTATTACAATTTGACAAGCCAATAACAATTATTAACCGCTTTGAATTAGGATGATTAATATCATTTTTAGTGAACACACTGATTTGCAGACTTGGGTGAATTAGAATATGTTTATCAAAACAATTAGGCGTACATACAATAGCAACACATACATTGCAATATTCAAACGCGTTAAACAACATATAATTAGCTGCGCAGTTGATACAACCTTAGAGGTCTAAGGGTGACCGATGGGCTGTACTAATTATTGCATATTGATGCCATTTTTTACGATTGCACATAATGCAGCACGAACAATAGATTGATCTGTCAAGACATTAAGGAGATACGCCTATGAACAAAATGCTGAGAAATTCATCTACGTACTGTAAAATCTTAAATGTAATGTCATTTCTTTGAAATGGTCCTAAAAGATCATAAGAATTTGCCGATGTACAAATGTCTTAACATCTTTGGACTAAATAATATCATTGTTTTAGCGTCATGGGTATTCTAATCATTTGGATCTGATATGCAGTTTAGTAAAACATTGCTTCTGACCTTGTTCGTGAATTAAAAGACGGACTATAGTTTTTAATTCAAATGTAGTTATTACATCCAAACCAACGAAATAAACAGATCTACCCCATAAAGACATTTTATAACAACCTACTTCACCTTTCTAAAATAAATCGGCTCGCCCCAATCGGCAAAATAATTAGAAAAATCGTTCACAATCCATTTGTAATCTGACATACAATACTTTAACCGGCAAAACAACTCGTGTTGATAATCAGCATTAACAAATCGTCTATCTCTACGGTCTCCGTGCTTGGTCATTCATAAATAAAAAGTGAAGGCGCAGTACGGCATCTAGGGTAAACCTCAGGCGTGGTTAGAGATGTTACTTTGTTTAGTTAAGAGTGTTGGTGATATTAGCTTCTATCAAGTACGGCAATGGTCATGTTGGTTGCATCACAGTGTATCTTGGCAAGAAAGAACAATATCACATTGTATATTTTAGCTTTCCCTGGTTGAACTATCGCAAATTAAAATATGTCAGCGTTTTCTAGGTTATGTCGTTAATCAGACCCCAACAAGTTTTATGAACTTTGGGCGCCGATCCAACACAGTCTAAGTAAAGCACGCAATCTCCAACGAAACTACCAACATTGGCTTGTAAAGAGTAAATGTGATCTAGATTTACAATTTAGTAACTAAAAAATGGCTGAAATGATAATTTTTAGAGCTAAAGGAAGTCGAATTATTGTTTCAGGCTCTTTATTAATCGAATGTTGACATTTCTCTGACTTTCTTTCTTTTTCTTTTTGTCTTGCTTGTTCCTATTTGCGTCATGTTATGCAGAGGTTTCTTGAAGAGGCTCTAGTATGTGCTTCGTACACGTGAGCTTCACTGCTTCTGTTATCCATAATTTTCGTGGTCAGCCCTTTTCCTGAGTGGTCTCGAGGTAAGATGTCCGCCGCCGGTGACTGAGGTCTCCGGTTCGAATCACGGTAGAGACCGAGATTTGTTCACTTGAATCTTCTGGTATAAATTGTCCTGATCTCTGTGTAGTTATATCGGATATATGTGTTCAGTATTGAGGTGCACGTTAACAATCTCTTGACAACTAGAAATCGAAAAGAGTACGCTTAAAGATCGTTCAAGTTGAAAATCTACCAAAATTATTTGAATCTTCCACCAGGTTTAGTAAGCCACAGGAAGAGTAAAATATCTACTACGGATAGCCTTCGTCTAGTACCTGACAACATACATTAACATGCTTGTTTGAATACCAGGATTCCAAGTATTCCAAGCTCGCATCCTTGTATCCATGTATATGTATAGCATTGTTTTATGTGGGATACTATCTTATCGTGTCACGAGGTTGAACCATTTGGTTTGCTGTCGCTTGATGAAGCCTAGCACCGGTGTTGCGTCTAAATGTTTCATGATATCTTCGTTTCTGATTATATCCTTTCTTGTTACTCTGAACATTCGTCGCAGACATTGCATCTATGTTGTAGATTTTTGTGGGAGTAAAACAACAATTCTGAAGACACGCATCTTCCATGTGGCAACGTACGATAACGAGACGTGACCACCACACAAACACGACATATGTCAATTGAGAAATAAAAATTAAAAACACAGGCGCCCGAAAACAGCTGAGGAAAGAACAACATTGGCTGGGAAACAGTATTAGGTATAAGACAATGAAATACTGTGCCATTATCAAATTAAAAATAGTAAGGACAGTAAACTATACTGGAGAGAATGATACATGTGAATTAATCAAAGACAGACTTAGGAGCAAGTCGACACGGGACATAATCAGTGTTCTGAAGATTAATAGAGGTGTACGCTGGAGATCTGGCTGCAGATCTACGGTCTTACTTTGCCGCTGCGAAAAGAGACATCCTACAACGGACATACTACACTTTGATTGGTGTATTTATTGCTAAACGCATCTATTGACCGGCATATATTGTCTTCATTGTTTGTTTCTCTCTAGTGTACTCCAAGTTTCATCAAATCTTTAAACTCATGTTAATTTCATTTAGAACGAAGGGCGACTTTTATTTTTGTACCTGAACAGTAAACATGTGTCAAAGTAATCAAGTGCCTTCTTTCCGTTATGGAAAATAAATGGATATTTACATCAGAAGAGTATGAACCTTCACTTGTCTGTTATATCGTATCAAACCCATACTTCAGCAAACTACAACCAACAATATATAAGCCCACATCTGTTACATCACAATTATTCCAGTGGTGGTCTATGGGTGAGAGGTTAGAACCTACCGCAGCAACGCTCAATCTCGGTCAAAGAGCAATGGAGTGAAGAACATTGACTGTCCCTCTACGGGACCGAGTTAGCAACACATAAATCAGGAGTCGAACTGCCTTCAGTGAAGTCGTGGATTCTATATTGCCATAAACAAACAAGCAGATAGGCGGGAATGTGATGCAACATATGGTCAAAAAAGATAATGTTCTGGCGGTCATACATCTTTAAGCGCACACACATATGTCTCTCAGTGAGATGGAAAATGACTTGAATAAAACAATTGGTTCAACATGGTACTCAGGTCAAAAGACCGAAATGAGTCCAAACAGCATTGTGTGTCCGACATTCGGCACTTCCTTTGCATGACTGAGTACATGATTACAGATTATATATTGAAGACGTACAGATTATATACCCTACAGGCGAACAGTTGCTATTGGTTGCTATTGATGGTCGACATATTTGGATGATTATGGCTAACCTAATCTGACGTCGCCAGGTACCAGTCAAGCTACGGGCCGAAAGTATTGATATTATATTTCGATGATCATGGCTGAGATTATGTGTCTTGCTATGGTACCAGTCGATCTAGGGGCGGAAGTGTTGATATATCTGGACGATTGTGGATGACCAAATCTGACTTTCTCAGGTAACAGTGAAGATATGGGCCTAACATGCTGATATTATATTTCAATAAACCAGAATTTTCGACATTGAGTTTCCCTATTGTACTAATATCAAATAACAATTAACCAAAGTCACAATGTAAATGTTAATTAATTTATAAACACCAACGTAGAACAGGAAAGAGAAAAATGCCCCGCTTACATCATCATTGTCCTTTGTGATTGACTGTCATGGACTGCGAATATACAAGACCACTGTTTGGTGACAGCACAAACAATACAGGTGACATCAAAATAATTCTTCTGTACCGTGACATGTCATTCTAAGGTAATCATTTATTTATGTTCTCATTTTCAAGTATGTACCAGAATTTACCAAGAAGAAATGTTTCAACCAGTGTCCTTCAATGTGTACCAGACTTTATCAAGGAGAAATGTTTCAACCAGTGTCCTTCAATGTGTACTAGACTTTATCAAGGAGAAATGTTTCAACCAGTGTCCTTCAATGTGTACTAGACTTTATCAAGAAGAAATGTTTCAACCAGTGTCCTTCAATGTGTACCAGACTTTATCAAGGAGAAATGTTTCAACCAGTGTCCTTCAATGTGTACCAGACTTTATCAAGGAGAAATGTTTCAACCAGTGTCCTTCAATGTGTACTAGACTTTATCAAGAAGAAATGTTTCAACCAGTGTCCTTCAATGTGTACCAGACTTTATCAAGGAGAAATGTTTCAACCAGTGTCCTTCAATGTGTACTAGACTTTATCAAGGAGAAATGTTTCAACCAGTGTCCTTCAATGTGTACCAGACTTTAACAAGGAGAAATATATTAACCAGTGTCCCTCAACGTGTACTTTTCAGAGTTATGGCAATCAAAACCTTATTAGGACTTCACAAAACTGTGTTGATACACGAAGATGTAAAGCAAGCATTCTCTAAGATTCACAAAGATACATCGATAAACATCTAGAATTATAACTTAATGAATACAATATTTTCTGAGTTCTACTATACGTGTCATTATTTGCTTAAATGACACCAATGGCAGACGACCACTTGTGTAATCATCAGTCCTCCAAATAAATGCAGCTGCAAAACTGGAACTGATACAAAAAGTGAGATCTTTGGTAGCATGCATAGATCAATTCTTGCCTTCTTAATGGAAAGACCGAGTCTGCCTAGAGCAGAAAGACTTCTTTTCGCTATTTACAAATATCTACGTTTCAACTCTTAACGCACTAAATTATCCATTTCAGACTAGCTCGCATTTATTGTTTGAAATGTTGAGGCGTCTGGAATTTGTCGTGCTGGTCATTATCCAATACAAGATGACAATTTCTTGTATCGAATTCTCGTTTTCCTCAAACTAACAACAAATAAGAAAGACCAATTGCAACAGCAGAAATGAAATGTATGCGAAGTAAATTGGGTGTAACAAGAAGAGGCAAGACCAGAAACGAAAAAATGAAGAGCCTGGTGGAAACAACACCAGTATTAGACTACATAATAAAACAGCAACTAAAATGTATTGGTCACGCAAGAAGACTGATATCACTACACACCCTCAGCAAGCAATGTTATTTAGATTCAATATATTAATTTCAAAAGGCAGCCGCGAAAACTATGGATTACATACATTTCTGAAGCGGTGAATGCCACTGTGCATGGGGCACACAGTCGCGATCGCTATAAATATGTTCATAATCTACCTCTGAAAGGCTGAACAGGAACGGCGAAAAGTCTTCCTCGACAATAAAACTTCAATTATTCCCCGCTGTTTCTTAGTCCCTTTCTCGGGAATGAGTTTACTTTACATCGTTAAAGATGAGGACCACTTAGTCTACACTCACTGTTCCCACGAGTCTGAAAATGGTTAAATTAGTCAATCTGAGCCTGAATTTGTCTGTTGCACTTAGTACCGGGAAATAGGACACCCACGTGCACGGAGGTTCAAAGCAGGTTGTATAAGCTAACTTACGGAGCGATCGTCTCTGGATAGCTTCATTTATTCTTTCTACCTTCGTGTCTGTGATCACCTCAGCAATAGTGCTGCGCCAATTATGCGATTGGTGGCGATTCTTTTCCAGAATGAGCACACTGTTTTCAACCAACTATGACGTCAAAGATAACGATGCAGAATATGCTTGGAGTTTGCTACATCATCATGCAAAAGAGTATGTGCCACAGACGTCTCCTCTACAAGAGTCTATCAGTGCATGTATATAGGAGACCTGGTATGAGGTCAACTGTAGGGATGTTCCCATATTGGTAATGAAAGACAAAAGGACATGAGAGGTTGATTAATGTAGGTTGGTACAGACAACATGATATAGCGCTTGTATCTCGCGTCAATGGTACCTAGTTCTATTCCTGATAACGACAAAGTTAAGTTCACCCAGCTGTAATATGGTTTTTGTACTGCTGAGAGGGAAGAAGAGCCAACAACGAATACAATATTTCAAGATCAAAAAGTATAGTACATTACAGTCTCTAACAATTCAACCCTGACAGCAGTGTCTCTATGGAACTACGTTTACCATAACCGACAAAATGTGGAAGCATTAAGACGGTCACAGGTTAATGTTTACCAACTCCAGGCATACATTCACCCTACACTCTGCTAAATGAATAGCTTATAGAATGTCACATTGATTCATAATTGGCCCGTGTTTGGCAGACCATTTCAAAATGTCAAAGTTGAAGGTACGAGAACGGACCATATCAGATCTTTAATGTCACCTTTTCTTCCCACGGGAAACACAAATCCATCGCTGCTGCTGGTCACCTCTCAAGAACCTGTATATAAATACTTGCAGTTGCTTTACGTTATGAGGCTGCTATCCCCATACCGTTGCTTCATTTTGTGCATTCTAGGCAAGCTATGAAGGTTACAGTTGTCGTGTTACATCCACTCTGAAAAACTATTCCCGATGCCCCTCCTTTGTGGAGCACATAACCCCCATTGCAGATAGCTTCTTTGTGGAGCACCGCACAGAACCCCTATCGTAGATAGCTTCTTTGTGGAGCACATAACCCTCCATTGCAGATAGCTTCTTTGTAGAGCACCGCACAGAACCCGTATCGTAGATAGCTTATTTGTGGAGCACATAACCCCCTATGGCAGATAGCTTCTTTGTAGAGCACCGCACAGAACCCGTATCGTAGATAGCTTCTTTGTGGAGCACATAACCCCCCATTGCAGATAGCTACTTTGTGGAGCACCGCACAGAACCCGTATCGTAGATAGCTTCTTTGTGGAGCACATAACCCCCCATTGCAGATAGCTTCTTTGTGGAGCACCGCACAGAACCCGTATCGTAGATAGCTTCTTTGTGGAGCACATAACCCCCCATTGCAGATAGCTTCTTTGTGGAGCACCGCACAGAACCCGTATCGTAGATAGCTTCTTTGTGGAGCACATAACCCCCCATTGCAGATAGCTTCTTTGTGGAGCACCGCACAGAACCCGTATCGTAGATAGCTTCTTTGTGGAGCACATAACCCCCCCCCCCCCCCATTGCAGATAGCTCCTTTGTGGAGCACCGCACAGAGCCCCCATTGTAGATACTCACCTTGAAAATGATCACACGTCAAAGTACTTGGTGTACTTTTTCAGTATTGATCTGTGTAGCATTTATTGTAATACTCTAATGCTGCTAGCATCATGGATACGCTCATTATCTGCCTTTGTCGACAATCATGGTCATATCATCATCTTCATAAGTAACGTGATGTTAGAATAATATATTTTTCAACATTTAAAAAGATGTTAAAAATCGACCCAATCTATTACGAGATCCTCTCGGTGTTATGGAGTCCATGCATTATGCTGAGATTCCCCAAAAATATGGAGAAGAACAAAGCATGTGTGGGTCGAACCACGGCCATCTGTAGTTTAGAAGGCCAAGAGTAGGTCAAGGTTAAACCGTGTGCAATTACGTTGATTCTTCGACTAAACTAAACTAATTTTTCTAAGCAACGTTCATATAGAAAGTGACAGAGAAAGCATACAAATAAACATGGATCGACATTGTTGTAATTCATGTATGAGATTTGGAAGGCGACAATCAAAGTGTATTTTTGGGCTTCTACTTTTTGTGAAGACATTTTATTTTCCATTTGGCTGGGGTTTATAGTTTGTAGTTAGCCTCGTGTCCATCAAACCTTTGTAATCCTTTTCAACATGTCAGATGAAGCAGGTTACAATTGTTTGTATTATCATCCCCATTAAGGCCTGGTAACGTTGAGGCGTTAGTTAATCAACAAAATATATAATGAGATTTACAGCAGAATCGCGTCAATTGACACAACAGAGCAGATACCCACATGGTCTGGAAAGTTAATCTATATTTCTCAGTTCAACAAAACAAAAGCGTCCACAGCAAGAGAACAGCGATTAGACTAGGGAGGTATGCTCACTCATTCATTTATTCACAAACTCGCACACTCACACACGCTCATACACTTAGACACACACACACACACACACACACTCATTCACTCACTGACGTGTTCATCCAGTTTGAATCGTTTAGAGTCGAGTGTAGCTAATGTCATCTCTCGTGTGCCAAGTATGTAAGCTCGTATTGTTGTAGAATGTATATAATGTCACATATCAATATGCCACAATGCCTTCCTGGTGCCCTGCAGTCATATCTACTTAGGATGTAAGCGCTCAGTGCTAGTTGTTCAGATTGCATTCTCATGAGATGGCCGAACCATTTTACGATGGGACATCAAATGAAAACCTTAGAAGTGGGATAGAAATGAGAAAAAACCATATCTCTGTGTTGCATCATGTTAATATGGCTGCTAAGGATGTCACAAGAGTGTCATGTACCAACCATCGCAATATGGAA
Source organism: Ariolimax columbianus (assembly GCA_036924085.1). Taxonomy (NCBI): domain Eukaryota; kingdom Metazoa; phylum Mollusca; class Gastropoda; order Stylommatophora; family Arionidae; genus Ariolimax; species Ariolimax columbianus. Next base: position 41,024,710 of record JAVGWX010000004.1, on the reverse strand, counting down.
GAACAACATGACTTCATAATTACAGTTACAAGATGGCCGTGCCACTATTGACATGCACCAAAGCGGGTCATAGTTTTTTTCGTTTTGAGCAACAAAGGCTAAAACCTATAGAAATTGATCGACACATCAGGGCCTAGTGCGGTTATGCATGCCTTTCACTCCAGCAAGTGTATAAGGGGAGTAGGAAGTTTTAAAACGGTGTGAGTTTTGTGACAGCCTGTTGTCGATTGGGTCAAGCACACATAGAAGACTGAATACAATTGCAACACATTTGAACATCAATCAAGGCTCAGCACACCACATAATTCATGATAGGCTACAGTATCACATAGTCTCTCAAAGGTGGATGCCTCGGCAGCGTACACTATAATTGAAACAACGACGCGTTGATCTTTGTCATACACTTGCTAGGTTGAAATGCATTAATCGTCATACTGGATCTTCATTCGCAGATGAAATGCTATAGTTTTTCTACTTCGCTGCTCAAAATACAGATATCAGAACGCTGTTTTTCTTTGGTGCTTGTCAATAGTGAGTCCGTCATATCTTAACTGGAATTATGACATCATGTTCGTCTGCACAGTCATGGCTCGTGCAGGGCACTCTTGACATCATTAGCAAAAGTCTTAGCAAGTTAAAATCCAAAAGACAATGTTATTTTCTTTTTAAATGACTATCCCACTTTTAAAGTTATTTAGAGCACACTCGAAGTTTCTCTCTCACAATGTATTCATTATAAGGGATAGCTCTCATCATATTTCTAATGTCATCATTTCTCATGGAATGTCGCCTGATGACAACAAAGACTTTTCTTAGACATTTCATTTGAGATGTTGTAAATTCCTGTCCTGTGACTTTAGAAAGGTCACAGTTTACATTGTAACACAGTTGATATAAATATATTTCTAATCAATTTGTTTTCTTGCCGAGCTGATATTCGTGTCTTAAAGTGCAGGTGGAAGCGGATATATTACAATCGAAGATTTTTGACATTTAGTTTCCTTTTTGTGTCTACCCAGCCTTTCAATTCCTGCAAAAATGCTTCCCAAGTATTTCAATTCTTGGGACTGTTTAAGTTTGATATTGTGTATATGTGCAACACGTCTAAACATCATCTATCATGTTGTTTGCTTTTTAATCCAATTATACTCTTATTGATCAATAAGGGTTCACCATTATATTTAGCAAAGATACACGCCTTGCAACCTCATACATAGTCTTTTGGTCTAGATCATGACTAAAGTGGAGTCCGTGGCCGAACGGTTTCGATGTCTAACTTCTGACATGAGAGCAACGGATCGAATTCTGTTTAAGGCATAAGTTGTTTTTCTGTTGAGGTTGAAATAAACAAACATAGCCAGGACACGAAGTGGCAACATCAGTACCGAAGAGGCTTGCAGTCCTCCGGATGTAAAATCCGTCGACCACCTCAGCAATGCGGACAAAGACATACGACAGCTTTTTGTTTTGTTGTTGTGACGACTATTTTCTGTTCTCTTTTTTGGCTTGTCCTATCTGATGCTATTTGAATCATTACCTCTGATCGACGATCATTTTCTGTACAGACGTTAGAAATTACCGTAGGTTCGGCTGTATTTCTTTTTGTGTGTTGTCTCTGCTAGTGCGTAATAAATATGCAATGCTTATACAGTAGTTTGGCGGTTTCAGCTGTACTATGTTTTGATAAACATTTTCCATTGTTGGAAAACAGTATTTGTAATTATACTTCCATGCTTAGTGAATACATTTTAAAACTATTTTCTCATTCCTTTCCACTAAAATGAGTTGTCACTCAACCTTCCTAAGACCTAATAATAGTTTCCCTTCTTTGGCGACTGAAATCGTCCGTTCCGATTACATCATCCGTCCTATTGCCCCTCACTAACAGGGCCAGAAATACACTTAGCGAATCCTATTCTTTGTTCATGACTGTGGTTCTCATTGTGTAGAATGTTAGCCTGGGTTATTGTTGCGGTTCTTCAATTTTTAACTAACTGTGTGTTGCTAATTCACGTATGTATGTTTCTTTAATAAACTTAGTTTTTTCTGGATTTATAGTTGTTCTTGAAGGAATGCCCATAATGGGATGATTTGCCCTTTAGTAAGCTCTCAAAAAGACATTTAGTGGCAGTTTGTTGTAGCTTTCTTGACATTCAGAGCATGCTGATGTAGGTGGACTGCGATCCTCCAGGCCGTTGTGTTATGCTTGGCTTTATATTCGTTTCTCTCACTACTACGGGATCACGTCTATCCCTCACCTTGTTAACCAGGCTGCCATAAAAAAAGCCCGTTTACAGGATATAGAAGAATACCAACACCACTTGTGACTCTTTCTTGTGTGTCTACAACTTTCCTTACTATTACATAGTTGATGTTCTCTCGACTGTTTCGCATACGCCTTAAAACATTTATCTGAATTCGTTCATAATATATGTCACCTTCGGCAACTTTCAACCAAATCCATTTACGTTTATAGATGCTTATTTAGTTGTACACTCACTCTGTGGGATGATGAACACACTGATTAGACAATATTAGCGAGGGTTAGGAGAAATATACTGGCAAGACCCTCACCTGACCTCCTCGTTGGTCGTCCTATTAACGGAATGTTGTCAAGGACAACCGTCTGGCTAATAAGGTGAGGTTTGACGTCATCCCTGTAGTAGTGAGCGACACGCAGATAAAGACAAGCATAGCACAACCGCCTGGAGGAACCCGGTCCAACTGCAAACCCGCCACTTAACGTCCTTTTCAGGGTGCACAAAAGAATAACTTACTCATTGTGGGCATTCGCAAACTAAAAAAAAAAACAACCCTACTCTGCGGTCCTTTAGCGTTTTCAGTCGATATTCGGTTGAGATCAGTCCGCTTACTCTCCTGTGTGGAAATAGTACATTGCTATGTTTACAATTTCTAGGCCACTAACATCAGTGTTAGTACCTCATGGATGGGCACCTTGTGTAGGAAAACTCAATCTTCGAGCAGTTTTCACATTCTATTAAATGGACGTGGTGTTGCACTTTAGGATGTCTAGAGTTAACGCGTAGCGAAGTTGGAGCACATTGAATGAACAAATATGTGTTTGTAAATAATTTTAAAAGTATATAAATACATATTAAATTCAAAACTGCTTTAATTCTGAATTTTTTGTTTCGCGACTTTTTTCGAAAATTTCTGAGCAGATGTTCAATGGGTTTATCATAATTTACTTGCAAGTGGCATAAAGCGATTTAATCTTTAAATGAAATCGATATATGTTGGTATTACATGTCAACAGTGTTGAGTAGTGATTTCCAATATTACAAAGACATGTTCGTTTTTCGGTCCTGCATATTGTCTATATGCATATTTTTGCGTCCGGGTTAAATCTCTGTAAACTTTGACTGTCCCCAGTTTACCTTCAAAGCAAATGTGTTAACTTGTGTAGATATTTAAACATCACGGCCGTCTTATGACATTCCATTAGATGCACTGTGTTGGTAACGTGTAGTTGTGTTGGTGTGCAGGTGTGCTTGGGTTAATGGGAGTTTGTACGGTTGTATATCTGTAAAGGGAGTGTTGATTTGGGCCTATGTATGTGCTGAAATTAACGATGTGTTAGTCTTTGTATGTGAAAGAGGCGGGGAAGGGGGGTGAGGAGAGGGTTAGGTGGAGGGGCGTGAGGAGGGGATAGGGGGAGGGGCGTATAACAATCTTCTTCTGCGTTCAGGTTTTCTGATCTCGCTAAATCTTCAATCATATCGCGAGGATGATGTGAAAAGTCTTTTACAAGTCTGAGGGGTGGCCCGATAGCTTCTGGCTCAGTTCTGCATCATTTGGCTTGGTCTGACATATTAGTTCTTCGTGGGTCGGCTAATATCTAAGTACGTGTTCAGGGGTCTGGATTCCAGTGACACATGGGAATTCATTGCAACAACGATATACATTTGAATGTGTGTCAGTCTAAGTGCGTTGTTACGTGTGTGTGTGTGAGTGCGTGCGTGTGTGTGTGAGAGAGAGTGTGTTGTGATGTTTGTATGCGGATGCGTTTTAAATAAATGGGTATTCGTTTTAATATGCACAGGCATAAGTATATGTTGATTTGAGTGGGCATGTGTTTGAATATAGATTTTATTTAAAACATATTTAATGTGGTATGTATGTGAATGTGTGTGGGTATAAGTGTCTATGTGTTTGTATGTATGTGTGATTATAAACTGATCATTTAGCATTCCTGGAAATGTGTGGAAATATGAGTGAGCATGTGTTTGTATGGAGGAGTGACTATACACATGATTTGGTATGCATTTGAGTGTGTGTAGGTATGAGTGTGCATGTGTTTCTACGGAGAAGTGATTACATCCATATGTAATTTGGTAGCCCTATGTATGCGCGATGCTATAAGTGCGCTTAACAAATGTATGCGTGATTGTATGTAAGCGTGCTATCTGCGGTAGATAACAACAATGACAGCCCTGTGCTGTGCGATGAGAGAAATAGATTGGGGGGGGGGGGGTTTCAAAGGTTGCGATGACCTGTTAACAGCGCCAATCTCAGAGAGCTTTGCTAGTGATTATTAAAGTGTGGGTGGGCCTGGATTGCAAGCGTATCATCTATTATTTGTTCATATCTCATAAACAAAATAGCGCATACATAGGCATCTGCCCTTGTGGTGAGAACCAGCAAACAGTATAACATGTTATCAAATCATGATGACTCCCAGACAGCAAGAGGGTGACAACATGGCACTCTCTAACCCGGCTAAAGAATAGACTGTATGTTGATGATGGAAGCCTGAGACACATCGCTAATTACACAAGGGACTGAAACACACCACGAAGAAAATATTTTTGATTGTTTGGAAGCGATGGACGAAGAAAAACTACATTTCACTCTCATGTGCATATCTTGCAAGGCTTGTATTCCATTATTCTATTGCTAGGTTATTTTATATTTTTATTATTACATTTATTCGCCTGGGTGCAAGACGCAGCAGCGCATGAGCCGACAACAGACATCGACTCGTAGTCTGCTGCTTGGATCAAGGTCAGCGAACCATTCCTGACCAAGACCATTTTCCGTCTCCAAGTGGAGACCATGGAAACATGCGGCACTAATCACTTGTGTAGTCTGGCCAAGGGTACGGATCACAGTTGGAAGGAAAACCCGGTACTCCAAAAAGTCAGATGAAATCGGATGTGGAGAAAAGTCAAATTAATTTAGTGTGGTTAGCTTCGAACAACATCAACAATTCAATAATAAGAATTTGCATTTTACAGTTTATGTACGGATGCATTCATAAATACACGCCATTCTAAATTAAATATTATTTCGTTATGCAAATATGTACATTTGGTTACACGTTCTGGATGAACGTAAGTCCGAGCAATATTGGTACTCTAGGTTACACCTTCCAAGGAACGAGTAGTCAAGCAAATTGTATACCCTCGACTACAACCTCCGGATGAAAGTGAGGACGAACAATATTAATTCCCTTGAAATTATCATCCCGACAAATTTTGCTGAGTGATATATCAATACCCTTGGTATCACTTTCCCGATGAACGAGTAGTTGAGGAATAGGTATACCCCACGTTACACCTTCTGGATGAATGTACGACCGAGCAGGATTGATACGACTGGTTACACGTTCTGACCTAAAGGAATGAATACCCTTTGTTGCACCTTTATGGTGAACGTGTGGTTGAGCTGTTTACATATTGTTCTTATGACCTTAATAATACGGGTTGAAAATATCAGTATGGCCTATTATTTTATTTATGTAAATACAAATACAAACTCAGCCTGTGTGTTGCGTGACGACTGTAGGATAGGTGACCTTTAATCCTCATCTCTTTCACAATCTCAAAAAGCCATCTGCAATTGCAGTGAACGTCATAATTATAGTTTTATTTGTTATTCTTTATTTAAGTTTATTTATAATTCAATAATTACTGGGATTTTTAATGTGTGTGTGTTTGCATATGAATTGATTGGCACTTCAGTCAGCAGCTTATACATAATTTTGTCTTTTTGCACCAAGTGCAAATAACCACTTCCAACAGTTGCCCTACTTACAAACAAGTTGGCCTGTGTACGAGAACGTTACTAGTTCTCTTTCTCCACGTGGCACATAAGGACTCTATTAGGACTTTCCATGCTTTTCTGTCTTCTGCAACATTTCGCGCAATTTCCAATGTCAAAGATGCACAGCACAGCTCACATGCCATCCGTCGTGCAACTGAAAGTAGTTGTTGGTCTACCTTTTTTTCTGCTGCTCTCCGGTGTCTCCATTAGTGATGTTTCTTCGGGCTTGTACGGATTCTTTTTCATTAAATGCCCCAGGTATCTCCATTTTCTTGTTCTTGTAATTATATCAATTTCTTTTCTTTGCTACTGTCATGCAAGTGTTTGTCATTTGATATCTGGAATTTAAAATCTGGCCAAAACAATGACAATTCTGCGAAGGGTTGTACGCTGAACCGTTTGTAATATCTGAATATTCATCTTAGTCAAACTTGCATTCCGAACCATATAGCAGTAGGTGTATTCCACTACTGTTATACAGTCATAATTTAGTTTTCCATTCCAGAACCTAGAGTGGCATCTTTAATTACAATGGTTTTTATATAATACAGTTCCTTCTCCAAGCATAAATTACTTAAATCGTCTTTTAGGTCAGACAAAACATATTAATCAGACATGTTAGTCGGGGTCAGACAAAATATACTGGCCAAGACCTCCATTTCGACTTCCCTGTAGTCCTCCCCCGAAACGTATTGTCCTTAGCAGTCTAGCCAACGAGGTGGGGGATCGACGTACTCCCGGAAGTAGTGAGAGCCACCCAGATGAAGTGTAACATAGCACAACCGCCTGGAACCAGGTCCACCTTTATCAGCACGCTTGGGATGGGAAAAAAGCTACTGAAACCTGCTACTAAACGTCCTTTTCATTTAGCACAACAAAGTGAACCCACTTACTGCAGACATTCAGCTCAGATCGAACTTGAAGACCTGATTGGAAAGTTGCAGTCCGTCTATTGTTCTAAACGTGGGAACAACTTGGATGCAGTTTATAATTCTTCGCATCGACATCGGTAGTCCTTGTTAGGGGGAAAAGAATAGCACCACTGCATCTCCAATCATGTCGGTAAAGACCCGCCTGCCGTGGTAACCTTATGATGCTCTACAAAGAACAAAGTAAAGAGGACACATTTAAATATTTTTGAACGATTTTGGAGACTGAATAACGCAATAGGTAATTGATAGTACACTTTGTTCTTAGGAGTGCTACAGGAGACAATTTGATCAACATAAAGTTTACCCAGCTTGAGCATATTTTGTCACGTTAGATTATTAACACTTTCAGGTAAACAAAGCTACTTGAGTCTGATCTGCCTAGTGTTACCCCTCTGCTGTGGCTGTTTAGTTTTATTCCATGTCAAACACGGCAATTAAACCCTCAGCCTTCTGACTGTCAGTCTAGTTTCTTTTTTACTCAACCAGCGCGTGCAATGATGAAACACACAATTTAGATGTATAAAAACTACTATACATTTCTCTGCTGGTTAGTTCTTGCCCAGCAAGCATACGTCCATTTAAGCTGTTTCCCGAATGTATTTCACTTTTTTTGTTGATTACAGATAAATAATGGTTGATGATATGACTCAAAATGGCGAAAATCATCACACAAATGGTCGACGAAAAAACAGTATATATACTAGCAGTATCCGTCAATGTCAGCGAACCAAAACTGAAAAGAACCTCTCCCACCTCCAAGTGCTGGCTCTTGAAACATGCTAGACTGTTGTAATCTGGTTAAGAGAAAATGGATTGTAGAGGGAAGATTTACCAGTCCCAATAAGGCCATGGTGAAACTGAATGTGTCGGGCCGAAATGCACAGTTATCACAGCTCCGCTGTAAACTATGACACAACGTCCCAACGGCCTTATCAGCACCAGCGCCAAATAAAAATGAAGATACTTTCAAATATTTTTAAAAAGTGTAAAAGCTTATGAATTTACTATTGGTTTCGTGGCAGATTAAGTTTAATGTCATTGCTGCCACCAAGTTATTTGAATTCCTACTTGTTATGTAATTGTTATGAAACTGTGAAATACTATGTCATGCAACTATTATTCTCACTGTATTTGCTGTTATTGTAAAAGTTATCTTCATTGCTTTTTTTGTGTCAAATATGTTGGCGTACACAATAGAGTTTGCTTTACTTTATGTGGATGACTGTGCCATACATACAGGAAGGGGACATACAAGAATGATCGGTTATTCACATCTTGTAGAAACTTCGACCTCACCATGTCTAGAACAAAACAAAGGTTCTACATCAACCGGCTTCAGATAAGACCTATTCGGAACCCTCAATCACCATACACTGCCACTGTTTTGAAAATCATAGAGGATGAGGTAAATACAAGAATATCTAGAGCAAATGCGGTACTTGGTAGAATTAATACTAAGATGTGCGATAGGCGAGGAATCACTACTGAAACGAAAATGAAAGTATACGATATAATTGTTGTACCTACCCTCTTATATACGCTTGAGACATGGACCGTCTATTTGTTGTTCTGATTAATACGTCCATTGTTTCACTAAGTTATTATGTTAATTAATTTAAAAGCTATTCGTGTCGGGAAATTAAATATTTTCCACATGCACTGCCTGCGGAAACCACTGAGGACGTGGTGCCAAATGCAATTGTGTCCGCGCGATCAGGCATGCCAAGTATACACACCTTGATACGCGTAGCACATATCAGATGGGCTGACAATGTAGTACTCATGTGGATCAACGTCTACCATGATGACTGGGAAAGAATCGCCATCAATCGCACAGACTGGCGCAACACTATTGCCGAGAGTGTTCAGAGACATGAGGTATCGAGAATAGATGAGGCCATCCAGAGACGATCGCCCCGGAAGTCAGCTAACGCCAACTATTCTTCAAACTCGGTGCATTAAGGTGTCCTATTTCCTTGTAGTAATTGCAACAGACAATTCAGGGCTCAGATTGCCTTATTTAGCCATGTTCGAACTTATGCGAATAGTGAATGCTGACAAAGTGGTCCTCATCGATTACGGCAGACGAACAACATAATATCATATCTCCGAGTCTAGAGAAGATGAAGAGCCATTAATTGTTATACCGCTGTTGTTTCTTTAATATTCAACAGTTTGACTAAAGGGCAGATAATCTGCTGGCTACTAGCAGTTCCAATATTAATGCCTGGCCGTCTGTATAGAAGCGGCTTCTATTTCATTGGGAAGGGATGGACGAGAGCAATGGATATGTGAGCAGGGTAACGATGAGGACAGCGTACACACAAGAATTGAAGACCAGTTATTTTTCCCTGCAGTGCCAGATTAAAAGCTTGTGTTGGCTAAAATTGGCATGTTCTCTTTCGCCTTCTGTCACCAAAGGGTAAATAGGCCATCAACCAACCATCGCCAAGCAGCTCTGTTCTGTGCAATCTTTTCCACTAACTTCCAGCTTGTTCCTGTTTTCTTTACTTCCGCCTCCAGATCTCATCTCCATTTATTCCTTTATCTGCCTATGCCTATCCTTCCCTTGAGGTTCCATGACAGGGATTGCCTGGTGATATTGACCTGTGGCTTTCTTAATGTATGATCCATCCATCTCCCCTTCCTTCCTAAGATATAATGTTCCAATTTACCTTGTCTCACTCTCTCCCACATTCTGTCGTTTGTAACTTTGTCAAACTATGTTATACCATAAATCAAGAATTTTCTCAAGCATATAATGACAAAACCCTGCAGTCTCCTGTCATTGCCTTTGGTCATCCTCCAGGCATCTGTAGACAAAACCCTGCAGTCTCCCATCATTGCCTTTGGTCATCCTCCAGGCATCTGTAGACAAAACAATAAAACAATGCAGTCTCCCGTCATTGCCTTTGGTCATCCTCCAGGCATCTGTAGACAAAACCCTGCAGTCTCCCATCATTGCCTTTGGGCATCCTCCAGGCATCTGTAGACAAAACAATGCAGTCTCCTATCATTGCCTTTGGTCATCCTCCAGGCATCTGTAGACGAAACCCTGCAGTCTCCCGTCATTGTCTTTGGTCATCCTCCAGGCATCTGTAGACAAAACCCTGCAGTCTACTGGCAATGCCTTTGGTCATCCTCCAGGCATCTGTAGACAAAACCCTGCAGTCTCCTGTCAATGCCTTTGGTCATCCTCCAGGCATCTGTAGACAAAACCCTGCAGTCTCCCGTCATTGTCTTTGGTCATCCTCCAGGCATCTGTAGACAAAACCCTGCAGTCTCCCGTCATTGTCTTTGGCCATCCTCCAGGCATCTGTAGACAAAACCTTGCATTCTCCTGTCATTGCCTTTGGTCATCCTCTAGATTTCCGCATCATACAGCAGGACTATCTTCACATTTGAATTGAAAATTCTAATTTTTACCTTCCTTCTTATTTCCTTGAGGCGGGCGGGGCCGATTGGTTTCGAGGCCTGCTTTCCGACAAGGAGAGCTGTGGTTCGAATCCACGGTATGGCATATGTTGTTCTTCTGCTGGGGGGGGGGGGGATAAACAAACATAGCCAGCACACGACGTGTCGACAGCAGTGACGAAGCGGTCTGTAGTCCTCAGCCTTTAAAACCCCTCGACTATCAGAGCAATGGGAAAAATGTCATATGACGGTTTTTTTGTCCCCCTTGGAGTTCCATATGGGTTTCAACATTCCGAATGCAACTCTTGCTTTTTGTATCCTTGTTTTTAAATCTTCCTCTGTCCCTCCCTCCTTGTTGATGATACTTCCTAGGTATGTAAATACCTCTACCTTTTCCAGTGGAGTTTCTCTCAACCTGATTGGTGCTGTGTTTGCTGCATTGACCCAAATTATTTTTGTCGTTTCCTCATGAATCTAAATACCGACTTGCTTAGAGATATAATCCAGTCCATCCAGTTCCCTTTCCATTTGGCTTTGGCTGTGGGACGGAAGGGGCTATATCATCGGCAAAATCCAGGTCCTCCAGCTGTTTATTCAAGAAATTGACGTATTAGTAATGAATCTGGTAGTGATTATAGAAGTTCTGATATAATCTGTAGATTTATTTCTCTTTAAATGTACAATGGTTGCGCCTGCATTTGTTGTTCAGATTATTACGTCCGTTGTTTCACTTCGTTATTCTGTTAATTTATTGAAAAGCTATACGTGGTGGGAAAACTCTATTGAACTTGCTGTTTAAACTATTAATAACTACAACTGTTCAACATAATATATACCTGTCAATCGAACTCTACAATAGGAAATAAATAACAGCAGTTTAACAATTTAAGGATCTGTCAGTTCCCACATCGTTTGACTCACATATCCCTCACCTCTATCTATCTCTCTCTCTCTCTCTCTCTCTCACTCTCTCTGTCGCTCTCTCTCTCAAATCACACTTTTCTTTATACACTAACCAGCCATCATTTTACCCCTCCCGAATGTTTAAGCTTTCAATGAGAGCTAATGAATTCGCTCTCGCTGATTTTTAAAGTTCCTTAATTTTTTTCGTTGCCTGCTCAGCACCTTTACTCATGTGTATAAACTCAAGCAACAACATAAACATTGTTTTAATCAATTCATACTTCTTTACATGCTCTCTAATTAAAAAGTCACGCCACTGGTTAAAGTTGGACTCCGGCGAGAGAGTGAGGTCGACGAACAGCGCAACCCTTCCTCACTTAAATCAAATTCATCGCGCAAGTTATTCTCCTTTCATTTATCCAGTACTAACACAGTCGAGTCCTGTGACGACGAGCGAGCGGCGAAGCGGAGAGCGTAAGTCCGCTGACAAGCTAAATTACAGTCAAAAAGCTGCGTCAGTTGCGGGTCTCCTAGCTGAGCAATAAAGCGGATGAGATACATGGATTTGCTGACAATCATGATCACCGTTTCACGAAGCGAACTTTTCATGCGTTCACTGCCTGCGAGTATGCAGATCTTTAATCGGACTCCTCAGCCATCTCCGCGCCCATTCATAACCCGGATTTACAGAATACTCGACTGGAAGGACTAGCAAGGTGAACAAAGTAAAGGTACTCATCCCTCGACTAACAAAGTAATAGAATTGACAGATAACAAGACCTTAGAAAATCTTGATTTTGCAGACAACCTAGCGCTATTAAGTACCACTAATGAAGAAGCACACGAAAATAGATAGACTATGCCAATTGTTAGAACAGATAGGACTTCAAGTAAATACCTCAAAGACAAAAATTATGGCTTCCACAACCACAACGGTTGATAGCAAGCTACAGGGGAAATCTCTACAAAATGTCCAAAACTACACATACCTGTGAAGCAAAATGACACAAGATGGAGATGTCACGAACGAACTTTCTACTTGAATTGCTTTGGCCTCTTGTACCTTTAATTAGCTCACCAACACCTGGAAACCAACGACAATCAGTAAACATACCAATCTCAGACTGTTCAACTCAATCGTAATATCAGATGTGAAAGCTGGAAAACAACACACGTTTTGGAAAATAAACTAAATATCCATGAAAATCAATGTTTAAGAAATATATTGAATATACGCTGGGACCAAAACTGATGACTCGATAAGAACAGAGACAAACCAAATATATTTGTCAACCATCATCATGAAAAAAACAATGGACATATATCGGACAAGTCCTTAGAATGAACATCAGCCGTCTTCGAGTACAAGCACTCGAATTGGACACCAAGGGGAGCTGTAAAAAGAGGTAGAACCAAAGAAACAGAAGAATAATCATCCGAGAGGGCTCAACCATGGTCAACTGTAATATCTAAAGTAGATCATGGCTCAACTATGGGCCTCAGCATTATGCAAGATATAAAAACAATGGCGTCGCACTGTTCTAACTGGAGAGCATTTGTTTATGTCTGATGCGCCGAATTTGGCACGCAAAGAACATATATATATATAGATACGATAGATACGATATATACGATAGATAAGATATATAAGATAGATAAGATAGATTAGATAGATAATCATGTTGATGCGGATGATGATCAAGACAAAAAAGAACAACTAAGATAATTATAAGAGTACTGAAATAAGATTCATCGAAATTTCCCATTAAAGATAGAGACAGGCTGAGAGATAGAAAATCCAAATGAAGGCGATAGTTCTCTCAGACAGACTAATAATCTCAGCTAGACAGACCTGTCAAGCTTTATTTATTGCACTAAAAAATATATCGTTTTATGATTTCTTTTCGACTACTACAACTTGAATCTAATGATCGTGGAAGTAATTTCCGGTAACGCTGGTGTCTAGGCGTCATGGCAACTTTACTATTGATAGTATGATAGTCTGATAACGCTTTATTTTCAAAATTACACAAGGAATAAGTGCTATACATTACTGAACATGGCATACCCAGGCGTCATATCGTGAATGATAAATAATCCTTTACAGCTAGTTAGCCCACATGATGTTAATTTGTCGTTGCTAACGGGCCTCTGTGTTAATTCAATTAAGAATTCATAGCTTACTATAGCAATGTATATTTTTATGTTATATTCACGTTATTTCACTTTTTCGTCCACCTGTGTTATTGTGCACCGTTGGGAGCTTACTTTGCCTCTCTCTGTGTTGCGTCGGATATTGCAAATCAGATAGTGGGATTCCAGAATGACAGAAATGAGGAAAGACTCCGAAAAACCGGCCTACAATGTCTAGAAAAGAAAACAATTCGAGGTGAATTAATACAGATTTATAAGATAATCAAAGGAACGGATAAATGATATTATTTTTTTCAAAATACGAACACCTACAAGAACAAGAGAGCACATCTTCAAATTAACTAAATAAAGGTCCAGATTAGCTATTAGGAAATATTTTTTTAGTCAAGAGAGTGAGGAATGCTTGGAATGCATTGCCATAGGAAGTAGTGGAAGCAGGAACAATTCATGAATTTAAGAATCCATTGGATGCACATAGCTTTTAGAGGAAGGAAAAGTAAATGAAACTAGATGTATACAGACTCTGCATAGTCGTCTAAACCAGTATAAAAATGTTAAGTTAAGTTACATCCGTGTTGTTGTGGGACCTCTTTTACGTGAGCTGTCCATCTGCTACCCTGCCTCCCACGTGCATTCTAGCTATATCTTCTTGTGTTGTCAGCGAGCAGTTGTAGTTGGTCAGTCTCATGATGTGTTGTCAGCGAGCAGTTGTTGGTGCTCGGTCTCATGATGTGATGTCAGCGAGCAGTTGTAGTTGGTCCGTATCATGATGTGTTGTCAGAGAGCAGTTGTAGTTAGTCGGTCTTTAATTAGATGATAATCATATTTAATCCAAATATTCATAGTGTGATTACAGATCGTTAATTTGGCGTGGATTTAAGGGAAGGCATCCGGTGATTAGCACAGTGCAGTGGTGGAACCTGTTTATAAAAACAAAAGCAGCGACAATGATTGCAGTTCTGATAGGGGAACATGACAATCCAGACACGTCGTGAGTATGTTTGGTCGGCTTCTTGAGCAGCGATTACGAGCTAGTGTGGGATCACTGCTCAGTTCTTCACAGTCAGGATTCTGGAAAGCAGAGGATGTACGCAAGCCATATTTACGCTCAGACAGTTGAGTGAAAAAAAAAAATTAATAATCTCCACGTAACCTTCATTTATAAGGAAAAGGCATTTGAACGGGTAAACAGATGCAAGCTATATAAGGTAATGGAGGAACATGGTGTGGAGGGTCAATTACCCGATGACAATCGTGCCTTGTACGTCAATAGCGAATATGCAGTGCGAAAGAATGCGTGTATGACAAATTTGTTTTCAGTGCTGAGTGGTGTACGACAGCGGTGTGTTCTATCTCCACTTTTGTTCAGAATTTATTTCAATAAAATTACACAGTTGGCTAACACTCATAATGAGTCTCTAAATAAACTGTTGTTTGGAGATGATCTGGTCAACTTTTGTCAAAATGGAGAAGACCTACAACATCACCTAACATATCTAAATTTCGCTTATAACGAATATGACATAAAGACCAGAACAAGCAAGACAGAGATTGTGTTTATATTGCGTGTACAAATCCAGATCATTTTATATAGCATTGGCATTAGTATAAAGCAAGTAAGGAAGTACACATACTTAGATTGTTGTTGTTGTTGTTGTTTAATGCCCACAATGAGTAAGTTTACTCTTTTGTGCGCCCTGAAAAGAATGTTAAAGGTGCTGGGTTCGATCCTCACGACAGCACCGGCCGTTACCCCGGGGAAGTAAACCCTTAGAAAATGCAGGAGGAAACAGACCCTTTCATAAAATGCATGCTGAAGTCGGATGCACTGGGCCGACAGGCGCAAAATAAAAACCACAGTGCAACGCACAACGCCTTTGGTATTAGAGAAATAAGGCGAACGCAAAAAAAAAAAAAAAAAAAATGTAATAAATATCCCGAGCGTGCTGATGAAGGTGGGCCGTTGTCCTTGAACACGGTTGTGATATGCTTGGCTTTATCTGTGTGGCGCTCACTACTACGGGAATCACATCGATCCACATCTAGTCAGCCAGGAAGCCTTGAAATTATGTTCCCAGGTAACGCTGAATGGATAATAGATTGTGGTCTTAGTCAGTGTAATGTGCTTGACCCTGACCCTTATGTCCTTGTCAGTATGCTGTGTCTGATCGGACAAGCGTCTCAGGTCCTTTAAATCCTTAGTTAGTGTGTTCACTGATGATAGCAAAGTGAACAGACAGATCACACACATAATTCATAAGGCGAACATGTGTCCACTATTAAATTGCACCGACTTTGAAACATACTAAATTTCTTTTTGTCCACTAAGAAGAAGCTGATAAATGCAGTGTTTATTACTACATTGTGTTACCAATGTCAATCTTGGGCCCAACTAGTGTAACAGTTCCACGGGGAACAGGTGAGATTGGGGGTGGAAATGCTTTACCGAAGACCCGAAATTAGCCAAAGAAATAGGCTATTTTCATTCATGTATTGAGTTGGGATAACAGCTTAGCGTGTTGAATTCCGTACATTGGGATGTAATGTGTATGACTTCTTTTGTTATTTTGTCCAAGTAAATGTTAAATAATAATGATTGAAACGCATAGCTTTGACGCACTCCAACAACTATTTCAAAGGCATCTGGGATTCAATAAGCATATTAAAATACATATTTATTAATTTGATTTGTATCTCTCACATTTTCTAATATTTGTTAATTTCCCTAGTGCTCTAATATCATTCATACTCTTTTTGTATCTACATAACTTAAAGTGTTCTCGTAATTAATAAATGTGATGTTTAATTATGTGTTATATTTTATTTCTATTTTCGAGTAATTATCTAATAATAAATAGTGCCATTATAATTATGTGTTACATTTTATTTCTATTTTCGAGTAATTATCTAATGGTAAATAGTGCTATTTTTTCTAGAAAATAGATTATGTACTGTGTGCAGCACGGAGATACCATCACTTCGAAACTGTTCACATCTGCAATAGAAGAAATATTTATATGTCTAAGCTTGCAAGATTGAGTTACCAACATAGAGTCGAGGTGCTCTCACACATACATTTTGTGGAAGACTGATCTTCCCTCACATCATTGCGAAACCCGAACAAAGTTGAATAAAGTAGGCAAGACGGTTGACTTGAACATAATAAAGTAGGTAAGACGGTTGACTTGAACATAATAAAGTAGGCAAGACGGTTGACTTGAACATAATAAAGTAGGCAAGACGGTTGACTTGAACATAATAGAAAGAAGACTCAATTTCTACTGAACACTTTCTGCTCTACCGGGGAATGCCTTTCAGAAATGAGCCTATCGAAAATGTCAATGACAGTCTATCTAGACCAAGGAAATCAACAACAACCACACCAATGATTTGGAGAACTTACGCATCAGAGCAGCGGGCTGGCTCAGCTTAAACGGCATTAAAGGGAGCAAAGAGATACCCCACTCACATGTATATGCTACGTTTCTGGCAGGATGTGACGATCCTGGGATACAGACTCACTGGACTGCATCTCTTCCGGGATAGTGCAAACTAGTACATAGTCCATCATATCATATCATATCATTGCCACATCCTATAGACACGAGTGGGGAAGACTCGATAGTCCTGCAAGACAACTTCCCTAAGAGAGACAACTCTGACCAAAAAACAACTGCTGCCTTGCAGATGGGCTTGGGAAAGCTAAAGGCTAAAGAGGGCTACCCTACAGAAACGCCTGTTGAAATCGGATGCACTGGGCCACAGGCTTAACAACGTGACACAGTGCAACGTATATCGCTGTAACCAGCGTACGAAGAAGAAGAAGAAGAAGAAGAAGAAGAAGAAGAAGAAACGGCATTAAACCGACATTCGAGCAGTTGACGGACACCAAGCCTGGGCTCACACTTCCAATAGTAGATGGGTGTGAGGTTTGGAGTCTGCACAAATTAAACACAGAGCAACTATATAATAATAAAATAACAATAGAGCGTCGAGACCTATATATCTCCATAAGAGATCAAATGCGAAACGCCGACATTCGCGACCAAACTGAGTTCTAAGATGTCGTCGACTCTGTATCAATACGAAAGTATCGATGGGCCGGCCATGTGGTCCACATGACTGGGATGGACTAGAATGGTATCATTGTGATGGTTATACAATTACTGCCGTTCCGGATGTCGTCCGCCCACGAGATTGAAACAAGACCTGCAAGACGTCTTTGGAACATCATGGTACTGCAAAGCGAAAGACAAATATTCAAGCAACGTTCGACTACATGGCAGCAGACAACCTTTACCGATTGATTACTAGGATTCAAGTATTCAAGTAAGTGTTGTGTTTTCTAGTAAACAGAGTTGTACTGTCTTCTAGAAAACAGGTTATGTGTTGTGTTTTCTAGAAAAAAGAGCATGTTCTTAACAGTTTTATTTTGCTTCAATGTCCAAAATTATTTAATTAGTAGGATCATAGTCAGGTTAACAAAAACAAACCCATAAAGGTGTACGTAGGATCATAGTCAGGTTAACAAACAAACCCATAAATATGTACGTAGGATAATAGTCAGGTTAACAAACAAACCCATAAAGGTGTACGTAGGATCATAGTCAGGTTAACAAACAAACCCATAAAGGTGTACGTAGGATCATAGTCAGATTAACAAACAAACCCATTAAGGTGTACGGCGTATGGCGCGTTTACTCAGAAAAAAGGACAGATGGACAGTATGACATAAACAAATCCCATTCCCTTTCCAAATTCGTTTTGTGTCATTCTCAGCTGAGATTCGCAATTGGTCGCATTCATTGTATTTATGCCTATATGTCTTATGTATAGCTTAGTAGCAATATGTTTCTCTATATCACAGTTTCTTTTACTGGCCTGTATCGTTCAGATTTGTGTTATTGTATTCTGCTTCCAATTGTCTTGTGCTAATCTTATTTTGGCCATGGTTTTATAAATATTGTGTCTAGCCACCTGAGGCATTTCTTTTCAGAATCTAGAATTGATTCAGCTGTTATCTCGTCGATACTTGGCAACTTATAAAAAGGGTTACTTTCTATAGCGCTTTCTATTTCTTGCGTAGATATATATATTGTTCCAGTGATCATTGTTTCTTGGCATATAAATTGCATTTTCTGGAATGTTATTTGGGTTCAAAAGTTCTTGGAAGTGCTCTATCCGTCTATCTTGTTTTGCATGCTCATTTCATATTGATTATCCAATGTTGTTATTAATGATTGAAGTAGAATTGAATATGTAATTGCGTACACTCATTTCATTGACACTTTTATAACAACACATTTCATCTTTGCAAATTGATGTCAGTTGTTTTCTAAATATTTTCAATTATCCTTCTTTAGCAGTTTCTTCTTCTTCGTACGCAGTCAGACAGTAACCCTTATTTTTTCGAAAAAAGCGGCGGGCATCCTGAGGCTGTCGCCACTGCCATAGAGCTTGTCTTGCAGTTCCAATAGTGATGGCCACATCTGCTCTATCTGATCCTCGTATGTCGGGCAGTTCTGCAGCAGATGTTCAGCGGTCATTTTGCCAGTACCGCACGGGCATTCGTCGGTACCACCTATCTTCAATTTGTTGAATAGGTGGTACCTCAGTCTATTGTGGCCAGTGCGAAGTCTGAAGACATCGACCTGCTCTCTTCGGTTCAACTGGTAATAGGCATCGTTTTTGGTGTAACCAGTATGTTCGGTTTCCCATTTGGTCATGTATCTGGCTTTGATAAGCCGTTTTGACTCTTCGTACGTCATACTAGTATCTGTTTGTAGTAGTCTTGCGCCTTCTTTTGCCAGTCTGTCTGCCTCCTCGTTGCCTTGGATGTTGCCGTGTGATGGGACCCACTGTACCACTACCCTTTTTGGTGCGGACTGCTGGCACAGTTTGCAGAGTGCTGCTCTTAAGTCATTAAGCTCAGTGTTTTTCTGGCTTTTTAGCGCTGTGACTACGGCGAGAGCATCTGTAAGCAGGACTATATGGCTTTCATTTTCTTTATGTATCACCATTTCTTCCACTGCCGCCCTCAGTGCCTCTGCCTCCGCTCTGAAATTGCTTGTGTACTTACCAGTAGCAATGACAGTGTTATTTGTCTGCCATTTGGTAGGTTCAGGAATGCTCCTGCCCCTCCGTTCTGTGTAGTGTTTGTTACAGAACCGTCGTTGTATGCATGGGTCCAGTCCATGCTTGAGTAGTTTTCCGATATAAAGCTTAGGGTAGTGTCTCTCCTTTATTTTTCAGTCTGGCAGTTTTTGTTTCCAATACCTGGTATATTTTCTACCACCTCTGGAAATATATCCTGCCACCAGGTAGATTTTCGTACAGTAGTGATGGGTTTTGGTGATTTGATTTGATTATTACAACTATTTACGATTTCGAAGTCGTCTTTGTCGTCTGCTGAGACTATGCTACCCAGGTAAAAGTCAAGAAAAGTAAAGTAACCCATAGCATTACTGTCGTAGGGGTGTGAGGTGTTAGCGATCTCACATTTCAGAGGCTCGGCTATATGAGGGCGGTACCCATCTTTCTCTCACTCGCCGCTTTTATTTCCAGGACTGAACCTGTACCCATTTAAGGGTGGGTCCAGGATCCGTTGTTGTCTCAGAAAAACCTTTCCATCTCTACTGGGGAATAAGCCCACGACCACTGAGATGCGAAACCTGCTCGCTAACCACTGCGATACGCAGCTCCTTTCACTACAACAACAAAAGGTCATCGTTGTTTCCGTTGTAGTCAATCCATCGTTTATTTTTCATCTCACTATGACAGACTGCTGCCTCTCCAGCTGCGTACCCAGGTACGTGACATTTTATACATTTTGTAATTGTTGGTTTTGTGTGAATATTGTTGTTTCTATTTATCTCTCCATAGACACGATCAATGAGGTTATTGGAGACAATGTAATATATTCCCGAAGATATATGAGAAATCAATTGGTGCCATTTTACAGAAAAATGATTTATTTCTAATAAACGTTTAAATGTTCAAAAACATTGAGATTTGCTTAGGCAAGTTCTATCGAAATACAAAGAGCACATAACAATCTATTGAACAACAGATCAGATTGAACACAGAGGACAGAAGTGAGATACGTATAAATTAAATGGTGTAGAATGACACGAAAATTAGTTAAATAAGCTGATATAAATTGCTTAAATATAATATTATTTATAAAAATGTATATATATATATATATATATATATATATATATATATATATATATATATATATATATATATATATATATATATATAAACGTATCAGCTCCATTTCAATGGAAGCAGCAATGAAGATAGGTTTATTTAATTTTCAGTGAGGTATGGTATACTGATCAAGATCCCACCTTGGATTCGCGATGTACACCTGAGCGATGAGATAGTGTTCGATCATGTAATTCCCATAGTGGTCAGAAAGTTTAGATGCATTGTATTGCAATAATGTGAAGACACATCCAAGTCAACTGTCTTCAGTACACTTCGGGATAAATGAAAATTAACTCCAAAGACGCTGCCAGAGAAAATTCATCAAAAGGAAATCAAAAACACTGCTCTGTACAAGTCTCATTGAAAGCAATGACAGATGATTAAGACAATCTAAGGATTATATCTCAAATAGCACCATATAAAACTCATTTCAACATAATATTGCTCAATATAAAAAAAATCTATTTACAGTTGTACATGCACACGCATACACATGTTCATGTCCTAAGATAAAGCCGACTATCTAGCCATATTATAATTGTAACAATCTCTTAAACAATCGAGGGAGACAATCAAGATCCGTTGGACTGAAGATATTCAAATGTTGTCCTGGGTTACGGAAACGAAGAATTAGAAGAGTAGCACTCATCGTCATCATTAACAACTTGTTACCCAAGATGACAAAGTTAACCAAGATGATATAGTTACCCCAGATGACAAAGTTACCTCAGATGACAAAGTTACTCAAGATGACAAAGTTACCCCAGATGACAAAGTTACCCAAGATGACAAAGTTAACCAAGATGATATAGTTACCCCAGATGACAAAGTTACCTCAGATGACAAAGTTACTCAAGATGACAAAGTTACCCCAGATGACAAAGTTACCCAAGATGACAAAGTTACCCAAGAGGACAAAGTTACCCAAGATGACAAAGTTACCCCAGATTACAAAGTTATCTCAGATGCCAGAGTTTCCCAAGATGACAAATTTATCCCATATGACAAAGTTACCCAAGTTGACAAAGTTACCAAAGATGACATAGTTACCCCAGATGACAAAAATACCCAATCATGAACGAATACTGCTTTTGGTTTTCTTTGACCCAGTCTTTAGTCTAACTTGAATCCATTTGTGTACAATACGGTTTCTACGAAATGCGAAATGCGCAACCTAATCCTGATCGCTTCCTAAATCCTTTCAAGACGGATACATTGCCAAATCTGTATTGCTAAATGGGAGGGGCTGACATTACACTTTTAAATTATTCTTAGGAATATCAGTTTATATTCTACCGGGAAAATATCTTATTTTTTTGAAAAAAAGCAATTTATAAAGTACATGGACAAAATATTATTCCTAGAAATCGCATTTGTATCTACTACAGAGAAAATATATTATTCTTAGAAATAGCAATTTATAGACTTTTGTGATAATGTTTTTCTCAAAAATAGCACTTTATATATTACAGAGGAAGTATGCTATTCTTAGAAATAGCAATTTATAGACTACAGGGAAAATATCTTTTTCCTAAGAATAACAATCTGTATACTACTGAGGTAGTATACTATTCCAATAAATAGCAATTTATATTCTACCGAGATTATTATCTTAGGAATAACATTCTAGAAACTGCAGAGGAAACTTATGATCCTTTACACGGTCGTTTGGTTTGTCACGTTACGAGAAATGGAAAGTTAGAACAGACTAATGATAGATGTGGGGGCCGCGGCAGCGCTGTGGCTAGTGCACAGTCTTCCATGTCAGGCGATCTAGGTTCAATCCCCAGTTGGTTCGAGATTGTTTTTCCTGATAACAAGCAGTGGTGGACACAGCCACATAAATTGGGTACCCGAAATATCTGGGAAGGAAACGCGGCCGGTGTGATGCAGACCACATGATTCACTATGTGACATTGGTTACAAAATAATATGGGCCTGACACCATATGTCGTGACGGGATCT
Source organism: Ariolimax columbianus (assembly GCA_036924085.1). Classification (NCBI taxonomy): domain Eukaryota; kingdom Metazoa; phylum Mollusca; class Gastropoda; order Stylommatophora; family Arionidae; genus Ariolimax; species Ariolimax columbianus. Next base: position 41,002,061 of record JAVGWX010000004.1, on the reverse strand, counting down.
TTTTCTTTTTAATAATAGCTGCATATGCCGAAAAAAAACTGTTTAAACGACACAAACAGATATAAGGATACTGAATGGTTTCGAGGTAAGAAGTCGGCCACCGGCGCTGGAGACCACTTGTTCAAATCTCGGTGGAAACCGGATTTTTCACGTGGACGTTATAGTATTTCTCCGGATATCTAGGTAGTAGAAACTGGACTCCGTGTCCAGTGTCGCGCAGGTTCAAAATTCCTCAGCACTTGGAAATCGAAAAGAGTAGGCTAACGACCGCTGCGTGGACACAATTCAAAATTATGTTAAAAATCTACCCAATCTGTTACGATATCCTCGCCGGTGCTTCAGAGTTCGTGCATTGTGCTGAGATTCTCAAAAAATATGGAGAAGAACAGAGCACCGGTGGGCTAAACCGTGTGCAATGACGTTGTTTCGTCGACTAAACTAAAAAAAATATTTTGCCACTGGCCAAAGGTAGCTCAGGACCAGAGAGCGAGGTTGACAAAGGCGCATTTGCTTTCTCACTTTAATTCAAATCACCGCACATGTCACCCATATCAGCGAACACAGCAAGAGAAAAGACCGTCCACATAGCTAAACAAAGAGAATGGCCTTCATCAATTATGAAGGACGAACATCATTCATTCAAACTAAATTAAACTAATACATATTTAGACAGTACAGCAGGAAAGTAATACTACAAAGAGCTGTAGTACAATAAAATGTCAAATGTAAATACTCACAGACAATGCATGGACCAGCTTAAAACTGGACACAAAAACAAAAAAGGAACAACTTTACTATCAAAAGGTCTTCGTCAGAGATCATAAAATGAGTTCTTGCCGACAACCTGCGCAATGATCATAACGTATCAATTATCCAACAACGACAACCTGTGTACTGAGAAAGATGTATACATTGGGAGTAGAGGGCAACACAGAAAAGACTGGCTGCAAAATGGTAACGATTTTGAAGATAATGATTTCTAAAATGTTGTTATGTTAGACAATAATGGTTTGATTAGAAGGAACTACAAGATGTGGCAGGGAACACAGAACGAGGTCATTAAATAATTATTGTTTGGGCAGATAACATGTCTTTCTATAAAGGACAATGATTATTTAATTATGGAGGGAGAAAGAAAACATGAGAGAATAATACAAATAACAATAATCATAAGAGCCAGATAGCAAGAGAGAGAAAGGGAGGGGGAGAGAGAGAAGCAGAGAGAGAGAGACAGAGCGAGAGAGAGATTGAGACAGACACAGGGATGTGGAGAGAAAAACAAGAAATTGCGGAAACAGTAACAAAACGGTATGGAAGGTGGTTAAAGAATTTAGGATCCAGCGAATTCATGAAAACTCACTTCCTGTTAAAAACATAATGTGATTCCGGCGTGAAAAGCCCGAATCCACTAACTCATACGGTTCTTACAGCGAGGTCTGGAGTTCAGATCTCACTTTCTTCAGGCCTCTTGAAAAATTATTGCCGATTGCTTAAATATAATTACGCAGGTGGTATAGTTATAACGCATCTCTCTCAAGGCACATGATCTGATTTTGGGCCTCGCTCTCGTCACTTTACTTTCTACCCAGCATCAAATGTGTACCAGATGTAGAGTTAAGAAAATGGAGTAAAAGACCTGCTAACACCAACCCAGATGAAGAAGTTGATTTCTGATAAAATATAGTCTTTAACACGTTATCCCCGACGGCAGTTTCTGCTATTAGTCCACTTTTACATGTCTGTATGTTTGTGTATAAAACATACCTGTATTTGCTTTCTTATTCAGGTATGGAATTCTCACCACATGTCTAGCATTTAACATCCGCTTTGCTATTCTGTGTCCTTCAGAAATGAATATAGTTTGAACAGGTGACTTCTAAATCTGAATTATTGAAAGAAAATGGAAAGATGCAACTCGCTGAGCAGGTAAAAACGTTCTCTCATAGATAATGCATCTCTTGAATTAAACGTTTACTTCATGTGTGGTTCAAAGGTCGCCCGAGCAGCTGTTCAACCTGTAACTGTCATTGTCGACTTCGTCCGTCTGTTTCCATGTACGCTCAAACAGTTGGCAACGACCATCTCTCTTAACACCCACTCAGCATCAACTTCCATCTTTCATTAAAACGTGTGAAGTTTGGATCTGGTTCGTGTTTGCGTTTGTTACAGCGGGAATAAATCTGGATGTTCTTTCATCGCTGCGTTGACACATCCCGAGGTATTCTAAAGAACTCTACAACTTTCGTTCGTACCCCAATTGCAGTATTCGTTTTGTTTGTCTACATCTTCATCCTCGTTTTTCTCTTCTTCGTGAGATATCCAGGGAGCTCTGTATTCAATTAATAATATAAACCAGTATAGTATATCATATATTTACACACTTCTTTCAAACTCAGAAGACTGATTCAGGATCAATAACAAAAATGTATCTTGTACCGCCTCTCTTCTTCGTCGTCCTCTTCTTCTTCTTCTTTTACTTTTTCGTCTCTTTTCTTCCTTTTGTACTTTTGCATCTGCAACGTCTTATTCTTCTGTTCTTTCTTTTTCTTCTATTTCTATTGCTTTTCTTCATCATCTTCGTCTACTTTCCTTTCTTCTTCTACTTCTTGTTCTTATTCTACCTCTTATTCTTCTCGTTCTTGTTCCTCTTTCCGATCTTCCTCTTTCTTCTACTACTATTTCTTCTTCGTATCCATCTTCTTCTTTTTAATCCTTTTTTAACTCTTTTACTTTCTCATCTTCTTATTATTATTATTATTGTTCTACGTATCTTCTTCTTCGTCGTCTACGTTTTCTTTTACCTCTGCTTCGTCTTATATGTGATCTTCTTCTGCTGCTTCTTCTTCTTTGCCGTTGTTTTTCTTCCTCATCTTATTTTTCTTCTTCTTCTTCTTATTTCTCTTCTTCTTCTCCTCATTCATCATAATGTATGTATGATGTCTACAGATGACCTCCAGTTCTCTGAAGACACATTGCTATGGATGTCAAGGCTTCTAGATAACAGAATGTTATGGTTCATCTGCGTGTACCAGTTGTCTACGCAAACAATGGTCATACAGAACATATTTGGTTACCGTCGCTGTTTGTCAACAAATACACATGGCTTCAAAATCGTCCATCATGGGCACATTAGTGATGGATAGAAGTGCCATTTTCAAATCAATCAATGACCGCCTGCTGGATGAGGACACCGGAATAGATGAAGCAGCAATCCACAGACTGCAAAGTTTCTTACATTAAACGAGGCTCGAGCGTAGTATGGCGCATGAGAGGATGGAGCAGGAGAATGTATAACCAGCAAGCTACATGGACCATCAGTATCCATACCTTACGCCATTTGGTTAGAGAGACTGAGGCACCTATATGTATGCCCGAAGTGGAGTGACGTCGATTCCTAGAAACAGAAACAGAAATACACATTTATTGTGCCTGAATGTTAAGATCTGACAGGCTAGGAGCTAAGGCGTATTAACCATGGAGAGGATAAACCGTTTTACCTCTTGCGCCATGCTTACAGTGTGACAGTAGACCATTCCTGATCTTGTCACACACTTAACTTCCATGGCATAAACTAGTACACACAATTAAGCAGCATATCGCGTTCACAGATCAAGAACAAGTCCAGTCTAGGAACAAAGCGTTCACTGAATGAATGCATTAAAAATAAATCACTATCATTATGGCAACGAGTGTGATCAATACCTCACTACATTTCTTTCCCTGTCCATCCTCTTTGTGAGCTGATAAAATAAAACATGTGATTACCTAATATTGATTGTATATACATGTCTATTTTTTATCATGAATATAGTTATAATCTATGCATCCATCTTTCCTTCTCAGTTGGCAGCTGCTTTTCATCACATATGTTTTTACATTTTGTTATAATGTGCAAGGAGGTGCGTTCTTGTTTCATGAGCCATTCGTAGATCTTTAACAGACAGTCCATATTTTTCTTGGTTTTTTTTTTCTCCCTGCCCGTAATTCCTGCTGTAGGGTGTGCATGCCTGTAGTAGAATCAAAACTAGCATCAGAGTTACGCGAATCAGATTAGCAAAATCCGTATCTCTTGTTTTCGCCGTTTTTCTGGAAATAGTGCATGTTCGAAAAGTTTGGTCAGAATCCTGGGGCTCGATGATGGGATCCCAAAAGTGTTGATATTTTTTAGAAACATATAATTACAGTACAACCATGAGGACCCAGGTTCATCATCTTCAGCGCGCTTAGTGATACAAGAAGAGTATATGTAATCTATTACCAAGAGACATCATTAAAAGTAAAGGATTCAGAACGAGCAGATTAGAATAGCAATGTCCTATGCTCGTGCTGTGGGTATGCTGTGAAGTATTCTCTGCTTTCCTATATATGTCTTGTATGGCGTTCTCTATTAGTTTTCCAAACATGCCATTATATGCGCTGGAATTTGTACTTTGTATAATAAAAAAAAACAGATTTATGTAGTAATCATAAATGGTACATGTAATGAACTGACTACGAAAATATAATTACACCAGGAAAAAATGCTGATGGCATTTGCAACAATGGAATATGGCCTAAAGATCACACATCTTCAATATTTTTTATTTTGCCCCAAAAAATCAAATGCAATATAATGCGGTAAATTTAGAACGATAAATTTGATAACAATATGCATCTACAATTCTTTTATAGTTTACTCAAATAAGAATGGATTGGAAAATAGAGGAGGTATGGAATGATAAACAGTTTGAATTTCGCAAGGCAAGATGTGAACGGGATTCCATCGGATCATTGCGGCTTCTGGCAGAAAGGATGATCGATCAAGGACGATTATTATTTATCTGTTTTATTGACTACGAAAAAGCCTTTGATTGAGTCCCCTGGAGAAAACTATTTAAGATTCTACGGCAAATAGTTATAGAAAAACCACTCATTAAGTTAATCCAGAAACTGTATGAAAAATCAATAGACGATTATTTCCGTAACAAAAAGTCCTCACGGATGCAGTTGCAGGGTATGACAAGGCTACTTGCTTTCAACGAGTCTCTAAAACGCATATTCTGTGATGAGGATGGCCAAAGCTATGCGGAGTTATAATAGGGATTTAAAAGTTAATGGTATAAAAGTTAATGTCATTAAATTTGCCGATGACCAAGCGATAGTGGGAGGATCAGCAGTAACGTTGAAAATGCTGCTTGAAAACATTAATAGCACGGTCAAAGAGTTTGGCATTAAAAAAAAATTCATCGAAGATAAAGGCTAAGGTAATTTCCAAGCAACATACCCAAATAAATATATCCATCAATGGAGAAATAATCAAACAAGTACAGAAGTGTGTATATTTTGGGAAACCATAACAGAAGACGCCCAAAATGAGACAGTAATTAAAACAATGATTGTAATGGCAAAAAAGCGCTAAGGAAAAAAACATATATTGTTAAGCTCAAAGAAAATCAGGTTAGAACTGATAAAAATAATAATCAACACTCATATTTGCCAATTGCACTGTATGTGAAGTTACCGAAGAAGGGTGAAAACAAAAAGAGAGATTGAGCTGGCGACTCTGGGAACAGAGGTTGCCTGAATGCGTGCCAAGGTCAAGCACAGTCTCGACACTACGTCGACAATGGACACGAGGGGTTTAAGTGGAAGAATGTGTCTAATACAGGGTCTGGGTATTTGGAGCTGAGGTGGGGGGTTCGGAGCTGACCACTCTGGAATTCCGATTTAGCGTAGTGGGGGTTGGTGACAGTCAGATGCCACCACGACCGACTAAGACATTTAGAGTGACAGTGATTCGGAGTTATTCATCCAATAACAACTAGTTGGAGGCAGTTCTAAATTAGAGTTATGGCTAAGTCAGACAACCAAAAGGAGACTATTGGAAAGGCATGATGTTGCTTTAGACTATAAAATACTCAGCAAAAATGAACTCAAACTGACTGGCTAGGAGAGAGATTGATAGACTGTCAGTAGTCTGAGAGTCTAGTTAGGAAACAGATTAATAGGCTGATAGTAGTCTGAGAGACTGTCATGAGTTTGTGAGTGCATTTGCAGGGGGACTGAACTAGCATACACCTCAAGTAATGGCACGTCGCTCTATTGGTGTTTATTTTGGACACCCTGTGAAAAGTAAGAAATTTGAATGTGTGTCGTACGTGCAGGACACCTAGTGAACGATGCGTGATCTAATTACATATGAATCTACATATTCGTGTGAATACGTGAAGTTATCGAAGTAATTGTGAATGTACAAATCGCCTAAAGACGAGATCTGAATGTCTGTGGTATTGTGCAGGACATTTTGGGAACGTTGTGTGTTCTTAGTGTATGCGTATGTACAGATCTATTGAGTATGTGACTACAAGTGAGTATGTGATCCGACTTTAAGTGACGTGATCTAATTGCATATAAATGCACATATCGCCTGAACATACGTGAACCTATTGAATGTGGATGTAAAGATCACCTGACTGAAGGTTATCTGTGTGTGAATGCACAAAACGTCCGAGTACGTGATACGATAGTGAGGACAAGTTTGTGAGTGTGGTCCATTAGCCACGAGCAGCGAGCGGTGTACCACTATGCAACTCAGACACTCATAAATCGTGTACACTTTATGGAGCAATCCAAATAATCCTCCTTCAACTTAGTCCTCAACACGTCACTTTATCTCCTCTTGTCTGAATATTTGCCCTTTACTCATTTTGCTTCTAAGATTAATCTGAAAGTGTCTGTAGATTTACCGTTTCATCAACAGGCCAACGGAGTCCAATTCTTAGTTTGTTTTGTCCAATGATACGTTACCATGCAAACATTTATAAGAGGTACAATCAGACAAAGCATTTGACGAAGAAGAGTATTCAATATATTGATTGGAAAATGTGCTGCCGCACATTTGATACAATGACGAAACAAATCAATGATCATCAATTAAATGTTTCTGTCACTACTCAAACTTACAAAAGCCAATCATCACCGCTGCAAATGATCTAGAATCAGAATATGCCATTTACGAGGCTTTTGTTAAGATGGAGTTTCTGGCAAGGAGAGCAGTTATTTGGGAAATGCCACAAAGAAGAACTAAAGGACTGGTGTCGAGCCCATTCATGTCACTGAAGGCTAGAATAGTTTATGAGGTTATAAAAACCTGCACTGGGTTCACATGAAGGCAATCTAACAAGGATTCCACTTTCCTTCTTGCTTTCAATCCGTAGTTAAAGGATGTAATTTGCATTTAATTAAATTCCACTGATCCAATAATGACAGGTTTGCAAATAATTATATTTTAGGATTTCTACTAAAGAAAGTTAATGACGGTACTTGAATAACAGAAAACATATGAGAATGTACTAATAAACAAAGTGTAATATAAAATGCGCGAAGAAAAGTGTTGAATAACACTAAACGTGCTCAACTTTATCGTACGTCTAGAAACGAACTAAATATAAAACAATGCAACGAGTACAGCAATTTAGCTGAATGTAGCGAACATAAAAATCTGTTGAAAAAATGTGCTGATTGTAATCTAACTTAACGTCAGACGTAGGATTAACTGAATGTAAGCCACAATTAAAGTCTGCAGTGAATCGAGCTGCGTATAGTCACACTCAATGTGTGACATATTCATGAGTTGCGTGTAGTCACACTTAATGTATGGCACACAAACGAGTTACGTGTAGTCACGCTTAATGTCTGACATATAAACGCGTTGCGTGTAGTCACACTTAATGTCTGACATATCAACGAGTTACTCGTAGTCACACTTAATATTTGATATTTAAACGAGTTACGTGTAGTCACACTCAATGTCATACATATAAATAAGTTGCGTGTAGTCACACTTAATGTCTGACATATAAACGCGTTGCGGGTAGTCACACTTAATGGCTGACATATAAACGCGTTCCGTGTAGTCACAATAAATGTCTGACATATAAACGAACTGAATGTAGTGAAACTAAAGGTGTGTAGGGGAACCTGCTGAATAGATTCCAACGTAACGTATGTCACTGATGTTGTTGAATGTATACAGTGAGTAAGATGTATAGTTTTGTTTGCGAACTTAAAAAGGGGGTTAAGAGGAAGGTTGTATTATCTGTCCTCCCATCAATAGTCTGCTGTTAAGATGAACCGGGGCCCTTCACGCGGCTGTGCTGTTTGACTGTATCTGAGTGTCGCTCACTACTAAGGAGTTCAACGTCTGACGTAAAACTAACTGAATGTAATACAACTAAAAATATGCTGTGGAATGTACTAAATGTATTCAAACTTAACGCCTGGCGTACAATTAACTGGGTTTAATGCATTGAAGGCATGCCATAAAACTAATTAGATTTAATACATTGAAGGCATGACGTGGGGACGGCTGGGGCTAGTGGTTGTGACACGGCTCACAATCCAAAGGTGTTAGGTTCGATTCCCATCACAGCACCGGCCGTTAACCGGAGGAAGCAAACGTTTAGAAAACACAGGAGAAAACAGACCTTCACATAAAAAAATGCATGCCGAAGTCGGATCGACAGGCGCAAAATAAAAACGGTAGCGCATCGCATACCGCCTTCGGGAATACAGAAATAAGGCGAACGCAAATAAAAAAATAAAAAAGGCATGACGTAAAACTAACTGGATTTAATTCATTGAAGGCATTAAGTAAAACTAACTGGATGTAACACATTGAAGGCATGAAGTAAAACTAACTGGATTTAATATATTAAAGGCGTGAAGTAAAACTAACTGGGTTTAATACATTGAAGGCATGAAGTAAAACTAACTGAATTGAATACATTGAAAGCATGACGTAAAACTAACTGATGGTCGGCAAACATTAAAAGAGTGATGTAAAACTGAAAGTAATAACATTAAACGTGTGTAGTTAAATGTATTGAATGTACTAAAACGTAACTCGTGCTGTAAAACTAATTGAAAGTTACCCTGGAGCAGATATAAGATGGGCCATACGTCACTAATGACGAATATGCGTGACCGTCTAAGGAAAGCCATCAGCAAGGACACACCTAGAGTAAGATTCGACTGACAAATTGAAACAACCGGAGAATACAGACGCTTTTTGTGCGATGCTAGGAGAACGATTTGCACCGCTCACTATCCTACAGGAAGACCCATATATTGATATGATAACACACACTTTTATTGCAGCAATAATAGACACACCAACAGAGATCCTACGGAAGCACATACGTAAAAGAAACGCTAATTTACATACGATAAAAGCGATCACTACGACAAGAGAAGGACAATGAAGAACTTACACTCCAGAAGTGTTCAATAGGTAGACGCTGATAAATTTAGAATATATGTTCAAGATGAGAGGGACAAAATAGGCGTATATGGTTAGGTAGTGTAAAGACATTGAGCATAAATTGAGCAGAAAGTATGCTAAAGGGACATACACGATTGTCAAAGATCTAGTAAGGCCTATACAAGCTCGCAATACAGACCAACATGATAAGAATGGGAAATGCGTTACAGTAGACCAACAGGTGTTGACCCTTTGGGTAAAATACTGCTCGGAACTATGCAACCACGAGTGCCGAGGTGATCCTAAAAAAGTAATCACCTACTTACTCTCTCGGATTGGCGAAAAATAACCGATAACTAAAGAAGAGGTGGCTGCAGCGGCGAAGACGCCGACGAAATGGAAAGCTGCTGGAGTGGATAATAATCCACCTGAGCTCATACATGCGGGTGCTGATGCAGTCATTGACTACCTGACATACTTCTGCAATAGAATATGGTAGGTAGGTCAAAACCTGATCAAAATATATGGTTTTGCCGATACCTAAGTCAGGAAACCTAAAGCAGTATTATTAGCCACTCAACAAAATCTTTCTCAGAATAATTATCTACAGATTGAAGCCTCAAGCCGAGAAAATCATTGTCGAAGAACAGGTCGGTTTTTGAATGGGAAGACGCATCAGAGAGCACATCTGCAATATAAGAATAGCAAACGAGAAGTACTCGGAACACCAGCACCACATATAGCATGTGTTTATTTACTTGAAAACGGCGTATCATAGAGTCTGGCATGATGCTCTATGTGCTACAATGAAGATAGATGTTGTTGTTATGGATCCAGCAGCATCCGGGTTCTCGCCCTTTGACCCAATGCCATGCAATGGTATCTGCACGTGTTTATCAACTGTTGTCTAGTGTTATACAAAGTGTTCCATGTATCTGGCCACGGAGGAAGAAGCATAAATAAGAATGAAGATATATAACATCAACAGTAACATTGTGAGAGTTACTTTTGCGAATAGAAAAAATATGTGAATGGTACTGCACATCCGTCGACGCAAGACAGGGATGAATACTATCACTCATACTCTTCTACCTATTTCTAGAAATAATTATGAGGGATGCCTTTGAAGATCCTGTTGTCACCGTCCGGATAGAGGATAGAACTAACACCAACTTACGCTTTGCGGATGACATTGACGGGATAGCAGGAACTGAGACATAGCTTCAAGAGTTTATATGAAGACTGGATGTAACAGCACAGGGTTATAGCATGGGATAAACGCAGAAGAAACATAGTTGATGACAACCAGCTCTGAAGGAATCAACACTGTGATCAAAGCAAATTGACAGGAGCTTAAAACAGTGAACTACATCAAGTATCTGTGCTCAACTGTCACTGATGTGGGATCTAAACCAGAGGTTCTGGCCAGAATAGCACAGCAAACAACATGGCTTGAACGATTGAAACCTTTATGGAAATGCAAACGAATCTCCTTCGACAGAAAGCACAAAAAACAAACACAGGCAGAGGGGGTGGCACAGAATTGTGGAGGTGGGCCCAGGGGTGTCACAACAATTTCAAAATGTCACTGGATGAACTGAACTGAAATAAAAATAGTAAAGCTAACTGAATTGTTTAAAACTCACTGAGTGTCCTAAAACTTAATGTTTTTGCAACAATACGTGTATATTATAATTGGAGAGCAGGTTATATAATTTGTCATGCTAAGCGGCCACTATTAAAATGAACAACATTTCATTTTACCAAGTTGTTTCTCTTATTTTTGTTTCAATGTTAGTATTTTATTTTAATGAGTTTAGAAATATTATATATCCTTTTTTTTTTTTAAACCCAGAAATAACATGACGGTCTCCCTGCACATATTTATATGTCAACCTTAGACACAGATCAGTACGTTATTTGAGAAATGTTCACCTACATAACAGCATCGTTGTAAACATATCCTAAGACTGGTTGTAAGGTTGTCTGAGTATATCTCTGCATTTGACTATTTCCTCCTGCATCTCTTTTAATTTGAGCAAATGTTCACCCGTTAATGTCTCTGCGTGCCTGAGATGCAGAGACGCATAGGTGAGTCTTGGTCGTCCCTTTATCTTCTAGTTTTTTCTGTACTACACTGCCATGTATTGTGTTTCAGCAAACTCAATCGACGTTTTTGTATCATTTTCCATGTTTGTCTTTGTGCACCTAATTCAGCGAGGACATCGTCATTGGATCATCTTTCTGTCTACTCATTCTTTTCATTATACGATAGCACCACTATTAAAACGTTACCAAGCTTTCGTTATCTTAATCTTATTTCCTAGAGACCATGTTCAGCCACATACAGTGCAAATGGCTATTTCTAAGTGGCAATTATTCATTTCGTAAGTTATTTCATGATAATCTTTGAGGCTTGAAATATGTGTTTTTTAAGCAAATATACAAAAGGACAATGGCCTTTTTATCTGTCACTTAATTGTTAATAGTTACATAAAGCACATCTACACACTCACAGACACAAGAAGAGAAGCGAACATGAAGAAGCGGTACAATGGCGGTCATTGTATATCATCCAAGAACCAGTACATCTTCCCTATGATAGTTATTGCTTCTAATATTTGTTCATTTTGTGTATCTGTCTAGTCATGTGGATGATTCGTTCGCTTCACCCATAACTTTCGTTAGAGTGCTTTTTTGCTTAAGTCATTGAACATCCAACAAACTATAACTAATTTTGTCTGGTAGGCCAGGATACGAGGAGATCGATAGTGAAAAGTAATCGTGCACCGTGCATTCTGTTAGTTAGGATGAATGAAGGCCCTGGTTCATCATTCTTCTGGTTCTGTGCCTACTGGTGTAGGCGATGATGGATGCATGAAAGCCCTGGTTCATCATTCGTCAGGTTCTGTGACTACTGGTGTAGGCGATGATCGATGCATGAAGGCCCTGGCTCATCATTCGTCAGGTTCTGTGCCTACTGGTGTAGGCGATGATGGATGCATGAAGGCCCTGGTTCATCATTCGTCAGGTTCTGTGCCTACTGGTGTAGGCGATTATGTCTCTAGGCAACTGCTCTTCAATATGACTCTGTCGTACTATTGTTGACACTTGTGCTTGGCATGTTAGACTGTAAGGCACGTTCTTATTCATTTTAATTTATTTAATGTTTCCGCCCACTTGTGCTGTACAGTGTTTGGAAGGGGATGACGTCACATTTCTTGGTCAGATGAATTGCGCTAGTTGTTTTAAACTCTGTTCGTTGTAGTGTTTATGTTACGGCTTCTACCCATCTGCCTTGCGATCTATCTAGTGCAATATTTTTCTTTGTCGCCTCTAAATATATATTTCCAGCAGCTCCGCATGCAAAGCAAAGTGTACACATATTACTGCCGTTTTCCATAAAATGCACACACAAAATAATTAATGCATTTATTCAAGTTGATTTTATTAGAAAAACATATTTGAAATACATATTATGAAAATCACAACCACCATAAGATGTGCGGAGACTTAGCAAAGAGGAGAAAGCATGTTCCATGTCACAAAACAAATGTTGGCCACAACTGCTTTGTCAGTCATTTTCCAAGAATCCAAGGCTAACAATTAGACAATATCACACTGACTTTTTCAGACGTGCTATAAACGTGGACATTAGTTCACTAATCGTATAATAGATCTTACATTTTCTTAGTTTAAAAAAACATAACCAAAGACGTTTATCTCTAACATTTATTGACACGTACACCTTGCTTTCACACGTCTATTATAATAACGAATATCCATATATGTAATACCTTTTTAATAGGTCAGACGTTTCTGTTTGTAATTTACTATTATGTTTCAGATATTAAGCTGTTCAGGTGTGGTGATTAGTAATAATCCCATCTAATGAGGTTCTTCTGACGTTTGTAATGGAGAAAGTAAAAGTGATGTGAGCATGGGGCTAGCAGTCTCACCATGTATGACATATTGTAACAGAAGCTACCACTGTAGGGACACCTACATGTATTATTAGACAGGTTTCTTGGAAGGAAAGACATTCAGTGGTTAAACTATGAATCGTTTAGACGGAAAATAATCAAAGAAAATCATACTGAAACGATAGTTGTTTGTATGGTATCCACCCGTTTTGCCTGCAGCTCAGCCGGTATCAAGATTACCGTTTGAGGCGATATTGTGGACTGAGCACGCGGTCGGACAACATCCTGTAAAAACTGTAATCCACAAGAAGAAAAAAAGGCAATGCTGACTTGCAAACACAGCAGCTTAAAAATCGTTTTCAAAAGTGAGTTTCCTCGTACAATAATTCGAAGTGCACATAATTCTAGGAATGCGTTTTATCTTTCCTTTGTTTAAGAACAAAATATGTTGAGTGTTAACTTGATTGCCTGTCATTTCTCCACAAACAGTTTGATAAAATCATCCTAACTATTTTCCACATCCTTTTCCTTTTGTTTTCACATTTCAACAGACCTCTTCAGTCATAAAACGAGAGCATGACAAGATGGGGATGTGCAATCAAATAATACGAGCCGTTTTGACTTATCACATTAGAGCCATAGAGAGACTAGCTGTGAGATTATGTAGATTTGTATGTGTGCTTTTAGATTTCTGCAAATATGAGTGCACAGGGCATAGACGAACTGACATGTAAATAGTAAAGACTGCTATCAATCATATATTCCTTTACGTTTCCAATAGAAATGATAAACTGCTTTTTTGTGCTAATTACAAAGGTTTTTAAACTTTCGAACTGAAACGTTGTCTACTGTAATCTCAGAGCCGTTTCTTGCAGTTCTCTGTGTGACAGAAAGGAAGTGAGAACTACTTGTTTTTTATTCAGGTGTCCATCGCATTCAATGATGGCGCATTCATACGTTGAGACCAGTTATCGTTTGAAATATGCAAACATACCATCGTTTCATGCTTTCTTTGGCTTGTTTCTTTAGAAACTATGGTTTTAAGAATTATTCCCAAATAAATATTTCTAACTAGTGACAAAGTTATCTATCTGTGCCCTGTCCATCGTCACCTTCATTTAATTTGAAGGTTTTCCTTTCTTTCTGTGAATGTATACTGCTTTCAACCACAGGCAAGTCTTTTTGGATATGTCAGGGCGTATAAGCCAGTATGTGACCAAACAAAACTTGACTATCTCTTTCTTGACCTACAGTTGTATAGGATGTAGTTGCGTTCTGTTGCTGTGTTGGAAGTTGTTGTGTTCTTGTTGCCTTCTCTAGTTGTATTGGATGTTGTCGCGTTCTCTAGTTGTATTGGATGTTGTCACATTCTCTAGTTGTATTGGATGTTGTCACATTCTCTAGTTGTATTGGATGTTGTTGCCTTCTCTAGTTGTATTGGATGTTGTCGCGTTCTCTAGTTGTATTGGATGTTGTTGCGTTCTCTAGTTGTATTGGATGTTGTCACATTCTCTAGTTGTATTGGATGTTGTCACATTCTCTAGTTGTATTGGATGTTGTTGCGTTCTCTAGTTGTATTGGATGTTGTTGCGTTCTCTAGTTGTATTGGATGTTGTTGCGTTCTCTAGTTGTATTGGATGTTGTTGCCTTCTCTAGTTGTATTGGATGTTGTTGCCTTCTCTAGTTGTATTGGATGTTGTCGCGTTCTCTAGTTGTATTGGATGTTGTTGCCTTCTCTAGTCGTATTGGATGTTGTCGCGTTCTGTTGCTGTTTTGGAAGTTGTTCTGTTCTTGTTGCGTTCTCTAGTTGCATTGGATGTTGTTCTGTTCTTGTTGCGTTCTGCAGTTGTGTTGGATGTTGTTGTGTTCTTGTCAAGTTCTGTACATTATGTTGAAACACTATTACTTATTCCTATTAAAAAGAACGAATGTCTGTCTGTGTATGCTGTTTAGCGACATCTTCAACTCATACTTCACTAACCATTTATGAATAAGCTATATTTAGAACCAGTAAAACCTCTTCCAGATGAACAGTATCTCGTAGTAAGACTTAACAAATAATTCTTCTATCAAATCCCATCTAATGTAGAATACTACCCGTATACACAGCCCAAAAACCTGCTGATAATTACATATGTTCAGCGTTTAAATAAAAGCTCTATATAAAATACTAAAGACAACATGCATACATACACTATTCAGTACATATTTGTCGCGTGAATCTGACTAGAAAAAAAGCAGTTGCAGATTATAGTTCATGTCTATGCTATAACGATCCTTCCTTACATTATGCAGGAGATAATTAGACAAAGAATCCACGGCGAAGTTCAGGGTAGCAAATTCATATGTCGGCAGAACAACGAAACAAAAGAAGCAACATTATGTTTAAGGACACACCAACAAATATATGGAAGTACAGAGCAATAAATAGATGTGCTCCTCAGCAACTGCAACTTGATCAAAATGAACTTGGAATAGTCATAACTAAAAAACTGGAAAAAATAGGAAAATAAAGAAAAGACAATAATTATCAGATACTTTTATTGGGAGCAAACTAAGATCTGGCAGGATTACTCCCTTTGTGTAAATATAGAACGAGGACTGCGACAAGGATGTGCACTGTCACATTGTCTTATTGACAATTGCGTAGTCTACGTTTGTCGACAGAGAGAGAGGCAATGCCAGCACTCATTATAGCTGACGCATCAATAAACGACAGAGAGAGGAAATGCCAGCACCCATTAAAGCTGACGCATCAATAAACGACAGAGAGAGGCAATGCCAGCACTCATTATAGCTGACGCATCAATAAACGACAGAGAGAGGCAATGCCAGCACTCAATATAGCTGACGCATCAATAAACGACAGAGAGAGGAAACGCCAGCACTCATTATAGCTGACGCATCAATAAACGACAGAGAGAGGAAATGCCAGCACTCATTATAGCTGACGCATCAATAAACGACAGAGAGAGGAAATGCCAGCACTCATTATAGCTGACGCATCAATAAATTATCTGACACGCGGATGACACAGTTCTTCTGAAGGAAGGCCAACAAGTACTACATAAACTGGGCATTCAAGTAAAGATATTTTGGTTGAACATTGACACTAAGAAAACATTAAATATGAGAGTTAACAAAATATACTCAAAATCTGCTCTACAGATACAAGTAGACATTTAAATACAGGAACTGGTCATTTGCTTCTTCTATCATGGAAATATAGATACGTATAATTGGAGAGGCAAAATGGATTCGAGATAGAACATACAAATTGCCAAGTCCCTTTTCACAAATATGCATCATAATGATAAGCACGAACATAAATCACAAATAGGAGTGATTACGGCATATGTATACTCGTTTTACTGTAAGTCGTAGAAATATAAACAATGAATAGACGGTTGAGAAAACAATTGATGCCATTAAAGTGTGGATAAAAAAAAAAGAATTTGGTACGTCTCATCATAAGCAAATAAAACACATAACGAAGTATTGGGTGAATTAGCTGTATTAAAAGTTGATGTACGATATCAGAATCAGACAGTCACGATATGTTGGTTCCATGAAACGCGATAACACCTTTTGCTAGAAAAATACTGGAATTACAGGTGGAGGGTAAACGTACCAAAGATAAATAATGCTATAGGTGGAAATATATTTCAGGAGAAGTACAGAGCAACATCTGGCAGACTGTAGCATCAGAACAAGAGACACAGAACGTTGGAGATTAATTGCAGTCGACCTTCGCTGTATAGACGACACCTCAACTAAATTTAGCTGCAATTTTAAAGGTTAAAAACCATGCTCCTTATTCACAATCTGCTAACAATAAAGACAATGATATCAGGTAGAACAGTACAGCATGCTTCTGTTTTGAACTTTCCGTACAAAGCATTTGTCAGTTGTCCTTTTATAGGTGTCACCTTTCTATGGTGTAACATGTTAACATTAGGAAATAAAAATTAGGTAAATGCGAAGTAACTATATAAGTGTAGTGATGTTAAACCAGGTGTACCATTCTTGTTTATTGGACGGGAAGTTGTAGAAGATTGTACATGTTCAATAAATGTAAAACAAAGAGCAAGAATAATTCCAATCATATTAGAAACCGTATTAACGATATTAACATCTATAGCAATAACTAAAAACTTAAAAATAAGAGTCACCAATTATATATTATTCATATGTAACACGATAATTATAAACCATTATGCCATTGAACAAAACTGAGGAAAAGGCATGCTGAAAATTATAAAAAATAAGATAATAGGCAGAATTGGACATTAACTAACATAGATAAGAAAAACATCATAAAAACAAAGATGAAATGCTTGGAGTAAGATGAATGGATAGAATCAGAAAGGAAGATATGTATGTACAACACCAGTGCTAGAACTCATCACAAGACAGCAAATCAAATGGTTGAACCAGGTGACACGTTAAGCACCAGACAGTATCCCTCAGAAAGCAATGTCTGTTCATTTACAACGGATACACAGCTGAAGTCCGACCAGGCAAAAGATGAATAGCAGAAATTACAGACGCAGTGAAGCCCCCCCACCCCCACCCCTACCCCCCCCCCATCCCTCCCGTGTAAGAAGCGCAAACGAGGGCTTGGTCAAGGAACATCTGAGACGATATCCAAAGGGGAAGAATGAGTCAACACTGGTGATAGAATGATAGAGTACCAGAGAGGCATCATAGCCTTAGGCAAGGAATGCAGTTAACAGAGTAACGAGAGAGCAGAGCACGAGGTGAATCAGAAGATAATTGAGAACACGCAGCAGAGTGACGCCGTCATATAGACTGACGGATCAGTGCTAAGCAGTAAGACATCATGCTGAGGTTTCTAGGCTAGTGAGAGCACAGGTCGTTGCTAAGCGCAGTAGGGCATACTTGTCAACACAACCACCAGAATGAGAATGGAGATGGGAGTGACCTCGCCACTGAAATGGATATCTGAGACTTATATAACAAGGGCAGTCATCGTGAAAGACGCGCAAACCATCCTTCAGAAGGTGTAGAAGAAATGGTTTAGGTACGACTGGATAGCAGCTGTTGATGCCTGAAACCTCTAGGCGTTGACATGGATCTACTGTCCTGCTCATGCTGTGGTTCAGGGCAATGAAAGAGCTGATATCATGGCTTCACAAGCTTCCATCATGGGCACATTAGTGATGGATAGAAGTGACATCTTAAAATCAATCAAAGACCTGCTAGATGAGGACACCGCAGTAGATGAAGCAGCAATCCACAGACTGCAAAGTTCCGACATTAAACGAGGTTCAAGCGGAGTATGGCGCACAAGAGGACGGCGCAGGAGAGTGTACAATCAGCGAGCTACAGGGGCCATCAGCATCCATACCTTACACCATTTGATAAGAGAGACTCAGCACCTATGACGCCCGAAGTGCAGTGACGTCGATTCTTAGAAACATAAACTGAAACAGACACCTCTTCACAACATGACGCTGAAAGGCACAAGCAGGTAACAAAGTGAAAAGAAGGAAGACTATACAGTAACGTTATACCAAACAGTCGATTCCATAAATCCTCAGTGTGCTGCCACATTGCAGGAGGGTATCTTCAGCTGGTTTGATCGTGTTGTTCCTCTGTACGTGTAACATCCATAAGATACATCTTTAAAACGGTATCCATGTGTTAACAAAAACGCACCGCAGCAACAGCTCAAGCAGCTTGTAAAAGATACATACAGAGAGCGGTGTATCAGGCTTGCAATTGCATCATGCACTATCATTACTACTGGAACAGTTACTCCATGCACATACTTGGACACAATCAATCAATCAATTAACCAATGACGTCCTTATATTTGACATTTCCGTAAAACGAAAAATAAATATATCTGTTCGCAATAAAGTTCAAGATATTTCATATCTTTTCTCTACACGTTGTTTCTTGCATTGCATAATCGCCTTTCGGGGACATGCAAAAAGATGTAATCGCTGGTGATAAAACATAATAATAATAATATGGATCCCATTTTGCAATCAGCATGCTTCGAGAAATCAATACAGCCTTTTATTAAACTCGAATACACATATAAATAAACATGATAGTAACGGAGCGAATATTGATGGGATCATACATGTGTAAATTGTTGCAATTGGATAAATAGATGTGAACAAAGATGGCTGCTCGCGAGCTAGTAAACGTTGATAATTTTTGTATCATTAGCAGCCACGTATTTTCATATCCCTCCTGGATCTTAGCAAAAGAAAATTAAGAACATACAAATATTTTTAAAAATATACACAATATACAAATCGCTCCTATGAAGCGATCAGTTTGTTTGCATTTATTTAAAACATAACGATTGACATACGTACCACCCCTTATGTTTAGCGCTGTTAGCTTCAAAATCAATATCTGCGCGATCAAGCTCTCACACTTTATTTCTGTGTATGATATTTTTAACCCATATTTTGTTTTAAATTTGACAAAAAGTGTAGTAATACAACAAAACAAAAACAAAACAAAAAGAGAAAGAGACACTTACAGAGGACGATGTAGGGCAAGATAGACTGATGAAGAAAAGATTGAAAGACAAAATGAAACGAAGAAATGAACACAGAAAAAGACATGTAATGGTGCCAACATAAAATGGAGTAAGACACTCACACAATGCAAAATCGAACACGAATTGAGCGCAGCTGACAAGAAATGACTTGAAATACGAGGAAGAAAATCAGCTAAAAGAATATTTTTATTGTCAGTGACTTGATGAGAAACTCGTTCCTTCCTGGAATCGTGAGATAGCATAACATTTCTGGGCTGTTGATAACATCCCGCAGTCCACAATGATAACATCTCTGGGCTGTTGATAACATACCGCAGTCCACGATCATAACATCTCTGCGCTGTTGATAACATACCGCAGTCCACGATCATAACATCTCTGGGCTGTTGATAACATACCGCAGACGACGATCATAACATCTCTGGGCTGTTGATAACATACCGCAGTTTACGATTATAACATCTCTGGGCTAGTTATAACATACCGCAGTCCACGATCATAACATCTATGGGCTGTTGATAACATACCGCAGTCCACGATCATAACATCTCTGGGCTGTTGATTACATACCGCAGTCCACGATCATAACATCTCTGGGCTAGTAATAACATACCGCAGTCTACGATCATGACATCTCAAGGCTGTTGATAACATATCGCAGTCCACGATCATAACATCTCTGGGCTGTTGATAACATACCACAGTCCACGATCATAACATCTCTTGGCTGTTGATAACATACTGCAGTCCACAATCATAACATCTCTGAGCTAGTGATAACATACCGCAATCCACAATCAGAACATCGCTGGGCTGTTTATAACATTCCGCAGTCAACGATCATAACATATCTGGGCTGTTTATAACATACCACAGTCCACGATCATAACATCTCTGGGCTAGTGATAACATACCGCAGTCCGCGTTCATAACATCTCTGGGCTAGTGATAACATACCGCAGTCCACGATCATAACATCTATGGGCTAGTGATAACATACCACAGTCCACTGTCATAACGTCTCTGGGCTGTTGATAACATACCGAAGTCCATGATCATAACATCTCTGGGCTGTTGATAACATACCGGAGTCCAGGATCTTATACTCGTATCCCAGACAAAGCGCGACTAACGTACTGGTCTCTACTGAAATGAATCGACTAGTTTTAACCGAGCGATATCTAAGAAAGGTGTATATGACATCAGACACTAGATCATTGACACATGTCTGTTTAGTATACAAAGTCATTCTGAGTAAGAAAGACATTCCCGAAATATAATATGGAATATCGCAATGCGTCTTTATACTCCGGGTGAATGATAAGGATCCACAACTACACTTGCATTTCAGCATTTAAAGTGCCGGTTTCAATAGTTATAGTTTTACATGATGCCTTCTGGTAGACCCATGCACAAACCTCTTTTATTGGACCTGTTGCTTTCAGAAAGTTAACTTCAAAGTGACTCCATATATGCTGCAGTAATAACGTACAGAATAGCTAGTTATATAGAATATATGAAAGAAGCAATGCAACGAAATCAGGACCATTGCCACATTTAACGATGGGGCAACAAAAACGGTTTGTAGTGTAGATGACTTTCCAACTCATGATTGCACAGCCCATCAGTCGCTCAGGCCTTACATCCGCTGATGGCAGTAGCGTTAGGGTTTGAATTAATGCTACTAAACAGTATATGATTAATTTACTTTGTGTGCACACACTAATTTGTGTTATTGAGCGTAGCGAAGATAGACTTGCAGGGCAAGTAACATTAGTTCACAGGAAAACTGGAGCCACCACAGCTAAAGCACAGAAAGTCCACTTAAAAGTAAATAAAAGTCAAAAAGTGCATAAAGGTAGGCAACAGAAATTACATTTAAAGTCTGACCAAAGAAGCCGAGTACTTGAAGGTATGATTGTACTGAAAGGTATTGACAACTTTGCCAAATAGCTTCCAGGAAAATGACAACAACAAAGCAGACTATTAAAAGACACATTGAGAAAAAAGATAACAGTTCTTGAAGTACAGAAGAAAAGATGGGCGCAATAATTTGAAAAGCTACTAAACTGTCACAAACTTGATACTTTAAATGCTGAAGATAACCTAAATGTTAACTGTTTTAAGCCAAGTGAGGAAGAGATCAAGGAAGCAATTACACTTCTAAAGAATGGAAAAGCGGCATGACCGTATGAGAAACTAGCTGAATATATTTAATCACATTAAAGCGTCCATCAATACGCATTATAGTTTAATTGGAGATGTGTGAAATACGGAACGATTTCCAAAAATTACTAAAGAAACGTCTGGGAGCCGCATTCGAAAAACGATCTACATCATCATCATGTAGCATGTCCTTTATAAAACGTCGCTCCCATCACAGTCTGTCTTAAAGAAACTGGTTCCCTTGCCAAAATTTTAGCCTTCGCACCAGTCATACCCAGGCATTCATGGATATCTTTGTGCCATTGTCTTCTTGGTCTACCCCTTCCTCTTTTACCTGGCACTATACCTTCCATCATTGTTCTCTAGAGACCGTTTTTTTCTTGATGTGACCAAAGTATTTGCATTTTCTAGCGAAAATGGAATTGATAAACCAGTTCTCCTCTATGATCAACTCTTGCCGAATGTCTACATTTGTCTTTTTCTCTGCCCCGTGTATTCTTAGAATCTTTCTGTAACATTTTGACTCGATGGATTCGATTCTTTGTCCGGAATTTAGATTACCAAAACTTCCAGACAAACGATCTACAAGAATGTGAAAATCCCATAATAATACGTTTGTCAGTATTTTTTAGCAACAAAATATAGGCAGAAGGTGGTACTAGATAAGCCACACACTGCAGAAGCCGCAACCTGTGTATTAGCAAATAATATATGTGTTGAAGAACCCAGGGAAAACAGGGGGAAAAGAAAATCAAAGAATACACGGATGGGATCTAGAGACCGGTATAAGAAAAACAAAGATAAGCTGGAAATAACTGGTGAAAGTTATACACGATTAATCTGCTTGAAGAGGGCTGGCTGATGGACTATATACTACATATGGTGATCTTAGCAAAAACGAATCTTTCAACTCAATCGTTCTTGTAATATTTAGAATTGTAGTATTTAAACAGACATATGTATGCCAGCTGCCCGGTAGCGAAGGCTATCCGTGTTACGTTCTTTTCCTTCAATTGTTTTCAATTTCTAAATTTTAAACTTTAGCCAAAACAACTGCTAACAGTCTACTGTTATCGATTTTAAACTGTAGGTTAATTTATTATTTTACGTGCACAGCGTGTACGCGTAATCTATTTAATTTTTTCGTCCATCTCAAATAGGACTAGGACCTTGGTCCCATCTCTTGCGATTATGGTGAGCGTGGAAATCACAGGATTCGAAACCCAACTTTGCGCACTATCTTTCGTGAGAGGTTATCGTCTTACCAAGCCTTCCTAAAGCGTGCTGATATTAGGCAGTCTTTTGAGTTTGAATAAAAGTTCTTGAAAGAATATACTTTTACCTAGCTTGATGTTTTTCTCAAACCATTTGTGCAATTACGCGAAGTGGGAAACTGACCTTTTGTACTATTGTGGCATGTTGGTTTGAATGAATTACAGAGTGAACAATGCGTTCTTTTGGTTGGCCAGTAGAATAAAAGCGGATTAAGAACAATAAAAAGGAAAAGTAGTAGTAGTAGAATGAGATCAAGTGAACAGGCCTCGGTTAAATAGAGAATATTTTAAAACAAATTAAAACCCAGAATACACAATCTAGTAGTAGTAGAATGAGATCAAGTGAACAGGCCTCGGTTAAATAGAGAATATTTTAAAACAAATTAAAACCCAGAATACACAATCTAGTAGTAGTAGAATGAGATCAAGTGAACAGGCCTCGGTTAAATAGAGAATATTTTAAAACAAATTAAAACCCAGAATACACAATCCAGTAGTTGTAGAATGAGATCAAGTGAACAGGCCTCGGTTAAATAGAGAATATTTTAAAACAAATTAAAACCCAGAATACACAATCTAGTAGTAGTAGAATGAGATCAAGTGAACAGGCCTCGGTTAAATAGAGAATATTTTAAAACAAATTAAAACCCAGAATACACAATCCAGTAGTTGTAGAATGAGATCAAGTGAACAGGCCTTGGTTAAATAGAGAATATTTTAAAACAAATTAAAACCCAGAATACACAATCTAGTAGAAGTAGAATGAGATCAAGTGAACAGGCCTTGGTTAAATAGAGAATATTTTAAAACAAATTAAAACCCAGAATACACAATCTAGTAGTAGTAGAATGAGATCAAGTGAACAGGCCTCGGTTAAATAGAGAATATTTTAAAACAAATTAAAACCCAGAATACACAATCTAGTAGTAGTAGAATGAGATCAAGTGAACAGGCCTTGGTTAAATAGAGAATATTTTAAAACAAATTAAAACCCAGAATACACAATCTAGTAGTAGTAGAATGAGATCAAGTGAACAGGCCTCGGTTAAATAGAGAATATTTTAAAACAAATTAAAACCCAGAATACACAATCTAGTAGTAGTAGAATGAGATCAAGTGAACAGTCCTTGGTTAAATAGAGAATATTTTAAAACAAATTAAAACCCAGAATACACAATCTATTAGTAGTAGAATGAGATCAAGTGAACAGGCTTTGCTTGCTGACAGATGCTCTCGCCGTAGTCACAGCGCTGAAAAGCCAGAAAAACACTGAGCTTAATGACTTAAGAGCAGCACTCTGCAAACTGTGCCAGCTGTCCGCACCAAAAAGGGTAGTGGTACAGTGGGTTCCGTCACACTGCAACATCCAAGGCAACGAGGAGGCAGACAGACTGGCAAAAGAAGGTGCAAGGCTACCACAAACAGATACCAGTATGACGTACGAAGAGTCAAAACGGCTTATCAAAGCCAGGTACATTACCAAATGGGAAACCGAACATACTGGTTACACCAAAAACGATGCCTATTACCAGTTGAACCGAAGAGAGCAGGTCGTTGTCTTCAGACTTCGCACTGGCCACAATAGACTGAGGTACCACCTATTCAACAAATTGAAGATAGGGTGTACCGACGAATGCCCGTGCGGTACTGGTAAAATGACCACTGAACATCTGCTGCAGAACTGCCCGACATACGGGGATCAGAGAGAGCAGATGTGGCCATTGCCAGTGGAACTGCAAGACAAGCTCTATGGTAGTGGCGAGAGTCTCAGGATGACCGCCGCTTTTTTCGAAAAAATAATGGTTACTGTCTGACTGTGTACGCAGAAGAAGAAGAAGAAGAATGTGTGCTATGGCCGAAAAGAATTGTAAAAAAGCAATTGCTCTGTTAAACAAAACAAAAAAATTGCAAAGTCCAAGAAATCAATAGAAGAAACAACATACCTGGAAAATTTCAAACCACTCATATGGATCCACTATTTTTGGTACTGAGGAAAACATGCACTACGTTCAAAGTTCATGTAAACAAAGTCCATGTAAACAAAGTCCTTGTGAACAAAGTTCATGTAATTGAATTATACAAGCTGGTCAATAATACACGACTAATATAAAACTAGTGAGCAGAGCAATAGTTACAACCTGTTATTTTTTGTTAAAACAGTCTGAAGAACCTTTGAAAATAAATACGAACAATTCCATATAATGAAACGGAGTTTAAATTGAATAAGGGATTCTGGTCAAAATAAACGAGGAAAACACAACATGTACGATATTCCCGCTATCAAACAAAACCCCAAAACACCAAATTAAGTCTTAACGGCAAATACCTGCAGCCAAACGACAACCCAAACTACCTGGGAGTCACATTTGATCGGCGCATGACATGGAGAAGTCATATCGAGATAAACCGAATGAGAGCCAGAGAAAGAATGGCAATCATGAGGAAACTTGCTGGCACAAGCTGGGAAGCAGACGAAAGTATACTAAATAAATTGTACACTGGAAGAGTGAGACCAGTTCTACAATATGGCATTGCGGCATGGACAACAGCAGCAAAGGCGAACTTCGATAAAATTAGCAAACTCCAAAACCAAGCCATGAGAGTTATAACAGGAGACATGAAGTCAACGCAAATTGGAGAACTTTAAAAGATTACAAAACTGCAATCCATGACCGACAGAAGAGACTGCAGAGCCCAGCAGCAAGCAGAGAAACTCCGAAGACTGACTGACCACCCAATGCACCAGAGACTAAACGATTTCGGAAATGGGAAACTAAAGCAGAGAAACTGTGCAGAAATAGCCAAAGCATAGATGCACGAAGACCCAATGAACGCACTAACAACACCAAAACCCATCCCTACTGTACGAAAACCTACCTGGAGGCAGCATATATTTCCAGAGGTGGAAGAAAATTTACCAGGTATTGGAATCAAAAACTGCCAGACTGAAAAAGAAAGAAGAGATACAACCCTGAGGTACATAACGAAAAACTACCCAAGCATGGACTGGACCCATGTATACACCGACGGCTCTGTAACAAACACAACACAGAACGGAGGGGCAGGGGCATTCCTGAGCCTACCAAATACCAGAAAAATAACAGTCATTGGCATCTGGAAAATACACAAGCAATTTCAGAGCGGAGGCAGAGGCACTGAGGGCGGCAGTGGAAGAAATGGTGACAGGTAAAAGGAATGAAAGCCATATAGTCCTGCTTACAGATGCCCTGGCCGTAGTCACAGCACTAAAAAGCCAGAAAAATACTGAACTCAATAATTTAAGAGCAGTACTCTCTCAACTATGCCAGCAGTCCGCACCAAAAAGAGTAGTGGTACAGTGGGTTCCATCCCACTGCAACATCCAAGGCAACGAGGAGGCAGACAGACTGGCAAAAGAAGGTGCAAGACTACCACAACCAAATACTAGTATGACATACGAAGAGTCAAAACGGCTTATTAGAGCTAGATACATGACCAAATGGGAAACCGAACATACTGGCTACATAAAAAACGATGGCTATTACCAGTTGAACAGAAGAGAGCAGGTCGTGGTCTTCAGACTTCGCACTGGCCACAATAGACCTAGGTACCACCTATTCAACAAGTTAGAGATAGGTGCCACTGACGAATGCTCGTGTGGTACAGGGAGAATGACCGCTGAGCATTTCTGCAAAACTGCCCGACATACGAGGACCAGAGAGAGCAGATGTGGCCATCACCAGTGGCAACACTAGACAAGCTCTATGGCAGTGTTGACAGCCTCAGGATGACCGCTGCTTTTTTCGAAAAAATAAAGGTCGACGTCTGACAGCGTAAGAAGAAGAAGAAGAAGAAGAATAATGGATTGTTTAAAAATTCAAAGACGTTTTTAATGAAACTGCAAGTGACGTATTTGGTTACGGCAATACATAAAGACTTGGAAATGGAGAGTATTGTAGCTATGTCCATATACAACAAAACAATGTAACACGGCTTAGACGAAAGATCAAGAGTTTTTCTATATGCAACAATACCGACAATAGAATCACTTACAACAGAACATAAGTTAAACAAAAAATTATTTGAACCATTTATAACAAAGCAAAAAAGTTTAATTGTACAGTTGAAAATTTGAGAAAATAAGTTTCACCTCAGATATGTGAAGACGTAGACACATGTACAATTACAAGCCAGGCTAACTGAGAACGCACAGAATATCTAGGAGAGATAAATATGGCTCCCTGTAGGATATGGAGCTAGTCGCGCTTACAAATGGCATTTTGATTAGAGTTATGTCATTTGTATATAATAGAAATGCCATGTTGCGGATAGTATCACGCTAATGAGATAGAAAAATGATAGCCAGGACGTTCCATTATTTAAATAGTGTATGTCATCGAAAAATTATTAATAGTACATTGATACAAACTATTTGTTATCAAAATCATGCTTCGTCATTTTTCAAGGCACGGAAGAGGCAAATTACTACGCGTGAAATGCTTTTTTCTGTGAAATGTCATCAGTGTTAACAGAATATATAGAATGGCAATCGATGACATTAGAAATCGTGTTAGAACTACTCCATGCGCCGAATGCAGAATAAGACACGAAAAAGTATCGTTTGGTCAGCCATGAGTATACAACCGGAATAATTACCACTGCGGAGATATAGAACAATTCGTTACAAGTCAAAAATACGTCCACGTTGTAGATAGATAGATCACATAACAGAAGGGCTCCAACAGTATCAGCTTACATCGAATAAAAACGATTAACTCCCAGATCTTGAAAATACATACAACGGTAGCGCTGCAGCGGATACCATGACACTGTTATATACCAGGAAATAAGACATCAGCCAGGCTAGTAAAAAAAGGGAGCAGCACGAGAACAAAGAGAACAAACAATCACCTTCGAAGACAAGAAGACACAAAAGCTACTGTCTCGATCGAGCAGAGCAAGTGATGCTGTTCCGAATGTGAACGGGACATAACAATTTGAATGGGCACTTACACGGCTTCAATTGGATCCATCACCCAAGTGTACGTGCGGACAAGCAGCGCAGACAGCCGAACATATTATGTTATATGATTAGCCAATTGAGTACTGATCACTGGCCCACAGTTACGAATCTCAACACAAAGCTGCTTGAAAAGCCTGAACTCTCCCTTACATTAACCGTTATTTATAGAACTGGCCTTCATGTCTAAAAGCTATTTTTCTTTAAAACATCATGGCGAACGAGAAGAAGAAAAAGTAGACAACGAACACCAGAACATACCTGCTACATGAGAAGAAGAATAAGTAGACAACGAATAACAGAACATACCTGCTTCATGAGAAGAAGAATAAGTAGACAACGAACAACAGAATATACCTGCTTCATGAGAAGAAGAATAAGTAGACAACGAACAACACAACATACCTGCTTCATGAGAAGAAGAATAAGTAGACAACGAACAACACAACATACCTGCTTCATGAGAAGAATCTTAAGCTCCTCGCTTAACTTTACATCACACGGCACAGGAAAAAGTAAATACGTCATAAATGAATCGGTGAATGGAAACATTCCCCTCAAACTCGTCAGCCGGGGACGGCGTGGCCTAGTGGTTAAGTGGCACGGCTCGCAACCCGAAGGTGCTGGGTTCGATCCCCATCACAGCACCGGCCGTTACCCCGAAGAAGCAAACCCTTAAAAAATGCAGGAGGAAGCACATCCTTACATAAAATGCATGCTGAAGTCGGATGCACTCGGCCGACAGGCGCAAAATAAAAACCACAGCGCAACGCACACCGCCTTGGGGATTAGAGAAATAAGCCGAACGCAACCAAAAAAAAATCGCCAGCCTTAATTCTAGCGAAATGAAACTATCCAATGTGGTAGATTCTGCTATGAGGTATTCAACGGTATGTTTTAAATGAGACATGTACTGTCTTATAAAATATTAAACATCTAGTCTATAACTGCAAGGAGTATTTCAATATATGCGATCCTGTAACTATTTTCAGTTTCCTTCAGCAACCTCTTTGATCTGCCATGCCACTGTAAAACGAGAAGATCAAGCACATGTGAAATAGAATAAGCCACTGCAATCTCATCGGCATGCCGCAAAACGACTTTTCGAAACTGCGTTTATCAAACATCTTCATCAGGCATAACACATTACCAAAGTATCACAAGTGCACAAACTTATGAAGTAAGCCAGCTGAAAACGCTACTTCATGCTCGTCATAAAAAGGAACACAAACTATCTCCAAGTTTGGAACGTGTATCCAACATGCATAATGGACATAAACTAGGCCGAGCTTCGAAGAGGACGCATATATGAAAACGTAACTAAAACATGGTCGCATATATGAAAACGTAACTAAAACATGGTAATTACGCCTACTAGAGCAAATATTTGAGTACTAGTGGTTTCGAAGCGTGTAGGTAGTATCCATATTGATTTAGGAGAGACTAGGAAAGCAAACACATGAACCGTCTGAAGAAATTTTAAGGATTTTGTGCACCGCTAAAACCAATTAGTGGGGAAAAAAAATTGTTGGTAAAAAATTAAGAAATCAATAGCTGGCTGTTGTGAAGCTTGAAAAAGAAATAATAAATTTCAACACAAAAATATAAAGTCAGCCTCATTGTGGCAGAGTAATAAAGAGCTTTAGAGAATTATGTTTGAGTCAGAGAATAAACACGAGAGAGAAATGCAGTAATCAAGTATCTCAACTGAACTGGCATCAATGTAGAATAGAAAAGTATAAATGTACATATTAACGTAATAATAAAAACCAAAATATAAATCCTTAGCCAAATACATTAAACAAAACCACAAGAATGTTTCACGGATGAAATGTGAAAGCTGAAATATGAAGGGTTAGATGAAAGAACTAATCACAGCTAATGATGCATGCAAAATCCCGATCAGTTGTGAGCAAAGAAAACTATATTGGGGCTTGAAGGTTTTACTTGAAGAAGGTGGGAAAACAAAACTGAGCTGGCTGGGATCAGACGTAGTCAAAGTCGAGAACAATATCAGGAAAACAAACGTATATTACAAACGAAAGAGAAAGGAGTGATAGTGAGTTCTAGGAAATATTGTGTGAGTATCAGACTTTAAGACATGCTAACTACAGGAAACGTTTTTTTGTCAATAGAACCGTGATGGTTCGTCAAACCAATCATTTCCCATATTTTGATAAAAGTGCAACTGTCTGCTCGATTTAAATATACGAGGGACGTTCAGAAAGTAATGCACTACATTGTCTTTCTGAACTAATAATGAAAAAAGAGGTATGACATTTTGCACAATTCAAAAATGGTTTGTGTTGATTGCGTGCACCACATTGTACCCAATAGGCCAAATAATAGGACTTCACTAAACCGTTGAAATGGAGCATATTAGCAACGTATGTTATGAGCAGCATGATAGAATTACTTGTTGTAGGGGAGGAAATGGTTATGAACATTCACAAACGTCTCTGTGATATGTAAGCAAGTTTTGTAGTTGACAGGAGTACAGTTAGTCTCTGGGTTTGCGGAATCAAAGAATCAGGAAGTGTAGATATGCAGCTGCTTGATCGGCAGATTGGAGATACATTGTTAGCCAATATCGTTACATGAAGTGACGAAACCTGGATTTATAATTTTCATAGGAGAGACAATTAATTGGCAAGCAGCGTACATTAGGACATTGAAAAAACGGAATCGACATTTTCGCAGAGTTCGGCCGCACAAGAATCCAGCAGACTTCTTCTCCTTCACGACAATGCGCATCATCACACAAGTCTGGCAACACGAGAGGCAATCACAAAATTGGGTTGGACTGTACTACCCCATTCATCCTATAGTTTCGTTTTGGCACCCTCTGATTTTCCTCTGTTTGGTACACTCAAAGA
Organism: Ariolimax columbianus; assembly: GCA_036924085.1. Classification (NCBI taxonomy): domain Eukaryota; kingdom Metazoa; phylum Mollusca; class Gastropoda; order Stylommatophora; family Arionidae; genus Ariolimax; species Ariolimax columbianus. The sequence continues at coordinate 40,971,035 of JAVGWX010000004.1, read as the reverse complement.
TGTACTCCGTGGGACAAGGTTTGAAAATGATGAAGAAGTGATTCATGCAGCCAAGAAATGGCTACATAATCAAGGCAAAATCTGGTACGGACTAGGAATACATGCACTTGTTTCGCGCTGGCATAAAGCTGTACATGTTGATGGGGTTTGTATTGAAAAATACTGCTGTTTACATGACATAACCATGTATATTGTGTATAAATTTCATGGATTTTGATGAAACAGCTCCTGAGAAAAACGATGTGGTGCATTACTTTCTGAACTCCAATCGTGCTAATCTGAATAATAAAAGTACCACGCTCATTTGTCAGTTGAGTTGGGAAACACAATTATTGCTGCAAATAATACGTCATAATTTGAGGGGCAGCCACCAGATCCTTCAACCATTTTAAAATTGAAGACGCCTGCATGTTATCTGCAATAGCTTTTTTTCCCAAAATTAATTGAAAAATGAACGCAGCGGTTGTAGTAGTGTTAGCAGTACATACCCGTCACACACACATACACAAACACACACGCGCGTACACACACACACACATTTTTGTGTATACATAAACCATTGCTAATACAAACATCTCTGTAACAGCGTGTGTGATGTATTGTACGTCCCCATTTTAATGGCACATTGCGTTTAAATGAGACATGAATGATTGAGAAATACGACTATGACCTGGCATGGAGCTGAACAACTGGCGTGAACATAAACTCGTTAAACAAGCATGACAAAAACATGAACTACACATACATAACTAATACTGAGCAGTATCATTTTTTAAATTACGGATTTACATTCATAGCAGCTACAAAAGACAAATCGTGAGGGCGTTCATATCTGGTCTCTGTCATCTTTACTGGAGACATACTTCTGGTAGGTAATAAGAGCAGCAAGATGAGAGGCAATAATTGTTTTTGTTACACAGTGAGTGAAACTCGAGTTATCTGTAAGATCAATGAAAGCTCTAAGTGATTCTAGCTTATACGTGAAAGCGATGTTAGAGTTGGAAACACGAAAATACAGAACAAAATAGACACATGGATGTTAAGTATTGAATGTACGCTGTTGAAACCAGCCGAAGTAGCCCATGTCCAGATATATCTGGAGATGAAAGCAAATATAAATTGATTTAAAAGGTACAAGAGTGTAATCGTGTGAGTAAAACTATATTACAGAGATATAAATAATTCTAGAAAATAAAATAGAAGAGAAAGGAAACGGCAATTTGGAAAAATCAAAGATATGATATCCGTTAAGTGGAAATAAACGTTGTGATAAAAATGGCATGAGGAAATAAATGGAAAAAATAAAAGATAAGTGGATATTAATTGATGAGATAGTAAATGTACATGTAAATAAATTGTAGAACTTAACAAAAAATATAAGTGAAAGTGAATTGTTTAAATCAAATAGAGAATACAAATTAATTTGATATTTTACGACAAAACATCGATAGACGAGGTGGGGAAAACTGACAACTGATTACAGTTGCGAGAAAACAATAACGAAACATATTGAAGTGGCAGAAACAATATGAAATGTAATTCAGAGACTGGAAAAAGTACTGGAAATTGATTTCAAGCACAAACAGATACCAGTATGACGTACGAAGAGTCAAAACGGCTTATCAAAGCCAGATACATGACCAAATGGGAAACCGAACATACTGGTTACACCAAAAACGATGCCTATTACCAGTTGAACCGAAGAGAGCAGGTCGTTGTCTTCAGACTTCGCACTGGCCACAACAGACTGAGGTACCACCTATTCAACAAATTGAAGATAGGGTGTACCGACGAATGCCCGTGCGGTACTGGTAAAATGACCACTGAACATCTGCTGCAGAACTGCCCGACATACGAGGATCAGAGAGAGCAGATGTGGCCATTGCCAGTGGAACTGCAAGACAAGCTCTATGGTAGTGGCGAGAGTCTCAGGATGACCGCCGCTTTTTTCGAGAAAATAATGGTTACTGTCTGACTGTGTACGCAGAAGAAGAAGAAGAAGAAGATTTCAAGAGGCAGGAGGAATTCAAGAATATGACATCACAGATTTTCTCTTAACTAAGCTACAGCGCGACTTGTCATGTGCTGAATTAAGGCGACTAGCATATACGAATTAGTGAAAATATAGGAATGGACACTGTCGCATTCAGAGGTAGATATGTGGGAAGACAGTTAGGACACATTCATTGAGTTCATACAAGTTGTCATTGAGTTCTTCCCTCAGGTCAAGTACTATCTCCTGTGCTTCTTCTTCTTCTTCTGCGTTTGTTCTCAATCTCCCGCTACCAAACCCTGAAATGGCTTAAGTAGCAGAATGTAGTCCAGAGAACAGAATGCATTGTAGTTTACAGCTTGACTGCGATATTTGCACCTTTCGGCCCAACACATCCAACTTTAGCAAGCATCTTTTGAGTACCGGGCTAGCATTCCCTCTTCAATCCCCTCTCCTTAGCCAGTCTGCCCTACTGCAGCCTATTATCCAGGATCACCACGTGAAGGTGTAGAAGGGTCTTATTAGCTCTGGTTCGCTGGCCCTGACGCTAGCAGTCAGCTTTGGGTAGCTGACCACAGTAGCTCATGCGCGGCTCAGCGTCTTGAGCCCATCTCGTGTGCTAATGTCGGCTCTAATTTATTTAAAAAAAAATTATCTGTCTCTTCCTTTGATGGTAAAATCTGCTATCTCGTTATGCTATTCTACCATTTATTGTGTTGTTTAACTTTGGCAAAAAGCTTTCACTTTCTTCACAGGTTGTCCAGAATCAGATGGCAGGACACATGATCTAACACTGAAACTATTAGCAAGTTAAAATTGTTTACCTTAAAAAATCCCACATCAGATGAACGGTACATGCTGTGTGAAACCATCAACACACGGAAAAACAAAATGAAGCCCATGGTGGAAAGCCTAAGCAAGGCAATAATGCAAGCCGCCACTAAAACCATCCCAAGAAGGGCTAGGAAAAACTATAAGCCCTATTGGAATGATGAGTTGCAGAAAGGGGAAGATGCAGTCACAAATGCTGGGAATATGGCAGAGCGAGAACAATCTATGGAGGCAAATATCGCCCTCAAAGCCGCAACGGCAAAATACAAATACACTCTAAACCAAACAGCAAGAGAAAGCTGGAAAAACAAAACTGAAAGCCTAAACCTAGACAAAGAAGGGAAAAAACTATGGAAGCTAGTCAGAGCCATGAATGACGAAACCCCTTCAAACAAACAAATTACCATCAAGAAGGGCGAAAACTTGCTCACTGGAAAAAAAGCCGCAAACGCTGTTGTCGAACACTATGCCAGAGTAAACCACATCGAGGTCTCTGCAGATAGGCATACATACATTAGTGAAGAGCAAAATGGGCACGACAACATCAATACGGCACCAGAAGAGCATATTATGGCCAAATTAACAATAAGTGAAATGGAAGAGGTCATGAGAACATTAAAGAAAAGGAAATCTCCTGGAAAAGACTGGATAACAAACGAAATGCTGATGGTGCTGGGCCAAACAGCGAAGAGGAAACTGCTATCGGTCCTGAACCAAAGCTGGAAAAGGGGTATTGTACCCCAGGCATGGAAAGACGCAGTACTTGTACCAGTACCAAAGAAAGGAAAAGACAAAACAGATTCAAATGGATACAGGCCTAAAAGCCTACTCAGATGTGTCGCAAACTGAAGGAACGTATGATAAACACCAGACTGATGTGGCTTCTGGAAGAAAAACGAATACTAATTCCACAGCAAGCCGGCTTTAGACAGCACAGATCCACTGAGGACTAGGTCATCCTCATAGCCCAGGAAATAGAATATGCCTACCAGGCACAGAAACACACAGTAGCGGCCTGGAAAAGGCATTTGACAAAGTCTGGAAAGACGGACTTAGAGTCAATCTAAGGAGAAGTAAAGTTTGTGGGAGAATGTACAAGTGGATCAACCACTACCTTAAAAAAATAATGGCCAGAGTCCAAGTACAAGGGCAGATGAGCAAAAAGGTGACACTCGAGAAGGGAGTACCCCAAGGGGGGAGTACTGTCACCCACACTCTTCCTGGTGCATATAAACGACATTACAGAGAATATACCAAGAAGAGTCCATAGCTCAATGTTTGCAGACGATTTGGCTATGTGGACCTCTGAAAAGAATCTCACCATAGCATGAAATCGGATGCAGCAGGCCCTAACATCGCTGGAAGAGTGGGCGAACTCATGGCTGGTCAAAATAAACGAGGAGAAAACCACATGTACAATTTTCTCGCTTTCAATCAAACCCCAAAACACCAAATTAAGTCTAAATGGCAAATTCCTGCAGCCAAACGACAACCCAAACTATCTGGGAGTCACATTTGATCGGCGCATGATCTGGAAACGTCAGATCGAGAGAAACCGAATGATAGCCAGGGAAAGAATGGCAATCATGAGGAAACGTGATGGCACAAGCTGGGGAGCAGACTAAAGCATACTAAAGAAACTGTACACTGGAAGAGTGAGACCAGTTCTCGAGTATGGCATTGCGGCATGGACAACAGCAGCAAAGGCGAACTTCGATAAAGTTAGCAAACTTCAAAACCAAGCCAAGAGAGTTATAACAGAAGCCATGAAATCAACGCCAATTGTAGAACTTGAAAAGATTACAAAACTGCAATCCATGTCCGATAGAAGAGACTGCAGAGCCCAGCTGCAGTCAGAGAAACTCCGAAGATTGACTGACCATCCAATGCCCCAGAGACTAAACAATTTGGGAAATGGGAAACTAAAGCGGAGAAACTTTGCAGAAATAGCCAAAGCAAAGATGCACGAAGATCCCATAAACGCACTAACAACACCAAAGCCCATCCCTACTGTACGAAAACCTACCTTGGGGCAGGATATATTTCCAGAGGTGGTAGAAAATATACCAGGTATCGGAAACACAAACTGCCAGACTGAAAAAGAGAGGAGAGATACTACCCTAAGCTTTATATCGAAAAACTACCCAAGCATGGACTGGACCCATGCATACACCGACGGTTCTGTAACAAACACTACACAGAACGGAGGGGCAGGAGCATTCCTGAACCTACAAAATGGCAGAAAAATAACACTGTCATTTGCTACTGGTAAGTACACAAGCAATTTCAGAGCGGAGGCAGAGGCACTGAGGGCGGCAGTGGAAGAAATGGTGACACATAAAGAAAATGAAAGCCATACAGTCCTGCTTACAGATGCTCTGGTCGTAGTCACAGCGCTAAAAAGCCAGAAAAACACAGAGCTTTAATGACTTAAGAGCAGTACTCTGTCAACTATGCCAGCAGTCCGCACCAAAAAGGGTAGTGGTACAGTGGGTCCCATCACACTGCAACATCCAAGGCAACGAGGAGGCAGACGGACTGGCAAAAGAAGGTGCAAGTCTACCACAAACAGATACTAGTATGACGTACGAAGAGTAAAACGGCTTTTTAAAGCCAGATACATGACCAAATGGGAAACTGAACATACCGGCTACACCAAAAACGATGCGTATTACCAGTTGAACAGAAGAGTACAGGTCGTTGTCTTCAGACTTCGCACTGGCCACAATAGACTGAGGTACCACCTATTCAACAAATTGAAGATAAGTGGTACCGACGAATGCCTGTGTGGTACCGGGAAAATGACCGCTGAGCATCTGCTAGAGAACTGCCTGACATACGAGGATCAGAGAGAGCAGATGTGGTCATCACCAGTGGAACCACAAGACAAGCTCTTTGGTAGTGTCGACAGCCTCAGGATGACCGCCGCTTTTTCGAAAAAATAATGGTTACTGTCTGACTGTGTACGATGAAGAAGAAGACGAAGAAGAACGGTGCATGCTATTCTCGTGTTTTATAAGCTCCTCCCCATGACGCTTCTGTACGGTGAGCTCAGAACAGAAAGACGCTCTTCAAGTAGTTCGACGAATCGATACAGCGACTTCTTATAATGTCTCTGAAAAGCTTCAACATTGAAGTCGTGCATAGGCGATCATCATCATCATCATCATCATCATCATCATCATCATCATCATCATCATCATCATCATCAGTTCAATAATCTAAAAGGAGGTTTAGTCATCGTTTTTGCAGTTTATAGTACCAGCTCTAGTCATACAACAACGGTGTGTCTTGGGCCACTGCAAACCTGGCGGAGCCCATCCCTCTCCAGGTGGCAACTCATTTTAGTCGTGTCTAAATTTCATACAACAAAGCTGACACTGTCTTCAGCTAGGACGAAGGGCAATCATCGTGTGATCTAGACCGTGAAATATGACACATGTTTAAACGTAGTGCTATTCATATAGCCGATGTCCATTCCAGGATAACCGACCGGAATAACACACACAAAACTAACGAATTAAATGGAAAACATCAACACCTTTCCTTGAACACAAGTTTGTCGTCGACTGGTGGGAATTCCCGGCAAATCCATCGTCTGGCAGCATCTATAATGAACAAAAATAGAAGAGCACTGCAGACGCGCTGCCAGTTATGGTGCCATCTTTGCTGCTCTTCCACATTCATGGGAGATGCTTGCACATAATCATTTCACTTGGTGCGCTAGGATCACACAATGTGCTCCGAATGCAGAGTGACAGAACATCACCGAGGCTCGGAGAAAGCGAGCCGCCCAAAAAAACAGAACAGAACTTACGACTTCCCAGCAGCTGACTCCAAATATGTATGTTCTATTGGGCAGAGTCTGCCGTGCCAGAAATGGACTGTACAGTCTTATCACAGGATCAATTCTCGTTGGGCCCCTATTTTCTCTAAAATGTCCATAGTTGTCTTCCATTCTTCCAATGAGATCTGCCTCATTCATATATTTAAATATATTAGGCGTGTTCAAATGAAACCGGACAGAGTGGCTTTATTACAAACATATAAATGTTACATCATCTAGTGTGACAGAATTGAATATAGCAATTTTTATGAAGCAAACATGCCACAGGGTTAGCTAGAAAAAGTCGCCATTTGCATTCAGACACATATCCTGCTGCTTGGGTAGATGGCGGATGCCGCGTTCGAAAATAATGACTTTTGTGTCTCTTTTGAACCGCTTTTTCAAATAGTGAACGGTTGCTGGAAATAGATCATCTGAAGACAGGTCAGTTTTACCCTACAAATGACAGGGCGTTGCTACGGAAAACCAGCTCAAATCGAGAGGAGCCGCAGACACTTTGGTTCACGTACCAGGCTGATAAGCCAAGGGCGCGAGGCTACCATGTGGGGGATTACGGCCGAACCCTTGTAAGCCGCAATCCCGCCCAAAATCTCAGCACCACTGCAATGGGAGGCTCCTACATGCTCGGGACCTGGGGCTTGCGCCCCAGCCCTATCAGGTAGAGCCACAGTAAGAGGTTCTTGCCGCCCGCCAACCAAAGCGGGCGGACAACTGCTTGATACTCACCCTATACGGCGATGGGGTGCGAAAAAACACCAACCAAAGACTTAGAACCTGGTCGGGGTGTCGAAAACAGTAGAGCAGCCACCTCACTGTGATCTGTCAAGACTCAACCACTGACCATGAGAGTTGTCCGCACACCAGGCGATCAACATCTCTGTGACATTACCAGGCTTGTCCTCTGGCGAAATGCACTCCGGCTACGATATCTACCTCTGTACGTTATCAGCTATAACTATCATGCTGGACGCAGAAGAGATGCAGACCAGCGGACATTGCACACCTGCCCCACTGTGTCAACACCCCAGGTGGCGGGGAATGCTAGGCGTACCATCCCTGCATAGAAGCCAAGAAAATAAAGGGAAAAAGAGATACCCCACTCACATGCAAATGCTACGTTTCTGGCAGGACGTGACGATCCTGGGATACAGACACACTGGACTGCCTCTCTTCCGGGTAAACCAGTCCATCTCATATATCACATATCATCATTGCACCCTATAGACACGAGTAGTGAAGACTCGAAAGTCTGGTAAGACAACTTCCATAGGAGAGAAAACTCTGATCGTAAACAACTGCTGCCTTGCAGATAGGCTGGGGACAGCCAAAGGCTAAGGAGGGCATCCATACAGAAACGCCTGTTGAAATCGGATGCACGGGGCCGCAAGCCTAACAAAACAGTGCAACGTAAATCACAGTATGATGGCAGCACAACCTATTCGAAAAACGTATGGCGCTCATCCTGAGGAGACCCGCCAGGCAGCGATAGCGCCGGGCCTCACGCCTCGAAGGGGCCCACCCTTGACTACTGGTGGTCACCCACCCATGTGTCGTGGAGTCAAGGCACATGGCTATGGGGTAACGTCTATTGGCCAAAACATCAAGACCCTCAAAATACTACAGTGGAATGCGGAGGGAGTCATTAACAAAAAACTTTCCCTAACACACCACCTGCATGAAGGTAAGATTGACGTGGCATGTATCCAGGAAACGCACCTCAACAATAACCATAAATTCTCAATCAGAGGATACCAGACCTTCCGTCTAGATAGAGAAGGCTACAAAGGAGGGGTCCTGATACTGACCAGAAACAGCATACCGAGTAGCGCGGTACCTGTCAATCACACCGGACAAGCAGAAATTGTAGGAGTTGACATAATGGCTCAAGAGACGAAACTTCGCATTTTCAATCTGTACGGACCACCAAACAGAGACCTATCGCTCTCGAGTATGGAGGTCAGAGACTCCAACTGCATAGTAGTTGGAGATTTCAACAGCCACTCGGAGAGATGGGGATACTCTGACACAGACAGTAGAGGTGACGAAGTGGAAGATTGGGAGATAGATGCAAATCTCTCCCTAATCAATAGGCCGGAGGATAGCCCTAGCTTCTATTCAAGAACATGGCATACCACCTCGACTCCAGATTTAGCCTTCTCCACACAGGACATACACTATAAAATAGACCGCCAGGTGCTGAACCAACTGGCAGGTAGCGACCACAGGCCGATCAGGCTAACCATTGAAATGGAAGTAAGCCCACAGGAAACAAAACCGCTCCCACGTTGGAATTACAAACGAGCCGACTGGGACAGATTTGCAATCCTGACAGATGGGCTGTGTGAAACCATCAACACACGAAACACCAAAATGAAGCCCATGGTGGAGAGCCTAAGCAAGGCAATAATGCAAGCCGCCACTGAAACCATCCCAAGAGGAGCTAGGAAAAACTATAAGCCCTACTGGAATGATGAGTTACAGAAAGTGGAAGATGCAGTAACAAATGCTAGGAACATGGCAGAACGAGAAAAATCCATGGAGGCAAACATCGCCCTCAAAGCCGCCGCGGCGAAGTACAAACACACTCTCAAGCAAACAGCAAGAGAAAGTTGGAAAAATAAAACGGAAAGTCTGAACCTGGACAAAGACGGGAACAAGATATGGAAGCTAGTCAGAGCCATGAACGACGAAACTCCGTCAAATAAACAAATTACTATCAAGCAGGGCGAGAACTTGATCACAGGTAAGAAAGCCGCAAACGCCTTTGTCGATCACTATGCCAGAGCAAACCACATCGAGGTCCCTGCAGATACGCATACAGACATTAGCGAAGAGCTAAAGGGACACGAAAACGTAAATACGGCTCCTGAAGAGCACATGATGGCCAAACTAACAATGCGCGAAATGGAAGAGGCTATGAGTACACTAAAGAAAAGGAAATCTCCCGGAAAAGACGGGATAACAAACGAAATGCTGATGGGGCTGGGCCAAACAGCGAAAAAGAAACTACTATCAGTCCTGAACCAAAGCTGGAAAAGGGGTATTGTACCCCAGGCATGGAAAGATGCAATACTGGTACCAGTACCAAAAACAGGGAAGGACAAAACAGATCCAAATGGATACAGGCCCATAAGCCTACTGAGCTGTGTTGGCAAGCTGATGGAACGGATGATAAACACCAGACTGATGTGGCATCTGGAAGAAAAACGAATACTAATTCCACAGCAAGCCGGCTTTAGACAGCACAGATCCACTGAGGACCAGGTCATCCTCATAGCCCAGGACATAGAAGATGCCTACCAGGCACAGAAACACACAGTAGCTGTTTGGGTGGATCTGGAAAAGGCATTTGACAAAGTCTGGAAGGATGGACTTAGAGTCAAGCTAAGAAGAAGTGATGTCTGTGGGAAGATGTACAAGTGGATCAACCACTACCTCAAACAAAGAACGGCCAGAGTCCAAATACAAGGGCAGATGAGCAAAAAGGTGACACTCGAGCAGGGAGTACCCCAAGGGGGAGTATTGTCACCCACACTCTTCCTGGTATATATAAACGATATTACAGAGAATATACCAAGAAGAGTCCATAGCTCAATGTTTGCAGACGATCTGGCTATGTGGACCTCTGAAAAGAATCTCACCATAGCAAGAAATCGGATGCAGACGGCCCTAACATCGCTGGAAGAGTGGGCAAACTCATGGCTGGTCAAAATAAACGAGGAGAAAACCACGTGCACAATATTCTCGCTCTCATTAAAACCCCAAAGTACCAAGTTAAGTCTGAATGGCAAAATCCTGCAGCCAAACGACAACCCAACCTATCTGGGAGTCACATTTAATCGGCGCATGACGTGGAAAAGTCAGATTGAGAGAAACCGAATGAAAGCCAGAGAAAGAATGGCGATCATGAGAAAACTTGCTGGCACAAGCTGGGGAGCAGACGAAGGCATACTAAAGAAACTGTACACTGGAAGAGTGAGACCAGTTCTCGAGTATGGCATCGCGGCATGGACAACCGCAGCGAAGGCGAACTTCGATAAAGTTAACAAACTTCAAAACCAAGCCATGAGAATTATAACAGGTGGCATGAAGTCAACGCCAATTGTAGAACTCGAAAAGATTACAAAATTGCAATCCATGACCGATAGAAGAGACTGCAGAACCCAGCTGCAGTCAGAGAAACTCAGAAGACTGACGGACCATCCAATGTACCAGAGACTAAACAATTTGGGAAATGGGAAACTAAAGCGGAGAAACTTTGCAGAAATAGCCAAAGCAAAGATGCACGAAGATCCCATAAACGCACTAAAAACACCAAAACCCATCACTACTGTACGAAAACCTACTTGGCGGCAGGATATATTTCCAGAGGTGGTAGAAAATATACCAGGTATTGCAAACAAGAACTGCCAGAGTGAAAAAGAAAGGAGAGACACTACCCTAAGCTTCATAACGAAAAGCTACCCAAGCATGGACTGGACCCATGCATACACCGACGGTTCTGTAACAAACACTACACAGAACGGAGGGGCAGGAGCATTCCTGAACCTACCAAATGGCAGAAAAATAACACTGTCATTCGCTACTGGTAAGTACACAAGCAATTTCAGAGCGGAGGCAGAGGCACTGAGGGCGGCAGTGGAAGAAATGGTAACACACAGTGAAAATAAGAGCCATATAGTCCTGCTGACAGATGCTCTCGAAGTAGTCACAGCGCTAAAAAGCCAGAAAAACACTGAGCTTAATGACTTAAGAGCAGCACTCTGCAAACTGTGCCAGCAGTCCGCACCAAAAAGGGTAGTGGTACAGTGGGTTCCGTTACACTGCAACATCCAAGGCAACGAGGAGGCAGACAGACTGGCAAAAGAAGGTGCAAGGCTACCACAAACAGATACCAATATGACGTACGAAGAGTCAAAACGGCTTATCAAAGCCAGATACATGGCCAAATGGGAAACCGAACATACTGGTTACACCAAAAACGATGCCTATTACCAGTTGAACCGAAGAGAGCAGGTCGTTGTCTTCAGACTTCGCACTGGCCACAACAGACTGAGGTACCACCTATTCAACAAATTGAAGATAGGGTGTACCGACGAATGCCCGTGCGGTACTGGTAAAATGACCACTGAACATCTGCTGCAGAACTGCCCGACATACGAGGATCAGAGAGAGCAGATGTGGCCATTGCCAGTGGAACTGCAAGACAAGCTCTATGGTAGTGGCGAGAGTCTCAGGATGACCGCCGCTTTTTTCGAGAAAATAATGGTTACTGTCTGACTGTGTACGCAGAAGAAGAAGAAGAAGAAGAACCGCTTTTTCACAGAGGCCATGCTGTCTGCATCGGAGTCGAATCTTTATCCCTTCATAAATTTTGTAAAGTGTCCGAACAAATGCAAGTCACAAGGGGACATATCGAGTTTATAGGATGGGTGTTGCAGTACTTCCCACTTCTTCTGTGCTAACGCTTTCTGAACAATGTTCGCGGAATGTGGACGCGTATTGTTGTGCAACAGAATCACACAACGCGAAAGCATGCCGGGTCGTTTATTTGTTATTGCTGTATGCAGCTTTTCTAGTGTGTCATTGTAGTGCATGGCATTGATGTCCACTCCAAGCTCTTTAAAGTCTACCAACAAAAGTCCGTCATGATAGAATAAAAACGCTGTCAGCATAACCTTGCCAGCGGAAATGTATGACATAAATTTGTTTGTTTCAGTGATATGGGATGTTTCCATTGCATGCTATCATTTTTACTGCTCGGATCAAAGTGGTGTCACCACGATTCCTCACCTGCCACCATGCGCAAAAGAAACGAATCACCCTCCTTTTCGTATCGCAGGAAGTGGCTCAAACTCCATCCCATACGTTTTTCCTTATGGAGGTTGGTCAGCAACCGAGGTACCCATTGTGAACACACATTACGATACTTCAAATTCATGCTTACCACCATTTGAACTGGCCCTAGTGACACAGTGAATTCCTCTGCTAGCGAACGTCTGCTCCGGAGACAGTCCACCCGAATTGCTACATGTATTTCAGTGATGGCATTATCTGCCGAAACAATATGCGACTGACCTGCTCTCGGAAGAGGTTTCGTTAACTCGTTGTCCAGTTCTTCACTTTTTGTCTACGACACACTTTTATCACCATACACTGCCTGCATTCTGTGATGAATGTCAACTGGTCGACATCCTTCAGCTGTTAGAAACAGAATCACAGATCTCCATGTTTTCAACGGTCTGTTGAGGAAACTATGAGTCGCTGTATAATTAAATTTTGCTAAATCGACGGTTAGTATGTGCCCCTTTACAGTAGAAGTGGCATCACCATGCGCATCGTACGTATGCTCACTTGTTGCAGTTTGGTACGGTTACATTTGAAGACGCCTCTAATATATATATATATATATAAATTTATACAAAAAAAAAACCATATTGTTTTTATATTTGAAATCATGGTATTCAAAGATTTAGGTCGTGTCTGCTGCCAGGAAGTAGAAGGTCATCCGTAGTACGTTCTTTATTGCCTAATGTTTATCTCCTGCTCCTTACTATGTATTGTGGAAAGTACATTACGTATTGCGAAGGAATTTCATAACTTTTCATAATTTTCTTAACATCGACTAGCAGCCTTCTTCAATAAATCTGTTCTTTACTTTGATCACCAATTCACATAGAGCTTGTTCGCTTTCAGCTGGTAGAAATGTGTGATATGTTGTTTTTGTTTTTGGCTTGGCTTGGCTAGGCTTCGTTCGTTCTCAATCTCCAGCTACTAAACCCTGAGACGGGCCTAAATAGCAGAATGTAGTCCAGAGAACGGAATGCGTTGTGTCGTAGTTTACAGCTTGACTGCGATATTTGCACCTTTCGGTCCAACACATCCGATTTCAGCAAACATTTTTTGAGTACCGGGTTAACATTTCCTCTTCGATCTCTTCTCCTTAGCCACTCTGCTCTGTATCAGCCTGTTAACCAGGATCACCGCATGGAGGTGTAGAAGGGTCTTGGCAGCTCTGGTTCGCTGACCCTGACGCTAGCAGTCAGATATGGGTCGCTGACCGCCGCAGCTCATGCGTTGATCAGTATCTTGATCCCGTTTTTATTTTGTTATGCCCGCTTAAAAGTTGACACACTAAGCAATCTACATAAAGCAATAACAAATAAATGACCCGGCATGCTTTCGCGTGGTGTGATTCTGTTGCACAACAATGCGCGTCCACATGTCGTGAAATGTTGAAAATTTTGAGATCTTTATTTATATCATCTTTCTATGTTTTTTTCAGTCTTGTTGCTATTTTAATCATTACGAGATTGAGATTAGAAATTGCTTTGGCCCCTGGATATATTTTTCTAAGATTTGACACCATTTTTGAATCTGTCTTTTTACTGTCAACTTTTATCATAATAAAATCGATCTGATTTCTTGCTATATCTTCTTGATTTTTTCACGTGTATAATCTTTTTGGAGTTGGAACAAGTTATATATACAACAAATTGGTTCTCGTCAGAAATAGTGTATAGGCTTATCTCTTATGGTTCTTGCGTCTTATGTCACCCCAAAACAAAAGAAATATATATCTTTAGCACTGGATTTGAGTTAGTGACGTCACAGAATAGTCCACTTTTAACTGTTCGATGCATCACACATTCCACGAGAATAAAAGAAAATGTATATTTCCACTTCTGCCTATTTCTGCAATTTTAGCATTGAATTGCTTGGGTTAGGATTAATTTCGGATTCGTGTTTAGGTTATGGTTAAGATTACGTGAGTGATATGTTTAGGTTAGGTTTTTGGTTTGCGTTAGGGTAGGGTTAGGGATAGGGTTAGCATTTATTTCTACGCTACTATCCATCTAAGTCCTTACTTATTTATTTAAAATAAAATTACATCAACCAGTCTTACCCTTAACCCGAAAAGGATTGTCCTGTTACAGTCATCAGCTGGAAATAAATTGGATTCTGTTTGGCGATGAATTGAGACTCAAGTACCTCGCCTGTTTATCTTAGTCTAGATTACCTGTGCCACATATATTCTTATATTTGCAATTTTGTCCTATATTTGACTTTTTCATTATCCTAATATTATTAGATTATATGGTAAATTGAATTGGTTTGGTGGTCGGTTTTAGGTTCTGAAACCTGCCGAAGACGGATGTGTCGGACCGAACGGTACAAATATCGCATTAAAGCTGTAAACTAATGACACAACGCATTCCTTTCTTCGGACTACATCATGCTACTTGCAAAGTCCTGTTCATGGCTTGGTATTGGGAGGTTTAGAACGAACACAGAAGAAGAAGAAGAGGAGGTTCTGGAAATACTCTTCTATTTCTTCTTCAGTTGGTGCATACGTTTGTATATCTACATGTGTATTCATTTCTTTGTCCTTCCCTGACTTCAGTCAATACCATTGTCTGACTCGCCAATGTCTGTTGGTCACATCATATCATTTGTTAACGTATGCCTTATTGACGTTGCGTAACAGTTGATAGTTTCCAATCAGTTCTTCTTTTGATTTTGCTTTTTAGTTGCTGTAAAGCTATTTATGGTGTTCTAATCTCATGCTGCATATGTGCTTAGAAAAATTTGTGTCATATATTCAATCCAATTTATTCTTTGTCTTCCGATGTAAAGAATGAACTGTGCTGTTTCTACTTTCTCTCGGAAAAACTAGTCTTTCCCACTGCTTGTAGAAGTCATAACCAAACATTATATAATCTTTCGTATTCTATGTAGAGCACACGGTTACATCTGCTGCTCCAAATATATTTCTTAAAATTGGCGATCATTACTTGTCAATCAAACTGGTAGGATTTCTTGTGAGAACAGGAGAGCGATGTTATCGATTGACGTTTTATCTGCATGATATGCTCTTTATTGCTGAACCTCTTCCTATCGTTTGATAATCTGCACTTCGTGTTGTCACTTATTTCAATTCACACATGTACACGCTTATGATTATATTGCAAACTCGTTCTTCATTGAAGGTTGCTTTCAAAAAATAAAACATAAATTAGGTAGTGAAGGCGGTTCACAAGTAATACGACACAGAAATAAGGTAGTAAACTTTGCTCACAAGAAATAAAACAGAGGAAGAAGGAAGTGATAGTTGCGCATAAGGAATAAAAGAGAGAAGCAAGGAAGTGGGAGTGGCACATAAACAATGTGTATCTATTTTTTTATGGCTGAGACAGGACGTATTTGAGCTCAATAATGAGGTTAGTTATGTGTGTCTGACTTATTTAACAGACTCCATATAGTTCTCTTAGCAAAATAGGTCTTTTAAGGATGATTTCCTCCGATTTTTATTTGGAACATTTTGTATTAGGACAAATTATGATTATGTTAGAAAGCATTCTTCACTTGAATTTGACAAACTGAGAAGTGTGTGGAGTCCAACGACGATTTGGAGACAATGTGTAGAAGAGGACGACAGCACAAAGCATGTATCCTAAAGGTCAGAAGTAGAAATTATGATTGTACAAAACAGAAATGAATGGCTGCTAGAAAATATCATCCGGGTAACGAATAGTACATACAATGAAGGTTGCCAGGCTGCCATGAAACAGCCCGTTTCCAGGGATCGCTACTAGGAAGCCGAGATGAGGGTTTTGGCGAATATGTTCTGCCTGACCCTGACTAACATGTCTGATCAGTAAATTTTGCCTGTCCAGACGTCAGTCTTCCTCCCCTGATGATGATGTTAAAAATGCTGATAAAAACGATTATCTAATTACGACGATAATAATAAGGCCGAAAATGACAACTATACAAATAATGCTGATCATAATACCGATGCAAATACTAAATATGATGATGATATTAACAATGATAATAATTATAATAACAATTGTAATAAAAGCAATAATATTAATTATTATTATTTAACAATTAGGGTATTGATAGTAATGGTAACGATACTTATAATAATTATAATAGCAATAATGATGGCGATGATAATAATGAAAATAATGATCCACATGATAATAATGAAAATAATGATCCACGTGATAATAATAAAAATAATGATCCACGTGATAATAATGCAAATAATGATCCACGTGATAATAATGATTCCATCTATTCTGATATCATAATAATGAAAATAATGATCCACGTGATAATAATGAAAATAATGATCCACGTGATAATAATGATTCCATCTATTCTGATATCATAATAATGAAAATAATGATCCACGTGATAATAATGAAAATAATGATCCACGTGATAATAATGAAAATAATGATCCACGTGATAATAATGATTCCATCTATTCTG
This sequence comes from Ariolimax columbianus, assembly GCA_036924085.1. Classification (NCBI taxonomy): domain Eukaryota; kingdom Metazoa; phylum Mollusca; class Gastropoda; order Stylommatophora; family Arionidae; genus Ariolimax; species Ariolimax columbianus. Next base: position 40,954,080 of record JAVGWX010000004.1, on the reverse strand, counting down.
ATATCATAATAATGAAAATAATGATCCACGTGATAATAATGAAAATAATGATCCACGTGATAATAATGATTCCATCTATTCTGATATCATAATAATGAAAATAATGATCCACGTGATAATAATGAAAATAATGATCCACGTGATAATAATGAAAATAATGATCCACGTGATAATGAAAATAATGATCCACATGATAATACTGATTCCATCTATTCTGATATCATAATAATGATCATATTGATGATGTTTTTTCTAATTATAGCAACTGGTAATAACACTACTGATAATGATCCTTATAATGGTATTTTAAAAATAAAACTAATAATGGTGATGGTAATACGAATAATAATAGTGACTAATATGATGCTTGTAATTATTAAAATAATGGGAATGAGGATGAGAACACAGATGATGGTGATATAATAATGGTGCGGGCGATATTGGAATCGATGTGTAAATTATTATTTCTATGAAGAAAAATGTATTAGTGAGAATCAGATAGTGTGATGATAATGATGTCGATAAGGACAACGAATTGGCGATGTTGATGCTGATGTCGGTGAAAATTAGATAATGGCGATGTTTATACTCTTGTTGGTGGACTTAAGAAAATGACGTTGATGATATTGATGTTGTGGGAATAAGAAAGTGACATTGATGATATTGATGGTGTGGGAATAAGAAAGTGGTATTAATGATAGTGATGTTGTGGGAATAAGAAAGTGACGTTGATGATATTGATGTTGTGGGATTAAGAAAGTGGTATTAATGATATTGATGTTGTGGGAATAAGAAAGTGGTATTAATGATATTGATGTTGTGGGAATAATAACGTGATATTAGCGAAATTGATGTTGTGGGAATAAGAAAGTGATGTTTAACATATTGATGTTGTGGGAATAAGAAAGTGATGTTTATGATATTGATGTTGTGGGAATAAGAAAGTGATGTTAATGATATTGATCTTGTGGAAATAAGAAAGTGATGTTTATGATAATGACAATAATAATGAAAGTGACAATGAAGGTTTAAGAAGTGATGAAAAATATACACGCGACTAAGAGTTCTGGAGAACATAAAACAGAGAAAATGATTTTCAGCAAATTTATCTGACAATTTTGGGTTCTATGATTTAAGATGGGCTGCTTGCAACAAATGAAATAGATTGGACGCGCTAAGAGTTTTTGGAACGCAGACAAGAATAGTTAATTGTCTTTGACAGATCTGTCGACTCCCAAGATGCGTCGTGATAAATTTACTAGCCGTGTGCTGGAATAGTTTATGATTGGAGAGAAAATAAACGCGGCAGATCTTATGGGATTCATGTCGTGGACAGCAATGCTCGGATTGCCAGGAATAAAGATAACAACTGTTTTGGTACTGAATGCTAAAAGTCGATAAAATCATAAATATATATTGCTCTGTTACAGGGTTTGGATAGAAACAAATCGATCTCACGTAACAGCCACGTGAACAAACTAAAACACATAGCAAATCAAAACAAAATCAATGCAAATGGCAATAGATATAGTACATCACTTAAAATGGCAGTCGTAAACTAATAAGTACAAAGATATACAAAGGGTCGGACATGTTTATTCAAATGTAACTACATATGACTGCCAGTCCGATCTTAGCGTGACAAACGCTACTGCACGTAGGGCACACGTGAAGAGCTTTAGTAATTGGCCTGCCTTGCATTTTTTCATTTCGTGCTGCTTGCTTTTCCTTCGGCTCAGTAATGGTCCTCTACTCAGCGGTGCAATCACCATTTGTGATGGCAGTACGCCAGGCTGAACGAATTGCAGCAAGCAGTACCCAGGCAGCAACATCAAAGAAACTTTTAGTGTGTCTTTGTGTCGTTTTGTTTGTCTCTACTCCACCCCCAACCTCATCCCACCCCTCCCAGTGCTGTATTGAGCTCACCGTACATCAGTTTTTTAGGGGAGCGTTCATCTGACATGCGAACAACATGCGCTGTCCATCTGATCTGTGCTCCCTGTAGCAGCGAATGGATGCCAGAGAGTATCGTCCTGCTGAGGACTACAGAGTTTGGCAGTCTATCCTGCCAATTGATCCTGAGCAGTCTACCGAGACATGCCTGCTAAGGGATGTACATATGGCGCATGCGTAGAGACGTGTGATAAGTACAACAGCACGATACACACTTATCTTAGTCTCAAACGTTTTGAGGTCAGACGAAAGCAACACTCGTCTTGGAAATCCTACAGTGGATCTCAATATTTCCTTCTCTGGTGAGGGTACTACCAAGGTAGGTTAAGCTGCCAAATGCTTTTAGACGATATTCCTGTACAGTGACGTTTGGTTTGGGGTATGGCTCCCCGGGCGCAGGTAAAAACAACACCTCCGTTTTATTGATGATGACCCAAACACACAAATTAGTGCATGCAGTTGAAAACTGGTTGCTGGTTGCTTGCATTTCCTGCTCTGAGCACGTTTTATTTGTGCAGTCGTGGACAAACATATATAAGATAGTTGCTTTTGTATTTATGTAAGGAACAGCTGCCCATCCGTCCGGTATCTGATCTGTATGTCAGTGTCACAGTCACGTGTTGCACCAGAAAGCATGGATGCAAATACAATGCTAAAAAGTGTTGGGCCAGCACACAGCCCAGATTGACTCCATTTATATCTGGGAATGCTGCATAGAGTTAACTATCATTCAGTACGCGAGCCGACATGCATCATGAAACTGGCAACAACTGTGATTAATTTTTCTAAACAACCGAATTACGCCATGATTTTCCAGTCTTTGCCTGTTAACGATGTCAAAGGCCTTAGTCAGGTCAATAAAAGTTGTGTACAAATCGTGATGCTCTTCTGCCATTTCTCTTGGATTTGACTGTAAAAATCCTGTAAACCGTTCCACGACCAGCTCAGAAACCACATTGACTCTCTGAAAGTAGCTTCTGCTCGAGATGAGTTATCAAGTGGTTTGAGCAAGACTCGAGTTAGATTTTTTTCAGCGAGCGATATGTGGGAGGTTCCTTTGTGGTTAGCACAAGATTGATGATTGCCCTTGTGTTGTGTGGATGTGGACATTGGGGGTTTCGTTCAGTTCCTGCGGCACATGACCTATATTCTAAATTAAGTAACTGAGCACCGGGCCTCAGGTTTTGTAGAGCTCAGCAGGAATAGCATCTGCCCCCGGGGGCTTTGCCACTGGGCACTAAGCTGATTGCTTACTCGACCTCGTCTGTATTGGGCGGGATACCAAGTCTGTCATTGACTGCAACTTAAGGAATGCCTGTTAGGGCTAACTCACTGATAGTGGATCGACAGTTTAGGATACCACCTCACTTCAGGGCACCATAAAACCGCTTTGGGTCATTTGTGTCTGCGTACCGCTGGAATTCATCTGCTTTGCTGTTGATTCAGCATGTTACAAGTCTGGAGCTGGTTCTGGACATTCCTGCAAATATTGGGGAACGCAGACGTTTATGGAACATGAGGAGGGATCTTCTTCTTCTTTTTCGTACGCTGTCAGACGTCAACCTGTATTTTTTTGAAAAAAGCAGCGGTCATTCTGAGGCTGTCGACACTGCCATAGAGCTTGTCTAGTGTTGCCACTTGTGATGGCCACATGTGCTTTCTCTGGTCCTCGTATTTCGGGCAGTTTTGCAGCATATGTTCAGCGGTCATTTTTCCGGTACCACAACTGCATTCGTCAGTGCCACCTATCTTCAGTTTATTGAATAGGTGGTACCTCAGTCTGTTGTGGTCCGTGCGGGGTCTGAAGACCACGACCTGCTCTCTTCTGTTCAATTGGTAATAGGCATAATTTGTGTGTAGCCAGTATGTTCTTTTTCCCATTTGGCCATGTATCTGGCTCTAATAAGCCTACTGGACTCTTCGTAGGTCACACTGTAGTATGTGTCAGTGAAGTTCTAATAAATACTTTTGTGTTTCATCCAGTAAAGTGTTAACAACCTCATCATTGTAATCAGACTAATCTTGGTTTTTGTGAGCTGCGGAGTCCAAATACTCAGAAGCGCAGAATAGACAGCATACTTCAGAAAGGCCCATTTGTCCTCGACTGTTTCTATACATGGCTGTGTGTCCGTCAGCAGGCTGACCAGAGCCCTGGAAAAGTGTTCCGCATGGGGTCCACTATGCAGATTGGAGATGTTAAGTCTCTTCTCAGGTTTCCGGCCGTGGTGATAATTTGGGAAAAAGTAACGAAAACGGGGGATTTACATTGAGTTCGGAGAGCTTTGCAAATGTTTGAAATGTATTAAAATCCAAACATTTAAGGTATCCCATACGGAAGTTTAAACAATTCTGCAGCTCAATCTGGTAACGATCGTCATCATATAAAGTTGGCCAGTACCAACTATCTAATCCTTCTGTTCACGAATGGTGAGATGATGATGATGCGAATGTTCTTTAGAACACCAAGTTCATCATGTCGATCCTTGATCTAATTAAGAACTAACTCCTCTCATCAAGTGTTTCTAACCTCCGTTTCTTATACAGCTGTTTATACATACCTTCATTTTGTTTGCTTCTCAAATACTAAAAACCCAATAATTTTAGCAGTCCAGCGAATATACCCATTATTTCATGCAGCATACGAGGGGATTTCAAATGAATACCTTAGATATATTCTTTTAGTAAATTTATTTTGAAAAAGGGAAACATAACTGTATCGATTTTCAACGTAGTCACCATTGCGTTCGCAAAAAGTCCCATAGCGTGTATTCCTGCAGAAAAAAAAATTATTATGTTTCTATGCGTAATTACTCAAGCACCACCTTCTTAATCTTTTCATCGGATCTGAAAGTTTTTCCTTCCAATGACTTTTTTTAGTCGTACAAAACGTGGAAATCATTTGGCCTAGGTCTGATGAGTAAGGCGGATGTAGTAGACACTGAAACGGGAGGTCCACTATAGTCGCAACCATTGTACGGTCAGTATGGAGTCCAGCATTTTCACGTTGCAAAAGGATCCACGCCGTCCCCGCTTGTTGTAGTGAAAAGCAGACATCACCGCACTCGACCTTCATTCGCCGATGAATATCTTTGGGTTTCACCCCCTCGTTGCTCACAAAATGGATACCAGAACGTTGCTCATCCTTGGTGCATGTAAATAGCGGCTCGACCATCTTTTAACTGTATTTATTACCTATTCCTGTTCTTCTGCACCGTGATGGCACGTGCACTACACTATTGGTATCCTTAGCTGCCATGCTATGACACACTTACATTGAAGATACAATCATACACGTACATTACAGAAACAATCCCACATTTGCATTGAAGTTACAATCGAGAATGTACATTGAAAATGCAATCACACACTTACATTTAAGATATAATCCCACACTTACATTGAAGATATAATCACACACTTACATTTAAGATGCAATTACACACTTACATTGAAGATATAATCATACACTTACATTGAAGATATAATCACACACTCCCATTGAAGATATGATCACACACTTACATTAAAGATATAATCACACACTTACATTGAAGATATAATCCCACACTTACATTGAAGATATAATCACACACTCACATTGAATATAATCACACACTTACATTGAAGATATAATCACACACTTACATTGAAGATATAATCACACACTTACATTGAAGATATAATCACACACTTACATTGAAGATATAATTACACACTTGCATTGAAGATATAATCACACACTTACATTGAAAATATAATCACACACTTACATTGAAGATATAATCACACACTTACATTGAAGATATAATCACACACTTACATTAAAGATATAATCCCACACTTACATTGAAGATATAATCCCACATTCACATTGAAGATATAATCACACACTTACTTTGAAGATATAATCACACACTTACATTAAAGATATAATCCCACACTTACATTGAAGATATAATCCCACATTCACATTGAAGATATAATCACACACTTACTTTGAAGATATAATCACACACTTACATTGAAAATATAATCACACACTTACATTGAAGATATAATCACACACTTACATTGAAGATATAATCACACACTTACATTAAAGATAGAATCCCACACTTACATTGAAGATATAATCCCACATTCACATTGAAGATATAATCACACACTTACATTGAAGATATAATCACACACTTACTTTGAAGATATAATCACACACTTGCATTGAAAATATAATCACACACTTACATTGAAGATATAATCACACACTTACAATGACGAAACAATCGAGAATTTACATTGAAGATAGAATCACACACTTACATTGAAGATATAATCACACACTTACAATGAGGAAACAATCGAGAATTTACATTGAAGATACAATCACACACTTACATTGAAGATAAATTCACACATTTACATTGAAGATGCAATCACACACTTACATTGAAGATATAATCACACATTTACATTGAAGATACAATCACACACTTACATTGAAGATATAATCACACATTTACATTGAAGATACAATCACACATTTACATTGAAGATATAATCACATACTTCAAGAAAGCTGGTTACGCTAACCATTCAATTTTTAATGTAAAAACTGAACTGACTGCACTTACTAAGTGATGTCAATGCTAGGAAATGCAGTAATTATTAGTTGTGACAATTCAGTTGTAAGAGTAATCCACTATAAATGGTTACATGTTTGGCACTTATCGGTCAGCATACATATAAAAGGTCTTCCTAATAAGATAATCTTAGAAAAAACGAATTTTGTTATTCTTTTGTTCTTTATTTTATTTCATTCAGACTTTTCCCACCCGATCTTCATCGCGTCGCCACTGACGTAGTTCAATACTTCCAAGAAAACTAGATTAAACTGCCATCATAACTTCATCAACAACTCCCTCCACTCTGCTGCTGTCCCACTTGTCTCCACTAATTTCAGTCCGACAGCACCGTGGTCCCAACTTGACCGGTAAAGTTGGGAAACAATCGACACAGGAAACATGTCTTGGTGCGTTCAAGATTGCACAACTAAACAGAATAGCAATGGGGAAGCGCTAATAAATCTGTCTTAAACAGGTGCTGATTTTAACAAACACTTTTTGGTGTTGGCACCATAAAAGCTATACACAAACATGGTATTCATGGAATGATACTGCAAGTTCACACCAGACTACATATTAGTCAGACGGAGACAAAGACCAGAAATTAAGGACTCAAGAGTGTTTCCCAACATCTTTATGGACACCGAACATCGTTCTGTTGTACTAACTCAAATACCTACTTTTCATAGCGAAAAGAAGTTGCAAAGACAGATATACGTTCATTTCGCAAAACTTGAGGAGGAAGACATCCGCAAAGATATACAATGTGAAATGAAAGACATATACGAGGCCCATTCAGTAACAACTGACAAAGTGACGGATAAGTGGCAGTGGTTCAAATCAGCACTGATGAACACAGTGAACGCAAAATGCGGTAGAAAGAAACTTCGACAATTCCAAAAGAAAAGAACAGTGTGGTGGAATTAACAGGCACAGGAAGAAATACAAGCTAAGAAAAAATTATACAAGAAGCGGTTGAAATCGAAGTCACAAAAAGATTTCACAATCTACAGACTCGCAAGAACGCATTCGAAAAGCGTGATCAATAACTCCAAAGCATAGTATGGAATAAATACGGCAAACTATGTGTCGCAAGAATCCGAGAGATTTCTTTGAAAGTGTCAGGGCAACGAGAGTTAGAGACGACAGCTTTAACCTCACCACAATTATAAACGACAAACACGGGACTCCGATTTTCGATCCAGAAAAAAAGGAAGGCTCGATGGAGAGAGTATTTCCTAGAACTCCTAAACCCAAATGGAACGCGGAGGTACTCCACTTATACAATTCAAACACATAAACAACAGAGCCCAAAATGTTAATCCAGGAGATTAAGGAAATCTTTTGAAAAAAATCCTAAATCGTTAAGCTGACGGAATAACATGAGAGACAATAAAAAGCTTGTGGATACCTAAGAGTAAAATGGTTACATAGAATATTCTCCATGCCAATCTGGAAAAACAAATGCAACAAAAAGGAGTGCGATACCTACCGGGGAATATCGCTTCTAAGCCACACATGAAAACTATACGCGAAAATCATGGAGCAGAGAGTTCGACCTATCCTAGAACCACAGCTGAGTGGGGCTCAATTTGGTTTCCGATGAGGCAGGACCTGTACAGACGATCTATTGCCCCTAAGACAACTAAGCGAAACAAACATTGAATACGAGCAGAAACTCAACGTGATCAAGAAAAGGCTTTCGATAGAGTAGACAAAAATAAAATATGGGTCATCCTAGACGACTACGGACTACAGGGGCAGCTATTAGAGAATATTAGAGCGCTGTACTAACGGGTGTCAAAGTATAGTAAAAACAACAGATGGTCTGACTGAAACATTGGAGATAACAATCGGGGTGAGACAAGGATGTGTGTTGTCGCCACTACTCTTCAACATAAATATGGATAGAATAGCTCTGCAGGCCAAATTGGAGCATATGTCAAGAAATGCAGAGAAAGAAAGGACAGAGACTGATCAGTTTAACGAACGCCTTTTTTCAGATGATCACTGTCTACTTTATGAGAGTGAAGATGATCAGCAGCAACATCTGACTGCTCTCAACCCTGTGTGTGAAAGATATAGTATGGGAATTAACACTTCCAAAACAGAAACTATGCAGATAAGCAGATCGCCTGAAAACATGAACAGTACGGTAAACGGGACCACGATTAAACAAATGAAAGAGTTCAAGTACTTGCGCAGTGTTTTCACACTAGATGGAGGTTTACATAAAGAGATTGCGATCAGATGTCAAAAAACAAATACGATTGCATACCAGCTGTGACCTTTATTGAATCACTCTAACCTAAACGTGTCCACAAAATGAATGCTTATCCACAGTATATTCATGCCAACTCTCTGTCACCAGTGCCAAACGTGGACTTTAACAAAAACTCTAGAGAAAATGATCACGACATATGAGATGAGATGCCTCTGGAAAACAATCAACGTAACTAGGAGAGACAGAATGCGCAGGATGTGAGAAGAATAGTTGAAGCAAGACCCTGCTCTGAATTTATTGATGAAGTGAGAATCAATTGGTTCAGCCACCTAATGAGAATGCATCCTGACCAACTACCACTGTTCGCCTATAAAGCACAAAGGTCAGGTTTTCGCAACCGTGATAGGCCGAGAACTAGATGGACAGGAAATATTGCGGATATTCGAAATCGTCATGGAATGGCGACCACTTCAGCGACACGTCTATCCCTGAACAGAAAACTACGGCTCTCCACGGCACAAGTGCATAAGACAAGCAGCGCGATGTATTCTAGTAATCGATGACTTTTTGAAGGTATTGAAAAGAGGTTCGGTATTCTAGGTTTGCGCTGTGTCGAGCCAAGCTACTCTCGGCTTTTGTGCAATACAAGATCACAACAATCACGTTGTCTGACTCATTTCCGCATTCTGATTTTCCGGGATATCGTCTCTTTCTTTATTATCTGCAAATGTATGCACATCCCCAATGATAAATTGTCCATCCTGTGCCGTTTCAAACTTCTTGAAACTGCCCGATTTACTGATTCCAGTCCCCCGTTATCTGCGATCATTCTGACCTTCCCTTAAATGATTCTGAAATACATGTCATGAATCGGTTCTCTCCAGCCAACCTTTTATCACAACTCTAAACTCCATGAGGTTTATGAATTTTAACGTTGCCTTTAAAACAAATAAATTTGTCATGATAATCATGGCTTCTACATATCACCTGACCCTACCGACCCATTTTCTGGTTTCCTCCATAACAAATCTAGTGGACATCTAAATCCAATGAGTGCGCGCCCTGGAGTTGTACATCATGAGCAGCCTACATGATATTTTGCGTTTTCGTCTCCGCCACTTTATGTACTATAATATCTCTTACCCCCAAGTTAGCGCAATATCTACCAATCGTCTACATGATGATCTCATTATCAAGCATGCCGACAACCGAGCGGAAATGGAAGCAATTATCTGTCGTGCATGAAGGTCACAAACAACTATCCAACCATTCTCTTAAAGTTGTGAATTCATTTACGGATCCTTTTATATAAATATATATATATATATATATATATATATATGTGTGTGTGTGTGTGTGTGTGTGTGTATGTGTGTGTGTGTGTGTGTATCTGTACATTCACAAATATTGTGGGCCGCAGCCAAACAATAGGGGCACATAATAATGTTCGCTTAGGCGTCAAAGGCCCATTGCAACAGTCGACCACTACCATGTCCAACTACTAATGAGTGTTCGTGCGTAGAATGTTGACTGAAACTCCTACAGACTCTCCAGGTAGATCCCAGTACTCCGCAGCCCCAGGATAAGGGCCGCGAGAAGTGTGTGTTGAGCCAATGTTTGTGTCTGTCCGTGTCTGACTCCCTATTTGTTCGCATTCCGCCACCGTTGCCTCTGAATTGTATCTACCTTCGGGTCAGCGTGGCACTAAATGTGCTGAGAATACGAGGTTGGGGGAGGTATGGTGTAAACCTTCGGTGGATGGGGCCAGGAGGTAGCCGGCTTGATTCCTTGTAGGAAGGCACTTGAGTAGTTATAACCCGAACGGAATTCGGTTATGCAGTCAAGCGGAACGTTCAACGCCATAATAGATTGTTTTCTCACGGTTTAAGCCAGGCACATCCGCAGCAAGAATCAGAATAACAACAGGATAACCGAACAAAAGCACACGAATTCCACAGAATTTAGTTCTTGATACCATCTGGTGAAGGAGTTATGTATCATAATCCGAAAAGAAACTAGTAAACTTCAGAAAACGACACAAACACCGGAGCGAGCCAGTTATGAGAGGCCATGTTACTTATGAATGGAGGCACAGTTTCATGTATATCCTCCATAAAGGATATTAAGGAGAGTTGTACATGAAACTAGCGTTATAGCGTCACCATCAATTAAAATTCAATGATATTAAAAGCGAGCTGCAAATAACTGGATTCAGGCTTCCCTAAAAGCTAGTTAAGTTAAACCAAATGCGTTGGACCTATATTCCACCATCTGCAGAGACAGAAACAAAAAAGAGTGTTCAAGGTATGTTTACTCCTCAATCTGCAGGGACATGAACCCAAAGGATTATCAAGGTATGTTTACTTCACTACAATGAGTGACAGGAACACATAAGGTGTTCACGATATGTTTCTTCAAAGAGTAACTTTTGTTTGTTTATGTTCGTTGCGTCTGTGTGAGAGACTGTTGTTTCGCGCGCGTTCCCAAGTGATTCTTCAAACTATTGATAACGCGCAAACGACATTTTGTGATATTTGTTTTGTCCTTGATAATGTTATTGGGCCTTTAAAATGTTTAGGGCAATCGAAGAACTCACAGACTTTGAGTGGGTTTTTTTTCTTATGCGAAAAAAACATCGACCAATTGAAATTAATTGTCAAATATGTGAAATTTGTGGTGACAATATAATATTATAACACAAGATGCAACATGGGTATCATTTAACACACTTGAATCAAAACTGCAGTCTTTGCAGAATAGTGATTCACCAACACTAAATACGTTCAGACAGGCAATTCCAACCAGAAAAATCGTGTGCTCCGTGTTCTGGGACAGACACTGTGCCCGGTAGAATCCATGCCTCAAGGCCAAACATTCAACCTTATTGCTTACTGTGTAACACCGAAGAAGCTGAATCAGAACAAAATGTGTGGGGTGATGAGTGCGGGACCTCCTTTCGCTTCACTACAACGCACGCTACACTGAAGCTCACAATCAAACCCAAAACATATCATTTGGATGGCTGCACATGGATACTCCCCCCCCCCCCCCCCCTTTCCCGCTTCCTCTTCTAACAGTTGTGTATTGGCACCAAATGACATTCACCAATTCTTGCATTTGCAACGTCACTCGCCGGCTCTCATCTTGACAATATTCTGTGTAGTATTGACTAACACAAGCGGAAGTTTTATACGAGGAGGGCATTCAAAAACGTGTGCATTGCAACGAAAAGTGTCTCAATAATGGTGGAGACTAGTAGACTAACGGGTGAGCAGGGTGATAAGAATTATTCCACCTACGGAACTTGTTCGTATTTCAAATATACATACACAATCTATTTCGGAACCTTTTTCGTATGCACATGTTACTCTCGATATGTATATGTACGTGATATTGTATGTGTTAATATGTATTCTTGTTATTTCATGAATTCTTCAAAGTGTATGCTTAAACGTATATACTTATTAATGGGTACACATTTTATAGCATCCATGTTGTTTCGCCCTTTTCTGCTGCGCCATGGACTAGATAATCACGCAGTGGTCTGCACACAATCCAGGGGTCCTCGTCGGCGACTCCCGGGTAACCGATCTCGTCTACGCTGATGATGTCGTCATATCGGGCTACGATTCTCAAGCTATGGTAGGCTCCCTAAAGGCACTGTGTTGATCGGCTACCCACCTATGCTTGCACCTTTCCTAGACGAAGACGAAAATCCAAAACCACAGTAGGGGCCACACTGCGTTGAGCATCCCCGTGAACGACAACCCTGTTGCAGTCACCGAAGACTTGGTATACCCCGGCAGCCCGTACAATATCACCCGGAAGATGGGCTTTGTGGCTTCATCCATGCACTCGCTCCACATAGTCTGGTTCCAGCGAAGGCTCTCCCTGTATACCAGGCTTCGAATTTACTCCTTCTGCATTGTCCCCATTCTCCTGTACGGCTCCGAGTCCTGGACACAACAGCACCAGGACCAGCAGCGTCTTGAGGTCTTCCACCTGCGCAACCAGAGGCGCATTCTCGGAATCGTTTTGCATGACATGGTTTCTAACAGGGACGTCGTTCGACGCACTCAGCTTGCAAGCATTGTCTAAACGATTGATTGCCGCCGTCTCTCCCATTTTGGTCTAGTTGCCTGCCTTTCCAGGGAAGTCCCAGCTCACGAGATGCTCCGACAGGCTGTGGGGACGAGTTACGAGAAGAAACCGTGCTCATCCTGGAGACGTCCTCGAGATCTCTCACGCAACACCTGGTTAAACAGATCGCCACCTCTCCAACAGAACTGTAGGCCGCCTGGGACGCGACCGTCAGACGTGGTCATGGGCATGGTCGTTCGACGCGACGGCCCTGGTCGCCTAAACTAGTATTGTATGTTTTGATGTGTATGCAATCATCAAGATCATTTTTTTGCCTCACCTACTTTGTCAAAACGTTGGCATACCGTGATTAACACATTCCTGACCACTTTCTGTTTAATGGCTCTCACAATTTGTCGTATTGTATCCATTGTCATAATCCATACTTCTTCTTCTTCTTCTTCTGCGTACACAGTCAGACAGTAACCATTATTTTTTCGAAAAAAGCGGCGGTCATCCTGAGACTCTCGCCACTACCATAGAGCTTGTCTTGCAGTTCCACTGGCAATGGCCACATCTGCTCTCTCTGATCCTCGTATGTCGGGCAGTTCTGCAGCAGATGTTCAGTGGTCATTTTACCAGTACCGCACGGGCATTCGTCGGTACACCCTATCTTCAATTTGTTGAATAGGTGGTACCTCAGTCTATTGTGGCCAGTGCGAAGTCTGAAGACAACGACCTGCTCTCTTCGGTTCAACTGGTAATAGGCATCGTTTTTGGTGTAACCAGTATGTTCGGTTTCCCATTTGGTAATGTACCTGGCTTTGATAAGCCGTTTTGACTCTTCGTACGTCATACTGGTATCTGTTTGTGGTAGCCTTGCACCTTCTTTTGCCAGTCTGTCTGCCTCCTCGTTGCCTTGGATGTTGCAGTGTGACGGAACCCACTGTACCACTACCCTTTTTGGTGCGGACAGCTGGCACAGTTTGCAGAGTGCTGCTCTTAAGTCATTAAGCTCAGTGTTTTTCTGGCTTTTTAGCGCTGTGACTACGGCGAGAGCATCTGTCAGCAAGACTATGTGGCTCTCATTTTCACTGTGTGTTGCCATTTCTTCCACTGCCGCCCTCAGTGCCTCTGCATCCGCTCTGAAATTGCTTGTGTACTTACCAGTAGCGAATGACAGTGTTATTTTTCTGCCATTTGGTAGGTTCAGGAATGCTCCTGCCCCTCCGTTCTGTGTAGTGTTTGTTACAGAACCGTCGGTGTATGCATGGGTCCAGTCCATGCTTGGGTAGCTTTTCGTTATGAAGCTTATGGTAGTGTCTCTCCTTTCTTTTTCGGTCTGGCAGTTTTTGTTTGCAATACCTGGTATATTTTCTACCACCTCTGGAAATATATCCTGCCTCCAAGTAGGTTTTCGTACAGTAGTGATGGGTTTTGGTGTTGTTAGTGCGTTTATGGGATCTTCGTGCATCTTTGCTTTGGCTATTTCTGCAAAGTTTCTCCGCTTTAGTTTCCCAGTTCCCAAATTGTTTAGCCTCTGGTACATTGGATGGTCCGTCAGTCTTCGGAGTTTCTTCTGTCGGTCATGGATTGCAGTTTTGTAATCTTTTCAAGTTCTACAATTGGCGTTGACTTCATGCCACCTGTTATGATTCTCATGGCTTGGTTTTGAAGTTTGTTAACTTTATCGAAGTTCGCCTTCGCTGCTGTTGTCCATGCCGCGATGCCATACTCGAGAACTGGTCTCACTCTTCCAGTGTACAGTTTCTTTAGTATGCCTTCGTCTGCTCCCCAGCTTGTGCCAGCAAGTTTCCTCATGATCGCCATTCTTTCTCTGGCTTTCATTCGGTTTCTCTCAATCTGACTTTTCCATGTCATGCGCCGATCAAATGTGACTCCCAGATAGGTTGGGTTGTCGTTTGGCTGCAGGATTTTGCCATTTAGGCTTAATTTGGTACTTTGGGGTTTTAATGAGAGCGAGAATATTGTGCACGTGGTTTTCTCCTCGTTTATTTTGACCAGCCATGAGTTCGCCCACTCTTCCAGCGATGTTAGGGCCGTTTGCATCCGATTTCTTGCTATGGTGAGATTCTTTTCAGAGGTCCACATAGCCAGATCGTCTGCAAACATTGAGCTATGGACTCTTCTTGGTATATTCTCTGTAATATCGTTTATATATACCAGGAAGAGTGTGGGTGACAGTACTCCCCCTTGGGGTACTCCCTGCTCGAGTGTCACCTTTTTGCTCATCTGCCCTTGTACTTGGACTCTGGCCGTTCTTTGTTTGAGGTAGTGGTTGATCCACTTGTACATCTTCCCACAAACATCACTTCTTCTTAGCTTGACTCTAAGTCCATCCTTCCAGACTTTGTCAAATGCCTTTTCCAGATCCACCCAAACAGCTACTGTGTGTTTCTGTGCCTGGTAGGCATCTTCTATGTCCTGGGCTATGAGGATGACCTGGTCCTCAGTGGATCTGTGCTGTCTAAAGCCGGCTTGCTGTGGAATTAGTATTCGTTTTTCTTCCAGATGCCACATCAGTCTGGTGTTTATCATCCGTTCCATCAGCTTGCCGACACAGCTCAGTAGGCTTATGGGCCTGTATCCATTCGGATCTGTTTTGTCCTTTCCTGTTTTTGGTACTGGTACCAGTATTGCATCTTTCCATGCCTGGGGTACAATACCCCTTTTCCAGCTTTGGTTCAGGACTGATAGTAGTTTTTTCTTCGCTGTTTGGCCCAGCCCCATCAGCATTTCGTTTGTTATCCCGTCTTTTCCGGGAGATTTCCTTCTCTTTAGTGTTCTCATAGCCTCTTCCATTTCGCGCATTGTTAGTTTGGCCATCATGTGCTCTTCAGGAGCCGTATTTATGTTTTCGTGCCCCTTTAGCTCTTCGCTAATGTCTGTATGCTTATCTGCAGGGACCTCGATGTGGTTTGCTCTGGCATAGTGATCGACAAAGGCGTTTGCGGCTTTCTTACCTGTGATCAAGTTCTTGCCTTGCTTGATAGTAATTTGTTTATTTGACGGGGTTTCGTCGTTCATGGCTCTGACTAGCTTCCATAGCTTGTTCCCTTCTTTGTCCAGGTTTAAACTTTCCGTTTTATTTTTCCAACTTTCTCTTGCTGTTTGCTTGAGAGTGTGTTTGTACTTCGCCGCGGCGGCTTTGAGGGCGATGTTTGCTTCCACGGATTTTTCTCGTTCTGCCATGTTCCTAGCATTTGTTACTGCATCTTCCACTTTCTGTAACTCATCATTCCAGTAGGGCTTATAGTTTTTCCTAGCTCCTCTTGGGATGGTTTCAGTGGCGGCTTGCATTATTGCCTTGCTTAGGCTCTCTACCATGGGCTTCATTTTGGTGTTTCGTGTGTTGATGGTTTCACACAGCCCATCTGTCAGGATTGCAAATCTGTCCCAGTCGGCTCGTTTGTAATTCCAACGTGGGAGCGGTTTTGTTTCCTGTGGGCCTACTTCCATGTCAATGGTTAGCCTGATCGGCCTGTGGTCGCTACCTGCCAGTTGGTTTAGCACCTGGCGGTCTATTTTATAGTGTATGTCCTGTGTGGAGAAGGCCAAATCTGGAGTCGAGGTGGTATGCCATGTTCTTGAATAGAAGCTAGGGCTATCCTCCGGCCTATTGATTAGGGAGAGATTTGCATCTATCTCCCAATCTTCCACTTCGTCACCTCTGCTGTCTGTGTCAGAGTATCCCCATATCTCCGAGTGGCTGTTGAAATCTCCAACTACTATGCAGTTGGAGTCTCTGACCTCCATACTCGAGAGCGATAGGTCTCTGTTTGGTGGTCCGTACAGATTGAAAATGCGGAGCTTCGTCTCTTGAGCCATTATGTCAACTCCTACAATTTCTGCTTGTCCGGTGTGATTGACAGGTACCGCGCTACTCGGTATGCTGTTTCTGGTCAGTATCAGGACCCCTCCTTTGTGGCCTTCTCTATCTAGACGGAAAGTCTGGTATCCTCTGATTGAGAATTTATGGTTATTGTTGAGGTGCGTTTCCTGGATACATGCCACGTCAATCTTACCTTCATGCAGGTGATGTGTTAGGGAAAGTTTTTTGTTAATGACTCCCTCCGCATTCCACTGTAATATTTTGAGGGTCTTGAGGTTTTGGCCAATAGTCGTTTCCCCATAGCCATGTGCCTTGACTCCACGACACATGGGTGGGTGACCACCAGTAGTCAAGGGTGGGCCCCTTCGAGGCGTGGGGCCCGGCGCTATCGCTGCCTGGCGGGTCTCCTCAGGATGAGCGCCATACGTTTTTCGAATAGGTTGTGCTGCCATCATACTGTGATTTACGTTGCACTGTTTTGTTAGGCTTGCGGCCCCGTGCATCCGATTTCAACAGGCGTTTCTGTAGGGATGCCGTCCTTAGCCTTTGGCTGTCCCCAGCCTATCTGCAAGGCAGCAGTTGTTTACGATCAGAGTTTTCTCTCCTATGGAAGTTGTCTTACCAGACTATCGAGTCTTCACTACTCGTGTCTATAGGGTGCAATGATGGTATGTGATATATGAGATGGACTGGTTTACCCGGAAGAGAGGCAGTCCAGTGTGTCTGTATCCCAGGATCGTCACGTCCTGCCAGAAACGTAGCATTTGCATGTGAGTGGGATATCTCTTTTTCCCTTTATTTTCTTGGCTTCTATGCAGGGATGGTACGCCTAGCATTCCCCGCCACCTGGGGTGTTGACACAGTGGGGCAGGTGTGCAATGTCTGCTGGTCTGCATCTCTTCTGCGTCCAGCATGATAGTTATGGCTGATAACGTACAGAGGTAGATATCGTAACCGGAGTGCATTTAGCCAGAGGACAAGCCTGGTAATGTCACAGAGATGTTGATCGCCTGGTGTGCGGACAACTCTCATGGTCAGTGGTTGAGTCTTGACAGTTCACAGTGTGGTGGCTGCTCTACTGTTTTCGACACCCCGACCAGGTTCTAAGTCTTTGGTTGTTGTTTTTCGCACCCCATCGCCGTATAGGGTGAGTATCAAGCAGTTTTCCGCCCGCTTTGATTTGCGGGCAGCAAGGAACTCTTACTGGGGCTCTACCTGATAGGGCTGGGGCGCAAGCCCCAGGTCCCGAGCATGTAGGAGCCTCCCATTGCAGTGGTGCTGAGATTTTGGGCGGGATTGCGGCTTTCAAGGGTTCGGCCGTAATCCCCCACATGGTAGCCTCGCGCCCTTGGCTTATCAGCCTGGTACGTGAACCAAAGTGTCTGCGGCTCCTCTCGATTTGAGCTGGTTTTCCGTAGCAACGCCCTGTCATTTGTAGGGTAAAACTGACCTGTCTTCAGATCTATTTCCAGCACCCGTTCACTATTTGGTCAGACGAATTTATTGAGGGCTTTTGTTTGTCAATGACCAGGTATTTGAAATCTGCGGAGTTAAACACGATTTCCGTAGCGTTCTTTCATTTGAGCTGACTTGTCGTCCGTGAGTCTAATACCAGCGTACGTTCATTATTAGACCCAAACGGCAGTGCTCTCAATTTGTCAGTTGTTCTACAGTATTGGCGTGTTCAGTCAAATTAAGCCGCAGGTTCCACACCTGGTGGTGCCCTTCCGTCAATTCCCTTAGCGAGATAATCAAGTTTCTTAAAGGGTAGCCCCAAAGATTTTCGAGGGTCTAATTCCAGCACATGTTCTCTATTAGACCCCACTAAGGTGTACTTTTTGATAGTCATTCTGCAGTATTGGAGTGGTAAGTTAACTTAGGTCTCAGGCTCCACTCCTGATAGTGCTCTTCCGTCAATTCCTTTATCAAACACTGGATACAGACAAAACCGAGCCACAGGGGACATAACCCCAGATTTCTGGGGGTCTAAGTCCAGCACCAGTTCCATATTAGACTCCAGAAGAGTGGTCTCGGCATGTCAATCATTTCAGTGTTGGCCGTGTTGAGTCAAATTAAGCCGCAGGCTCCACTCCTGGTGGTGCCCTTCCGTCAATTCCTTTAAGTTTCAGCTTTGCAACCATACTTCCCCCGGAACCCAAACACTTTGGTTTCCCGGAAGCTGCCCGCAGAGTCATCGAAGCAACTCCTGCGGATCGCTAGTCGGCATCGTTTATGGTCAGAACTACGACGGTATCTGATCGTCTTCGCGCCTCTGACTTTCGTTCTTGATTAATGAAAACATTCTTGACAAATGCTTTTGCAGTAGCTCGTCTTGCGGCGATCCAAGAATTTCACCTCTAACGCCGCAATACGAATGCCCCCGTTTGTCCCTGTTAATCATTACCTCCAGTTCCGAAAACCAACAAAATAGAACCGAGGTCCTATTCCATTATTCCATGCACCATTATTCAGGCAGCCGAGGCCTGCTTTGAACACTCTAATTTTTTCAAAGTAAACGCGCCGGCCACCCAGGACGCTCAGCGAAGAGCACCCGTGGGAGAGAGCTGGCAGACGGTAGGGCAGGAGACAACGGGCAGTGAACCGGCGCGAGCCGGACCGCCCGCCTGCGCCTGAGATCCAACTACGAGCTTTTTAACTGCAACAACTTTAATATACGCTATTGGAGCTGGAATTACCGCGGCTGCTGGCACCAGACTTGCCCTCCAATAGATCCTCGTTAAAGGGTTTAAAGTGTACTCATTCCAATTACGGGGCCTCGAAAGAGTCCCGTATTGTTATTTTTCGTCACTACCTCCCCGTGCCGGGAGTGGGTAAGTTGCGCGCCTGCTGCCTTCCTTGGATGTGGTAGCCGTTTCTCATGCTCCCTCTCCGGAATCGAACCCTGATTCCCCGTTACCCGTTACAAACATGGTAGGCATGTCACGTACCATCGACATTTGATAGGGCAGACATTTGATAGATGCGTCGCCGGCACATGAGGCCATGCGATCAGCACAAAGTTATCCAGAGTCACCAGTGGGGACGCCGCAACCCCGCGAGGGGAAACGACGATTGGTTTTTAACTAATAAAAGCGCTCTTTCCGCGAGGGTCGGAGCTTGGTAAGCATGTATTAGCTCTAGAATTGCCACAGTTATCCAAGTAGGATCGTGTCATCTAAGGAACCTCGACTGATTTAATGAGCCATTCGCGGTTTCACCGTGAGACAGTGTGAACTTAGACATGCATGGCTTAATCTTTGAGACAAGCATATGACTACTGGCAGGATCAACCAGATATCTGTCGGAGACGTACGTACTGCGCACACCGGTCGGCGGAGGAAGGGTGTGTAAAAAGCCTCACTGGGACGGCCGCAGGGACCGACTGACGGGACGGACGGACGGTTGTTTCACCCGTCCCTCACTCCGTCGACCTAGGACCGCCTGACAGGGGCCTCCCACACGCACCAGACGACCGACCGACCGGGCTCGCTCGAGGAGGGATGGCAGCGCTCTGTGCAGAACGGATCCCAACGACCTCGGCGATGAATTTCACTGGGAATAGAGACAATTTGGCCTGCCGGCCTGCCCTTCTCCGTAGGGAGAACGCAGGGCCTCGAGGCAACGATTCCTGCTTTCCATTTGCCGGTCACAAGCTCTTTGCGAGAGTCGGACCACCAGCGAGACGTACTGTCGAGCTCTGCTATAAGCCTTAGATAAATCACCACGGACGGACCACGTTTCCTGATACGGACCAGACTAGCACACCTCGGTGGAGGAGCCACTACCACAAACCGCACCCAATTCGCACTACGGGGAAAGGCAGGCGAGCGTTTTCCGCAAGCCCGCGCTATCGCTCCGCCTGGCGGGACTGAGATCGCTTTACGAACACTGGTTGAAATTGAGTCGCTGCGGCGAGACAACTACCCCAGATAATCCATACGAATCGTTGTTCTTGCGATTAGTTAGGTATTTTTGTTTCTTTGTTGTTCCTGTAATCATGACGTTGGTTTTTCATTGTTATATAGGGCACCATTTATTTTCATTTTCATAGATATACTGATTGATATGAAGTTTGTGGCTGTTCTGGGAACAAATGGAACATTAGTTGAGCTCATCTGCTGAAAAAAACACCCGTCAACACAGCTGTACGTTCTGGAGATAAAGTCAAGAGATGAAAGATACACTTTAAGAAAGAAACTTTTACAATGCAATCAAGTATGCACTTCATTGAAATTCACTGGCGTATAAAAGAGATGCTAGAAACGCTTGGTTAAAAAAAAAAAAAAGTAATGAAGCCAGCCTGTAGAACAAACGCTGTTACTACAGCAGCTCTGTATTTGTATGTTGCATTTATACGTTGAAAGGTGGTTGGGGTGGGGGGCGGGGAGGGGTGTGGTCACTAGACATAAGAGGTCAGAAGTTCGTGCTTAAAGAGATGACGAAAACGTGAAAAGCTGGAGGTGTTCGAAAACTATAAGCATAATGCGTCTCCTGGTTTTAACTAAGGTGATATATACATCAAGACCTGTCAGAGATGAACGATTAACTAGGAGACATATTTACACGCTGTGCACTTAAAGGAACTTTTGAAAATTCAAAAGGGCTATCTGGCAGGCCGCTGTTCGCGCAAAACAATTTTAAAGGTACCGAATTTCCTAGCAAACAATGGCAAGCATGAAAATAAAGAACACTTCTCCTCCATCATGTGTTTCAGTCTCGTGGATGGATAAGGCGATATAAATTGTAAATATGTGCATGTTATCTGTGACGATCTTAACCGCTTTTTGTGCGTAGTTTAAATAAAAGACAGTCTTATTTTGTTCATTCAGAGTTCGGAATCCAGAAATAACATGTTGGACATTAAGGTCTAAGCTCTTGTGAAAGGCTAAGAGCACCTGACCTTGAAAATGGCTGTTCTAGGAGTAAATTTTAAACGACGTATAGCATCCTCTGCAGTCGTATATTGCATTATGACCCAAAAGGATTGCTTAAGGTTAAGTAATAACTTTTCGTTTTGCATTAAATCAAATACTGCTTACGTCAATATTAAAAAAACAACGCAAACAGCTTCTATGCGCAACCTTGACTTCCTTTCCAGAATTACAAAATTAAATCTAAGCTTCGAGTGTGAGATAAAAATTCATTCTCATAAATAATATTTAGACATTACCTAAGTTGCCTCCACCTTAAACGTAGGATTACTTCTGCTATCCGCCAAATGTAATCTGCCGCGAATGAAACAGGCGGAATGATAAATGAGTCATTTATTCCCTTAATGGGTTGAGTGGCATATTTTAGCTCTGATTTCATACGTCAGGTTAACGAAGTTCAAATGTGGAAGCAGGTGGAATTATGATACATGAGCTGAATACCAATGGCTTGTACATGCACTTTAGAAGGAATACATATATGTGTGATAGTTGAACTAATATTCCTAGCTATATTTTTTCTGAACATTCTGATGTACAAATATAGGCCTTGATCAATTCAAAACGTACATTCCAGATTAAGGGGATTTAAAATAACGCCATATCGTGTGAACGCAAATTTCTCTACATTGTCCACTCAGATATAATCCCACAAACTACGTATATTTACTCAATAAATATTTCCAGCAACTTAAAATCATATATTTTTTAAAGCACGCTTGACACCAGTTCTTGGGAAAGAATGAACGTTGCTTTAGACTTATACCCTTGGATCACATTCTTAGAAAATGTAATATTTAAAATGTTTGTAGAATTGCAGAGAGAAGTGTATTAGTACGCGAGCAACATATTCCACAGCACTTCACTGAGCACAGAAGGTAAAGGACATTGCGCGTGAAAAAGAATGTTTTTACCATATCAACAACATTGCTACTTTCTCTTAAAATGTGGTTTTGTGACATGCTTCCTCCAGAGACAAACATCGTTAATGACCACCTTTACCGTATATGCATAGAGAGAAAGATGAGAAGGGATATATATTAAATTCGTCAAGTTATACAATGTGAGAATATGTCTTCTGAATGCGTACAATGACTGGAAATTGTACTGATTGAGCCTTCAAATGTTGTTGGTTTTGTTGTGTCAACGTAGAGAAAATAGAAATACGAATGCAAAGCAATACAGCAACTACTGTTACTACCATTGTTGGTTAGGCTGCTAATACTTATTATACCATTGTGTGTTTTCTAAGACGGAACATGACAAACTCAGGGCGCCAGATCGTAATAGCGCCAAACATGCTATGACTAGTGTCGTATTTACTAACACAATTTCTCCATTCCTGTGTATTTCCTTTTACGAGACACAAAAATTATATGTTGTATGGAATAGCACACAAAAGAACAGTAGAAAAATGTGAAGTATTGCTTTAAAACAAAGCCTCCCTTAATTTCTATATTTACAGTTCACCCATAACCTCTGGCACGTAACACAACCCTTGCAGGAACTTTTCGTTCAAGAACATATCTAACTCATAAACTGTGTGCCTGCCGAGTGAGTTCTAATCAAATTTGAAACCATCTTTCATACGTTTGGTCACGACGCTGCATCTATCTGAAGTGAGATAAGAGTCTCGGTCAAGATGTTGTACTTAACCGTTACGTGAGATAAGAGTCTCGGTCAACATGTTGTACATAACCCTTTCGTGAGATAATAGTCTCTGTCAACATGGTGTACTTAACTCTTACGTTTGATACGAGTCTCGGTCAACATGTTGTACTTAACCCTTACGTGAGATAAGAGTCTCGGTCAACATGTTGTACTTAACCCTTACGTGAGATAAGAGTCTCGGTCAACATGTTGTACATAACCCTTACGTGAGATAATAGTCTCTGTCAACATGGTGTACTTAACTCTTACGTGAGATACGAGTCTCGGTCAACATGTTGTACTTAACCCTTACGTGAGATAAGAGTCTCGGTTAACATGTTGTACATACCCCTTACGTGAGATAAGAGTCTCTGTCAACATGTTGTACTTAACTCTTACGTGAGATAAGAGTCTCGGTCAACATGCTGTACTTAACCCTTACGTGAGATGAAAGTCGTGGTCACATTGCTGCCTCTGTACCCGACGTGAGATGGGGCTTTGGTCCCCATGGTGGAACTGGCCCTGATGTGAGATGGGGCTTTGGTCACCATGTTGGACCTGGCCCTGACGTGAGATGGGGCTTTGGTCACCATGTTGGACCTGGCCCTGACGTGAGATGGGGCTTTGGTCACCATGTTGGACCTAGCCCTGACGTGAGATGGGGCTTTGGTCACCATGTTGGACCTGGCCCTGACGTGAGATGGGGCTTTGGTCACCATGTTGGACCTAGCCCTGACGTGAGATGGGGCTTTGGTCACCATGTTGGACCTGACACTGACGTGATATGGGGGACTTGGTCACCATGTTGGTTCTGGCCCTGACGTCAGATGGGGCTATGGTCACCATGTTTGACCTGGCCCTGACGTGAGATAGGGCTTTGGTCACCATATTGGAACTGGCCCTGACGTGAGATGAGGCTTTTGTCATCATGTTGGACCTGGCTCTGATGTGATATTGGGGAATTTGATCACCATGTTGGACTTTGCCCTGACGTGAGATGGGCCTTTGGTCACCATGTTGGACGTGGCCCTGATTTTATATAGGGGGAACTTGGTCACCATGTTGGACCTGGCCCTGACGTGAGATTGGGCTTTGTTCACCGTGTTGGTCTTGGCCCTGACGTGAGATTGGAACTTGGTCACCATGTTGGACCTATCCCTTACGCGAGATGGGACTTTGGTCACCATATTGTACTTAATCCTGACGTGAGATATAGTCTTGGTCACCATGTTGCACTTAATCCTGACGTGAGATGGAGGTCTTGGTCACCATGATGTACTTAACCCTGAAGCGAGATAGCGTCTTGGTCACTAAATTTCACATGGCCCTGACGCGTGAATGGGTCTTTATCACCAAGTTGCACCTGATCCGGCGTGAGATGGAATCATCGTCAGTATTTTCTAATAACCCTGTTCATTTCCTGGTAACCATGTTGTACCTGACATTGACGTTAGATGAACGCCTTTGTTAGTATTTTCATCTAGCCCTGACATTAGATAGGGTGTTGATCACTATTTACCCCTGACCCTCACGTGAAATGAGTCTGGGACATCATGTTTCTATTGATCCTGCCGCGATGCTTGACACTAATTGATACTTTTGTATTGTCCATAAAATGAATGCAGCTTTTTCTTTTATGCAATGCCACTAACACTACAACTAGCATTACTGCTGCAACATTTACTCACTCAGGCTTAAACTAGTCCAATCACCAATGTGTATGTACATAAAAGCAGCCCAGACAACAGAACATCTCCTTCAAGACTCTTGTATGTTTGGAAAATTATGTAGTGAGCACTTGTCAACTGAGACAGACTTCCACACAAAGTGATATTTAAGCCTTGAAGAACAACAGCAAACGTTATTCAGCGAATTGCCTTCATATTTATACATTTTAAATACACAAGGATAGAAGAGAATAGTAAGAAATTACTTTTTACAATTACTTCAGCTGCTGCATTTACCCTTACAGTTGGAACGAAGATGCAGCAGTGAATGAGCTGACAGTAGAGTCAATGACCCATAACTGAACAAGATCATAATCCGCCGCAAGTAATCGCCCAGAAAATAGACTGCAACCATGCAGCCTGACTTAGAGATTGATTAACTATCACACAACGTCGCAAACGTCTTTTCCAGGTCGAACGCCGATAGAAAAGACTGCTACAGATAATAATGTATCGACAATAGCATACAAACAACGAGTACATCAATTACTACAGCTTCTACCAACACTGCACCTAGTGTCCTGCAATAGCTACTATTACTACATACAATAGTTATAAGTATTGCTGCGTCTACTGATGTTACTGACAACAATACGTTCTACTTGTACATTTGCTTCAGCTACTTCAACATTGCCTACTTTTCAATAAACACATCTTACAATGTTATGCAGCAACTATAATGAACTGCCACAAGGAGAGAAATGGCCTCAGTCAGGTGTGTAGCCGCCCAAGATGCGCCGTTGTTGTATGTCGGGAGCTGGTACTACAACAGCAATAACGGTGCTCAACGACCTTCTAGGCTATGGGACTGATGATGATGAAAATGTTATGCAACAAACACTACCCCTGCAGTTTTACAATAATACACTTACTGCTAAAATGTTAGTTATGTTATTACTGCAACTATTATTACAACTACTTACACTACTAGTACTACTACTTCTATTACTGCTACTTCTACTACTGCTACTACTACTACTAATACTACTACTACTACTACTACTACTACAACTACTAGTTCTACTACTACTACTACTACTACTACTACTACTAATACTACTACTACTACTACTACTACTACTACAACTACTAGTTCTACTACTACTACTACTACAACTACTAGTTTTACTACTACTACTACAACTAATACTACTACTACTACTACTACTACTACTACTACTCGTTCTACTACTACTACTATTGCCACTACTACTAATGCTGCGACTATTACTACTACTACTTATGCTACTGCTACGACTACTACTACTTCTGCTGCTGATGCTGTTGCTACTACTACTACTACTACTGCTACTACTACTATTAATAATATGATTAACTACTAATACTACTAATACAACTGCAACTATTACTTCTGCTACTACTACTACAACAGCTATTGCTAATATTACTACAACTACTACTGCTAAAATAACTGCTACTCTTACTAATGCTACTGATACTACAATTATTTGTTATCCTACAATAACAATTACTAGCACAACTACTACACATCATGTAAGTAGGTGAATTTAAAAAATGTAGTACCAGTGATATTCATCTCACATTATCACCATCTGTAACTATAACACCTTTTAGATAGTAGCAATATTCACAGAATCACCATTTCCTGCTTCTGCAACAATCACTATCACTGAAATAAACCATTACTAGCAGTCCTAGTGGCATAACAGCTACTACTATTAGTTCTGCTTCTAGTACTTCAACTAACAATAACGTCACAAATATAGCTGTTTCTATCCTTATTCAATTTACAAATCCTGTCAGAAACTATTATTTTGTAAACACTGATATCTTACCAATGGCATCGTCACCATTATTTGCATCGACAGAATTGTTATCATTCCTGCTTGTCAGTATATTTAGAATAAATGACGGTCACGAAGCTTGATCCGAGATGCGAGATACAGTTATTCCTAGTGACGTAGTATACTGTCTGGTATGCAATTGTAAACAATATTATAATTTGCAGTATTGTAACATAGTACGTTATCTAATTTTTAGGAAAGTGCATTTGTGTAGATATGAAACATATTTAGTTAAATACTCGGAAAGAAAACGCGAAAAACAAGTTTCAATAGAAACGGACACGAAATAGGAAGTAACTTTACGTAAAGAAAATAACATGCAAATATAAAAGAAACGGACATCGTCAATAGAAATATAATGTGACACAAACATGTGATATTTCATTAATGTGACTTTCACTGACCTGTTTCCAATGTAAGGTGACCGGAACATGCGTTGGAATTTGATCGACAGTAAACATTAGCTACTTCTGTCAAGGATTTCCAAAAATGGTGAAAGAGTTAGCTCCTCAACATAATCATTCAGTGGAACTTGTTAAGTGCTCGAAACGCGAGGTAGGGGAAGAGGGGGAACTAACAGGCAAATGGACGAGAGAAAACTTGTCCTCGACAATATCTTCGCCAACTCTTGGAGTAATCTCGCGTGCCGGAGAAAGTGAGTGGTCTCTGGGTATGAGCGAGAGGAGAATGTAGCATTATCATCACCGGTAGTGACGACAGAGGTGGTGCTTGTGGCTATAGTTGTGGAACTAGTAGTCAAAGCGACGTCATCTCAGCCGCCCACATTATTAGGTCGAAGAGAAATGGGTTATTTCTCTGACCACACACTTGTCTTGGTGCCAGCTTTAAGATGTATTTTAATACTTCAGTAATGGTTTGCTGTTGTTGATATTATTGTTGTTGTTTACAAAGCTACTAGTTCAGAGGTTTTTATTCATGTCGAGTCTTCTTTCAATCATACCATTTCAATTCTTTTTTTTTTCTGTTCAGACACTCATTTATGAAATCTCTTTGATAGTTGGTTTTGTTTCTCTTCATGTTTCATAACCTTACAATTGAACATATTTTATTATAGAGTTGAAGATTTGTATTGTTATGTTATATTTAGTTTCTTTTCGGTTTCCATAAGCTTGCCAATGCAAATAAAGCTGTACCCGCATTTTGTATTCTTATTGTGATATCTCTTTTCTCACCTCATAATGTGTCAGTTTTGCCACAAAGTTAGATAAATGATTCCCCAACATGTAGGATCTTCCAACACAATCGGATCGTCGTTAGTTGCATTTATTGGCATAATCTATTCTTTCCTCTGTATTTCCAGCTATTCTTCTGTTTTTTGCGATCACTGTTCATTTAGTTCGGTACTCTAGATTCTTTAAAACATGCCACAGTCTTTTTCGGAGTCTCACTACCACCATATAATTTCTTCTTAAGAAAATTCGACATAGGCCACATCCTTTGCTCGAGATCTGCGTTCTGGGGCAGTAATGAAGTTTATGCGCTGTTGTCGTGCTTGCCAGAATCAAAGACTGGTGGGACTTGTACTGGGTTTTAGTGTACAGGTAGTGGTGTCCTATGGAGTTATGATCAGTTCAAACTCGAAGTTTGACAACCCCGTATTCTCTGCAAAGTCGGCAGCTGCGAGATAGTCAGGGTGTTCCTCCTGCCGCTTCACGTTGCACTATCCTTTTCCTATTGGATTTTCTTCTTTACAGTAGACCAGGTATTTCTCCTAAGGCAGTTTCGCCCTTTCGTTGGGTAGACTGTCGGCTTCCTCGTGTCCTCTATAACTCGTGAAACATTTTCTCCAAGGGTGCCCTCAATTTGTTAAGTTCAGTGTTCTTGTGAGATGTGAGTGCCGTGATAGCTGAATGTGCATGTTTGTATCCCGATTGTCTCATGCCGTTCCCACGTCTTTGCACACCGCTATGCCATGCTTCTTTTACAGACCCTTGATCTCTTGTGCAATATAGGTCACATGATCTTCGGTTGATATGTATTTGCGGAGCCCACTTACTGCGCGTTAATAGTTTTTTGACTTCCACGCGCTACACATTTCTTCTGTTGACCAGATATTCCATTAGTTTGCCCTTGCAACTGAGTAGACCTGCCTGGTCTATAGCCACATGGGTCTAATTTTTTCTTACCGTGATTTAGAATAAGTACCATGATGGATTCTATCCATTCCGCAGGCACCTGTCCTTTCCTCTAACTGTCATTTATGACCTTTGCGAATATCATCTTTACTATCTGCCAAATTTGTATTTTCATCTAGTCTGTGACACCATTGTCACTTGGTGACTTCTTGAGTTTTAGTCACTGTATTGCGTCTTCTCATTCTGTCAGAGTAAAACTGGATTGTGAGATGCTCTTCTGCAGTCATAGGCACATTCATTAGTCCTTGCATCTCTTTTCTGACTTAGTGCTGTCTGGCTCTGCTATTTAACAAGCCCAATACTTGAATATTTATCTTCAAAGATCTTTGCTGCTCTTTTGTCAGTGTGCATTTTCTTAGTGAGCTCTATTATTATTTGTGGTCTTCTGCTGTTTCCATCGCGGGGGGCTTTAACCAGGTTTCAGTCTATTATTCTGCTGTTTTCATCGCGGAGGGCTTTAACCAGATTTCAGAGTGTATTACCCTGTCTGTCAAGATTGAGCCTATTTTTTTTGGGCATTAGATCTGCCTTGCCGTTTTCGTTGCCTCTTTTCTGTATCTGGCAGAGGCTGCCTTGAAGAATATGTTGCTCTCTGTGATTTGTTCTGATATTACTTTCTCTGAAGGAGCTCAGTGATTTTTCCAACTTTTGAATCTATTTTGTCCAGTATGATTTATAAATTGTTCTTGATCCACTGTCAGTCCCAACTAAGTTACCAGCCCTAAAAAGAGTATATTTTAAAATATGTTGCGTCTGATTACGTCTATGTGACACAGCAAACTCCGAATCACCATGTTGTTTTGTCTGAGTTCATTGAATATCCATTTTGCTGGTAGCTATTATTGTACACGGTCGAGATAATAGCGGGTAGAAAGAGGAACGGCTATAAGAGAAATGCTGGTCCCCCGCCAGTTTTTTTTTCTCAAAGAACCCAGAAAGCTGATCTTCAAGTGGAATTATATTTCATATCTTAAATACGTTTACTTAATTATGTTAATGATCTTCATAGAAACTCCGCAGTGCCGGAGTAACTTCCAGAGTGATTCTCTGCCTTAGCTATGCAATACTTTTCCATTGTCCGTGGATTCAATTTCGTAATTATTCTCTGTCTGAACATGGCCTATATTATAGGAAGCTTGCCTATTCTTCTCTCCTTTGCTGTTCTATGACTTCTTTTCATCTCTTTAGTATGGCCATCAATGTTCAATATTTTTTTCGAGCTCAGTCATTTATAATAACATTATTCTTCTATGATTTACATAGTATTGCAGATCTCCCATCTTTCCATTCTACTTATTTTTTTTACTATTTCCCAGACTTTACCAAGTACTTTGTGTACTATTTATGTTGAAATGTAAATGTCTGCTTTTACTAGTTATGCTGAGATACCATCTTCGGTGGTATATTTATTATCTCTCATAAGCATTATGGCTTTAATGATTTTCTTTTTATTTGTTTGCTTGAAATTAACTTGCAGTGCCTTTTCTGCTGATTGGTTGTCTGTGGGATATGTTGAACTGTTCTACTTAAAACTACTTGGAAATGATGATCATGCGACATCACTCGTGTACTTACTGCACAGCCTGATCCTAGCAGATGTTCTCCCTGGAAACCAAGTGGCGCTTAAATAGATCTGGTGTCTTCCCAATACTCATGTAGGACTTTAAAACCTTGACAGCCGGGCAAGTAGATGGGAAACAGTTCGAGCTCTTCCACATAAGCAGTCAATGTAGTTTCATTGAAGTTTTCTGGAAAGACTAACATCGCATAACTGGAGAGCATTTCCTCAATTCCTCCCATTCATTGGTCACATGACCCTTCTTGGCAGCTTCAACGCCTGTCTCTGGAAATCAGCAATGGAAAAGACCCTGGTTGCGTAGCCGGATTACCTAAGCCAGTTAGGAAAAAGAGGACACCTCTACAGATAGACTTCCTTCATAAAGCCTTCGTCACAATATGCATACGCCATTGCTGCTGTGTTTTCTGTTGTACTTTATTGTAAATGATAAGGAGATCAGCTGTAGTTGTTTATTGTATCAGATATGCGTTCAGCTGGGGGGGGGGGGGGGGGGGCACTTTACTGTATTAGATATGCGATCAGCTGTGAGGCACTTTATTGTATTAGATATGCGATTAGCTGTGAGGCACTTTATTGTATTAGATATGTGATCAGCTGGAGGGCACTTTATTGTATTAGATATGCAATCAGCGGGAGGCACTTTATTGTATTAGATATGAGATCAGCTGGAGGACACTTTATTGTATTAGATATGCGATCAGCTGTGGGGCACTTTATTGTATAAGATATGCGATCAGCTGGGGGCATTTTATTGTATTAGATATGTGATCAGCTGGGGGCACTTTATTCTACTAGATATGCGATCAGCTGTGAGGCACTTTATTGCATAAGATGTGAGATCAGCTGTGGGTCACGTTATTGTATAAGATGTGAGATCAGCTGGGGGAGGGGGCACTTTATTGTATTAGATATGCGATCAGCTGGGGGGGGGGGCACTTTATTGTATTAGATATGCGATCAGCTGTGAGGCACTTTATTGTATTATATATGCGATCAGCTGTGAGACCCTTTATTGTACAAGATGTGAGATCAGCTGTGGATCACTTTATTGTATAAGATATGAGATCAGCTGGGTGTCCCTTTATTGTATAAGATGTGAGATCAGCTGGGGGGGGGGGGGGCACTTTATTGTATAAGATGTGAGATCAACTGGGCGGGGGGGGGGCACTTTATTGTATAAGATGTGAGATCAGCTGTGCTGCTGTGCTATATAAGATATGAGCTCAGCTGTGCTGCTGTGTTGTATACGATATGAGATCAGCTGTGCACTTTGTTGTATAAGATATGAAATCAGCTGTGCTGCTTTGTTGTATATAATGAAGACACCAGGCGCATCCAGTCATTCGTTGCTGCTATTTCGATGCCCGATATATGTGCCTGTTAGAATTCAAGACGGCACGACAGTGAGGAAGATAACTCAGCATCCAGTTTCACAGACTTTGAGATCTGCAACCTGAACATGCATTATATGCACGACCGACTATTTTTACCTGTTCGCAGAACTGTAACAGCAGAAGAGACATTTCAACTGAGCACAACGCTACCAACATTTAACGCACACATCATATATTTGATGACATGCATTACAACCTCCAGATAACAAGTCGAGCTGTGTCTAATTTGATTAAAGAAAACAACATACTACAGGATGGACAAATAAACATACAGTTGCCCAGTAGATGAAGCGATATATTAAACGCTGAAAGAATATTCTAAAGAAATATCTCAACGAAGGTTCAATTAACATTAAAAGTATAACCATAAGAAACAACCTAATATAATCATAAAATTTGACTCAGGAATGTCAAAAGCAAAACATTTATCACAAACGTAAAAGCACAACTCGATCTAGAAACTGTCAGGCAGACAAACTATTAAAATGCACAATCGTGTAAATCTAATAAACAAACAAAAATGCATACATACTTTGATATTTATAGCCTGGAAGTTTTTATGTTTTATTTTCATCATATTCATCAACATCGTCATCATCATCATCACTATCATCATCATCACCGTCAAAATCATAATTATTAACATCTTTACCATCATTATCATCAACATCATCAACATTATCATCACTTTCATCATCACTATTATCACCTTCATCATCGCCCTCATCAACAGCAGCACCACCATTATCATCATAATCATTAGAATCACGATCATCACCAAAGTCATCAGCATTGTCACCATCATAAATATTATAAATATCTTCATTATTATAACCGTCATTAGCATTATAACCATCATCACCATCACTGTCATTATCAATATATTATCACAACCATCACCAGCATCACCATCATGACCATCATCAGCAGTATCACCATCATCACCATCATTACCATCATTACCATCATCGCCATCATCACCATCATCAGCAGTATCACCATCATCACCATCATCAGCAGTATCACCATCATCAGTAGTATCACCATCATCAGCAGTATCACCATCATCACGATCATCACCATTATCACCATCATCACCATCATTAGCAGTATCACCATCATCACCATCATCACCATCATCACCATTATCACCATCATCAGCAGTATCACCATCATCACCATTATCACCATCATCACCATCATCAGCAGTATCACCATCATCACCATCATCACCATCATCAGCAGTATCACCATCATCACCATCATCACCATCATCAGCAGTATCACCATCATCGCCATCATCACCATCATCAGCATCATCACCATCACCACCATCATGATCATCATCACCATCATCACCATCATCACCATCATGACCATCATCACCATCACCACCATCATGATCATCATCACCATCATTACCATCATCACCATCATGACTATCATCACCATCATGACCATCATCACCATCACCACCATCATGACTATCATCACCATCATGACTATCATCACCATCATGACTATCATCACCATCATGACTATCATCACCATCATGACTATCATCACCATCATGACCATCATCAGCATTATCACCCTTATTACCATCATAATCATCATCAGCATTATCACCATCATGACCATCATCACCATTATCACCATCTTCACCAAAATCACCCTTATTACCATCATCATCATTAGCCTCATTGTGGCAGAGTTCTCTGTCCAACGATTGTGTCTCATTGGTACTCAGTTTGAGATACTCGAGACTGCGGTCTAGATTCTTGCCATGCCTGCTAGATCATGTTGTAGTTAGCTACATGAAAGATGTTCTTAGAACTAAAAGAAGGTGAGGACCAGAGAAGTATGAGCACTACATCAGATAACACGTAGTAGAGAAATATCAAATGATTTATAGAAACAAAGATTCTTTGGCCGATACGCTGGTGTGGAACGGTCGAACAGAGGAAGGGCTGATTGACTATCGGTTCATTCTCCTGATGATCTCCGATGGGCAAGGGAGAGGCTAGGTAAAGTTACGGACTAACGTGCCGGGCCAATCAACGCGTAAAGTGTATATCGAGCAGTTAGAAGAAAAAGCGAGGTCCCAAAATGTGAAGCGGTTTATCTGCGGAGAAGAAGAGAACTAATTTATGAAATCCATTACGGCCAGAAAATGTAAATACGTTGGTCACATCACGAGACACTACGGTCTTGAAAGAACTTTGATGGAAGGTAGGGTGCCAGGAAAAAGAGGCAGGAGTAGACTAATAAGACCATGGTACCAAGATATATAGGAATGCCTGAGTTTGACTGTGGCGGAAGCTGGAGTTTTGCGAAGAGAAAGAGTGTTGTTTTTTTTTTCAGACAGCCTGTGTTGGGATTGACGGTCTATAAAGAACATGCTACATGATGATGATGATTTATTTTTTGGGCCATTATCGTGTGTTTTTTTGGCGAAAATTCTGGATAAATAAAGAGAAAAATGTGGCTTTGCTTTATATAAATTTTCCCGATATGGTTTGGTAAACGATAGGCTACTGCACGGAAGTTTTTCAAACTACATTGTCAAGTGTAACTGATCTGAAATCGAGCCACTGCGACTGCTTTTGCGAAAAGACAGTGTGTAAAGTCGCTGAATATTTGTTGTTTTTTTTTCAAAACAAAGGAGGCACACGTACATAGCCAGAGTTAATGGCGCGGCAGTGTAGGCGTCAAAGAAAGAAGATATTTACCAGAACGGCGACACTTAATGTTAGTGGTTTAGACGATAAGACAGTAGAAAGAATCACAATCATGAAAACAGAAAAGATATAATATTGGGATTGTCAGATTTAAGGAAAAGGGCCGAATAGCAAGGAGATGCATGACAACTATGCCATAATATGGAACGTAGTAGGACTGCAAGAAAGAGCAAAGCATGGCTTGGATTTTATAATACACCCGGAGAAGACAAAACGCATCACAGCTATAGAGTTAGTAAGTTATCTTTTTTCTTGTGTAGTAGGCGCGTCGTCTGGAGCTTAACGTATGTCCTGCGTCAAGTGTGTTGCGTCGGTCAATGTGAGCCTTTGTGGCTGCACAGTCACTCTAATGTCATGTATACAACTGCCTCGCGGGAGCCCGTTTGCGCTGTAGCCAGATCTACCAGCTATGTAAGCCATCTGTAGAAGATGATGAGGATGCATGCTCATGAGATGACCAAACCAACTTATTTTCTGCCTGGAAATGTATTCAGCACAAGACGTAGTACCGACCATCGTACGAATGTAGTCGTTTCGCAATCTGTCTTTACTGCTAACACCTTTGACCTTTCTCAAACACTTTATTTCACGTCTCGAAATCCTGCACTCCCGCGCCCTAAAAACAGGCTGCTCTAGTTATTATTCTAATCTGGCCAAGGGAAAGGAATGGCAGTCGGATAGGAAACCCGGTACTAACAAGGGTCAGCTGAAATCAGATGTGTTGGGCCGAAAGGCGCATATATCACATGTCGCTGTAAACTACACCATGGTGTCACATCATTCTTTTCCTCACGAACGCCGAAGTAGAATACTGTAATTCGTACATACCCCATTGTGCAGTTTTCTGAGGTGTCTATTAGTTATCTGCTATCAGCAAAGCCTGGTTCTTTTAAGAACCTCGGTGAACACTTAAATTAACTTCTTATTCTCTTACTTATTTTTGATATTGTTTTCATATTTCGTCTTCAATTCAGTTAACGTGCCATCTCCGTATCGAAGGTTGGCTACAATGGATATCCAGTATATTCTATCTCTTGCAGTAATTGTACAATTTCATCTTCTGATGTTATCAACCCACTTAAAGCGTTGTCTGCCTCTTGAACAACTACCTTTTTCCTTACCCTCCAGTATAGTCTTCAATAAGGAGGTATTTGTTATTTTATCAAAATAACGTAACTGTCTAACCTTGATTTTGGTCATTAATTCTCTTTTCATTCCCAACTTTTCCAATACCTCCAAATGTATTTCTTCTCCTTCCAAGAAATGCTACCTATCTTCTATCTACCCACATTTTGCTGGCTTCAATACTTGTTTCCAACTTGTCATCCATTGTATCTATCTCTGCGGCATAAAGTAGTGACGAGTACACATAACACCTGACAATGCTCATTTTCAAATTGTGATTTATCTGTTTGGATGTCAGTATGTGTCGCATGTTGACGAATATCATCTTGGCCATATTTATTCTCTTTCTTATTTCTTTTTCGCAGCTGCCTTCTTCCATTATTATATGACCTAGACAAGAGAAACTCTGTACCTGTTCAAGTAGTTGAGCTTTTATTCTTATCTACATGCATGATTTCTTGTAAGTTTTCCCAATTATCATAGTCTGTCTTTTCTTTATGTTTATGTTTAATCCAAAATTTTGATTTATTGTGTATATTTTATTTACAAGCTCCTGTAATTCTTGCGCACTTTTTGCTATAAAAAATGTCATCCGCATATCTTAGATTGTTCATTACCACTCTTCCAATGTCTTATGTCTTTACCACCTAGACCTATTTCTTGGAGACATTTAATGAAATTTTCATGTTGTACTGTCAAAAGCCTTCTGGTAGTCTATAAAGCAAATATAAAGGGCGTCATGTATAGTGTCTATATATGTGATAAACAGTATTATTTTCTTTTTTTAAAAATAGCTTGCGGTTGTTCTTTTTGAACGTTGACTATTTACATAAAGAATTGTAACTAAGTTGATCAAATGCTTAATAAATCCGTAATTACAATGTTTGGCTTGGATTGACTTCGTTCGTTCTCAATCTCCCACTACCAAAACCTGAAAAGGGCTTAAGTAGCAGAATGGAATGCGTTTTGTCGTTGTTTACAGCTTGACTGTGATATTTGAACCTTTTGGTCCAAGACATCCGACTTCAGTAAGCGTTTTATTAGTACCGGGTTAGCATTCCCTCTTCGATCCCTTCTCCTTAGCCAGTCTGTCCTGCTGGTCCAGGAACACCGCGTGGAGGTGTAGAAGGGTCAAGGGTCTTGGCAGCTCTGGTTAGCTGCCCCTTACGCTAGCAGTCAGCCATGTGTCGCTGACCACTGCAGCTCATGAGCTGCCCAGCATCTTGATCCCATTCGAATGTTTGACACAGTTGGTTATCTATGCACGCTATCGAATGTCTTCTCTTGGTCCATGAAAGCGACGTGTAGTGTAGTGTTTGATCGTACTCACTTGTTTTCTCCGCTAGTTGTCCGATTGCGAAGATTGCACCTGTAGTTTCTGATTATCCTAATCCTCATCTGTGCTTCGCTAAACTGTGGTTCTCTGATTGAGTGTAGTATCTTACGGAATATCTGTCCAGTGTGGCTAAGTAATGATATTCAGATATATTTTTTCCTTTTTTTTTGCTGCCCCTTCTCTAAATGCGGATTTTATTTTGTATATTTATACTACTCTATACACC
This sequence comes from Ariolimax columbianus, assembly GCA_036924085.1. Taxonomy (NCBI): domain Eukaryota; kingdom Metazoa; phylum Mollusca; class Gastropoda; order Stylommatophora; family Arionidae; genus Ariolimax; species Ariolimax columbianus. The sequence goes on along the minus strand of JAVGWX010000004.1, from coordinate 40,916,660 downwards.
AGTATACCCATCAGTATTTGTTTAACCCGTTTGTCCGTCCATCATTTCGACCCGGTTCACTATCTTTTATTCTGCTCCTCTCAGGGTTTGCTTTAGACTTCTCTCTATAACGTATTCCAGACGGGCCCAGTCAATATCGTGTGTGTTTGTACTGGTAGGTTCAGTCTATTTGACTTGTAAAATCTATGTGGACTAGTTCGTAGTATCGGAATAACAAAGTCCTACCTCGCTTTTGTCTCAGTACACAGGGACTTGATTGATCGCCTTTGTTATTGGTGCGTAACCGTTGACAAATCTGTGAATGGATACATGGCTTACTTGTGAGGGAAGGAAATGCAAACAAGACGAGAACTGGCCAGCTCACCTCATAAATTAGCGGTGATTTCCTACAATGAAGTGTCTATCACTTCCTCCTGGACAGCAGAGTCTGCTATATGATTAGCTTCATAGTTTTTCTCCATAGGTCTGAAATACTGTTGCTGGTGAGCTAAAACTAAAACACGTAATTTACGTTGAACTGGTTTCACATCCAGGACAGATTTGAATATCAGGTCAGTAATTGACACGAGCCACTGATGAACTGGTCAATCGCCATCTTCAGAAATGTTCAAAATATACGTCATCGGTTAAACGAGTTGCAAATGTTGATTTTCACTGACCTATATTTTGGAACTAATATTACAGTTCTTTTAATAAAGCATACATTTACTTTAACACATATTATTCTGCACTGTGGTATCCTTAATCTTAATGACTATTTTGGATGTTAGATGTCCATTCTTCTCTTCTTATGTGGATTCAAGTAAAGAATAGTTTTTTCTAGTAGCATGTCATATTCGACTCTATTTTCTCACTTTATACCCTGTCTGAACCCTGCTTGCTCAAGGATGTTCTCTGCTTGGGGTTTCAATTGGGCGATGATTAACCTTAGCATGACTTTGCTAGGGTGGCAGATGATGCTTATTATTCTGTAATTTTGAAACAGCTTTACGTTTCCAGACTTAGGTAACGGTATAACCATTGATTTTATCAATAAGTCTGGTCAGTTTCCTATTACCCATATTTTGTTGCAGATGTGTGTCAGGCCTTCCACCATTACCTTTCCACCTGCATGTAACAGCTCTGCTGGTATATTGTCCACGTCAGCCACCTTCCCTCTTCTCAATGTCTTTCCCGCAACAGCTACCTCTTCCTGCGTTATCAGTTGGTTATCATCTATAGTTGTTGGTGTTGGAGGGATTGTTTTCTCAGGTCCTAGTTGTATAGCTTGGAACAGTACTCCGACCATCGTGCCAGTATGTCGTTGGCCTCAATAAGGCACTTGTCGCTTTTATTCTGGATCATAAAGTTTCTGCATTGTTTTGGTGTTACGAGTTCTTTGTCAACCTTGTATGCTCTTTTAGCGTCATTTCTGTTTAATCTTTCTTCGATGTTTGTATATTGCTCACATGTCCACGCTTCTTTCGCCTATATCATCTTTTGTTGTATCGCTTTCTTGACGTCTTCATATCTGCCAACCTCATCGGATGGATGATTTTGATTTTTCAGTGACCTTCTTCTATCACAAAGATCTAGAATGTCTGTGGTCACCCATGGCTTCTTTTTTTGTTTGGTGGCACCCCTGGATTTCTGATGTTGTATCAATGAGAGCTACATTAAGAGATTATGTTACTGTATCGGTATCCAGTCCCTCTCTGAGAGCCAACTTTGACATGTCACACTTCACAATTGTGTGTTAATGAAATATTGTAGAGACTGACAATATCTCCTACATGTCATCCTTAGCACTGCACTTGCTACATTTGGAAGACGTGTTAAATTAGAACAGTAGTTTGTAGCCACAGTGAAGGAAATGACATCCGAGATTGAAGCAAAAAATCACTGGTTTGATTTAACAATTAGCTTTCAAATGCAGGTTACCCTGCACATCTTCAAATCTGCCAGAAGCCCCGTGCAAAACAGAGCTCCTCGTTGTGCAAATAAATATTGGCTACAACTCATTGAAAACATCCATAGAAACAAGGAAAGCTATTGGTTATGTAAGTAGGAAACTGCACTAATCAAATCCATCATTTACGAGAAAATACAACTTGTAACAGTTAAAAGAAAGCAGATGGAGCGATTGGTCGAGCACTATTCTGAGCCCTAATCATGTGACAATATAGACACTCCAACAGACCTTGACGCTGTCAACAACTATCACCGTATGAATGAGCTAGACATTGAACCATCTATAGAAGAGCTCAATAAAGCTATTGATAGGTTTGCCGCCGACAAATCACTAGGTAGCGACGAAATCCCACATGATTTGGTGAAGCACTGTAAATGTGCACTCTTGCAACAACTGTATATAATGTCAGTGCTGGAAAAATACTATTACACTTTAAGATTTTAGAGACGACAGATATTAACTTTTTTGCAAACACAAGGGTTATAGAAGGGACTGTAATAACTATCGAGGTGTCTCTCTGCTCAGCGGTATAGACACCGTCTTCGACAGAGTAATATTTGTACAGCTGTGAAAATTTGCTGAGCGTGTGATTCGGAGCCACGATGTGGAGTCTGGAATGAAAGATCAACGATCGATATTATTTTATGTCTTTTACAAATTCAGGAAAGATCACGTGAGCAGAAGCAACCCTTTTATATCGCCTTCATTGACCAGACAAAGGCATTTGGTAAGTAGGATTGGACTCTTCAAAACTGTCTCTAAAAATACGCAAGAACAAGCACACTGCTACGACTAATAATATCATGAAGGCATGACAAGAACAGTGCAGTTTGATGGTGGCATATCACAAACATTGGGTATTCGAAGTAGAGTTGAGCAAGGCTGCTTTTTAGCTCCAACACTGTTAGGAATCATTATTGTTCTGTTTCTGAAGCATACATTTGGTAGCGCAATTGAAGGAAGATGCCTTCACACTAGGTTGGATGGTAGGCTGATTAACCATACAAGGCTCAAGGTATAAACTAAGCTCAGTTATTTCACCATGAGAAACTTGCTTTTCGCTGATCATTCTGTAATTGTTATCACCCCAAGTCAGCAGGAACTTCATAGCTTGATAGATCGCTTCTCCCAGGCGTGCACAGATTTAGGTCTCACAATAAGTCCCAACAAAACAAATGTGCTGGTACAGGAAGTAGAAGTCATGCCATCTGTTAGCATCGATAATTATAAACTGCCAGCTGTACACCAATTCACATTCTGGGATACCTTATCAACGGCAAGCTCTCTCTAGACTCAGAAATGGACAGTCGCATTGCCACAACTACTGCTGTATTTTTTTCCTCACAACGCGTGTTTGGAAAGACCCGAAACTGACAATTAAAACCAAGGTCATGGAGTACAATAAATGTGTCGCCCGCACGTACCTATATGGTAGCGAGACTTGGACAACCTATGTTAAGCCAGAGCAGAGAGTTAACGCCTTACATGTACGGGGCCTGAGATCTAACCTTGGTATTACATGGAGAAACACAGTGACAAACGCAGAAGTGCAGTTTCATACCGCTCCCAAATGCATGTACACTTTCCTTACACATCAAAGGCTACGATGGCTTGGTCTTATTCATTGCATAAAAGATGGTAGCATTCCCAAAGAAATCGTATATTGACAGTAGGCGTATAGCGAGAGAACAGTAACACCGACCACAGCCGTTCAAAGATGTGTGGAATCGTGAAATGAATTCCGGAATGTGAGTCTGACATCTTGGGAAGACGAAGCTGCAGTACTATCCAAGTGGAGATGTACGCTGAAGGACCACCTCACGCTTGTTAAAGAGCAGTTCTTGAAACACGGAGAGGTGAAACGAAAACGACTTTAGAAGGAAAAAAAACAATTATGTATGTCTTTCATTTGTTTACCATTTCAATTCCAATCATCCTGTAGTAAGTCATGACTGACAGGAGCCACTACATAAACATATATATATCAGGAGGCTTCCTGGCGTAGAGGTATCTGTTTCACAATCCATGCTTGAATCACGCTTAGTGTCCAATTTGGGGGGGCAGAGATTGTTTTTTCTTTCGCTCCCCCACGTACGGAAAATAATGGCAACCTACCGTACAGCACACTTGTCAAGAAACTTATAACAATCAAATAGGTTGGCGGTTTTAAGAATCGATGGTCTGCAAAGTACACGTACTTACGTCTATATATAAATGTGTGTGTGTACTGATCAGAACACTGAATTAACAAAAATATATACGTGCATACTACTGTATTACTGTCTTCTAGATGTTCGCTCAGTCACAGTACAGGCACTATGTCACAATTTTGCAGTCATTTGTTTACACTGCTACACAGCTTCGACGACCGAATGTGTTTGGTCGCCAAGACGTCTCTTGACATGTCATCTATTGTCATGCAACAGTTCCGCTTGGTCGAACCACCTGTACTTTCTTAGCAACGGACTATCTACGACGTTATTAATGGTGTTTTGGATATGGTTCTGTAGTTAAATTGCCAATGTTCTTTGCTTCATCGCCCGTTGAGTAGCCCGGAGCAGCGCTAAATCTAATTATATGATGTTCTCCCTCACGCAGTTATATACGTGTATAACAGTTTTCAATAGACAAATATTTTGACTACAATGTTATGAAACTAATGAAAACTGAGATTAGTGTATCATAAATAATGTTATGAAACGATCAAAGGGGAAATTGTTTAAATAGAAGACCAAACACTATTACAGAAAAACAGCAAACAAAAACGAGCAGATTACTAGTCCTTAACCTGCCGCTGTCTGGGATAATGATGATTAAATACATTATCGTTTAAAACATCTTCCCGCGTCTCCCACCTAACTCCAACCCCAATATTGCACTCGTCCCCCTATAGTACAGCCCGTATATCCCTTCCTCCCTCACCCCTGAAACATTCGCCCTTCTCATTGCGCTCGTCTCTCCCTGTTTCAACTAGGCCATCACAGTATTGGTTTGGTACTGATCGAAATGTGATTGTTTTGTTGGTACTTCACGTCCTATTTCGGTCACGGTTAATACTGACAGAAACAAGTATGGGGCAGCTGTGGACACAAGTGAGAAGAAAGAATCACAATGTTAGTCTCTGGTTTTTGTTTTCTCTGATCCTTGATCAATGACTGAAGAAGCTAGGAGTGACCATCTATGCCTGCCTAATGGTGTCATCACTAGATTTTGTTCTCTATATCAAAATCACTAGAAATTCTCACTTATTTTACAAATAAATAGTCTGGCTCAGAGACATATACAACAAATGTTGTTATTTTTCTTAGCCTTTAAATTAAGCTATTTGTTGCTAGTTCATGTATAAATGCCATGCTACTTAATGTTTTAACGATACTTCTTCACATGTAGATAAATCAAAATAGATTCCCCACGCCCCCACACCCTCTCTCTCTCTCTCTCTCTCTCTCTCTCTCTCTCTCTCTCTCTCTCCATCGCTATCTCTCACTCTTAAAAACTTCTCCATTTCAATTTTGAAGATTATAAAACTATTTCCTTCAACGTATTTTCCAAAAAAATTGTATGCAGTTACTAACATTTACTTGTGATCTATGAAATATCATTCTATATTCTCCAACAGCTTTCAACACCATCTTTGCTGTCTTGAATAATCTTTCAAAATTGTGACATAAATGAGTTTTTGTATAAATGACACTCATTGACAATAATAATCTCTCACACTAGTCATATACAACTGAGCTCACCTGTCCACTCTATAAGTGTATGGCTGTTAACCAGCTGTCACAGAAAATAAGATACAGGCATAGACATGTCCAAGACATGATTAAACTCAGGGACCATTTCTCATAGAGAAGATTGCATAGGACAGACCGTCCAAAGGAGCTGCCAGGAACATTTCTTGGAGAAAGAATGTTACGTCTAAAGAAGTGAGAAACGAGTCTTCTCCGCTTGATATTTTACGTCGCTTTGATAATATTTGAGATAATATGAGCGGGTACAAACATGATTGGACATTCACGTTGCATTCTCATGTTCTATTTATATCTCAAATTCTATACACAAACCTGTCGTTCATCTCTTCCGGAAATCAATAATTTTAGCCCCCTAGAGAAGTATATCTATCTATCTATATATCTATCTATCTATCTATCTATCTATCTATCTATCTATCTATCTATCTATCTATCTATCTATCTATCTATCTATCTATCTATCTATCTATCTATCTATCTATCTATATATTTATATATCTATCAATCTAACTATCTATCTGTCTGTCTGTCTATATGTCTTTGTATTTATATATATATATATATAAAATATATATATATATATATGTATATATGTATGTCTGTTTGTCTCTCTCTATCTATCTCTCTCTCTATCTTTTTCTCTCTCTCTTTTCTCTCTCTCTCTCTCTCTCTCTCTATATATATATATATATATATATATATATATATATAAATATAAATATATATATATATATATATATATATACACACACAAAAGGGGTGTGTCATAATTCTTTACCTTGACTATGAAAGAGTCGGAGGAGAAAGTTTAAACTTGGCATAAATGTAGGTCATTCAATGTGTATGAATTTCCTTCCCTGATGGGTTTACTCGGTATGGTGCATGACGCAACACACCTTACTGACCGAATCTGCTACTCTAACGGTTTGTCAGAAGAATTGAGAAATCAGACGTCAGAACTGTGATAAAATTATTGATGTTGCAGGGAAAATCACCTACACAGGGAGATGAAACCAGTGTTTGAGGAATTATGTCCTTTGTATGCTTCTGTTAGAAACTGGTGAAGGTAGTTTAAGTGTATCCGTTCCCATGTTGCTGATCTTCCAAGATCAGGAAGACCATCCTCAGAGTGCAGCGATGACAATGCTGCAAGAGTGAAGACAATCAATGACCAGGATAAGAAAATGACAATTGCAGAGATATCTAGGTCAGTAAAATTGAATGAAAGTACAGTTTTTAGAATTTTACACAACAGACCTAACATGAGAAATGTGTGTGTGCCCGCTGGATCCCGCGTCTGCTGACATGTGAACAGAAACAAACGAGAGTTGGTTGCTGTGGCCAGTTGCTCAAAATGTGTCGGTCGAAAAACATACTGCCGACCATGGTGACAGTAGATGAGACTTGGGCTCACAACGACGTATACACCGTACTTGTCGACGGACAAACGACTTAAGCTGTCCCGGAACTCAACGTCATAAGTGGAAGGATAACGTATTTTGTATAATTCTGATATAGGGTGTGTCTATAAGGGTATCACTCTCTTCGCTCTGGTGTTTATAACAAACATTTAAGTTTATCAGATTTGATAACAATTCAGAGTACCCATGTAATTCATTCATTCGTGTTCCATTTAGTGGAGCTTAGACCCGGCATTACATTTGGCTTATCCTAACCAACAGTGAAAATGCAAGTGGACTGTGCGAAAACCTCCTCAAAACGATGAAAAGGCGAAAGCTGGCTTGGTATGGTCACGTCTCGAGGTCAAAAAGCCTTGCAAATAAGAAAGTACAGGAAACAATGCAAGACAAGCGAAGGCGGTTACGTCCTAGAAAATGATGGGAAGACATGATCTATGAATGGACTTACCTTCGATTGGAGGAGGCACAAACAGACAGAAAGTGATGACACAAGATTGCACAAGTGTCAGCACTGGTGCCCCTATGATCTTAAGAGATCACGGGATGAACCGAACTGAACCAACATTTAAAACAGCCTAATTTCAGGTAATTTGCAGCGCATTTCACTACCAATGATTTTGACATGTTCAGGTTACCAGTCCTAGGCACAACCCTATTTAGTTGCCTCTTCTGACAAGCAAAAAGGGAAACGATGTCTTACTATTTTTGTCCCAGGAACAAATCAGGTCCTTAATATAATAACCATCCATGCCTACACAAAACACGGATGAACAGTATATGTATACCTATCTTGTCCTCCCAATATCAAACTTATCCAACAATCCAAGGCACAGGAGACGCGTATGAAAACATAGAAAGTGCCTGTCTAAAAAATGTCATTTGTGACATTAGAAATATGCCTTTATTCTTGTTGTGATTGTATCGTTGATGCTTACATCGTCAGACGTGTTTCTGTGATGAACTTGACCTTTGTTGGAATCTCCTCTTAATGTCCATAGCGATTTGAGTTTGGTGTTTAAACGTTGGACCAGTGTATCTTTCCTTAACTGACAATACAAGAGGCAGTCCTGTAACACATGCTCAACAGTTTGATCATTTACATCGGTGAATCAATCGAAACATGTATAATACATAAGGTGAGAACAACAGCTTGCGCTGAATATAGAAATACCGAAAAACGATGGATTGGTAATCTTATGAAAATGCAACCTAATCAACCGGCATCGCACATTTTCAACTCATAATCTGCCTACAGGTCAGAACGAAGACCGCGTGGCAAATAGATCTATCACATATCAGAAATCCTTCAACAGCATACACAACAACCGTGGCAACAAACATGGTCCCCACGTCACTTAACTGCGCACTTTAACGGAAAGGGAGTTATCTTCTGCACATTCATAATACTGTTATCGAGAATGAGAAAATGATCACTATATAAAATGCCTATCTGCTTTGAAGTGGAAACATATTTCAAGCGATTTCACTTTACCTGAATAACGTACAATGTCGGTAAGTAATGAGAGAAATATATGTTCGATCGGTCGCAGTTTACACAAGGTTTCAAAGACATAAATATGTTTTTCCACTATGCAACAGCTCATGTATATTATTTGTCTTATCTTCTTGTCCTTTTAACTCATTTTTCTTTGCTTTTTTTTCATATCGATGACAAATGCCATCAACCAACTCTCTCTGACCTATTCCGTGATTATTTCTTCAGTCTCTTCTAGTATTTTTTCTTAATGAATGAATTGGTGTCAATGTGCCTATTCCATGTTTTATTTGGCCGTCTTGTTCCTCTTTATTCATGCTGGTGTCATGACAGAGATTGCCTGGTGATAGTGGCTTGAGGATTTTGCAGCATGTGACATATCCTGCATTACTTCCTTCCTAAGATTGTCTGTTCAACTTGTCGTTGTTCTGGTCCCTCCGATAAGCTTCCGTTTGTAACATTGCCGAACCACTGCAAGTCCCAGAATCGTTCTTATGGATTTATTGATAAGCCTATATAATCTCTTCATTTTGAGTTTGCTTGTCCGCCCTGTTTATGCTTTATATAAAAGGACCTATATCACAGAGGAATTTAAGATCTCTAGTTTGGTATGCATTCTTAAAACTTTAGAATGTCAGGTTGTATTAAACATGACATATGTCAATCATATCGTGTGTTTTATGTCCTGACTTTTGCGGGGGTCTCTACCTCATGCATTGGTTGTCCTCTCATGTTGATAGGAGACGTCTTGTTTGCGCCTTTTAATGTTATAATTGTTGTCCATTCTGCATGGATCTGAAGCCCGATTTTCTGGGATTTTTTTTAGTCTTCTTCTACATTTGGAGATATATGTGAGGTAGAAGAGATATGCCATCTACAAATTTACGATCTTATAGCATATATACATAATATCCACTGGATTATATCTATCTCGTGAGAAAGTTTGTATTTGATTTCATAATCGGCAGAAACAGCGATAAAATCGATAAAAGACATCCCTGACAAATCCCAGATTAAATGTTAAATTATTTAAGTTAGTTGTCCCTCGTGCGAATCTCTACACTTCATATCCTCATGTGTGTGTTTTATTATGCTGGTGAGCTTTGGAGAGACTCCGTAGTGTCTTAGTAGTTTCTAGGTTGTTTCCCATTTAAAAGATTGTGCCATAGTCGACAAAGTTGACGCGCAGACTTGAAGTCCATTCTAATGACTTCAACAATAATGTGCAATGTGGTGGGTGCAAGATCTGTTTTGTCTAAAACTTGTCCGTTTATTTCTAAACTTGGTATATACAGTTTGTTTAGTCTTTCTATTATAACTTTGTTTAACTTTTGACCTAGTACTGAAACGAGCATTATTCCCCTATAATTTGAACATAGTTCTCCTTTCTGGTGAAACTTAACCATTAAACCTCCACTAGGTGAGTTGATTGGTGGTGGTCTACATCTTGTATATAGAAAGAAGCTCTTAGAAGTATTGGTCCTTCTTTTCTTATGTTCTTCGTTTTGTTATTCTTCGTTCCACTATGTTATTAATAAGTGTTCTATGTTGGTGGTAATTTCCTGACAGCTGTCCGACAGTGCCATTTGAAGGTATCGCATTGATTGTAGTTGCAGCCCCGCTACTGCTTATGTAACCAGACTGTTACTGCAGCTTCTCTTGTTTACCTTTGTCCTCTTTTTTGCCCCTTCGTTCACCTAATCATTTTTATGCTTTAGTGCAGATGGATATAGTTTGCATGTTGAGTAATACCATTTTTTTTCTCGCCATGTTCACATTTCGTGATCGTTCTAGCAGGTATCTATTTTTAATGATGTGGATTCCTTTAACCCACAACTTCCTCGCTCGTTGTGTTCCAGACCCTTTGTAGCTATTCACATTTGTCATCAATGTCAACTCCTATGTCTAGTTGTTCCACTCTTTGAAGTATATTGATTAGTGTCATGCTGAACTCCCTTTTCGTCTAAGTTGGTTTCTTTTACCTAGATATCTCACATTATAACTTTTTTGTTGACTTGAGTTATTCTGTTCTGTCATAGTTTCAGCTTCTATTTGTCCATGACTAGACTGCAGTCTGGAGCCACACACGATAAGCTGTGGTTTGCATCAGTTTGCTGTGCATTTTGCGATTCCTAGCCATATTCACATTTTTCTTTTGTCGCGTTTTTAAGATATGCACAAATGAGCAGTCGTCCAATCCCTATTTCATAAGTTAGGGGTCCGATGATCTAAATACTAGTTTAAACTTACTTAGTCGCTCCTTTTCTTCCTTTCCTATTATGGAGAGTTTTGTCAGACAGAGCGCCACACCATTCTTTACTAAGTATTTATCTTGGCCAGAATGCAGTCTAGTTCAAGGTCTCTTACAAAGTGTCTTATGTTGTCCTCCCAGCGGAATTTGGATCCTTCTGGGAGTCTGGATTCTTGACACTTTGCTTCCCATTACTGCCGCTGTAGCCGATCTTCTCTCATTCTGCAGACATCGTCAAACCACCCAAGTTAAGATTGTTCGAGTCCGCACTGATTACTAACCTTGTCACTTCTTGTAACTGGGACCATCTTCTTTAGATATTCCATGTTATCTTTTCGAGCTACTTTTACTGAGTGTTGACATCACCCATGACTCACATCTTAAGCCATAAATTGTTCGTAGGTGTATTGGTTTCCGGCCATCTGAGTTTTCCTACTTTTCTTTCTTTTGCCGAGGAATCATCTATTTATAACATGAAAGTGTTTACCAGTTGATGCCCTTCACATAGCCAGCTTTTCTTTAACATTTCCCTTCTGGTTTATTATTTCTTTAATGCATTTTAAATGTTTGAACTTTCTCAATGGCTGTTCACTCAGCAAAATGTGATGTCTCTTCTCTTATCTTGAAAATACTATTCTTATTTTTATTTGAACTATTAAAGACCATGCCTGTCTTCCTGAGCTCCTCTTTCCGGATTTCAATGCTAGCCTGGAGATGTGTCACAAATTCAGTAAGCAGGGCCACATCTTTGACAAATGCCAACTCCAACCTACATGCTGATCTCAGCTTCCAGTACTCCACCGTGCACGTTGTTGGCACTAGTAGGCTTCATCCATCAATGGCTCAGCCAAATGTTTTGATTCGTGTAGGTCACAAATCGTCATTACAAAACAACTAAATAAGATATTAACTTGAAAAAACATTTATTATTGCACGTATATTGCCTGAATTTCTCAACATAATTTCCATCAACATTGTTGTACGTATTCCATCGATGTTTCAGTTCGCTCACACCTGCAGTATAGACGTCTTTGATCTGATATCTCAGCTATTATTTGCGCTTCCCGATCACACACTCTTCGTCATTGGCTGTCTCCCACCAAGAACACGTTTTTGGACACCAAACACTTTGACATCGCTTGGGGCTAAGATGGGGCTGTAAAGTGGATGTTCAAGAAGTTGTCACACTTGTTCGTCAATTTACTCATGAGTATTTTTAAGCTAATGTGGTTTGGCATTGACATCGTGGAGCAGTTATCCTTTAGTCAGTAGGCCTGAACGTTTTCTTCGAATGACACCAAGAAACGTTAACAGAATTTTGAAGTGCGATCAGTTTCAGTTCATCCCGTAACCCATCAGGTAGTTGGGGCACACATGAAGACATGAAAAACCCACGCCAGCTCTCTCTGTTTGTCGCCGCCTGACGTATCTCACCGGGACGAAGGCCTGACCACTCAGTGATGTTGTCCACCCATCTCTTCCTTGGACGTCATCGCCCTCTCTGACCCGGTACGGATCCAAAGAGTATCGAGTTGGGAATTCCGTTTGACCTAGCGACGTGCCCGCACCAGGCCATCTTTCGACTTTTGATAGTTGTGAACAGATCTTCAAAAGGACCAATAGCGTCTTCAACTCTCTGACGGATGTCTACGTTCGTGACACGATCTTTATATGTAACATTTAGGAAGTACGATACTGCATTCATATTGTCGCCTTTCCTATAGAATGTGTTAACAATACAACATGATAATTCCAAACAACTGTAAGCAAAAACTCTCCATGCTGATAGCGTAGCCTTTGATTTCTTAGCAGAAGGTGAAGATGGATATTCTTAGTGCATCGATGTAGCTTAGATTCGGGTTGGAAGTGATGTGCCCATAGCTCGTCCTCAGTAACAGTTCTGTCATCTTCTCATCTGCATAACGACAGTGATAGTGCAAAGATAGGCTCATTCGATTCATTGTGTTAGTCAGTTGTCTTCTGTCATGCATTATTATGTAGGCTAATCCACATGAATACACTATTGCAGTTACTACTCTATGTATTGCTACTTGCCTGTCAGCTCGAACCATCTTTCCCAGCGCTGCAGATATATTTTTGTTGCAATCTGAACCTGGTGAGCATGTCGGGCTTAATCATCAATTATTGACCGTTCTTAAAAAAATGTATCGACCCACTTACGCACCGCTTTACTCGGCAAACTCTCGTCACTGTAAGCAGGAAGGATTTCCGTATGAATATGATTTGAAGAAAGTACATTATGCCCAACATTTCCGTATGAATATGATTTGAAGAAAGTACATTATGCCCAACATTTCCTTATGAATATGATTTGAAGAAAGTACATTATGCCCAACATTTCCTTATGAATATGATTTGAAGAAAGTACATTATGCCCAATATTTCCTTATGAATATGATTTGAAGAAAGTACATTATGCCCAATATTTCCTTATGAATATGATTTAAAGAAAGTACATTATGCCCAACATTTCCTTATGAATATGATTTAAAGAAAGTACATTATGCCCAACATTTCCTTATGAATATGATTTAAAGAAAGTACATTATGCCCAACATTTCCTTATGAATATGATTTAAAGAAAGTACATTATGCCCAACATTTCCTTATGAATATGATTTGAAGAAAGTACATTATGCCCTACATTTCCTTATGAATATGATTTGAAGAAAGTACATTATGCCCAACATGTAAACACTCAGCACAGCAACACGCCGTTCATTGATTGCAAACTTCGTGAGCAGTGACGCTATTTTGCATTTGAGCTCCTACTGTTCACACCACAACTATCGTCTGCTACCCACAGTGATCACAAAGGTGGATGCTGCTGCCACCTAATGACACTTTTCTAATATCCCAACTACATCTTTTAGCTATGCCATTAGCGTGTGACCTTCTTTCTGACTTACTTTCGTATGTATGTGTTTGACTGTGCGTATGTATGTGTGTATATATATAAGACATTTTCAATAACATCATACATTATGAGCTGGGACAAACTCACACATCGTCTACATCTGGGTTAAAAAAGTATAACAGCTTTCAATTTTACAGTTGATCTGTCAACGTTCATGAGGTGGAGTCCATATATTTTAGAGCCAGAAAATCAAATGGAATGCTACTGGCAACGTTAAGAATGGTATCGATTGGAAGCACGCAATCCACATTCATTGGGCATGTTCAGGGCAGACACACATTGGAAAAGGGTAGCCAGGTCAATAGAGAGAAGAGCATAGTTTGAAATTCAAGGAGATTTGGGTTAGTCTAACATTTTGATACAACAGAAAGTCGAACACAGGAATGTGGATGTGTAGTTTGAGAGGGCGTGTCAATATAAATTATACAGGAACATCTGAACGTGTATTAGAGAATAAAATAGATGTTATGCTAGTGAGTGTAAGAGTAATGTAAAGCAGAGGGTAGATGCGTGGTGATAAAAGGGAGTACGCGAGTTAGATTATAGGAAAGATATATGATATATGGTTAAGGATAGATTATAAATGGAGTGATAAAAAGAGAGTAGATACATTTTGATAACAAAGGAAATTATATTAATGGTTGCTGGAAAAATGATAAATAAATCAGAGTGCAGAAGTGGGGTAAAGGACAGAGAGGAGATACGACATATGATAAAGGAGAGTGTAAGAGTAGGGTAAAGGACAGAGGGGAGATAAGACATATGATAAAGGAGAGTGTAAGAGTAGGGTAAAGGACAGAGAGGAGATACGACATATGATAAAGGAGAGTGTAAGAGTAGGGTATAATAATTAGTAGATGCTATCGATGATAAAGGAGAGTGTACATGGAGAGTATAGGAAAGAGAGATAGGTGGAGATATGATAAAGGAGAGTTTACATGGATAGTATAGGAAAGAGAGATGATTGGAGAGATGATAAATGAGAGTGTACATGGGGAGTATAGGAAAGAGAGATTATAGGATAGATGATAAAGAGGAGTGTATAGATGTCTACTAGTAACAGATTGACAAAGATTATTGATGATATACATTGTGCAAAGCGTAATTAAACTGTCATCTAAAAGGTTAATGTTTGGAACGGGCGGTACTCTCTCAATCACACACACACACGCCCACACACACACACACACACACACACACACACATGTATATATGTGTGCTGGTGTATGTGTATATGTGTGTGATGTATGTGTGTGTTTATGGATTTCCGTGTGGGGAGAGGAGCGGCTGAATATACATGCGTGAATGTGTTAGTATGTGTGTCAGTGCATGCGTCTATGTGAGTGTGGTTGCGGCTGTATGATGTGATAGTGAGTATGTGAGTGTACGTGTGCATTTATGAGTGTATGTGTGGGTGTATGTTTGTGGGTTACTATGTGGGATACTATGTGTGAGTGTGTGTGTGAGTGTGAATGTGTGAATAATCATTTGTGATTATGTGTGTGTATGGGAAGGGAGGGGGGGGGGGTGGTGGTGTTGTGGGTTTGCGTGTATGGATTTCAATCGCACGTGTGGGTGTAGTGTGTTAGTGTGTATGTGTATGTATGTGGTGTGTAAATACATGCGTATATACGAGATATAAACTAGATCTACAATTATCCTAGAGAAGCAAACAGTTCAAAACGTCACGAGTTGAATACCTCGTCTCAACTATATGCAACAACAGAGATGGTCGAATCGAAATTTGGAGAAATACGGATACATCACTGAAGAGGTTAGCTAACATTCACAATTCAATGCAGAACACTAAAACATAGACACACAAAAAAAGTCATGAGAACGCCCATCTTTCTGGTGGCAACATATGGATACAAGACAAGGTAAACCAACCATTAAAACCCTACGAAAGACGATTTAATCCATAGAATTAAAATGTTGCAGGAGGGTACTCAAATAATATAGTTATCGAATAAAAACGGTATAAATCGTATTGGATCTCTATATAGTACAAAACTGGCTAATAAACAACATTACATTTAGGAAATGAATAAACATTGTTGAAATCAAACTGAACATTGCTCTAGAAATAACTACAGAGGAGGGTATGGTACATGACAAAAGAGGCATTGGCAGACTGAGGTAAAGATGGACAGGAAACATCTTAGAGGTTCTGAGGTTGACAGTCGCAGAGACGGGAGAGCTGGCCAGGGATCGAATGTCCTAAGCTCCGCTGTCATAAGAGCGACGTGCTGTAGAAAATCTGACGAAGGCTCGTGTGTCCTAAGATTGAATGTCATTAGATCAAATTTCTGTGGAAGAGCTAGTCAGAGATCGAGTGTCCTAAGATTGACTGTCACGAGAGAGACGTTCTGTGAAAGAGAGGGCCAGCGATCTAGTGTCCTAAGATCGGTTGTCATGGTAGCGACATTCTGAAAAGAATATGCTACATCATGATGATGATGATATATACATACATATATATATATATATAAATATATATATATATATATATATATATATATATATATATATATATATATGGAGACTGAGATGTAAGGTTACACTTTGTCCCCATACTACCTGCAGGTCCCGTAACCCTTGTCATGTATATGTACCTACCTTGTGCTCCACCTGGTCAGATAAAAAATATATGATAATTATTTAGCAGCGATCATTAGAAGTATCCACAGTCAAGAACAGCTCGCTCTACTAGGTGATTTCAATGCTAGAGTGAGCGCTGATCACGATTTGTGGTCTTCGTGTCCTGATCCTGGTAAGTTTGTAGTTGGAAAATTAATGAAAATGGCCAGCGGCTCTAGCTATGTGCCTATCATGAACATTGTGTGATGGGGGAGGAAGATTAAAGTCTGGACAGGCAAAATATACTGACCATAGATTTTTGTCAGGGTCAGATAAAACATACTGATCATAGATTTCTGTCAGGGTCAGATAAAACATACTGATCATAGATTTCAGTCAGGGTCAGATAAAATATACTGATCATAGATTTCAGTCAGGTTCAGATACAACATACTGCCCAAGACCCTCACCTCGGCTTCCAAATAGCCATCCCTGGAATCTGGGTGTTTTCATGTCAGCCACAACTTACGTGGTGAGGGCTCGACGTGATCACCGTATTATTGAGCAACACGCAGAGGAAGTCAAGCATAGCACAATCGTCTGGAGGTCCTCGGTCTACCTTCATCAGCACGCTCGGGATGTGAGGAAAGCAGCTGCAACCTGTCACTTAACGTATTTTTTCAGGGCGCACAAAAGGGTACACATACTTAGTGTGGTATTCGAAAAAACAACTTCTTTTGACGGACTTTTATTTTCAAGCCAAACCCCAACATAAGGTATCGTGGATGCACACACGATCAAAGCACTGGGATCTTCTTCTTCTTCTTCTTCTGCGTACGCAGTCAGACAGTAACCATTATTTTTTCGAAAAAAGCGGCGGTCATCCTGAGGCTGTCGCCACTGCCATAGAGCTTGTCTTGCAGTTCAGCTGGTAATGGCCACACCTGCTCTCTCTGATCCTCGTATGTGGAGCAGTTCTGCAGCAGATGTTCAGCGGTCATTTTACCAGTACCGCACGGGCATTCGTCGGTACACCCTATCTTCAATTTGTTGAATAGGTGGTATCTCAGTCTATTGTGGCCAGTGCGAAGTCTGAAGACAACGACCTGCTCTCTTCGGTTCAACTGGTAATAGGCATCGTTTTTGGTGTAACCAGTATGTTCGGTTTCCCATTTGGTCATGTATCTGGCTTTGATAAGCCGTTTTGACTCTTCGTACGTCATACTAGTATCTGTGTGTGGTAGTCTTGCACCTTCTTTTGCCAGTCTGTCTGCCTCCTCGTTGCCTTGGATGTTGCAGTGTGATGGGACCCACTGTACCACTACCCTTTTTGGTGCGGACTGCTGGCACAGTTTGCAGAGTGCTGCTCTTAAGTCATTAAGCTCATTGTTTTTCTGGCTTTTTAGCGCTGTGACTACGGCGGGAGCATCTGTCAGCAGGACTATATGGCTCTCATTTTCACTGTGTGTCACCATTTCTTCCACTGCCGCCCTCAGTGCGTCTGCCTCTGCTCTGAAATTGCTTGTGTACTTACCAGTAGCGAATGACAGTGTTATTTTTCTGCCATTTGGTAGGTTCAGGAATGCTCCTGCCCCTCCGTTCTGTGTTGTGTTTGTTACAGAGCCGTCGGTGTATGCATGGGTCCAGTCCATGCTTGGGTAGCTTTTCGTTATGAAGCTTAGGGTAGTATCTCTCCTTTCTTTTTCAGTCTGGCAATTTTTGTTTGCAATACCTGGTATATTTTCTACCACCTCTGGAAATATATCCTGCCTCCAGGTAGGTTTTCGTACAGTAGTGATGGGTTTTGGTGTTGTTAGTGCGTTTATGTGATCTTCGTGCATCTTTGCTTTGGCTATTTCTGCAAAGTTTCTCCGCTTTAGTTTCCCATTTCCCAAATTGTTTAGTCTCTGGTGCATTGGATGGTCGGTCAGTCTTCTGAGTTTCTCTGACTGCAGCTGGGCTCTGCAGTCTTTTCTATCGGTCATGGATTGCAGTTTTGTAATCTTTTCAAGTTCTAAAATTGGCGTTGACTTCATGCCACCTGTTATAATTCTCATGGCTTGGTTTTGAAGTTTGTTAACTTTATCGAAGTTCGCCTTCGCTGCTGTTGTCCATGCCGCAATGCCATACTCGAGAACTGGTCTCACTCTTCCAGTGTACAGTTTCTTTAGTATGCCTTCGTCTGCTCCCCAGATAGTGCTAGCAAGTTTCCTCATGATTGCCATTCTTTCTCTGGCTTTCATTCGGTTTCTCTCAATCTGACTTTTCCATGTCATGCGCCGATCAAATGTGACTCCCAGATAGGTTGGGTTGTCGTTTGGCTGCAGGAATTTGCCATTTAGACTTAATTTGGTACTTTGGGGTTTTAATGAAAGCGAGAATATTGTGCATGTGGTTTTCTCCTCGTTTATTTTGATCAGCCATGAGTTCGCCCACTCTTCCAGCGATGTTAGGGCCGTCTGCATCCGATTTCTTGCTATGGTGAGATTCTTTTCAGAGGTCCACATAGCCAGATCGTCTGCAAACATTGAGCTATGGACTCTTCTTGGTATATTCTCTGTAATATCGTTTATATATACCAGGAAGCGTGTGGGTGACAGTACTCCCTCTTGGGGTACTCCCTGCTCGAGTGTCACCTTTTTGCTCATCTGCCCTTGTATTTGGACGTTCTTTGTTTGAGGTAGTGGTTGATCCACTTGTACATCTTCCCACAAACATCACTTCTTCTTAGCTTGACTCTAAGTCCATCTTTCCAGACTTTGTCAAATGCCTTTTCCATATCCACCCAAACAGCTACTGTGTGTTTCTGTGCCTGGTAGGCATCTTCTATCTCCTGGGCTATGAGGATGACCTGGTCCTCAGTGGATCTGTGCTGTCTAAAGCTGGCTTGCTGTGGAATTAGTATTCGTTTTTCTTCCAGATGCCACATCAGTCTGGTGTTTATCATCCCTTCCATCAGCTTGCCGACACAGCTCAGTAGGCTTATGGGCCTGTATCCATTTGGATCTGTTTTGTCCTTTCCTGTTTTTGGTACTGGTACCAGTATTGCGTCTTTCCATGCCTGTGGTACAATTCCCCTTTTCCAGCTTTGGTTCAGGACCGATGGCAGTTTCCTCTTCGCTGTTTGGCCCAGCCCCATCAGCATTTCGTTTGTTATCCCGTCTTTTCCGGGAGATTTCCTTTTCTTTAGTGTTCTCATAGCCTCTTCCATTTCGCGCATTGTTAATTTGGCCATCATGTGCTCTTCAAGTGCCGTATTCATGTTTTCGTGCCCCTTTAGCTCTTCGCTAATGTCTGTATGCTTATCTACAGGGACCTCGATGTGGTTTGCTCTGGCATAGTGATCGACAAAGGCGTTTCTGGCTTTCTTACCTGTGATCAAGTTCTCGCCCTGCTTGATAGTAATTTGTTTATTTGACGGGGTTTCGTCGTTCATGGCTCTGACTAGCTTCCATAGCTTGTTCCCGTCTTTGTCCAGGTTTAGACTTTCCGTTATATTTTTCCAGCTTTCTCTTGCTGTTTGCCTGAGAGTGTGTTTGTACTTCGCCGCGGCGGCTTTGAGGGCGATGTTTGCCTCCATCGATTTTTCTCGCTCTGCCATGTTCCTAGCATTTGTTACTGCATCTTCCACTTTCTGCAACTCATCATTCCAGTAGGGCTTATAGTTTTTCCTAGCTCCTCTTGGGATGGTTTCAGTGGCGGCTTGCATTATTGCCTTGCTTAGGCTCTCTACCATGGGCTTCATTTTGGTGTTTCGTGTGTTGATGGTTTCACACAGCCCATCTGTCAGGATTGCAAATCTGTCCCAGTCGGCTCGTTTGTAATTCCAACGTGGGAGCGGTTTTGTTTCCTGTGGGCCTACTTCCATGTCAATGGTTAGCCTGATCGGCCGGTGGTCGCTATGCCAGTTGGTTTAGCACCTGGCGGTCTATTTTATGGTGTATGTCCTGTGTGGAGAAGGCCAAATCTGGAGTCGAGGTGGTATGCCATGTTCTTGAATAGAAGCTAGGGCTATCCTCCGGCCTATTGATTAGGGAGAGATTTGCATCTATCTCCCAATCTTCCACTTCGTCACCTCTGCTGTCTGTGTCAGAGTATCCCCATCTCTCCGAGTGGCTGTTGAAATCTCCAACTACTATGCAGTTGTAGTCTCTGACCTCCATACTCGAGAGCGATAGGTCTCTGTTTGGTGGTCCGTACAGATTGAAAATGCGGAGCTTCGTCTCTTGAGCCATTATGTCAACTCCAACAATTTCTGCTTGTCCGGTGTGATTGACAGATACCGCGCTACTCGGTATGCAGTTTCTGGTCAGTATCAGGACCCCTCCTTTGTGGCCTTCTCTATCTAGACGGAAGGTCTGGTATCCTCTGATTGAGAATTTATGATTATTGTTGAGGTGCGTTTCCTGGATACATGCCACGTCAATTTTACCTTCATGCAGGTGATGTGTTAGGGAAAGTTTTTTGTTAATGACTCCCTCCGCATTCCACTGTAGTATTTTGAGGGTCTTGAGGTTTTGGTCAATAGAAGTTGCCCCATAGCCATGTGCCTTGACTCCACGACACATGGGTGGGTGACCACCAGTAGTCAAGGGTGGGCCCCTTCAAGGCGTGAGGCCCGGCACTATCGCTGCCTGGCGGGACTCCGCAGGATGAGCGCCATGCGTTTTTCTAATAGGTTGTACTGCCAACATACTGCGATTTACGTTGCACTGTTTTGTTAGGCTTGCGGCCCCGTGCATCCGATTTCAACAGGCGTTTCTGTAGGGATGCCCTCCTTAGCCTTTGGCTGTCCCCAGCCTATCTGCAAAGCAGCAGTTGTTTATGATCAGAGTTGTCTCTCTTATGGAAGTTGTCTTACCAGACTATCGAGTCTTCACTACTCGTGTCTATAGGGTGCAATGATGATATGTCAGATGATATATGAGATGGACTGGTTTACCCGGAAGAGAGGCAGTCCAGTGTGTCTGTATCCCAGGATCGTCACGTCCTGCCAGAGACGTAGCATTTGCATGTGAGTTGGGTATCTCTTTCTCCCTTTATTTTCTTTGCTTCTATGCAGAGATGGTACGCCTAGCATTCCTTGCCACCTGGGGTGTTGACACAGTGGGGCAGGTGTGCAATGTCCGCTGGTCTGCATCTCTTCTGCGTCCAGCATGATAGTTATATGGCTGATAACGTACAGAGGTAGATATCGTAGCCGAAATGCATTTAGCCAGAGGACAAGCCTGGTAATGTCACAGAGATGTTGTTCGCCTGGTGTGCGGACAGCTCTCATGGTCATTGGTTGAGTCTCGACAGTTCACAGTGAGGTGGCTGCTCTACTGTTTTCGACACCCCGACCAGGTACTAAGTCTTTGGTTAGTGGTTTCGCACTACATCGCCGTATAAGGTGAGTATCAAGCAGTTGTCCGCCCGCTTTGATCGGCGGACGGCAAGGACCTCTTACTGCGGCTCTACCGGATAGGGCTGGGGCGCAAACTCCAGGTCCCGAGCATGTAGGAGCCTCCCATTGCAGTGGTGCTGAGATTTTGGGCGGGATTGCGGCTTACAAGGGTTCCGCCGTAACCCCCCACCTTGTAGCCTCGCGCCATTGGCTTATCAGCCTGGTACGTGAACCAAAGTGTCTGCGGCTCCTCTCGATATGAGCTGGTTTTCCGTAGCAACGCCCTGTCATTAGTAGGGTAAAACTGACCTGTCTTCAGATGGTCTATTTCCAGCACCCGTTCACTATTTGGTCAGACTAATTTATTGAGGGCTTTTGTTTGTCAATGACCAGGTATTTGAAATCTGCGGTTTCTGCGGAGTTAAACACGATTTCCGTAGCGTTCTTTCATTAGAGTGTTAGAGAGCTGACTTGTCTTCCATGAGTCTAATACCAGCGTACGTTCATTATTAGACCCAAACGGTAGTGCTCTCGATTTGTCAGTCGTTCTACAGTATTGGCGTGTTCAGTCAAATTAAGCCGCAGGTTCCACTCCTGGTGGTGCCCTTCCGTCAATTCCTTTAGCGAGACAATCAAGTTACTTAGAGGGTAGCCCCAGATTTTTGAAGGTCTAATTCCAGCACATGTTCACTATTAGACCCCACGGAGGTGCTCTCTGTTTGACAGTCATTCTACAGTATTGGCGTGTTAAGTTAATTTAAGCCTCAGGCTCCACTCCTGATAGTGCTCTTCCGTCAATTCCTTTGTCAGAACACTCAATGCCGACCAACCGAGCCATAGGGGGCATAACCCCAGATTTCTGAGAGTCTAAATTCAGCACCAGTTCCATATTAGACCCCAGAAAAGTGCTCTCGGCATGTCAATCATTTCAGTGTTGGCCGTGTTGAGTCAAATTAAGCCGCAGGCTCCACTCCTGGTGGTGCCCTTCCGTCAATTCCTTAAAGTTTCAGCTTCGCAACCATACTTCCCCCGTAACCCAAACACTTTGATTTCCCGGAAGCTGCCCGCAGAGTCATCGAAGCAACTCCTGCAGATCGCTATTCGGCATCGTTTATAGTGAGAACTACGACGGTATCTGATCGTCTTCGCGCCTCTGACTTTCGTTCTTGATTAATGAAAACATTCTTGACAAATGCTTTCGCAGTAGCTCGTCTTGCGGCGATCCAATAATTTCACCTCTAACGCCGCAAAACGAATGCCCCCGTTTGTCCCTGTTAATCATTACCTCCAGTTCCGAAAACCAACAAAATAGAACCGAGGTCCTATTCCATTATTCCATGCACCAGTATTCAGGCAGCCGAGGCCTGCTTTGAACACTCTAATTTTTTCAAAGTAAACGCGCCGGCCACCCAGGTCGCTCAGCGAAGAGCACCCGTGGGAGAGAGCCGGCAGACGGTAGGGCAGGAGACAACGGGCAGTGAATCGGCGCGAGCCGGACCGCCCGCCTGCGCCTGAGATCCAACTACGAGCTTTTTAACTGCAACAACTTTAATATACGCTATTGGAGCTGGAATTACCGCGGCTGCTGGCACCAGATTTGCCCTCCAATAGATCCTCGTTAAAGGGTTTAAAGTGTACTCATTCCAATTACGGGGCCTCGAAAGAATCCCGTATTGTTATTTTTCGTCACTACCTCCCCGTGCCGGGAGTGGGTAAGTTGAGCGCCTGCTGCCTTCCTTGGATGTGGTAGCCGTTTCTCATGCTCCCTCTCCGGAATCGAACCCTGATTCCCCGTTACCCGTTACAAACATGGTAGGCATGTCGCGTACCATCGACATTTGAAAGGGCAGACATTTGAAAGATGCGTCGCCGGCACATGAGGCCATGCGATCAGCCCAAAGTTATCCAGAGTCACCAGTGGGGACGCCGCAACCCAGCGAGGGGAAACAAGACGATTGGTTTTGAACTAATAAAAGCGCTCTTTCCGCGAGGGTCGGAGCTTGGTAAGCATGTATTAGCTCTAGAATTGCCACAG
This sequence comes from Ariolimax columbianus, assembly GCA_036924085.1. Classification (NCBI taxonomy): domain Eukaryota; kingdom Metazoa; phylum Mollusca; class Gastropoda; order Stylommatophora; family Arionidae; genus Ariolimax; species Ariolimax columbianus. The sequence continues at coordinate 40,892,851 of JAVGWX010000004.1, read as the reverse complement.
TTATCCAAGTAGGATCGTGTCATCTAAGAAACCTCGACTGATTTAATGAGCCATTCGCGGTTTCACCGTGAGACAGTGTGAACTTAGACATGCATGGCTTAATCTTTGAGACAAGCATATGACTACTGGCAGGATCAACCAGATATCTGTCGGAGACGTACGTACAGCACACACCGGTCGGCGGAGGAAGGGTGTGTAAAAAGCCTCACTGGGACGGCCGCAGGGACCGACTGACGGGACGGACGGACGGTTGTTCCACCCGTCCCTCACTCCGTCGACCTAGGACCGCCTGACAGGTGCCTCCCACACGCACCAGACGACCGACCGACCGGGCTCGCTCGAGGAGGGATGGCAGCGCTCTTTGCAGAACGGATCCCAACGACCTCGGCGATGAATTTCACTGGGACTAGAGACAATTCTCCGTAGGAGAACGCAGGGCCTTGAGGCACGATTCCTGCTTTCCATTTGCCGGTCACAAGCTCTTTGCGAGAGTCGGACCACCAGCGAGACGTACTGTCGAGCTCTTCTATAAGCCTTAGATAAATCACCACAGACGGACCACGTTTCCTGATACGGACCAGACGAGCGCACCTCGGTGGAGGAGACGCTACAACAACCGCACCCAATCGCTCTACGGGGAAAGGCAGTCGAGCGTTTTCCGCAAGCTTGCGCTATCGCTCCGCCTGGCGGGACTGAGATCGCTTTACGAAGACTGGTTGAAATTTAGTCGCTGCGGCGAGACAACTACCCCACTGGGATCAACTAGATCTAATTCTTGTCAGAAGATCTCTCCTTAAGAATGTTCTTCTGTCCCGAACTTATCATAGTACAGACTGTGATACTGATCATTCTTTGGTTTGCTGGAAAATAAAATTGCATCAAAAGATGTTCAATCACACCAGAAGCAAAGGTAAACACGAATCGACGCAAATAGAATGTCGGACTATTCGCTGAACAAGAGATTTCACTTTGTTTTTCAGGAAACTCTCAATATCCAACATCATGACACCGCTGTTACCGAAACCTGGTAGCATCTTCGAAATGCCAAACACAAAACTGCACTTGCTACATTTGGAAGAAGAATTGTTAAATCAGATGAGTGGTTTGAAGCAAATGTGGTGGTTATGACACCCGCCTCTGAGCCCAAGCGCGCTGCTCTCTGTACAACTTCACGTCCGCCAGAAGCCATGTGCAGCAGTTAGTTCGTCGTTGTACAAATGAGTATTGGCTACAGCTTAGTGAAAACATACCGACTGAAGGGAACATCAGATACATGTTCGATGGTATAATGAAAGCTATTGGTCCTGCGAGTACGAAAACAGTACCGTTCAAATCAATCACTGGTGAGAAAATAACAAATAAAGAAAAGCAGATGGAGCAATGGGTTGAGCACTATTCTGAGCTCTACTCGTGTGTCAATATAGTCATTCCAACAGCCCTTGACGCTGTCAAAAGTTATGCAAGTATGAACGAGATTGACATCGACCAATAAATATAAGATCTGAACAAATATATTGACATCTTAACCCTGGAAAAAGCACCAGGCAGCTACGAGATCCCACCTGATTTGATCAAACGCTGTAAAGATACACTTTTGCAACCGCTGTATGTGATGTTATGTCAGTGCTAAACAGAGATCACAATACCTCAAGATATGAGAGATGTACATATTGTAACATTATACAAAAATAAAGGTGATATAAGTTACTGTAATAACTATCGAGGTGTCTCTCTGCTCAGTGTTTTAGGTAAAGTCTTCGTCAGAGATATCTGACTGAAGCTACATAAATTGGCTGAGAGTATGTATCCGGAGTCACAGTGTGGATTTAAGTCTAGAAGATCAACGAGCGACATGATTTTCTTTCTTCTACAATTTCAGGAAAAGTCACGTGAGCAGAACCGGCCATTTTATGTTTCCGTCTTTGACCTGACAAAGGGATTTGATTTGGCTAGTAAGAATGTTTTCTTCGAAACCCTCTCTAAAACAGGCTGCCCAAACAAACCACTACGACTAATAATATCGTTCCATGAGTGCATGACAGGAACAGTCCAGTCTGATTGTAGCATATCACAACCATTTGGAATTCTAAGTGGTATTAAGCAGGGCTGTGTTCTGGCTCTGACACTGTTCAAAATCGTCTTTGCTCTGTTATTGAATCGCAAATGAAGGATAATGCCTTCAAACTACGTCGGATGGTAGGCTGATTAACCTTGCAAGGTTCAAGACCAAAACGAATATAAAGGAGATCCTAACCAAGAACTTGCTTTTCGCTGATGATGCTGCAATTGTCAACCACAGTAAGCAGGAATTTCAGAGATTGATAGATCGTCTCTCCCAGACTTGCAAAGATGTTGGTCTCACAATAAGTCTCAACAAAACGAATTTACTGGGACAGGAAGTGGTGCCGCACCAAGCCATAGCAACGATAATTATGAACTGGCAGCTGTGCATCAATTCACATTCCCGGGATCCCTCATACACGTCATGCTCTCTCTATATATACACTGAAATAGACAATCGCATTAGGAAAGCTGCTGCTACATTTGCTCGCCTCAAAACGCGGATTTGGAAAAACCCGAAATTGTCAATTAAAATCAAGGTCATGATATATAATGCGTGTGTTTATAAGCAAACTTATATATGGCAGCGACACTTGGACAACACAGAGAAGTGAAAAGACAATGCCGAAAAAAGAAAGACAACCAAAGCTAAGTATACATTGTTGTGTGTTTGTCACTGCAGGTCATGTTATTCTATAGCCAGTATGACTAAAATGGACTAATATATACATGTGTGTGTGTGTGTATGAAACATGTATATTTGTGTGTATGTATACTAATGGTGCGTGTGAAAAACGTATATTTGAGTGTTTGTTGATGGGCAAGAATGTGTCTAAGTGTATGGACATAGACGAATGGATGGATGATAAATGACGAATGGATGGATAATAAATACAGTTACCACTACATCTTAATTACAGTTTCAGAATAATACTCAAAGAAATCGTCTTCAAGATCAGAACCATTGTTTCCCATGTAAAACTATCGCATTCGCTTGCAAAAGCTAGTATAACAAATTGTTATTGGTGATGCAACATGTCTCTTTCATGTCTCGTTCTGTGGAAATATATTGTGTTCAAAGCAGTCTGACTGACAAGACGTTGATCAACGTGACCTTCGTAGTAGTGTGTGTCACGTAGATGAAGCCAAGCATAGCACACACGATTGGAAGACCGCTGTCCAACTTCATCAGCGCGCTTGGAATATGAGGAAATTTACGACAACCCGCTACTTCTTAACGCTCTTTTCGGAGCTCACAAGAAAGTAAACCTACTCATATTGGGCAATAAACAACAACAACACAACAAGACAGCCTTTGACAACGATGTGATCTTGTAACACGAACTTTCTATCTCAGACCTCATTATCGACAACAGGGTCTGCTTTAATATCCCGTTCACCGGGAATTAATCCCTATCTTTTAGTTGTGATTACTTCAATGCCGTAATCGTTTGGTATTGCGTCTACATTTGAAGTATATCGGTCTTTCTTCTTTAGTGATTTTCTTCAGTAGGGGTTTTGTATTATGCAACAAGTAATAATTTAACTTAACTTAACGTCTTTATACTGGTTTAGAAGACCCTGCAGAGTCTGTATACAACCCAGTTACATTTACATCCCCTTGCTCTAAAAGCTATGCGCATCCAGTTTATTCTTAAATGCATTAACTGTCCCTGCCTCCACTACCTCCCCTGGCAATGCATTCCAAGCAGACACCACTCTCTGACTAAAAAAATATTTCCTAATATCTAATCTGGACCTCTCTTTAGTCAGCTTGTAGCTATGCCCTCGTGTTATTGTGGGTGGCTATATTTTTTAAAACTTGTTATAGTCTAATTTATCCTTTCCTCTGATCATCTTATAAACCTGAATTAAGTCACCACGAATTCTTCTCTCTTCCGGACACTGCAGGCCGGTTTTTCTGAGTCGTTCCTCATAACAGTAATTCTGGAATCTCACTATCATCTTTGACGCTCTTTTTTTGTATTCTTTCCAGCATGTTTATATCCCCTCTATGATAAGGACTCCACACCTGTACACAGTACTCCAATCTAGGTCTAATTAAAGCTTTATACAATTTGACGATCACTTCCTTGCTTCTATGTTTAATATTTCTTTTTAATCATACCTAACATTGCATTTGCCTTTTTCACTGCTACCTTAACTTGCTCACTCACCTTTCCTGTATGATCTATTATAACCCCTAGATCCCTTTCCTTATCTATCTTTCTAATATTTTTCCCATTCTGTAATTATGTTCCATATTGGATCTACCCATGTGGATAAATATACATTTATCTACATTAAACTTCATTTGCCAGCTTACAGACCATTCTCGAATTTTATCTAAATCCGACTTCAATATATCCACCTCCGCTTTAGATGAGACACTACTGCATAGTTTTGTGTCATCAGCAAATTTTGCAATCATGGATCCCATATCAATGTCCAAATCATTTATATACATCAAGAACAAAATTTGTCCCAAAACCGAGCCCTGTGGCACATCACTTTTCACTTCACACCACTCAGAGTACTCCTTATTTATGCCCACCCTGTGCCTTCTTCCCGTTAACCAATTTTCAATCCATTTGGCAAATTCCCCACCTATTCCATGTGATTTTAACTTTCGAAATAATCTTTGATGAGGTACTCTATCAAAGGCCTTTGCAAAGTCTAGATAAATAACGTCCACTGGCTCCCCTTTATCTATGGTTTTAGTAACCTCGTCCATGAATTATAATAGATTTGTTAAGCATGATCTCCCTCTAGTAAACCCATGCTGACTATTTCTAATTAGATTAAATTTGTCTAAATGCATTACAATGTTTTCTTTGATTATTGACTCTAACAATTTACAGACTATGCTCGTTAAACTCACCGGTCTATATATTTGCTGGATCTGATTTTTTGCCTTTTTTGAAAAAGGGGATCACTCCTACATCTTTCCAATCCCGTGAAACAATCCTTTTTGTAAGTGTTTGAGAACATAATATAGCCAATGGTTTTGCTAGTTGGTCTGTAATTTCATACAGCAATTTTGGATGAATACAATTTTGACCTGGACATTTATTTTCTTTCAACCTTTCCAATTTTTTAAAAACCATTTCCTCTGTAATACAGATTGATCTTAATCCCGCTGTATCCATGTCTTTTTGAAAAATATCTATAGGCTCTGGGATCTTGGAGCAGTCCTCTTTTGTGTAGACTGTGCCAAAGTACTGATTGAGCAGATTAGCTGCCTCCCTATTCTCACTATGAAAAGGTGTTTGACATTGTGGATCGCAGTACTCTATGGCAACTGTTAAGATACTACGGGATAGCATAGAAGTACACAACCCTCATCCAGAATATCTACAAAGACACAGTTAGTAGAGTGGTACATGAAGGAGCACTGTCTGACAGCTTCGGGGTGTTACAGTGATACCTTTCCTGTTCTTGTTGGCTACAGGTTGGATAATGGAGACATAAATCGAAGGCAGAAAAAATGGCATTCGGTGAACACTATTATCACAATTGGAGGACCTGGACTACGCAGATGATCTGGTACTTTTGTCGCACAGTTATAGTCAAATGCAAGAGAAACTTGATAGGGCGAAAGAACAATCGGCCAAACTGAGACTGAATATCAACATAAAGAAAACCAAGCTCCTTAAACTCAACACTAACATCAAAGAACCAATCATGCTGGAGGGAGAGCAATAGGAGGAAGTGGATACATTTACTTATTTAACCAGCACAATAGTCACATCAGGATGTACATATGCAGATGTAAGGATCATAATTGGAAAGACACGAGTGACATTTCTGACACTAAGCAATATATGGAGATCCAGTGTTATCAACTTCACACCAAAATTATAATATTCAACACAAGTGTCAAGTCGGTATAAAATGGGAGGACATGGTGAGGAATGAAGACTTGTGGGAAAGGAGACAACAACAGCCATTGGAACAACAAATTAAGCGAAGAAAAAGGGGCTGGATATTACATAAGCTTCGGAAGGCACAGTCTACCACAACTAGACATACTCTTACGTGGAAACATCAGGGAAAAAGTGAGAGAGATAGGCCCGATAATTACGGGAAGAAGAGAATGTGAGAAAGAGCTAAAATTAAATAATGACACCTGGAGAGAGACAGAAAAAGCAGCCTAGGATCGTGTACCCTAGCGAGATGTTGTCGATGGCCTATACACCGACAGGAGCCCAGGACCGTGTACCCTTGCGAGATGTTGTTGATGGCCTATACACCGAGAGGGGCGACAAGCTTTGATTGACTGAGTGATTGATGCTGAAAGACAATCGTGCTTTTTCTCATCTTCTGCTCTTTCTGCTCTTATTTTCATTAAAATCGCCAGTTATTACGACTATGTCTCTCCTTTATATTCTATTCAACGTCTGTCTTAGTTTATCGTAAAACATGTCTATTTCTTCATCGTATGCCGCAGTTGTTGGTGCATATACTTGTATGACTAGATTCTGATCTTCTCTTTCAGTCTGATCATAAGTAGCCTATCATTAACCGTGTTGTTCCCAAGCAATGCTTAGATATTATCTTTGCTAGGAAGAAGCAAACTACTCCCTGTCCACTCTTTTCATTACCTGAGTAGATAAACATGCCTTCAATATGTGTTTTAATATTTCCTTGGCCTTTCCACCTGTGCCCTTAACTCCCAGTATGTCTATCTTTCCATCTCGTTAGTAACCATCATGAGTTTTCCTTCGTATAAACTAACGTTCCACGTACCTACTCTCATTTTCGCCTTTAGCTCAAGGGATGAGTTTCCTTAGCAAAGCTGGCGTGTATTTGGCGTCATCTTAATTACTTGTACTAGCTCTGTCTTTGTTCTTTTATCCAGTGTGGGCAGTCGATCGGTCAGGCCTGGGAGTCTCGCCATCGGACCTTTGAGTTTTAAGCGCCTATGTTAGGATTATCTCATCCCAGACCAGATTAGTTGCTGTCCCCACATTTAATTATCTATCGGTCTTCTTTCTCTTGCATTACTGGAGAAATACGACACTCTTGTCCCTGCCTATATCCAGTTATAGCACTGCGTCACTCTACTAGGTTTGCCGTAAACCTTTCTTTCCAGTCAGTGTCATGCAGAGGTTAGGTGATGCACAGGGCCTGCTCCTTGATGCCATGCCTATCAGGACTCAAGTATAGGATCTAGTATAGAGAAGCGTGGGAAAGGATCACATTCAAAATGTGTTAAATCAGATGATACATGACAAAAATACGTTTATTCCCATTACATATAAATCAACCACATTTATTAAGTTCGGGTCCCCAAATGAGATCTCCTGTTAGAAAACACTTGAGCTACTTCCTTTTTTACATGAACTGTAATGAATTTGTTTCCAATGCTGGTTAAAGTCAGCTTGGTCAGTCGCCTTGTGACATGGAAGACCTCAGATGTGCTTATACCAATTTCAGTCTTAAGTAACGACTGTTCTCAACTTGCGATTGAAAATACGATGCTAATCAGAAATCAGAATGCAACACAAATCATCGGAAGCGCATCCCTATGAAACTGAAGTAACGACTTCCAGGATCTTTGGGAACTGTATTCCCTCCAGCTCTAAGAAACATCACATAGTCAATAATTTCATCATGTAACTGTAATAATTTAGTTAAGTCCGAACATTCCTGTTAACAACTCTCTCTTTCTTTGTCATCGTCAATTACCATTGAATTCAAATTAAGAAGAAATGAAAATTGGTCTCTGAGGTCGTGAAGGCGAACACTGTGGTTTTCAATTTCCGATCTCAATCGATTCACGATTTCCGTGATTACTCTGTCCATTTCTTGCTGTGCGTCAGTTCACTATCTTCTGCTGATTCGTCCTGCTCTCCTCCTTCCTGCACTTGGTATTCCCCCATTTTTCATAATATTTATTAGCTGAGTGTGTTGCACCGGGGACAATATTGACATTTTTTTTCAAATTTAACATTCGAATAAGCTCGTTTAGGTCACTAGAAGCTTCACAGAATCCCATTCTTTAATTCTGCAGACATTTCGAATCCTTCTCTACTGATGCTAAAATTCGGAACTAACAATTTTATAAAGATAAAACATGCAGCTGTTGAATAGAGTTCGTAAGCGATCCAGCATCATATTTTGTATGTTCAAGGCTTGCAATAACGTGATGGCTCTCTGGGTGGATTACGTGCCCAGTAATACGACGGGAACTCCATCTTGTATCTAATTGTCTTTTCATAGTCCAAGAGATGATGTTGTTGTTATGTTGTTTCGAATGTCCACAATGAGTAGGTTTACTATTTTGCGCGCCCTGAATATGACTTTAAGTTAAGTTGTAGTAGCTTTCATGACATCTCGAGCGTGCTGGTGAAGGTGGACCGAAGTCCCGAAGAAGATTGTAGTGTGTTTTAACTTCATCTGCGTGTCACTCACTACTACAAGGATTACGTCGATCCTCACCTCGTTATCCAGACTGCTATGAAAACAACCCGTTTGCAATGAGAACTACGAGGAGGCCGAGTTTAAGGTCTTGGCCAAAATAATTTGCCTGACCCTGACTAAGAAGTCAGATTGATCTGTATATTGTGCCCGACCAGACATTAGTCTTCCTCCCCAATCCGAGAAATAAATGAAGTTATCACTTCCTAACAAGAAATAGATGAAGAAAAGAAAGCCAACAGTTCCCTGCCTCCCCTTAAACCCGCCCCCCCCCCCCACCAATTTAACAACAGTTTGTACCTCACTTTCATAGACACAGACCACATTGAGGTCATGATTCTCACAATATTCACAAACACACCTTTTATGTTCACTTCAAGAATTCTTTTTCAAACACCTTTCTTCCCTCACCATAAGTGCTTCGTTATCACAAGCTCGAAAGCGACAATTATTGATATAAATTTATCCTCCAATTATTCCAAGAATTATAATTACAATCTGACTGCATCTTTCTTGTAGATTGAAAAAAAAACAACAACCTAGAAATAGCTTCTTTATTTCATCTTTTCAATTGTCATCAATGTTAACGTCATGTTGGATTTGAGAACCAGCTCGTCATGTTCAATATCTGGAGTTGAATCCATCCTTATACAAATGTAGCATCCATAATTTGAGAACCGGCTCGTCATGTTCAATATCTGGAATTGAATCCATCATTATACAAATGTTGCATCCATAATTTGAGAACCAGCTCGTAATGTTCAATATCTGGAGTTGAATCCATCCTTATTCAAATGTTGTATCTATAATTTGAGAACCAGCTCGTAATGTTCAATATCTGGAGTTGAATCCATCATTTTACAAATCTTGCATCCATAATTTCAGAACCAGCTCATGTTCAATATCTGGAGTTGAATCCATCATTTTACAAATCTTGCATCCATAATTTGAGAACCAGCTCGTCATGTTCAATATCTGGAGTTGAATCCATAATATGTTAAACAAATGTTGCATCCATAATTTCTGAAATGATTTTTGATCTCAACAATTTCAAAGAAAATATTGGTTATTTTGTTTTGATTTTGGTTGCACATATATGTGACCCTTTTTCGTTCTCTTTCCCTCTCTGCAAGTGTTCTGCTAGATTTACATCATATTTAACTAAAAGTGCTTGTTGTTAAAAAGGTTTACTATATGGCCCAGGAAATAGAAGATGCCTACCAGGAACAGAAACACACAGTAGCGGTTTGGGTGGACTTGGAAAAGGCATTTGACAAAGTCTGGAAAGAGAGACTTAGAGTCAAACTAACAAGAAGTGAAGTTTGTGGGAAAATGTACAAATGGATCAGTCACTACCTGAAACACAGAACGGCCAGAGTTCAAGTACAAGGGCAAATGAGCAAAAAGGTGACACTTGAGCAGGGAGTACCCTAAGGGGGAGTACTGTCACCCACACTCTTGCTGGTGTATATAAATATCATAACAGAGAATATATCAAGAAGAGTCCATAGCTAAATGTTTGCAGACGATCTGAAAATGTGGACCTCTGAAAAGAATCTCACTATAGCAAGAAATCTTGCTGGTGTATATAAATATCATAACAGAGAATATACCAAGAAGAGTCCATAGCTAAATGTTTGCAGACGATCTGAAAATGTGGACCTCTGAAAAGAATCTCACTATAGCAAGAAATCGGATGCAGCAGGCCCTAACATAGATGGAAGAGCGGGCGAACTCATGGCTGGTCCAAATAAACGAGGAATAAACGACATATACACTATTCTCGCTATCAAACAAACCCCAAAACACCAAATTAAGTCTTAACGGCAAATACCTGCAACCAAACGACAACCCAAACTACCTGGGAGTCACAATTGATCGGCGAATGACATGGGAAAGTCAGATCGAGAGAAACCGAATGAGAGCCAGAAAAAGAATGGCAATCATGAAGAAACTTGGTGACACAAGCTGGGGAGCAGACGAAAGTATATTAAAGAAACTGTACACTGGAAGAGTTAGACCAGTTCTCGAGTATAGCATTGCGGCATTGACAACAGCAGCAAAGGCGAACTTCGATAAAATTAGCAAACTCCAAAACCAAGCCATGAGAGTTATAACAGGAGGTATGAAGTCAACGCCAATTGTAGAACTTGAAAAGATTACAAAACTGCAATCCATGACCCACACAAGAGACTGCAGAGCCCAGAAGCAAGCAGAGAAACTCAGAAGACTGACTGACCAGAGACTAACAAATTTCGGAAATGGGAAACTAAATTGGAGAAACTTTGCAGAAATAGCCAAATCAAAGATGCACGAAAACCCAATGTATGCACTAACAACACCAACGCCCATCCCTATTGTACGAAAACCTACCTGGAGGCAGCATATATTTCCAGAGATGGTAGAAAATATAACAGGTATTGGAAATAAAAACTGTCAGACTGAAAAAAGAAAAAAGAGATACAACCCTGAGGTACATAACGAAAAACTACCAAAGCATGGACTGGACAAATGCATACACCGACCGTTCTGTAACAAACACTACACAGAACGGAGGGGCAGGAGCATTTCTGAACCTACCAAATGGCAGAAAAATAACACTGTCATTCGCTACTGGAAAATACACAAGCAATTTCAGAGCGGAGGCAGAGGCACTGAGGGTAGCAATGGAAGAAATGGTGACAGGTGAGAGGAATGAAAGCCATATAGTCCTACTTACAGATGCCTTGGCCATAGTCACAGCACTAAAAAGCCAGAAAAATACTGAACTTAATGATTTAAGAGCAGTACTCTGTCAACTATGCCAGCAGTCCGCACCAAAAAGGGTAGTGGTACAGTGGGTTCCATCCCACTGCAACATCCAAGGCAACGAGGAGGCAGACAGGCTGGCAAAAGAAGGTGCACAACTACCACAACCAGATACTAGTATGACATACGAAGAGTCAAAACGGCTTATTAGAGCTAGGTACATGATCAAATGGAAAACCGAACATACTGGCTGCACAAAAAATGATGCCCATTACCAGTTGAACACAAGAGAGCAGGTCGTGGTCTTCAGACTTCGCACTGGCCACAATAGATTGATGTACCACCTATTCAACAAATTGAAGATAGGTGGCACTGACGAATGCCCGTGTGGTATCGGGAATATGACCGCTGAACATTTGCTGCAAAACTGCCCGACATAAGAGGATCAGAGAGAGCAGATGTGGCCATCACCAGTAGCAACACTAGACAAGCGCTATGGCAGTGTCGATAGCCTAAGGATGAATGCCGCTTTTTTCGAAAAAAAAATGGTTACTGTCTGACTGCGTACGATGAAGAAGAAGAAGAAGGAAGTCAGTCAATGACCAGGTATCTGTAACCTGCGATGTATGTAGGGTTTAAGCAAGATTACCGTGGCAGACGCTCTTTCATTAAGAGGGTAAAAGACTGACCTATCTTCTGTGGGTCTAATACCAGCACACGTTTCCTATTTGAACCAACGAACGTGCTTTCAATCTGTCAGTCATTATACAGTGTTGGCGTGTAGAGTCAAATTAAGCCGCAGGCTCCACTCATGGTGGTGCCCTTACGTCAATTCCTTAATCAAACACTTAATGCAGGCCAATCGAGCCACAGAGAGCTTAGCCCCAGATTTCCGAGGTTCTAAATCCAGCACTCGTTCCATATTAGACCCAACGAAAGTGCTCTCGGCCTGTCAAACATTTCAGTGTTGGCCGTGTTGAGTCAAATTAAGCCGCAGGCTCCACTCCTGGTGGTGCCCTTCCGTCAATTCCTTTAAGTTTTAGCTTTGCAGCCAGACTTCCCCTGGAACCCAAACACTGTGGTTTCCCGGAAGCTGCCCGCAGAGTCATCGAAGCAACTCCTGCGGATCGCTAGTCGGCATCGTTTATGGTCAGAACTACGACGGTATCTGATCTTCTTCGCGCCTCTGATTTTCGTTCTTGATTAATGAAAACATTCTTTACAAATGCTTTCGCAGTAACTCGTCTTGCGGCGATCCAAGAATTTCACCTCAAACGCCGCAACACGAATGTCCCCATTTGTCCCCGTTAATCATTACCTCCAGTTCCGAAAATCAACAAAATAGAACCGAGGTCCTATTCCATTATTTCAAGCATCATTATTCAGGCAGCCGAGGCCTGCTTTGAACACTCTAATTTTTTCAAAGTAAACGCGCCGGCAAACCCAGGACGCTCAGCGAAGAGCACCCGTGGGAGAGAGCCGGCAGACGGTAGGGCAGGAGACAATGGGCAGTGAAACGGCGCGAGCCGGACCGCCCGCCTGCGCCTGAGATCCAACTACGAGCTTTTAAACTGCAACAACTTTAATATATGCTATTGGAGCTGGAATTACCGCGGCTGCTGGCACCATACGTGCCCTCCAATAGATTCTCGTTAAAGGTGTTAAAGTGTACTCATTCCAATTACGGAGTCTCGAAAGAGTCCCGTATTGTTATTTTTCGTCACTACCTCCCCGTGCCGGGAGTAGGTAAGTTGCGCGCCTGCTGCCTTCCTTGGACGTGGTAGCCGTTTCTCATGCACCCTCTCCAGAATTGAACCTGATTCCCCGTTACCCGTTACAAACATGGTAGGCATGTCACGTACCATCGACATTTGATAGGGCAGACATTTGAAAGATGCGTCGCCGGCACATGAGGCCATGCGATCAGCACAAAGTTATCCAGAGTCACCAGTGGGGACGCCGCAACCCCTCGAGGGGAAACGACGATTGGTTTTGAACTAATAAAAGCGCTCTTTCCGCGAAGGTCGGAGCTTGGTAAGCATGTATTAGCTCTAGAATTACCAGTTATCCAAGTAGGATCATGTCATCTAAGGAACCTCGACTGATTTAATGAGCCATTCGCGGTTTCATCGTGAGACAGTGTGAACTTAGACATGCATGGCTTAATCTTTGAGACAAGCATATGACTACTGGCAGGATCAACCAGATATCTGTTGGAGACGTACGAACCACACACACCGGTCGGTGGAGGACGGATGTGTAAAAAGCCTCACTAGGACGGCCGCAGGGACCGACTGACGGACGGTTGTTCCGTCCCTCACTCCGTCGACCTAGGACCGCCTGACAGGGGCCCGTACACACACCAGACGACCGACCGACTGGGCTCGCTCGGGGAGGGATGGCAGCGCTCTGTGCAGAACGGATCCCAACGGCCCCAGCGATTAATTTCACAGGGACTGGAGACGATTTTTGCCTGCCGGCCTGCCCTTCTTCCCAAGGGTTGGTCGGGCGAGGATAGGGCCTTTAGGCACGATTCCTGCGTTCCATTTGTGGATCACAAGCTCTTTGCGAGAGCATGACCACCAGCGAGACGAACTGTCGAGGTCTGCTATAAGCCTTCGAATAACCACCACTGACTGACAAAGTTTCTCTATACGGTCCACAGTAACGCACCGTTGCCACCGGTACGATGCCACAAATTTGTGTCCCGCTACATGGCCAGTGAGAGGCGGCCGAGCGTTTTCGGCAAGCCCGCGCTATCACTCCGTCTGACGGGACTGAGATCGCTGTACGAATACTGGATGAGAGTCAATCGCGGCGGCGAGAGACCAGCCACAGATTCTGATTGATCTGATTTCTATTAGAAGAATCATCCAAACTTGAAATCACAAAATCTCTGATTGGGCCGATTCTATTTCAGAAGATTCATCATAGCCTGAACCCACATTAGCTATGACTTTTCCTATTTCTTCTTTTTATCCAGGCCTTTAGTGTCATTCTTTGAATGAATTCTTCGTCTCTGACCCTCTATTTGTTCCTGTTGTGTGTGTGCTTCACTCGGCTACACTTTTTTAATTTGTGATATCTTGGTTAAAATAAACAAACAAATAAAAATAAAAGAAACTGACCTTTTAGTCAAATAATAAAGAACAAAATATGTCACAATAATGAAAATCATAAGTGAATTTTTATTTATCGGAAAATTTATTAACAGTAGCAACTGTATTACATGCTTAAAATTGTCTGTGAAATGTTTACAAAGGCTTTTATATGGCATTTATTATGAAATTACTCGCTGACGACATTTGCAACTAAAGATGTCTACTCATGTTTCGGAAGTATAATATGCAACTGTTACCCTCCCTGTAAAGAATGTATTTTCAAATGGCAAATTCAATTCTCAAATTACCTGTCGTATTGGGAATTTGACACTAGTTTACGTTTACAATTCAAAAGAGGAAGTAGAAATACGCGCATTGATACAACAATTCTTTTACGCACACGAATATTTGTTACATTTTAAAATATATTGAAAACTTTCATTTCAAGCTACGACGTAAAATACAATCATAAATAAATAATAACTGAGGCATGAGTACAAACACGAAGTTGACAGACAATATTAAATTTCAAAAATAAACATACTTATTTCACTTTTTGATTTAACAGCCGTTCTTTCGTCGCCTCCTCCACCCGCCCCCCACCCCTTATTTTTGTAGCTACTGCTTCCAGCTAGACTTTCCAAGGGCCGAAATATTTTAACTTCCTAACTATCATTGTGTTACTTCTCACTTCCCGTGGGTTGATAACAGATAATACGTATTTTTAATATTTTTTTTCCACACGAGATGGATCTGATAAATGAAGATACGCGTGCCAAATTTCTTGGTAATATTTGATAAATGAAGACATGCATGACCAATTTCTTGGCAATATCTGATAATTGAAATGAAGCATGAGCAATATCATTTTTATTATTCAATAAATGAAGACATGCAAGATCAATTAGTTGGTGGTATCTGATATATGAAGACATGCATGACACATTTCTTGGTAACACCTGATAAATGAAGGAATGCAGAACAAATTTCTTGGAAGTATCTGATACATGAAGACATTCATGACTAATCAATGTCTTGGTAATATTTAATAAATGAAGACACGCAATACTCAACTGGTAAATGAAGACATGCATTACCAAATTCTAGGTAATATCTGAGAAAAATAAATACATGCATGACCAATTTCTTAGTAGCGCCTGGCAAATAAAGACATATAAATATCTGATAAATGAAGACATGCATGAACAGTTTAACGATAATGTAAATACATGAATACATGCTTTGCCAGTTTCTTGATACTATATGCTAATGAAGATATGCATAGCGTGTGTATTTATAATATCTTATAATTAAAGCCATTCATGGCCAATATATTGATAATTGGACTGATGTGTAGTCTCTCCGTGGAATCTTTTGTTCAGATATAGTAATGCTTAATTTCTAAACGACTTAATAACTATTTCTGGTTCTAACAATGAAACATGCTCAATAATTATGTCGGCTCTACGAGAGGATCAGGGATATAACATGATCCTTACCAACCCAGTAGCGGATGAAATGTACTGCAGCAAATGTAAACTAAAGACAAATTACCGGTTCTGTAAGATACATACACGTGGTTATTTTAGAGCAAACGGCAAAGAACGAAATTGATATATGTCTATGTCTGTCATTTGATCCGACCATGATCGTCGCTTGCATATACTGTTGGTTGCAGGTATTTTTATATCAGTCTTCTAAAAAAAAAAAGACAATTAAAATTAAAGTATTGAACAATATTACATTTTAGAAGTTCATATTATAAAATAAATGACTGCACATGAGACAATAAGCTCTTTATCCTTACTCTCTAAATTACCCTTAAGCAGAATTTTGTCAAACGCCCAGCACTGCCCACGTCCTAAAATTGACAACTACGTTTTACAGACTTCTCTATAAATATTTCCTTGAAATTAAAGGTCCAGGTAGTCTGGCATCAGGCATTGCTGTCTGAGATGAAGTGTTAAAGATTTCATTGTACGAAGTCACATATTTTTTATGACTCAGGGTGACTAGTTTCTCAACCGCTGTCTTTTATTACCGAACATTAAGTTAGGTACATATTTACAGCTGGGTCGACTGGAGCACCCCGGTAACTCTAGTTTATTCCCGTACCTATGCCGCGAAAGTCGAGGGCTCTACCACTTTGTAATTCAACCGCTCCTCCAATAAGATTCTAGAAATAAAGTGGAGAATTATTGATCTTCCTCTGGACTCAAATAACGGACAAGATACACACTCTCGAATAATTGTTTCAATTTGTTTCGTGTTTAATTTCATGTTTATTACAATTTTTATTGACATAATCTGCACACGGTTGTATTTACCTGTTAGTTCTTTGAAATACGTCTAAGGCTCATTTCTTAGTAAAGGAACTATTAATCCTTGCTTATTTATTACGTATGTAAAAGGTGAAATATGTGTTAAATGAACTGCAAGCACATACAAGTATGCTATTGCGTGGCTGCTGAAAGTGAGGACGTTACATACAATATACATTTAAAATAATTGTTTACATCGGCGAACCATAGGTCATTATCAGAGCTATTACATTAGAGGCACATTCTAGAAGACTTTTATTTCAATGTTTTTGTCGAATAGGAAGTTCATTTTAAAAAAAAATACTATTAACAAGAAGAGAAATACGGAAATACATAACTAATTAAGATAAGAATGTACGATTTAACGAATGAAAAACAAAACAGAAGTAGGGCGATGTTTTGTAGGAAATACCAATACAGACAAATGGACTGTTTTTGTCCATTTTAACAAGAAAAGGGAGTGAAAAATACGCTATCAAAAGTTGTATGACATAAAAGTTGCTAATTTCTCTCTACAGGTTCAACATGGAAGCCCAAAACAATGAACAAAAGATCATTAGCCTTACACACATACGTATACACACAAATACACACACACACACACACACACGTATACACACACACACATACATACACAAACAGACAAACAGTGGCGTTATAAAAGACTATACTAACAATAGCCGCCAATTTACCTAGTAAGTAACTACAGAAAACAGCACAAAGTCAAGTCTATTAATCTCTTTATTAATCTGAAGTCAGAACTCATTGTCTATCTGTAGTCCGGTCTGATGTTACTTTGTGTGGTTCCTGTATGTTGCTGAGACCCATCATGGAGGCATGTTCTGCTTAGTGTCTCTCTTGGCCCGCCCGTTTCCGGTGTCACTATGGAGATATAACCGCTTTGAATTGAAAGTGTATTACTGTTCATTATGGATGTTCGATGTACGCTCAATGTGTTTTTTTTTCCCTATGATAGAAAAATTAATTTATGTTTGGTCTCTAATCGTATTTGTTTGTTTATTTAAATATCTTTTCAGTAACGTTCAATATTTTTCTAGGACATTTATTTTCAAATGCATTCAGGCTCTTTTGTAAAGTTAATAGTGATTTTCCTTCTTTCCCGTCCATTTGTTAATATTTATATTGTGTTGGAATTGAACGGTCTTAGTTTGATGTATTGGCTCAGTGTATTCGATTTTCAGATATTCGTTAATTGGTTAAATGCAAATGAGGCCACGGCGATCCGAAAACAATTTCAGGCACTGCGTCTCCGTTCTGTTCCATGTTCCTGCTTTAGTAGGTGACATGTTTTACTTCCTGTATCTAAACGAAGAGAAAACGACATGCACAATATTCTCGCTTTCCGTCAAACCCCAAAATACCAAGTTACGTTTAAATGGCAAATTCCTGCAGCCAAACGACAACCCAACCTATCTGGGAGTCACATTTGATCGGCGCATGACATGGAAAAGTCAGATCGAGAGAAACCGAATGAGAGCCAGGGAAAGAATGGCAATCATGAGGAAACTTGCTGGCACAAGCTGGGGAGCAGACGAAAGCATACTAAAGAAACTGTACACTGGAAAAGTGAGACCAGTTCTCGAGTATGGCATTGCGGCATGGACAACAGCAGCAAAGGCGAACTTCGATAAAGTTAACAAACTTCAAAACCAAGCCATGAGAGTTAAAACAGGTGGCATGAAGTCAACGCCAATTGTAGAACTTGAAAAGATGACAAAACTGCAATCCATGACCTATAGAAGAGACTGCAGAGCCTAGCTGCAGTCAGAGAAACTCCGGAGACTGACCGACCATCCAATGCACCAGAGACTAAACAATTTGGGAAATAGGAAACTAAAGCGGAGAAACTTTGCAGAAATAGCCAAAGCAAAGATGCACGAAGATCCCATAAACGCACTAACAACACCAAAACCCATCACTACTGTACGAAAACCTACCTGGAGGCAGGATATATTTCCAGAGGTGGTAGAAAATATAACAGGTATTGGAAACAAAAACTGCCAAACTGAAAAAGAAAGGACAGATACTACCTTAAGCTTTACATCGAAAAACTACCCAAGCATGGACTGGACCCATGCATACACCGACGGTTCTGTAACAAACACTACACAGAACGGAGGGGCAGGAGCATTCCTGAACCTACCAAATGGCAGAAAAATAACACTGTCATTCGCTACTGGTAAGTATATAATCAATTTCAGAGCGGAGGCAGAGGCACTGAGGGCGGCAGTGGAAGAAATGGTGACGCATAAAGAAAATGAAAGCCATACAGTCCTGCTTACAGATGCTCTCGCCGTAGTCACAGCGCTAAAAAGCCAGAAAAACACTGAGCTTAATGACTTAAGAGCATCACTCTGCAAACTGTGCCAGCAGTCCGCACCAAAAAGGGTAGTGGTACAGTGGGTCCCATCACACTGCAACATCCAAGGCAACGAGGAGGCAGACAGACTGGCAAAAGAAAGTGCAAGAGTACCACAAACAGATACCAATATGACGTACAAAGAGTCAAAACGGCTTATCAAAGCCAGATACATGACCAAATGAGAAACCGAACATACTGGTTACACCAAAAACGATGCCTATTGCCAGTTGAACAGAAGAGAGCAGGTCATTGTCTTCAGACTTCGCACTGGCCACAATAGACTAAGATACCACCTATTCAACAAATTGAAGATAGGTAGTACCGACGAATGCCCGTGCGGCACCGGTAAAATGACCGCTGAACATCTGCTGCAGAACTGCCTGACATACGAGGATCAGAGAGAGCAGATGTGGCCATTACCAGTGGAACTGCAAGACAAGCTCTATGGCAGTGTCGACAGCCTCAGGATGAACGCCGCTTTTTTCGAAAAAATAATGGTTACTGTCTGACTGCGTACGAAGAAGAAGAAGAATTCCTGTATCTTGCTTCCATTCAATCTGATATCAGTGACTTTACTTGTGAGACTTATCAATGCTGTTTTCGTAGTATTTCTCAGCTGTTTGGATTGCTGACACAGTCTACCTATCTTTTCCTGTATCCACTCAACACTTGTATTTTTGAAGCATAAAGTCATCTACGAAAGCAATATCTTCAAAGGTCTTAGTATCCGTCCATGTGCATCTAAATGTTATGTTATGATATGGTTACGCATTACCCAGTCTATGGATATACTGTATAAAATTGCTACCATAATGCAGCCTTGCTTTATTTCTATTTCTATACGGAATTCACACAGATTTAGCAGCAGAGGTCCGCACACAGCATTGTGTATCAGTTTATAGTGTTTTTATGATATGAATATGTTTGAGTGTAAAGTCATAGTTGTTCGGAATTTTCCAAAGTGATAGACGATAAAATCTGTCAAACGCCTTTTCGGGTACAATGAGTTGATACGCAAGCAGCATATCATGTCGAAATACTCAGTCGTCTTGCAACTCTTGAAAATATCATTGAAAATGAGACCACTCACAAAATCGACAGCGAATGGAACTTTCATAAGCTATAGTAACAAATGCAGCTAGAATGAGAGTAGACCAAAAAGAGAATGAAGAAATCTCTCAGCAGTAACGCATGGGACGCAATCCAGGAAAGGAAAACGGTTACATTAAATATAATGGCCCCAAATGCATTCACTACATATGCAACATGAAAGAAGAAATACACCATGTTAAAGTAAGCAGTACAATCTAATGTTAATGTACCCAGTGATAAGAGGCGTATCAAAAATGATCTAACCTCGGCAGCCGAAGACATACCAAGAATAGGAAATACTAATCACCTTATTCAGATCACAGCCCAACTGTGCAACAAACAAAAGCTACGAACATCCACATCATAGGCAAGTAAGGAAATGCTCTTAATGCAGAACAATAACATATGCTTTGTTTTATAGAAGATTTATGGAGGTGTTAAATAGACCACACCCAGCAATGAGGTCTGACTATGAGGAAGAAAAAACTTTCTCGGTAACAGCTGGTGAGTTTACACTAATTTCAATTCAAAAAGCGGTCTGAAAATTTAAAACAAACCACAAGACGACTGGTGTTATCCAAATTAGAAGCCTACATTATGTAACTCTCTCGCAACTACTATCAATCATCAATGAAGTAATGAATTAGTAACCGCAGAAGACTGATGTATCGGACCGAAAGGTGCAGATCTCGCAGTCATGCTGTAAACTAGCGCACAAAGTATTCCGTTCTCCGGACTACTTCCTGCTACATGCGAAGCCCTGTGCAGGGCTTGGTAGCGAGAGACTGAGAACAAACGCAGAAGGAGAAAGATTAGTAGAAACATTCCCACGACAATAGAAAGATGACCGTATTGTGTCATCTAAGATTGCATTAACTGGCCTACCATAACACTCTTACTAGTACCAGGAAAAGTGCTTTGTAACATTTTGCTAGAAAGAGTAAGTTTAGGAAGAATTCCGAGAGGCGTAGGCTCGTGTTAGGTCAAAACAATCATGTACAAACCAAGTCTTCATAACTAAGATCAGTTTAGAAGAATCTGGAAATGTCATATCAAATTGTCATCAACGTCATTAATTTCTAGTGAAAGTCTCACTCGCACATTACAAAAATACAGTTGACGTTAAGGGCATGTGATAACAACTGGACAATTGGAATTCGATGTGACACCATAACACATTGTTTGTGAAAGAGAGAAAAAAAATGCACAAACTATGTAACAAACAGCCGGAGAAAAAGTAACAAACTACTTAATAAACAACAGTTGGTCCGAAGGTAGTGGAGTGGTGCAGGTACCAGTAGACGTCGCGAATAAGAAATGGATGCCAAAATTAATAAATGTAGACATTGAAAGTGGAAAGGACATATAGGTACTAAACCTTTTAGCTGTTGAGAATCAGTCTGGCCTGTGAGATTTATTATCAATTTAGACGATCAACACGTCCAATTGCCTTGCTGATGAAATATTGTAACTATACTCAATCATCTGAGGTAACAGTTAAATATTGGCGAAATTAGTTCTAAGTTCTTGTGAGGTGATGTTAACAAGCTACGCTTCGCATTATAATCCATATTTCAAACTGCGTCCCACTAGACCTGCACTACTTAGTGCTGTGGTCGTGAGGTAGGGCAATGGCCTCTCAAAGCGATGAACAGAAACAGTGTGCGAAAGTTTCAGAAGACCCCTGGTCTTAAGTGAGGTGGGACCAGAGTGTGTGCATCCTGAGTTACTTCCAGTCGTCTTGCCTTATGTCTTGTCACTGGTCAAATTGTAGCTCGGGACCAGAGAGTGAGGTTGATGATCAGCGCATGCTCTTTCTCACTATAATCCAAATACAGAATAAGTTACATCAAAAAGGCAATAACCGTCTGATGATGTCACCGACATCGCTATGCCAAGGGCAACTAAGATAACATACCTTATCAAGCACGTATCTCACATATGCATGTCTTGATCTACTTAAAGAGCTACACACTTGATACAATCACTAATCTGACAGATGTTAGAGCACAGTGCTTGTTAGCTAAAAGCTTGACTTATCTAACTCCTCGAGACTGGGCTTAATAATCAACATTTTGAAGAGAAAAAACATAACATCAAAGCACATAATGAAAACATAACATCCCGGCACATAATGAAAACATAACATCCCAGCACATAAGGAAAACATAAGATCCTAGCAGATAATGAAAACATTACATCCCAGCACATAAGGAAAACATAAGATCCTAGCACATAATGAAAACATAACATCCCAGCACATAAGGGAAACATAAGATCCTAGCACATAATGAAAACAAAATATCCCAGCACATAAGGAAAACATAAGATCCTAGCACATAATGAAAACATAACATCCCAGCACATAAGGAAAACATAAGATCCTAGCACATAATGAAAACATAACCAATCACCACATCCAAAACGCTTATGTTGTTGTTCGAAACATTCTGGGTTAGAGGGGGAAAGTTGCTCTTCTTACACCCCGAGATGTACTTAAGAACGTGGGCCAGGGTTTTCCTAGCTGTATTGCATTGCGAGGTTCCCGAGTAAGCTTACCACTATGACGATTGCAGTGTCTATCCCCAACCTCGTTGATTATAATTTTGTGACACAGGATGTTTCTCTGTGCACGAGCGATGACAGTGGATTGGGATCTTGATCAGCATGTTTCACCTTACCATGGACGTGAGGTGTGGATGTGATCAGCATGTTTCACCTTACCCTGATATGAGGTGTGTGGATGTGATCAACATGTTACACCTGACCCTTTCGTGAGGTGTGTGGATATGATCAACATGTTACACCTGACACTGACGTGAGGTGTGTGGATGTGATCAACATGTTACATCTGACCCTGACGTGAGGTGTGTGGATGTGATCAACATGTTACACCTGACCCTGACATGAGGTGTGTGGATGTGATCAACATGTTACACCTGACCCTGACGTGAGGTGTGGATGTGATCAGCATGTTACACCTGACCCTGACGTGAGGTGTGGATGTGATCAGCATGTTACACCTGACCCTGACGTGAGGTGTGGATGTGATCAACATGGTTCCTTGACCCTGACGTGAGGTGTGGATGTGATCAACATGTTTCCCTGACCCTGACGTGTGGTGTGGATGTCATCAGCATGTTACACCTGACCCTGACGTGAGGTGTGGATGTGATCAGCATGTTTCCCTGACCCTGACGTGAGGTGTGGATGTGATCAGCATGTTACACCTGACCCTGACGTGAGGTGTGGATGTGATCAGCATGTTACACCTGACCCTGACGTGAGGTGTGGATGTGATCAACATGTTTCCCTGACCCTGACGTGAGGTGTGGATGTGATCAGCATGTTACACCTGACCCTGACGTGAGGTGTGGATGTGATCAGCATGTTACACCTGACCCTGACGTGAGGTGTGGATGTGATCAACATGTTTCCCTGACCCTGACGTGTGGTGTGGATGTGATCAACATGTTTCCCTGACCCTGACGTGTGGTGTGGATGTGATCAACATGTTTCCCTGACCCTGACGTGTGGTGTGGATGTGATCAACATGTTTCCCTGACCCTGACGTGAGGTGTGGATGTGATCAGCATGTTACACCTGACCCTGACGTGAGGTGTGGATGTGATCAGCATGGTACACCTGACTCGGACGTGAGGTGTGGATGTGATCAACATATTTCCCTGACCCTGACGTGTGGTGTGGATGTGATCAACATTTTTTCCTGACCCTGACGTGAGTTGTGGATGTGATCAACATATTTCCCTGACCCTGACGTGAGGTGTGGATGTGATCAACATGTTTCCCTGACCCTTACGTAAGGTGTGGATGTGATCAGCATGTTTCCCTGACCCTGACGTGAGGTGTGGATGTGATCAGCATGTTACACCTGACCCCGATTACTCTTCTCTCAACAAAAAAACTAATCAAAATAAGAACACTTCACACGTATTCCCTTTTAACCCACCACCAAAAAAGATCCTAAATTGGAATACATGTTAACATAATGTTCATTCTCACTTTCAGAAAATGTATACCACAACCAGCTTAACACTGCTATTTCTGTTAACATCGTTCACTTTGTCACAATTCAAGTCTTTAAAGATTTTCGTAGATGAGGATTAGAAGCTTTGCCAATTAGTTTTTTTCCGTCCGATAAATAATTACTCAGTCATCAACATCTAGTTGCTGTGTCGTACTATTATCTTACAATTGTTTATTCAAGAGATAACATTATCACAACAACATCATTGTTTACTTGTTTACTAAATACTTAATGAAAGACTTGGCGGGCAAGATTTATTTCTCAGCCGTCTGACAAAATCTAGAAGATGATAAAACAGAGAATGGAAGGAAATATTGGGGCGTAGTGTCTTAATTTTATTCCTGAAATATGAATGCGAAATTGTAATAATGTATTTGTATTCTGAATGGCTGATTAGCGCTAGTGGTAGATCCAGTCCACCTAGCTGCAAATGGGTACATGGCTTACCACTACTGAAGGAAAAAGCGATGAAGGGAACTGGTCAACACTTTCGCAAAACTGTGTCTTGGTAGAATGAGGGCTCTAACACTTCATTTCTGTAGGCAGTGTCTGCTGTGAGACTACCTTCGTCTTGTATATATATTATAAATATTTACCGATACTATGTGTTGCTAATCTTGTGTGTGAGCGAGTCTAATTTGTTGTTTATTAATGGTATTTTACTCGTGAGCTTTAAATGGCAGACCAACACATTTGGTGCAAGAGAGACAACTTAAGCACCTCGCGTAATCATGTCTAAAGTAAAAGTAAAATCCTGATTTCACGCCTGTGTTGAATATTGCTATAATGTTGCTAGGCCCACGTTTTTCTTTGCCAACAGCATACTAGGGGCGATGTGGTCAATATCGCGCCTACCACCTTTACTTTACCAGATTACTCTGGTACTACTTTTTTAGTCTGGGTGAACCCCGGACCCATGTAGCGATCAGGACAACCGAGGACCAATTGGGAACGGAACCCGATCGTTCAGCTGGGAATCAAGTGCAAAAATCCTTGCGCCATCTCGACTCCTTACGTACCCATGAATGGTGATGATAAGCGTCTGTATGCAAGATATTTAATCCGCATTGATTTGTAGAGAATAGTATTTACTTGTGTTATTTCCCTTAGTTCAATTATTCGGGAAAAAATTGTAATTGTTTTCATTATCATTGAGCTCTGTTCTAAATTTATCATGAGGAAGGAGTCACCAGTATCGCCACTCGAACAACTCTAGCCATGATCCGCATAGAGTCACCAGTTCCGTCACTCGAACAACTCTATCCATGATCCCCATAGAGTCATCAGTGCCGTCACTCGAACAACTCTATCCATGATCCCCAAAGAGTCATCAGTGCCGTCACTCGAACAACTCTATCCATAATCCCCAAAGAGTCATCAGTACCATCACTCGAACAACTCTATCCATGATCCCCAAAGAGTCATCAGTACCGTCACTCGGTTAACTCTATCTACGATCCCCATAGAGTCATCAGTACGGTCACTCGAACAACTCTATCCATGATCCCAATAGAGTCATCAGTACGGTCACTCGAACAACTCTATCCATGATCCCCATAGAGTCATCAGTACGGTCACTCGAACAACTCTATCCATGATCTCCATAGAGTCACCAGTACCGTCACTCTAACAATTATCCATAATCACCATAGAGTTATCAGTACCGTCACTCTAACAATTATCCATAATCACCATAGAGTTATCAGTACCGTCACTCTAACATTTATCCATAATCACCATAGAGTTATCAGTACCGTCACTCTAACAATTATCCATAATCACCATAGAGTTATCAGTACCGTCACTCTAACAATTATCCATAATCACCATAGAGTTATCAGTACCGTCACTCTAACAACTGTATCTATGATTATCAAAACGCCATTACAACCGTCTCACACACAACCATATTCATGACGATCATAAACGTCATCATTACAGCCCCACGCACACACCTACTCATTATGGCTTTAGAGTATTTCTGCCTCACGCACAATATTCATGCCATTCATAATGGCATTCCTACAATCCCACACACACCCCTGTTCATGATCACCAAAGAATCATGCACATCCCTATTGATAATCATCATAGACTCATCATTATGGTCCTATACCTAACCCTATTCATCAGTATGCTCCTATATATAACCATATTCATCAGTATGGTCCTAAATATAGCCATATACATCAGTAGCGCTTACTCCATGAATGCATGGCATGTATTGGATGTCTTATTTAAAATTAATGGCTATGCAAATTATTTTTAAATATTTTCTTAACCCAATATTTTGTCGCTGGTATAATAATACAAAACACAAAGTGGCATTTCCTTATTTATTGTTGTCGAACATCATTCAGCGTCAATAATTATATGTAAACACCCCCACATAGTACGAAAAACTAACATTTGAAATTTGAATGCAAACTAATTTCTAATGTAGTAATGCTTTCAGGTTTGATTACAATACAATCTACTATAATTTCTAATGCACTAATACTTTCAGGTTTCATTACAATACTGTCTACTTTAACTTTACAATGGACAGATTTTAGTACTGCGTAAGCACAGTCTGGTTAGCGTAGTAGTAGATCACTATCTTTACATGGCAAAGGTGTGAGGTTGAGCTGCCTTGAAATAAAACTGTTGCCATTGAGAACTGAACAGGAACTCCGTAGCTCCTGCGTTATCTTCGACTTTTTTATGTACCCATTCACAGCTGAGTTGTCTAGAAGAAGCGGTAATATCATGAGAACATCATTACTATTCCTAGTTTAAAAAATATGAACACAACGTGATTCGAACCTGGACGATTGAATGTTCATCCAAGTTCACAGCCGCAAGGCCACCGAAACTCGTTTAGTAAAGGCTTGATAAACAACTTTCTTAGCAGAGACCGGACTGTTAATAATGAATTCATACATTACAGGCAGGTTGGAGACAATGGCTAGGGATATAGCTCCCTAAATGATGCTTGGTGAAAACAGATGTACGGGGCTGCTGTGGCAGAAATGATTCAGCAACGTGGTGGTCGACCGAAGTGGACCATCAGGGCGAGAAGAGGGTTAGGACCTGTACATTGCTGGGTTCTAGATAATGTATAACGATGCCTGGAGACTTCCGATGACTTCGGTCTTTGTTGAGATCATTGGTGTAGATATGTGTTGGGAAAAAGAATAGTAATAGTAATAACTAGGACGCTAGCATGTTAAATGCCAGAGTGGTACCGGTGACGAAACGAACAGAATCGCCCACCTTTCAAGCATGTCGTACAATACGACTAAAGTGTGTTGTGCTTGAAGCAAACTAATCGTGCAAAAAACAGTGCCATCTAATCAGCAAAGGCAAAGAAAACTCTCAGAAACAGACTACCTAATAATAGGGACAAACTGCAGTGGTCGTGTGTGCATCGGGTTTGAGCAAAACATAAATAATTGCAAATGCTTGGGAACACGCTTTCTCCTAAAGGAACCAGCTGTATAACAACTATCAATAACTTAAAACGAATTTCTTATATATCTACAGCATAAAGTACTTTGAATTAAACAATAATTATGGGAACAGGTACCAACAACTTGCAAAAATGATCCTATATCTTCACAGCATGGACCTCACTTTATAGCTTGTCAAGAATTATCGTGAATATGTAACAACGACCTATAACATACCATGAATTATCATATATATATATATTCATAGACGTCTCAATCTTTGCCGACCATGCGGGTGGCCCCTGTGAGGAGCATTTTAGGGCGCAAGCCTGAGCGCTGAATATGAAGACGCTGGTCTGCCCAAACTGCAGGATCCCTCCTCTCGTCCTCGCTGGTGTAATCCAAAGGAATCAAAAGCATGACAATGTGGCACCCTTTCAGCTGCAGGAGCTGCCGGAATGAGTTCGCAATTTTGAAACCATTCACTCTAGGTCCAACTACTCCGGATTTTCTGTATGGGTTTACTCCCGTAGCATTACCCTCTCCCGAGGTTTCCACAAGGCAGCGGAGTCGTTGCCCGTAGATGCTAGTTACTCGAGACACCCGATGATACTTTCATCGTCCAAAGACTAGTCAGTACTATCTGGAACTTGTGGGTTTAAAATTTAAGTTCCTCCTCTCCTAGGCGAACTGTCTGAACAGGCTAACGAGCTTCGTTACAGGTCTACACAGGTTTAGAGTCAGAGTTTACCTTCTCTTAGATTGGCGGCCAACCAAGGCTAATGAGCCGAATCTGCCCGCCCAGTGATACTGCCCCCCATCCCCCACAGCCCTTTCTGTAAGAAACAGGGGGCACCTCATATATATATATATATATATATATATATATATATATATATATTACAACGTATTACTAATATAAATCCTCTACATGGGACGGCAAGCAGCCGTCAGAAGACACGGTAGAACCTAACACTGGTTCGAGAAACACAATAGGTCAGACAGGGATGCATTCAATCATCATACCAGTTCAACATATTTGCGGAAAACATCATTGGAATGAAAAACCAGATCCAACTTTTACAGAATTTGATCCTTTCACAATAGGAGGAAAAGATACCGGAAATACGATATGCCAATGACACAGTTTTGCTCTCAAACAGCGCTAGGGTCCTAGAACTACTAATTTCATGTCCAGTAGCATAATGAAGTCCAGAATATATACCTGAATACAAAGAAAACTAAGATAATGACAACTGATAAGACAAAACTCGAACCCAAAATCAAGATTGTTGGGAAACAGATTGAACATGTTGAACATTTTGAATATATCTGGGATCAATACTAAACAGCAATGGAGACTGTACAAAGAAAGTAAGAAGACGACTAACTGACAATGCATAGGCTAAGAAGTATGCAGAAACTATGGTATAATACAAACAAGGTACTAAAACTAAGGATAATAAAAACATGCATTTTTCCTGCGACAACATATGGTTGTGAAAAATGGTCGTTAACAAAAGCACTAAGAGCGAATATTCGTTCTTTTGAGACAAACCGCTACAGATGAATCCTGACAGTCCTGTGGACAAAGAAAGAAATAAACAAATCCATCCAGCCTGACATGAATGTGGAGGAAAATTGACTTATAAATGATGAAATGACCCGAAGACTGAGGTTTTTTTTGACACGTTAAACGACACAACGGACTAGAAAGAGTAGTTATGGAGGGCACAGTCACAGGAAAGCGAGGCAGGGGCGGACCGAGAAGACAATGAACTTGGGATATCAAGGAGACGCTGGATTTGACCTTGCAGCAGGCCGGAAAACTGGTGGACGACAGAATTCCCGACAGATGGGTTGTCATGAAAGCGACGTTTTGGAAAGGACATGCCACATGATGATGATATAACTACAATCGCCTATAACTTGGCAAGAGACGAATCCTCACACGATATGTATAACTCTTCGTTGTCACATGTTCTTGCCCGTCATGTCTTAATGGAGCTTAAAATAAAACACAGAATAGTAAGACTATAAACATGCACACATGCTATAAGAATGAAAACAAGTGATAGGGAATGGGGCAGGCAATGCCATCCTGCAGAAACTATGCTACAAGATAAAGTATAACAAGGGGGGACACCCAGTGGCAGATGAGGAGCGACGAAGACAAATTCGTCCGCACGTCAGTCTTCCCTTCGGCCAGCCCATTTCAACAGAAAACGATCCCATCAGCTGGTCATCTTACACTGATATGAATCAAAGCATGCAATTGTGCATTACAGAGGTGATTGTTACGGTAGCGTCTTTTATATTTTGATATTGCTAGCCGAATGTACATCCTGCTTGAATCGCCCTTTACGGCACACTTGGAATATATCAATGTGTTCGTGTAAGTCCTGTCCATGTACCACTCAGTGGAACCTACAACTCGTCAGATAGGTATTATCGTTAACAGCCATTCAGTGTCTTTTTGAACTTGAAATTGTCTTACGTGTCACTTCCGTGTCTGTAATTCAATTAGGGATCCATCCTCTACAATCTGATTACCGGCCATTAGGGATCTTCATTACGTGGGTTCTCGGTTAATACAGTAAAACATTAGCTACCGGCACCTGGTCTTGCTTTCTTTGACTATCTCCCTTTTTAAACAAATGTTGCTTTCTTTAAAATATGGAATGCGACAGCATGTAACCAGAAAAAGCTATTGATGAAACGGTTCAAATTATGGATTTCGGGCGTTTTACGTAGAATGGGATGTGAGACACGGTATTTCATGCCTTCATCGTTCCTGTATCTAACAGCACAAGAGAGGTTCATTAACTGTATCAGATCACATCTCATATATGGTGTAGTTTTGAGTTTGTAACTAAAAGGATAGATTATTTGTATCTAGAGAACGAAGCATGGTTGTCAGAAGGTTTAGAATGATGATGACGAGAGAATGGAATAAATGTGCTTGGTTAAAGTGAAAATCGTCTGCGTGTCACCAGCCACCAAAGGAAAATACTAAATCATAACAATGTGACATGTTAGTAATATTGGCAACAGAGACCAAGGAGGGTCGTTGAGGCTGTTGTTGGTTAACTTTGTTTGTTGGTCCGAGGTGTTCGCACTTTAGCAATCAATGCCAAGTTGAATTATATGCAGGTGTTTCGTAGCTGGTAAGTAGCGCTGTACACGGTGTTGGCGATTACTGAAAGGTAGCTACCAGCACATTTTCCACTGTTTCGGATGATTGCTGTTGTGCCAGTTAGGTTGGAATGCAGGGTCTAGTTTGCTTATGTAGCATAATCCGACATGTTATGTGCTAAATTTGGAGATCAATGTAAAAATATTGGTCGTCAGTTCTGCAGTCGTTTCTGAAGTATGTCTGGATTTCATCATTTATTGTATTTATTGTCTAGTCACGGTAAAACCTGTGGTACATTCTTTCAGTACGTTCTCGAACTGTTGAAGTCAGTGAGACTGGTTTGTAGTTTCTTGTGTCATAGTCTAGGATATTTTTCTTCAGAATTGACTTGGCTTTTTGGGAATTTGCTTTCTGTCCATAGTGTGTTGATGAAGTTTAGAAATACAGAATTTGCTTTTAGATGAAAATCTAACATCATTATCTAAATAATTGTGTTTGCGCCTGAAATATTTTTGGTCATTAATTTTCGTAGTGCATTTTTCGCTTCCTGGGTTGTGTTCTCAGTCTCAAATAGTGCATTGTTTGCTTTGCAGCTCTTTGTTGTATTCCTGTTGTGATGTTAATCACTTGTCTAGCTGTTTTTTGTGCGGAATTTGCCATAGTTTTTGCTTAAGTAGTAATACGTTTTTTTCTTATTGTAATATTTTTTTACAAGATCTAAAAGCTTTTGGATTTATCAATTCCCAAACCAAAGCTGTGCATAATATGTCATGCTTTGTGCTCTTCAATATTTAAGTTAACGTTTTCAGTATATGAATATGTTGTGGCTTTCCTCGATGTAGTTGCTTGCGTGTGTTGTGACAATAATCTCAATGTGTACTGTTGTGTTTGCTAGATTGTTTTCTTTTTGCATCTTCCTTATGGCTCGTCTTCGTTCTCTAACAATTTTGTTTTCTAGAGATAAAGTCTAGATTGGGCTAAAGTGTTTATGGCTGCCACCTTTTTGTGTCATTTTAGTTATTTGCAGGACGATCTCTGCGATAATGCTGTAAGTATCTTCTAAATTATCAATTAAATCGTTTTTATGAGTGTGTGGTTGAAGATAACTACATTTGTTGACTTTACTATAGTTTATAGTACGTCTAACTGTTATTCATGCCTCAGGTCAGGTCAGGTCATCCCGTAACCGGTGAGGTCGTTGGGGCACACATGAAGACATCCTCAAAACTCCACGCCACCCCTCTCTGTCAGATGCTGCTGCCTGTGACTTTTCTGTTCGGAGACTGGTCCATTCTTTTATGTTGTGCTCCCATCTCTTTTTGGGCCAGCCTCTTCGTCGTCTGCAATGCACCTTTCCGTGGAGGATTGTGTTTGCAAGACCATTTGATCTCGATATGTGATCGTACCAAGTGAGTTTCTTTCTTTTGACAGTTGCCAAGAGGTCTTCGAATGGCCCTATTGCTGTTGTAATTCTATCTCGTATTTCCTCATTTGTAACTTGATCTTTGTACGTGACGTTTCGGAAACATCTCATCTCCAAGGGATGTATCCTTCGTTGAAGGTCAGCTGTAACTGTCCATGTCTCACACGCATAGAGTAATATTGACAAGACCAGTGTACGCATTAATTCATGCCTACATGTGTTTAATTTATCCATTTTGTTTGGGGCGTTCGCCTTATTTCTAAAATCCCCAAGGCGATGTGCGTTGCACTGTGGTTTTTATTTTTGCGCCTGTCGGCCCAGTGCATCCAACTTCAACATTAATTTTATATAAGGGTCTGCTTTCTCCTGCATTTTCAAAGGGTTTGCTACCTGTGGTAACGGTCGGTGCTGTGATGGGGATCGAACTCAGCACCTTCGGATTGTGAGCCGGGCTTCGTAACCACTAGCTCACGTTGTCCCCACACTTATTTATATAAATGAGTATATATTTGAGATCATGTTTAATATCTTAAAACCCTTTGTATGTGCCAACATCTGTAATGTCAGCTGATACAATTCTGAGATTAAGTCCGTTGTTCGTGCATGTTGATCAATATATTATAATAGGATATGTCTTCTACTTTTGTTTCAGCATCAAGTTGACCTACTGAGACAAGATGGAACTGTCCCTAAACTGACAGCAACCAGCGACTGATAGATGGCTGTTTGCATCAGGGTCAACGAATTATAGCTGACCAAGACCCTATTTCGCGTAAACGTGTCGGCCCCGTATACAGGCTGCAAGAGTTACTAATATAGTCTGGCCAACGGATAGGAATTGCAGTGAGAATGCTAATCCATACTCAAAAAAGCCAGTTGAAATCGGATGTGTAAAAACGAAAAGCGACGATATCGCAACCTTGCTGAAAACTGCGACTCAACATCGTAACATGCTTTCCCGGACAAACGTCGTCGGAGAAGAAGAAGACAAAGAAGTTATAAGCCATGTAGGTTTCCTCTCTCATTCTGACTCGTATGTTGGTTATAGGTACACAGGTCTCCAGCTATTACTATTTTATTATATGTAGTTTATTCAAATTTGATGTTTCCTGACCAGAGCCTTCTGCATAGCCATATCTGTACCGTTGGCGAAGCCTCGCAGTTCTCATGTTCCAATGTCGTTGTTGTTATTAGTGTGATAAACCCTTGACAGTTCTCGCATCCGTAGAGATTCGCTCTAGGGGCACTCTGTGATGTTTATTATGCTTTAAATACAATTTAATAGTACTATGGAGGGGTTGGCATGGGGCCAACAACAAAAGTACTATGGAGGGGTTGGCATGGAGCCAACAACAAAAGTACTATGGAGGGGTTGGCATGGAGCAAACAACAAAAGTACTATAGAGGGTTTGGCATGGAGGCAACAACACATGTTGATGAAATTATTAAACAGTACTTTAAAGATAGTCTTGTCGAGTTAAAGATCTCACTGCAGTAGAACCTAGCCGTAAGAGCATCTCACCAACTAAGTAATTAAAGTGAACATTTGTGATTAAAGAACAAACCGCTAAATAGGAACAGTTGTTGAACACACTATTTATACCTTCAGTCTTGCTTAAACAATACTTGAAGCCAATTTAGCTATATTCTGTGACCCACTTGTCCACTTCTGCCCGATTACTTATATCCTACGATGGAATTGGCCATATCGGCGGAAACAGTTACATAAGGCAGAGGCTTTCAAACTTGGAGTCGCAGCTTCCAATGGCGACGCGACGCCTCGGCTACAGCCGTCGCTGTGGCTTGGAAAAACGTATTGGGCTCGATATTATGAGACAAGGTACATCAATACATATATATCATCGTTGAACATGTTTGTGCCGAGATATTTTTACATGTACCAATACGTATGGATAAATGTTCAGGTCATTATGGTATTCATCCGAAATTGCTGTTTGAAATGTGAGATCGACTAGGAAAACCAGTGCATATATTTTGTTCTCAATCACTTGCAAAAGGTATTGTTCGAGTGATATGAAAGATGCAGGAAGGATCCCCTTTTTCGAAATAGGCAACAAATCAGATCCAGCAAATTATATACCAGTGAGTTTAACGAGCAAAATCTCTAAATTGTTAGAGTCAATAATAAAAAAAAAACATTGTAATGCATGTAGACAAGTTTAATCAGAAATACTCAGCAAGGGTATATTCAAAGAATATCGAGCTTAACAAATCTATTTGAATTCAAGGAGGAGGTTACTAAAATAAAAGATTAAGGGGAGCCGGTGGGTGTTATTCATCTTGATTTTGTTAAAGACTTTGATAGAGTATCTCATAATAGATTATTTAGAAAGTTAAAATCACATGGAATAGATAGGGTAGTAGCCAAATGGATCAAAAATTGTTTAGCTGGAAGAATGCAGAGAGTGGGCATAAATAAGGAGTACTCTGAGTGATGTGAAGTAAAGAGTGGTGTGCTACAGGGCTCCTTTTTGGGAACAATTTTGTTCTTAATATATATTTAAACGATTTGGACATTGATATCGGATTGCCAAATTCGCTGATGACACAAAACTATGCAGTAGTATCTCATCTAAAGCAGAAATGGATATATGTATGTCGGAATTAGATCTTCTTCTTCTTCTTCTTCTTCGTATGCTGTCAGACGTCAACATTTTTTTTCTCGAAAAAAGCAGCGGTCATCCTGAGGCTGTCGACACTGCCATAGAGCTTGTCTAGTGCTGCCACTGGTGAGGGCCACATGTGCTTTCTCTGGTCCTCGTATGTCGGGCAGTTTTGCAGCAGATGTTCAGAGATCATTTTCCGGGTACCACAAGTACATTCGTCAGTGCCACCTATCTTCAGTTTATTGAATAGGTGGTACCTCAGTCTGTTGTGGCCTGTGCGGAGTCTGAAGACCACGACCTGTTCTCTTCTGTTCAACTGGTAATAGGCATCGTTTTTGTGTAGCCAGTATGTTCTGTTTCCCATTTAGCCATGTATATGGCCCTAATAAACCTTTTGGACTTTTCGTAGGTCACACTAGAATCTGGTTGTGGTAGTCTTACACCTTCTTTGACCAGTCTGTCTGAATCCTCGTTGATTTGAATGTTACAGTGGGATGGAACCCACTGTACCACTACTCTTTTTGGTGCGGACTGCTGGCATAGGTGACATAGTACTGCTCTTAAATCATTAAGTTCAGTATTTTTCTGGCTTTTTAGTGCTGGAACTACGACCAGGGCATCTGTAAACAGGACTATATGGCTTTCATTGCTTTCGCCTGTCAGCATTGCTTCTACTGCAGCCCTCATTGCCTCTGCCTCCGATCTGAAATTGCTTGAGAATTTTGCAGTTGCCACTGACAGTGTTATTTTTCTACCATTTGGTAGGCTCAGGAATACCCCTTCCCCTCCGTTCTGTGTTGTGTTTGTTACAGAACCGTAGGTGTATGCATGTTTCCAGTCCATGCTTGGGTAGTTTTCCGTTAAGTACCTCAGGGTTATGTCTCTTCTTTCTTTTTCAGTCTGGCTGTTCTTGTTTCCAATACCTGGTATATTTTTTACCACCTCAGGAATGATATGCTGCTTCCAGGTAGGTTTCGTAGAGTAGGGATGGGCTATGGTATTGTTACGGTGTTCATGGGGTCTTCGCTCATCTTTGCTTTTGCTATTTCTGCAAAGTTTTTCCGCTTTAGTTTCCCATTACCAAATCTATTTAGTCTCTGATGCATTGTCAGTCTTCTGAGTTTCTCTGCTTGCTACTGGGCTCTGCAGTCTCTTCTGTCGGTTATGGATTGCAGTTTTTTAATTTTTTCAAGTTCTACAATTGGCGTTGACTTCATGCCTCCTGTTATAACTCTCATGACTTGGTTTTGAAGTTTGCTAATTTTATCAACGTTCGCCTTTGCTGCTGTTGTCCATGCCGCAATGCTATACTCGAAAACTGGTCTCACTCTTCCAGTGAACAGTTTCTTTAGCATTCTTTCGTCTGCTCTCCAGCTTGTGCCAGCAAGTTTCCTTATGATTGCCATTCTTTGTCTGGCTCTCATTCGGTTTCTCTCGATCTGACTTTTCCATGTCATGCGCCGATCAAATGTGACTCCCAAGTAGTTTGGGTTGTCGTTTGGCCGCAGATATTTGCCGTTAAGACTTATTTTGGTATTCCGGAGTTTATTTGAAAACGAGAATATCGTACATATTGTTTTTTCCTCGTTTATTTTGACCAGTCATGAGTTCGCCCACTCCTCCAACGATGTTAGGGCCTGCTGCATCCGATTGCTCGCTACGGTGAGATTTTTTCAGAGGTCCACATAGCCAGATTGTCTACAGACATGGTGCTGTGGTCTCTTCTTGGTATATTCTCTGTGATGTTGTTTATATACACCAGGAAAAGTGTGGGTGACAGTACTCCCCTGTGGTACTCCTTGCTCCAGTGTCACCTTTTTGCTCATCTGCCCTTATACTTGGACTCTGGCTGTTCTGTTTTCGAGGTAGTGGCTGATCCATCTGTACACTTTCACACATACTTCACTTCTTTGTAGCTTGACTTTAAGTCCCTTACTCCACACCTTGTCAAAAGCCTTCTCTAGGTCCACCGAATCCGCTACTGTGTGTTTTTTTCTCTTGGTAATCATCGTCTATTTCCTGGGCTGTGAGAGTTATCTGGTCCTCAGTGGATCTGTGCTGTCTAAAGCCTGCTTGCTGTGGAATTAATATGTGTTTTTCTTCCAAGTGCCACATCAGTCTGGTGTTTATCATACGCTCCATCAGTTTACCTACACAGCTCAGTAGACTGATGGGCATGTATCCATTTGGATCTGATCTATTGTTTTCTTTCTTTGGTAATGGTATAAGTACAGCCTCTTTCGATGCCTACGGTACAATTCCCTTTTTCCAGCTTTGGTTCAGGACTGATAGTAACTATGCAGCAGTATCTCATCTAAAGCAGAAATGGATATATGTATGTCGGAATTAGATCAATTTCGAGAATGGTCTGCCAGCTGCTAAATGGAGTTTAATGTAGATAAATATACAGTCCCCCTCATAGGTAGATCAAATATGGAACATAATTACAAAATGGGCAAGAACAATATTAAATTGATAGAAAAGAAAAGGGACCTAGGGGTTATAATAGTCCATAGAGGTAAAGTGAGTGAGCAAGCCCAGGCAGCAGTGAAAAATGCAAATGCAATGTTAGGTATGATAAAAATAAATATTCAACATAGGAGCAAGGAAGTGATAGTCAAACTGTATAAAGCACTAGTTAGACCTAGATTGGAGTACTGTGTACAGATGTGGAGTCCTTGTCGTAGATGGGATATAAACGTGATGGAAAGGATTCGAAAAAGAGGGACAAAGCATATAGTGGGATTCCAGAATGACAGTTATGAGAAAAGACTCAGAAAAATGCGCCTACATTGTCTATAAAAATGTAAAATTTGAGGTGCCACTACATGTTTATAATATAATTAAAGGAACGGATAAATTCGACTATAACATGTTGTTTTTTTTTTAATACAAGCACCTACAAGGTCAAGGGGGCATAGTTACAAATTAACTATAGAAATGTCTAGATTAGATATTTTGAAATTTTATTTTAGTCAGAGAGTGGTGAATGCTTTGCCACAGGAAGTAGTGGATGCAGGGACACGTAACGCATTTAAGAATAGATTGGATGCGTATAGCTTTTAGAGCAAGGACATATAAATGAAACTGGTTGATTACAGACTCTGCATAGTCGTCTAGCCCAGTATAAGAACGTTAAGTTAAGTGTCATAGGTACTAAATGTTTTTGACAAATACACCATACTACTCCAGAACAGGTCTATGTTACGAACAGTTGATCACTAACTCTGATGCTATCATGGCGGATGCTGGTGTTAAGAGAAAAGATGACCCAACCAGCGATCCTCGAAGTTGACTCTGTTTATGAGATGTGCATTAGTTGTCCTGTAGCAATATGACTTGTTATTACTACTGTTTTGGAAGTTGGCAGTTGATTCGTACCACGTGTCACACAAAATTAAAATCAGTCTGGTCTTGCTGTTTTGTAGTTTAGACGTAGTTTTGTCCAATGCAGTCGGTTTTAAATTGTGATGTGTAATGTATCTTTTTTTTTATATATAACTATTTTAAATTAAGTGAGCAAAACCAGATATTTCTGAGGCGCCGTGCATTTCTAAAGACGAATGGAGACGAAAACGTAGGAAACATGACGACAGTTACCTACATTACGGGTTTACGTGCACTACTGTCGGAAATGAAGAACGCCAAGCATATGTCATTTGTTTTAAAGTTCTGGCCAGCGATAGTATGCCTCTCACTAAAAGAGATTAAATTTGGAATCAGTTCATGGCAGTTTGGTTACCGACTATGTGAGTACTTTTTCTCCCAAATTAAAGAAATGACAGAGAAAACAGCAACGTTCACTAAACAAACTACGATTTTTTCAAAGGCCCTTCTTTCATCTTACAAAGTAGATTACCATGCAGCAAAGAGCATGAAACCCCATACCATTGCGAAAGACCTTACCTAACCTGCTGCTGTTGACATGGTTTCTATTATGATAGGTGAGTTTTCTGCCAAGCAGTTGACCATTGTACCTTTGTCAGCGAGCACTGTTAGTCGTCGAATAATCGAGATGGCCCAATGATGTTAATGACCAGATGATTGTAAAACTCAAATGTGATTTCACTACTCAGATAGAGAAAGCTACAGACATGCTCAATGATGCTCATAAAATGTATTATTTGCTATTTATGGATGACAATACGTTATTTGATGATCTTCTTTTTTCCAGAAGTATCAAATCTAGACTAAAGCATCAAACCTGGAACAAAAGCATCCAATCTGGAACAAAAGCATCAAATCTGGAACAAAAGCATCGAATCTGGAACAAAAAGCAGCAGACGTATTTGAAATACTTGTGTCTTTTATAGAAGAAAATAACATTAACTGGCAGTAATGTGTATGTGTTAACACTTATGGAGGTCGTTCAATGGTTGACTTCAATGGCGGACTGCAAGCCTCGATTTGGAAGAAAGCTCCCTTCTGTGTTTTAACGCATTGCTTCATTCACAGAGAAGCACTGCCATTCAAAAACATCAGCCCTGCCGTTAATGAAGCCTGCAATCGGTAATCGAAGTAGTAAATTTCATTAAAACGCGGGCACTAAAGTACAGGTGTTTCGAGAAAATGTGCATTTACATGAGATTTGAACACACTTCACTATATTATTATTGCAACTCTCGCTGGCTTTCAGTCGGAAATGTCAGCAAAAGGGCGAATGAACTCAGGAATGAGCATTATTGTTATCTTGTCGAAGAAAAACGTTTCAGTTCTGAAAAGTTCGTGAACAACCACTTTGTTTTGAGATTAACATTTCGTTGTGATGTCTACGAAAAACTAAATACTTTAAATGTGTTCCTTCAAGATACCGAGACCCGTATTCTGCAGCTGTCAGATTTAATTTCAACCTTCATAAAAAAAAATTGCTATTGTGGAAGGAATAGTTCGACAAGAAAGTCCCAAATTACTGCATTCCTTCTCTGTACACCTGTTTAGAAGACAATGACATTGAGCTGAGTGAAGAAATGGAGGTTGTGTTTGTTGACCAATTAATACAGCTCAGTGTTTACTATGGTAAGTACTTTTCAGAAGACACTGGACAACACACCTGAATCAAAAATCCCTTCAGTACAGAACTGCCATGTACACCCATTACTAGAGAGCAAGAGCCGTTTATTGATATGTTATCGGCCTATACACTGAAATCCAAGTTCGACTCTTCAACAACTACCAACGATTTGGAACCAGGAAGCAACAAGATGCTGCGAGTTTTGTTTTTTTCCATTTGCAACATTCTGCATTGTCCGCAATCAAAACAAAATATAGATCGCGATTGAACGTCGAGAAAGAGATTCGATTCTCATTTTCCAAACGTGACCCAGATTTGCAACCCAGATTTGAAGAACTGATGATGGAGAAGCAAGCTCATATTTCTCATTGACTTTGTGACTAGTATAAGGTGTCATCAAACTGGGACTAGTATAAGGTGTCATCATACTGGGACTAGTATAAGGTGTCATCATACTGGGACTAGTATAAGGTGTCATCAAGCTGGGACTAGTATAAGGTGGCATCAAACTGTGACTAGTATAAGGTGTCATCAAACTGTGACAAGTAGAAAGTGTCCTCAAACTGTGACTAGTATAAGGTGTCATCAAACTGGGACTAGTATAAGGTGTCATCAAACTGGGACTAGTATAAGGTGTCATCATACTGGGACTAGTATAAGGTGTCATCAAGCTGGGACTAGTATAAGGTGGCATCAAACTGTGACTAGTATAAGGTGTCATCAAACTGTGACAAGTAGAAAGTGTCCTCAAACTGTGACTAGTATAAGGTGTCATCAAACTGTAACAAGTAAAAAGTGTCATCAAACTGTGACTAGTATAGGGTGTCATCAAACTGTGACTAGCATAAGGTGTCATCAAGCTATGGCTAGTATAAGTTGTCATCAAACCGTCAGTTGATTATATTAATTTCGTTATTCATTTTCAAAATGAAGACAGTCTTATTTATTTTGTGTCCGAAACGTAACTTATTTATCCCATCACAATTGGTATACGATGTAAATTATGTACATTAAGAAGTCTCTTTTTAGGATACAATTGCTTATGAATAGTAGAGAGAGGAGTCGCGGTGTTTTATGCACATGTCAAGGGAGCCGCGCACCAAACGTTTGAAAACCTCTGTCATATACAAGCAAATAAACGTACTTCCTCGAATAATTATATTCTGGTATTCAATCAAACATAATAGTATGACGCCACGCAGTCAAACGCTGCTTTAATTCGTAGTAAATTGCATTACTTCATTGTCAGTATTGTATGAAGTATAGACACTATTTGGAGTTTTAATTTGTACACTATTTACTTCGGGAACTCAAGCCCTTCTTCGGCGAGGCACAAAATACTGACCAGGACGTCGCGTCAGAAAGAATATACTGATCAAGACCACTATCTCTCTATCATGTAGCGTTCCCTGAAAAAAAAAGGTTGTGGATATATGTGGATAGATTGACCCCCGTACTCTTGAGTATCATGCACATGAAGCCAAGCATAGAACAACCGCCTGGAGGACCGTGGCCAACCTTCAGAACACTCGGGAAATGAGGAAGCAAGTACAACCCACCACTGAACGCCTTTTTCATGGCGCACACAAGAGTAAACTTGGTCATTGTGGACGTTAAACAAAAACGATATTTATTTTATTTTTGTGTGATCTATAATCTGTTGTTGCAGAATGTTGGATACATTTTATCACAAGGCATCAGACAGTCACATTCCTAGGAAAACACATGGCAAATATGGAGGTAACTATTGTTGGATTTTTATTTAATTCAAGCGACTGGACCTGGACAATGCTACAGCGGGACTGGCAGTATCCTGAGGCCTTCCACCTGCGCAAACAGATTGGCATACTTGGGATTCACTGGCACGATATGATGTCCAATAGTGAAGTAGTTCGAGGTACTCAACATGGAGGCATGGCCTTAACGATTGATCGTCGTCGCCTCTCATTTTTCGGTCACGCTGTTCGCCTTTACCAGGAAGTCCCAGTGCACATCATAGAAACGTTCTTTGGGGCCACCCTAGCAACACGTGACTAAAACAAATCGCCACCTCTGTAACTAAACTGCAGACCACCTGGAACGCAGCCATCAGACGTGGTCATAAACATTGTCATTCGACGCGACGGACCCTGGTCGCATAAACGTACTATTGTATTGAATTGTTTAGTAAAGTGAAGAAGGGTACCCAAGTTACACCTGTATACAACCAGCTGGTTACATCCCTATCGATACTCTTCACCTTTTGCAGTTTTAGACTGAGCAGCCTATCGGTCTCCTGGAGGACAGTGATGTTGATTATGTAAATCATAACAAAACATAACATATGGTGACATAACATGACCTGACATGACATGAAATAATATCATGACCAGTGGACGAAATCGTTAAGGCACGTCACTTGACCCAGCGAGAAACAAGATATTTCACAAAGAAACGAAAATTGCAACTCGGAATTGTCCTTAACAGCATAATTACATGAACAATTATTTTTCGTTTGTGTTTTAGTATCTCTTGGCTTGTATCGCTTAAAAGAGTGACACAATTAAGCTTCTGCTGCGGTGATGTCGAAAATTTCCAAGCCCATTCTGTTTTGCCGTTTCAGCCCAAATAATAAGCTCGCGATGCGCCTTAGATCAAGCTTCAAGTAATGGGTGCAGATATTTCTACAGTTGCTTTACTATGGCGTTAATGTGGTAGAGTTTGTAGGGCAAATTGAAAAAAGGCTGCTTGTCTCTGTAGTCGTCACTATCTTACAAACTCGACTTTTAAAAAAGTTTACCTCAAATAGGAAAACAAATCTTTGCGATACTAAGGGTTTGAATACATAGCCAAGGCTATAGTACGCAATGTCTGTGCCGTCAGTACGCTTTTAAAGGATAGGGATACGTGGACAAACTTTACCAACAAGATCATAGTCTCCACACTTTTAACCTACGGCGTCTGAAATACATCTTTGGGCTCTAATGGAGAGACAGAGTGACAAATGTAGAGGTGCATTCTATTTCCGGTCTTCTAAATATATACACCCTTCTATACCGACGAAGACTGCGATGATTTGTTCTTGTTCGTCGTATGGAAGACGTCGCATCCCCAAAGATATTCTCTATGGACAGTTGGCGTGTGGTAAACGAACAGCTGACCGACCACAGCTGAAGTTTAAGAACGCATGTAAGCGGGACATGATGACACTGGATATGGATCTGACATCTTGGGAAGATATAGCTGCAGACCGACGATCCAGATAGAAATGCAACCTGTAGAGCCGCCTAAGAATGCGCGAAAAAAAAGCGCGTGCAACACAGAGAAGTGAAAAGAAAACGTCGAAAGGAAAAGGAAAAACAAAAACTCAACAGAGAGTTGCTACTCCAAGTTCGCATCGACCTATAGTCAGACCTGACTGAAAAGGTGCTACTTACACACTGAGGGTCCCAACGTCATCTCCAAGGATTTCTACACTAGGATGTAGAGATCCACAAGCTTTCCTTTTGACATATCGAGGATGCTGTAGTGCAGTGCAAGAGAGTCTGACCAACACGTTAGTGGTCTACTACGCGTTATTGTTCTACCTGTTAATAAGCTCCAACGTCCGTCGTTTCTTCTGTGGTCTGCCGATGTTTTGTCTTGTTTGCGCAAACAATTGTATCACTTGTCAATTGTAATTGCGGATTGTCGGAATAGTAGAGATTCTTTGAAGCATTGCTTATGGGGGGGGTACCACGTGGGTCATTCGCAGTTTCTTCTTCATTTTCTTTGCAGGTGCCAATGCTTAAGCAGCCCACCAATTTGCAGGGAGCACTGCTGCGGTGAACAGAAAGATACTTAAGGTTCGTTTCCGAGTACTATCCAGAGCCACCTGGATGGACGAGAAGGCCGTTCAGCTTGCACGACGACATCTTTTTAAATCTGGATTTAGACTGTTCTGCAAGTTGAGGAGACCCCCAATATAGCTGTATTATTCAACGTCTACCAAGCTTTCCCATCAAAGAAGATTGTGTCAGAAGGGGTGAAACAGTTGCGCAAGATCTTGGGCTGAGATTTTCATTTCTAATCCTGCTGTTCTTTGCGAACATTTCTATCATGCGACTGACTTCTACGACTGACACATACACACATACACACCCACACATACACACGGACATACATACATACATCAATACCTACATACATATATAGATACATACATGCATAATGCATTCATCGTCGTCGATTAGGACCGGAGACATGTCGTAATGCATCCTTTAGTATGTGGATGCAATTGTGACTGATCAAGCCAAAGTTATATCATACGACTGGTAAACATAGTCCTCTAGACTTCCTGATTGTTCGTTTATACTGGTCTACCTGAATACGGAGGCCCTCACTGAGTCCAACGCCGTTTATGACCGCACTCTTCCAGGTTGAACGAATTTGAGCCACGTTTTCTCAGGTGTTAATATTTATTTGACAGAAAAAAAAACATGTATATTAAATATATGCGAGGTACAGGTGTCCGAAACGTTTTGATATCTGAATGGGAACCCAAGGAGTTAAAAGTTCAGATTCCTGGTTTGGTATTATCGTTTTTATTTCTGGTTGAAATGACAATCAATTATGTGTATATATGTATGGTTTGACGTGTAAGTAGTCAGACTGCGTGGAAAATACCTGTCCACTATTATACTATCTTTAATAACCGACTTATTACAGTTTGTAATTTG
This sequence comes from Ariolimax columbianus, assembly GCA_036924085.1. NCBI lineage: Eukaryota > Metazoa > Mollusca > Gastropoda > Stylommatophora > Arionidae > Ariolimax > Ariolimax columbianus. The sequence goes on along the minus strand of JAVGWX010000004.1, from coordinate 40,848,349 downwards.
TAACGTTTTTTTTTCACAATGATCACGTTTTTTACATCGTTTTTCGTAGCCAGACTGTGACCTTGTTCAGAGACGGCGCCATCGGTCTCAAGAAAATACCAATATTGAGGTACACGTGTTTTCATTTTTTCATGGCCTGCCATTTCCTAAAACAATATTCCCCATGGCGGTTGATTAATAACTCGAGAGTTGTCAGGCACGAAACAAAAAGTTGTGTAGAGCAGATGACGCCACGTAGGAGAACGAAAACTTTCACGGCTTTGCTTGTTAGATTAAGCATTGGAGTTAACGTACAATTGTTTCTATCGGTCATGTTCGTTTATGCGAAATTGAGCGCACACAATAATATACATTTAAAAAATACACATTATAATATAACTATTGATATTCAATGTTTTGTATAACTGGATTATTGTATTCTGTATCACATGGCATATTTAGGATTAACGAAAATGTTGGTTTACTGTCCTTGAAAATGAACAATTACCAAGATCCACTGTAGAGAACACCATACAAAGAAACTTGGATAAACACACACATATATATATTTATAGTTATTTAGTTAGTTAGTTAGTTAGTTTTTGGATCCAGTTATACCGTTGGACGGCGTCGGATGCTGTCAAGTGCTTTGCATCAGTCGAGGTGAGCTCTTATCGGTGCCTGATCATCCTGTACGCACCTGCCCGTCTGTCTCTGTGGCCGTCTTTGCCAATAGCCAGATTACAGACGGTGAATGTTATCAGAGTGATCTTTCATAATATGATCGACCAACTGTTATTTCTTTGTCTGGAAAAGTGTTCAACACAATGTAAAGTACCATCCGTACCTCGGATATCTAGATTTTGTAACCCATTTCTTCTAATGATTCCTATTACATTTCTCAAACACCTCGTTTCACACTTCGAAATTCTCTTAGACAAAGACTATGTTTGAGACTGATAGTACAGAGTCGACTTAAAAATACTAGATATAAAATGTTGATTTGTATCCGAACTAATGATAGGATGTCGAAGTAGAGGCCTCAGCTGGAAAGTCACAGCAGATTCCTTCTGGAACAGGTTTAAATGTTCGCATCAAATCAAGCTAACTGTTTTGTGGAAACAAATAATTGACAGTGATGTTGAATGCATCAAGAGATGCACTAATACTCGTAGTTTGGGATTAGTTTCGCTAATTCTTATTCTGTATTTTGTACAAGATGTGGCAAGCGCGATTCGTATGATTGTGCAGTTTGCTTTCATCATTGTATTTCAGGCAAAGATCATCAACAACTAGCATTTCTTTCATTACTTTTGCTTCTGCTTCAAATGACATTTGGATGGCATCAGTTGTGATAATGTTTATGCATATGTTGGAAGCAGCGGTAGAGCACTCTCTTTTTATGACAAATATATGGGGTTGAACTCCCACTATCGGCAGTTCCAGTCGACTCAGCTGTAAACTGGTACCTCGCTGACGACTTGAGAAAAAAAAAAACAGCTGTGACTAAGTACAATGAAGGCTCTAACATTTTTACCGCGACGGCAGTGTCTGCCATGGGACTTGATTCTTGATTCTAGGAACCAACATCATTCCACATGGGACTTGATTCTTGATTCTAGGAACCAACATCATTCCACATGGGACTTGATTCTAGGAGCCAACATCATTCCACATGGGACTTGATTCTAGGAACCAACATCATTCCACATGGGACTTGATTCTAGGAACCAACATCATTCCACATGGGACTTGATTCTAGGAACCAACATCATTCCACATGGGACTTGATTCTTGATTCTAGAAACCAACATAATTTCACATGGGACTTGATTCTAGGAACCAACATCATTCCACATGGAACTTGATTCTAGGAACCAACATCATTCCACATGGGACTTGATTCTTGATTCTAGAAACCAACATAATTTCACATGGGACTTGATTCTAGGAACCAACATCATTCCACATGGGACTTGATTCTAGGAACCAACATCATTCCACGTGGGACTTGATTCTAGGAACCAACATCATTCCACATGGGACTTGATTCTAGGAACCAACATCATTCCACGTGGGACTTGATTCTAGGAACCAGCATCATTCCACATGGGACATTCCCATAAGTGCTCCTGAACGTAGAATGGGGCAGGAGAATACAATAAAATGGCCTTGATGCGATACCAATCTCAAGTATTTACGTGGAATTCAATACACTATTGTTTCGTTAGAAATAGTCTAACAAGTACAGAAGATTACATATTTAGAACAAACCATAAAAGCAGATATCGGCAATGCGACATAATATAAGACACGTATTGCATGGTCTAAACGAGGCCGGAGAAAAACATAATATGCTAACCTCAAAGAACATTATAGACAATCCCAAGTATTTACGTGAATCAGATGCCATGAAATTATATAGTCTATCTAGACAAGAAAAACAAGAAAAGAGCAGTAATATATTGAAAAGCCGTACCTAACTAATGTGTTGATACTGATCACAAAACGGGAATTTTCGTAATAATAGTGCATGAGAAAAAAAAATATACACGATGAAAAGACAGATTAGCAAATAATTCAATAAAGAACGAATCTTCAAGAAACACACACCCAAAAAGTCGATGTTACGAAAATTTACGAGAACGTACTGACCACAGTTACTAAATTGTCAAAAAAGAATGAGCGACCTTTAAATGTGGAACTATAAAATCCAGATGTTCAAGGCGGTTAATAACAGCGTGGTGGAGCGACGACGAGAAAAAGAATATGTACAACGCATAGGTTACAAGCAGAAACGAACAAGAATATGTGGACTATAAGACAACCAGAAAGCACGCAAAGTTTAGAATTAAGGATACCAAACCTAGATTTTGGAAAGGGAATGGAGAAATTTGGAATTCAAATTACATAAACACAACAAGAAATGTTTACAAATACATTAAAAAGTTGAGAATTGATACAATTCAACAGAAATTATAAACGACCCTAAAGGAATTGCAAAAGAACGACCCATTACTGGTCCAAAACAGATGGCAACAATATGTTGTACTTACCAACAACTGGTGGCAGAGGCGATACCAACATTAACGTAAGCAATTAGATAGAACCATCATTAGGCTTTCAGAAAACATAAATGATCTACAATCTGCACCACTCATTAGAGTTCAGGACCTGACCTGATGAAATACCTGTTGAATTAACCAAAGCAGCCATTGAGCTATGAAAAGTGAGGCTGCAGAGATTGTATAACCTAGTATGGACAACACAGGAAATGCCAGACGATTTGAGAAATGCCAGACGATTTGAGAAATGCCAGAAGATTGGAGAAATGCTATTATAATCTCAGTATGGAAAAAAAATGGTAACAAAAGAGACTTCAAAATATAGAGAAATTTCGCTCTTGAGCAACACTGGCAACATTTTGTATAAAATCATAGAAAAAAAAGATGACTCTACATCCTTGAACGACAACTCAACTACATACAGATGGGCTTTAGAAAGAACAGAAGCTGCACGGATACAATTTTTACTCTCAGGCAATTGGTGGAGAAAACAATTGAACAGATCAGGAACTTTATATTACGTTTGGTGATCAAGAAATAGACTTTTGAGAAGATAAAAAGGCAACATCTATGGAAAATATTGGTTCACTAGAGAGTAAACGATCACCCAATCAACCTATGCAAAAATCTTTACATTGATAGACAGTGCTTTATTCGAACAATAGCCGAACTATCAGAAAAAAATATCATATAAAAATCTGGAGTACGCAAAGGATGTGTGCTTTCCTATTTGTTGTTTATCACATATATAGACCACATATTTGCAATAGCCAACCAAAAGAAGGAAGCAATATTGGTGAACATTTAAATTACGTCTTTTCGCAGACGATCAAGCTGTCTTAGCAATTTCAGAAATACAAATGCAACAACATATTAACTAACTAAATACAACATGTAAAGAATACCGCATGAAAATCAACGTAGAACACAAAACAAGACTGCAACAAGATCCCGGAGCCCATATACATTTACAAAAGCGACATGTATACAGTGCAATTAAAATCAATTTGTTTTACGGATGAAATGGGTTTTTTTTAACTTCGATGGGTTGAAAGTTGATAAATGCTCAGTTCAAGATAGTATTCATCCAAAATTATTTTTTTTGAAATTAGAGACCTGTTAGCAAAACCTTTGGCAATATTATATTCTGAATCCCTTGCAAAAGGTATTGTTCCAGGGGATTGGAAAGATGCAAAAATGATCCCCTTATTCAAAAAGGGCAAAACATGAGATACAGCAAATTATAGACCAGTGAGTTTAACGAGCATAGTTTGGTAAATTCAATAATCAAAGAAAACATTTAAATACATTTAGACACGTTTAATCTAATCTGAAATAGTCAGCATGGGTTCACTAAATCGCGCTTAATAAAACTGTTAGAATTCATGGAAAGATTGATAAAGGAGAACCAGTGGATGTTTTTTATCTAGATTAGGGTACCTTAACAAAGATTATTTAGGAAGTTTAAATCACATGTAATAGGTGGCGAAGTTGCCAAATGGATTCAAAATTGGTTAACTAGACGAAGGTACAGAGTGGAAGTAAATAAGAAGTATTCTGAGTGGTGTGAGATCAAAAATTGGAGTGCCACAGGGCTTAGGTGTTAGGACACATTTATTCCTAATATATAAAGAATTTCTACAATGATATCGGATCCAGGATTGCACAATTCGCAGATGACACAAAACTATGCAGAACTGTCTCATCTAAAGGAAAAGTATATATATATATATATATATATATATATATATAGAGAGAGAGAGAGAAAGGTCGAATTTTAATAAAATTCAGGAATAGTCTCTGAGCTGGCAAATATAGTTTAATGTAGATGAATGTACGGTCACCCACATGGGGTGTTCCAAAATTGAACATAATTACAGAATCGGAGTGAACAATATTAGAATTATAGATATGGAAAGGGACCTAGGGGCTATAATAGACCATACAGATAAAGTGAGTGAGCAAGTCCAAGCAGCAGTGAAATAAAAGAAATGCAATGTGGCAACACTAGACAAGCTCTATGGCAGTGTCGACAGCCTCAGGATGATCGCTGCTTTTTTCGAAAAAAATAAAGGTTGACGTCTAACAGCGTACGAAGAAGAAGAAAGAAGAAGAAACTGTATATAGCATTAGTTAGACCTAGATTTAAGTACTGTGTACAGGTGTGGAGTCCTTATCGTAGAGGAGATATAAACATGATGGAAATGATGCAAAGAAGAGCGACAAAACTGTTAGTGGGAATCTAGAATTTCAATTATGAGAAAAGACTAAGAGAAACAGTCTGCAGTGTTTAAAATAGAGAAGAGTTCGAGGTGACTTTATACAGGTTGTTTTACGATAATCGAAGGAAAGGATCATTTAGACTATTACACATTGTTCAAATAACAACCACCCACATCAAGAAGGCACAGCTGTATATTAATTAAAGAAAGGTACATATTAGATATAATTAACATTTTTTAAAAGTCCAAGAGTGGTGAAGACTTGGAAAGCCAGGAACAATGACAAATATAGTAAATGATACTTGTGTGTGATTGTTAGATAATGTATGTACTTCCTAAGGATTCAACGTTGTAAAATAACAATTGAATATAAAATGCAGTTGACTTTATACAGATTTAGAAAACGTTAACTCAATTGACGGTCAATAGAACTCCATGTGCTAGTATATTATTAGACCCCTCATAATAGGTGTGTTTCTGTTTTTGAATAACACGATTCTGTTTCTGTTAGTTATATTTAGCTATATCTGGACGAAATGTCCGTGAAAATTAATAACTATCCAGGTCTAGACTTGTCAAATGTAAAATCGCCAGATGCCTTATTGTCTGGTCGCTACAAAAATACTATCAGATATTAGATGGAGAGGCCATTGTCGTTTACAGTAATTCTATCAGATATTATGTCCCTTGAGGAGGGCCTCGTAGGTTGAACTTTTAGAATCAGTTTGGTTATCACGAGACGAGGGTCACTCCAACATTCCACGCCACATATACTCTTAGATATGTTGACATCACTTTGGTCCTAACGGCTGATTAGGATGTAGTCGATAAGATGCCAGTGGCGAGATCTGGGATGCATCCACGTTCTTTTTCTAGTTGGAAGTCGAAAGATGTGTTGGTAAGGATAAATTCATTTGTCGCACATGTCTTCAGTAAGAGTAGGCAGCTGTCATTACATTTGCATATGTCATTTCGCCAACGATGCCAACCGACGCAGTGTAGTCTTGGCCAACTCTGGCGTTAACATCTCCTAGCAGAATCAATTTGTCAGATTTTGGGACCGTAGCTATAAGTGACTCAAGACCTTCATAGAACCTATTCTAGGCTGAGACCGGATTTGTCAGAGTTGGTGCGTAGGTACTTATTATTGTGGTCTGACGTTCCCCAGTCAAAGGAAGCCACATTATCATGAGACGATCGCTGATTCCCTTAGGTAGACTTTTTAATTTGCTGTACGATTGTGGACCTTATGGCAAATTCAAAACCAGTCTCACGTCGCTCCTGATTCCTGCGGGGCTTGCACCAGGGAGACTAAATGTTGAGAAGCTGAAGAGGGAACCTAATAGAAACAGTTTCACTGCTGAGGTAGAAGCTAGACTCGATAAAGTTCATCTTGGAAACTCAAGCATCGATAAAAACTGGGCGACCCTAAGGGACACTGTTTACTCTGCGGTTTAGTTGGTCCTTTCACACGAAAGTACAAAGACTGGTTAGACGAAAATGATCACGAAATTAAGTTTCTTCTCGACGCAAAGCGTCAAGTGGACAGAGCTCTTCAAAATAACACATAATCCATGTCCAAGAAAATGGCCTATCACCTGCGCTCGAAGAACAGTTCAAAAGAGATTCACGGAGTTGCAAGATTCCTGGCTAAGCAGAGAGGCAGACGAGATAGAGGTGTTTGGTCTGCACCATGACCTCAAAGGGTTCTATGCGGTGCTGAAATGACTATATGGTCCACTAATTTATGGTAACTCTCCAGTTCGCACCGCCGATGGATTGCTGATAACAGAGACAGCTCAGATCATCGACAGGTGGGCAGAACATTTCGGCAACGTTCTTGATGGTTAATCATCCATAAATGAAGAGGCCATTGAACGCATGCCCCAGGTAGAAATGAACACGGCCATGGATGATATAATAACTGAGGATGAAGTAGATAAAGCCATCAAATCTCTTTCTCCTGGAAAAGCCTCTGGAGCTGACACAATACCAGCAGAGGTGTATACAGCAGTAGAAACATGTCTCACCAAAATACTCACTGAACTGTTCTGCGCCATGTGGAGTAGTCCCACATGAAATAAGTCAATAGTGCATATCTACAAGAGAAAAGGCAATCGCCAGGATTGTGACAATCACCGCGGAATGTCACTGCTGTGTATTGTGGGAAAGATCCTCACGCGCGTGCTGCTCAACCGCCTGAGCAAACATCTTGAGCTAGACCGTAAGCTCCCCGAAAGTCAGTTGGGATTTAGAGTTCGTCGAGGAACTGTGGACGTAATATTTGCAACGCATCCGGTGCAGGAGAAATGTCGAGACATAACGACGAGCTCTATATTACGGTCATTGACCGCACAAAGGCATTTGATGCGGTCAGGAGAGTTAGGAAGAGCATGTCTAAGTTCGGCTGTCCTAACAAATTTGTAACTGTGGTGAAACAGCTCTTCGAGGGCATGCGCGCACGTGTATTTGGCAGCGGCGAGACTTCTCCACCATTCGAGGTTAACAACAGTATGAAACAGGGATGTATACTTGCGCCGACACTGTTCAGTATAATGTTTTCAGCTATGTTGACGGACGCCTTCAAGAATACCAAGTATGGTATACCAATAAAGTACCACATGGATGGTGGTCTATTCAATCTTCGCAGACTGAAGGCGAAGACCAAGCGGATGCACAACACAATATGCAAACTCTTGTTTGCTGATGACTGTGCTCTAAACAGTAGCTCAGAACGGAAAATACAGGATGGTATAGACCGGTTCTCTGCTGCTTGTGACAACTTTAGCTTGACAATTAGCACAAAGAAAACTAAGGTCATGTATCAACCGGCATCAGGCACATCGTATAAACATCCAGTAGTTACAGTCAAGGGACAGAAGCGTTTCAAAAATGTGTCTACCTCGGAAGAACACTGTCAAGATCAGTGACTATTGCTGATGAACTGGCTAATAGAATAGCAAAGGCCAGCTCAGCTTGTGGCCGAATGCGCTCAACAGTGTGGGAACGTCGAGGAATCAGCATAATGACTAAGCTTAAGGTCTACCCTGTCACCATTGTCTCTACCCTCCTCTATGCATATGAGAGCTGCACTGTCTGTGCTGGTGACGCCAAGGAGGCTAAATCATTTTCACATAAACTGTTTGAAAAGCATTTTGCATATATGCTGGCAGGACCATATTATAGATACTGAAGTGCTGTTCAGAGCCAACATGCAAAGTATTCATGCACTTCTGCAAAACTCCCATTTCAGATGGGCTGGCCACTTTTCCAGAATGTCAGACGAAAGGCTTCCATAGAGGCTCCTGTATAGCGAACTGAGTGAAGGAGAACGATCATAAGGACGTCCTAAGAAGCCTTTCAAGGACAGTCTGAAAGAGTCCCTTTAGTGCTGTCGAATAGACATTAATACTTGGGAGAACCTGGCTCACAGTCGCTCAACATGGAAGATCACGCTCACAGACAGCATTGAACTCAGCTATGGTCTCCGTATCCTGACAGTTCAGGATATGCCTGCAATTAGGAAGTCAAGAGCAGATAAAATTTCAGAGACAACAGCTGATTACGTTTGCTAGTCGTGCCTTAGACTTTTCCAGACTCGAATTGGCTTGATCAGTCGCGAGCGCACACACATACTCAAGATTGTATTATGACATGTGCTGATGTTGGTGGTCTTCATCGACAACGATGGACGAGTTATTATTATTATTATTATTATTATTAAATATATTAAGTATGTTTAACAGTGTCATTATAATAGTACTATCAGATAGGTAGATATAACATTGTCGTTACAATAGCACTATCATATATCAGGTGGGTATTCCAATGATTTTACAATTGCACTATCAGATATCAAGTAGATATAACAATGATGGTACAATAATAATTTACGGTGACAGCTAGATATAACAATGATGGTACAATAATAATTTACGGTGACAGCTAGATATAACAATGATGGTACAATAATAATTTACGGTGACAGCTAGATATAACAATGATGGTACAATAATAATTTACGGTGACAGCTAGATATAACAATGATGGTACAATAATAATTTACGGTGACAGCTAGATATAACAATGATGGTACAATACTAAATTTACGGTGACAGCTAGATATAACAATGATGGTACAATAATAATTTACGGTGACAGCTAGATATAACAATGATGGTACAATAATAATTTACGGTGACAGCTAGATATAACAATGATGGTACAATAATAATTTACGGTGACAGCTAGATATAACAATGATATGCAATAGCACTATTATAGATCATGTTGATTCAAAACTGTCGAATAGGTAAACCAACTGCTTGGACACCAATATTCTGACCAAGAAGACACTGGTTTCGGAACTTTAGTAAGGCATTCGTTGTTTCATGACGGGGATCACTTACAAATTTATCGTGTAAACTGTGTGTAGAGTGTGGAGGGTCAATATACCTTAATTCCTCAAATACATGAAAGACACAGGTGGACGCCGCTGGTACGATATACGGCATAATGATAGTTGAGCTTTTCTTGTGACACTTTCCAATGTAATGTCGTCATTGACTTTTGGTATCAAGCTTCGTCTTCCTTGTTCAGATCCCCGAGAAACTCAGTTATTTACCTTTTATTTATGTATTATATATCTATTTACACAGGCACGAATACACAATTTGGAAGTCAAACGTATGAGTAGTAAATAAAAATAAAGTTTGAAGAGTAACATGAAATGGTTGACAGAAAAAATGCTTAGTAGATATTAACATCAAAGGCAGGAGACATGATGTTGGAAAATTAATTGCAGCCGACCTTCGGCGTGGAGATGGCACGTGAACTGAACTGACATGCGTGAATTAGCGGTGTGTGCAACACCATGATTTGTGGAGTATTCTATTGTAGAGAATTTGACGATACAATTATGGTAACGTCTCTCATGCATAAAGTGTGTCAAAGTCAATTGTGTTAATGTTAATGTCATCAAATTAGCAGACGTCTAAGCTATAGTTGGAGAGTTTGAGGATCATTAGCAGCATTGCAAATGCTGCTTGAACAAATTAACAGCACAACCAAAAAGTTTGGAATGAAAATAAACACATTGAAGACAAATACTTTGTTAATAAAGATCAACACAGGCTGTTGAATATCATGATAAATTGCGAAGTAATCGAATAAAGATGAGAACAAGATTGGAAGCATTTGAAATGTGGTATGAGTTGTAGAATGATATGAGTGATTTTGACAGAATCCAGTGAAAATGGCATATATAAAGTAGGCGCACACCGACAAAAATTGAAAATATTACAGAAACAAAGATTGGGTTGACAATGACACAATATGAAACATGAAAGGCGTTTACAGAAGATACAAGAAAGAAACATTCATGAGAAAAGTGGAGGGAGGCGACAAAGACTCACCGCTACATCTCAGGCATGCAGAGACATTAAAGTACGAATTTAAGATACAATGAAGAGAGATGCAGATAATAGGGTCAAATGGAGAGACATGCTCAGACAACCGTACAACTAAGTGCCAGGACTGATCAGCCAGAGAATAGTGTCAAATGGAGAGACAAGTTCAGACAACCTTACAACCTGTCTCAAGATTGACCAACCATATAATAGGGAAAAATGGAAAGACATGTTCAGACAACCTTACAACCTGTCTCAGGATTGACCAACCATATAATAGGGAAAAATGGAAAGACATGTTCAAACAACCTTTCAACCTGTCTCAAGATTGACCAACCATATAATAGGGAAAAATGGAAAGACATGTTCAGACAACCTTACAACCAGTCTCATAACTGTCAAGCCAGAGGATATGGTAAAATAAAGAGACCTTCTAGGACAACCTTACAACCAGTCGAGAACAAACCAACCAGAGAATAGTCAAAAAGAGAGACATACTCTGAAAATCTTAAAACCAGTATCAGGACTGATGAACAAGATAATGGTGAAGTTGTGTATCAATAGATACGTCTAGGTATCGAAGCAACATTGTGAATCAACTTGTCAGCGGAAAAGCGCGGGTGAGCTCGCTATGCGAACAGATGGCGCTGTCAGTCGCACGGCCAATGTGTTTGAGGCTTTAATTTTTCACGACGCCAAGCCCAGATAACGTTGTTGGTAAATTAGCTCCCTCCTATCGGTTTCAGTTTGAGTCTCCCCACTCACCAACTTGGGACAACATTCTAACCACTACACCACTCTCATTCAGGCACTCCCTTGACAACCCACACATCGTCAAATAAGCTGTGAGACATAAAAAGGGACTGGAGAGACGAGCTAACAGTCCGCTCTGAGCTGGTCCACAACAGTCCTTTCATGTGCTTGAATTTAAAATTTTTCCTTTCTTTTTTTAACAAATTCCTGATTTAATCTCTGCGATAAGAACCAAACAATTGTAAGCATCAACATCAGAAATACAGTATATTAACCAAGGTTTAGTTTGTTGAAGACAAGCACACAGTCAAAAACTAAATTGCAGTACATCACAAATTTGAGAACACAAAACGGACAGTTCTATTTTCTCGATTAAGCAACTCCGCTTGAAGTTTTCGGCAGCTACCAAGAAAAGTTGCAGAGCTAAACAGCTGAGCAATTCCTAATTCAGATCTACTTTCAACACTGCTTTGACGTTCTTCAGGGCTTCCTGGATATTCTTTTCATAGCAAGAGTCGAGGTGAGTGTTCTTCGTCCATCCTCTATTGAAACATAAATCTCGTGATTATTATAACTAGACGTGTGATTGTTCAACATTAAATGTGTAACATTTATTATTTAGATGTTTCAAGTTATTATTTCCTTTCATTATATATTATATGTTAATGAAGAATCGATATCACCGAACTTCTAGAAGATTCATCGGCGCCCAGTTATTATATAACTGTAATACTGAATGCATATTATACTGAAAATCAACTAATATCAAGAAAACAGAAGTAATTTCTACAACACAGATGACCTTCGACATGCCCTTGGTCCGGCATGGTACTTAACGGCAAAGGACAGAGATGAGTTTAGACGAGATTTAGCTACCTGGCATAAGTTTTCCTGCTTCATTTTCTAATGAACAGTAGCAGTTACAATGATCTGGTTTTTGTTTTTGTTTGTTTGTTGGGTTGTGTATGTGTATGTATATATATATATATATATATATATATATATATATATATATATATATGTGTGTGTGTGTGTGCTTTTCAGTGATTGTTCTTTCTCTATCTATCACCGCATTTGGACCCGTTCCTCTATTTCTCCGTGCAGACGATCGACCAATGTCCAAGATCTATTTCAGTTAAACCTGAGATCTAACGTGGAGCAATGTCCATGGCCATTTTTTCACTTTCTTAACCTTTAATTTTACTTTTGACGGATTTGTTGTGCATACAATCTTTGTATCTGTGATGACATTGTCTCTAGTGTTGTTCTTGGCTACATCCTCTCCCATGTAGCTGTCTCTCTATATCTATAACATCTAAATCCTGATATTCTATCAAGTCCATTTGTCTGATGCCAGGTAGTCAAATGTTGAGTAAACTCATTTCGCTCTTTTGCCTTTTGCGCATATTGGGCCCAGGTCCTCCTTCGGGCCATCTTTCGACCTCAACCGACGAATCGAAAGTTGTAGGGCCACCAGGACGTCACTCTATGTGTCCATCTGTTATCCAGCACGCACACAAAGCCAGCCAATCTGTATTTCCGTAACAGCTCGACATATTGCTGATGTCAGTGAAGGAAGTTCGAAGTCAAATTTCTACGTTGCGGATTTGGTCTTGAGAGGAAATTATCAATGTTCTTTGCTCCCTGGCTCGTTGGGCAGCGCGGATTCTATCTGTATCAGCTTTCCGTATGTTCCACACACACCTAGAAACCATATACCATAGCCAGAATAACCAGGCTGTTGAAGGTGTGAAATATAGTGCTGTTGTTTTTCATATGTTGAAACTGAATCAGCACGCTGCCATTCTTTGCCAGATCTCCCGATGTAATGAATGAAAGTTGGCGATCTCTTGGCCCAAGTAGGTATACAGATTTACGCTTTCGACGGGACAATCTCCAAGTCACATGTATACTTTTGGGGCAGACAGTGTTGAGCATGAACAAGTTTTTCTTTCTATTGATTTGTAGGCCAACTACAACGCCTGCTCTGCTGAGCTCGTTCAAGCTTGTCTCTGTATCTTTGCCGCTGTGTCTGAGGATGATTATGTCTACAGCGAACTTGAGATGAGTTAGCATTTCTCCGTTATTGTTTATACCTCTATCCCCACAGTCCATGTTTTTACAGAACTCATCAAGTGCTATTGTGAAGCTATGTAAAGAATTGTTGTATCACCCTGTCAAACGCAACGTTGTATCGGTACGGTAATCTACTGAAGAGGGTAATATCCGTTGTGCATACGCTGTTTATATCCTTTATCAGTTGAGCATATTTGTATTCCTCCCTGATTTATCAGCGCATTACAGCTTAATTCAATATTCACCATGTTGCCTTAAATCTTTGGGGTTAACAGCATGACAGTTCCGATGATAGTGTCAGTCTCTCTTCTTAGGTCATGGCGCCGACCTGTTATGAGAGTGAGCATATTTTCATAGAAATATAAGGCAAACAGTAAGTATGATGCGCTGTTTACATCCTGTATCAGTTCAGCATATTTTTATGCAATTTCCTGGTTTCTCATGGTATTCAGCGCCGCAGTTATTTCGATACTAACGAAAAACTTATCATAATCCACGAGCACATAGCATAAATACATCTGTACATCTTGCGTGCTCTCTATTAATTGGTTGATTGTGTGGATATGGTCAGTGGTTGGGAATCCTTTGCACAAAACGCCTGCTCTAGAGATTGGTTCTCACTCAGCAGCTCCTCCAGTCTGTTGGCGACCACTCTGGTGAAGAGAATAAATGGTTGAGAGCGGAGAGATCGGAGGCTAATTTGTCAGGTTGTCCTAGTCACCATTTTAATGGGTTACAATGGTTGTATACTTTTTCCATTGATCAGGAATTTGTCATTCGTTTAGACAGATGTTGTAACAGTGACTAAATGTTGCGCTAGGTTGTCCCCGCCAGTCTGGCTTTCTTCATTTGTGACTCCGTCTTGTCTCTGGAGTTGACCAGCTTTTCGTTTTTGATTGCATGTACCGCCTCGTCTCAGTCGATCTCTGGTATCGAAACAAAATCTGTGTTGTGGGAATATTGTAGCCCTCTGTTTTTCTTTATTCCAGAATGGTTGCTATGCTTGTCGACAGCCCGGGAACATACTGTGTTGCTGCTATCAAGTTTCTTCTTCTTCTTCTTCTTCTTCTTCTTCTTCTTCTTACGCTGTCAGACGTCAACTTAAATTTGTTCGAAGAAAGCAGCTGTCATCCTCAGGCTGTCGACACTGCCATAGAGCTTGTCTAGTGTTGGAACTGGTGATGGCCACATGTGCTTTCTCTGGTTCTCGTACGTCGGGCAATTTTGCAGCAGATGTTCAGCGGTCATTTTCCCTGTGCCACACGAGCATTCGTCAGTGCCACCTAGCTTCAATTTATTGAATAGATGGTACCTCAGTCTGTTGTGGCCTGTGCAGAGTCTGAAGACCACGACCTGCTCTCTTCTGTTCAGCTGGAAGTAGGCATCATTTTTTGTGTAGCCAGTATGTTCTGTTTCCCATTTGGCCATGTATCTGGCCCAAATAAGTCTTAGTGACTCTTCGTAGGTCACACTAGAATCTGGTTGTGGTAGTCTTGCACCGTATTTTGCCATTCTGTCTGCCTCCTCGCTGCCTTGGATGTTACAGTGGGATAGAACCCACTGAACCACTACTCTTTTTGGCGCGGACTGCTGGCATAGTTGACAGAGTTCGTATTGCAGTAATTCCTGAGCGTTTACTGTTTCAAAAATTCTGTTAAGGGTTTCCTTATCGCTGTAAGAAGTGGCTTAAGATTACTTCCAATTGGATATTAAAAATTTGCAGTAGCAAGATTATGTCAAATCAAATGTGTAGGTAATCAAATCATCTTGATTGCGAGAGAGTTGCCAGAAGCCCCCCCCCCCCCCCCCCCATAAAAGCGATTGCGAAGATTATTAATCCTGTATTAACCGACGAGCCGGCTTCATCGCGGAACTCTTCAATCAATTAACCCCAACAAGTCGAGTAGTCATTTAAGTAGCGATCAAGACGTGTTTTGTGAAATGGCTCATTGTAATCAGGCAAGTAAGAAGCTGTCTGCATGGAAATGTACACGCTGTATATGTTTTCTTTTAAAATCAAGTGTGCCTCATTGAAACCTCTTGTGTGTCTGTGAGAAGTCTGTTATCTGTGAGACATACTCTTGAATGCACTTCATGATGCAGATAACTAAGCACCGAAAACAAGCGGTGCACTCATAAACATAACTAGCGTGTCATACCAATTGCAGGTCAACAAGCGGTGCACTCATAAGCATAGCTAGTGTATTATGCCGAGTTCAGGTCAATATCATTGTTCACGATTTCATACAGAAGCGGCTCGTAAACCGTGTAGCTGTCTAAAACGCTGGTCAACTCAAGAATCTTGTTTGTCAAGCCACAGATATTTGACTTCATTACATGAAGTAAAGGTTGGTTATATCGTTTCTGTTACTGCTTCCCCCTCACAGATTTCCCACTTTAGTATTTTTTGTGTTCGTTTCCATTGTCCATTATTCGTTTATAGCAGTCTGATCACCCACTGTCAGATCATGACCTTGATAACCGAGACGTCGTCCGATTTCGTTTTGTTGAACGTGTTAATGTGTTGCTCTCTTCCCATGTGTTTGTCCCATGAGATTGTCTTTCTAACCATGGCAGAGGTTATACACATGCAATCCCGATACCAAGGAGTTGAGGAGCTACATTGGCAATGCTTCAAAGTGTAGAAGCCAAGGCAAGATTTGTCGTACTTATTCACAACCACCAATTGTCTACTGGTTATGCAGAGCTCTCCTAGGCCCTAGACCTGTGACTTCTTTTTCTTTCTTTTTATTTCGCTTTTCATGTTATGCTTTTCTGCGACAGGTTATAAAAAAAATGTATAGAACGAGTCCAACTGTGTGCCTCATACACAGTGGCATTCACCGCCGCATATATTCCCGTATGTCCCCACGTTCGTGGTCTACCATTGGCCTTGAATTGATTGTTTATAAATAGCATTGCTAGTTGGAGGACGGTGGGGCATGACTTTCTTTAAATCTAAAGAGGGCCATGGGGAGGAATGGGGGTGCTGTGAGGTGGTAGTCTTCCTACATGGTCAAATAGTTTGTCTTTCGATGTAATCCAAAGATCAGTGACTAAATGGTCAGGTCAATCGGATCGTCGCGTTATTGGCTAATGTTTCGTTACGACTGACCAATTGTCAGGATTGAGGGAGCCGGCTCTCTTTTCTCATGAATATGCTCCACAGGGCTAGGGCTTTCCTAACAACAGAGAGTGTATATGGTGCCGTTGTTCGGGTTTCACAAATCAAGGTTTGCTCCTGTAGAGCCGTTGTGTTTATCCTGGTGGTTTCCACTCCAATTTGCCAGGACGACCATGTAGAGAACTCTACACTACGCAGAGCGGACTTTGAATATGAGAGATTATCTGGATGAAGAGGTTTACATCGCAATGGTTGCTTTTTTCAGGAAGAACACAATCACTAGGTTTATGGTGATGCAATGGTGCTACAACTTGCACATACTACTTACTTTTTGCCTTATATTTCTATGAAAATATGCACACTATCATAACAGGTCAGCGTCATGCCCTAAGAAGAGAGGCACTATCATCGGAACTGTCATGCTGTTGGCCCCAAAGATTTAAGGCAACTTGGCGAATATAGAATTAAGCTGTAATGTAAGTCAAGGACCAGAGCTGAAGCAATTTTAAAAGATGATCTCATATGAGGGGGAGTGAAGAGTTTGTTGTTGCCCTTAATGGTACCATCAGGTGTGATGGATCTCAAGGCTTTGGGATTCAATGATCAACAATCAAAGAAAAATGGACTGATCTGATATTGTAACACCCTAATACTATATTCGTTCTTTCCTGATCCAAAATTGAAGTAAATAAACGAGCTTGACATATCAACAATATATTGCTACCCCAAACACTTTTCATTTGTCTCAATTGATATTTTATCAGTTCTGTAGTTATTCATTTCTTCTGTGTGTGTGTGTTAATTTTTTGTACTAAACGTTACTACTGCATAAGAACATAGAACCTGGATGTTCTACTTCAAATATGTCGGAAGTCAGAAATGTATGTCACAAGCTAAAAATATATAACAGAGAAAATCAATAAAGAAATATACGAATATATCGTCATCTGTTTTACATAACATCTGACTATTTAGTAATATAACATCTATATGTCTTATAACAAATTCCGTTGTCTCCACGTACCCAGTAAAATACGATATATTTTCGAAACATAATGAGTGCTGATAATCAGAACAATACGGGCTTCATGCTGTCCGAGAGCAGCCAGTTTGATATCCTGAAAGTATAAGATATGTGTCATTTTGAATAAGACATTCCTTAATAATCGACCTTACATGAGACGTATCGGTGGTTCTTACATTGTACCATTAAGTCCCGAAGCCAGAAGCATACGTCGTGTATGTTACATGTGATAGCACCTAAATGAGATCGAATATCAAACACAAGGAGCTGACAACCATAGAAGCCAATGTAACTAAGTAAAAGATGTCCATATTGTAATACCTTGAGAAGCATTGGAGAGAACCACCAGAGCTACTTATACTTGTCAGGCTTTTGTTGGATCCCTGTTGGTTAGAAAAACGTTCTTGTACTGACCAGAAATCCCATGAGCCATCCTCTTTTCTTCTTAGAAAATATTGTTACAGACACGAGGTTTAGAGTCTCTAGACAGCGAGACATATGTCAAGAACACAGTAGCTATTTCCAACGATACTGTCTAAACAAGTCAAATCAGGAATCGAGTAGACACGAGAGTTAATATAAACTCTAGGTGGCTAATTGTGGTTGCCAACTCCAAGCCTCTGAAATAAGGTGTCTAATCAAGGTGGTTCAAGTAACAAGAAGTGACAATGTCTACTATCAGACGATCTGGAAACCCAGATCCTGCAGAATAGAGTAGTAACTTGTGTGGGTTGGCTGTGTCTGCAGAATGAAAGAAGCTAGGCTACGATGACAGTCAAAGGAAGCAAAGTATCAAGGTTCCAGTTCCGACCGTTGCACGATGGGTTGGCAATATAGGACATTCTATATGAGATCGAAGACTAATCTGGAACTAGACCAAGATGACGCAGGCAAGAATCCTCTAGCAATCTTTCCGGCAAACCTCTGCGTCCCAGTATAGCAGATGAGAGATTAAACAAGTCAATAAGTGCATTTATATATGTATGCATGTGTGTATATATTAGGAAGATGGTAATACACATACATGAGTCGGCTCGAATAGAGTCCAACAAAGAAATTCGGAAATTAATTGTTGAAACTGTTGGTGATGTTAAAACCGCTAGGGATGTTAAAACTCTTAGTGATGTTGAAACTGTTTGTCATGTTGAAACTGTTTGTCACGTTGAAGCTGTTGGTAATGTTAAATCTGTTTAGGACGTTGAAAGTTGCTGTGATGTTGAAACTGTTTGTCATGTTGAAGCTGTTGGTAATGTTAAATCTGTTTAGGACGTTGAAAGTTGCTGTGATGTTGAAACTGTTTATGATGTTGAAAATGTTTGTGATGTTGAAAGTGTGTGAAATTTTGAGACAGTTTATGGTGTTGGAACTATTTGTAGTGTTTTATATGTTTATGCTATTTATCCTCCTCTATCCACACTAATCTTCTATTGTTATCAAATGTATCAAATTGTCTTTTCTCTTTATATTTTACTTATTTATTCGTACTTATGTACCTTCCTTGGAGTGTAGAAGTGTGTCAAAAAAGAATCACAGCCAATTCTTTATGTTGCTGTTTTCCTTGGTCTGTTCTCACTATAATTATTTGTCTCTTATAGACTGTAATGTGTTGTCATTCTAACAAGCCGTTGTGTCATTGTTTGGGGTCTGAACCTTTTGCTTTTTGAATTGCAAAATGGCTTTGATTCTACAGACATGTCCAAACCACCGAAGTTTTGATTGCCTCGTTTAGTCTGCAAGGGCTGGGATCTTGTCGTAGTGACTGAATGCAGACTTTATCTCTTTTTGTTTATTGGACCACCTTATTTTATATCTCATTTCTGAAACTCGAAGCTGACTTTTATATGTTGTAGTACTTTCTAGGGAATCATATCCGTAAGTCAAAACTGGTGCATATATAGATCGGTATAAAGTCATACTTTTTCTGACATAGTTTTCTTATTATGAAGAATTTATGACATGAACAAGTTGTTTATCAATTGCTGTCCTTTTATCGTCCTCTATTTACCTGTTTTTTTCCAGCAACGGCTTTCATACTTTCTGTATACGTTTTCTTATCTAACTTCCTCTATCTACCTTCGTCTATCCGCCTTTCTCAACTCAACTTACCCCCTCTAATTATCTTCCCCAATACACCTTCCCCATGTTACCGTATCCTGATCACATTTCCGTTTGTACCTTTTTCCATTAAAATTCTTATAAATATCTTCCTATTTTTATCCTATTTCTACATAGTCCTCTTAGTGTATTTCCTTCTGGAAGATTGTAGATAACCCACCCCCCTCCCCCCCCCCCCCCACCCTCTCATCCTGCCCTCCCTCGTATGTCAAAAAAATGTGTTCACTAGACGGAAACTATACGTACTTCCTCATGTCAATTTGCATTTATATAAATGCAATCGTCATGAATACTTGTCTGATTCTTCAAGAATGTAACCAACACTACACACAATTATTGGCTCTGATTGAGAAAATTGATTTTTGGTACTAGACAACTTACAAAATTCACACCATATGGCAAGGTTCTCAAGCAAGCGACACACGGAATACAAGCTGCCCGGTAATCCTTGTCTGTACAGCCCAGTTTGTTATTTATCCTCCATATGGTCCTCTGGTCTCTATGCACGCATATGTTGCAAAAATATCAATACGTTAATCAATCTAAGCCTTTGCAGCTCCATGTAGAGCCTACATCTTCAAAAAATGCATTTCAATCTATCAAATGTGAAACTGTAATAGCTGATGAAGTTTTCGGGCTTAAAGTGTCTACAGAAAGTGGGTAGCAGCTTCATGCACAAAAAAACTGATGGTAGATTAACTCTTAATTTTTTTTTTTTAAATTGCAATTTATTTACAATATGTGATATGTAGTTTGTATTTGTGGTTTCTACATGTATATTGATCATTCATATATAGCTCATCTTAAATTGTTTTAAATCGGAGGTGATGGTAGTGGCTAAGAAACCGAGCTCACCAAAAGTTAATGGGACCGAATTGAGACAAGTAACACGTTTAAATACATGTGCACATACATGACATCAGATGAAAGATGAAATTAATTGCAGAATAAGTCAAGCAAAATCGGTCTTCCAGACTATGAAGAGAATCTTGTGCAACAAAACCTTATCACTGGAACTAAGAAAAAGAGTCCTTGGATGCTACGTGGAACCAGTACTGATATATGTAGTGAATCGTGGACATCCAGCAAGCAAGAGCATAGATATTTTGAGTCAAAGGAGATATGGTGTTACAGAAGAATGCTCGGGTCACAGGGACTACAAAGAAGACTAATGATACAGTACTAGAAAAGGCACAAAGAATCTTGCAATGATCAGAACAAGGCAGTCAACCGATTTCGGTCATGTTATGAGAAGAGGTGGCTTGGGGCACGCTGTGACAATGGGAAAGATAGCAGGCAAGAGAGACAGAGGAAGGCAGAGAGAGAAGATGTTGGACAGTCTGAGAAAATGGTATGGACAATCACAGTGTTGGTAAGCGACACACGTGATAGAAGTGGATAGAGGTCCATGATCGCCAACGCCAACAGGCAGGACACATAATGATGATGATGTAGACCATATTATGGTTGTCGAGTGAACGATTATTAATAAGAGTTCATTTATCATATGTATAGATAGGTTTATCTCGCAATTCGTTTGTTTCTGCTCTGAAGTACCTTAACTTAACGTGACGTCTTTAAACTGGTTTAGAAGACGGCAGAGTCTGTATATAACTAGTTTCTTTTTCATTCACGTGATTAAAAATACATATGCGCACTCAATCTATTCTTGAATGCATTAATTGATCCTGCTTCCAATATTTCCTGTGACAATGCATTCCTTGCATTCACCACTCTCTGGCTAAAAATAACGTGTATCTAATCTTTCTTTAATTAATTAGTGTATGTACACTCTTGTTCCTGTAGGCGGCTGCATTTTGAAGAAAAAAAACATGTTATTGTCTAATTTATCTTGTCACTTGATTACCTTATAGACAATGTAGGTCTTTATTTCTGAGTCTTTCTTCGTAACTACATGGCATAATTCTGATATCCAACAGCTTTGTCGCTCTTTTATTTGTATCCTTTGGATCGTGTTTATATCAACTGTAAGATAAGACCTTTACACAATACTCCAATCTAGGTCTAACGAATGCATTATACAATTTCATTATCACTTTCCTGCTTTTATGTTTAATATGTATTTTTAACATCGCATTTTCTTTTTTCACTGCTACCTGGACTTACTTACTGATTCTACCTTTGTGATATATTATAACCCTTAAGACCTTTTCCTTCCTTCTAAAACATGTCGTGTTTAAAGAGTCTGTATCCGGCACTTACTCATTTAACGTTAGTTCTTGTTGCTTGATGAAATGTGGGAGTTTAAGACAGGTCTTTGTGCTAGACGTTGTAGGTCGCATACGTTTAAAATAGGTGTATCTTTCATAAGCAGTAGGACTCAGCTACAGGCTAAAATGTTTCCGGAAGATGTTGGTAGTGCCGGTGCGGTGAAAGAGCAGGTATGTTTGCAAATGTGAAACTTGAGAGACCATTGTGGTAGCTCTGTATTGCATTATGCTGAGTGTGTTTCGTGCACTTTCGCAAAGCTGAAGCATGAAGGACCTAATGTATATGGGATTCTCTTCGAGCCCCTTACATTGGTGGGGACGATGGTTTGACTAAAATATCATCATACTTGATAGTTCAAATTTGGGAATTGTACGTCTGGCACATTATGCTCTCCTTGCGGTCTGGAAAAAAGCCAGACGTTTTCAGGTTTATGCCCGAAGTGTGAAGGAAAATCACAAACCCCCCCATTCAATGCCCATGTCATTATTGTATAGATCGACAATAAAAGTTCACTTGTGGAAGCTGATTTTTAAAAAAACAAGAAAAAGAAGAAGAACAGCAGGAAGAAGAAGAGGAAGAAGATAAGAAGAAGAAGCAAAATAGGAAGAAGAAGCTGGTATTATATTTTGAAACCATACTCTATAACCATTCGAATACGTCGCACAGGCGTTATCGATACCTAGCGTCCTTGTGGGTTACATGCCAGACTGTCTATTAAATTAGAATGTTTAAATGCGTGTCTTATACTGCAAAGAGCATCAATTTGTTCCTTATAAAATCATGAATAATTTAAAATGGTTGATGTCCTTATTGCATCGTCATGTTTTGACCTGATGAGTTTCCATAGAATAAAGTATATTCAAACCTTGTTGTTTTCAGTGCTATGTAAATTGTGGGGTTGCATTTTCTCCCTAGACGAGACAAAAGTGTTACATTGTCCAAATGTGTGTCTAAATTTGTCGTTTTAATTTTCGTTATTTCTTCAATTCAGTTATCAAACGTTAAATAGAGAAATTAAATTCCATATTGTTTTTTTTTTAAATTGTTGATCAAATACAGAAGTGTACATATTGAAGGCAAACCATCACATCAGATGCCCGCAATGAGACACAATTTAATACAAGTATTGCATTGACAAAAAAAGGAGTTAAAGAGAAAAACAACAATTGCTAACCTCAAAGAATATCATGATAGGACTGAGGAAAAGAATAACCACTACTCATATACGGCCATTAGGGCGTGGGCTAGTGGTTCAGTGACATGGCTCACATACTGAAGATACTGGGTTTGATCCCGATCCCACCGCGGAAGCAAATCCTTAGAAAATGCAGGAGGAAGCAGACCCTTACATAAAATGCATGCTGAAGTCGGATGCATTGGGCCGACAGGCGCAAAATAAAAACCACAATACAACGCACACCGCCTTGGGCAACAGAAAAATAAGGCGAACGCAAAATAAAACAAAACAAAAACCCCCCAAAATATGGTCAACTACACTGTATGGGACTTAAACAGTGATTCCAGTAATGCAGAATAAACTTAGAAGCGGATTAAAATATGGTGCTATCGTAGAACGGATACAATATGTTGGGCAGAAAGAAGGTTCAATGATAATGCCCTCGCTAGATAGGCGCCTAAAGACAAATATTGAAAATGTAACAGAAACAAATATTGATTTAATTGGGGCACAATATGCGATATATAGGCTTATACAGATGATAATACACTCAAAATATCCAGGCAAAAAGAGTAAGTGGGCGACCAAGTCTCACCTTTACATCTCAAGTCTGCAGAGACATTATAGTAGAACTTACGCTGAAAATCAGAACGCCGCAGAAAGATAGGGTCTTCTTCTTCTCGTGTGTCGTTCTCAATCTCCCGCTACCAAGCCTTGAACAAGGTTTTACAAGGAGCAGGATGTAGTCCGGAGAACGGAATGCGTTGTGTCGCTAGTTTACAGCTTGACTGTGATATTTGCATCTTTCGGTCCGACACATCCATCTTCGGCAGGAAGATAGGATCAAACAGAGAGTCAACCTGACAGCCAGCCTCCGAACTGTCAAATACAACCTGACAGCCAGTTTCAGCACTGACCAACTAGAGGGTAGAGTCAAATTTACAGACAACTTTACAGCCAGTCTTAGAATTGATTAACCAGAGAATAGGGTAAACTGGAAAGACATGCTCAAACAACATTGCAATCAGAATCAGGACTGACCAACCAGATGATGATGACTTATTCTTAAAAAAATTCCTCCAACAAATTAGTTATTAGTTCTTAGATCGATCCGCTCTTCGTCAAGGCGTGGTCACCATCGAGCGGTGGCCAACTCGGGATCCAGTCGTTTCTGTCGCGGGCTCATGTTCTCCTGTGGGACAGTAGTCTGTCTATTGTGGGGCCGTGTGTGCTGTGCTTGTCTAGTGAATCTCCCCAGTGAGCTGGTACCCGTCCCCGGGGTATATCTTTGTCGCGCGGGTATCACATGGTGGGTATGATTGTCCATCTTTCGTCTTATAATAACAAATATTGAGACCTTTAATTCTAAACACCGACTTCATTCCAGCCCTATTCTAAGGCTTTTTTTCAATAGTCCAGATGTTTGTAACGATGCTAGTGCTCATATGTCTCACTGTACACAATATATAATGTGTTTGAGAGCCATTTCAATAACTTAACGTTCTACATATTTCCCTAAACCTGGTTAGAAACACTTATAAAACATGTGATAAACGTGACTCTGGTATGTAATTGCTGATGTTGGAGTTTGGAATCTTGGTGGGTTGGATGGCATATCGTTGTGTGATGGTTTTTGTACTTTACTGAACTATGAAAGACATGTCTCACTGGGGTCCAAACAAGGAGCCAACAATAGTAACACTGTATCATCGAAAGCATATCGTTAGGGGCAAGTCAGGGCGGTTGAGTTTTAGTCTAGCTACGCCATTCCGAAGAAACTCTAAGACCATCCAAGACAGAAGGATGTACCTCATTCAGAGGAAAGTGGTAAAGAAGGCGTGATGACAGGTAAAACAATTGGCACAGGACAGGAATACGCGGCAAGTGTTTGTTGAACACATGTGCGCAACCAGAAGCTGAAAGGACGCGATTAATTGATTTTAATGTTTTGATATGTTTAGCAACGGTTTTAGTAGTCTGTTTGAAAGAGTAATCCTTTGTGAAGTGCTGCGTTTGAAAATTTCTTAGGTTGATTTTGTGCAAAACTTATTGATTCTTTTGTTGATTTCAAACAATTTTTCTTTTTCCTTTAAATCGTCAGTTTCCATCGCTTGATTGTTTTTTGTTCTTTGATTAATTAAAATTGATGTTTTTTGTTTCTTGGTAAAATATATGGTACCGTCATTGAGAAACAACAATTTTATAATAAAATACATGACGGAGTATGTGCAACAAAAAAATCGCATTTCTGAATACGCAATGGATCTTCAGCAATGTTTCATGGGGGTAATATGACGGTCGAGCAGTTTGCGCAATATAGCGTACACCTTGCCGCTCCGTTGTCGATGTGCACAATGGAAGAACATCTTTGCGTTATTTGTTGTTTCTGGACAGAGGTATAAAACATTAAATTTACAGAAAAATAGAGGTTCAGTATGAAGACTGCTGTTTGAGTCAGAAAAGAGTATGAATAGGTATAAATGCTTCAAAACGGAAGACAAAGCGTCATTGATGAACATCTGGGTGGGAGGTCAGCAAACGTGTCTTCTAACGCAGTGAAACCGCAGATCGACCAACTAGTCCGTGGCCACGGCGAGTCACTACTGATGAAATACCGTAGATTCCAACACGAATCAGGGCGCTACACGAGACATTGTCCGTGATGACCTCGATTATAGGAAAATATATGTCTCTAGGCAGCTGACAAAGAGGTAATAGACGCTGTCAAAACTGGTTACAGGTCACACCAAAATACTTTTTTTTCGGAGAACATCTTCATGCTAGTGAACAGACGGACAAAGTGTGTTGCCAGGTACGGGACAATGTGGGAAAATAGGACACAAACCATATTTCGTTCGGATTCTTCTCGGGATCAAGATGCTGAGCAGCGCATGAGCGTCATGGCCAGCGAACCATAGCTGCCAAGACCCTTCTACACCTCCACGCGGTGATCCTGGATAACAGGCTGCAGCAGGGCAGACTGGCTAATGAGAAGGGATCGAAGAGGGAATGTTAACCCGGTACTCAAAAAATGCTTGCTGAAGTCGGATGTGTTGGACCGAAAGGTGTAAATATCGCAGCCATGCTGTAAACTACGACACAACGCATTCCGTTCTCTGGACTACATTCTGCTACTTAAGCCATTTCAGGGTTTGGTAGCGGGAGATTGAGAACGAAGAAGAAGAAGAAAAATAAGAAGAAGAAGGATTCTTCTCAAAATTATGTTGCTTGGCTAATTTTAAGCAAACTATTGTTTTGCCTAGCTAGTTCTAAGCGTTATTTTTGATTGGTTGGCTCATTGTAAGATATTATTAGCGTCGCTTTAGTCCTTACAATAGTTTTTAAAGGTTGATTCGTTGACTTAAAATGCTATATTTTTGGACCCTATTTTATTTTAAGCAACATTTGTTATCGGTTAGTTTGTTTTCAAGCATTAATTGTTTTAATTTTTTAATCTTTCATATAAAGTTTTAAATCCGTCTTTGTGGATTTCTGCAAAAAGGTAATTTTTTAACATTAAAAAATGCATTTAAAATGTGGTTTCATTGCGATTTTTTAAGGATTTCTTCAAATAAAAATATTGACGGCTACTTATAAAAGATAATTATAAAATCGTAAGGAAATCCCAGTTAACTGCATAATGAACTGCTCTCTGTATCTATTCGTATATGTCTTCAAAATATTGATGTATTTGAAACTTGCTGTGATTTTCTCACCTGTACCTTAATATTATGTATGTGTTTTATGAATTTATTAATTCACTAATTTTCGGCTAAGACTTTTTTTATTTTGATTTGTGGAACGCTATTTTTTGCAATGTATTTGCGTCAATGTAACTCTTTCAGTCCGGGATTCGTTCGTTTCGAGAAACTGATACAATATTATTGTACCCTTATACATAGAGATATGTTCGCCAGAGATTGGTCAGAACAACACTAGGACCAGCTAGCTGAAAATATGAGATTTAGAAGTCCAAAGCATGACTGTCAAAGACCAAGACAACCTGAAAAAAAAACGATCGTGAAAGAGAGCTTAGATTTTTGGATAATCAACGACTGAGGTTAAGTGCATAGTTCAAAAACTGACACAAAAACGGACTGACTAGCTAATACCATTGTCTTCATCTGGGTACAGATGGCGGACGTAGGTATCGCTACCAGAAATAAATGGATCGAATCTGCAGAGGTACTGAAGGTAAGCAGTCGATAAAAACATTTATAAATAATGGGTCACTGATTGTGGTAGGACAACAATTAAACTATTCCTACGTTACGAACACAAGGCCCTCAAAAACAGAACGGCCAGAGTCCAAGTACAAGGGCAGATGAGCAAAAAGGTGACACTCGAGCAGGGAGTACCCCATGGGAGAGTACTGTCACCCACACTCTTCCTGGTGTATATAAACGACATTACAGAGAATATACCAAGAAGAGTCCATAGCTCAATGTTTGCAGACGAACTGGCTATGTGGACCTCTGAAAGGAATCTCACCATAGCAAGAAATCGGATGCAGCAGGCCCTAACATCGCTGGAAGAGTGGGCGAACTCATAGCTGTTCAAAATAAACGAGGAGAAAACCACATGTACAATATTCTCGCTTTCAATCAAACCCCAAAACACCAAATTAAGTCTAAATGGCAAATTTCTGCAGCCAAACGACAACACAAACTATCTGGGAGTAAAATTTGATCGGCGCGTGACATGGAAAAGTCAGATCGAGAGAAACCGAATGAGAGCCAGAGAAAGAATGGCAATCATGAGGAAACTTGCTGGCACAAGCTGGGGAGCAGACGAAAGCATACTAAAGAAACTGTACACTGGAAGAGTGAGACCAGTTCTCGAGTATGGCATTGCGGCATGGACAACAGCAGCAAAGGCGAACTTCGATAAAGTTAGCAAACTTCAAAATCAAGCCATGAGAGTTATAACAAGAGGCATGAAGTCAACGCCAATTGTAGAACTTGAAAAGATTACAAAACTGTAATCCATGACCGATAGAAGAGACTGCAGAGCCCAGCTGCAGTCAGAGAAACTCCGAAGACAGACTGACCATCCAATGCACCAGAGACTAAACAATTTGGGAAATGGGAAACTAAGGCGGAGAAACTTTGCAGAAATAGCCAAAGCAAAGATGCACGAAGATCCCATAAACGCACTAACAACACCAAAACCCATCACTACTGTACAAAAACCTACCTGGAGGCAGGATATATTTCCAGAGGTGGTAGAAAATATACCAGGTACTGGAAACAAAAACTGCCAGACTGAAAAAGAAAGGAGAGATACTACCTTAAGCTTTATATCGAAAAACTACCCAAGCATGGACTGGACCCATGCATACACCGACGGTTCTGTAACAAACACTACACATAACGGAGGGGCAGGAGCATTCCTGAACCTACCAAATGGCAGACAAATAGCACTGTCATTCGCTACTGGTAAGTACACAAGCAATTTCAGAGCGGAGGCAGAGGCACTGAGGGCGGCAGTGGAAGAAATGGTGACACATAAAGAAAATGAAAGCCATACAGTCCTGCTTACAGATGCTCTGGCCGTAGTCACAGCGCTAAAAAGCCAGAAAAACACTGAGCTTAATGACTTAAGAGCAGCACTCTCTGCAAACTGTGCCAGCAGTCCGCACCAAAAAGGGTAGTGGTACAGTGGGTCCCATCACACTGCAACATCCTAGGCAACGAGGAGGCAGACAGACTGGCAAAAGAAGGTGCAAGACTACCACAAACATATACTAGTATGACGTACGAAGCGTCAAAACGGCTTATTAAAGCCAGATACATGACAAAATGGGAAACCGAACATACTGGTTACACCAGAAATGATGCCTACTACCAGTTGAACAGAAGAGAGCAGGTCGTTGTCTGCAGACATCGCACTGGCCACAATAGACTGATGTACCACCTATTCAACAAATTGAAGATAGGTGGTACCGACGAATGCCCGTGCGGTACCGTTAAAATGACCGCTGAACATCTGCTGCAGAACTGCCCGACATACGAGGATCAGAGAGAGCAGATGTGGCCATCACCAGTGGAACTGCAAGACAAGCTATATGGCAGTGTCGACAGCCTCAGGATGACCGCCGCTTTTTTCGAAAAAATAATGGTTTCTGTCTGACGAAGAAGAAGAAGAAGAAGAACACAAGGCCTGATACAGGAACAAGAAGCAAACGAAAATAACTAACACATTACCAATCAAAAAAAAAAAAAATAGAAATGACGTAAAATTTGCTGTTTAAGTTAGTCGCTATTAACCAGATGTGCCAAGAAAATGTGAACTTCTTATTTCAGGATTGCTTCTAATAATTTTCTTGCCAACTCATTGTCTTGCTGATCATTTATTTCATTATTGTTTTTGGCTTTTTCCTACGCGTCTTCCTCTAAATTAATTCCTAGAAACAGATTTAAGGTATCGTATTTTTTTTCAATGTGAAATAGATTGATATGACGTTTCTAGTCTCTTGACTAACAAAGCATTATTAACATAAATACTTGCTACATCAATAAAGACAATTATAATAAAGCTCTGTTTCACATTATTAGTTGTGCAGTGGTTTTGACGAATTGAATAAAACTTTATCCAGGCCAGATAAATTACTATACAACAATAATGTCATTTGGGCGACGACATAATTTGTGTTATTTATCTTGCATGCAGTTCATTGCAAGCAACTGATCAAATCAAATTCCAGTGTCATATTAATTTAGTTTAGTTTATATCTTAACGCAGAAATTACTCATAATTGTGTTATATCACCGGCAAATTAAATACGTGACAGTAGTTATTATAAAATATTAAACTCGACATCCAATTGACGAAGTAAAAGTTCAACACTAAATTTCGATTTATCCAGTTTATAATGAATACTTGATCCATTTGTTTATAGGGTGACTGTATCGAAATGATTTTACTAAATGAGGTTTCCAGCCCAAAAAAACCTTCTCAATGGAAAAAAAAATATCCTAATTTATAAAACACCACATTCAAAAATGGCAACACATTCAGGTCAACATAAACCTTAATGCGCGGTGTAGCATATGCTCACAACAATAATATGATGTTTTCAGTGCGACTGTTGACCAAATAAAATGTTAAACAAAATAAAAATGTTAGTTGCCCATCGCCAGCGATAATGGTGATAAGGGTGTGTCTTGATGGTGGGAAAAAAACATGAAAACAAAATAGTAAAAGTTGATTAAGGTTGAGCTTAATCAAAATTTAAAAATGGGTATGGTCAGATACCGCACCGAGACGAGAACACAAACAAAACCTACGTTACGACCAATAGGCCTTCATCAGGGACAACAACACTGAACTAACAAATCAACATATAAGAACAAAAGGGTCAACTCATCTGTTTCAGGTAGGAGACGCTTTCTGTCTAAGCGACCGGTTATGCCAAGTACTCGATAGAAACTGAAATGGGAGCGGTCAAACAAAAAGTGGCGGAATATGCCTGATAAGCCAAGCGTGGCCAAATAGTGGTCCAGGTAGGAGAACAATGAGAAGGCAATATAAGCCGGGAGGGCGTGATATTGATATAAGAGAGGGGGGAAGAGAACTGATGGAAGAATGGGGGAGGCGGGGGTGGGGGGGGGGGGGAAGGAAGACAAATAGATGGGAACCAGTGTGAGGGTTTAAGAAAAAGTATGGAAGATATTAATACCATGTGGTTGGAGACAGCCCATACTCGAGATAAGTCTGTTCTCAAGGGAGAATCGATGACGATCGTCAGAGAAGCACGAAACTAGACCAGTGACACTGACGTCAGCCATACCCCGGTGCTCAGGACCATTGAAGCGGCTGGCAATTGGGGAACCAGTGCGGTTGCGGATGTCGTTGAGGTGTTGGCGGAAACGCTCCCGTAGTTCCATACCAGTTTCCCCAATTTAAGTCATACCACACTGGCGGCAGATGATGGAATAGATGAGGTTACGAGATTTGTATGTGAACCCCTCTTTGATGAAGAATTCAGCCTTAGGAAAGGCAATGGAGCGAGAAAGGATGACATGAGGGCAGGTAACACAGCCACGTGAATTTTTGCACGGCCTGGTGCCTGGGAGGCTATTGTAACTTTAGCTGTATTTGGATTATAGTGAGGAAGAAGCTGCGCTGGTCATCAACATTACTCTCTGGTCCCGTACTACTTTGGGCCAGGGGCGAGACATACGTCATAACGACTGGAGGTAATGCAGGATGCAGGCACTCTGGTCCCACTACCTTTTAAACTAGGGGTAGCTTGAAACCTGCAGGGCTAGAACCCGCGCCGTTTCCGTTCAACGTTTTGAGAGGCGAGCGCGTTACCTCTAAACCACAACGACCCTATACCAACACAATAAAAGTACAAGTACAAAGAAAATTATAACCAAGTGTTATACACCAGCTCTCAAGTTTTGTACGATGGGGTTATTTGTTTCCTTCCTGGTTGCCTTGTTTACCTGAAGTCTGGAGTCAAGTACCGATTCTTCCAACAGCTGTGTGAACTAGAATATGAATATGACAGGCCAAGTCGTTCGTGTTTTTGCTGAGAGAGACAAATCAAACATTAACTCAGTCAGCCATATATTAATATCAACTGAAGTGGATGGAGCAGCGCAAATCAAATAGGCGAGATGAACAGTGCAGATTTGTGGTGGAAAGTCCTGATCGAGATTGTGCGCTATACTGAGAGTCAGTTATCTTAACGTGAGCTGATGTCATCAAGATCAAGTCACACATAAAGACCCGGACGTTCACCTCACGCCCGAGCTGTGCATCTTGAAACATACTGGACTTCATCAGTCTGGATACGAGAAAGAGATCGGCACTGTGACGCTCGCAGTGAAGAGCCTGGGAGTGAATTATTACATTGGACTGCACTGAGGAGAACCGATGTCCACTGTCTTCAGTACACACCAGAATGTAAAACGAGCTAATGTAAACCTACTATTAAAAGAAAATGAATAAAGAGTGATGAACTCAGTATAGGCTTCAAAGCAAACAAACACAAGACAATTATCTCCTCTGTTTGGGACCTTGCTTTACCAGTTCATCCTTCATGTGGTTTTCCTTGTGCTGGACGTGATTTCATCTACAAGCACAAAATAATAATAATAATAATTGTTAACGGATATTCTCACTGATAAGGTGTACATGAGAGATGTTTAAGGGATGAACGGTATACATCGTTTGCCCTGCTCATCACGCACTTGATAATTTATTTTGCCGAGATTTGAACACAGTTCATGGCGTCTCCAACAGTCACTCCTATATTTCATGAAAGTAGTATCATTGGTTACATACAACAGCCACTTATATATCACATAAACCAGTTGCATTGGTTAACTACAATGTCACTCTTATATCACATAAAAGTAGTTTCATTGGTTAAATACGACAGTCACTCCTAAATCTTATAAAAAGTGTCATTGCTTCAATGCGACAGTCACTTCTATATCCCACAAAAGTAGTTTTATTGCTTAAATACGACAGTCACTTCTATATCACATAAAAGTAGTTGTATTGCTTAAATGCGACGGTCACTCTTATATCACATAAAAGTAGTTGTATTGCTTAAATGCGACGGTCACTCTTATATCACATACATGCTTCAATGCTCAAATGCAACGGTTACATCTATATCCCATATAAAAGGTTCATTGCTTAAATGCGACAGTCACTCAAATATCACATATAAAAGGTTCATTGATTAAATGTGACAGTCACTTCTATATTACATATAAAAGTGTCATTGCTTAAATGCGACAGTCACTTCTATATCACATATAAAAGTATAATTTCTTAAATGCGACAGTCACTCAAATATCACATGTAAAAGGTTCATTGCTTAAATACGACAGTCACTCCTATATCACATATAAAGTGACATTGCTTAAATACGACAGTCACTCCTATATCACATATAAAGTGACATTGCTTAAATGCGACAGTCACTTCTATATCACATATCACAGTTACATTGCTTAAATACGACAGTCACTCCTATTTCACATATAAAGTGACATTGCTTAAATACGACAGTCACTTCTATATCACATATCACAGTTACATTGCTTAAATACGACAGTCACTCCTATATCACATATAAAGTGACATTGCTTAAATGCGACAGTCACTTCTATATCACACACAAAAGTGTAATTCCTTAAATACGACAGTCACTCCTATATCACATATAAAAGTATCATTTCTTAAATGTGACAGTTACTCATATATTACATATAAAAGGTGTATTGCTTAAATGCGACAGTCACTCCTATTTCATATAAATATAGTTTCACTGCTTAAATACGACACGTACTGACAAGACATTTTGTCTGTATGGAACATCCAACAGTTTATGTTCCAACCACATTGATGCTTTGCTGTGATTTCCATGTTGGTAAATCGCCCTTTCACAAATGCCAGAAATAGGAAACCATATGTTCTTCCTCCACAATTAAACATTCTTATTGTTATTTATATCGAAACTCTCTTACTGCGTGTAAGTCTAATGTTATATTATGTTTGTTTGACTGTGATTATGTTTGCACTTTCAAAAAACGTACCTTAATATACAATGAATTACAGAAATGAATCACACATAGTAACAATTGTGACACCCAATGGCAAGCCAGAGTATAGATTAGTGGAGCACTTAATGTATAGATTAGTGGAACACACTATGTATAAATTAGTGAGGCACTCAATGTATAGATTATTGGAGCACATAATGTATTAATTAGTGGAGCTTACAATGTATAGATTAGTGGAGCACTTAATTTACAGATTAGTGGAGCACGTAATGTAAAGATTAGTGCAGCACTGAATGTTAAATTAGTTGGGCACTTAATGTTAGATTAGTGGGGCACATACTGTATAGATTAGTGGAGCACGTAATGTACAGATTAGTGGATCATGTAATGTTAAATTAGAGCGGTACTTAATGTATAGATTAGTGGGGCACTTAATGTTAGATTAGTGGAGCAGTTAATGTATAGATTACTGGAGCACGTAATGTATAGATTAGTGGGGCAGTTAATATATATATTACTGGGGCACATAATGTATAGATTAGTGGGACACTTATTGTATAGATTAGTGGGGTACTTAATGTTAGATTAGTTGGGCAGTTAATGTATAGATTAATGGGGCACGTAATGAATAGACTAGTGGGGCACTTAATGTTAGATTAGTGGGGCACTTAATGTATAGCTTAGTTAGACAGTTAATGTATAGATTAATGAAGCATTAATTTATAGATTAGTGGAGCATTAATGTGTAGATTAGTTGGCACGTAATGTTAGATTAGTGGAGTACTTAATGTATAGCTTAGTGGAGAAATAATGTATAGATTAGTGGAGCA
Source organism: Ariolimax columbianus (assembly GCA_036924085.1). Classification (NCBI taxonomy): domain Eukaryota; kingdom Metazoa; phylum Mollusca; class Gastropoda; order Stylommatophora; family Arionidae; genus Ariolimax; species Ariolimax columbianus. Next base: position 40,813,815 of record JAVGWX010000004.1, on the reverse strand, counting down.
TTAATGTATAGATTAGTGGAGAACTTAATGTTTAGATTAGTGGAGCATTAATGTTTAGATTTGTTGATCACTTAATGTATAGATTAGTGGAGCATTAATATATAGATTAGTTGGGCACGTAATGTTAGATTAGTGGGACCCTTTATATACAGATTAGTGGAGCACTAATGTGTAGATCAGTGAAGCACGTAATGTATAGATTAGTGGAGCATTAATGCATCTGCTAAGTATGTCGTAAAATTCTACAAAAGTAGAGTTGGGAATGGCGCTTGTTACCCACCATGTAGAAACTATTAGCCACATGGTAAAAAACATAAACCATCTACGTACCGTGGTAAAAGTTGAGTGACTTAGTCAAGTCGCGTCAAGTCAGACTATTGCAGTGATCGTAATATGCTCCTAACACAGATTAAGTCCAGTCAGACATGACGTATGGAAACATTACAACCATCTGGATCTGTCATTTCTGGCTACAATGTATTTATGTATTGACCTTCCTTATCAGGGTGACATGAAGTATCGAACTCCTTCCAAATACAACCAATGCTGGTATTCCATGACTGGCCCGCACTTGCAACTACAGCGTAAAACAATGTTGTTTATAATGACACCGAGACAGTCTGGTTCACAAATTTACAGCCATGAATGGATCCATGAGTCTGAGATTTGCTAGTTTTCGAATGGAAACTGCGTCTCTTTTATCTTCTTCTGAACCTCGGGGAAATATCTTATTCACCATTTTATTGACGTGTTATTTGCAATGTTTCATTTATAGACCTTTATTTATTAATCTGAAAGGATACTTCTCATTCGTACGCCTTTGTCCTGCGTGAATGGTGGATGTGATCAAACCTGTGAGTTAACGTGTTTTCTATCTGTACTTGTAATCGTCTCTTACGATACATGAATATTTCAGTATGGCAGCTTATTTATTATTATCTCTATGTGTGTACACATAGCTCTTTTGCAGGCCACTAGGTCTAGAAATGGCATCTAAATATCATTGAACATGTAGTTACTATTCTCTCAAATTACTCTTCCTGCTTTTCTCTATCTCTCTCTCTCTCTCTCTCTCTCTATCTACCTATCTATCTATCTCTCTCTCTCTCTCTCTGTGTGTGTCTGTCTCAAATTAACATTATGATAAATTACATTTACAAAATCGTGTTACCGATGCCGATGAAAACATAGATCTAGATCACAAACCAGTAGTGGCTCAAATATCCACTAACATAACATGAAATACATAAAAGCAAAAGAAAATAGACAGAAGAGACGAAAAACCACCTCATTTAGATATAACAAGACTAAAACTGCCGGAAATAGAACAGTTATGTATGGGTTGTTTTTTTTTAAATATGAAAACATAATGCTCTAATCTAATCTTTTCTTTTCTTATCTATCTACGATTATTTAGACATACATATATACACTTATACAAATAAATACTTGCAGCCATACATACATATATACATACACACAAACATAGGCATGTATATATATATATATATATATACATGATAACTGTCCATCGTTGTCGATAACGACTATCGACATCAGCGTTGTTGTATGTGATCTGTTTTGTTTTGTTTCGGCACTATCTGACATGTTTAGGTGTAGTGTTTGCTAGACCTCGTGTGGCTTATCAGTCCAATGCGGGCACGGAATGTTCAATTGCCTGGTTTACACACTATGTCTTCTGCTGCCGGTGAAGGTGGTTTCGCTACTCTTTCCTTCCGGATCAGGCGTTTAGTTTGCGATATCTGCAAACGGTGACTTTCTTGTTCAGGAATGCCCGCGTTTATTGCATTTCTCCAGACCGATCTGTTTCCCGCAATGCTCTCCCAGTTATCTTCATCTATGTGACAGCTTCTCAGAGTCTACATCAGGCTGTCCTTAAATCACTATATTGTGCAACCTCATTTTCGACAGCCTTCCCTAAGTTCACCGTACAGAAGTCTTATTGGCAGTCTTGGGTGCCCAACCCTTCTCAGCTGTGCCGCTTGCAGCGATGCATGGATGCTTGGCATATCTGTTCTTGTTAGGACGCCAGTGTAAAGGACATGGTCCTGCCAGCGGATGCGGAGTATGAGTCTCAGGCTGGTTGGGGAAGTGGTTCAATCTTATTGCCTGCTTTCCAAAAACAGTCCAACTCTCGCATGCGTATAACAGGGTTGAGAGGAAAGCACGATAGATAAACATTGAGCTTTGTCTTGACGTTGATGCTCCAATGCCCCATACTGTCGCTAGCAATCTACTAAAGGCTGCACTGGCTTTCATTATTCTACTTCTCATCTCGTCGTCCAGATTGAAGTTTCGCGATAGTGTAGTACCCAGCTACGTGGACGTGCATACATCTTTCAGGATCTCTCCACTTACTTTGAGTTGTTGCTGTGTATATCCTGTACAAGGAGTTGGTTGGTGCATAACTTTCGTGTTTTTGTTAAACGTTTATGACCAGTCTGAACCGATGCATATCTTCCTGCATGTCTCGCTCTAAGGTGATATTCACAGCACAATTGTCAGAAAACACAAGTTCATGGATCATGTCGCCTGCTACTTTGGTTTTTACCCCCATAATGAAAGCACTGAGAAGTCTGCCGTCTATGCGGTATCTGATGGATACGTCGGATTTGGCTGTTATGCAAGCATCTGACATCGTGTCTGATAACATCATACTAAACAGGGTTGGGGCGAGCACACATCCTTGCTTTACACTCTTTGTCAGGACACGAGCACGCACGTCTTAATGTAGTTGTTTTTTCTAATGTAACTTGGTGGAGCAGCCAACTTTAAACATGACCATCCATAATCAACCTCTGCTTACCGTGTCGATTAGCTTAATGAGGTCAATACATGTAATTTACATGTCTATGCTATGCACCTGGTATTTCTCCTAAATCTGTCGCGCATAGAAGATCATGTCCACGGTTCCCCGTTCGGTTCTGAAGCTTCAAGGACTCTCAGGAAGGTGGTCGTCATATTGAACATCCTTGCTTAGCGGATAAGAGTCGTGCTAGAATTTTCCCGGCCACGGATAGCAGAGATATTCCACGGTGATTATCGCAAATCTGCTGGTTTCCTTTCCTCTTATTTATGTGAACTATTGAAGCATCTTAAAATTAATGTGGGATTTTAGTCTCGGTCCACATAACGCTGAATAGTTCAGTGATCTTACTAGTAAGACATAGGCCAACTCTCTTATAGATATCTGCTGATACTTCATCCGCGCCAGGGGCCTTACCCATCAAAAGTGCGTTTATGGCCTTGTCCACCTCTTCGTGGGTGATGATTTCGTCCATCTTCTTGTTTATAGGCACCTGTGGCCTCCCCTGGGTGGCTTCTTTGCTTATGGCTGATGAGAAAAAAACGTTTGGCATATTGGCACTTTGCAACTCTTCTATTTCTTCAGCCATTATGTTGAGCCAGGTGTCCTGTATTTGTCTAGGCCTTGACTGCAAAGCTTAACGAGAATTTGAGAATGTATTTTTGGGGGGATTGGATGCTGTGTCCCTTCGATGAACCAAATGCGCATCGCGCTTTGCATCTATTAGGATTTGTATGTATCCCATTTTCTCATCAAATTAGTCTTTGTGTTTGCGCATAGATGGACCAAAACACTTCAGTGCTGTGGAGTAAAGGGTATTTCTGAGTGATGCCCAATCCTTTTCACAGTCGCTATTTCCAAAATGGATATATACATACACACGTATTGAAGCAGCAATATGGGTGGACCATCGCCGGGGCTTACGTCCACCACACTTTTGTCACCATACACTGTCTGCATTCTGCTATGGATGTCAACTAGTTGACATCGTACATATGTTAGAAACAGAATCACCTCTGGACTCAACTATGAACGGATCAGTATTATACCCGCCATGTTTTCAACGGTCTGCTGAAGAAACTGTAATACGGAGAAAAATGAAATTTTGCAAACTTGACGGTTGGTATGAGCTGTTAACATCAGCCGTCACCATGCGCATCATACGTATGTTCACTTGGCGCGTTAGGTCCGGTTTAATTTGAACACACCTCGTACATACATACATACATACATACATATGCACACACTTTGAAGATATGCCCATTGCTAAGCGATGATGGCCACAACATCAGACGGTTTTATCTTAATAAGGAGATGTGCGCTGTATGAGGATTATAATGAGAAGGAATATGCGCTGGTCATCAATCACACTCTCATCCCAAGATACCATGGATCAGTGGAAAGAATATTGGTCGAGACGGCTGGAGGTAAATCAGGATGCATGCATTCTGGCCTAACCTCCGGTGAGACCAGGGGTCGCATGAAACTTCAGGGATTCGATAGATCACTCTTTCTGTTAATCACTGTGAGAGACGAGTGCTTTAACCTCTCGACTACTTCGACCCCCAATACACACACACATACATACATGCCTACATACATACATACATGGCTTTACACATACATACATGCATACATACTTACATACATACATGCGTGCCTATATACATACATGCATACATACATGCATACATACATACAGATAGATAGATAGATAGATAGACAGATATATAGATAGATAGATAGATAGATAGATATATAGATAGATAGATAGATAGATAGATAGATAGATAGATAGATAGATAGATAGATAGATAGATAGATAGATAGATAGATAGATAGATAGATAGATAGATATGTAGATAGATAGATAGATAGATAGATAGATAGATGGATGGATGGATGGATGGATGGATGGATTGATGGATGGATGGATGGATGGATGGACGGATGGATGGGTGGGTGGGTGGTTGGGTGGACGAACGGACGGACGGACGGACGGACAGACGTACAGACAGACAGATAAATAGATAGATAGATAGATAGATAGATAGATAGATAGATAGATAGATAGATAGATAGATAGATAGATAGATAGATTGATAGATAGATAGATAGATAGATGGATGGATGGATGGATGGATAGATAGATAGATAGATAGATAGATAGATAGATAGATAGATAGATAGATAGATAGATAGATAGATAGATAGATAGATAGATAGATAGATAGATAGATAGATAGATAGATAGATAGATAGATAGATAGATAGATATGTATATTCGTCCATCATATGTGATGAAAGCCACTCACTTTGTTCAGCCATGTGGATAGCTTTTCGCTTGCTGTGTTCGCTGAAATGGGTAACTTTCTCAGTGATTTGGATTAAATTTAGAAAGAAACTGCCTTTTGTCAACCTTTCCTTGCCAGTGGCAAGATTTTATCAAGATGACTGGAAATAGGACAGGATGCAGATTTTTCCTTAGGGTCCCTCCGCGAAGCTTTTCCTGTAAACAGATATTCCGCATTCCCTTGAAGGGAGATGGCATCTAACGTTATGTCTTGTGCCTTTCGAAAAACCACAAAAGATCTTTTGGACATCACTCAGCGTATGAGTGATGTGCTGGGAACCTCTCCTGGGCGGAATTTCCCAGTCACATACAAATTACACTGTCTGTAGTTAGGTCGAAGGCTGCCAATCTAGTAATGTTTAGCAGTGTGCATTGGACCGTGAAAATACGACACATGTTTAAGAGTAGTGATAATTCATATAGTCCACGCCAGGATAATCGGAAGGAAGTAAATATAAAAAACGAACGATTTAACCAGTCCAAATGGAAAATAACGACATGTTTCCGTGAACACTAGTGTAAATCCTCGATTAGTGTGAATTTTAGGCAAATACGTGGTCTTGCGGCATCCATTATGAACTAAAACACCAGAACAATGTAGACCTGCAGCCGGTATGGCGTTATTTTGGCTACTCTTTATAATACACGTACACACACGCAGCCATGCATGTAAGCACGCACGCAGGCAAGCACACACGCACACACATACATACATACACACATATACATTTATAAATACGTACATAACATACACACGCACACACGCATACGTGTATATATAGATGAATGTTTGTATATATATATATATATGTATATATATATATATATATATATATATATATATATATATATATATATATATATGTATATACATATATATATATATATATATATTGCCATATACCAGGGATATAATCAACACCATTTAAACTAGATCAAATTGTGAGCTACAATCACTACTGTCTTTAGTAGCCTCTTGCGACATGTTATTTAGGAAGATGTAGCATCTATATAAAGTGAACAGACGCCACTTTCTCGGGAAAAAGCGTGTAAATTGACAAATAGATAATGCAGAACCTCTAGATAGGCATCAGTATATAATTACGTAAACGTCTGCCTGTTTGTTTGTCCCACATGGGCACCAACGATTTGATTGGCTCATTGAATCACAACGTCATCATCAATGGATTGTGTACCATCAAAGCACAATTGGGGACGTGTGGAATTAATGTTACTCTGTCTTCCCCAAATATGTATGCTCGTCTAAGTAATAAAGCTGATTTTTTTTTAAAGATGAAATTGAGCTTAAAATTGCTTAATAATAATTAATCAATTGATATTTTACAAGTATTATAAAGATGATTCCTTACACTATGACGGAAACTGTGTTTAACACGAGGCTTAGCATGAAGCAAAAATGGTGCTGGGAGTTATTGATATCTAGATAGATCAGTTGAGGAGAGGGAGACAGATATGAAAGTAGACTCTGACAAAAAAAACAATGTCAACAGAAGGATCTCAAAAAAGTATTATTAATCTCATGTGATTTACGGTGATTCGTTTAACCATCCTCAAGTTGCGGTGATTCGTTTAACCGTCTTCTAGTTGCGGTGATTAGTTTAACCATCCTCTAGTTTGCAGTGATTCGTTTAACCTACTTCTAGTTGCGGTGATTCGTTTAACCATCTTCTAGTTGCGGTCATTCGTGTAACTATCTTCTAGTTCCGGTGATTCGTTTAACCATTTTATAGTTGCGGTGATTCGTTTAACCATCTTCTAGTTGCGGTGATTCGTTTAACCATCTTCCAGTTGTGTTGATTTGTTTAACCGACTTCTAGTTGAGGTATGAATCTAATTACAGCTATTTGTAATTATCCGCTGAACCTCATCTGTGTTATAATTTTATGTAAGACGTTTTCGAGATATAAATCTCAATCTCTTTATTTTAAAGAATATTTTAACTTCTTTGACCTTCAGTGAACATAATGCACTAGCATAATGGTCATCCTGCTGTGATAACACTGATCTAGGTGAATCCGCTGATTTTATATAACGGCTCTACTTCAATAATAATTCTTTTCATCGCGTGTTCTGTGTGCTCAGTATTTCCATCATCTATTTAAGCCTGACAATATTAAGCAGTTTACACAAATTTGATCACAATTTATTATAGGCATACAACGTAATACTTTTTGTTTGCATTTTTCATTGGTGTGCTTTCAGGGATAGAGTTTACCTTATAAAAATGTGAACATGCAGACAGACTTATAAATTAAATTGCCTTTAAAAGACTAAGTCGTTTTAAATCACACTCAATAACAAACGACGGATGAGTTTCAACTCAGTGCACTAACGTTGTTCTTGTGGTCAATACCATGAAAACAGAGGTAATGTTTTTACTTGCGTCTGGGGAGCCTACCACAAACTAAACATCGCTGTTCAAGGCCATCCCGTTCAACCAGTTATTAGCTTTACTTACCTTGGTGGTACCCTTACCATAACAGATAATATCGACTATGAGGGCCATAACAAGGTTTCCAAGGCGAGTGCTGCTTTTAGAAAACTACGAGCAAACGCTTGGGACCGGTAAGGAATCAGTGTTGCCACCAAGACCAATGTGTGCCGTAATGTTATACTAATCACCCATATGTACGCATGCAAGTCATGGACAGCCTATAGCAGGAATGTCAGGAAACCTCAATCATTTCCATGTAAGCTGTCTCAACAGGCTGCTCAGGATAGAGTGCCCAAATCTGTAGTCCTAAACAGTGCGATATTCTCTGACAACCATACGCTGCTTTAGAGAGCCAAGATTGGATGGACTGCGTTTGTAGTTAGCATGTCAGACGAGCGTCTCCCTAAACAGGTGGTGTACTGTGAGCTAAGCCAGTGCAGCGCTCGCCAGGGCGAGAGGGGCGTGCGGGGAGCAGAAGAGACAATACATTGACAGTCTAAAAATATCTTTGAATCGTTTCTTTTTTAATGTCGCTGCCTGGGAGCTGCATGATCCGAACCCCTTAGCCTGGTGCACTGTCACTACATAAGATACTCGCATCGTGGGCAGAGAACCATTACTGAGGAGTAGAAAATGCCAGGTACACGAAAGTTCTCGTGAGTCATATGTGGGGTAGAGTATATCACGCTTATATCGAACTATAAAGTCATTTTCGGTCACTTTTGAATAAACATGTCTGACGCTGACGCCATTGTCGCTGGCGATGGGCAACTAACTAATTAACTAATTATGTGTGTTTTACCATCAATTAAAATCAAGTTTAGGTTAAGAGAACAAGAAAACTCGTGAAATAACTAAGTTTTAACATAAACTGCCAGGATTTAAGTCATAGAATTATGATCAGGAGCAAATTGAAAAGAACGCTTTAACCGTGCCAGTTGTGGAAACATCTATTTAGAAATGACCTTAGAGTGTATGCAGGATTCAATCATTTTTTCGTATGCAATCTGTGTGAACGTTATAATTGTTAATACCTTGATCTAGTTTTGTTCACATCAGTAAACAATAATTGTCTTGTTATTTCTTCTGTTCTGAGGCCAACTTATTTTGAGATGATAGCCTCGTAACGCCATATTATTTACAGGAAATAAGTTAGTGCAGTGTGGCTCGTAAAATTCAAGAAAGGTAAGATCTTCAGTAATTAAGTAGACCATTTTAAATAGACCATATATTAAGTTAAAATACCGTTAAAGGACATGTTTTCTTAATGCTACGAACAATGTAAATGAGCTTTTTTCAAACAACGAGTATACATACTTGTCACACAGATGTGGTTCAATTTGCTTCTATTTTTCTTTCCGGTGTCAGTCTGTAAAGATTTATCAGAATGTAGTACTGATGGATAGTGCGCAAATATATATTTTCATATTCAAGAAAAACTAACCCCTGAAACATATAAAAGAAGACAGTTAGGGAGTTGGGTGAAGGTGGCGTGAGGATGGTAGTTAGGCGGTTAGGGAAATGACTCGCAACACAAGATGGTTGGTTTCGGATTCTCGATACACCAAGATCGTCAAGTCAAGTTACCTAATCCGCCTAAGCAGCCAGGACCCGACGCGATGACCTTCCATGGCCCCGACCAATGTTGAAATCACCAGAAAGCATGCAGTCGCCATTTTTGTCAATTCTATAGCTCAAGATATTCCAAATGCGTGACCTGACCTATTTCCTCACCGCCCACTGGAAATGTATGCTGACATTATGTTTTGTCGGTGGTCATTATCTTTGTTTTATTCATGTTTATAGACAGGCTTTGATCTTTACTTTGTCCATTTACAGCTGCTCTAGCCCTTCTGCACTTCTTGATAGAATCACTCTGTCGTCTGCGTATCGTAACTCTGGAATCTCGTACCCGCCAACCGTATCTGGGTCGAAACTTTCAATGTTCTCGTCTTCTCAAACATTTCTCATTATACATTTCGCATATATGTTGTAAAGATAAGATGAGAGGATACATCCCTGTCTTCCTCCCTTTTCTACTCCAAACCAATCTGATGTTTGCTCAGATACTCGGACAGTGGCTTGTTGATATTGGCATAATGTTTCAATGAGATGAACTTGGAGGTACGGTATGTATATTTAGTAGTAGCCCAACTCACTCATGACTGACTATTGAATGACGCGATCTTGAGTGGTAAATTTATTCTGAGTTTTAAGTTTGCTTTCTACTTGCGGCGTTATTGTTTCGCTTCTTCGGTAGCTAGATCTGCTTTTTTTCACTGAGCAAAAGATGGCTGTTCAGAGTACATCTCCATTTGGATAGGTCTACAACTGTCTTCCCAAAATATCACTCTCATATTCAGTGCTTTCGAGTAATATTTTCCCTCATCTTTGAATCTGTGGTCGGTCAAGTGTTCTTCTGCCACCCGTCAATATCCATAAGCGGATCATGTGGGGATACAACCAGTGTGTGTGAAAATGTCCAAAGCAATAGTCTCTCACAAACTCATTCAAACTCTGAACGAGAACGGATACAAATGTATTCAAAGTTTAAGTTTTATGACTGTAACGTACAAATAATGAATTACACATATTAAACATTCAAAAACAAACTAATTAAAAATAAACATTTCTGTCAACATATGTCATGTTGGTTCATGTCTTCAAAAATGTGGGGGCAAAATTTTTGGCATCTCCTTCTCAAGTCAGGTCAGGTCATCCCGTAACCGATGAGTTCGCTGGAGCACACATGAAGACATCCTCACATTTTCACGCCACGCTTCTCTGTCAGCGGCTGCTGCCTGTGCTGATTCTCCAAATACAAGATCTCAGATATGTAAAATAAAGTTAATTGTATCCGTTTCGGTGGCCATATTGTACAGCTAACTTGCATGGCTAATTTGCATAATTTCGAGGATAATGTAGTGAACAAAATCTTGGTCCATACGTAAACTATATCTTTGGTTGTTTGATTCTGAGAAGGAAATTTGATGTTTTACCTATTCTAGGTACCCGTCTCGATTATCAAGTATTTGCACACAATCTAACCATAACAAGCTCCAGAGTACCAGCAATGTACATACCCACTAAAAACCGTTGATCAGCATATCTTTTATTGCTCGGCTCTCATCGATGTTAGGGACATGCTTCCTCCTCCAAAGCCAGATAAATTGAACAAGTTGTATAGCACTGAACAACAACTGACAGTTATGTGCATATACCATTATATGGCATTCAGTCGAAGGACGGGCGCCTAGGTGCTGATGGATCTGTGACAACAACAAACCACGGGCTTTTTTTTCCATTGTACTTTTTTATTTTCTCAAACATGTCAATTGTGACGAGCAGACGCAGCAGCAGCTTTGCCAATTTGGCTGTCAATTTCTGGGTCTAGAGAGAGATTGTCTTAGATGTATACATACAAACGGATATTATTAAATGGATTGGACATTTGTGGTGAACATAATAATCGGATATAAAGTACTAGAAATCTACATGTTGCGTAGTCTACAACACCAAAACAGAGCACTATTAGACAAAGAAAGCGATGGATCGATGTTAAGGCGCTACATCAATGAACTGATGTACAGAACATCAATTATATAGCACATGAGAGAAGATTACAGTTCCCGATGACATAAAAGATATGTGGGCAGATAGGTCGAGATGAAGGAGAAACAATAGAGAACTATTCAACACCATATTCTTCTTCTTTTCGCTGTTCCTGTTTTGCCTTTCAGCATCAGGCTATACACATATATATGGAACGAACACAACTATGTACTTCATCCACAGTGGCACTCACTGCCTTAGATATTTATGTAATTTACATTTCTTGTGGTCGACCTTTGACCTTGAATCCGTTGTATCTAATTATCATGGCTTATTTGAGTGTGATGTGGGTACGGTAGTCTTTTTACGTGGCCAAACACCATTTTACGAGTGTTCAAAACAAAATCTCAAACAGAATTGATAAGCAACACGTCTTGTCGATGCATGGTCGTCTGCGCAAGAGGCTAGATGCCCTTACAAGAAAGAAACGCACATAATTCTTAAATGAGCAGTCTCCGCTCTAAACGCGTATTGTTAATATGACATGGCATTACATGTACATGACCCAACTGATTGATTACTTGTGTCAATATTGGCATTCCAAGTTCAGAAGCCGCGTACTGGAGCAAATGCCATCCTGATCAATGTAAGCTTGTTGTAATGTATATATCGTGAGGCCAATTTGCTATTTCTCAAATGTGTTGTTGTTATGTATTGATCGATTGTCAATCTCAGCGGTAAATTATCCTACCTGCATAGCAAATAGTTCGTGTTATCACGAGTGTTTGTCTCCACATGACAGGATTGTTCTCAGTGATTATGTCCATAAACCATACGTTGAAATCATGTTGTCAATGGCTCGTTTCTGATCGTCGTTAGTGGTGCTGTCAAAAGGTGTAACTACTTCGATCTTGGAGCTTTTAGGATTTTGACAAATTGAGAACAGTTTTTATTTTGATTTGATCGTTTTAAATGTCGTTTTACAAATTATCTTCTTAACAGCTAAATAATTGAATACAATTGAACACATCAATACACAGAGACATATCTTTTTGATATCATCGTGTTTTGCTTATTCAGATCGATATGAACAATTCAGTCATCAAAAACTCGTTGAAATAGCAATAAACGAGGCAAGCACGATATTGTCACTATTTCTTAAACGAATCCAAACTGCTAGAATATAATTGGCATAGCTCCGCCTGCTGTCAAAAGAAGCTTGGCTGCTGAAAATGAACGAGAGAAACAGGAAAACGACCCTAGACACCCAATATTTTAGACACCAGAAGCAGATCACCGAACTAAAATCCAGGCATAGTTTCCATCAACAAAGTCCATACAGTCAAGTCCTGAAAGTCGTCGCCCTTTATTATGGCACAAAATGGTACAGAACACGGGGATCGAGCGTCAGCAGAAACCCTTCCTAGGCCATCACTTGTACTACTCGTTTGGGAAGACACTAAATAGACTTTCGATGTAGGAGAACCATACAGAAATGGAGTCTCTCGCACGGCGATACGTGTGACTGCGGTGCGGTACAAGATCCAGATCATCTTATGATTCGTCCAAACCTTACGGATACATGTGACGAGGGCGTCATGCTGAAGGCTAAGGACAAGACAATTCAAGTCGCTTAACAAAGGAAGAACGCTTTATGACGAGGTGCTTGGATACATAAATAATAATATCATGAAAGGCAAGGAAAAGAATCCCAAACAGAGATGCTCTCGTTATTGTAACGTTGTTTGTTACGAGAAAATGAAGTTATAACACCAGGGCACATCAGATAACATAGCTGGTATAATAGATGACGAAGACAGGGACAGGAGACACTAGGAAGCTGACCATGACTGTTATATTGTTGTACACACTAAAAGCACAACGTTGTGCGAAAACATCAACTCAGACGACTTCCGATATGGCAAGGGAATAAATGTGCCCACAGTTTTAACAGAGGGTTTATATTATTGTGAGTGTGATACATGTACATGTTATCATAACTGAGCATGGTTTGGATGTGTTACCTGTGATGATGTATATACGTACTTACTTTCGGGGGCAGGGGGAAGGGGGGTTGGTATATATATATATATATATATATATATATATATATATATATATATATATATATATATGTGTGTGTAATCGGTCCATATCAATCAATGTTTGTCTCACGCCAGCAAACGACTAAATACCTGTTATTCCCTTCTTAGTCTCGTTAAAATATTTGAAATTGTAAAATAATATACTTAAGGCCGATTTAGTTGTGTTAATATCATTCCTACTGTCATATAGCGTCAGCATATTACGTAATTATGACTTACAATACGCCTCAACCTCGACTTGAAACGTTATTACATCAGGAAATATGTTGGCAGGAAATGCCCACAATTAATTTGCTTTCTTAACTTGCACATAACTGGCAATAGTGAATACGGTGCGACTGGGTGAAGTGCATTATGGCATGTTTATAAAGTCATTGGAAGCAAGATCTTATTTGCTTTTCGCCAATGAACGACAAGTATTTCAGCCATGTGAACTTGGTTAAGCTATTAATAAACTATTGACGCATGTGAATTGTCAACTCCTCAAAATATATTTCAATATTCAACTACCGATTTGAAGTTCAGAAGATTTGTGCATTAATACACACGTTGTCTAGCACAACAATAAATGTTAAATTATTTTCAGTTAAAAAATTATAGAAAACTAAAAGCGTCTCAGTAAAATCCAGATTAACCGGCTTGGCTTTAATGGCGATAGAAAAACGTTTGCTTTTGACTGGTTGATGCAGGATCAATTTCTATGACTTGATCAATGGTGAAATTGTGAAGAAGGAACAGAGTAAGTTGTTACCTAGAGTAAAGAAATGTTTCTTAAAATGTAATTATTACTTTTTTTTAAAATTTGTGTAGTAATATCTTAGTCCATTTATCTTTTTCATTAATGACATATTAAATAATTTTGTTGTGTAAATCCGATATTTAAAATGTCAAATTTCAGGTGCAAAAAGTATTGTTCACAGCTTACTTTGTCTTACTAAATAGCTTATATTTACTGTGTACTAAAACTATAATAAACATATTGTACGACGATGAAAACAAACTGCAAAACAACATGAACGCGCTTGCGACTACCTGTGCTAAATACAAAATGCGAATTAGCGAGATCCAAATAGAAACTATGCTGATCAATAGAACTCCTGGGCCACTGAAAATAAGTCTAAATGATATTGCTCTTCAATAGGTCAATGAGTTGAAGTATTTGGGCAGTATTTTTTTCGGCAGACCGTCGGATCAACAGGGAAATCGAGACAAGGCGCCAGAAATTATCTGTGGTGACTTATCAGCTGTCTCCATTGCTTAGACACCCGAGCATTAGTTTGGCAACAGAGCAACAGCTGATAAACAGTATATTTCTGCCGATTTTGTGCTACCAGTGTACATAGCCTCTGTCAAGGGCGTGCGAAAGCAAAATTTCGACTGGTGAAATGAAGTATTTGAGGAAAGCCATCGGTGTTACCAGAAGAGACAGAATGCGGAATGACGACATTCGAAGTATGGTCGAAGTATTGTGCCAAATACATTTCCTGGCAGAAAATAATTTGGTTTGGTCATCTCATGAGATTGCACCCTTATCATCTTCCACTGATGGCTTACAATGCTGGTAGATTTTGCTACAGGGCAAGGAGGCGGTCGCGAGGTAGGTGGATAGATGACCTTAGAGTGATTGTGCAACGACAAGGGCTCACATTGACCGACGCAACGCACTTGGTGCAGGATAGACGACTCAAGCTCCCCACGACGCTAAACGGCACAAGTGGAAAGAAAACGAACTAACTATACATATTATATGGATTTACAAGGCGGCCTCAAAAGCACTTGAAACGAATTTTCATTACCTGCACTCCCTCAATCACCGACAATATTTTCAAAGGTACATGTCCAGCTCCCGAGATCACCAACCACCAATGATATATATATATATATGTATATATGAGTATATATGTTGAGCGTTCAAATCAAACCAGGGCTTTTTGTTATAGTTATTCGTGAATGAGTGAAATTAGGGATGAACAGCACGATACAAGTCAGCAGACCACGGTACTGCGTACAATATCTGAAAGATGATGATAAGTAAAACGAGATCTGCATAACACTCAGAAAGCAATATCAAGCACTGGAGCAGCTAGATGGTGGGGCCAGCATTGAGGATAAATGGGAACAAGTACAAAGTACATGGAATACTTAATGCGAGGAAGTGCTAGTAATGAAGAAACGGCAGCATAAAGAATGGATAACAGCAGAAACAATCACTAAGGTCGAGAATGGGCGAAATAAGAAAATGGCCTTACGAAATAGTAAAGTGAGAGCCGCAAAAAGCACAGCACAGAAAGAGTATGTAGTGAGCAAAAATGAGGTTAAAAAGATCAAGGCGGACAAAAAACGTTACGTTGATGGTCTGACTGAGGAAGCGGAAGAGGCTGCAGGAAAGGGAAATATGAAAGGTCTATAGGAGGCTACCAAGAAACTATTAGGAAAGTATCAACAACAAGGTACACCAATAAAATATATACTTGGATAAAAGATAACTAACCTTAAAGAATAGAAGAAGGGATGGGAATACTTTGAGAAGCTTCTGAACAGACCAGCACCAGACAACCTTCCAGATATCCCACCAGCAGAGGACCTGACGATAAATTGTGATAATCCAAGTAAAGAAGAGGTTAGAAGGGCAATCTGGTTTCTAGGGAACGGAAAAGCAGCAGGACCTGATGAGATACTACCGGAAGCCATAAAAACAGATGTTGAAACATCTCCTAACATGCTCCACAACGTGATAGGCGCCATCTGGTAGCAGGAAAGCTTACCAAAAGATTGGAGAGAGGGCTACCTTCTGATATTACATAAGAAAAGAGATTTACGGGAATAAAAAAACCATTAAGGAATAATGTAATTATAGGTGGCCTGGAATAGTATTAAATAGAGTAATACTAGAAAGTTTGAAAAAGGCAGTGGATAACAAGATAAGGGATGAGCAGGCGAGCTTCAGACAGGAAGATCCTGCGTACGATGAAGAAGAAGAAAGAAGAAGACAGGAATATCTTGCATTTACCAGATAGCCACATTGCGGATAGTTATGCAGCAGTCATTGGAATGGGATTCGAGATTGTGCAACAATTAATTTCGTTGATTATGAAAAGGCTTTTGACAGAGATATACTCATGAAACTACTGAGGCATTATGGAATTGCACAGAAGCTCACAAATATAATTAGACAGACGTATGCAAGTATGTAGGCAATGTAGAGTTATACACGAAAAATAACTCACAGAAACATTCAAAATTAAATCAGGGACACGACAGGGTTGCCTACTGTCGCCTTTCCTGTGAATAATGTCAGTAGACTAGATTATGAAAGTAACAAGTAATTAAAGAAATTGAATCCAGTTGACCTTGAATAAACAGCTTTAGGATCTGGATTTTTGCGAATGATATAGCCTTCTGTCCCACAGCCAAAGCCAAATTCAAAGGAAATTGGATAGACTGGATAAAACCTCTAAACAAGTCGGTTTAAATATCCATGAGGAAAAGACAAAAATAATTAGGGTCAATGCAGCAAACACAGAACCAATCAGGCTGAGAGGAACGCCAGTGGAAGAGGTAGAAGTATTTACATACCTAGAAAGTATCATCAACAAGGAAGGCAGGACATGCGAGGATGTGAAAACAAGGATACTTCTTCTTCTTCTTCTTCTGCGTACACAGTCAGACAGTAACCATTATTTTTTCGAAAAAAGCAGCGGTCATCCTGAGACTCTCGCCACTACCATACAGCTTGTCTTGCAGTTCCACTGGCAATGGCCACATCTGCTCTCTCTGATCCTCGTATGTCGGGCAGTTCTGCAGCAGATGTTCAGTGGTCATTTTACCAGTACCGCACGGGCATTCGTCGGTACACCCTATCTTCAGTTTGTTGAATAGGTGGTACCTCAGTCTGTTGTGGCCAGTGCGAAGTCTGAAGACAACGACCTGCTCTCTTCGGTTCAACTGGTAATAGGCATCGTTTTTGGTGTAACCAGTATGTTCGGTTTCCCATTTGGACATGTATCTGGCTTTGATAAGCCGTTTTGACTCTTCGTACGTCATACTGGTATCTGTTTGTGGTAGTCTTGCACCTTCTTTTGCCAGTCTATCGGCCTCCTCGTTTCCTTGGATGTTGCAGTGTGACGGAACCCACTGTATCACCACCCTTTTTGGTGCGGACTGCTGGCACAGTTTGCAGAGTGCTGCTCTTAAGTCATTAAGCTCAGTGTTCTTCTGGCTTTTTAGCGCTGTGACTACTTCGAGAGCATCTGTCAGCAAGACTATATTGCTCTCATTTTCACTGTGTGTTGCCATTTCTTCCACTGCCGCCCTCAGTGCATCTGCCTCTGCTCTGAAATTGCTTGTGTACTTACCAGTAGCGAATGACAGTGTTATATTTGTGCCATTTGGTAGGTTCAGGAATGCTCCTGCCCCTCCGTTCTGTGTAGTGTTTGTTACAGAACCGTCGGTGTATGCATGGGTCCAGTCCATGCTTGGGTAGCTTTTCGTTATGAAGCTTAGGGTAGTGTCTCTCCTTTCTTTCTCACTCTGGCAGTTTTTGTTTGCAATACCTGGTATATTTTCTACCACCTCTGGAAATATATCCTGCAACGAGTTACATTCGGAATGTTGAAACCAAAATGGAAATAAGAAAGAAGACATAAATAAAGATTTCCAATTCAAATGTGAAGCCAGTCGTACTATATGGAGCGGAAACATGTAGGATGACCAAAGGCAATGACAGGCGACTGCAGGGTTTTGTCAACAGATGTCAGAGAAAG
This sequence comes from Ariolimax columbianus, assembly GCA_036924085.1. NCBI lineage: Eukaryota > Metazoa > Mollusca > Gastropoda > Stylommatophora > Arionidae > Ariolimax > Ariolimax columbianus. The sequence continues at coordinate 40,795,760 of JAVGWX010000004.1, read as the reverse complement.
ATACTAGGTATAACATGGTTTGACAAAGTTACAAACCACAGACTGCGAGAGAGAAAGCAGGACAACGTAAATTGGAACAGAAAATCTAAGGAAAAAAATGGAGATGGATGGGTCATACATTAAGAGATCGCCAAGCCAGTATCACCAGGCAATCCCTGTCACGGAACCCCCAGGGAAGGAGAGGTGTAGGCAGACCAAGGAATACATGGAGACACGAACTAAAGAAAACAGTAAAAATATGACAGGAAGTGGAAAAGGTTGCACAGGACAGAGCTGCTTGGCGAGGGTTGGTTGAAGGCCTAGCACCCATGGGTGATAGAAGGCGAAAGAGATACTTAAATGGGTTATAGCGTGCGAGAACAACTATCATTAGTTAGGGGTACTTGTGTGCTATTACTGCTAGGTGGCCCACTTGACAGGGCCAGTCTCATGACATATAAATATTAATGGCAGACCATAATGTTAGTGCTTGCATGCGACAGCGTGTTGTGATGAAGTTTATTATCAAAGACGGCATGAAACTCGCGGAAATTACCAGAAAACTGCAATGAGAATACGGTAATGAGACACTCAGCGGCAGTATGACATTTGAAGGGTGTAAACGTTTTAAATAAGGCCGTACATCCGTGAGTGAAGATCCCGGCCGTTGTGGCTCTTAACCCACTACAGTAATTCTTATGAATATTGAGATTGTGGAACGCCTTATCCTGGAAAATCGACGCCCAATCTGTCGCAAAATTGCACAAAAGGCAAGTCTTTCTCTGGGTACGGTGAACACTATTTTTCATGAAAATTTACATTTTCGGAAGGTTAGTGCACTTTTGGTGCCAAGGCAGCTTTCTGATTTTGATCGGCAGAAAAGAGTCCAAGCCATCACTGAATTGAACGATCATTTTGACATGGAAGATCATGACTTTTTAAATCGTTTCATCGTATGTGACAAAACATGGGCACTTTATTACATGTGACAAAACATGGACACTTTATTACATGTGACAAAATATGGACACTTCATTACATGTGACAAAACATGCGCACTTCATTATAATCCTGAATTGAAACGATCTTCCAAAAAGCGGAAGCAGCTACAATCACTACCTCAAAAATGTTGGACAATTTCGTGTGCGGGTAAAGTAATGACGAATGTTTTCTTGGACAATCTTGACATAAATGATGTTGATTTTGTACCCCGTGATGCCATTATCACCTGTGATCGGACGTAAGCATTTTGAGTGATGTGAATATTCGTCTGCGGAAAAAAAACTCCCCTGGCGTGATTACAAAGGGCGCCCTTCCTATACAAGATAACGATCGACAGCATACGCCTCGCCGCACTTTGTGCCATCTGCAGCAGAGCGGCTGGTAGGTATCGCCATATCTACCTTTCAGTCCAGACCTCGCTCCAAGCGATTTCCGCCTGTTTGGACACCTCAAAGAATTCCTTGTGGGTCAGCATTTCAGCACTGATGACGAAGTGAAATAGGCAGTCCTGGATTGGTTCAGACATACTGACATATCTTACTAAGCTGAAGCTTCTCATTGATTACTCAAACGCTGGGATAAGTGCATAAACGTTGCAGGAGATTATATCAAAAAATAAATGACGTTTTGACCAATTGAAAATTATTTATTTTTTTCCTTTACAAAAGTCCCAGTTTGACGTAAAAGCTCCTCGTATATACGAGGTGTATTCAAATGAAACCGGACCAAACTGCAACAAGTTAACTTACGTGAGATGCGCATGATGACGTCTGATGTAAACAGCACATACCAACATTTCATTATCCTCTGACTCATAGTTTCCTCAGCAGACCGTTGAAAAGATGGCGGGTGTGATACGGAATCCGTCCAGAGTTGATCAGCTAGCTGTTATTCGGCTTCAAACAGCTAAAGGATATCGACCAGTTTACATTTTTCGCAGAATGCAGACAGTGTATAGTGACAAAAGTGTGTCGAATACAACAGTGAAAAACTGGACAACGATGATTAAAGAAGGACGTGAGTTGACGAGAGATATTCCCAGAAAGGGTCAGGTGCATATTTTTGAGTCAGAAGAGGACATCGCCAATATTGTTGCAGCAATTCGGGTGGACCGGCCGCCGGAGCTTAACGTTCGCTAGCAGAGGAATTCGTTCTGTCGCTAGGCACAGTTAAAATGGTGGTTAGCAAGAAACTGTAGTATCGTGTTCACAATGGGCGCCTCGGCTGCTGACCAACCGACTTAAGGAAGAACGTATGGGATGGAGTTTGAACCATTTGCTGCGATACGAAGAGGACGGTGATTCGTTTTTCATTTGCGCATAGTGGCAGGTGATGAATCTTGGTGCCACCACTTTGAGTTGAGCAGCAAAACTGCTAGCATGCAATGGAAACATCCAGGATCACCGAAACCAAAAAAATTCGAGTCACACATTTATACTGGTAAGGTTATGCTGACAGCATTTTTTTACCATGAAAGACTTTTGTTTTAGACTTTAAAGAGCCTGGCTTGATCATTAAAGTCATCCGCTACAATGACACACTAGACAAGCTGCAATTAAGAATAAAAGGCACGGCATGCTTTCGCGTGGTGTGATTCTGTTGCACGACATCGTGCCATCATGTGTCGCAAACATTGTTCAGAAAGCGTTTGCACAGAACATGTGGGAAATACTGCCACATCCATTATATAGTCCCGATAAGTCCCCTTGTGACTTCCATTTGTTCAGACCATTAATACAATTTTTAAGGGACAAAGATTCAACTCCGATGATGGTATCATGGTCTCGGTGACCAAGTGGTTAAAAAAGCAACCAAAGTCATTTTTTTCGCACGGCATCCGCCGTCTACCCAAGTAGTTGGATGCGTGTCTGGATGTCTTTGTCGACTTTTTCTAACTAACCCTATGGTATGTTTGCTTCATAACAATTGCTATATTTAATTCTGTTATACAAGATAATGTAAGTTTCATATGTTTGTAATAAAGTAATTGGGTCCGGATTCATTTCAACACGCCTCAACGGCACAAATAGGAAGAAAACTAACGATATATGTATACATACATACACACACGCGCACTCGTATATGTATACGAGGGCTGCTCAAAGAGTATCCCACCTTAAGCTGATAAAACAATTAACTTACCCATTCAGTTAAAACCGTAATCCCCTTCGAGTAAAGGCCCGTTAATAATTGTTGACACAATTCTAACCTCGGTGATGTCAATGATTGAAGCATTTCTGGAAGCCATATTTTTGTGCTTTCTCCGTCAGGCAAAATGTCGTCTTCCTACCAATGTTTTATATCCTGGAATCTCGTTCCTTTGAGTAGCACATTAAGTCTTGAATAGAGTGATAGGTTACATGGATCCATGTCTCGAGAGTGATAGGTTACATGGATCCATGTCTCGAGAGTGATAGGTTACATGGATCCATGTCTCGAGAGTAGGAGGTTGGTCAAACCTGTCCAATGTCGTTCTTGTTTCAGCAAAACAAAACAACCTGGGTGAGGTGCGATAAGTGGGCCAGCGTATTGTCGTGATGGATCTTCTCTGGCTCCGGGCGATGTATAGCATTATCCCCCTTTGTTACCGTAACACACATTGAACAGGTTCGGCACTTTCCCTGCATGGCTCTCTGCGAGTGTTGGCTCTGTTCAAATGCATGCATACGTACATACACACACGCATACATACTACATACGTAGATTCATGCTATGTACATACATGTATACATACAGACCTGCATACAACATACACACATACATACATACATACATACATACATACATACATGCATACATACATACATATAAACATACATACATACATATAAACATACATACATACATACATACATGCATACATACATACATACATACATGCATACATACATACATACATACATACATACATGCATACATACATACATACATACATCATACATACATACATACATCATACATACATACATACATACATACATACATACATACATACATACATACATACATACATACATACACATGCATACAGTAAAGTCATTTAAAACATACTTGGGAGCTTGAATTTCTATATGACAAGTTTCAAACTAAAAATCAGGTATATCGGATTGTTTTAGCATAAATCCGGCAAATGCAACATCGAATTTCTCTAAGACCGATGTTATTTTTCTCTGTGTTTTCCTTTAACAACGAAAAGATTCAGATAAATTGAGGATATCTCAGTTTTTCGGTCGGTAGAATAACGTACATAACATTCGATCTTGTAAGGATTCGATCTCTAAATCAAAATGGAAAAGACATGCACTAGAGAAACTTCATAGTTGTGAAGAAAAATAGAAAAACAGACAATAATGCAAATTTTAATAAAACAGAAGTAATATACGTCTCCAAGAAAGGCAGGAATACGACAGCAACGTAACAACTGATAAAAGGGCAACATGCAAATTGAAGTGGCGCATTAAAGCATAAAATGGAGGTTCAGTTCAAAGAAAGAGCAGAATAGTTAAGAAAGCGACAATCATCTTTTTAAAAATCGTATAAAATAATAGTTTCGTGCAACAATTTCTTGTTAAGGGAAGTAGGAACGAAATATCATCAGTATTATGTAGAGCTGATGTTGTTATATGACAGAAAATCAAAGAAAATTATAGAACAAAAGAAAAAAAAGCTGATGACCAAAAGCAACTGAAATTACATTTTAAAGGTAAAACGAAATGCCAACCTCACTACAGAAATAGCAATAAAAATGTCCACTACTTGGAAACTATTACAGAGAACATAAAACGCGATGACTTTTTAATTATTGGTCAAGGAAGACTAACAAACTATTTTATGTATTAATTTAATTAATTATTTAACTATATCATGAGGAATCAGAGTTGTAACTCTTATCAGGGCTAAATTCCGTCCATCCTACACAACATCAAGATCGTCAACACGCTATGACATAACGAAAATTGATTGACAAGCGTGCAACTGAAAAACGCTACATTTGCCACAATGATTGTTAAGTTGCAAGGACATGATCCGTGTCAAAATGAGGCAAATATACGAATCTAACAACAAAATAGTTTAACCACATGGAATAGTATGAGATATATATGATTATATGTAATCCATGTAGCTGTGAGCTGGTAGCTCTTGAGAATATCTCCCTGATAAAAGCACATGTATTTCAAAGTTGTTGTGGTGAGGCGTAGAGCGCAATGGAAGTAGCTTGTTTCGCAGTTAGGTTATACCTGAGCATATGCAAGTTAGTTAGGAGGCCTATATTGGTTCGTTGTGGTTGTGACAGAATCTATAAGTTTGTTCACGTATTTTGACTATTCTGTTGAAACGTTTGTTGAGACGGGCTTGGCATGTTCTAAGCTTCAAGATCAAATTTGTTTCTATTTATTTGCTTGACTTGGTCCTGGAGCTGTGGTTTTACTTTTGGCAAATCCGTCAAAGAGTTGATTAACAGTATTAGGAACTAAAGGTGTTGGTTCTACTGCGTTTTGTCAACCTGGTAAGTAGATCATCGTGTGTGATTGGCTGACATAATTTCATTTGTTCACACTGAGCACAAAATACGACATTCAAACTTACACAATATGAAATGGACTTCTGCAAAATGTTGTTATATGTAGTAGAGAATAAACTTGACCAAATGTTACAGCGGAATTACATTACAGACAGTTTAATATTCTATACCTCACTGCAAAATCGTTTCTGGACTTGATAAATAATCTTCCAAATTGATCAAAAATGTGTCGGTTTCTTAAACTACGAAGCTGGTCATTTTCATTCTGCACGCCGGGTAATTAATACAGTGATGAGAATATTTGTTGATATACGAGTTTAAATATCTTTATCAAATACTTGAACATTTTTAAAGCCGTATATTGGAACAGTAATTTTACAAATTAAATTGTTCTTTTGCTTGGTAATATGTTAAGCTTTAATTGGGAAACTCCAGCAATATATTACATCCGATAAGCTATCTCTTCAGCTGACGGTGTTATTTACGGTTTTTACATTGACAAGGAATACAAAGTCCTAATGCTTGCCTTGATCAATCTCTCAATATTTTGTTAACCTATTTCTCAAAATATTTGAGCACTTAATCCTTTTTCAGCGTCTTTATCTTGTTCATTTTTTATACAACAAGTTGTCTGTCTGCTACATTCTTGAATAGCTCAAACTATTTTTGTAGTATCTGTTAATCCTTCTTTTATCAGCATAACAGGCGGCTAGTTCCTTGCACATTTCTGAATTTCTACTCGTTAAAGCTGTCAGAAAATTACATTTTATTTTGTCGTATATTTCCATTCTTAAATCGGTGTCAATATTTTCATATCGATAATGATCTTGTCTATCGGCTTTGCGCAGTCCGTTTCGTTCTTTCATCTGCTATGTTTAATTTGCCATTACTTCGTCTATAACTTTAACTGTCTGCATGCCTGTGACAGGCGTTGATACTTTCAAATCGTTGTCACTATCTTAATGGTGCTAATAATCGAGTATCTCAGCTTAATAATGTTGTCCTTGCTCTTTCATCTAAAGATTTCATTTACTTGGAAATCCATTTAACATTAAAGATCTTTTTACTTGTAATATTTCCTGCAGTTGAAAAACACGTTGTGTCATCGTATACTTGTAATTTCAAGTAGTTGTGGATACATTTAGAATTTCAGAGGTTTAGTATGCAAACATCTCATTTTGTCATTTGATGTGCTCAAACGAACATCATTTTCACCAATAATCTGTTAAACAAAAACAATATGTGTTTCCTTCCACTTCCATAAATCTGACAGCGATTTATAGATCATTTCATCGCATATTTTCGCTGTCAATGGACAATGGGTAGTTCGTTAAGATGTCCATCTGCATTCTTTCAGGTTGGGGATTTCCATCAGCCTTCCGTATCATAAAAATACAGTTTCAAATTTCAGCTTGCATCAAGAAGTCAACATTTGATAGTTTTGTCCATCACAAGTGATGAAGACCACTCTCTTTGTTCAGCCGTGTGGACAGTCGTATCTCTTGCTGTGTCCGCTGAAATGGGTGACTTGCGCGGAGATTTGGATTAAAGTGAGGAAGAAACTGCGCCTTTTGTCAACCTCACTCACAGAGCCTAAGCTACCTTTTGCCAGTGGCAAGACATTCATCGAGACGACTGGAGATAGCATAGGATGCAGATTTTGCCTCAGGGTTACCACCGAAGCCTTTCCGTAAACATGTAACCAGCAGGGTAGAAAGGTGGGAAGGCATCTAACGCAGTTTGTCGTGCCTTTTCGATAACCACATACCATTTAATCGTCTATTTCTGCTATCAAATCGTTGTTATTATTTTCATTTTTATAATGGTCTTACATCTTCGTTTGTCATCGAGCTATTCTAGCTTCGGTGTTTGCATACTCTCAAATCTCACCAATGGAGAAGCAAAGATTGTCTTTTCGTTAAATTTACTTCAGGTTGTCTGAAAGTTTTTTAAATCAGACAATTCAGGTGATGATTTGTTTAGCCAGGTACTGTTAATGACGATGATGGTTTCCCGTCCACTGACATACATAATGGTTAATGCTATGTGGGTGTCGTTTCTGTCTACCATTTCTTCTCACATATTTCTAAATGTTCGTCTGCTTTTACACACTATCAAGACCAGTTTGTCCTGTCAAATGTTCTTCGTTTGCGTTTCTCTGCTAATATATGTTTTGTTTTGCCTCATCTAACATTTGAGCATTTATTTCGATCTCATTATATTTATGTTGTTAATTTTCAGCCTTTAAGCTTTCAACTGGTCAGTGTGTTCTTTCATATGTTGACACTTCCCAGGTATCGGTTTCCACGGTTAATTTGTTTCTTTTAATTATCCAGTTTGCATATTTGACGTCTGTCGCGGAATCTGTCTTCTATCCTGACTTTCGTCATGCCAATTTTTTAAACTGCACTTGGGAACAAATGTAGCCAGCTATGAGAAGATGATAGATAGAAGATGGGGTCAAAATGATCTTGTGCGACTCAAGACAAGATCCATTTTGTAAATTTTCAGATGTTTCCTACCGTTGAATGTTGTAAAGAAAAGTTACGAGATTGAGTATGCGCCTACAGACTTGAGAATAAAGTTGAACTCAATGTGGAATATAACTCATTACACTCTAACATACTAAACTGAGCTTAACTTCTTTACACTGGTTTATAAGGCTGAGCAGTCTGTATACAACGGGTTTCTTCAATTCAATTTGATCTAAAAATAAGTAAGTGCATCTAATCTATTTTAAACTCCGACCCTAGCCCCACTATTTATTGTGACAATCCATTGCAATCATTCACCACTAACTGATTAAAAAAATATTTCCTAATATCCAACCAGTACTTTTCTTTAATTAATGAGTTAATGCGCTTTATTGTTCTTGTAGAGGACTGATTTTGAAGAAAAAAAACTTATCAAAGTATAATTGATCCTTTCCATCGATTATCTTATAATTTTGTTTTATATCGTTTTGAACGTCTTTTTCTAGACATTCTATGATAGTTTTTAAACTGCTTCCTCATAATACAAATGGCTCTCCGAAAGTAACACCTATGTTATTATGATGTCCCACGGCGCCAGATGTGGATTTTGGCAGTATTTATGAATGGCAGTATAGTTTGAACCATCCCATCAATATCCGTAAAATTGTGTTTCACCCGCTTAACCAATCCTCTGCATCGCTCTTTAACTAAGCATATGTTCGTAGCCTGGTGTCTCTTAGTCTTTTGTCTTAGTCGACCTGTACTTCTATCGGATCAAATACCCACTCTGCAGGTCCCAGTTCTGGCGTGAGCTGGATGTAGCCAGGATGAGCATTTCCTGCACAGCGGGCTAGGCTCGAGCAGCTTATTGCTCCGCAGCGTTGGGGCAATGATCGCGGAGGGTGATTAACTGATGTGCGATTCAATCTTAATAGACTAAAACACTAGAGCAAAGTAAACCCACATCCTGCTGTGTGCCATATATGCTGCTCTTATCAAACCACCTAATCATGGCCGGTGTTATGCTATGCCACACTGTTAGTCACCTCTTACACCACGCTCTCTGTTGGGCAGTAGTGCTATTGTTGTCCTTGTCATACGCAAAGACACCGGTGAACCACTCGGGACTGTTGTCTCTTCATGTCTGATATGTACAGGTGAGTCTTGGTCCGCCCATTCTCCGTTTGTCTTGAATTTTCATTATTAGTGGCTTCTTTGGTAGGTATTTATGCCGCGTATTATGTCCCAGTCAACTCTTTATTTATGTATTAGTTTCAATATTTGCATCTGTGCACCTACCTCCGCCATGGTCTTGTCATTGGATCCGCTTGTTGTCAAACTCACTATTTCTATTCTACCGGCTGCTCAAAATTTAAAACTATTTCAAGCATTTTTCCTCCTTCTTTTCTAGAGTCCATGTTTCAGGCTCAAGCAGCGCAAATGGACAGACATGAGATGTGAATATTCTTTTCCGTAGTTAGATCTTGATATTCTTTAAGGCATCAATTCGAGTTTCTTCTCCGGCTGGCCTTTTTTGTCATTGCAAACCTTATCTTAATTTTCGTCACATTTCGAACATCCACCGCGATGTTTTGCCATAAATATGTAAATCTTTCTACATGTTCCATTACTTTTCTATTAATGATTATATTTATGTGTCTATTTTGCTTGTATAGCAATTATCATAGTCGTGGTCTTCAATGTGTTTATTTCCATGCCAAACTCTATGGCTGTACTGTTATTTTTTTTCGAGTACCCTTCGAAGCGCTGCTACTGTTCCTCGCACAGAACTTAATCATGGGCAAATTTGGTAGTATTTTACTTTTCTAAAATTGACTTTCACACCTCTATTACAATTGACTTTCACACCTCTATTACAATTGACTTTCACAACTCTATTACAATTGACGTTCACAACTCTATTACAATTGACTTTCACAACTCTGTTACAATTGAATTTCACACCTCTGTATACAATTGACTTTCACACCTCTATTACAATTGACTTTCACAACTCTATTACAATTGAGTTTTACAACTCTATTACAATTGACTTTCACAACTCTATTACAATTGAATTTCACACCTCTGTATACAATTGACTTTCCCAACTCTATTACAATTGACGTTCACACCTCTATTACAACTCGCAACAACTTTTTCCATCATCATCTCAGAGTCTGTGAAAACACAGCCCTGTCGGACTCCGTGTTTTTGTTTAACTGAACATGGATCTGTTAGGCATTCTTTATTTGATAAATGCCACTTGATTTTCACTCAGGTTCTAGATTAACATAATAATTGGTCTTTCGGTAGCCATGTTTTACAAAATGTGAAAAATTGTGTTCCAAAGAACTCGATCAAAGGCTTTCTTGTAGTCAGGAAAGGGGATAAAGGGTGGTCGATCTTATTGGTCATTCATTCTGTGAGAAATCGAGATGATCTGATCATATCACGTGTACCTGTCGACCTGAGAAATCAAACTGATTTGTCTCTTAGCACCTTCTCTTGCCATCGATTATCTATCTTAGTAATTCTCTTTAATATAAAGCCGTTTGTCAAGTGGTCAGACGGTCGAGGTTCGAAATCGAACCGCTATGGTCGGTTCATTATGTTCATTTTTTTTCGGCGATCCCTGGGTTCATCGCTGGAGATACGGAGTTCGTGCTTTGTGCAATGCTCTCTGAAGCCGGTATACAGTTCTGCGGTGAGAGACCGGCCGTATTGTGAGACCCGATGCGATGAAGTTGAGTCCTCGCCTTTAACCTTTAATGTCGTTATAGATATGTGTGAACTTATAGTTCGGAATTGGCCGCATTAAATTGCATTCCATTTTTTGACAAAGGAAATATTATTTATGCTTTGTTCCTCTGGCCGTATTCCATGAATGTAATTATCGTTTACATGGTTAGAAAGTACATTTTTTATGGGTCTCCCCGGCTATCCGTGTCGCTTCGTTGTTTGATATTGAATGAAATGTTTTTTAAAATGATTTTCTGATTACTTGGAATGTCTCATCTAGCCAATGCATGTCATTGAAGCGTTTGTTGGATCTGTGGGTCTGTCATTCTTTTCCCATTAGTATCATTAATCATCACGTGATTGTATGTCCTTATTTCTACTAAATGATTGTTTTGCTTTCTTAAGTATTTATTCGGATGTACCTTTTTTTGTGTAGTTTTTAAAATGTCCTAGCTTAATTTTGTTCACTATTCATCCCGTGCCATCTTACATTCTCGATATAATTCATTCTTGAGGTTATCACATATCAAGCCATGTCTTCATTGAGATGCGTTTCAATTAGCACGGACTGCAATGTCTTAAAAGCTTAGTGGACTAATGAATTCATAGGGTCAGTGTGACTCCGTATCAGTGGTGCTTACACAGGGACGCATACATATGCTAAGATTATTACATAAAAATGAAAAAAAGCTTGAACGATTCAGTAAAAATTACAAATTTTATGAAAATACAAATCACTTAATTAAATACTTTTTAAGCAGTTTTGCAAAGATATAGACAGTGAACGTCATCAATCTGTATTATATTAAGGGAGAACACGAAATGATCTTTATAACTAACAAAGTAGTCAGGCGTCCCCTGCAAACGATTTTCAATTGGCCAATTCTTTCAACATCTAAGTGCTATTCATGCAATGTCTCTCACTAAAGGCCTCCTGATGATTGAAATCAACATTGAGGAACTCTTCAACAACAAAGGGACATTACTGTCTGACATGCTTTCAGTGCAAATGCGATATACTGAAGGTCCAAAAGACCCACCGAGCAACGGGTGAGAGGCCTAAAATAAATGGAATAAAGCTTACTGAGTAGATGCCACATAAGCAGTATGGAAGTGCCATATTTGTCACACCAGATCTGGATATAAGCACAGTAGACCAAACCTCCAGAAGAAATGCAGAGATTACACAATCAAAATGCAATCATGCACAGTGACATCAGTTTATAAATCACCGAACGGTAACTACTTTGTTTTCGAAGAACTAACAATTTCAGAACACAAAGTAACAAAATAGTCATGGGTGATTTAGACTACCACATCACTGCATATGGATAACAGGAATGATATACTAATGGTGAACAGTTACAGTTTTCAAGTTAAAGACAAAATCGAAACGATGATTTTTGTTGTTGTTGTTGTTTTTTGTAAGTTTACTCTTTTGTGAGCTCTGAAAACCACGTTAAGTGGCGGGTTGTAGTAGCTTTTCTCACATCCTGAGCAAGCTGATGAAGGTGGTACCCGACGTCCTAGTCAGTATGTTATGTCTGGGTGAAAAATCGTCTCAGTTCCCGAAACAATGATTAAAATGTCATTATTATATGGTTGTTTTTGGTCACCCATCTCAATGTACCTATTGGCTGTTTTTTCTCTCAATATGTAGGTTACTTCTCCTTCTCCCTCTGCACCTCCTGAGTTTATCACGTGATATTCCTCTCTCTGAAATTCATTTTTTTCTCTCCATCATGCCTCAACCAGTCCAAGTATATTTGCTTTGTGCCTCCACATCTTTATTTTGATCTTAACTTTCCCGTCCTCAACATTGTGCGAATGTTCCAAATAGTTTAGTTCAAGCAAGCATTTCGCTTGATGACGACATGAGGCCTTGACTCCTCTCTTATCGGGCACAACATCTGGATCACCCGAGGCCTAGTTGTTGCAGATATATAGACTGTGATATGGGTCACTCGAGGTCTAGTTGTTGCAGATATATAGACTGTGATATGCGTACACGTTTTTATCGTGATAGTTTCCCTTGCCTTCCACTTGTAGCTGGATGGTTTGGGATTGCCGGCTTTTGCGAGCCATTATTTGCTTTTCTTTACGAATGTACCTCGACTAAGTACTCTAAAATCCGAAAGTATTTCGAATTTTCAGTCTCTATTTTTCTGATTAATAGAATAATCAAGGGATTGATGATATACTTTGATAGGTATTCGGATTATATCCTGACGAAACATAAGATAAGTTGTGTGATGACCTTGATGCGTTCATCGCTTCGGTTCCCAAATCTAACAACTTGGTCAATCTCGGTGAATTTAACGCTAGGGTTGGCACAGACTATACAGCCTGGGAGGGGGACATTGGTAGACATGATATCGAAAAATGTAATAGTAACTGACTGCTCCTTCTGAGCTGAGAACATGTGCAGCAAATGAACTACTCATTACAAAAACAGCTTTCTGACTTCAGATCCGAAATAGAACCACATGGATGCACCCAAAGTCCAGCCACTGCACCTCATTGACTACACTATCATCAGACGTAGGGATCACGCAGATGCTAGGATAAGGAAGAGCATGTGTGGTGCAGAATGTTGGACCGACTACCGACTTGTCATTGTCAAGTAAACTTCAAGATCCAGCCCAAGAAGCACTCCCATGGAAATAAACCACAGAATATCATAGTTAAAACGTATTGAGCAAGAGCTAATGTGGAGAACTAGGAAACTAACCAATAGTTAAGGAATGCAAGACAGAGAGTAAGATGCTGTCAATCTCATATCTCGTAAATGTCGTCTGCATCCCGCCATCACGATGACAAGGAAATTATTATCATCATCAAAAGTCATTAACTTTCTATTCTGCTATTTCACTGTGAATGATTTCTTCAATGCACTTCCTGAAAGATAGCAATCTAACTTGAAAGACGGATAAGGATGTAGTAGAAATTCATCTCACATCGAGTCATATCCCAATGACAGGTATATTAAGGGTGAAATAAGAATAATTTGTCTCTTCTGAGTAGAAGATATTTGTTATCATTCACAGAAACTAGTGAAAACTGCTAACGATTTCAGTGCTTTGAGAATAAATGTTTCATTGTAAATTATTCAGCTAAATATAGGTTGTAAGTTTTGACAAGATTTTAGACGTCACTGGTCATGTTTTCTAGAAATTTAGTTTGAAGAAACTGTGAACTATATTAGAGTGCGATAATCTGACCAGTAGGGGTATTATAGTAGATCGTCAACATAAGAAGGGTTGTGTAAACAAGTAAAAACAAGGTGAAGGTTATTTTAAATGTGACGTTAACATGATAGTAAAAGAGACATCATTAAGACTGTAATAATGAAGACCGTAGGACATAAAAAGTCAGGTCAACCCAACAGTTAATGGGACATATGAGATATTGGAACAGTGGAAAAAAAAGGTAAGGAGAGCCTGATACATAAAAAAAGTTAAAAATTAGATTAAACCACACACAAAAAAGAAGGAGAAACACGAGAAATCGAATGTGACACTATCGTTATAGAAATTTTACTTGTCAGAGGAAAATAAGAAACAGAAATACAATCGATAAAGCAATATAAACAACGATGAAAGTTCAAACGAGTGATATCTTGGTACCTTCATCATATCGTTGTTTCAAAATTCTGAGCAGTGACTGAGCTGTAGCGGTCAGCGACCTAAAGCTTTCTCCTAGCGTCAGAGCTAGCTACCCAGAGCTGACTGCTCGCGTCAGGGCTAGCTACCCAGAGCTGACTGCTCACATTAGGACCAGCTACCCAGAGCTGCCAAGACCCTTCTCCGACTCCAGGTGGTAATATTGGACAACATGCTGCAGCAAGGCAGACTGGTTAAGGAGAAGGGGACGAAGAGGGAAGGCAACCCGGTACCCACAAATGTCATGATAAAGTCACATGTGTCGGACCGAAAGGTGCAAATATCACTGTAAAGATGTAAACTACGACACAACGCATTGCGCTTTCCTATATTACATCTGCTACTTGTACAGCCATTTTCAGGGCTTCGTAGTGGGAGTTTGAGAATGAATTAGAGAAGAAGAAATATCGGTTTTGTTAGACATTGATGTAGAGCATACTATTTATATATTCTTTACAAAACAATTGTAGTAGAAATGAAGTAGCCTTAGCTGAACAACAATAGAGACTTCGTGAACTTACAGAGGGTGAACGTATACCAAATAAGGCACAACAAGTAAATTCAACCAACAAAACCAACACAACTCCGAGGAGTCCTCTAAGAGAAATGCTGTACAAGATGAAACGCTAGCCATCAGAGACTCAAGAGCGGAAATAAAGACGACGGTTCTAGCTTGAAATCCACGAACTGCTGCTATAATATGTTGGTAATATTGAATTTTAAAACTATAATTACTGAAGTCTACGGTAAGGATTTATTGTGATGAGGAACAAAGGCAGTCTGCCTCTACAATCATCACGCACTTACTAGCCACTAGATTTTCATTTCAATTCTGGTAGAAAAAAAACCTACACGTTACATATGTTTCTAATGCGTGTCCTCGTGGTCGGATAATAGCCATTCAAACTGCTCTTCCTTTCGCTCAAGAATATAATGGATAATTAACAAAATCAATATGCACATGCAATAATCTAAGAATGACATATTCGTAGAGCTAGTATTATGACATTAATTGGTTAATTTTCATGCCATATACCTGGACGATTTGAAATGTTTTACTTTCAGGGCCAACACTATGACAACAGTGATCAGAGCCACGTGACACTGACAAGAGAAACTAATCTCTAATGAAGTGACTGAAGAGGCAAGTAGTGGCGGGCGTCTGGAATGTGACGCATACGCACAGCAGACAGTAAAATGGTGACCTACATAGAAATAGTGTGGAAGAAATGTGCTGTGACTGAATTCCTGACAGTAAAAGATTGTGTACCAAACAACATGCATCGAAGAACGATTGCGCTATTTAGTGAAGTTTTTATAGATGCCAGTAATGTCAAGAGGTGGGCACGGACTATAAAAGACGGCAATCCAGCAGCGACGAACCTGCGTGACAACGCTCGCAGCGGACGACTGGTCACGGCTGTGGATGCAGAGCCAATCACCGTGTCAAGCGGAAAGATGCTGCTGCAATGCTAATGCTTTCGACTGAGCGAGTCCATCACATTATCCATGCTCTACTCGTGTATAGGAAACTGTGTGAGAGATGGATCCTGTGCATGCTCATACCGAATATAAAACAACGTCGACAGAAGATGTGTCAGCAACTTCTGACCCGTATGAACAGGAAGACGACGCTTTTATCCGCCTAATTTTCATTGTTGTTGAGTCATGATAACACCAGTATGACCCAGAAAACAAACGTTAGTCTATATTCTATAGAGTACAGGCATAATAATTCAACAAACGTTAGTCTATATTCTATAGAGTACAGGCATAATAATTCAACAAACGTTAGTCTATATTCTATAGAGTACAGGCATAATAATTCAACAAACGTTAGTCTATATTCTATAGAGTACAGGCATAATAATTCAACAAACGTTAGTCTATATTCTATAGAGTACAGGCATAATAATTCAACAAACGTTAGTCTATATTCTATAGAATACAGGCATAATAATTCAACAAACGTTAGTCTATATTCTATAGAGTACAGGCATAATAATTGACCTATCCGAAAAAAATTCAAGGTTGTCACCTCGGCAGTAAAAGTGATGATGACATTCATTTGGGGCTGCGTAGGCGTAATCTGATTTTTGGCCAGAATGCCCGCCTCCGTCGCTGTCATCTTCAGGACCTCCGTGATGTCTTGTGTCCATCTGCTTCTCGGTCTGCCTCTGCTCCGCCTTCCAGGAACCATACCCTCCGATATTGTTCTCTCTATGCCATTATGGTGTTTGATGTGACCAAAATATTTCAGTTTTCTGGATAAGATGTTGTTTACTAACCAATGTTCGTCGATGTCAAGCTCTTTTAGTATATTTCCATTTTTGCGTTTCGCCACTCATGGTATTTTGAGCACCCTCCTGTAGTATTTCATTTCAAAACAGTCAATCATTTTCTTAAGTGTCTGTGTGGCGGTACACGTTTCACATCCGTACGTTGCCACCGAGAAGATGCAAGTTCGTAGAATTTTTGTGTTCGTCATTTTATTAGAGTTCTGCCACAGATTCTTCATCTTATTCAACCTCTGCCTGGCCATAGCCATTCTCCTTCTCACTTCCTTCAGGCAATCTCCATTGCTGCTTATGATTGAGCCAAGGTACTCAAAACGTGTGCCATTCTCAATCTCCTGTTGCTCCAGGATAACTTTAGGTTTGAATGTTGTCTTGTCTGTACTCATTATCTTGGTTTTGCTTATATTCAGGTACATATTCTGGTCTTCGCTGTGTTATTTTACAGATAGAATAATCTGTTCCAGCCCCACAGTGTTCCTTGATAGGACAACTGTGTCATCGGCATATCTCAGCTCTAGTATCTCGTTTCCGCCGATTGTTAATGGCTCGAACTTGTCATAATTTTCATCGTTCTTAACGTTCCTCATTATTGATTCGACAAATATATTGAACAAATATGGGGAGAGTATGCATTCTTGTCTAAGGCCCATTTTAAACCTCGAACCAGTCTGACGTTTCTCCGGCAATTCGGACCGCTGCTTGTTGTTCCTGATATAAAGATTCGATCAACTGGATCAAGTGCAATGAGAACCCAATTTCTCTCATTATTTCCCACAACCCCTTGGTGTTGTAAACAATCGAATGCCTTCGTGTAATCTATGAAGCAAGTATGTACGTCAACATTGTACTCTCTGCATTTTTCAATAATATTTCTTATGTTGAGGATGTGATCCCTCGTGCCTCACCCTTTTCTGAAACCTGCCTGTGCCTCATGCACCTTCTCATTGAGCTTGTTTTCTAGCCTCTTCATGATCATCCGAAGGAGGATTTTGCTGGCATGACTTATTAAAACGATGGTTCGGTAATTGGTACACTGCTTCATATCGCCTTTTTGGGGAAGCGGTATTTATATACAGATCTTGTCCATGCTCTCGGCCATATTGCACTGAGCCATACCTTTCTACATAATGCGTGGTAGGTGCGGACACTGGCTTCTACTCCTGCCTGAATAAATTCACTGTGTATATCATCGCAACCTGGTGATTTGCATTTCTTCAACCCTGGGATTGGGGAACGGACCTCTGCTATAGTAGGTTCCGGCTCTGGTTCTGGTACTTAAGGTGTTATGTTAGGGCCTCTTCCGATGTTGTCATACATTTTATTGCAATACTCCTTCCATCTTGCCAGTAAATCCTTGTTTCCGTTAGTGCCCTGCCATCTTTATCGTGAATGACACGCAATGCGGGTTTGAATTCACCAGTTAGTTTTTTTTATTTCTGTGAAGGCGTCTCCTTCTTTCCCTTGTTTCTGTAATTCTTCAATTCTGCTACACGTATCCAATATATGTTGTTTTTTGTCCTTCCGGATCTCTCTTCTGATTTTTCTTGTGCTGTTTCTGTAGGTGTCTTTACTGTGCTATATATATATATTTCACAGATGATGTGTTTATCTTAACCTCGACTGATGTCCAGAAGGGCGGCAATTTCGTTCACAGTCAATCTGCGATTTTCTTTTACGAGGCGATCAACGGCTGCAATCGACTCTAGGGATCACTACTCGGTGTGCCTGATGATGGTCATGAACAGTCTGTCACAGAACATACTCCGTTTTTGGAAGTCCCTACTCCACTCATGTCCTTGCTGGAGTGAAAGACATGCATCACCATACAGAGCCTTCATTTGCCGAAGAATTTCTATAGGTTTCACCCTTTCGCTGCTCAAAACACAAATAACAGAACATGTCTCCTCTTTGATGTATGTCAATGATGGGGTGAACTTTATGTGAGTGGAATTATGATGTCATGTTTTTCGTCTTTAATGTAATGGAACGTGCAGGGCGCTTTTGAAATCTATAACAGCCTTAACAAGGTACATTACGTATGCATAGATTTACTAATTTCTATCCTTCTTCTGCTTCTTCTTCGTTCGATCTCAATCTCCCACTACCAAACCCTGAAAGTGATTAAGTAGCAGAATGTAGTTCAGAGAACGGAATGCGTTGTGTCGTAGTTTTACAGCTTGGCTGCGATATTTGCACCTTTCGGTCCAACACATCCGACTTCAGCAAACATTTTTTTAGTATCGGGTTAGCATTCCCTCTTTGATCTCTTCTCCTTAGCCAGTCTGCCCTACTGCAGCCTGTTATCCAGGATCACCGCGTGGAGGTGTAGAAGGGTCTTGGCAGCTATGGTTCGCTGGCCCTGACGCTAGCAGTCAGCTATGGGTGGCTGACCACTGCAGCTTATGCGCTGCTCAGCAACTTGATCCCACTAATTTCTATCCAACTTGTATGGTTTTTATTTGAAGCCCCCTAGTAAATATATATATGTATGGTCATGTACCAACCAACACCAGGCACAGCATATAAACAACCAGTGGTAACAATATTAGAACAGAAATTACAAGGTGTTGATAAATGTATCTACCACGAAAGTGCGGTGCGAGATCAGTGAGTATTGCTGATGAGATGGCTGATCAAATAGCAAAGGCCAGCACAGCTTTTGGCCGACTGCGCTCAACAGTTTTGGAAAATAAAGGAATAAGCGTAATGACTACGCTGAAGGTCAACTATGTCGCCATTCTTTCCACCTTGCTCTACACGGTGAGAACTGGGCTCTTTTCGCTGGAGATTTCAGGAGACGGAATCCGTTCCACGTGATCTGTCTGAGGCACATACTGCATCTTCCCTGGTATGACCATATCACATATAATGAAGTGCTATCAAGAGCCAATATGCCCCTAATTCATGACATTTTTCCAAAAGCCCAACTGAAATGAATTGGCAACGTTCATTGAATGTAAAGCAAAGGACTTTCAAAGTGCTCATGTCGGGTGAACTGAGTGAAGGAGAACGAACAGAAGGACGTACAAAAACATATGTTTCCAGGACGGTATGAAAGAGTCAATAAGTGCTGTTAAATAGATTTTAACACCTGGGGAAAACCTGGTTCAAATTCGTTCAACCTTAAATGATGCACAAACGGCCCTGCCCAGAATAGACTGGCAATCATGGTCTAGAGTAAAGAGTATTTTTTTATTTGATGCGTTCGCCTTATTTCTCAATTCCCCAAGGCGGTGTGCGTTACACTGTAGTTTTTACTTTGCGCCTGTCGGCCTAGTGCATCCGACTTCAGTATGTATAGCAGAAGGTATATATGTGGCAGCTGTGGATTATGTTTGCCAGTGAAACCATAGAACTGGCAGCGCTCGTATTGGCTTGATCAGTTATGAGCGCACCCACATACTCAAGGATGCAGTTTGATATTTATTGATATCGACGATCTTCATCGATGGGCGAATTATTATTTAACTCGTATTTATTAAAATGTATATATATCGTGAAAATTATACAATTATTGTCACATCTATCTATCTATCTATCTATCTATCTATCTATCTATCTATCTATCTATCTATCTATCTATCTATCTATCTATCTATCTATCTATCTATCTATCTATCTATCTATCTATCTATCTATCTATCTATCTATCTATCTATCTATCTATATATATATATATATATATCTATCTATCTATCTATCTATCTATCTATCTATATATCTATCTATCTATTTATATATATATCTATTTATCTATCTATGTATCTATCTATCTATCTATCTATATAGCTATCTATCTATCTATCTATCTATCTATCTATCTATCTATCTATCTATATATATCTATCTATCTATCTTTCTATCTATCTATCTATTTATATATATATATATATATATATATTTATATATATCTGTCTAATATATATAGATATATATATATATATATATATATATATATATATATATATATACATATATATATATATATATATATATATATATATACACAAACACACACGTGCTAATTGCATACATGTCTCATATTCAGATGCATTTTGTCCTACACGTAGACCAGCAGTCCCCCGAACAACACACGTATTTGAGAGAACACAAACATTAATAAGTAAACGACGCTGATTACCAAAAACTCAGAAAACATCAAAGACCTGCATTGTTTTTCTTATCCTGTCTCAATCTTTACATGTAACTAACTATACGATGACGCAAGACCTAGCCAAAGCAAGAGGTCTTTGCGGAGAGCAGAGTTAACTATATGAGACGAGATGTAATAGAACGAAACAAGAGCTAAGAACACAAGCCAATTTAGATTATCGACAGCGGAGTTAGTGTGTTGGGAGAGGGGGAGGTTTGATAACCTTTAACCTCATTCTGTCCTACGCTTCCTTTCCAAATGCCTCCTATCACGGCTCTATATCCTTTCGTTCTTATCTCATTTTTTTTTCCCTTTTCCAGTTTTAAAGTTCAATCCGTTAAAATGGCATTTTACGTTTTTCATTACTCTTTCTCTTTTAATGCTAGGAAGCAGCAATTGCGAAGTTCTTAGAAGGAGCTATGTATCGATCTGACCTTCGACCACCTGGCCATGTCGGAGAGTTGTATCCGTATATCAAACCCTGATTTATCATCCTGTCAACATGTTTTGTGTGCCTTGAAACCTTTACTTGTCACATTCCAAAGCGATGGAAATTTATTGTGCATTCTAGATATGTCGCAGTTGACTTTTCAGTAGGGAACATTAATTGGCATCATTAAAACTGAATCTGTAATATTGTATCAAACCGACAAATTGGAAAGTTTTCTGTTGTTTGATTACAGCTGCCAAGTTTTTTTAATTCTAGACTATGCTAAATTTGATCTGCCAGGTGCAGCTTAAGTAGGCTCTTGTTGAGCTAGAATGGTTAACGACATTGTTATTTATGTGTGGACATTTTGCTATTTGGTCTTCCAAAACAGATGTCTTGGTCGCGCATGCATTGCGGTAGTTTCAGGTATAGACACGAACGTAGTTCGCGTCAAGACAAAACAAATATAGCTGGAGATTAGTGATTGAAGAAATATAATATAATATAAATGCAAGTGATTGAATGGAGAGTTTAAGTAGCAATGAAATGAAGAGAATTAGTAGCGACGGATTGGAGAAATATAGTAGCAATGGGATGGAGAGATATGGTACTGATGGATTTGGAAGATTCAAAAGTGATAGATTTGGGTAGACATAGTAGACATGAACTTGTAAGATACAGTACAGAAGGACTGGGTAGGTATAGTAGAGGTGTACTGGGAAGATTCAGATGTGAAAGATTGGAGAGATATACTTAACTAAACTTATTTATACTGGTTAAGAAGACTTTACAGAATATGTATGCAGCCAGTGTCTTGAAGGGTGGTGTAACCGATGTGCGAGTTCATCTTATTAACTTTAAACACTAGAGATGGGGACGGCGTGGCCTAGTGGTTAAGTGACACAGCTCACAACCCAAAGGTGCTGTGTTCAATCTCCATCACAGCACCGACCGTTACCTTGGGGAAGCAAACCCTTAGAAAATGCAGGAGGAAACAGACCCTTGCATAAAATGCATGCTGAAGTCGGATGCATTGGGCCGACAGGCGCAAAATAAAAACAAACAGTGCAACGCACACCGCCTTGGGGAATAGAGAAAAAAGGCGAACGCAAAAAAAAACAAAAACACTAGAGATAAGTAGACCCGCAGTCAGTTAGTCGCCATCTATAGCTGCTCTTAATAAACCCCCTGGGGAAAGGTACAAATAACTTCAATATATTTTTAACTTTAATGTTTTCCGCGCAGCGGCCATTAAGTCTACTCTTTTCGATTTCCAACTGCCAAGTAATTTTTAATGTGCTGACACTGCACACCGGAGTCCGATCTCACTACCCAGAGGTCAGGGGAATTTTTTACCAGAAGATCCATGTGAATTAAATTTCCGTCTCCACCGAACCCGGGGCCTCCGGCACTCAAGGCGGACACCTTACCTCGAGACCAGTCAGTTTCACTTTATAGTAATGATAGATTGGAGAGATATAGTGGTGATAGATTCGAGACTAGTGATGAATTGTGGAGATTCAGTCGTGATAAATTGAACAGACGTAGTAGTAATAGATTGGAGGAAACATAGTAGTGATAGATTGAGGGAATTCATGACATGCCAATCCTGGGACACATATACACTGCGTCCTTGGTGAATACTAGGGAGATGCATCCATATTATCTCCTTCAATATTTAATGATGCCTTTATGTGTACATACTTTATACGAACTGCAAGTGAGAAATACGTGTTTGTTTGTTCGGAAGACATTGGGTTGTCAAGAGTTGACATATCTTCTTCTTCTTCTTCTTCTGCGTACACAGTCAGACAGTAACCATTATTTTTTCGAAAAAAGCGGCGGTCATCCTGAGACTCTCGCCACTACCATAGAGCTTGTCTTGCAGTTCCACTGGCAATGGCCACATCTGCTCTCTCTGATCCTCGTATGTCGGGCAGTTCTGCAGCAGATGTTCAGTGGTCATTTTACCAGTACCGCACGGGCATTCGTCGGTACACCCTATCTTCAATTTGTTGAATAGGTGGTACCTCAGTCTGTTGTGGCCAGTGCGAAGTCTGAAGACAACGACCTGCTCTCTTCGGTTCAACTGGTAATAGGCATCGTTTTTGGTGTAACCAGTATGTTCGGTTTCCCATTTGGTCTATACCTGGCTTTGAAAAGCCGTTTTGACTCTTCGTACGTCATACTAGTATCTGTTTGTGGTAGCCTTGCACCTTCTTTTGCCAGTCTGTCTGCCTCCTCGTTGCCTTGGATGTTGCAGTGTGACGGAACCCACTGTACCACTACCCTTTTTGGTGCGGACTGCTGGCACAGTTTGCAGAGTGCTGCTCTTAGGTCATTAAGCTCAGTGTTTTTCTGGCTTTTTAGCGCTGTGACTACGGCGAGAGCATCTGTCAGCAGGACTATATGGCTCTCATTTTCACTGTGCGTTACCATTTCTTCCACTGCCGCCCTCAGTGCCTCTGCCTCCGCTCTGAAATTGCTTGTGTACTTACCAGTAGCGAGTGACAGTGTTATTTTTCTGCCATTTGGTAGGTTCAGGAATGCTCCTGCCCCTCCGTTCTGTGTAGTGTTTGTTACAGAACCGTCGGTGTATGCATGGGTCCAGTCCATGCTTGGGTAGCTTTTCGTTATGAAGCTTAGGGTAGTGTCTCTCCTTTCTTTTTCAGTCTGGCAGTTTTTGTTTGCAATACCTGGTATATTTTCTACCACCTCTGGAAATATATCCTGCCTCCAAGTAGGTTTTCGTTGGGTAGTGATGGGTTTTGGTGTTGTTAGTGCGTTTATGGGATCTTCGTGCATCTTTGCTTTGGCTGTTTCTGCAAAGTTTCTCCGCTTTAGTTTTCCAGTTCCCAAATTGTTTAGTCTCTGGTACATTGGGTGGTCCGTCAGTCTTCGGAATTTCTATGACTGCAGCTGGGCTCTGCAGTCTCTTCTGTCGGTCATGGATTGCAGTTTTGTAATCTTTTCTAGATCTACAATTGGCGTTGACTTCATGCCACCTGTTATAATTCTCATGGCTTGGTTTTGAAGTTTGTTAACTTTATCGAAGTTCGCCTTCGCTGCTGTTGTCCATGCCGCAATGCCATACTCGAGAACTGGTCTCACTCTTCCAGTGTACAGTTTCTTTAGTATGCCTTCGTCTGCTCCCCAGCTTGTGCCAGCAAGTTTCCTCATGATCGCCATTCTTTCTCTGGCTTTCATTCGGTTTCTCTCAATCTGACTTTTCCATGTCATGCGCCGATCAAATGTGACTCCCAGATAGGTTGGGTTGTCGTTTGGCTGCAGGATTTTGCCATTTAGGCTTAATTTGGTACTTTGGGGTTTTAATGAGAGCGAGAATATTGTGCACGTGGTTTTCTCCTCGTTTATTTTGACCAAACATGAGTTCGCCCACTCTTCCAGCGATGTTAGGGCCGTCTGCATCCGATTTCTTGCTATGGTGAGATTCTTTTCAGAGGTCCACATAGCCAGATCGTCTGCAAACATTGAGCTATGGACTCTTCTTGGTATATTCTCTGTAATATCGTTTATATATACCAGGAAGAGTGTGGGTGACAATACTCCCCCTTGGGGTAAAGAGTTGACAGATCAAAACTAAAAGGATTGTATCACCAATACCATCATCATCATCACGCGCCTTCCTTTACATGGTCGGGTTCAATTCCAGTTCTCAGTTTCTCGCACACTATCGAACGTTTTGCCTTATATCCCATGTTCTGTGAATCGCGTTCCTTAGTTCTTACCAATTCGTTGTCTTTAAAATCAGTTCGGTTTTTGTCACCATGCACTGTCTGCATTCTACGATGGATGTCAACTGGTCGACATCCTTCAGCTGTTAGAAACACAGCTCCCTGATAAACTGTAGACGGATTATGTATCACACCCGTCATATTTTCAACGGTCTGTTGAGAAAACTATGAGTTGGAGGATAATGAAATTTTGCAAAATTCACGGTTGGTGTGTGTTGTTTACACAAGGTGACGTCACCATGCGCTTCGTACGTATGTTCATTTGTTGCAGTTAGGTCCGGTATCATTTGAACACGCCTTATAATATATATAAAATCTAGAATGTGTAAAGGGTATGTTGTCCGGAGCAACGATCGGCAAACAAGACATGAGAGAAGATTTTGTGACAGCATGATAAGGTGGCTTAGAAAACAATTTCAGCAGAGAAGAAAAGGAAAAAAAGCGAGGCTGGCCAATGCGCAAGGTAGCTACAGCACTCACAAAGACCATAATATTGTTAGCACTCAGAAAACGTGTACAAACTACATAACAGAAGAGAAAGGGTGGTAGTAGACAATTCAGAATCGAATAACGAACATTCAGGTAACGACCGGCCGAAAGAAAGACAGTTTACCGGACAGCCTGAAAGCAGCAGAGAAAATACGTGTTTAATGTAATGTTTTATAAATATCTGGCCGTGGGGGAAGACGATCGCCGTTTAGTGATCATGTTTGAAAAAGAAAGACTAGAATCTTTGTTTCATTTCGAAATTGTTTCTTCGTTCTTCACGATATCTGTCAGACTCTCGATTAGATAAATTAAACAGATACGTTGTTGTCCACTTTGTGTTACGTAAGATTCAAGGGTGCGGTTGACCTTAGCGTTTATCATTACACACCGTCCAGTGTGTTTATACGTTAGAACTAGACTAAGAGACTTTAAATATTGGTCAAAACACCCTCGACAGCTCACAGCCTAAGACATCAATTTCACATGTATTTAGAATACTCCATAATTACTTGCGGATAATCTGTACTAGAACGGTGTAAATCTTTGATCTAATTAAATGAGCTTTATCAATCGGTCGTCTGAATTACCTTCAGACTCAAATGCAATTAGAAGAATTAGTGCTACAAACTTTAGATAATAACAAAAAGTCGGTGGCCCTGGACATGACACGTAACTGTATTAGCAACAGTTGAAACAGATGAGAGCGACAGACTCAGAGAATCTGTGTCCTGTTGATCTATAGCCAGAGTTTTAGGTAATCGGAAGTGGGTAATTGATTGACGTTTTTCAAACGGTTGTTGCTATGTTTAACTTTCTTTTATTATAGGAAATAAGTGTCCCGAAATCCGTTTCTTTTACATCATCAATAGATCCAAACATTTCAGCGTCCTGACGAGCACAGGTCCTCGAACAATAACCTTTAAGTTGTTCTGTTCCTTACGATTCTCTATAATATAAACAATGCCTGTCCTACATCCCTTTACCATCCTGTCTAATATAAACAAAGACTGTCCTACATCCCTTTACCATCCTCTCTAATATAAACAATGACTGTCCTAGTTCCCTTTACCATCATCTCTAATATAAACAATGACTCTCGTACATCCCTTTACCATGACAGTATGTCAAACAAAACATGATAATACACGAACCAATGATTCTACGCACTAACATGTGCCACTACACGTACATGCACATTAAATAAAAATATACATAATTAAAAGACATATACATGCATACAGACACATATACATATATGAGGATGCAGAAATATATGTACGAGTATAAGCATACTGATAATAAAAGAAAGAGGGAGAACTTCTGACCGTTACCTGGATTTTGCTATATGCCTTTCCTAATGTGGTAACCGAGGCATATACTGTCAGCTTTTGGCTTCATCACATTAGCAACTTAGCTTTATTTATTACCTCGTTTAAACATTACAAACTGCGATAGACATAGCCGTGACCAGCAGCAAGTGAATATATATCTTATATTTCACCATGTTTACCAAATAATAATAATAGATGTCCATCCTTGTCGATAAGGACTGCCGCATCATCCTTGTCACAGATGTCCCTGCTGTGAATGGATGCGCGTGTGGCTGAACAGGCCAATGCGGGCACGAAAACATCTGCTTCAAAGCGGGCTCATGAGGTCTGTAGACGGAAGTGGTGTTTCCGCTGTTCATGATTTCCGGGTCTCGCGTCTCCTCTGGGCTTTCACAACTCGTTGGTTCTCGTCGCCAGCCACACAAGCTCTGATCGAGCTTCTCCAGTCAGATTTCTTTTGTGCAACACATTCCCAGGTAGGGATATCTATCTGGTAACTTTTCAGTGAGTCCCTCAGACTGTCTTTAAAACGTTTCCATTGGCGTTCTTTCTCTCGCCATTTCTCTCTCAGCGCCCCGCAGAGGAGTTTTTTAGGAGCCGTTCGTCTGACATAAGGACGAGCTGTACGGCTAATTCCAGTTATGTCCCATCTAGCAGTGCATGGATGCTGGACATGTCAGCCCTCGAGAGAACCTCGATGTCATTAACATGAACTTGCCATCGGATGTGGAACATTCGTCTCAGGCAACCTATGTGGTAGTGGTTTAACCTCCTTGCATGTCCAGAGTATACAGTCCAGCTTTCGCTGGCGTAGAGTAGAGCTGGAATAATGGTGGCACGGTAGACTTTGAGTCCGGCCCCGATACTGACACCACGACGTTCTCTCACCATCTAGCGCACTATACCAAAGGATGTGCTGGCCCTTGCTAATCTGCTTGCCCCTTCATCATCGATCATGACAGACCCCGACAGCGCGCCGCCCAGACACGCGAATCCGTCCATGACACTCAACTTTCACCCGCCTACCGCAGTCTCTAGTTCCGTGGTAAGCCCGAAGCTGGTTAGTTCATGACCTGTTTTCTTGGCATGTATGATCAGATCAAAATTGTCGCATGCGGTAGAGAACCGGTCCACTCCCACCAGCACGTTCAGCCCTGAGTTGCTGTTCAGAGCCCAGTCGTCAGCAAACACAAGTTCTCAGATTATGTCTCCAGCCACTTCTGGGATTGAGTAGCCAGCCATCCGTGAAGTAATGTATGGGTATGCCAAACTCCAATTATCTGAAGGCGTCTGACATCGTTGCCGCGAACATCAAGCTGAACAGGGCCCGTCTACGCCTTATTCTGTCCCTCACTATACAAGTTTTAGAGTTTTCTCTACAATACACTACGCCAGCACACATGCCCCCGTGTAGCCGTTTCAGCATAGCCATAAACCTGTTGGGGCAGCAATACTTTGAAATAATCATCGACAGCCCTCCACCATTTATCTCATCAAATGTCCCTGTGACATCAATAAACGTGGTGTTTAGGGTCTGGTTTTGTTCCTGACACTTCTCTTGTAATTGTCGAGCGGCAAAGATCATGTCCATTGTTCCTTTTCCTGCTCTGAATCTACTTTGCCTTTCTGAGAGGTTGTGGCTTTGTTCAAGGTGTTTGTTGAGCTGGATTAGCAGCAAGGGTGCTAGGATCTTGCCAGCTGCGGAGAACAGCCTTGACCGTCGCACTCCCACCGGCCCGGCTCTTTTCCTGTATATGTAAACCATTAAAGCGTCCATTAGATCCTGCGGAATTACTCCTCAAACTCAGATTTACATCGGTTGTGGAAGCTGATAATACATTTAACCAAGGCGGCATCGGAACTCCCAGGTACACAATAAATTCTCAAGACCAGGGGAAAGAGATGTTGAAGGAGAAAACAGGAACAAATGCGCACGAAAATAAATACATCAACGCCCAATCCCAGGGATGACAGAGAAGGTAAGGGCAGTCGAGAAAATGAGGCACGCGCTCACACCTTACTGTCTGCATCCAAACCCTTCACTAGATGTTTTGAGAATGTCTTGCATCTGGAACACGTTCGGTCAGAACGAGGGAGCGAGGAAGACCCTGCGCACATCACCCTCGTTATAAACAAATTGCGCAACTCACGAGATCACCCTACATATCACACCCTGACCAGAAAATCGCAGCTGGCAGGGATCCAAAACTACAGCGGCGGAACGAGCAGAAAATGATCATTAAAACTACCCATAACGTTTGCAACATGGAATGTCCGCACGCCACTGGACAACTCCGAAACGACCATAACGACGGACAGCACTGATCACTAGGGAACTTGCTACATGCAACATCCCCCCCCCCCCACCCCGCCCTGAGGGAGACACGACTGACGACTGGCAGAGGAAGGGCAGATTACAGAGGAAGGTTTCATATCTCTCCAATCTTTCACAATTGTATCTTCCTAGTACATCTCTACTATACCTACCCAGTCCTTCTGTACTGTTTCTTACAAGTTCATGTCTACTATGTTTACCCAAATCTATCACTTTTGTATCTTCCCAATCCATCAATACCATATATCTCCATCCCATTGCTACTATATTTCTCCAATCCGTAGCTACTAAATCTCTCCAAATCATGGCTACTAAAACTCTCTATGCTTTCTTCTAGAGCGGTCGAAGCAAAAAAGAACGCCGTGCAGTTGAAGTTAGCTTTGCCATCAAGACCAACATGGTCGACAAGCCATGATTGCCGACAGAAACATATTCGGCATGTACAAAGCGATGTTTCCTTTCCATTTTTATAATGTTAAAGTTATTTTGTATTACGCGAAATCCGATTTCCTACTCTTCTGTGTTCATCGACAGACGATTGCACTTAAAATAAATATGATATTTTGTGATATTATAATTCTTCTTGTATTTTAATAGCATTAAACAAATTTAACTTCCTTTATAAACGCAGAAAACTGCAGAATTGGAAAAAAAAAAAGCAAAACTTTAAAGTGCAAATGTTATCTCTCTGCCCCCCCTCCCCCCCCCCCCCCACCCAAATAAATAAATAATAATAATTAAGGTTTCACAAACATACAGGGGACAGCAATAAATGAAAATAACGCTGGTAATGGATGCTGGGGATGTCCACGACATTGCGATCATATGACGTACCTTTAGCAGGAAGAGACAGTTTGATTTGTTTTATTCTGTGTTACTCCATGATGTTTAGTCTAAGTTCGTTGCCCATCGCAAGCACGAGTGCGACATCATCAGATGGTTTTGTATTGATGATGTAACTTGAGCTTGAACTATAGTAATAAATAAACTGTGATGTTTTTCATCCTCACTCTCTCGTCTCAAGCTGGCTTGGACCAGTGGCAAGAAGAACACTCTAGCCGACGTGAGGTAACATACACTCTGGTCTTACCTCCCTCAAGACATCAAGTCGCTTGAATTGTACGGAATAAAATCGCCCACCCTTGGTGTCATCGCTATGTGAGGCGAGTGCAGTGCCTTCCCTCCCAACTACATTGATGACTTACGAAGTGTAGAACCAACACTCAAGCTGGTTTCTTAACACAACTGCGCCAATGCAATCGTCCTTCTTGTGGTGGCAGTTTCTTTAGTTATTTGATTTTCATGATGATGTTGCTAGTCCAAGACACAGTTATCTTAACTCGACTATCTCAACATACATGTGAGATGGATGTGACCTTATTCTTTATTCGATTTATTCCACATGAATGGAAACCGTTTGACATATGGTCTGAACACCCTACACACATTCGTTTACAATTATGTGTATGTCATTATCTCGCTCTCTTTCTCTTTCTGTGTCCATCTTTGTCTTTCTCGCTTTTTTGTTTTCACTCTCTCACCTACCCAACCCCCCCCCCCCCCTCTCTCTCTCTCTCTGTCTCTTTCTCTCTCTGTCTCCGTCTTTTTTCTCTCATTTTCAGTCCATGTCGCAATTGTCAATCACCAATTCATAATATATTCCACTGCTCTCAGAATATCTGTATATGCTGTATAGGCCTACATGTCTGAGTGCATGTGTCCAAACGTGCGTTCTTGTTCGTTACGTAGTTGTCGGTTTTTCACATAATTTCCCTTCCGTTTCATGGATTGATAAAACATCTCACGTGCAGATAAATCGATTTTGGTTTCGACATTAAACGCTCAATGTATTAATTTTTTTTGCTGCTTTCATTTAGAACTAAATGTTATCAGTGTAGATTAATCAGATACTTTCAGTTACACTGTTCCAGCATGCTATGGCCACAGCGGAAAAAAATGTAACTTTCGGTTGAACCAACGGTTCTACTACGAAACTGGTTTCATCTTATTATTGTTAACTATTGACCGTAGATATTCAGAATGCATACAATTTTCCTCAAATGTGACCATTTTATCTCATCCCATGCTTCTTGTCTGCATAGATCAGTTATGAATATCTCTTAAACTCTGCCAATCGTATAGCCATGCCCAAATTCAGTCATTCCTGTCTCTTGCATAATTCCGTTGCACTTTCAAGTTTCTTTGCAAACTTGCATATTTTCTTCATCACAAATCTACACATAATAAAGCAAATGCCTGTCTTTTTCATTATTATTGCATTTCCTACAAACGCGACGCATCAAAAGTCTCTTATAATAATATGTTGTCCTTTTCATTGAAATCATTTCTTTACTTTCCTTCAGCGACCTCAGCTTTCAGATGTTGACAGAACCTTCTTGCCAAATAACATTCCGTCACTCAACTAAATTATATAATGTTACCAATATTTATTGTCTACATACCACACGTCTCCCTAGTTATATTGTCGGATGTTACCAAGACGTGATTGTCAACACACCTCCCGTCATCCTGGTATAACCAACTGATGATTCTAAGAAGCGATTTTTAACACACCATCATTCACTCTGGAAATACCATCTTATGTTTCTAGAACATGA
Source organism: Ariolimax columbianus (assembly GCA_036924085.1). Classification (NCBI taxonomy): domain Eukaryota; kingdom Metazoa; phylum Mollusca; class Gastropoda; order Stylommatophora; family Arionidae; genus Ariolimax; species Ariolimax columbianus. The sequence continues at coordinate 40,763,971 of JAVGWX010000004.1, read as the reverse complement.
TTGTTAATACAAAACTCGAACACCCTGCTAACACCATCTGATGTTTCTAGGACGTGAATGTCAACGCACCCTCCATCACTCTGGTAACATCATCCGATGTTTCTAGAACGTGATTGTCAACACGCCATCCATCACTCTGGTAACATCATCCGATGTTTCTAGAACGTGATTGTCAACACGCCATCCATCACTCTGGTAACATCATCCGATGTTTCTAGAACGTGATTGTCAACACGCCATCCATCGCTCTGGTAACATCATCCGATGTTTCTAGGACGTGATTGTCAACACACCATCCTTGACTTACATGACGCTTCAGGATTAGTCTGTCAACACGTCATCACTCACTCTGATAATGTTATCTGAAGGATCTATTGGATTCAGTATAGATAATTGATTAGATCTTGTCTAACGAGAATATAAAATAATTAACGCTCATCCACTTTCGATGTCGGGAACTGCTTTTACATCACTAAAATTGATATAGACAGAATGTTTTAATCTTGTGCAGGTCGTAAATGTGATTACATTTTATTATGTATGTAAACATGCGTAGCAATACTGACTGTCTAAGTGCAGTTTTTCTCATGCATATCTATATACTGTTGCTTTGCCACATTTTTTCGTCTTACGACACGAGAAGCTGCCATTAAATATTGTTTGGCTCACAGGATGCAAAACTCAAACCCGTGATAGACGTTCGAAGTTCCTCGTCATTTATATACGCTACAAGAGCATTCCCTTGTCCTTGAATGTACTGGAGTAAGCAGCATACGCTGCAAGAGCATTCCATTCCCCTTAAATGTACTGGAGTAAATATAAATACGCTACAAGAATATTCCCTTGTCCCTGAATGTACTAAAGTAACCATAGTACCCTACAAGAGCATTCCCTTGTCCCTGAATGTACTCAAGTAACCATCGTACCCTACAAGAGCATTCCCTTGTCCCTGAATGTACTAAATTAACCATCGTACGCTACAAGAGCATTCGTTGTCCCTGAATGTACTAAATTAACCATCGTACGCTACAAGAGCATTCCCTTGTCCCTGAATGTACTAAAGTAACAATCTCACGCAAGAAGAGCATTCCCTTGTCCTTGAATAACCAATGGACAATGTATTTAGAGAAATGTAATCAAATCAGAAATAGTTCACATGGGTTTACTAAAGAGAGATCGTGCTTAACGAATCTTTTAGAATCCACGGAGGAGACTAACAAAATGATAGATGGAGGAGTGCAAGTGGATGTTTTGATGTAGGGCAGAAATGAGGAGTACTCTGAGTGGTGTGAAATAAAAAGGCTAGTGCAACAATATATATATAAGCGATTCGGACAACGATAACGGATCCATGATTGCAAAATTCGTGGTTGATTCAAAACTATGCAGAAGTGTCTCATCTAAAGCAGAAGGGGATATATTGAGGTCGGATTTAGATACAATTCGAGAAAGGTCCGATATCTGGCAAATGGAGTTCAATGTAGAAAAATGTATAGTCATCTACATGGGTAGATCCAATCATCATCATTATGTAGCATGTCCTTAAAGAAAACATCGCTCCATTTACAGCCATTCGATAGAAATACCGATCAGCAGTCAGTCTATCCGCCTGCTTCATGTTCACTGTTAGGGATGCCTTGAGTTCATCTATATCTTGGTCGATCTCTGTCTCGTCTTCCTGGAAAAATGCCTTCCAGAACTGCTCTTCATTCCGTCATGGTGCTTTGTGGCCGAAACACCTCAGTTTCCGAGGCATTCAACCTCTACTGGACCTTCATTCATCGATGTATTTCTATAGGTTTCAGTCCTTGACTTCTCAAAAAATGGATCACATAAAGCTGTTTTTCTTTGGTACATATCAGAAACTGGACAGCCAATTTTAAAAACTGCATTTATGACGTCATGCCGTTCATCTGCACCATAATGCCCCGTGCCGGACATTCTTGACATCCTTAGCAAACAATATTAACATTTAACAATACAAAGGTCATCATTATGACATGTAATCTCTTTGGGAACTTTGGCTGGTAGTATCAAGTTATTGGATATCGCTGGAACTATTGATTTTGTGTTTCCTGTCATTTACTCTGCTGGAAAAAGTGTCAACGTCAATCTGCTGTCATTCGGTCTGTATTGTGATTATTGACTGTCAGTGTCATGTCAAAAAGTCTATCTGTGATATTTAATTTTAATTCTCGTGTTTTTTATTGTAAATGGAACTTTTGACTGTGAGCCGCGTGTCGTTTGTTCTTTATTTGACCTTTGATTGTGAGCCGCGTGTCGTATGTTTTTTCTGTGACCTTTGATTTTTAGTCTCGTGCCGTTTGTTTTCTCTGTAAACTTTGACTGTGAGCCTCATGTTGTTTGTTCTCTGCTTGACCTTTGACTTTTAGCCATGTATCGTTTTTTCTCACTCTGACCTTTGACTGTGAGTTGCGTGTCGTTTGTTCTTTCTGTGACCTTTGACTGTGAACCTTGTGTCGTTTGTTCTTTCTGTGACCTTTGATTGTAAGCATCGTGCCGTTTGTTCTCTCTGTGAACCTTGACTTTTAGTCTTGTGTCATTTGTTCTCATTGTGACCTTCGACTGTGAGTCTCGTGTCGATTGTTCTCTTTTTGACCATTGACTGTAAGCCTTGAATCTTTATTCTCTGTGACCTTAGTTTGTGAGCTTCATGTCGTATGTTTTCTCTGTGACCTCTGACTGTGAGCGTCGTGTCGTTTGTTCTTTCTGTGACCTTTGATTGTCAGTCTCATGCAATTAAGTCAGTCTCGTTTTAATTGGTCTCCCATGGACCTTCTACTGTAAGCTTAATGTCACTTTTCTCTTTTCGACCTATGCATCTCTGTTTCAAATTATTTGACCTCACTTCGACCGTTGACTGGAACTTGATCAACAGTCAATGCCGTATTACCAGGTACTAAATACATTCCTTTCACTTTGAATGATCTGTGATCAACCTTCGTCGGTACAGCTTTGACTCATATATTTTATGTCCGCTTCTATGTTGTATTTGCCAAGTTTATTGAATCTATGGCGGTTACATTGGTCGTATCAGTGTCTTGCCTGAGGTGATGGTCAACTGTTCATTTTTTAAAAATCCTTTTCTCCTTCTTCCTCTTCTTCTTCTTCTCTTCTTCTTCTTCCTCTACTACTACTACTACTACTTCTTCATCTGTGTAAGCTTTCAGACGTCAACATGATTATATTTAAAGAAAACAGGAGTTAGTCTGACGCTATTGGTATCATCATAGCGATTGTCTAGGAATGTTGTGTGTGATAGCCTGACCTGCTTTCTCTGTTCCTCGTATGTTGTGCACTTTTGTAGCCGTTGCTCAGGAATGTAATTTTGTCAGTGTCGTAGACTCATTAATCTGTATGTCATATTTGTTGATCAGATGGTATATCAGTCTGTCAGGGTCTGTGTGGAGTCTAAAGACTACTACCAGCACAAATCTGTTGAGCTGATCAAATCTACACCTGGTAAGCGTCTTGGTATCTTCATATGTTATGCCTACATCAGGTTGAGGTAGCTTTCTCCATTATCCTGACAGTCTGCTAGTCTCTTCATTGTTAAAAATATCAAATGGAATGGAATCAACTGTCTCACAACTCGCTTGAACCGGTGATATAGTTGATAAAGTATCCATCTTAGTTCCTTTAGGTCTGTATTTTTTTAACTCACCAGTGTTGCAACCAATTGAGGTCAGGTTGAGATCAGGACATCCTGCAACCGGTGAGGTCGTTGAGGCACCCTTGAACATACCCCCACTACCCCCACGACCCGCTTCTCTGTCAGTGGCCGCTCCCTTTGCCGCCTCTTGTGGGAGATACGTCCACCTCTTTTTTGGACGACCTCTTAGTCGGCGCCGTGAACTTTTCCGCGCAGATTCAAACAATTAAAATTCTAAAATAAATCTAAAATACATCTTACGTTGTGTTATTTATATCCATACCTTCACAAGTTAGTGTTTTTTTAAATTTGTGTGTTTTAATTTATACATTATTTGTAGGAAAAGAGACAAGAAGATGTAATGTAAGACAAAAATAAGTAAGAGAGAGAATACGAAGACAACAAATCAAAGGAACAATGAGAAGCATAAAGGTGAAAAGAAAATTGATCGCTTCATAAATCCCCCAAGGGATTAGACACCGAAGACTCAGTCGTCTCCCCTGACTTAATGTAAAAAGCCTGCCAGGAATCTCACAGATTGCCTGTCGCCTTATTAAGGGAGAATTCCATAATGGAAGGGCTAAGAGGAACTTTACAAGCCTAGCAAGACATGACAGACATGCACTACAGCTGGACTTATATTTAGTCCTGTAGCTTTGTTTCTCTGTCTTCTCTAGCAGAGGAGATACACAATGATAATGATACGTGCGTCTATTAATGTATCTTTATACATGACTCAGATTACGTCAAAGTGACATTATCTCCATAATCCTATCTTACATATCAGATTAGAGGTGCAGATTCGGCTATACGCTAGCTTCCACTGGATAAAATGTGATGAGGAACACATCACATTTGTGACAGTTTAAAAAAATGAGTGATGCGTTTCATGGTGTTGATTAACGGCAAGCCGTTCCTCTTCTTCCATTTTGCTCTTTTATCTCCTTCTGTTTCTTATTTTTTCTTCTTTTTCTTCGTCTTATACTTCCTCATCTTTATTGTCGCATACTTCACCTTCTTCTTCCATATCTTTGTACGTTTAATCTTTTTTTCTGCTTCTATTTCCACTATTTCTTACGGCGTTCTTTCTTTTCTTCTTCGCTTCACCATTTATGTTATTATTATTATTAATACTATTTTGTAATTTCTTATTCAGCTTCTTCTTTTTCTTCTTGTACTACTATACTACTACTATTACTTTGACAACGACCACTGCTAAACAGACGTTTAAAAAAAATAATTTTACAACAAAAATACCTATTATCACTACTACTACTACTACTACTACTACTACTACTACTACTACTAAACTACTATACACGATTTGGACGTTGATATTGGATCCATGATTGCAATATTTGCTGATGACACAAAACTATGCAGTAGTGTCTCATCTAAAGAAAAATTGGATATTTTGAGGTCGGATTTCCTCTATTGATACGGTCTCGCTAATATTGAACGGGTGCTGGAAATAGACCCTCTGAAGACAGGTCAGCTTTACCCTACAAATGACAATGCTCTGCTACGGTAATCCTGCTAAGCCCGAGAGGAGCCGCAGACATTTTGGTTCACGTACTAGGCGGATAAGCCAACGGTTCGAGGTGAGGGATTACGGCCGAACGCCTCTAAGCCAAAAATCCCGCCCAAACGCAGCCCAGCACGAATGCAAAGGGAGGCTTCGACATGGTGGGGACCTCGGGGTCACGCTCCAGCCCCGCCCGGTCAAGCCGCAGAATGAGGTCTCTGCCGCCCGCTGATAAAAGCGGGCGGGAAGCTGCTCGATATTCACCCCATACGGCGATGAGGAATGAAATCATTTGTAGAAGACTTAGTTATCGGTCGGGTGCCCTAAGCAGTAGATCAGCAACCTCACTGCGAATTGCTGAGACTCAACCCTTGACCATGTCCGCTCCCTAGGCGGACATCTCCGTGCAAGACTAGGCTTGTCACCTGGTCAAATGCACTATTTCGAGAGGAATCACAGGTCGCTGACATTTGGTCCACGTGCTTGGCTGATAAGCTACCATCTGAGGGATTACGGCCGAACGCCTCTAAGCCAGAATCCCGCCCAACATCTCAGCACCGCTGAGATGGGAGGCTACGACATGGCTGGGGCTTGTGTCCCGGCCCGATCGAGCCGCAGGAATGCACCTGGTAAAATGCACTCCTTCCTCGCTCTTTGCATCTGTCTGCTATCAGTCATTCCAATGGACGCAGAAGAGATGCAGTCCAGCGGACACTGCACCTCCTGTTCTATGGTGGCAAGCTCACGGGTGGCGGGGAATACTACGCGTACCATCACTGCAGATGAGCCGAGAAAATAGAGCGAGCAAAAAGATACCTCACTCATATGCATATGCTACGTTTCTGGCAGGACGTGACGATCCTGGGAAAAAGTCACACTGGACTGCCTCTCTTCTGGGATAGTACAAACTAGTACATAGTCCATCATATCATTGCCAAACGCTATAGACACGAGTAGGGAAGACTCGATAGTCCTGCAAGACAACTTCCCAAGAGAGACAACTCTGACCAAAAACAACTGCTGCCTTGCAGTTAGGCTGGGGACAGCCAAAGGCTAAGGAGGGCAACCCTACAGAAACGCCTGTTGAAATCGGATGCACTGAGCCACTGGCTAACAAATTAAAACAGTGCAACGTAAATATCGCTGTAAACAGCGTACGATGAAGAAGAAGAAAGAAGAGGTCGGATTTAGATAAACTCCGAGTCGTCTGTAAGCTGGCAAATGGAGTTTAGTGTAGATAAATGTACAGTCATCCACATAGGTAGATCCAAAAAGGAACATAATTGCAGAATGGAAGAGAACAATATTAGAAAGATAGATAAGGAAAGGACATTGGGGTTATAATGGATCATAAAGGTAAGGTGAGTGAGAAAGTTCAGGTAGCAGTGAAAAAGGCAAATACTATGTTAGGTAGGATAAAAATAAATATTAAACATGGAAGCAAGGAAGTGATAGGCAAACTGTATAAAGCATTAGTTAGACCTAGATTGGAGTACTGTGTACAGGTGTGGAGTCCTTATCATAGAGGGGATATAAACATGCTGGAAAGAATACAGAAAAGAGCCACAAAGATGTTAGTGGGATTCCAGAATTACAGTTATGAGGAAAGACTCAGAAAAACTGGCCTACAGATGAGAGAAGAATTCGTGGTGATTTAAAACAGGTTTATAAGATGATCAGATGAATGGATAAATTAGACTATAACACGTTTTTTTTTAATACAGCCACCCAGAAAAACAATAGGGTATAGCTACAAATTAACTAAAGAGAGGTCCCGATTAAATATTAGGAAATATTTTGTTAGTCAGATGGTGGTGAATGTGTGGAATGCATTGCCACTGGAAGTAGTAGTTACAGGGACAGTTAATGCACTTAAGAATAAATTGGATGCATATAGTTTTTAGTGCAAGGTGATGTCAATGAAACTGGTTGTATACAGACTCTGCATAGTCTTCCAAACCAGTACAAAGACGTTAAGTTAAGTTACTACTACTACTACTGCTACTACTACTACTGCTACTTATACTACAACAACAACCACTGCTGCTACTATAACCTTTATTACTAATACTACTACAAGAAATAATTCTACCATGAATAATAATACTTATTTTACTATTACTTCTACTGCTTCTGCTACTGCAACTACTACTATTAGTACTTCTTCGTGTACTTCTCAACTTCTTTTTCTACTTTTTCTGTACTTTCACCCTCTCCGGTTTTTATCCCTGGGACACCCCTGCAATTAACGTGATAATAACAACGTGTTTAATATTATAACATTATATAACTATTTAAACATAACTTTTATTACTGGATTACTGAACGACCCGTTACTCGGAGACTACTGCGATATGTTACACTACTGTGGGTCCCAACTTCTGTCTTCTGTCTTGAGCCACGGTGGACCAGCGAGTGAGGATAAATGTCCTGCCTGTAGCATCGTGGATGTTGTTTTTAAGTTTGAGGGAGTCGGACCAGCGCGTAGTCGTTTTCTGTCTCGTGGGTACCAGACTGCTGTCGCTGTGCTCCAACAGTTAATAGTTATCAGAAGCAGTTGACAAAGCCAGCGATGCTTTACTTGTTTATGTAGGTAGCTGCATTCTTCATCAATGACACTTTCCGTACGTCAGTGTTGTGAAGACCGGTCAAACATTAGTTGTGGAGCGTGTGGCGAATGTCTCTCGAGGGAGGCTTAAGTCACTCTGAGTTTGGACTCAATATGTTTTGTAAGTGACCAAGTTTCTGCGGCATTACACATTGCAGAAAGAACTGAGGAGTTGAATAGGGAGGCGCAGAGACGCTGGTCGTGTGCATGAACTAGTGACGTTTTTATTGACGATAAAGCCGACCAGCCCACGTGACGACGTCGTCAGTTCTGGGTTTAGCTCGTTCTGCGTGTTCAATATGCGTCCCATGTAGATATAAACCTCCACGTCCTCCAGCTTCTCGTCATCGAAGATGAATGGGTAAGTGGTAGCGAAACGGCCTGGCATGGCTTTTGTTATTGGGGTGTTCATCATGAAGCTCGCTTTTCTCTCTACTTTATGTGATAAGCACTATGTAATCTGCGAGGCGGAGGTGGTTGTCGCTTGCCATTGATGGAGATGCCAAAAGGGTTCCAGTCGCATTGACTGAGGATGGACTCCAGGCATGAGGAAAAGAGACTTGGTGAAATAGGATATGCTACTTACTTGTGTGCTTGAGTTAAGAGTTAGGGAGGTTCTAGTTGAGGAAGAGCAAATGTCATAAATAGCTCGGGCCTATTGTGTAATGTCTCTAACACATCATCGCGGACAGCTGCGTCCTCTTTATAGATAGACAATCTTTTAACTTTTGTTTACGTAAATCGGCCACACACGAATTTCTGCCATCGATCACAGTTTCTATCTAAAAAAATGAAAATAGTTGTTACTTCCCTTTTGCCTGGGAATTACAATTCATGTGAACTGCCTGCACAATTCAAAGCCAAACTTGGCAATACTGTCATTGTTTGCTCGTTGCCCATACAGTTTTCTTGAATGCATGTCCGAGGCACGTGTGGTATGCAGAAGATCGCGCTAAGAGCTCGAACAGCCAATCAGTTTCATTGCCCCAGAGGATATTTTAATTCGCTTTAGCGCAAGCGCAATTAAACCTGCATCATTCTCTGAATAATTGACCGGAGTTCAAAGTTTGAATGAAGAAAATCAACAGTTTGTTTTCATTTTTAAAGCTTTAACACCCAAAAGTGGTATACGCCTGCCAGTAGATATGGAGAGAGATAAAATATGGCCTTCCGATCATCTTTCCTAAAAACAAAATAAATGTGAATAATTTTGGGGGCAAAATAGAATTGTCCTAATGGTTTTCACAAGAACTGTATGTATGACCTTGACGAGATTATGACAACTGTCACACTAAGACCATATCGCACACACCAGCTGACATTGCGGTCTAACACTTCTCAAGTGGAATACTCTCCAACTCAAGGATGGCAGGTTCATAGCCAGTAGGATGAGAAGTCCTAGTTTTGACAGAACGATTAAAAAGCTTTTAACTCACGACATAGGAATCAAATAATGAACACATAGTTTTCATATGGCGCCAAGTGAGATAATGACAGGAAGTTCAGTTTAGCTACCTTTGTGATGGCCTCTTTTCAGACGGCTTGATGGAAATAATGTATGTGTTCCCGCACAAATGTTTACGTTCTACTTTCTTCCAAATGTTGAGATTAGAAATCCACTAGAGCACTCATTAGTAGACTTTTACAACATTACTAGTAGACTGCGTTAACCTTCACACTGTACAATAGGAAATCTGTCCAGGGATTTAGGCAGGGCTAGCAAAAAATATACACCTCAAGCATTTCACACTGAAATTCGACATACATATTGAAATATTGTTTCTTCTTCTTCTTCTTCTTCTTCTTCTTCTTCTTCTCCTTCTTTTTCTTATTCTTCCGGTCTCAATGCCCCACTATTAAGCCCTGAAAACGGCTTTGCAAGTATCAGGATGTAGTCCGTTGAACCGAATGCGTTGTGTTGTGGTTTACAGCGACTGTAGTTGACTGCGATATGTGCACATTTCGGTCCAGCACATCCGACTTCAGCAGGCATTTTTGAGCACCGGGCTGCCTTCCCTCTTCGATCCCTTCTACTTAGCCAGTCTGCCCTGTTGCAGCCTGTTATCCAGAATCACCGCGTAGCAGGATCTTGCAGCTCTGGTTCGCTGGCCCTGACGCAAGCAGTTCCATACTGATATCGTAAATCAATTTTGTTATTTACAATAAGAAAAGATGGTCCCCCATAGTGATGTGACAAACCATTTTCAAACATAATAGTTAACAACGCCATTATCGCCTTTTAAGAAATAGTTGAAAAACATTCTAAAAGTTTCATTAGCGACTAAAAAAACATTGAGTACTGAAAGTGTTGCTCCTAAATCAGTATTAATTCCCTCTCCAAATCACTAGGTCACAGACATTCCCAGTAATCGACCAACTGATATTTACTCACCAACAAATTTTCCGTTCTGGTCTGGCAAATACCAGTGCACCCGAGAAGCAGCAAATGGTGGGATACGGTTGATGTCTCCTATTTCAGCGCAGTAATCTCGTAGAAAGGATCCTTATCTGCCAGCATATATCTATCTTTGTTTATAAACGTATTCTATTTCAATGGTAACAAACTTTCTCAATTAATTTTATAAATCAGAGACTTCTGTAAAACCAAATACAATGTTGGCTGAAAAAAAACAAGCAAAGTTAAAATGTCCTGGTAATAAGAGACGCCTATCGACGTTTCCGTTTAAATAAGTATTTATAAAGAATTGGACAAACAAAAAAAGCAGATATAAGAAACACGGAGCTTAAATATAAACGAAAATTAGTATTCGTAATACCATCAATCATATTATTAACTGAGAGCGTGTGGTCTAGGATATTTGTTAATTGTATTTGCTGTCTTCATCTGAACTGTTCTTTTTTTCAAATTATTAATAAACGCTTAGCTACATCGTAATTTTGTTACAAGTATGTTGGTGCTCTCATCTTATCTCAAACTCGCGTATGAGTGTATGCTACTTGCAGCTGATATGCACAATAATGAGTTGCCTCAGTTTTTTTGTTTATGCTCATATGTTTCTAACTTGCTCAGTGGTCTCGAGGTAAGGTATCTCCCGGAGGTTACGGGTTCGAATCACGGTGGAGATCAGGATTTTTTTTCTTGTGGATCTTTTGGTAAAAATTAATCTAATCTTTGGGCAGTGAAATCGGACTATCGAGTTCAGAGTTGAGCACGTTAAAAATTCTTTGGCAGCTAGAAATCGAAAAGAGTAGACATAACGGGCTTCTTCCCACAGAACATTAAAAAAAAAATTCAAGTTAAAAATCTACCCAAATTATTTGTACCTTCCCCCAGACCTAGGAAGCCGCACCAAGTTTTAAGATACTTACTATGTATAGCCGATGCCTTTGGCTACCTGGCAACAAACATTAATTTGCGTGTTTGAATATCAGAATCTCAAGTATGTCACGTCTGTTGTTTCCAGAATGCTGCTATTGTATGTATTTGGAAATGTTTGAGATATTGTTTATAAATGTATACATACAATGTGCACACTCTTTCGCCATCTATCACCCATGTGTGACTAGGCCATCAACTAACCCTCGCCAAGCAGCTCTATGCTGTGCAATCTTGTCCACTTCCTTCCAGCTTTTTCCTGTTTACTTCACTTCGCCTTCAGATCTCGTCCCCATGTATTCCTTGGTCTGCCCCCGCTTTTCTTCTTCTTCTTCGTACGCAGTCAGACAGTAACCATTATTTTTTCGAAAAAAGCGGCGGTCATCCTGAGGCTGTGGCCACTGCCATAGAGCTTGTCTTGCAGTTCCACTGGTGATGGCCACATTTGCTCTCTCTGATCCTCGTATGTCGGGCAGTTCTGCAGCAGATGTTCAGCGGTCATTTTACCAGTACCGCACGGGCATTCGTCGGTACCACCTATCTTCAATTTGTTGAATAGGTGGTACCTCAGTCTATTGTGGCCAGTGCGAAGTCTGAAGACAACGACCTGCTCTCTCCGGTTCAACTGGTAATAGGCATCGTTTTTGGTGTAACCAGTATGTTCGGTTTCCCATTTGGTCATGTATCTGGCTTTGAAAAGCCGTTTTGACTCTTCCTACGTCATACTAGTATCTGTTTGTGGTCCCTGGGGGTTCCATGACAGGGACTGTCTGGTGATATTGGTCTGGGGGTTTCTTAATGTATGACCCATCCATCTCCACTTTCTTTCTAAGATACCCTGTTCCAATTTACCTTATCCCGCTCTCCCCCACAGTCTGTCGTTTGTAACTTTTGTCAAACCATTTTATACCAAGAATCTTTCTCAGGCATCTGTTGGCAAAACCCTGCAGTCTCGTGCCGTTGCCTTTGGTCATCCTCCATGTCCCCGCTCCATACAGTAGGACTGGCTTCATACTTGAACTGAAAATCCTTATTTGTGACTTCCTTCTTCAAGGAAAATAGAAGCAATTGTGCACACAATTAAATGATGAAACTCTACATGTGTGTTACCATGACCTACAATGTTTGCAAATGTTAGAAGCGCTGTAACATGTCAGGCATGTTGTTGCAGGCAATTAAACCTGGTTGGGCATGGGGCTATAAATCTCATACTGTATAACTATGTCTCAAGGAAATAAGACACGTACACCCCCAGGGTAGAAGAGGAGCGACTAAGTCAATGTCATTGATTTCATTCATGAAATATATTTTTTTAAACTATAAATAGTGCACATTTTGTATATCAATCCATGTTTTTGTTTCTTGTTCGGCCTTCGTCCTCAAAAGGAAGTCGTGAAGTGGTGTCGCAGTTTACAGTGAGACTGTAATCTCTGCACCATTCGGCCCGACACATGCGATTTCAGTCGACTTAATTTTTTCTAAGTCTTCTCCCATAGATCCCTATTATCTATGCCAGATTGCACTAGTGTGTTCTATTGCCAGGGCCACCGCTTGGTGACGAAGTAGGGTCATGTTTAGAGCCCTGGTTCACTGATCATGAGCTTAGCGGCCAGCTATGAATAGCTGTCTGCTGTCAGCTATGATCGCTGTTTGCTATCAGCTTTGAATAGCTGTTTGCTGTTAGCTTTGAATAGCATTTTGCTGTCAGCTTTGAATAGCTGTTTGTTCTCAGCTGTGAATAGATGTTTGCTGTCAGCTTTGAATATCTGTTTGGTGCCAGCTATGAGTCGCTGTTTGCTGTCAGCTTTGTATAGCTGTTTACTGTCAGCTTTGAATAGCTGTTTGCTGTCAGCTCTGAGTCGCTGTTTGCTGCCAGCTATGAGTCACAGTCTGCTGTCAGCTATGAATCACTGTCAGCTGTCAGCTATGAGTCACCGGCTGCTGTCAGCTATGAGTCACCGTCTGATGTCAGCTATGAGTCACCGTCTGGTGTCAGCTATGAGTCACCGTCTGGTGTCAACTATGAGTTGCTGTCTGTTGTCAGCGATGAGTCACCGGCTGCTGTCAGCTATGAGTCACCATCTGGTGTCAGCTATGAGTCACCGTCTGTTGTCAGCTATGAGTCACCGTCTGCTGTCAGCTGTGAGTTGATGTCTGCTATCAGCTCACTCCCTGTACTGCATCTTCAGCGCCTCTCTATACACGAGACTAGCAAACGATTTCACAACTGATATCTTCTCGTTCTTCACCATCTCTTTCTCAATTGTCTATTCCTTACTACTCTTATGTTTTTGTAGTCTTCATCTGATTCGGTGTTATCTTGAAAGTATCCTTGAAAAACGAAAGCATTGGAAAAGAAAAACATTTTGTAAACTAGTTTTTTTTTTAAACTAGAGACTGAACAGCCGGAAGAAATTATGGCAGAGCACCAACAAAATGATAAAAGTAAAAGTCTTAAGAGCATGTGTTTTTCCTGTGGCACCTTATGGCTGCGAATCATGAACGATTATCAAAACTTCCAGCAATGGTACACATGCCTGTCATACTTCTGTACTTATTTCTGAAGCATATGTGATTGCACGCGTTGTTCCTATTACATTTCATCTTACGGTACAATGCTATCATATTATCCAATAGATGTGATTTTATTTTGTACTCCTCTAATACTGCTCATTGTCTAGTCCTAGCAACTTTACAAAAAATCGTTCTCTTCCTCTATAAATGTTATTTTTGAATGATGGACATGGGTAACTGAGACGCTAGTCCGTTCAGACACAACAAACTGATTAGGACTTCGCGTCAGAGTCAGACCATGGCCTTCTTTAGATAGATCAAGCAGGCATAATATACTGACCAAGGCCACACCTCTGTTTCCTGTAGCGATCTGTTTTAAAAGAGATTTGGCTAGCGAAATGAGATTCAACGTGATCTTCGTAGTAGTGAACGACACGCAGATGAAGCCAAACATAGCACACACGTCTGAACGACCACAGTTCATCTTCATCAGCACGCTCAGAACGTGAAAAAAGCTACTGCAACCCACCACCTAACGCCATTTTTCAGGACGCACATTGAGGACATTCAACAACAACATCTAATACAGTTCTATCACTTAAATATCTTAATATGTTTAACGTATGAACACATCCTATTTCTTTGTTGAATCCAATTTAACTTTGCTCAGCTGAAGTTGAACAATCGGTCTCTTTCCTTTGTTCAAGTATTTTCGCATCTATTTTTCGTGTATGAATTACTTGCGATATGGTCTGTATGTATGACAAATTCTGTTATTGCATTTTTTATTTCAAATTAATTTCAATGTTGCTTGTAACAAATCGTCTTGTACCTTTCTTGCTGTCATTCTCTTGTATAGATACATTCTAGCCACATCACCCATATATTTATCACACGCTTTAATTGCTTCAGTTGCTTGTCTTCCATAAAGGTGACATGTTTCAATGGCTGTTATTCATAGCTCTTACTTTTCTCAATCAGCATATCAGGTTTCAGATTGTCCATATGTCTTTGAAAAATGTTGGTTGTCACTCAGTGTATGATGATGTTCTTGGAAGCACTATTTCTTTCATTGTTGCTTAACGAGTTCCTTTAATATATGCATTGTTAATTTTTGAAGTATGAATTAAGTTCTACTTGGAATAATTCGAATCCAGATATTCAAACAGGCATGTATGATGCCTAGTAGTCGAAGGCTATCTGTAGCAGGTATTTAAAACACCTGCGGCTTACTAGGCCTGGGGAATGGAGTTCTCATCTATTAAACGCATTGCTATCACACTTTTATAGATTTGTATTAAGTGAATTGTTGTATATGGAAGTTATATTTTATTAACATATCTTACATAATTCCTCTTTTGCGATTGTCATTACTTGTGTGGCATTTTGTCTTGCTATTCCATAATAAAATTTAATTTTAGTGCGTCTTGGACTTGTTTTATCATGTAGAAAATCTTTATTAGTTCTTAAACTGCAGCATTCGATTGCTTTACCTTGTCTTCTTCTTCTTCTTCTTCTTCTTCTTCTTCTTCTTCGTTCTCAATCTCCCACTACCAAACCCTGAAAAGGCTTAAGTAGCATAATGTAATCCAGAGAACGGAATGCGTTGTGTCGTAGTTTACAGCTTGGCTGCGATATTTGGACCTTTCGGTCCAACACATCCGACTTCAGCAATCATTTTTTGAGTACCGGGTTAGCATTCCCTCTTCGATCCCTCCTCCTTGGTCAGTCTGCCCTGCTGCAGCCTGTTATCCAGGATCACCGCGTGGAGGTGTAGAAGGGTCTTGGCAGCTATGGTTCGCTGGCTCTGACACTAGCAGTCAGCTATGGGTCGCTGACCACTGCAACTCATGCGCTGCTCAGCATCTTGATCCCTACCTTGTCTTAAGTTGTGTTGCTTTTTAATTGTTGCGTGGATACAGCCATGGATGTTTGTCTGTCTAATATGTAATCTATGTGTGATAACTTTTCTAGATTGTTTCATCTGTATGATGTTTTAATGTGACTTTGTCTAAGTTCGTTGACTATTTTTGTTGTTATTAGACCATGATCAATGCATTCATTTATTAGCGAGTCTCCATTGCTATTCCGCTTTAATGCGATATCACTAAATTCTTCGTAAACAATATTCATATAATCATATTTGATTTCTCGTTCGTCCATTAAAAGCAACCGTCTCATTGACTTTGCTGATAACATATGAATGAAACTTAAAAATGACTTTCTTTCCACCCCATTGTTGATGTCATTGCTTAGGGAATAGAGTACGATTACTGTAGTTTTTTCGTTACGACTGTCTGCAAGCGCATTAGTCTTTCACTGATGTTGACTTTTCTGACAGTGAACTTTATTTCTCTGGATGCACAACCTAAAACATATATGGCTCCGTCTTTTATGTTACACTGCTTTATAGTGTGACCTAGTTTGCATGGGTCTTCAAGATAGTGTGTCCCTATTTTCTTGTATCTGTGAGTCATAAAAATAGGTCTAAAATTTGTAGCTGCAATTTCATAAATTCTTATAGTTCCTTCTCCGTTCTGCCAAGATCGCTAACATTTAATGTTGAGGATTTAGTGTTGTGCTTATTCTGTACTCTTTCACGTTTCCAGTTCGTATTCCGTTGAAATCAGTCCATCTAAACACATTTGATGTTTTTGAAGCAATAGCAGAGGGAGCCGCATAGCGCAGTGGTTAGCGCGCTGGCTTCCCATAAGAGTGGTCCTGGGTTCATTCCCCAGTTGAGGCGGTAATGTTCTCGGGTCGACCCAGCCTTAAATGGGTACCGGTTCAGTCCGGGAAGTAAAAGCGGCGAAGGAGAGGAGATGGCTACCGCCCTCATGTAGCCGAGCTTTTGAAATGTGAGATCGCTAACACCTCACACCCTTACGGCAGTAATGCCATGGGATACTTTACCATACTTTACTTTAAAGCAGTAGTGTAATACCTACTGGCTTGCTAGGTAGAACATGACGGTGACAGAGTCCATTCGACCAGCCACTGTTACGGGTGAACACTTACTTCACCCTGTTACTTGTGACGTTATGTGTGTTGGACTTTAGCTTGTTGAGAATGTCAAATATTCTTATTTAAATTGTATTAGTCGTATTCTATTTATGAATGATAGTCGAATTTCATTTGAGAATGGTGATACATTCTTCATTGTCATATTCCAATTAGAAACAATAATAAAGTCTCGACAGTCGTGTTCCTATTTGGAACAATAATAACGTCTTGATAGTCTTATTCCCATTTGGGACAATAGAAATGTCTCTTTTGTCAGAGGTACGATTTGACGGACGTATATCATTTACGTGAAAGTCGAGCTATCTCTTTTTACTACAGATGACATTTTTTGTCGAAATGAATTTCTGCCTACTGCAAATTTAACATGTCTTTAAATTCACCTAGATGACCTAGAACATAGTTTAACGATTTTATAAGAGTTTTCATCTGTGTTTTCCCCTTTATCCAGCATACAACGACACCAATAATTTAAACAAAGGTAGCTTTCGACTCAAGAATTCCGCCATTGCCGCACAACTACTCATGAAGAAACACGTGTTACGGCCCAGTGATCCCCGTTCGGTAGTTAATATTGAGCATGTATGTAACACCCTCTAGGCTGTCATTAAACCGGTGACACAAGTTCACAGATCCGTCGTGCCAATCCTCAAGTTATTTTATAACGGTGGTACTTTCTGTCGATAGTATCGAGCATGTAATGTAAAATCGATCTCTCTATCCCACTAAGAAACGTCTACTTGGCATCACAATTTAAATGACATGGGATTAGCTTTCATCTCCCGAGTTTGATATAAAAGATGTTAAATCGTGCTACAAGTATTTGATATTTGTCATACATAATTTATTTTTAAAACTAACTCCACATAACACTTGATATGGTGACCAACTCCCATATTCCCCACCCGCACCCCACAGAAAAATGTGTTTCCGTGTTTTGTAACAAAGACATGCACCAGTTATCTTATTGTCTATGTTACTTTGTATCATTCTACCTCTATCTCCTGTTTGTCAAAGGTCTTCTTTCTTTCAAATATGGTTTTTAACATGTCGCTTTATACGTTCATAATATGTATTATGTAATTGTTTGTTTTGTCTTTCACTTCTCTTACTTATCTTAAATGGAACACTTTCATCATTAAAACGCTGTTGTTATTTCGAAATATTCCATAAATTTTTATTTATATATCTTTTCTACATCTACATTTCAAAAGCGAAGGCAAAAATTACTAAAGACAGCATCCATGTGAACCTGGTATTGCATAACAACTTCGACACAGGCCCTAAGTAGTCAAGATCAGAAAGGCTCACTTGCGCAAAAGACAGACTATTGTTGAGAAAAATGTTTGTCTTACGTCAGAGAAGATCTTACAGGAAGGCTCTCTCATTTTAAAAGAGCTCAGTTTATGAATATGTGTTTCTATTAAACGGTAGCTTAGAGAAAGGGAAATGATATTATTCGAATGAGCCAATACACGACTGTGTGACTTCTTTCTGTACTGGTTTAGTGTGGTTATAAGGATGTCATTAGCAAATTTACATAAATGACAGTAACATTTGTCAAGGATCTTGTAAACAGATTTAGGAAATCAAGTTAGTGAGGAAACCTGGAGGGAGGAGTCAACCCAAGTTCAGATATGATATTGATTGGCTGACAAATTTCTGTTCGGCTTTGACTGGTTCAGTTTGTTCTTCTGGGACTGCATATTCTCGGGAGAGCAACAGTAGAAGTTAGTGTGTCAATAAGAGGTCAAACGCAAGGAGATCTAAGTCAATGCAAGCGGCTTTTAAATGCACGGAAATATCAATACTGAGTTGTGTATATGACGGTTTTTCACGGTGAAAGACCAGAGTAAATTCAGACAGCTTTCGTTATTTGGTATTATAGGCACTAAATCTACCAGCGGCGTATGTTCAATAAGTGCTAGGTGTGCAGCGCATGCCCAAGTCAAACTTCTAAAACTTTATTTATAGTATGATATGAAACGATTTATATTAATTAAATTTTGGTTTCTGCTTAAGATGCCATCAATGGTTGTTTTTTCTAATGCCCACAATGAGTAGGTTACTCTTTTGTGCTCCCTGAAAAAACCCATTTTTTTGTTGTTACTTAGATGTTTGCCTCACTAGTTTCTACTAGCGGAGGCGCGCCATTTTCCACCCCAGACCGTAGTCCATTGGGCGATATCAGGACGCATAAACCAGTTCTTGTATGCATGTGTGCATCTGTATGTACCTATGCTAGGTTTGTGCGCCCTCAGAAGCTAGCCCAACCAAAGTGCAATGGAAAGACCTCACCACGAGGGCGCGTGTAAAAGTTGTGCAAGAGTTTGACTGTTGGACATAGTCAAATGAAACAGAGTGAGGTGAGAAGAGAGAGAGCGGGAAGAGTTGCCCCCAGGGTGAGCCCCTCCATCCGGTGAAGGTGGACCGCGGTCCTCCAGGAGGTTGTGCTATGCTTGGCTTCATATGTGTGTCGCTCACTACTAAGGGGAATACGTCGATCCTTCCTCTCGTTAGCCAGACTGCTATGAAAACAGCCCGTTTCCAGGAAGGGCTACGAGGAAGACGGTGTGAAGGTTTTGGCAAGTATATTTTTCCTGACCATCTGTTAGACTTTCTCTTCGCCACCAAGGGTAATAGCCAATGACTGATATGTTAGTTAGATTTCCAGATTACCGGGCCTTAATATGCGTGCGGTAATAAACGCTGCACACTGCCCTCTGTTAGATATACTGGAAAGGTTTAGCGCGAAGGACATCACGGTTTTGTGTTAGCGTTTAGCAATTGACACGTGTGCCACAAAGGTCCCGCACCCAGCTAGACCGTTTTACATTTTAAAGAACTGTACATACAAGGTTAATGACTAATGGGGAGAGCTTCTATTAGTGTATATGGTGTTGTGAAATGTATTTTATGCATTTTAATATTTGATTGAAAACACAATTGTATATCAGAAGGTCATCTAACAAATATATTTTCAATGAACATATACTTTCTGCAATTCATTCTAAAAAACACTGATTTGATAGAGTACTACAATATAAAAACGTAGCAGACCTTGTTTCAGTGACCAGGTTACGCCACTGATTTCTGCCTAATTGAAAACCAGGATTAGAGTAATGCTCAACAAATACACCGATTCTAATTGTTCCATTTTGACTTGTAGCAACAATTGAACATACCCTTAACCACTCCAGCAACCACCAGCAACAAAAATCGAAATTTGAAAATATTTGTTAAATCTCAAACCTAATACCAGATAAACAGAAGAAACCTGATACCTCTCTCATACTCTTTCAGTCCTGCAAGAAAGGGAATTAATGTCCGTGATAAACGTGATCACAAATAGATGATGGAGGAATACTAATAATGAGAACTAAAAGAGGAATGAGAGATGTATTGTAAAAATTATAAAGATAAGAAGTAGCAGCTACCAATGACAAACGCAGTGGAGATGACATGCGAATGGAGAAGGAATAAGGTTATGTGTAACAAAACAAAGGTATATTCCGGCGTGGTCGAAATGTGTGTGTGTGTGTGTATTTATGAATGAGAAAATACAAGCTTGTGTGATCATGTGTAAGTGAGTGATCATTACAGTACATGTGTTTAATATACAGTCGATGTGCTAATTTTCTAAATCATATACACATGAGAGTGACGGGGATTTGAACATAGTTTATTTGAAATATGTGTAAGTTCAATTTATGAAAGTTGATATGTCTAAGATTGAGTTCATGTAGAAAGCACTGGAAGTACCTCATGTTGATTTTTTTTTAATAAACAAATTTATCTTAAATAATTGATTTATCATCAGTCAATCATTTTAAGACAAAACACAGGTTTTGAAAATAAATACAACAGCTATAGAATTAGGTTGGGAGTCGCAACCCTTCAGAATGTGGAGTCTTTAAAATATCTTGGTAGCAATATAGCATATTAGGAGTTTCAGAAAAGAATGATCATTTAGGAATTCAAAAACGCAAGAAGCGTTTTCAATGCATGAAAGTCAAAAGAAATTAAAATTACCACGAAAACAAAACTCTTCTACTCCAATGTAAAGTTCAATCTTCTTCTTCTTCTTCATCGTACGCAGTCAGACAGAAACCATTTTTTTTTCGAAAAAAGCGGCGGTCATCCTGAAGCTGTCGAAATTGAAATATAGCTTGTCTTGTGTTGCCACTGGTGATGGCCACATCTGCTCTCTCTGATCCTCGTATGTCGGGCAGTTCTGCAGCAGATGCTCATTTTCCCGGTACCACACGGGCATTCGTCGGTACCGACTATCTTCAATTTGTTGAATAGGTGGTACCTCAGTCTATTGTGGCCAGTGCGAAGTCTGAAGACAACGACCTGCTCTCTTCTGTTCAACTGGTAATAGGCATCGTTTTTGGTGTAGCCGGTGTGTTCAGTTTCCCATTTGGTCATATATCTGGCTTTAATAAGCCGTTTTGACTCTTTGTATGTCAAACTAGTATCTGTTTGTGGTAGTCTTGGACCTTCTTTTGCCAGTCTGTCTGCCTCCTCGTTGCCTTGGATCTCGCAGTGTGATGGGACCCACTGTACCACTACCCTTTTTGGTGCGGACTGCTGGCACAGTTTGCAGAGTGCTGCTCTTAAGTCATTAAACTCAGTGCTTTTCTGGCTTTTTAGCGCTGTGACTACGGCCAGAGCATCTTTAAGCAGGACTGTATGGCTTTCATTTTCTTTATGTGTCACCATTTTTTCCACTGCCACCCTCAGTGCCTCTGCCTCCGATCTGAAATTGCTTGTGTACTTACCAGTAGCGAATGACAGTGTTATTTTTCTGCCATTTGGTAGGTTCAGAAATGCTCCTGCCCCTCCATTCTGTGTAGTGTTTGTTACAGAACCGTTGGTGTATGCATGGGTCCAGTCCATGCTTAGGTAGTTTTTCGATATAAAGCTTAAGGTAGTATCTCTCCTTTCTTTTTCAGTCTGGCAGTTTTTGTTTCCAGTACCTGGTATATTTTCTACCACCTCTGGAAATATATCCTGCCTCCAGGTAGGTTTTCGTACAGTAGTGATGGGTTTTGGTGTTGTTAGTGCGTTTATGGGATCTTCGTGCATCTTTGCTTTGGCTATTTCTGCAAAGATTCTCCGCTTTAGTATCCCATTTCCCAAAATGTTTAGTCTCTGGTGCATTGCATGGTCAGTCAGTCTTCGGAGTTTCTCTGACTGCAGCTGGGCTCTGCAGTCTCTTCTATCGGTCATGGATTGCAGTTTTGTAATCTTTTCAAGTTCTACAATTGGCGTTGACTTCATGCCTCCTGTTATAACTCTCATGGCTTGGTTTTGAAGTTTGCTAACTTTATCGAAGTTCGCCTCTGCTGCTGTTGTCCATGCCGCAATGCCATACTCGAGAACTGGTCTCACTCTTCCAGTGTACAGTTTCTTTAGTATACTTTCGTCTGCTCCGCAGCTTGTGTCAGCAAGTTTCCTCATGATTGCCGTTCTTTCTCTGGCTCTCATTCGGTTTATCTCGATCTGACTTTTCCATGTCATGCGACGATCAAATGTGACTCCCAGATAGTTTGGGTTGTCGTTTGCCTGAAGGTATTTGCCGTTTAGACTTAATTTGGTGTTTTTGGGTTTGATTGAGAGCGATAATATTGTACATATGGTTTTCTCCTCGTTTATTTTGACCAGCCATGAGTTCGCCCACTCTTTCAGCGATGTTAGGGCCTGCTGCATCCGATTTTTTGCTATGGTGAGATTCTTTTCAGAGGTCCACATAGCCAGATCGTCTGCAAACATTGAGTTATGGACTCTTCTTGGTATATTCTCTGTAATGTCGTTTATATACACCAGGAAGAGTGTGGGTGACAGTACTCCCCCCTTGGGGTACTCCCTGCTCGAGTGTCACCTTTTTGCTCATCTGCCCTAGTACTTGGACTCTGGCCGTTCTTTTTTTTGAGGTAGTGGTTGATCCACTTGTACATTCTCCCACAAACTTCACTTCTCCTTAGCTTGACTCTAAGTCCGTCTTTCCAGACTTTGTCAAATGCCT
Organism: Ariolimax columbianus; assembly: GCA_036924085.1. NCBI lineage: Eukaryota > Metazoa > Mollusca > Gastropoda > Stylommatophora > Arionidae > Ariolimax > Ariolimax columbianus. The sequence continues at coordinate 40,741,262 of JAVGWX010000004.1, read as the reverse complement.
TTTCCAGGTCCACCTAAACCGCTTCTGTGTGTTTCTGTGCCTGGTAGGCATCTTCTATTTCCTGGGCTATGAGGATGACCTGGTCCTCAGTGGATCTGTGCTGTCTAAAGCCGGCTTGCTGTGGAATTAGTATTCGTTTTTCTTCCAGATGCCACATCAGTCTGGTGTTTATCATACGTTCCATCAGTTTGCCAACACAGCTCAGTAGGCTGATAGGCCTGTATCCATTTGGACATGTTTTGTCCGTAAAGTTCATTCTATTGTATGGCTATGAAATATGGAAGACAACCCACGTACTTATGAATAAAAGTGTAGACTTGTGTTCATAGGTGTGACCTTAACGTAGGATTCGCTCTATTTTTGCCCTGATTCCTTTCTGTGTGCAGTTTTACGCTTGTATTCACTTTACCTGTAATTATATTGACCACTTCTTGCCTGGACTATAATTTCCATATCTGAATAAACATATCTGAATTAACAAATCTGAATAAACATATTTTAATAAACATATCTGAATTAACATACCTGAACATCGTAAATAAACATGCTTCTGGCCACTCACTTCCAGGTAATGACTGACAATTCGAACTGTTTTGTATCGAAGTCTTACATTATGTTGTTTCCATTTTGTGTGAGATTTGTTGATGGTTTTTGGTTGTTCTTTGTCCCTAACGAAAACCTAATGGACATAATGTGAGTGTCGTTTTGTTATTGTCATGGTGTGATCACTGAACCATTGCTTACATTCGTTTGTATCGCTTATTGGCTTCAGTACACCAGCAGATTCGTTTTTTTCATTTGTAACCATGGCTTCACAACTCTGATAACACGTGAGAATGTTTATCAAAAACGTTCAAGCAAGCTGGATTGTGAGATTGGTAATGCTTGCTTAATTTCAACTCTTCTCATACTTAGTTAGAGGTCTGACAAAACTGTTTTAATCTTGGATTTGAAATTGGTTTACCGATAGTGGTACTGGACAATGTCGCGATCCGCTCTGAGAGCCAGTGAGAATAATTGTGCCAAAGGGCGCAGTGTATTCTGATTTGTTGTCCCGAAATTGCATACATTTATATAATTTGCAACATAGTGTGTGAGAGAAGGTGGGGAGGGGGTGGGCCTGGGGGAAATTCGTTCCAACGCAAGGGCCGATCATTTTCATTCGTCAGTGGGTCTTGCAAATCTCAATGATTGAATAGAGCACACCAACCGACAGAGGTAGACAGGTGAATATCAATTGACGATTTTTTTTCAGACATGAACTCCAAGAATAGAGCCACATCTTGGCAGGCTGAAAATTGTGCCAGAAATGTAGTACTGTTTTGTTTTGTATCATTTACCTTATTTCCTTTTGCGGAGTGCGGTGTACCGTAATGGCCCAGATATTCCGACATCAATAAGAATTTTGTTAAGGGTTTACTTTGTTGTTTATGATTCTGAACTCACACAAGTTTGAACTGTTAGTCGTGTACCAACTGCTTCGCCACCCGACAATTTTGCTACATGGCCTCAATCTACCAAAAAAGCTCAGCATGCTCAACGAAACAGCATAGACGACTATAGTGTGTGGTAGGGACTGGGTACTGGAGCCTCAAGAATGCAGATGTCATTTACGAGCAGGGGGTATTTACAATGAAAGCGTGTTTTTTTTAATGAAAAAAATGTGAAATAATTATTGAAAGAACAGTAGAAAGAAGAAAATAAATTCCTGGAATGGTATACATGAAGGAGTAAATGGGGGGAAAAAAGTACAAGGTATCTTTCTACGAACTACTTCATCATAGACAAAAAAACAACACTTGTTGGTATAACTAAAATCTGGTCGAATTGTGTGTTTAAAAGCTGTTATCTTTTTGTGTATTATTATTTTGGTGATATTTGTAGTTATATGTTGCTTTCATATAGTGCAATTTCCATTATAAACATTTATGGACAACACAAACAAAAGAAGAATATATGTATGTGCAGGTATGCATACATTCAACTCTGGAATGGAAGAAGACTATAATACCAGGAACCCCACCGTGATGTGGGCATCAAAGCGGATGGCATGAACTAGCCTGAGCCACCATTGTGAGTAAAAATTACAATCTTGAACGAAGGATGGTCGACAAACTGCATGAAATTGAGAGAGCTGGTTGTTTGCCATAACAGAAACCCTCAGTTGTCATGGTTGATGGTCACTTTGTAAATCTTTGACCAATAATCAATAAAGAAGAAGAGAAGATGATTTTATATAAATAGTCCCATAGGATACACTGAAACTAAAATAAATATAGACTTCATTGTATTCCATTTTCAGCTTTTTAAAGAGGATCGAAGAGAATCGAGTACATTTCTACAATCTTGTAAGCACAGAATTACAGTAAAGATAAATAGAGCATATGCTACGACCAAGTAACGAACCTAGTTCATTTGCTAACTGATACCAACGTTCTAACCACTCATTCAGTCGTACACAATGCTCGTATGTGTAAATGGTCTTCAATGTATGTCATCATGTCAGTCTATTCAATCAAAGGTGATCGGTCTTCTATGTGCATATGCCATTGATCCTATTTCGCCATCATAAACGTTCCAGGACTACTCTTTCTGCCTCTCTCCCGATGTAACAATTTATTCATAGTTCTTTCTCACTTTCTCCTCTTCACATTCTCCAGTATTTGTTGAACAAATCTTTCTCTTCTTTTGAGGATTCCATGTGAGAATGTGAGAGTCTGGCTAGCTACGTTGGATCGTGTCATCGTCAGCAAATGTCCCATCTAGCCCAAGTTCGTAACTTAATTTGTTGTATCAGTGGCTGGTTTTGGCTCCTGTCCCACATGCCTTTATTCCCAACCATGTCTTGCCACGTTATGCCCAGTATCGTTTGTAAACATCTGTTTCTTCAGGACTGGAGTCCTTACTGTATCGCCCTGATCGTTCTCCTTGTTTGGCTCCACACAACAGCACCTACTTGACACTGGCGTTGAACATTCCAACGTTGGTGTTATTATTGATTTATTCTGATCTATTTATGGTCATTACATCTGTAACTATACACACGTAACACGTAACTGTCAATTGTTCTGTTGAAATAGGTAAATGTAAACACTTCTTCCAAGGATTCTCCATCCACAATGATTGCTTCTTTGCTGATTAGATTACTTTTTCTAAGTTTAACTTTCTTCATGTTAACTATTCAGTCCCAATTTGGATTACTGTTTTTTTTCACCCTGTCAATTTTCTCTCGCGTTTGAGTATGACTGTATGACAAAGTAGCAGATCATCTGCTTAATCCAAGTCCTTCAATTGCGACCAAAGTGTCCCCGTATGATGAACAATATCAACGAAACTAATGTAAAATATGTCAATCATATTGTTGCTGCAGTCATAACATTCGGGGATTAAGATGCTCATTATTACATGAGCTTCAGCAGTCAGCGACCCAAAGCTGACTGCTAGCGCCAGGGCCAGCCACCCAGAGCTGACTGCTAGCGCGAGGACCAGTCACCCAGAGCTGACTGCTAGCGCCAGGACCAGTCACCCAGAGCTGACTGCTAGCGCGAGGACCAGTCACCCAGAGCTGACTGCTAGCGCCAGGACCGGTCACCCAGAGCTGACTGCTAGCGCCAGGACCAGTCACACAGAGCTGACTGCTAGCGCGAGGACCAGTCACCCAGAGCTGACTGCTAGCGCCAGGACCAGTCACCCAGAGCTGACTGCTAGCGCGAGGACCAGTCACCCAGAGCTGACTGCTAGCGCCAGGACCAGTCACCCAGAGCTGACTACTAGCGCGAGGACCAGTCACCCAGAGCTGACTGCTAGCGCCAGGGCCAGTCACCCAGAGCTGACTGCTAGCGCGAGGACCAGTCACCCAGAGCTGACTGCTAGCGCCAGGACCAGTCACCCAGAGCTGACTGCTAGCGCGAGGACCAGTCACCCAGAGCTGACTGCTAGCGCCAGGACCAGTCACCCAGAGCTGACTGCTATCGCGGGGACCAGTCACCCAGAGCTGACTGCTAGCGCCAGGACCAGTCACCCAGAGCTGACTGCTAGCGCCAGGACCAGTCACCCAGAGCTGACTGCTAGCGCCAGGACCAGTCACCCAGAGCTGACTGCTAGCGCCAGGACCAGTCACCCAGAGCTGACTGCTAGCGCGAGGACCAGTCACCCAGAGCTGACTGCTAGCGCCAGGACCAGTCACCCAGAGCTGACTGCTAGCGTCAGGACCAGTCACCCAGAGCTGACTGCTATCGCGGGGACCAGTCACCCAGAGCTGACTGCTAGCGCCAGGACCAGTCACCCAGAGCTGACTGCTAGCGCCAGGACCAGTCACCCAGAGCTGACTGCTAGCGCCAGGACCAGTCACCCAGAGCTGACTGCTAGCGCCAGGACCAGTCACCCAGAGCTGACAGCTAGCGCGAGGACCAGTCACCCAGAGCTGACTGCTAGCGCCAGGACCAGTCACCCAGAGCTGACTGCTTGCGCCAGGACCTATTGGGGGTGAAATAAACAAACATAGCCAGCACGCGACGTGGCGACAGCAGTGGCGAAGCGGTCTGTAGTACTCAGTCTTCAAAACCCCTCGACTACCCCAGCAATGGGAAAACGTCGTGTGACAGATCTTTTTATAGAGAACGCGGCAGAGTTTATAAAATCCCAAATCAGAATAGCACATCAGGAGAAGAGATAACGTTACTGTATCATTCAACATTTTTCAAAAAAACTTATCAGTGTATGGGAATAGCACCATAATCAAATGAATTCCTGTAAAAAGCAAAACTGAAAGATTGTGCCAGATCCAGTAATGGACCTATACTTCGTATTTATCGAAAGACTACAAGAAGAAGAACGAGTAGAGACAGTGTTTCTCAGAATATCTGGCAACACAGAAAACGCTATTGCCAGGTTTTAAATACTGAACTGGCTATAGCCATAAGAAGAGAAAGCAGAAATTATAATAGTTTAATTTCTCTTAATTCTAAGATGGTAAAATTGTATTGCCTGTATTACTAGCGGGTTTCATAGCAAAACCTAGTCATTAACATCAAGATCTCCTGACTGACAACTCAATATCAGTTCCTCAATGTCGGATCGGTGACGCCTCTTTCTTCGACCAAGAGACCCGACTCGCCAATGATGTCCCGGATCAACAGCTTCCACACCTCTACCTGGAAATCAGGAATGAAAAAAAACTGCACCCCTCGTGGAGTTGTCTCCAAACCGCCCTCGTAATCCCTGGTTAAGACACATCTTCTCCACTTCATGTGCCCTGCGTGTTGCCTAGAGCTCTTCCATCAACTGTGCTCTTGGACGGTCGGCCCACAGGTCTTTTCTGTCTAGGCAGATCATTACTAATTATTAACTTCCACAACTGCTTCCCCGTATAGCTTTACTTCAAATTGTTGCTGCTTTCTGCTAAATCCTTTATAACATGTCCATATTGTCATGCATTGTCTTCCACAGCTTCCTTTGCAGTTGTTCATTTCCAGTTGTCACTAGTTTTTCTTGACGTTTTTTTCCAAGAATGTGGCGCAAGTTTAGTTTTCACCGTTTGTTTTTATCTTTTGGTATATTTCTCTATTATTTTGCAGATTTTTTATTAGAATTTTGTTAGTGGAATTTCGAGAAAGCATCTTAAGCTATTGAAAGTTTATAGACCGATCAGGCGGGAAGTAATCAAGCGATGTTCTTCTGAAAATATGCTTAGTTCTCTTGCTTTGATTTATCCTGTTCGGAAGTTGTCCATTGTGCTTAATTGAGCGGATCGTTTCATAGCGGCATTTATCTTATTTATGTATTATGTTTTGTGACAACCGCACATTAAAGCTTTCAACTGTTACACTGACGAAAGTATGCATTAAATGTTCATTTGATGGTCTCCTCTGCGCGATTGTCCCAATCCGAGTGGTTCTAAAAACTGTCATTGCGATCACACGATTTCTAGTTGGATAAAATAATTAGTATAACTTACCGACCAATTACAAGAAGTAACTATTGAGAGGCCAACATAATTATTTTGAAGACAGCGAGCAAGAACTGAATTACAGACCAAGGCTTATGAACAACATTAGACAGTCTCTGACAGACACATGACTAGACGTAATTCAGAACAGAATGAAACAGCAGACAGAACAGATTTGCGTTCTTTACGACAAGCCTCTCATACCACAAAGGTAGAATAGGAGATACCAAGTCCTCTACTTCCAATCCCTTTGAAAACAAGCTTTTACAACTTTCAATAACGTGTCATATTTGAGCTAATGGTTCTACATCTTTATTTCAAACTCAGGAAGTCTTTTATTTATTTGACAGATAAGGTGTGAAATACCATGAGTTAGAGAGCGTTCCACCTTAGAGAGGTTATTTAGAACTGATTGGCGTATTTTACAACATGCCCTCAGTGTTAGAGTGGTCCTTTTCGTGTTTATGTTACATTCAGAGTCAATCAAGAAACTGCTGAAGCTTAAAACTGGATAAGAAACGTTGATATCTGAACTGCCCAGAGAATATTGGGACTGGCCAAGCAAGATTGGGAATGAATCCCTGATCTTCTATGATCAGTGGCAGGAGTTGTTACATAATGCTAGGTAGTACGAATTTAGTTCAGCACTAGGGAGGAGCAGACACTTGAATCAATGCGACCTAACAAACATGTTATAAGTGATATAAGAAAATGTAGCTTGAAAGGATTGCAGCATTGCTATACGGAAGAACTTTCACAGACACGACAACTGCTATATCCATGAACCATGTTGCTGCTAGCTTCTCTAAAAGAGTCCAGCGACGTATGGTCTACCAAGCCTCGTTAAAACAAACTGTAGGAAAGGAAACATCAATCACAGTTTCTATTTGTTCCACTTGTTATCCCAATCCGTCCGTACATTCTCCAAGCCCAACACAACAAGAAAGCTGAGATTCCAAATCGTCTTTGTCATTTAAGTCTTTTCTTTGCAGAAAGTTGATCTCCTCAGAGTCGTTCTGTTTAACTCTCTTTGACCAGTTCTAACATCTTTGACGTCCTCATGTCTATCTTATATTCGGTCCTCCTCTCTTTAGTTTCCCAGGTACTGTACACATTAGTATCGTTTCATTTTCCCCTAAACGAATATGACGTATTTGAAAAAAAAGTATGTTAAACACCTTTACGGTGTCCGTGTTTTTCTTGTTTTGCTATCCTTAGTGTCTGGGAAATTCGTGAAGCTATCTAGCTGATACACTGTCTTCGTTGTGTCCGTACGTTGTCACAGAAAAAGTGCATGTCATGAAAAAAAATTGTTTTTGTTTTTATGGTAGCGTTCTGCCATACATTTCTGATTTTTTTGTCAATCTGAATCATAAGTTTAAAATCCGAATCAAAAGTTTAAAATCTGAATCATAAATGTCAAATCTGAAACATAAGTTTCAAATCTGAAACATAAGTTTCAAATCTGCTATAGTACTTCATTTCTTCATCGGCTTTCTTCTTTCTTCTGCAATTAATTAAGAATTCACTCACGTGAATACATATTGCCTCCTTCTAGGAAGCCTGTGAAGATTCATTTGTGTTCTTGCAGTGAAAGCTTATGTAGCTTTGTATTGGAAATGTTGGAGTTTCGTGTCCTATGCATTGCCTTCTTCAGTCCTATTATTTTACGGCAGACATAGCAAGGTGATAAGGTTCAATTATTTTTCTCCTCAGTTCCTATGGAATCCATCAAATCTTGACTGCGCGTATAATTACTAATGTTAAAAAGGTTGGTAGTAGACGTGATCCCTGTAGTAGTGAGCGACACGCAGATTAAGGCAAGAATAGCACATCCGGCTGGATCACACCGGTCCACCTTGATCAGCACGCTCGGGAGGTGAGGAAAGCTGCTGTGACCTGCAACGTAACGCCTTTTTTTCTGTCATACACAAAAGTAGACTTACTCATTGTGGGCATTCATAACAACAACTGAAAGCCTATGTTAGTCAAGTATTGATGGCAGTTATGGTGTATAACTTTCAATTCTTATTTAGGAAAAAAAGGAAAGTACATAAGTAGTACCAATACAAGAGAGTGTAACATTCTACTGTTCTGGAAATTCTGGATCTCTGGGCAATGAAAACGATAACATTCGAAAGTATCCACATAATATAGGCCTGGATATTGATTGGGGGGAGCAGGGGAGGGGGGTGGAGGACATACTTAAATCAACCATTGCTACATATCGATGGTGATAAATACTACACTAGATCGATCAGTAAAGCGAAAGATAAAAACAGATGACAGCTACGGGAATTTCGATCCATTCACAATAGGAGGGAAGGAGATACCAGAGCTAAGATTTGCAGATGACACCGTCATGGTGTCAAACAGTGCCAAGGGCCTGGAACGACTGCTCTTGTCCTTTCAGAAGCACAGTCAAGCTCAGAATCTTTTCCTGAAAAGAACTAAGATAATTTCCACTGACAAAACAATCTCAGATTGCTATTAATAATGAAGAAATCGAAAATTGTATGCATTTTGAATATCTTCGCTCTACGTTCTCCAACGACGGAGAATTGTTTAAAAGAAATTATAAGACGTTTGGCCATGGCGATGCAGAAGCTAAACAACATGAGCAATTTATGGCATAATACTAACACGCAACTAAAACTGGAGATCATGAGAACATGAATATTATATGTGGCTATCTACGAGTGCGAGATATGAACTAAGACACAAATAGCAAGGACGAAAATTGGAACGTTCGAAACAAAATGTTACAGAAAAGTCCTTAAAATGCCTTGGCTAAAGAAAGTGACAAATAAAACCATCCTAGAAGACCTGAATGTTGAACAAAAACTGGCTCATAAACAATGTTATGTTTCGGAAAATGATTTTTTTTGGCCACGTCAAACGTCATGACATACTGGAAAGAACGGTCAGGGAGGGGATGGTACCTGGAAGGCGACGCAGGGGTCGACCAAGGCGAAGGTCGAAGCAAGATATCAAAGAAACTCTAATCCTGAACATGGAGCATGCGGAAAGATTGACTCCAGACCAGATTCATATCAGCTGACTGTGACGAGAGCGACGTTCCACAAAGGACATGCTACATGAAGATGATGAGACCAATCAACATTACTAAGAATATAAGAGTTTGTAAATTGAAATGTGTTGAACAGACATTCTTAGCTAGAGAATGTACAACCAGCGAGGTACAGGAATATTAGAATTCATAGCCATTTAATAAAAGAGACTGAACTCATTTGGATCTCTCGAGATTACTGTGATATACGTGAGATAAACACTAAATAGGACACATACTTTGTTAACTATATGGCTGTATTAAGGGTCATGTTGCATGAACGTATCTTCAATCTTTGCACAGATTTCGAACGTGGTTAATGGCGCTGGATTCGTACGTAACAGTTCTAAATCTGCTCATGGTCATGTTATCAAATGGAGCATCGTATGGCGGGCTGATTACTGAGGATGAAGACTTACAAAGATCGTAAGTGGTCATTCTGGGCATTTTTATTTCGAATTGTATTTTTCCATCTTTTTTCACATTAACTATAACCTTTGTCATTGTTACTATCATCAACAACAATAACTATAATAAAATTTTTAGTGATTGTTATTTATGGTCGCTGTCTCTTTATCTAACTCTCTCTCTCTCTCTCTCTCTCGCGCACCCGTGCTCTGGTGTTACCATGCTAACCCAGACCAACATGGATAAATTACGTTCATCAGTATCTTATTATATTTAAGTCAAGTCCCGTATGAAACTTTCAAAAATTTTGCTCTTTAAGAAAATATTTCTCTAGGCTGTAGAGCCTTTTGAAAACTTTTTTGGCAACGGACAAAAGGAGGAAACTTTCTTCATACGGCCACATATTGAGATCACAAGGTCTTGCAAATATAATCCTGCGCGGTAAGGAACAAGGTAAGCGACGAGGGGTCGTCCCAAAAAGAGATAGGAGGACAACATAAAAGAATGGACCAATATCTGATCAGAAAAGACACTGTCGACGGTCGCTGACGGAGAGGGGTGACGTGGAGTTGTGTGGGTGTCTTCATGCGTACCACAGAGACATCACCAGTTACGGTGCGACTTGACCTGAGGCTAAAGCTTTAATCTAAAATCTCTTTCCGGCATCCCAGCATGAAATTACTAGCACCACTGTAAACTGCAAAACATATTATAATTGGTGACAAAGAAGTAGCGTACATACATGACTGGAGCCAGACTTCCTGTTAAAAAACATTTTGCATTGATTGTCAAGGGCTCCAAATTGATCTGACCTCCATTGAATTTGTATGCATATTTAGTGTATTTGTCAGCGTCACTGTCCATTGATTCATGCCTGTTCTTTTGGGCCGTCTTCTCTAGTTCCGCCCATTTGACTACAGTCGATTTACATTCTCTTTCAGTTCCTCAACCCTAACATTCACCTTTTCCCCATTTTGTTCTCGCTTGTTGCACAGTCCGTCTACGTAAGTATCTCGTCTAATAATCACCCTTTTAAGGTAGAAGATTCTCAAACTAATAGGCCTGCACATCTTTGCTTTCAAACAGACTAAAATCTGCTGATTTTGGATCGCCTATATACAATTCAAATTAAGCTATACAAACAATCCTACATATACAATTTAGCAGATAAAACAGAGAGTAACTTGTTTTCAACGAGATCAGAAGGAGATAAATCTTCTAATACTTGCAAAATGTTATATAATAATAAAGCTCAAATTTGTATTCTTATATTCACGTCTGTCCTGTTACATTCATCATTGGCTGTGTTCATATATTCAAGTCTCTTCTATTACTTTCATCACTGACTATATTCATGTATTCAAGTCTCTTCTATTACTTTCATCACTGACTATATTCATGTATTCAAGTCTCTTCTATTACTTTAATCACCGACTGTATTCATGTATTCTCTTCTATTACTTTCATCACTGACTATATTCATGTATTCAAGTCTCTTCTATTACTTCCATCACTGACTGTATTCATGTATTCTCTTCTATTACTTTCATCACTGACTATATTCATGTATTCAAGTCTCTTCTATTACTTTCATCACTGACTATATTCATGTAATCTCTTCTATTCCTTTCATCACTGACTATATTCATGTATTCAAGTCTCTTCTATTACTTCCATCACTGACTATATTCAAGTAATCTATTACTTTCATCACTGACTGTATTCATGTATTCAAGTCTCTTCTATTACTTCCATCACTAACTGTATTCATGTGTTCTCTTCTATTACTTTCATCACTGACTGTATTCATGTATTCAAGTCTCTTCTATTACTTCCATCACTAACTGTATTCATGTGTTCTCTTCTATTACTTTCATCACTGACTATATTCATGTATTCAAGTCTCTTCTATTACTTCCATCACTGACTGTTTTCATGTATGCTCTTCTATTACTTTCATCACTGACTATATTCATGTATTCAAGTATCTTCTATTACTTTCATCACCGACTGTATTCATGTATTCAAGTATCTTCTATTACTTTCATCACTGACTGTATTCATGAATTCAAGTCTCATCTATTACTTCCATCACTGTATTCATGTATTCAAGTCTCTTATATTACTTCCATCACTGACTATATGCATGTATTCAAGTCTCAGCTATTACTTCCATCACTGTATTCATGTATTAAAGTCTCTTATATTACTTTCATCATGGACTGTATTCATATATACAGATATCGGCTATTACTTTATGCTCTGTAACTATTTATGACATGAAATTACTCACCCTGATTGCCTATTATGCTGTGGCACAGACTCATCGGCAGACTAGACGATATACAACATCAATTGTTGGAAGCAGCCAATTCTATGAGAGCTGTAGACTCTGACATCAGCAAAGCATTGTAAGTTTCACCAATTGTTCTTGTTGTTTTCGTAGACAGGTTCTTATATTATAAAAGCATGTGTTTCAACATATTGAAATAATATTGGTGAGGTATATTATGTCTTTTAGAAGAACCAGACTACAGGTGGGTGTTTCTGAGGTTTGAACGAGTGATCTAGCGGATAGAGTGGGTAGCATAGTCGACAGTGAGCGAACTTGCTAGACTGGGATTTCGGCGTGCCAGGGTTCAACATTACAGAAGGACAGAAATCAATCTGGGTCGAAGTTCGTGTCTGGTACGAGCAGTGGACCTAGCTGTAAATGGGTTCTTGACGTGTGAGTTGGTGAAGTTGAAATTAGCAAGAAAGGGTAGCTGGCCACCACACCTGATATAGGCGGCGGCTTTGTACATAAAGAGTTATCTTCTTCCCCGATGGCAATTGTTGCTAGTGGACTGACCTTTACCTTTTACTGGTGGTGTGGATACTTCTTCATCTTCTTTGTCGTTCGCATTGAAAGCGATTTTGCAACGTTGTATCATAGTTTACAGCGAAGCTGCAATTTCTGCGCTGTTGGAACCGACACATCCGGTTTCAGCAGCTTGTTTAATGTCAGCCGGTGTCTCCCCACTGCGAGTCTACCTACATTATCAGACAGCACTAGTGCTGCCAGTTTCCAGGGTCGCCATTGTGGAGGCGAAATAGAGCCTTGAGCAACTCTGTCTCACTTGCCGTGACGTAAGCTGCATGCTATGAGTAGCTAGCTGGCTGCTGTCAATACATTCATTGCGCTGTATCCTCGGTCCCGGTTTGGATACGTTTATTGACGACGAGACGCGCGTTCAAGACCTAGGTCGTTTTGTTTCTGGTGATTAAAACCTACCCTGCACACTTAGTAGCTAATGAATGAGTAATAGGCATTTATCCTTTGGCCCTATACATCCCTTGAACAAGCCAAGAATATAAATACTGGCTGCATAATAGCTAGTTTTTAATCTCTCTTTACCGATCAATTAGGAACATGGGTCACGACAACAATTAGTCGCTTTGAGCAAGACATGTACCAAAGCATTTGTGTATTTCTGGAGTAGTCGATTATGCAGTCATCTGTCCTATATTGTTACTTGCCAATTGCAAGCAATGATAGTGACATCAGCAGACAGTTTTGTCTTTGTGAAGTATCTTGCACTGAATTTGGATTATAAGGGGATGAGATTGCGCTGGTTATCAATCACACTCTCTTGTCCTGAGCTACGAGAAGTATGGTGCCGGGTAAGAGAGACAGAGGCAGACCAAGATAGCAATGGGACAAGGATGTCAAGGATTGCTTGGGTATGACTGGTGAAGGATGGAGATTTGGAAATAGATCGAGTTTCTTTCAAACGGACTGTCATGGGAGCGACATGATACATAATTTGTTTGGTTTTTTTAGCGTTCGCCTTATTTATCTATTTCCCAAGGCGGGTATGCGTTGCACATCAGTTTTTATTTTGTGCCTGTCGGCCCAGTGCATCCGACTTCGGCATGTATTTTATGTAAGGATCTGCTTCCTCCTGCATTTTCTAAGGGTTTGCTTCTCTGGGGTAACGACCGGTGCTGTGATGAGGATTGAACACAGCATCTTCGGATTGTGAGCCGTGTCACTGAACCACTAGCCTACGCCCTCCCCCTGATACATGATGATGATGATGTATTATAAACATCGAAAAATGTCCATACCCAGTGGATTGTGCTGAAATTTTCCTCAATTTATATTTTACTGGGCGGTAAGGAAAATGTACCCTCACGATAGTTACAAAAGTGAGTGCCAAGTATAAAAAGATTGACAAGCCCTATAATAGATCAGAATACATCTGCTATACCCAGGGTTTGGCGCATTTCCTCGTGACCAGAAGACGATCTCCAAACCGATCGGCCCACTGCTTCTTTTAAAATAATATATCTTAAAATAACATAACAGTATTGTTTGTGTTTAAATGGTACCTCTCTTGTTTCTGAATATGCCTCTGTGTGTGTGTGTGTCTCTATCTTCGCCGTTCTCTCTGTCTGTCTCTCACACTGTTTATGTCTCTCTTTGTCTATATGTTCATGTTTCTGTTTCTGCCTTTCTTCTCTCACTCTTTGTCTCTATCACTCGCTCTCTCTGGCTATATCTCTTTTTGTCTCTGTCTCCCTCCTTCTCTTTCTCTGTGTGTATGTATTAATTATAGTGCATGTTATCATCCACACACACACCAGCTGTTGTTGTGTGAAAACTATATCGCACTGTCAAAAATACGTATTAAGCTACCCCATAGCAAACACTGCCATCAGGGATAGTGTGTCAGGCTTCATTGTACCAGTTCTCAGCTTATTATGAGATGTTGTGACTAGGTCCCTTCATCGCTTTCCTTAAGAATGTGATGCTCCCGAAAAGTGCGTTATTGCCAATCTTAAATATGCACCTAAACATTAGATCGTGATAAAACACTTCTTCGCACGAGTATTGCATGAGGACGAATGGGGAAGAAGGAATAAGAACATTGCAACTGGTCAGGCATGTCGTAATTGGCAAGTAACGAGTGTTCAACTTCCGGTTGGTTACTATTTCTTATACAGACTTAAAGCCACGAAAACCACAGATTTGGACAGGTCAACATCTGGTCCTTATTTGTTGAAAACTTATGCTCCCCAGAATTAGAATGATTGATTGAAAACACGCATGAAGAACTGATGAATGGTTTTTGTTGTTGCTTTTGTTATTGATGATGATTTAGAGCTGCATTTACGGTTACTTCATTATAAATTAAAAATGAAATTTGCATTGAACAAAGAAGTAGTTCCAGTTTGTTTATTTAAAAAGGTACTGGGCAGATTAAGGTGTAATGTATTATAAGAGTGGGACCCACATTGTTTCCGATGACCAAACGTACAATGTTGGGTCTCCAATATGTCACCCAACATTAAGAGCGCAGGACAGTCAAATACTAGAAGCTCGCAGAATACAATGATTAAGCAGTTTTTTTCATTGATGTCGCCTCCTGGGAGCTGCCTCCAACAAACCGCGCAACCTGCCACACTGCCGTCACACATGGTGCTCACATTGCCGAGAAGAAATTCATCGCTGCAGCACAATAAAAGCGAGCTAGGCGAAAGAACAGGATGCATGGCGGTTAAATCACAGATGCTGTCCACGTGTGACCTACGAGTAGTAGGCTGTCCCGTTCGTATCGAATTGTACAGTCATATGCTGTCAGACCTGAATGCAATGTCTGACGCTATCGTAATCCTTGCTTGCGAAATGCAGCTAATAATCACACGATGAATCGTAATGTTGGGTCGCTCTGGTGCGAACACTCCATAGATCAGCATTAATCAGCCAATTCTAGAACAAGGAAAGGGCCATGGCCTTCCTCTAGAATGTACGACATGGAAGTAGGTGGTTAATATCTTACCCCGGAACACATGCAGGAAGATTTTCAACTCCTTCTAATTCTCAAAACTGACCTCTTATTCTGTAATCTTCGCCATGCGGTCCGACACATTTGATTTCAGCATCGCATGTATTTACGGAGTGTGTCTTTCCTTCTGGATCTTTAATCTCTAAGCCAGACTGCATGGCTGTAGTCTGTTTCCAAGGCCGCCACTAGGAACCCTGATTAGGGTGTAGGTCAGTTATGGATCACTGTTCTTGATGAAAGCAGCCAGCAATGAGTCTCTGGCTGCTGTTGGTTCATTCACTGCTGCATCTTCCAGTAATAAGCTATGTATGTATATCTGCAACAGAGCCGACTGTTTGGTGGAAGACAGCCCTATATGTGACGCATTAGGTGGGGAGTTCAAGAATCTGATGGGACTAGGCTCACAGTTGACGTCTGACAAGATGTCTGCTTCTGACGACCCTCAATTGGACAGATATAGACGGTGAGATCATCGGTTTATAAATTGAAAGTTTGTTTCCGTGTGACATTTGTTTGAGTCAAAAGGATAGGTTCACTCTATCCGATTATGTTTGTCGTAAAAGGCTATTAAGTAGAGCTAGGTATGGTACTGGGAAATTCATCAAGTAAAACATTGCGTTATAGAAACCACTTCTACAAAAGCAGTTGGTATCCTTTAAGAACCCAGCCCCGAAGCCCGGTGCGTGCTTATGGCGTGTTGGTTTCTGTAAGTAATTGTTTTACACGAAAGATTACTGACCCTACGCACAGCTCTCTTTAGTTGACTTCTATGACATACCAGGAGTGTACAAATGAAACCTGACCAAACTGGAACAAGTGAACATACGTACGATGTGTATGATGACGTCACTTCTAGTGTAAACAGCATATACCAACCGTCAAGTTTGCAAAATGGCATTATCCTCCAACTCATAGTTTCCTCAGCAAATCGTTGAAAACATGATTGGTGTGATACAGAATCCGTCCAGAGTTGATAAATGAGCCGTGATTCGGTTTCTAACAGCTTAAGGATGTCGACCAGTTGACATTCATCGCAGAATGCAGGCAGTGTATGGGGAAAAAATTGTGTCGAAGACAAGTGAAGAACTGGACAACTATGTTTAAAGAAGGACGTGAGTTAACGCAACAATATGCGCCTGGCCAGGTCTCGGAAGATCTTTCTTTAACTCACGTTCTTCTTGATAATGAAATTTGTAAACATGACGATTGGATGGTGCTGTTTACACGGGATTCACAGTACGCAATTGAGATACGTAAGTTACGTATGTCTATATCTATACCTATGTTCGTGTCTGTGTTATGTAATATTGTGATGTGCTGCGTTGTGTTATGTTATGTTGTGTTGCGTTATGTTATGTCGTATTGTGGTGTGCTATATTATGTTACGTTATGTTATGTTATAGTATTTTGCTGTGCTGTGTTGTCCTGTGTTGTGTTGTGTTATGTAATGTTAAAAAGTGTCGTGGTGTGTTGTGTCGTGTAGCGTTGTTTTGTCTTGTGCTGTGTTATGTTTTGTTATGTATATCATGTTATGTTATGTTATGCTGTGCTATGTTATGTTATGGTATATCACGTTATGTTATGTTATGCTGTGCTCTGTTATGCTGTGCTCTGTTATGCTGTTGTGTTGTGTTATGTTGTGTTATGTTATATTATATCTTTTCGCGTTGTGTTGTGTCGTGTTATGCTGTGCTATGTTATATCGTTTTATGTCATGTTATGTTATATTTTTCTGTGCTACGTTATGTTGTGTTATGTTACGTTTATTTTTACGTTTATCAGCATTGCAACACTCTCGTCGAAGTGTACGGTTAATGATAGTTCTTGTAGCTCGCTAATTGTATGCTCTCATACTTCGCCTTGTAAAGCACACCTTCTGCTCCACAAAAAGCTTGATTCAAGACTTTACAAGTTCATGAGGCCAGATCTTTCATCGTCGTTGACCTACCTGGATCACTCTTAGCAGATCATTGAAGTAAATCTGCTGGTGTCTCTAAAGGTGTCTGTATTTATATGCGGGTTTGTGTGATTATCTGTACGTGTGGCTGTGTGAGAGTCGCTTTATGCTTGGGGTAAAAGCAGCCTCTTTATATACGAGTTTACATGAGTCTCTTTATCTGTGGGTGTGTGGGGGGTATTATAATTGTGGCTATATTTAAATGTGGGTTTGTGTGACTCTCTTTTTGTGCACGTTTGTGTGATTCACGTTATGTGTGGGCTTGTGTGTCTCTTTATGTGTGAGTTTGTGTGGGTATCTTTATGTGTGGGTCTGTGAGTGTATGTGTGGGCATCTTTATGTGTGGATTTATGTGAGTATCGTTATGGGTGGATCTATGTGGGTATCTTTATGTGTGGGTTTGTGTGAGTATCCTTATGTGGTTGTGTGAGCGTCTCTTTATGCTTGGGGATGCATGATTCTCTTTATTTGTGGGTTTGTGTTGGTATCTTTATGTCTGGTTATATTTTTTGTTGGATTTGTGGGAGTCTCTTTATGTGCGGGTTATGTGTGGATATCTCTAAAGTGTGGTTATATTTGCGTTTGTGGGAGTATCTTTATATGTGGGTGTGTGTGAGTTTCTTTATGTGTGGGTGTGTAAGTATCGGTAGATGCGACTCAGACTTAAGAACCACTAAAGCACAAGTCGTATCACAGTTCAGAAGGAAAGTCAAGAACAGTCAAACTGCAGCCTCCCTGTAATTGGTGGGTAAGAAGGGCTTTGGGCTGGCCATCATATAATGTCAAAACTGTAGGCCCCAAAATCTATAACAGATGTAGATAGAAACGTCAACGTTTGACGGCTTGACATACATTTGTTCAGGACCTTTACTCCAAATGACGCTAAATTATTTTTTATTCATAGAACTGTGAGCCACAAAATCTATAACAGATGTAGATAGAAACGTCAACGTTTGACGGCTTGACATATATTTGTTCAGGATCTTTACTCCATATGACGCTAAAGTATTTTTATTGAGAGATTAGTTGATTTATTTATTGATGTATTAATTGATTGATTGTTTACACACTTGAAAAACATATTCATTACGTTTGTCAAATAGGGTAAATCTCCAATGCATCTGTATTTGGAGAAAGCCATAACATGATCAAACAATAAAATACTGATAGTGCAAGTGATTGGCTGGGCGTTGTGCACTACTTCCAGTATTGATTGACTGATTGATTAATTAACTTTGTCGATCCCAGTGAATAGTAGAGCCGACACTGAGCTGGCTCTTTGCAGGAAACATGTATCCGGATATTTGCAGTCCTGGTTTCAATTGCAGGTTGTTTTAAACGATTACGTTGCTAGACCCATGCACAACTCTCTTTACTCGCAGCGCATAACATGCTTGAAATGTTTAATTTGAAACCATACAAATGCACTTCTAGTATACACAGGTGTTAATGTGCAAGTCAAGTGGTTGTTCTATTTCGGACAGCCAAATGAGCGAGAAAGGTAAGATATCGATAAAAAGCCGAGACTTCCTAAAATATATCTCTACAACTGCATCTTCGACGGCAGCGCATTTTTAGCTCCAACCACTATTGTCAAAAAAATCTAATAATTGCATCTAAATTGAATGAACATAAATAAGTTAGTATTTAGTCGTTCTACTGTATACAGTGCGTTCATGTTTATTTGTTTTGTGCAAATGCTAATGTTTGAACCAGGTGAAACAATGAATAATAGCCCACCTCATGTCAACGTCGTGTTCCTGTAAACATGTTGTGTCGCAGAAACCTGATCAACTAGGGGGTCTTGACAATGTAATCATCGTAGTATTGACCCCACTAAGAAGATTTGCATTGCACAATAGCGAGGAGGATCCAAATCCTTCTTCTTCAGTATGTAAGAAGATCCACTGCAAGCGAAATAAACAACATTTCCATTAACTCTGCAGACTCTTTCATGAGCTGGGCCGGAAGCGAGCTATGGTGAACCATCTACTTGGTGTCGTCAGAGGTGCAAACAACGTGCTTAAAAATGAGAGGTTTGGACCACTAGCATCTTTCCGTTAACTCTTTTTCTGATTTTTAATACACGTAATACTCGCTCTCTCTCTTTCTCTCTCTCTCTGTCTCTCTCTCTTTCTCTCTTTCATAAATATATATATGTATCAATCTAATCTATCGCAATCTTTGTATATCGAAACAGCTTTACCAATCTTAATTAAGGGCAACGTTTTCATGTTTGTTTGGTGTAACAATGTTCACATATTTTGCATCTCTTTCCAAATACAATGCTTGCATTTTATCTTCATGTGTTTTGTGTAACAATATTCACATATCTTGTATCCCTTTCCAAATACAATGCTTGCATTTTATCTTCATGTGTTTTGTCTGTCTCCTAATATATTAATATTTCCAGACATTATCAGTATAAGAACTGCCCTTTTTGCTAACAAATATATTTCGCAATGTATATTTAAGTACTGGCAACTTCCTGCCTTTCCTCATGTTCTTATGTTCAGTGCTCCAACCGTTAAAAAAAAATGTTAAACAAATATTTTCCTCATAATGGGTGTGTATGTCGTATGCATTATGCGTGTGTATTTGTATGTAAGTGTGCGTGTGTGTGTGTGTGCGTGTGTATGTCGTATGCATTATGCTTGTGTATTTGTATGTAAGTGTGCGTATGTGTGTGTGTGTGTGTGTGTGCGTGTGTGTGCGTATGTGCCATATATTTATTGTTTTGCTTTAGGTTTTTTCTTGCTTCGTCTTGGGAAGGACGTTGTGGTGTAGCTAACAGCAAGGTTTCGATTTCTCAGCGACCCGGCTAGTTCCGACCCGGTATTTTGTGGTTTAAGGTTTGCCTTCCCTTTACGATCCATTTTCTCTCAGCTAGGCTACACATGTACAGTCAGTTTTTATGGCAACCCCTTTGAGACGGAAAAAGGTATTGTTCAGCTGGGGCTTGCACTCCATGATGAAATCAGCCAGTTATGAGTCAATGGTTGATGTCAGCTCATTCATTGTGCTGCATCTTCTGCCTCGTTTGTTTTTAGTTCTTAGGTTTTAGTCGACCTATACTTCTACAGTGGCAGATGCCCCTGTGCAGGTCCCAGCTCTGGTATGTTTTGGATGTAGACAGGAGGAGGATTTCCTGCTTGGCAGGCTAGGCTCGAGTAGCTTATTACTCTACTAGGTTGGAACCAGTGCAGCGCAGGGTGGTTAACTGATATGCGAGTCCATTTTAATAGACTTAAACACTAGAGCAAAGTAGATCCGCTGCCTGTTAGGCGCCATATATGATACTCTAAACAAACCACTTAACCATATCCGGTGTTATGCCATGTCCCACTGCCTCTTACGAAATGCTCTCTGTGGGGCAGTGGTGCTATTCTTGTCCATGTCATACACAAAGACCCTAGTGGACCCCTCCGTAGTTATATGCCTCATATGTTACTCAGAGAATATGCTATAAATATGTATCTAGTATATTTGCTCAAATCACATCATTTGAGTGGATATATGTCATATTTCATTTCTTCATGCCACAAAGAAACGACATTATATATGGCTACTTAATACAAGTCCTTTTCAGCCTGTAGTCCTCAGTCTTTATAACCTCTCGGCTAATTCAGCAATGGGAACACAGTCGTACAACAGTTTATTTTTCTATTCTCCCACTAACAGCACTATCTATTCCCTAATTTACAGTCCTAGCTATTCTCTCATGTATAGCCTTATCTATTCTCTCATGTATAGCCCTATCTATTCTCTCATGTATATCCCTATCTTTTCTCTCATGTATAGCCCTATCTATTCTCTCATTTATAGCTCTAACTATTCTATCATGTATAGCCTTATCTATTCTCTCATGTATATCCCTATCTTTTCTCTCATGTATAGCCCTATCTATTCTCTCATTTATAGCTCTAACTATTCTATCATGTATAGCCCTATATATTATCTCAGTTACAATCATTGTATTGTACATTTTATAGCCCTGCACCCCCCCCCCCCAAACTTCTTTTTTTGCAATCACATGCTATACTCCCTTTCAACTCTTGTTTTTTTTTTCACATGCCAGTCTTACATTCATTATTCTGATTTCATGCTTATGATTTCAACATTTTGTGGTCAGAAAAGAGACAACACTTTATTAGATACAGCCTTGAGTGGCAAGGGTGATCATATATACTCCAACATTTTCATCTTGTCATCTTCAACATCATTCACCATTTTGAGCCAATGTGTCATGCCCCTGCTACAGCTGGTCCCTTTCAAATGAAACTCATCTCCGATACTTACAACAATTCGCTTATTCACTCCAATGTGAACCACAGGCTTCAACTCTAGCTGGTCTTTTTATAGTAAACCCCAATCTCAGGATTTGCTGTGGCTGATTAAAACAGCAAAGTTTTTACATGATGAGGTTGCTAGCACCCATGCACAACTCTCGTTTAGTCACATTTTACAACATGCTGAGGTTTCAGTGGACCTATTATTTTTGCTTCAGAATTAGTCAGATCTTTTAATCTAGCGTTCTATATCAGTCGGGTGTTCTAATCTAGTGCTCTAAATAGTCGGGTGTTCTAATCTAGTGCTCTAAATAGTCGGGTGTTCCAATCTAGTGCTCTAAATAGTCGGGTGTTCTAATCTAGTGCTCTAAATAGTCGGGTGTTCTAATCTAGTGCTCTAAATAGTCGGGTGTTCCAATCTAGTGCTCTAAATAGTCGGGTGTTCCAATCTAGTGCTCTAAATAGTCGGGTGTTCCAATCTAGTGCTCTAAATAGTCGGGTGTTCTAATCTAGTGCTCTAAATAGTCGAGTGTTCTAATCTAGTGCTCTAAATAGTCGGGTGCTCTAATCCAGTGCTCTAAATAGTCGGGTGTTCTAATCCAGTTTCATGATGGCATGTCGACCCGCGTGCTGAATGATGGTAAACTCTCTGCAGCATTTCCAGTCATAAATGGAGTCAAACTGGACTGTGTGCTTCCACCGGTACTTTTTAGCATGGTACTTGCAGATATGCTTTCTGATGTAATACGTGACTGTGACTCTAGCATACAGATCAGATACCGGACGGATGGTTCACTCAGACACGCCTAAAGGCCCTCACAAAGGTGAAAGAAGCAATTACCTTAGATCTGCTCTTTGTCGACGACACCGTATTAACACGTGTCCAGAACAGGACATGCAAGCAGTCATGAACGAATTCTCAACTGTGTACAATAATTTTGGTCTTACTGTAAACACAAAGAAAACGGAGGTAATGTTTCTACTGGCGCCCGGAAAGCCCTACCACGAACCAAACGTCAATGTACAGGGACATCGTCTAGAAAGCAGTGGATAGCTTTACCTTCCTTGGTAGTCCCCTCACCAGAGAAGGCAATAGTGACTCTGTGATGTCCACAACATGATATCTTAGGCGAGTGCTGCTTTTGGAAGACTTCAAGAATACATTTGGTACAGGCAGGAAACTTAATCATTTCCATGTAAACTGTCTCCGCATACTGCTCAGGATCGAGTGGCAGGATAGAGTGCCTGCAGTCCTCAACACTGCGAGCCTCCCTGGCATCCATACGCTGCTGCAGAGAACCCATTTCAGATGGACAGTGCAGGGTTTTCGCATGTCAGATGAGCACTTCCGTAAGCAACTGGTGTATGGTGAGCTCAGGACAGCGCTCGAAGAGAGAACAAAACATACAATACAAAGATACTTTAAACGTTTTTTAGAATAGTTTCTCCATTGATCGTTGACTTGGAGATGCCTGCTCCAAACCGCTCAGCCTGACGCACTGCCGTCACACACGGTACATGCAACGCTAAACAGAAGGCCATTGCAGAGGCGCAGAAAAAGCGAGTTGCATGAAAGGAAAGAATGCATGACCGCCTAATTACAAATGCTGTTCAAGTGTGCCATACGTGCGGTATAGTTGGTCACGCTCAGATCGAACTGTACAGTCACTTGCAGTCACATCTGAATAAAACATATCTGACGCTGACGTCATCTTCCCTTGCAATAGGCAACTACCTAACTAAGTAGGGGCAATGTCTCCATGTTTAACTCACAGAGTCCTCCTACCAGAAACATCTCAAATATAACTCTTTAACTATAATATGTTTTTTTGTTTTGTTTTTTTAAATCACACGTCAGTGATTGTTATCACACATTGTGACCCGTTACATAGTTAAAGAATAACACAATGGTTTCAGTTAATATTTCGTAAAGACAGCTTCATTTTGACTAATTATATCAAGTCCAGAACGAAAAGGGCTGGCCAGCCGTAAGTTCTTATACTCGTTCAAACAAAAATAATAATTGCGAAATACCTCATTTATCACTGTGGCTAATCATATCGACGTTGGCTCGCCTTATCATTTGCATTTTCGTGGAGGCCTGGCCCTTGTCATATATGAAAGAGTGATATCAAAATGTAGCGGCAATGTCGTTTATGGAAATGCTCTCCCTTGTCACACGGAATGCGTCATATTATGCGAAGCAATTTTTACTATTAGACGATATCGTTGTCTTATTAGTTCCCCTGCGTTTTCTAGGGATAACATTATTTCGACTTTCACATTTTGGTCATATCTCAGGAATACAAATATCATTGACATCGACAGAAAACTAAACTCATTCCAGCACAGGCAAGAATAGACTAATTCAATTTGGTTTATTTCCTTTAATGGTGGTCTGAAACCAGATAAAATTAACACCTTCTCTCACATTTGTATGCTTCTCACTCACTCTCTCTCTCTTCCTCTCTCTCTCTCTCACTCTTTCTTTCTCTCTCTCTCTCTCTCTCGTTCACTCTCTTTCTAATTTCTTATTTTCTGTCAAATTGTACGTTAATGTTTTCAACAATTAGTCATCATATACCAAGGGGGGGGGGGGGGGGGGGGGGCTATAGTTACACTTAAAAGAAAAATCCATGTGTATTGAGTTCAACTATTCTTTTTTCCCCTACTTTATTCACAAAAAATATTTCACACTTTTCTTCCGTTCATTTCATGGTTTTATGTTATTTCTAGAGCTCTACTTGAAATTGAACTGGCTTTTTTAAACTCAATGTTTCTTATATGTGTAAATTACGAGATGTGCAACACAATGCCATGGATAGTATTATACTTTACAATTATATACTTTTATATCAAGTAGAGTAATAATCAACATCATATTATATCAAATTCATATACAAACAAGATTAGTAACATTCTAAGTGAAACCACCGCAATAACTCTAAACATATAATCAATATATTGACAATAGTACCAACATATATGGTAAACATATAAATGAAAACATAATAAAATTAAGTATGTATGTATGTATGTATATATATATATATATATATATATATATATATATATATATATATATATATATATATATATAAACAAAAACATTACCATAGCCAGTACATCTGTAAACACAAATATATCGACTACATATATAAAAAACGCAATTACATAAAGTGCATCTATAAACAAAATCACAAAATATATTGTGTACATCTGTAAAAACAAACATATCTAGAACATGTATACACAAAAAACATACATATAATGTACATTCTTCTTCTTCTTCTGCGTACACAGTCAGACAGTAACCATTATTTTTTCGAAAAAAGCGGCGGTCATCCTGAGACTCTCGCCACTACCATAGAGCTTGTCTTGCAGTTCCACTGGCAATGGCCACATCTGCTCTCTCTGATCCCCGTATGTCGGGCAGTTCTGCAGCAGATGTTCAGTGGTCATTTTACCAGTACCGCACGGGCATTCGTCGGTACACCCTATCTTCAATTTGTTGAATAGGTGGTACCTCAGTCTATTGTGGCCAGTGCGAAGTCTGAAGACAACGACCTGCTCTCTTCGGTTCAACTGGTAATAGGCATCGTTTTTGGTGTAACCAGTATGTTCGGTTTCCCATTTGGTCATGTACCTGGCTTTGATAAGCCGTTTTGACTCTTCGTACGTCATACTGGTATCTGTTTGTGGTAGCCTTGCACCTTCTTTTGCCAGTCTGTCTGCCTCCTCGTTGCCTTGGATGTTGCAGTGTGACGGAACCCACTGTACCACTACCCTTTTTGGTGCGGACAGCTGGCACAGTTTGCAGAGTGCTGCTCTTAAGTCATTGAGCTCAGTGTTTTTCTGGCTTTTTAGCGCTGTGACTACGGCGAGAGCATCTGTCAGCAAGACTATATGGCTCTCATTTTCACTGTGTGTTGCCATTTCTTCCACTGCCGCCCTCAGTGCCTCTGCCTCCGCTCTGAAATTGCTTGTGTACTTACCAGTAGCGAATGACAGTGTTATTTTTCTGCCACTTGGTAGGTTCAGGAATGCTCCTGCCCCTCCGTTCTGTGTAGTGTTTGTTACAGAACCGTCGGTGTATGCATGGGTCCAGTCCATGCTTGGGTAGCTTTTCGTTATGAAGCTTAGGGTAGTGTCTCTCCTTTCTTTTTCAGTCTGGCAGTTTTTGTTTGCAATACCTGGTATGTTTTCTACCACCTCTGGAAATATATCCTGCCTCCAAGTAGGTTTTCGTACAGTAGTGATGGGTTTTGGTGTTGTTAGTGCGTTTATGGGATCTTCGTGCATCTTTGCTTTGGCTATTTCTGCAAAGTTTCTCCGCTTTAGTTTCCCAGTTCCCAAATTGTTTAGTCTCTGGTACATTGGGTGGTCTGTCAGTCTTCGGAGTTTCTCTGACTGCAGCTGGGCTCTGCAGTCTCTTCTGTCGGTCATGGATTGCAGTTTTGTAATCTTTTCAAGTTCTACAATTGGCGTTGACTTCATGCCACCTGTTATAATTCTCATGGCTTGGTTTTGAAGTTTGTTAATTTTATCGAAGTTCGCCTTCGCTGCTGTTGTCCATGCCGCGATGCCATACTCGAGAACTGGTCTCACTCTTCCAGTGTACAGTTTCTTTAGTATGCCTTCGTCTGCTCCCCAGCTTGTGCCAGCAAGTTTCCTCATGATCGCCATTCTTTCTCTGGCTTTCATTCGGTTTCTCTCAATCTGACTTTTCCATGTCATGCGCCGATCAAATGTGACTCCCAGATAGGTTGGGTTGTCGTTTGGCTGCAGGATTTTGCCATTTAGGCTTAATTTGGTACTTTGGGGTTTTAATGAGAGCGAGAATATTGTGCACGTGGTTTTCTCCTCGTTTATTTTGACCAGCCATGAGTTCGCCCACTCTTCCAGCGATGTTAGGGCCGTCTGCATCCGATTTCTTGCTATGGTGAGATTCTTTTCAGAGGTCCACATAGCCAGATCGTCTGCAAACATTGAGCTATGGACTCTTCTTGGTATATTCTCTGTAATGTCGTTTATATACACCAGGAAGAGTGTGGGTGACAATACTCCCCCTTGGGGTACTCCCTGCTCGAGTGTCACCTTTTTGCTCATCTGCCCTTGTACTTGGACTCTGGCCGTTCTTTTTTTTTGAGGTAGTGGTTGACCCACTTGTACATTCTCCCACAAACTTCACTTCTCCTTAGCTTGACTCTAAGTCCATCCTTCCAGACTTTGTCAAATGCCTTTTCCAGGTCCACCCAAACCGCTACTGTGTGTTTCTGTGCCTGGTGGGTATCTTCTATTTCCTGGGCTATGAGGATGACCTGGTCCTCAGTGGATCTGTGCTGTCTAAAGCTGGCTTGCTGTGGAATTAGTATTCGTTTTTCTTCCAGATGCCACATCAGTCTGGTGTTTATCATACGTTCCATCAGTTTGCCGACACAGGTCAGTAGGCTGATAGGCCTGTATCCATTTGGATCTGTTTTGTCCTTTCCTTTCTTTGGTACTGGTACAAGTACTGCGTCTTCCCATGCCTGAGGTACAATACCCCTTTTCCAGCTTTGGTTTAGGACTGATAGCAGTTTCCTCTTCGCTGTTTGGTCCAGCCCCATCAGCATTTCGTTTGTTATCCCGTCTTTTCCGGGAGATTTCCTTTTCTTAAATGTTCTCATGGCCTCTTCCATTTCACTCATTGTTAATTTGGCCATCATATGCTCTTCTGGTGCCGTATTGATGTTGTCGTGCCCCTTTTGCTCTTCACTAATGTCTGTATGCCTATCTGCAGGGACCTCGATGTGGTTTGCTCTGGCATAGTGTTCTACAAAAGCGTTTGCGGCTTTTTTTCCAGTGAGCAAGTTTTCGCCCTGCTTGATGGTAATTTGTTTGTTTGAAGGGGTTTCGTCATTCATGGCTCTGACTAGCTTCCATAGCTTGTTCCCCTCTTTGTCTAGGTTGAGGCTTTCAGTTATGCTTTTCCAGCTCTCTCTTGCTGTTTGACTTGAAGCATTCATTCCATAAGAGCGCCTTTTAAATGTTTGTTTTTTTGGAATTCCCTATGTCCTTAATTACATCCAGTAGGAAGGGATGGAGAGTACACAGGCGGCTTCTCTATGAGAAACCACTTTGGCAACAAACTGCGTCCTTGCAGTAAGACTGGGGACATCCAAAGGCTGGGGTAGCAGCTCCTAATAATTGTATACCGAATGAGGATGAGTTTGTAACCCCCTCTCCCTTTCCCACTGCGCAGAATGCAATGCAAGACAAGCCATATATTGAAGACAGCCACAGACTGGATTTTGTTGGCCATGTCAAAACGCGGTACAGGTTAGACAACACTGATGTAGCGTCTCAAATTGGTTTCATTCTCATCGGACACAGTCAGAAAATATACATAACAGATTCTAGGGTTATTCCTTACATCTTTATAGATACTGACAATCGGGCAGTCGTTTTGACATAAGTACTTTCACACAAGACAAGTCCAAAGACGATCTAACAAGTTTTAGTAACAAATGTTCAAAAATTAGAGATGCTGTCCGGAATAGTGTATGCCGAGAAGTTACAAATGTCTTCCTGTCACTTACAGAAAAACATAGGGACATAAATAGTGAATAGGCTATCTTTAAATCAACGTTGACGACTGCTCTGCATAAGTACTGTGGAACAAAGAACTTACAACACGGAAAAGATCAGAAACGAATAGCTTGATGGAGTGATCAGGTAAGGACGGCTATGCGGTCTAAAAAAGGCAGATTGCAATGGTTGGTTGGCGTAAAAGAAACAAGATGATTACATCGTCTACCAGACAGCAAGACGAAACGCAAAGAGGATAATACAACACGCCAGAGAATATTCTTGAAAACATTTCCATATTTTTAATTGTCCTAGAAACTTTTTCAAAAGTATAAAGGCGATGCGATTTAAAGTCGAGTGTTTCAATCCTACTTCAGCCATCAGTGAAAAATTCGGTCTTCCTACATTTAATTTTCTCAGCAGAAGAGATCAGTTCAAGGAATACTTCCAAGAACGTTACAACCTTGTTATCCGCACGCGCGATTTAGTTTTCCTACCACGCAACACAAATCATATTGAATCTGACATAATGATTGCAGAAATAGAGATGGTTATAAAGAATGTTCTCAAGAATAAGTCACCAGACATGGACGGCATAATAACGGAGGCGATTCATGAATGTGTAAAACGGGGTTACTCTGACTACAGAGACTATTTACAAAGGTTTTGAAAAGCACGACTGGCAGCAAGCTATAATTGGAAGAAAAAAGATGAGAAACGTAACTGACACGTAAAGAGACATATCGCTACTTAGCCACATTGGTAAAATGTCAGATCCTAGAGCAGAGATTAAGATCTGTTGTTGAACCTCAACTGTCCCGAGCTCAATTTTTTTTTCGCCGGGGTATGGGTTGCACGGAAGCCTTATTCACCTTAAGGCAATAAAGCGAACGATAAAAAGAAAGCAACGAAAACATATTCATTGCTTTCATTGATCAATGAAACGTTTGCAATGGTAGACAGGGTTAAACTTTGGAACATTCTGGAAGAGTATTGTGTACATGGCCAGCTTCTTGATAATGTCAGACCATTGTATTGTTTGAGTATAATCCTGGTCATAACGACTAATGGGTTCACTTATGCTTTTGAAATCACTACCGGCGTGAGACAAGAGTGTGTGTACTTTTTTCTCTGCTGTTTAACATCTGCATGGACAAAATCGCACAAGAGACACCTGAAGCAGATACACGAATTGTTCTTTGCAGATGACCACAGGCTGTTGTAAGACGATGAAAATAAACTGCCAATCACATGAACGCGCTCGCGTATACCTGTTCTAAATACAATATTTCAATTTACAGAAGAAAACACAAATTATGAGGATCAGCAGAACATCTGGGCTATTCAACATAAGTGTAAATTACATTTCTATTTAACAGGTCCATGAGTTCGAGTATTTGGGCAGTTTTTTTCGGCAGAAGACAGGATCGACAGGGACATCGAGGCTATGTGTCAGAAAGCATCTGTGGTATCTTGTCGGCTGCCATCACTGTTTAGGCACCGAAGCATTAGTTTGACAACAAAGCAACAGCTGATAATAGTATATGTAGGCCGAATCTATGTTAACAGTGCCTCAATCCAGGACGCAGGAGAGCAGAATTTTGACATGTAAAATGAAGTGTTTAAGGAAAGCCACAGATGTTACCAGGAAAGACAGAATGTGGAACTTCGAATACGCAATACGGTCGGCACTACGTCTTATGCAGAATACATTTCCAGGCACAAAATACGTTGGTTTGGTCATCTCATGATGATGCATCCTCAAGCACCACTAATGGCTTACTACACTAGAAGATCTAGCTACAGGCAAAGAGGCGGCTGGTAGGCAGGTGGATAGATGGCATTAAAGTGATTGTGCAACGACACGGGCTCACATTACCCGACACAACGCACTTGGCTCAAGACAGACGGCTTAAGCTCCCAACGCAGCTTAACGGCATAAATGGAAAGAAAACGAACATCTCGTGGTTGTCTCATAAAGAACACAATTGTTTCTATGTTCTGTTCTTTCCCATATTAAATAAGTATATAATTAGTTTTCCATATTCAAAGGGAATGCGTTTTGCTTGTTAATTACTGGTAACTATTTTTATGTAGTGTAAAGTACAAGCACTTGGAATTTCAATGGAATTAAATTTATAACTCTGAAGCAAATGTTTCAATATAGTTAATTGCACAAATGTTATACAACTTTCTTTAGTAAAGTGACATGTAGGTCGTCATGGACTATGTCAGTTTATGATTGCGAATCCAAATGAGACCAAATATAATTCGACACCGACTCAATAGTTAACCTCGTCACATGGAATCCATCTCATCAGATGGGCTTCCTAATCCATCTCAACAGATGGGCTTCTTAGTCTACCACGTTGTAAAACAAAAAACACTAGATTAGTCTGCAGATGGTCCGTTGGATCTTTACATGACACCCCCGACCTCCCCATAAGTTTCCCCTAACCCCACTATGACCTTCCACTGACTTCACCATGACTATACAATGATCTCAACATGACCATCCATTGACGTCAACATGACAATCCATTGATCTCAACATGACCATCCACTGACCTCAACATGACCATCCACTGAACTCACCATGACCATCCATTGACCTCAACATGACCATCCACTGACCTCAACTTGACCCTCCACTGACCTCTGCATGACCATCCACTGACCCCACCATGACCATCCATTGACATCAACATGACCATCCACTAACCTCAACATGACCATCCACTGACCTCACCATGACCATCCATTGACCTCAACATGACCATCCACTGACCTCAACTTGACCATCCACTGACCTCTGCATGACCATCCACTGACCTCCTTGACCATCCATTGACATCAACATGACCATCCACTAACCTCAACATGACCATCCACTGACCTCACCATGACCATCCATTGACCTCAACATGACCATCCACTGACCTCAACATGACCATCCACTGACCTCAACATAACCATCCACTGACCTCAACATATCCATACATTGACCGCAACATAACATCCACTGACCAAAGGAAGACCATCTACTGACCAAATCAAGACCAACCATTGACCGCAACATGACCATCCACTGATAATCTACTGACCTCAACATGACCATCCACTGACCTCAACATGACCATCCACTTAACTCACCATGACCATCAATTGACCTCAACATGACCATCCATTGACCTCAACATGACCATCCACTGACCTCACCATGACCATCCACTCACCTCAAAATGACCATCCATTGACCTCAACATGACCATCCACTACACTTAACATAACCATCCACTGGCCTCTACATAACTATCCATTGACATCAACATGACCATCCACTGACCTCAACATGACCGTCCACTGACCTCAACATGACAATCCATTGACCTCAACATGAGCATCCACTGACCTCAACATAACCATCCACTGACCTCACCATGATCACCCACTGACCTCAACATAACCATCCACTGACTAAATAAAGATAATCCACTGACCTCAACATGACCATCCACTGACCTCAACATAACCATCAATTGATCTCAACATGACCATCCACGGACCTCAACATGACCATCAATTGACATCGACATGACCATCCACTGACCTCAACATAACCATCCATTGACCTAAACATGACCATCCACTGACCTCACCATGACCATCCACTGACCTCAACATATCCATACATTGACCGCAACATAACATCCACTGACCAAACGAAGACCATCTACTAACCAAATCAAGACCAACCATTGACCTCAACATGACCATCCACTGACCTCAACATGACCATCCACTGACCTCAACATAACCATCCACTGACCTCAACATAACCATCCACTGACTTCAACAAAACCATCCATTGACCGCAACATGACCATCCACTGACCTCACCATGACCATCCACTGACCTCACCATGACCATCCACTGACCGCAACATGGCCATCCACTAACCCAATTAAGACCATTCACTGACCAAATCAAGACCAACCACTGATCCAACATGACCATCCACTGGCCCCAACATAACCATCCACTGACCGCAACATGACCATCCACTGACCTAAACATGACAATGCATTTACCTCAACATTACCATTTACTCACCGCAACATAACCATCCACTGACCAAAGCCAGACCATCTACTGACCAAATCAACACCAACAATTTACCGCAACACGACCATTTACTGACCTAAAAATAACCGTCCACTGACCAAATAAAGATAATCCACTGACCTCAACATAGCCATCCACTGATCTCAACATGACCATCCACTGACCTCAACAGGACCTTCCGTTGACCTCAACATAACCATCCACTGACCTCAATAGGACTTTCCGTTGACCTCAACATAACCATCAACTGACCTTAACGTCACCATCCACTTGCCTCAACATGACCATCCACTTGCCTCAACATGACCATCCATTGACCTCAACATGACCATCCACTAACCTCAACGTGACCATACACTGACCTCAACATGACCATCCACTTGCCTCAACATGACCATCCACTGACCTCAACATGACCATCCACTAACCTCAACGAGACCATCCACTGACCTCAACATGACCATCCACTAACCTCAACGTAACCATACACTGACCTCAACGTGACCATTCACTGGCCTCAACCAAACCATCGACTGACCTCAACTTGAACATCCACTGTCTATATGACCATCCACTGACCTCTACATTAATATCTGCCGATCTCTATTTAACTATGAGACGACCTCGACATAACAGCCCCTCTATCTCTACATGAGATCCCTACCATCCCCATCTATGAATGATTGTCCCTTCAACACTGATACGGCTTGTCCCCGACCTCCACACGACTGTCCGGTTGCAGATGGCTACTTACAGATATCACTGTAGAATCGCTCACCAGCCCCCCCCCCCCCCCCCCAATTATCCAACAAACCTTATACCAGTAAGTTGGAATCAAGATGCCGAGCAGCGCATGAGCTGCAGTGGTCAGCGACCCATAGCTGACTGCTAGCGTCAGGGCCAGCGGACCACAGCTGCCAAGACCCGTCTACACCTCCACGCGTTGATCCTGGATAACAGGCTGCAGCAGGGCAGACTGGCTAAGGAGAAGGAATCGAAGAGGGAACGCTTACCCGGTACTCAAAAAATGTTTGCTGAAGTCGGATGCGTTGGATCGAAAAGTACAAATATGGCAATCAAGATGTAAACTACGACACAGTTTCCTGGACTACATTCTGCTACTTAAGCCCTTTCAGGAATTGGAAGCAGGAGATTGAGAACGAAATAAGCCAAGCCAAGCCATACCTGTAATGATATGTATTAACCGCGGGACAATCCAGTAATATATACGTCGCTCTTGAAACTCCGCCACTGTTGCCAGAATGTCCACAGTGATAAGTGACTTATCCAAAATGTCTTCCACCAAATTTACTAGTTATTTTTTCTTCATTTTATTAAATTCCTATTCCATTTAATTAGACTTCAACGCCCTAAACCACCCCTTTTCCGGATTCCGATCAATCGCGTCCTCCCTCATTGTCTCAGGTAGCATAGACACTCAGACCAGCTGTGATCATTATGTGCAAGCTTCAGTTACAATCGTTGCTACTATTGTACATGTCGGTGTCGGTACTTATTCTGCAAATGAATATTTGAAATGATTATTTAAGCAGTTGACATCGCCCGATCTTGTTCGACGGCTCTAAAATGTTGAACGTTTGGGGACCACCGTGTAGTATTTGCGTTCTGATATTGCTTTCATTTGTGGTTTTGGAAACCCTGACTTCGACTATCTCTCTGGATGCGCAAAGATAGTGTAAAAGGTTTGCCTGTTGAGAACGTGGGTACAGGGAGGGAACTGTGTGTCTCTGACGAATTCTTTGAGTGCAGTAGGTCTCTTTGGGAAGAACACAGTTTGTTTTGGTTACATACACACAGGAAGTAGCAGATGATGCGTATGTTTCCCTGATTTACAATGCACACAAGAAGTAACAGATAAATTATATTTTACCGATGTAATATACAGACAAGAAATGACAGATGAAATACATGTTTTACTTATATAATATTCACAGATGCTCAAATTGTTTATTGGATGCATGCTGAGAAGAATAGAATAGGACCACGCACTTCCGTACATGTCGTCAAGTGCCACTGAAGAGAGGTCGGGGGGGGGGGGGGGGGAAGTAAGGCAGATGTGGGTCCTTCTCGTTGTAATGGAATACACGGCTTATCATAGTGTGGATTCTCATATCCATGGCCAGACTACTATAGCAAGGTCTGTTTCTGGCAGTCCGACGTGGACTTAAGCTGAAGGTCTTAGTCAGCGTGTTGCACCTGACCCTGACGTCAGCGTTTGAACCCATTTTCAACAAAGACTAAGCAAGTCTATTCTACCTCACAAAGCCTCCTAACCACATGAATGAGCTATGGCATTCTTTAGTTTAATGTGGATTTGAGCATTACTTGAACATTATTGTTGTTTTCAGGAAGTCACTGATCACATGTCGATCCAATTTTATTGTGCTGCGCTTTCCCGCTATGTTGCTATTTCCGCCCCATTTACTTCCCAGTTGTATTTTTATTCTTCCTTATCTTCTCCTCTTCTCTTGTTCTTTTTTAGTAGCAGGAGTAAAATGATTGAGTTTGTGTTATTCTAATTAATCTCTCCTATTGTTCTTCATACATATGTTCAACTGTGCATTTGGCTTTCTTAACCAGCTTTAATGAAAGCTTGTTTCAAATTCAATATTGAAGCTGTAGTCTAGCACTGCATTTGTCTCCCCCTGATTCAGCCTCTGTGATATTCAGATTGCAGTTTTTTTACCAATGGCTGTCACGTGATGAGGTTGCCAACCCCAAACACAAACTTATGAAGTAGCCTCTTACGAATTGTAGAGAATGAAACTGGTTCAAGTCTGTAGCCCCGAAAACCACTCGAGTTCATTTTGCAAATTAAATATTGTGATGTCATGATAACATAAGACCTGTTAGTTTATCTGATTTAAAGGTGTGTAAGACATGTATATTGTATTTTAATGTGTTGTATCTTGTGTACTGAAGCCTTGCTCATCATTCTGTGACTTCAGAACTGTCATGTATGTATTGTATCCTCTTTCCAAGTCCAAAACTTGTTATATTTCTGGATACATTTCCCTGTCCAGTCTACGTTTATTGACTTACGCTCATTGAACGTCTGTTGTAGGTTACTCCCTATGACAGTAGCATCATGGCACAGTAGCGTTGAATAGTGTCCCGCTTACCCCCATAGAACCGATGTAACAGAAAGAAGGAAAGAAAGACAGACAGGCATGAAGAAATACAGTTAGACAGACAGGCAGGCAGGAAGAAATACAGACAGAGAGACAGGGAGAAATACAGACAGGCAGGAAGAAATATAAACAGACAGACATACAGACAGGCAGGCAGGCAGGCAGACAGGAAGAAATGCAGACAGACAGAAAGGCAGGCAGGAAGAAATACAGAAACAGAGACAGGAAGACATACAGACCGACAAACAGGAAGAAATACAGACAGGCAGGCAAACAGACAGATGGACAGACGGACGGACGGACAGATGGACGAACAGACGGACAGACGGACAGATGGATAGACGGACGGACGGATAGACGGACTGACGGACTGACTGACTAACAGACTGACTGATAGACATGCAGATAGATAGATAGATAGATAGATAGATAGATAGATAGATAGATAGATAGATAGATAGATAGATAGATAGATAGATAGATAGATAGATAGATAGATAGATAATAGATAGATAAATACCTAGCGGCCCCTAGACATTGAAAATAATCCTATATGTATTATATATGTATGTATTTATGTATGTATGTATGTACGTACGTGTATATGTGTGTGTTTGGGCGTGCGTGTATGAATGAATGTATGTGTGTCTTTTACAAGGGACAGTATTAAGTGATAGTAATGTTACTCATAACATATTTACAAGTTTGCGAACCAGAAACAGTTCGTGTGAGTTTTTCGCCTCCCCTGCCCTTACCTGAAAAAAACACGTTGTACACCTGTTCACTGGCCGGTGAAAGCCCTCTAGAAAAAGTTTTTTTTTTGTGACCGTTAACAAATTTTGCAACGCCTCCATTACGTCGGTGCCAACTGATTTGGGACCCATCTGATACACCTTTTCCTATAACCAAGGTCATCATGGACAATCCGGAGTTCATCAGTTGACCAAAGTAGCCAGCGCTTACACAATGAACACCTAACAAAACCAAGCGCATACCTCAGCTATTCTAAGATAATGACTAAATATAGTTAAACGTCCACGCCAGGAGATTGATTACCGGATTAGCCTATGTGGCGTCTCGAAGGACGTTTTCATTTACAGTGAAGGTACATAAACCTATTAACTCGTTTCCTATGACCTTTCAAGAAATGGGTTGAAGCTCACCTACTTAGTCTCTGCCGCCTGTGAGATATATTTATTTGTTGATGTTTATCCTACTAGATTATGTTATCCATTGGGTGACAACATACTTGTATTTTGTCATATAGATGTGTTAGATTATGTTATCAATTGGATGATAACAAACTTAAGTGTTTTGTCATTTGGATATATGATATTATGTTTTTAGCTTATGATAACATACATAGCCATTGCCAAATAGATGTTGTTGCTGAATGCCCACAATGAGTAAGATTACTCTTATTTGTACCCTGAAATGATGGGTGTTTAATGGCGGGTTGTGGTAGTTTTTCCTCACATCTCCAGCGTACTGAAAACAGGTGTTCTCCAGGTGGTTGTTTTATGCTTGGCTTCGTACTGCTCATAACTAGTGGGATAACGTCGATCAGCCACTCGATAGCCAGGCTGTCATGAAAACAGCCACTTTCCATGGAGGCCTACGTAGAAGTGAGGTAGTGGTCTTGGCCATTATATTTTACATGAATAACAGGAGCATTGTCATGATAATTTTATTTTTTAGCAGGCGTGTTTATTTCACGAAACAGAGATAATCGAAAACTAGCTCTGTGCCAGGATAAATGTAATGCTTAACAGTAATAAAGAATAATATCACACAATGTAAATCAGATACATTCCATTTTAAAAAACAAGTAACTGGTAATTAAAATCAGAAAAAGAGAAACTGAAAGTTTGACAAGTTTACACAAATCACACCAGAAATACACATTACTTTAGTCCTCTTTACAATGGTTGCGTCAATTCCCGTATAATATTTCAATAACTGATAAACGTGATTTTTGTAAAAGTGAACTTATATTTTCAATGTCCCAATGACTTTATAATTTACATTTGGTCAGATATTGCAATTTCCTTAAAGCGGTTACTTCCTTTGATCTTTGTTAACAAAGGATCTATTTTGTCCAAGGGCGGAAGAAGTTTTTTTTTCATTTCACTCTCTAAATATTTTACCATTTATCTCGGTATGATAGTCCCGATTCTCCATATAATTTGAAGGAAACACCACAAGTTCTGCATTCTTCACCAGTCCATTATGTCTGCTATCTGCACGTGCTATTATCAAGTACTGTCCTTTGCCACTGATACAAATCTTTTAATCGTTCCTTTAGCTCACTGCCATTCCTTTTCACATGTGTGGTGAGCATTTATCCAAGTTTCTTTCACACACACAAATATCATAACATTGTTTACACATTTCGTGTTCTTCAAATAAATACTAGTTTGTCATGGATACTAGATGCGGCTTCTCACATATGACGTTTGTCCCGCTAGCAAACTTTCTAAAGGTAATCCTATGTCCATTACAGTTCTCCACAACCTAGATTTTGATACATCAATGTCATTGTGAGTTCTCAGATGTATACATCAATGTCATTGTGAGTTCTCAGATGTATACATCAATGTCATTGTGAGTTCTCAGATGTATACATCAATGTCATTGTGAGTTCTCAGATGTATACATCAATGTCATTGTGAGTTCTCAGATGTATACATCAATGTCATTGTGAGTTCTCAGATGTATACATCAATGTCATTGTGAGTTCTCAGATGTATACATCAATGTCATTGTGAGTTCTCAGATGTATACATCAATGTCATTGTGAGTTCTCAGATGAAACTACATTTTCCTTATTGTCACCGTTTCATTGGAATCAAACATTCTCTCTTCTAATGACATCTCTATCAAAACTATCTACCATTTTCTGTCTTCCTTGCGTACAAGTCTTGATGGAACACAACCTTCTGTTTCTGTTTCTAAGAATCGACGGCACTGCAATCCGGGCATACTCATAGGTGCTCAGTCTCTCTCATCAAATAGCTTAAGGTATGGATGCTGATGGTCCCTGTAGCTCGCTGGATGTACACGCTCCTGCGCTGTCCTCTCATGCGCCCCACTCCGCTCGAACCTCGTTTAATGTCGAAACTTTGCAGTCTGTGGATTGCTGCTTCATCTATTGCGGTGTCCTGAACCAGCAGGCGGTCATTGATTGATTTCAAAATGTTACTTCTGTCCATCACCAATGTGCCCATGATGGGAGCCCGT
This sequence comes from Ariolimax columbianus, assembly GCA_036924085.1. Lineage (NCBI taxonomy): Eukaryota > Metazoa > Mollusca > Gastropoda > Stylommatophora > Arionidae > Ariolimax > Ariolimax columbianus. Next base: position 40,702,672 of record JAVGWX010000004.1, on the reverse strand, counting down.
GAAGCCAAGATGTCAGCTCTTTCATTGCCCTGAACCCCGGCATGAGCAGGACAGTAGATCCAGGTCAGTGCCTGGAAGTTTGAGGCCTTAACAGCAGCTATCCACTCGTACCTAAGCCATCCCTTCTGTACTTTCTGAAGTACGGCTTGCGCGTCTGTCACGATGACTGCCTTTGTTATAGAAGTCTAAGATATTCATTTCAGTGCTGAGGTCACTGCTTCCGTCTCCATTCTTATACTGAATGTTGTTGACATGTATGCCCTACTGCGCTCATCAACGACCTCTCCTCTCACTCTAGCCGAGAATATTGACTTCTTGGAAAACAGTTGAAGGTCGTATAGTAGGTGCCGTCTGTTCGTGGTAACACGCATATAAGCTTTGTTCTGTGCCACTTCATGTCAGGATGTCACGGCCTAACTTGAAGCTGATCTTCACAATACGCGTATATCTAGCACATCCCAGAAATAGTATCCATCACACTACATTTAATAATGGTATATATCATATAACAGTTTATATATTTTATCTCCATTGAACTATATTATCAGTTTTATGAGATGTAGGTGGGAGTCGAAGTAGACCATTAGTTTCACAGTAGACTATTGGAGTTGAATCATTAGATGTTGAGAAGCGCATAAGCTGCAGTGGTCAGCGACCTATAGCTGACTGCTAGCATCTGGGCCAGCGAACCATAGCTGCCAAGACCCTTCTACACCTCCACGCGGTGATCCTGGATAACAGGCTGCAGTAAGGCAGACTGGCTAAGGAGAAGGGATCGAAGAGGGAATGCTAACCCGGTACTCAAAAAATGCTTGCTGAAGTCGGATGTGTTGGACCGAAAAGTGCAAATATCGCAGCCAAGCTGTAAAACTACAACACAACGCATACCGTTCAATTGACTACATTCTGCTACTTAAGCCCTCTGCTGCGACGTTTATTCTAATCTTGGATGGTACTATGCCAATTATGGGGTATATTTTATCAACGGGGGTCGGTTTTAGGCACTGTGATACTATCCGACTCGCCTCACGTATTGCTGTATCAGCTAGTTTCGCATAGACAGAGTTATTCCAGACTGACGCAGTGTATTCAGCTACGGACAAACACAAGGCAAGTGCAGATGTCCGAAGGACTAATGGATGTGCCCCCCATGTTGTGCCGGTCAGTTTTCTGATGATATTATTTCTTGCGTTTATCTTACGCCTTTTGTCTTGGCAGTTCGTTATATAAGACAATGTGAGGTCTAATTCCACGCCTAGATGATTGGGAGCCGTGCAGTGTTCAAGCTCTGGTCTTTGCCAACTAATCTGACGGTTTCTTTTTGTCTCTATGTTTCTGAAGTGGTAGGCACATACCTAAGTTTTTGTTTAATGTGATTCCTGTGGTAATATTTTGTAACAGCATTGAAAGAACATGATAGTTGAAATGTGATGCCATCGTAGAATAGAAAGAGAGAGTTGGACAGAAATGAGATCCAATGACAATCTACTCATTGATGTAGACCCACAAATACAAATGTTGCACACGATACACAAACGTCTGTTGAGTTGGTTAGGTTACAATTTAAGACATGAACGTTTTCTTCAGAAGATACTAGAGGGCAAGATTCAAGGGAAGAGGACCGAGTCGACCAAGTCTCATCTTTAGATCTCAGGCATGCAGGGACATTAGAGTACGAACGTATGCTGAAACGAAAAGAACTGCAGAGGATAGGGTCAAATGAAGAGAACTAGACAACCTTACAACCAGTCTCAGCAGAGGATAGGGTCAAATGGAGAGACATAGACAACCTTACAACCAGTCTCAGAAGTGATCAACCAGATGGGGATGACAATGACTAGTTAGAGGTGAAATCAACGAAATGTGAGAGCGGAATACATTCTGATACTGAAACACGCAATTTGTCAAGCAATTAAATGTTTTTATTTCAAATAATAACAACATATATTGCATACAAAAGATGTGCAGGCAAAACAGTATCACTGTGTGAGAAGCAAAAGAAATGGGAATACATTCTTTATTGTGGTGACGCCCACAAACCGTGGAACTTCTCCTCGTGCGGGCATTGGGGTGATTTTAGTGTGAGACCCCTGCTCGAATAGGAGCAGGTCAAGTTGGGTCGTGACTACCAAATTTAATCCTTATGTTGGAGGGACAATTAAAGATAGGAAAATAGGAAAGTTCAATTATAAAAGATGTAACTTGTTAATTGATAAAAGTGAAATAAATACGTTATACAATGCAACATTGGGATAAAATGAGATGTATTTAAAAAAGGGAGAAAATAGCAGTGATAAATTATACATTACTAAGATGTAGAAATGCTTATCACGAATAAAGCATTTAAGGGGATAGAAAAACATGTCCACAAAGGGTTTTTAACAAGGTTTTTCATGCGGACATTGACGAAGATAGTTGGATTGATTGTGACACTCATTGTGATTTGAATTTGAGATCGGTTGTATAGAGCAACCCACCAATGACTGTATGAACGTTTAGAATGAAGGGATGCGACTAGTTCTGGGATGTGCTAGATTTACTCTTAGAATGGAGGGATGCGACTAGTTCTGGGATGTGCTAGATATACTCTTAGAATAAAGGGATGCGTCTAGTTCTGGCATGTGCTAGATATACTCTTAGAATGAAGGGATGCGACTAGTTCTGGCATGTGCTAGATATACTCTTAGAATGAAGGGATGCGACTAGTTCTGGCATGTGCTAGATATACTCTTAGAATGAAGGGATGCGCCTAGTTCTGGGATGTGCTAGATATACTTTCAGAATGAAGGGATGCGACTAGTTCTGGAATGCGACTAGTTCTGAGATGTGCTAGATATACTTGCTCCCACTAGAGAGAAAGAGTAACGATGAGTATAATGATGATGACGCTGACAATTAAATTATAAAAACTGGCCTGTCAACATTGTTGCCTGTGATGTATTTATAAATTAAACGGGTTCATATACAACACATGTGTGTGTTGATGTATGTTGGTTAGTTGAAGTTAGAATGTTTCTTCTTTTTAATGTGATTGGCTAAATATATCTCTTAACATAAAATGAGATATTCCCAGGTTTAGGGAGGGGTTGACTATCAAAGCTCCATTCATCTCTTCATTTTTTCCGTTTTAAGTAGAAAGGAACCAGTACATGAAATTGACTTTACGCTAGGAATGTTGCATCTGTATGTCTCTATGTCATTGTTGTTGTCTACTGTATATATAAGCTACTGTATATACCGTATGAGATGCTGTGGAGAAGTGGTTAAGCCGTCGGCATCGTGATCAGGTGGTGTTGGTGTGAGTGCTTGATGAGTCCCTTGTATCTTGTAGCCGCCCCCTAGTCGTCTTGTCCTTGACTTGCCACTGGGGTCGGGCGGCTCGAGACGAGAGAGTGAGGATAAAAAGTAGCGTAGTTAATCCTTGCTAAAATTATCGCTAGCAAATAAATTATGCCATCATCGTCTGCGATGGACGGCGGCCCTTACCTGCCTTGCCTGTTACTTTACTGTATAGTTGTTTGTTACTGACCCTGTAATATTGATTTCTTGGAAAACAGTTGAAGGTCGTATAGTAGGTGCCGCCTGGCCGTGGTAACACGCATGTAAGCTTTGTTCTGTGCCACTTCATGTCAGGATGTCACGGACCAACTTAAAGCTGATCTTCACAATAAGCGTATATCTAGCACATCCCAGAAACAGTATCCATTACGCTATATTTAATAATATTATCTATCATATAACAGATGATATGTTCTATCTCCATTGAACTATATTATCAGTTTTATAAGATGTAGGTGGGAGTCGAAGTAGACCAATAGTTTCACAGCAGACTATCGGAGTTGAATTATTAGATGTTGAGCAGCGCATTAGCTGCAGTGGACAGCGACCCATAGCTGACTGCTAGCATCAGAGCCAGCGAACCATAGCTGCCAAGACCCTTCTACACCTCCACGCGGTGATCCTGGATAACAGGCTGCAGTAGGGCAAACTGGCTAAGGAGAAGGGATCGAAGATGGAATGCTAACCCGGTACTCAAAAAATGCTTGCTGAAGTCGGATGTGTTGGACCGAAAGGTGCAAATATCGCAGCCAAGCTGTAAAACTACGACACAACGCATTCCGTTCTATGGACTACATTCTGCTACTTAAGCCCTTTCAGGGTTTGGTAGTGGGAGATTGAGAACGAACGAAGAAGAAGAAGAAGAAGAAGAATCATTAGTTGGTGAGAGATTTTTTCGATTGCAAAACAGATTCTGAGGTCCATCAAAAATTGTGTACCAGAATAATATGGGGAAAATATGAGCCTAATACAATATTCCCAATATGACACACTGACGGAATATTTACTTATTTTTTAATGAAATGTGACGAATTACCTTCCTCGATCCAAACTCAGAACACAAAATCACACAAACGTACGTACAACTGCGAATAAACAATATGCGAATTAACGAGAATAAAACAGAAACTATCAGGATCAGAAGAGCACCTGGACCACTCAACATAGGTGTAAAGATTTGCTCTTCAACAGACAAATGAGTTCAAGTATTTGGGCAGTATTGTTTTCGGCAGACGGTAGGCTTGACAGAGAAATCGAGACTGGGTGTCAGAACGCATCTGCTGTGACTTATCAGCTGTCAGCCCTGCTTAGGCACCCGAGTATTAGTTTGGCAACAAAGCAACAGCTGACAAACAATATATTAATGTTGACTCTGTGCTACCAGTGCCAAACAGGGCCTCTTTCTAGTGCACGTGAAAGCAGAATTTCAAGGAGCGAAATTAAATTTTCGGGGTGTCGTCGGTATCACCAGGAATGACAGAATACGAAAAGAAGACATTCAAAGTATGGCCGGCACTACTTCTTGTGAAGAATACATTTCCATGTACAGAATAAGCTGGTTCGGTCATCTCATAAAAATGCATTCTCATCACCTTCCACTGGTGGCTTACAACGCTGGTAGATCTGGCTACAGGGCGAATGGGCGACCTCGATGCAGGTGGATAGATGACATTAAAGTGATTGTGCACCGACACAGACTCACTTGACGCACTTGACGCAGAACAGATGATTTAGGCTCTTCGTGGCGCTTAACTGCAAAAGTGAAAAGAAAACTTTCTAGTTAAAAAAAGAGACGGATATCTATTGTTATATCTATTTTAATGCATATTTACTAATATTACATTAACAATAATAAATACTCAGAAGTACAAATATATATGTAAATTCTGAAACTTGAACAAAACTGTTTTCCTAAACTTTGATGAAGTTCCCTGTCAGAAATGAAATCATTATTTATCAACAAGAGTCAGGGTTTGCCTTAGTAAAGAAGAGGTCGTATTAAAGCATGCTAGTGATGCGTAGAAAAAATATAATATCCGTCCTCAATGTTTTGAAATCATTAAATTCATTTTTCTTGTTATTCACGTGTCTCTGACAGCTCTGGGCCCTAGTGGGGCCATCGGTACACTTAACCTAAAGTCAATCCAGCATAGCGAGTTCATAAAGCCTAAGTGTTTTTCGTTGACATTGTAATGTAAAGATATGAAATTCTAAACGATTGTTCATGCTATGGAGTAATCCTTTACTAAAGGTTACGTAAGCCAGTGTCTGTGTGCGCGTGTGTATGTGTATATTTATATATATATATATAATAATAATAATAATAATAATAAGCAAATAACACACACAGAACTCGGGAGATATGCGATAAAATGAAATTAAAATAGACGTGAAAAATTATATGGAAGAAAAGATAAAACACGAAGTGGTAAAAGCAAAAAAAGATTATATTTTTAAGTTGCTCTGACAGGGGACAAAATGAAAGGGAATGAAATAAACTTAAACGCAAGCTAATGTCTTCTAAATGTCCACAGTGTTATGCACAGTCAGTCTCTGTGTGCGTTCTTGTGTTTGCAAGGCACTTCTCTTGGTTAAACAACGTTCTCACCCTCTAAATGATCTCATTTTCATCTGGGTTGTTTTCTAATTATACACTTCAATGAGAAACATACCTTCATTTGGAGAAATGTTTCTAAAGGATCTGTTAATACGATGACCAGATGTTAATGACCGGAGGACATGTTTGTTAAGCATAATATAACAATCGTTTCTTCATTTTTATTATCGTTGTTTTCCTTCTTAAGAACATATATCAACAACAAGAATTGGCTACTTTAAATCAATCCTTCTTTAAAGAGCTCCATACATAAATTATTTATGCAGCATTATTTTTGCAGTCTCGAAATGTTACTTTCCAAATTGGAAACTATCGTATTATCATTTTAACATGGTTTATATCTACTGCGGGCTGTGGATGATAATGTCTAAGTTTGGCTGCCCCAACAAGTTCCAAATCATGGTGAAACAGCTACACGAAAGACAGCGGTGCAATCTCTAAAACGTTTCTAGTATCAAACGGAGTAAAACAAGGATGTGTACTCGCCCCGACCTTGTTCAGCATGATGTTCGCGGCCACGATGACAGACGCCTTCAGATCACTATGATGGCAAGTTAATCAATCCCAGAAGAATGAAGACCAAAACCAAAGTGGCTGGCGACATAATCAGGGAACATGTATTTGCTGACGACTGCGCTCTAATGAGCAGCTCAGAACTGAACATGCAGGTTAGAATGGACCGGTTCTCTGTCGCATGCGAAAATTTTGGCCTGACCATAAATGCAAAAAAAACAGAGGTCATGTACCAACCAGCACTAGGCATGCCGTACACAAAACCAGAGACTACAGTCAGCGGGTAGACGCTGAATGACGTAGACAAATTCACATATCTGGGTAGCACGCTGTTGAGATCTGTCAGCCTAGACGATGAGGTGGCAAGCAGAATAGCAAAGGCCAGCACAGCCTTTGGTAGAATGCGCTCGATGGCCTGGGCACGTCGTGGCATCAGCGTCAAGACCAAACTCAAAGTCTACCGTGCAACCATCATTCCAACCCTACTATATGCTTGCGAAAGCTGGACTGTATACTCTGGACATGCAAGGAGGTTAAACCACTTCCACACAGGTTGCCTGAGGCGAATATTCCACATCCGATGGCAAGATCGTGTCACTGACATCGAGGTTCTCTCGAGGGCTAACATGCCCAGCATCCATGCACTGCTAGAAAAAGCACGACTAGGATGGGCCGGACATCTCGTCCGTATGTTAGACGAGCGACTCCCAAAGAAGCTTCTCTACGGCGAGCTGAGAGAGGGATGGCACGAGAGAGGGCGACTTAAAGACGGTCTGAAGGACTCACTGAAAATTTGCCAGATAGACATTGACACCTGGGAATGTCTTACACAAAACAGATCTGACTGGAGAAGAGCAGTCAAACCGGTAGCTTCTACCAACGAAGACAACCGTGTTGTGAAAGCTCAGAGCAGACGCGAGACCCGGAAATCTTGGACAGCGGGAACACCATCACCTTCTACAAACATCGTTTGCCCGATTTGTAGCAGATGTTTTCGTGCCCGCATTGGCCTGTTCAGCCACATGCGCAACCACACCCAACAGGGAAATCTGTGACAAGGATGATGTCGGCGGTCCTCATCGACAACGATGGACAGCTATTATATCAACTGAGGGGATTCAGTGGCGAAGTGGTTAAGCCGTCCGCCTCGTGATCAAGTGGTGTTGATTCGACTCCGGACTCCGCCGCGGAGTCCCCTACATCTTTTAGTCGCCCCCTAGTCGTCTTGTCGTTGACTTGCCACTGGGGTCGGGCAGCTCGAGACGAGAGAGTGAGGATAAAAAGTAGCGCAGTTAATCCTTGCTAAAAATAGCGCTAGAAAATAAATTATGCCATCATCGTCTGTGATGGACGGCGGCCTTTGCCTTGCTGTGCCTTTATACAGTTTACCTGGGGCTGATTAGTACATGACTTCCGTTTCTTTACCATAATAGTCTAGCCAAAGTTGTCACAAGCAACAGAGACAATGTCCATGCCTTCTTGCAAATTCTGTTCACAGTCATCTGCAAATAAGAGTTGGCGTATCGTATTGCGCACTTCCTTGGTGTTTGTATCGATGATACGTGAAAGTCAAATGTCAAGGTAGTATCACAGCAAACTCTGCTGTCGAGTAGAAAGTGTTAGAGACTATCCTTACTAAAAATAGCCCTTTTAATATAAAATATGCCATCATAGTTTGTGATGGACGGCGGCCTTATATCCACTGAAGATTAACTTTGGTACGCATTGTATTGTTGTTGTTGTTTAATGCCCACAATGAGTAATTTTCTCTTTTGTGCGCCCTGAAAATGGCGTCAAGTGGCGGATTATAGCAGCTGTCCTTATGTACTGAGCATGCTGATGAAGGTGGACCACGGTCCTCCATGTGGTTGTGCTATGCTTGGCTTCATCTCCGTGAAGCTCACTTCTACGGGGATCACATCGATCCACATCTGGTAATCCGGACTGCATTGAAAACAGCTTGTTTCAAAGGGATTCTGCATGGAAGAGAGTTGTCCTGATTAGACCGGACTAGCGTCTCAGTTTCATTAAGCATTGTATACAACATTAGACCGGACTAGCGTCTCAGTTTCATTACGCATTGTATACAATATTAGACCAAACTAGCGTCTCAGTTTCATTACGCATTGTATACAACATTAGACCGGACTAGCGTCTCAGTTTCATTACGCATTGTATACAATATTAGACCGGACTAGCGTCTCAGTTTCATTTCGCATTGTATACAATATTAGACCGGACTAGCGTCTCAGTTTCATTACGCATTGTATACAATATTAGACCGGACTAGCGTCTCAGTTTCATTTCGCATTGTATACAATATTAGACCGGACTAGCGTCTCAGTTTCATTACGCGTTGTATACAATATTAGACCGGACTAGCGTCTCAGATTCATTACGCGTTGTATACAACATTAGACACATTATATACAGGAAACGCATATCAGAAAAAATAATATAATATGAATAACATTTTTGTCAACGCATTTCTGTGAACAAGGTTATATGAGAACCGTTTCCTTACAATTTCTTTATTATTGTTCAAATAATTGTAAGCTTATTAATCTGAAGAGACAAATATAGGAGAGAGCAAAGTCGTTCACCTCGGCTGATGTTAGAATCCCGTAAGTTTTAAGCGATCCATGGTCTCAGTGAAAATTAAATCAAGCACTTAGTCCTATTGTAGACGGACGATAAGCTCGAATTGCTGTGTACACGCTGTGCACGTAAAAGAATCTTTGGCAGTTGAAAATCGAACAGAGTAGGATGTTAGCCGTTGTTAGTCGCTAATATCCGCTGTTAATCGCTTTGTGGGGGAAAATGGGGTGAGACAATTTGAATAATGAAATTCCTGCCGATTGCGAAATCTACATTTTCATTTTCCAGACCTAGTAACCAGCCTGGAGGATAGTAGCGTAATATATATATTTGGTAAGTAAAGATCAAAACCTGTTCATCAACATAAACAAAATAAAGATAATGACCACCGACAAAACACAAAGTCAACATCAATTTACAGTGTGTGATGAGGAAATAGATCAGGCCTTGCATTTTGAATATCTGGGCTCCAGAATTGACAAGAATGGCGACTGCTCGAAAGAAATCGGAAGAAGACTAGCCATGGCAATGCAGAAACTGAACAGCCTGAAGAAATTATGGCAGAGCACCAACAAAACGATAAAAGTAAAAGTCTTGAGAGCCTATGTTTTTCCTGGGGCAGCTTATGGCTGTGAATCATGGACGATTACCAAAATTTCCGGAAAAAGAATCGAATCCAACGAGTCAAAATGTTACAGAAAGATCCTCAGAATACTCTGGACAGAGAAAAACGCTAATGTAGACATTCGGCAAGAGTTTAACATAGTGGAGAACTGGTTTATCAATTTCATTTTGGCTAGAAAATCCAAATACCTTGGTCACATCAAGAGACACAACGGTCTTGAGAGAATAGTGATGGAAGGTAGGTGTCAGACAAAAGAGGAAGGGGTAGACCAAGAAGACAATGTCACAAAGACATCCAGGAATGCCGAGGTATGACTGTGGCGGAGGCTTGAGTTTTGGCAAGGGAACGAGTTTCTTTCAGACGTACTATTATGGGAGTGACGTTGTATAAAGGACATGCTACATGATGAGTAACCAGCAGGAAGTAACATCGGTAAAAGAACCTACTAAAGATGGCTTCAGCTACCTGGCAGCAAGCATTCTCTTGTCTTTGTGAAATAACAGGATTGCAAGTATTCCAAGAAATTAGCTTGATTGTGTTGACTGAACTATGATTTAACTGATCTATAATTGTATCTAGGTTAGAGTGAAGCGTGTAGCCTAGTCGACATTGAGCTGCCATACTAGACTGAGATTACAGCGTTCTAGGGATTCGAGTTCACGGATAAACAGAAACAAATCAAGACCGTAGTTCGTGCCTGGTACCACCGCTCATCCAGTCGACCTAGTTGCAAAAGGGTACCTGACGTATGAGTTGGGTAAGGTAAAACAACAAGGAAGGAAACTATTCACACCACCTCACACAGGATGCGGCTTAGTACATGAAGATTTATATTTATCTTCATCCTCGACGGCAGTTGTTGCCATGGAGCTGACCTACTTTCATCTTCATTAGAGCATCGTTTAAGTGCTTCTGGTTTGTTTGTATTTTTGTTTTTGTTTTAAATTTTTATAGTCCTTTGAGACTGATTGTCAAAAATATATTCCGTTTCTCTTCGTATCTAACTTAAACTATTATTTAGCCAGACTGAAAAAGAAAGAGAGACATAACCCTGACGTACATAGCGGAAAACTACCCAAGCATAGACTGGACCCATGCATACACCGACGGTTCTGTAACAAACACAACACAGAATGGAGGGGCAAGGATATTCCTGAGCTTAAGAAAGGGTAGAAAAATAACACTGTGAGTGGCAACTGGAAAATACTCAAGCGCTTATTTTCAGAGCGGAGGCAGAGGCACTGAAGGCTGCAGTAGAAGCAATGCTGACAGGCGAAAGCAATGAAAGCCTGATAGTCCTGTTTACAGATGCCCTGGCCGTAGTTACAGTTCTAAAAAGCCAGAAAAATACTGAATTTAATGATTTAAGAGCAGTACTCTGTCAACTATGCCAGCAGTCCGCACCAAAAAGAGTAGTGGTACAGTGGGTTATATCTCACTGTAACATTAAAGGCAACGAGGAGGCAGACAGACTGGCAAAAGAAGGTGCAAGACTACCACAACCAGATTCTTGTGTGACCTACGTTGAGTCCAAAAGGTTTATTAAGGCCAGATACATGGCCAAATGGGAAAAAGAACATATTGGCTACACAAAAAATGATACCTATTTCCAGTTGAACAGAAGAGAGCAGGTCGTGGTCTTCAGACTCCGCACAGGCCACAGCAGACTGAGGTACTATCTATTCAATAAACTGAAGAAATGTGGCACTGACGAATGCACCTGTGGTACAGGGAAAATGACCGCTGATCATCTGCTACAAAATTGTCCGACATACGAGGACCAGAGAAAGCACATGTGGTCATCACCAGTGCTAACACTAGACAAGCTCTATGGCAGTGTGGACAGCCTCAGGATGACAGCTGCTTTCTTCGAACAAATACAAGTTGACGTCCGACAGCGTACGAAGAAGAAGAAGAAGAAGAAACTATTATTTGTCCAAATACAGGTAAACTCGTTTCTATCATTCGGTCATTGCCCTATACGGCGATAATCTAGAGGTAGTAAATAACTAACTGCCTCGAATCAATCATTAGCGACAACCTTTCACTTGCTGCAGAGCTGCGAAGGGAATAGTGCGCTTGCCAGGATTCCGCAAAGAGTGTGGGAAAACAACACACTGACCATATCCACAAAGGCTGCTTTGTGCTTCATACCCTAATATGTGCCGGCGATTCGTGGACCATATATGCTTCAAGGGAGAAAAGTTAACTGCCTTTCATAAGAGCTGCTTGATGTGCATTCTTGAAATCTCAAAAGTAACAACGAGATGTTGGACCGTGAGAAGATTGCCCGTTTGTTTCCCAACTCTATCAGCGACACTTGAGTTGACTGTTACACGTGTTGAATGGAGGTTGGACGAATTCCCCCCCCCAAACAATCCAATGACCGAGAGCTGTTGTTGTTGTTTCGAATGCCTACAATGAGTAGGTTACTCTTATGTGCACCTTGAAAAGGGCGTTAAGTGACGAGTTGCAGTAGCTTTCCTCCCATCTCAATCGTGCTGATGAAGGTGGATAGGGGTCTTTCAGGCGGTTGTGCTATACTTGGCTTCATCTGCGTGTCGCTCATTACTACGGAGATCACGTCGAACCTCACCTTGTTAGCCAGACTGTTGTCCTCGACTACAGCTCGTTTCCAGGACGGCGACGAGGAAGTCAGGCCAGTATATTTCTCCTGACCCTGGCTACGATTCTTTGATCAGTGTGTTTTGCCTGACCAGACGTTAGTCTCATCGTCCTATCAGCGAGAGCTAGCCTCTAGTAATCAAAACAAAGGAAGATCCTTACTCCGCTACAGTGTCGTTTGTAATCGTGACCTGAAAGCAGTAAGCTTGAACACCTTAAACTGAGAGAACCTTGCCAAAAACAGGGATGGCTAGATGCAGGGATTATATGCTGGTTTGTAGGCTGGAGAAACCAGAATGCCATATGTAAATACGCGTGGAAGGCTTTAAATGACAACCTTAAATGTAGGATAAACATTAGAAAAACTATGCCTTTATTTTGTAACTTGTTAATATGGTTGTGAAGAATGCCAAGAGTGCCCTACACGTGACATCAAGGCAGAGATGGACACCATGATTTCATAATTTCAGTTAAAAGATGGCCTCCCCGCCATTGACGCGTACCAAAGAGAAGCAGCGTCTGTTAAACGTTGTTTGAGCAGCCAAAAGCTGAAACCTGTAGAAACTCATTGGCGAATGAAGCTCCAGGACGGTGATGCATGGATTTCACTACATCAAGTCTCATTTACAGTCAATCGGAGAGTTTATTTTTACGAGGCTGCAATTGACTCTAGGCTTACTAATCGGTATGCCAGACCCGGTGGTGAACGGTCGGTCACAGAACTCACGGCGTTTTGGAACTTCCTACTCCACTCCATGCACTTGCTTGAGTGACAAGCATCCATTACCGTATTGGGCACTCATTCGCCGATGAATTTATATAGGTTTAACCACTTCGTTATTAAAAGAAATGATAACAGATCACTGCTCCTCTTTGGTGCATGCCAATATCGGGGCGGCAATCTTTTAACCGGAATTATGACGTCATGCTGTTCGTTTGCATCGCGATTGCACGTACAGGACACCCTCGACATTATTAGCAACTATATTAACAAGTTACAATAAAAAGGCGTATTTTTTTCTAATTTCTTTCCCACTTTTAGGGTTTTAATATATAAAAATATATATGTACATGTTATATTGTCCTACGTCATTGTGTTGCGCTTCGGAGATGTTGCTTTTTTTCCCTTCAAATTATGAATGTTTATTTAGTAGATCGTGCCGTACTCAACCTATAGAGTTTGGCCTGAACATCACATTGAGTTTGTGGTGTTTCACAGTTCATGTTTCATTGTCACGCTCCGGTAATTCTCGCAATATTTCAACTTTTTTTCAATGGTGTTACAAGCAAACCTTGCACTTTCGCCAACAATTGACGAAATGCCAAAGTCTTTGTTTTGCTTGAAAATTCACATTGGTCCTTGAAAAACGTAAATAACTAACGTTTTAACACTTGTGAATGCGGAGTAGTCTAAATTAACATAAATAGCATAAGAATATACATGTAAGTAAATTAAAACAAACAATTTTGAAATCTTACACGGAAAAAGATCACGTGTTGTCTGAGTTGAAGTGCGTAAAACGTCACGGATGTTTGGGTGAAGTAGGACGAACGCTGGAAACACATGGACAAAATTTGAAACCTGGTTATAACTGAAATGGAGGCTGTGCGGCCTAGGGGTGAAACTCGCTCGGTTTTCACAATTCCAACGCACCGGATTCGATTCCCACTGTGTCCATTTAGGCAGACACTGGATTTTTTTCTTGGGCTATTGCTCCTCCATGAACGGAAAGTAATGGCACCCTACCGTACTGCACACTTGCCAATAAACTTATAACAGTCAAATAGGTTGGCGGTTGTAAGAAGCGACGATCTGTACAGGAAATGCTACGTATTTATAGTTGAAAACAAACGATAGAGCAAACTAATTATGTCAAGCGGACAAACGTCAAGGTAATGCTGTATATTGACATTAAGATAATTAATAACCGTACAGTAGCCTCTGAGTGTTTAAATGAAAGAAAGTCACACGTCTCTCCTTTAAAATCAAAAGCTAGAAAGGATGAAGCTTAATTAGAAAGGCATGTCGAACGTTGAATCAGGCCAAAAGCTAAAGCGTATGTGGCAAACATTTTGCGAATTATCAACGCAAAGGTGGAGGGTTCGATTCGCTAAATTTCTCAGGTGATTAAGAATCAAGATTAACATTTTTTTCAAGCACATACAGTTTTGCTTTGTAATGATGCAGCACATTGGTTTGTTTGTATTAGATCTAACTCATTTGTGCACTTACTAGACATGGTGTCAACATGATGTTAGACGTGATTGTGCACTGCGAATACAAAAACTTAGATGTGCCCCGTGTTATTGTGATGTTTGCTTTACAGCGGTTGAGTTGTGAGGAATCAATATTATCTCCAAAAAAACAACCCTATATATATATATATATATATACACATTTTTTCAGTGATAACTATCTTTCCAGATCTTCTCTCACCTTTTCGGACGGATGCTGTCAATTTAAAATATACCCCTATCTTCCATTCTAGAAAAAGGACGTGCAACTTGAACCTTGGATTCCACTGTCAGACTGAGGAGATTTCCAACTTCGCGGACATGTACGACTATTTGTCTAGTGCTAAAAGCCCAGGGAAGAAACGCTCAGCCAGGAGTGCACATTGACCTCGTGGAGACAGTGGAACCACAAGCGGTAGGAATTGGTTTGCTGAAATAGAAACAAAGAAACGGATTATATCAGTGTTTTTCAGCTTTTGTCACTTTGTCCGTAGGTGGCCATATATTCCCTATACAAAAATGCTTGGTGAAGCAAGTATACTTTATCAGGCTTCAGTAACAGTCTCCCTAGTCAAAGGACCAGTGTGATAACGGTTTTACTGCCCGCTGCTTTTTAATAACAATACAGAAGATGACATTTGATATACAAAATATAAATAGTGTTAGTTATACATTAGGTATGTTACTAGCTATACATTACCCATACTATTATGTTAAACATGATCCAAAACATTAATTATACTTTCTTCTTCTTCTTCTTCGTACGCTGTCAAACGTCAACCTATATTTTTTTCGAAAAAAGCAGTGGTTATCCTGAGGCTGTCGACACTGCCATGGAACTTGTCTAGTGTTGCCACTGGTGATGGCCACATGTGCTTTCTCTGGTCCTCGTATGTCGGGCAGTTTTGCAGTAGATGTTCAGCGTTCATTTTCCTGGTACCACAAGTGCATTCGTCAGTGCCACCTACCTTCAGTTTATTGAATAGGTGGTACCTCAGTCTGTTGTGACCTGTGCGGAGTCTGAAGACCACGACCTGCTCTCTTCTATTCAACTGGTAATAGGCATCATTTTTTGTGTAGCCGGTATGTTCTGTTTCCCATTTGGCCATGTATCTGGCCCTAATAAGCCTTTTGGACTTTTCGTAGGTCACACTAGAATCTGGTTGTGGTAGTCTTGTACCTTCTTTTGCAAGTCTGTCTGCCTCCTCGTTGCCTTGGATATTCCAGTGGGATGGAACCCACTGTACCACTACTCTTTTTGGTGCGGACTGCTGGCATAGTTGACAGAGTACTGCTCTTAAATCATTAAGTTCAGTATTTTTCTGACTTTTTAGTGCTGTGATTACGGCCAGGGCATCTGTAAACAGGACTATCTGGCTTTCATTGCTTTCGCCTGTCAGCATTGCTTCTACTGCAGCCCTCAGTGCCTCTGCCTCCGCTCTAAACTTGCTTGAGAATTTTCCAGTTCCCACTGACAGTGTTATTTTTCTACCATTTGGTAGGCTCAGGAATATCCCTGCCGCTCCGTTCTGTGTTGTGTTTGTTACAGAACCGTCGGTGTATGCATGGGTCCAGTCCATGCTTGGGTAGTTTTTCATTATGTACTTCAGTGTTAAGTCTCTTCTTTCTTTTTTAGTCTGGCTGTTCTTGTTTCCAATACCTGGTATATTTTCTACCACCTCCGGAATGATATGCTGCTTCCAGGTAGGTTTGCGTACAGTTGGGATGGGCTTTGGTTTTGTTAATGTGTTCATAGGGTCTTCGCTCATCTTTGCTTTGGCTATTTCTGCAAAGTTTCTCCGCTTTAGTTTCCCATTTCGAAATCTATTTAGTCTCTTATGCATTGGATGGTATGTCAGTCTTCTGAGTTTCTCTGCCTGCTGCTTGGCTCTGCAGTCTCTTCTGTCGGTCATGGATTGCAGATTTGTAATCTTTTCAAGTTCGACAATTGGCGTTGACTTCATGCCTATTGTTATAACTCTCATGGCTTGGTTTTGAAGTTTGCTAATTTTATCAAAGTTCGCCTTCGCTGCTGTTTTCCGTGCCGCAATGCCATACTCAAGAACTGGTCTCACTCTTCCAGTGTACAGTTTCTTTAGTATTCTTTCGTCTGCTCCCCAGCTTGTGCCAGCAAGTTTCCTCATGATTGCCATTCTTTGTCTGGCTCTCATTCTGTTTCTCTCGATCTGACTTTTCCATGTCATGTGCCAATCAAATGTGACTCCCAGGTAGTTTGGGTTGTCGTTTGGCCGTAGATAGTTGCCCTTAAGACTTATTTTGTGGTCTGGGGTTTATTTGAAAGCATTAATTATACATTATCAATAATATTAGTTATACATTATCAATAATACTAGTTATAAATTACCCATAACATTAGTTAAAGATCCGTAATAATAGTTATACATTAGCCGTAATACTAGTTATACATTATCCATAAAGTTAATTATACACGATCAATAATATTAGTTATACATTATTCATAATACTATTAATACATTATCCATATCAGACAATGTTAGTCAGGGCCAGGTGGAATATACTGATCATACTATGTTAGTCGGGGTCAATTAGAACACACTGATCAGACTAAGTTAGTAAGGGTCATGTGAATAATACTGACCAAGACCCCAGTTCAATTCTAATCAGTTCTTACTGGAAACATGATGTTTCATGACAGTCTCGCTTACTAGCTGGGGTTCGGCACTGCTGTCCCTGTAGTAGGGAGCTTTTTAAAAATTATGTGATTGCACTACAGCAAGCAGGAACCCGGCCCACCTTCTCAAGTGCGCTTCAAAATGCGAGGAGAGTCACTGTAACCCGCGACCAAAGTTGTTAAGAGGTACCTAACCTAAGTATGACTGCCATAAGCAACATCACTAATTTGAGTTATAGATTTGTGCAGTCAGAAATGAAATTATTAATTCAATTATATATTCCTTTCAGGTTTGCAAGATCAAGTGTAACCCTCAATTTTTCTGAATAACATCTTATCAACATCACAAAAATGTTACTATTTTCTTCGACACTTTGATCAATAAAAGAGCATTATTGTATATCTGAACCAACAAACGGTGTTTTGTGCTTTGTTTTAGATTAGAAAGTCCGTTATTTCAGACTAATAATTACAATAAAGATGTTAACAATCGTTTACATTGTTTCCATTTATGTCTAAAACATACACCATGTTCATATATATCTATATAAACAGTAGATCAATGAACCGAACCGACATTCTAAACGCATGATGGATATCGGTCAAAAGGAAGATTCGGAAAGCGATCCAGATTCTATTCCCTTGGCGGGATTGGTCGAATTGGGGGTGAAACGATGGGTAGCCAGGTTGTTGTTGTTGAATGCCCACAATGAGTAGGATTACTCTTTTTTTGTTTGGAAGCTCTTGTTTTCAAGTAATTTTGTAACAATATATATATTGTTGTTATCCCATAGCTACTGAGCAAACCTGCTATAAGCAGTCCAAAGCCAATCGTATATAGATATAGGTCTTCTTCAGTTGTTTCATTTCTCCGTACAGTGTGTTGATAATTGTCCGCTATGCTTGTTAGAATCGTGTCCTCATGTCTGCAAGCGCCACTGCCCTCAATGAGTAGGCGTCGAACTGTTTCATCAGGATGAAAGCAATGTCTGCACAAAGGCAGTTGCTGAGGGTTGGTGCTGTTCTTCTTCTTCTTCTTCTTCTTCTTCGTACGCTGGTTACAGTGATATACGTTGCACTGTGTTACTTTGTTAAGCCTGTGGCCCAGTACATCTGATTTCAACAGACGTTTCTGTAGGGATGCCCTCCTTAGCCTTTGGCTGTCCCCAGCTTTTCTGCAAGGCAGCAGTTGTTTTTGGTCAGAGTTGTCTCTCTTAGGGAAGTTGTCTTGCAGGACTATCGAGTCTTCCCCACTCGTGTATATAGGGTGTGGCAATGATATGATATGATATAATGGACTGTATGTACTAGTTTTTCAAGTATCTCGGAAGAGAGGCAGTCCGGTGTGTCTGTGTCCCAGGATCGTCACGTCCTGCCAGAAACGTATCATATGCATGTGAGTGAGATATCTCCTTGCTCCTTTTATTTTCTCGGCTCATCTGCAGTGATGGCACGCCTAGCATTCCCCGCAACCTGGGAGGTTGTCACAATAGGGCAGAGGTGCAATGTCCGATGGCCTGCATTTCTACTGCGTCCATTTGGATGACTGATAGCAGACAGAGGTAAAGAGCGAGGCAGGAGTGCATTTAACCAGGGGACAAGCCTGGACATGGCACGGAGATGGTGTTCGCCTGGTGTGCGGACATATCTCATGATCAAGGGCTGAGTCTCAACAGTTCGCAGTGAGGTGGCTGCCCTACTGCTCGCGACACCCCGACCGAGAACTAAGTCTTCTACTAGTGGTTTCACACCTCAACGCCGTATGGGGTGAATTTCGAGCAGCTTCCCTCCCGCTTTGATCGGCGGACGGCAGAGACCTTTTTCTGCGGCTCGACCGGGTCGGGCTAAGACGCGATCCCCAGGTCCCAACCATATCGTAGCCTCCCGTCGCACTGGTGCTGAGATTCAAGGCGAGATTCCGGCTTAGAGGCGTTCGGCCGTAATCCCTCAGATGGTAGCCTCGCACTATTAGCTTATCAGCCAGGCAGGTGGACCAAGAGTCTGAGATCTGCGATTCCTCTCGGATTGAGCAGGGTTACCGTACAACGCCCTGTCATTAGTAGGGTAAAAATGACCTGTATTCCGAGGGTCTAATAGCAGCACCCGTTCATTATTAGACCCAACAAATCAAGAGAGAGATGCGGTTCAAGTGGCTATTGACTCTGGTGTGTCCTGATCGGAACTGAAAGATGAGTCTTTAATCTCTTCTACGTATATTATTTATGTCACCATTACTTTATGGCTGTGACATTTCACTAAATACACTGTGGCCCGTTGTTCCCGCTGTTCATACAGATTCCCTTGGTATTTTTCTGAATAATTCGTTTTATGTGTGGCTACGCAGGGTCTATCGAATTGTTGTTTGGAATCTATTGTTTTTGCCAATATTCTAGCCATATCGTTACTTGATAGCCCGCTATGCTCAGAAATTCACTGTAAGGTGATATTAATCTGTGGGCTCTGTTTGGTCACGTGGTTCCACTGGACCAGGAAGTACCGGTTCACCAGATAATATCCAAGTCTGATATGTGTAACAACGGTCTCCGACCGGCCGGCTGGAGACGTGCGATGGGCCGTCCTCGTTCTGCATGGCTCCGACAGATAGCAGTCTCTCCTTCGGCACTGAACGAGGCTTGGCTACAAGCCTCGGCGGTTGGACATGGTAGTGGTTGATCGACGCAACGGGACCTAGATGCCAAGGCGAACATTTTTATTATTATTATTAGTGATAATGTTGCTGATCGTTCTCCCCACCAAAAATATCTCTTTTTCGTTGTATGAGTCTTTGCGCCTCTAGAATCGACTTGGAGTCATTAAAAATCCCAGTGTCCATCGACATTAATTAGCATAAGTCAAAATTGGTGGAACATCTCTATATATGTTATATGTACCTCACAATAGCTGCAGATGTGAACTGACATTTCAACAAAGCAAAACTTTGATTGTTACTTAACAAGAGCAAAACAACAACAACAACAAAAACAGAAGAAACAGCAAGCTACTTTTATTTCTTTTCCACTACCATTGTTGCCCAGTTTTACTAGAGTTTTCCGGAGAGAGGAGACTAACGTCTAGTCATGCAAAGCATACTGATCTGACAATGTCAGGGCCAGGCGAAATATACTGACCAAGACGCACCACGTCTCTTCCACGCAGTTCTCCCTGCAAATATGCTGTTTCATGGCGCCTAGTTAAAATGGTGGGGTACCGACGTGATACCCGTAGTAGTTAAAGAAACGCAGATAGCTTGGCTTGGCTTTGTTCGTTCTCAATCTCCCGTTACCAAGCTCTGAAAGGGCTTAAGTAGCAGAGTGTAGTCCAGATAACGGAATGCGTTGTGTCGTAGTTTACAGCTTGACTGCGATATTTGCACCTTTCGGTCCAACACATCCGACTTCAGCAAACATTTTTTGAGTTCCTGGTCTTCGATCCCTTCTCCATAACCAGTTTGCCCTGCTGCAGCATGTTATCCAGGATCACTGCGTGGAGGTGTAGAAGTGTCTTGGCAGCTCTGGCTCGCTGGCCATGACGCTAGCAGTCAGCTATGAGTCGCTGACCAATGCAGCTCATACGTTGCTCAGCATCTTGATCCCAGACACGCAGATGAAACCAAGTATAACAAAACCGTCTGGAGGACCTTAGTCCTCCTTTATCAATACTTTTTTGATGTAATGAAAACTACTGAAATCCATCACCTAATGCCATTTTCAGGTCGCACAAAAGAGTAAGCAAACTCCTTGTGGATATTCAAACATAGCGACAACTGCCACCGTTTTCCCCAGTAAAATAGTATTTTCTTCTGGTCTTCCTTATATGCTTGTTCACAAACTTCTTGAAGTTCACCTGTTATGTTGATTGATGCTGCGTGGTGTGTATTTATTCTAATCTGTGTTGTTTTGTGTTCCTGTTTGTTCTTTTTTTCGTTTTCAAGTAATTTTGTAAAAATGTATAAAATAACAACATTAAGTAAAACACCTTGTTTTCAAGTAGTTTTTTAACAATATATAACTACAACGTTAAGTAAAACACCCAGTTTTCAAGTAGTTTTTAACAATATATATTCACAACATTAAGTAAAACACCCTGTTTTCAGGTAGTTTTTTAACAATATATAATCACAACATTAAGTAAAACACCTTGTTCTCAAGTAGTTTTTAACAATATATAATCACAACATTAAGTAAAACACACTTTTTTCTTATTAACAGAAGCAGCAGAGCGGTACTCCTGGAAACTCATATCTTTATTCCATAGTCAGAAGTTTGGAATGTCTTGCACCTGAACTCGTTTCTCTCTTGTGGCAAGGCACTTTCGTCATTTGGAGGTCCTGCGCGAATTCCGTGGTGCCCATTATTCCACTTTCTTATCTTGAGCACGTTATGGGTGTTTCTCGTGTGGCAGTGAAAGTGACAGTAATCTACGCTCCATCGCTCGTTGAGTAGCTTGGAGCCGTGCCATGTCACTTTTTTGAAAGTTCCAAACTTCGTAGCCATATACCATGGCTGTAATGATCAGGCTTGTGAAAATGTGAACTCTCGATTTGCTATTTTTAATCAGTTTAAATACGGTCTTAATGCCTGTTGAAGCTGAACCACTCCGCAGCTAGCCTTCGTGACATCTCTTTATGCATGTCGTGGGAGTACGTAATTTATTGGCCCAAGTAGACGTTTTTGACGGATTCAGTTCCAAGCCGCATTTCCTAGCAGGGACAGAAACTGTCCAGAATGCATTGGGTCTTTAGTCTATTTTTTTTTAGACCAACTGCCTCACTTGCGATGTTGAGCTCATTTAAGCATTGCTGAGCATCCTTGATGCTGTGGCTGATGATGATGACTATGTCATCGGCAAACCGGAAGTGGTTGAGCATTTCTCCGTGGATGCTAATACCCTATTTTCCTCAAGGGCTGCCGTGAAAAGTTTAGGAGAGATTGTATGATCCTGTCGTACACGACAGCCCAAGTGGCCTGCCGGGGTTTTTGTGTATGACAAGGGCAAGAATAGCACCACTGCCTCACAGAGAGCATGTCGTAATAGGCGACTAACTGTGTGACATGGCATAACACCGGCCATGGTTAGGTGGTTTGTTTAGAGCAGCATATATGACGCCTAACAGACTACGGGAATACTTTGCTCTAGTGTTTGAGTCTATTAAGATGAGCTCGCACGTCGGTTAATCGCCCTATGTAAGCGATTGTCCCAGCGCTGTGGAGTATTAAGCTGCTCGAGCCTAGCCCACTAAGCAGGAAATCCTTCTCCCGGCTACATCCAGCTCATACCAGAGCTGGGACATGTACATGGGCATCTACCCCTGCAGAAGTACAGGTCGACTAAGAACTAAGCAGACCCCGTTCTTCTTCTTCTTCTTCTTCTGCGTACACAGTCAGACAGTAACCATTATTTTTTCGAAAAAAGCGGCGGTCATCCTAAGGCTCTCGCCACTGCCATAGAGCTTGTCTTGCAGTTCCACTGGTAATGGCCACATCTGCTCTCTCTCATCCTCGTATGTCGGGCAGTTCTGCAGCAGATGTTCAGTGGTCATTTTACCAGTACCGCACGGGCATTCGTCGGTACACCCTATCTTCAATTTGTTGAATAGGTGGTACCTCAGTCTGTTGTGGCCAGGGCGAAGTCTGAAGACAACGACCTGCTCTCTTCGGTTCAACTGGTAATAGGCATCGTTTTTGGTGTAACCAGTATGTTCGGTTTCCCATTTGGTCATGTATCTGGCTTTGATAAGCCGTTTTGACTCTTCGTACGTCATACTGGTATCTGTTTGTGGTAGTCTTGCACCTTCTTTTGCCAGTCTGTCTGCCTCCTCGTTGCCTTGGATGTTGCAGTGTGACGGAACCCACTGTACCACTACCCTTTTTGGTGCGGACTGCTGGCACAGTTTGCAGAGTGCTGCTCTTAAGTCATTAAGCTCAGTGTTTTTCTGGCTTTTAAGCGCTGTGACTACGGCGAGAGCATCTGTCAGCAGGACTATATGGCTCTCATTTTCACTGTGTGTCACCATTTCTTCCACTGCCGCCCTCAGTGCCTCTGCCTCCGCTCTGAAATTGCTTAGTAGCGAGTGACAGTGTTATTTTTCTGCCATTTGGTAGGTTCAGGAATGCTCCTGCCCCTCCGTTCTGTGTAGTGTTTGTTACAGAACCGTCGGTGTATGCATGGGTCCAGTCCATGCTTGGGTAGCTTTTCGTTATGAAGCTTAGGGTAGTGTCTCTCCTTTTTTTTTCAGTCTGGCAGTTTTTTTTTGCAATACCTGGTATATTTTCTACCACCTCTGGAAATATATCCTGCCTCCAGGTAGGTTTTCGTACAGTAGTGATGGGTTTTGGTGTTGTTAGTGCGTTTATGGGATCTTCGTGCATCTTTGCTTTGGCTATTTCTGCAAAGTTTCTCCGCTTTAGTTTCCCATTTCCCAAATTGTTTAGTCTCTGGTACATTGGATGGTCCGTCAGTCTTCGGAGTTTCTCTGACTGCAGCTGGGCTCTGCAGTCTCTTCTATCGGTCATGGATTGCAGTTTTGTAATCTTTTCAAGTTCTACAATTGGCGTTGACTTCATGCAACCTGTTATAATTCTCATGGCTTGGTTTCGAAGTTTGTTAACTTTATCGAAGTTCGCCTTCGCTGCTGTTGTCCATGCCGCAATGCCATACTCGAGAACTGGTCTCACTCTTCCAGTGTACAGTTTCTTTAGTATGCCTTCGTCTGCTCCCCAGCTTGTGCCAGCAAGTTTCCTCATGATTGCCATTCTTTCTCTGGCTTTCATTCGGTTTCTCTCAATCTGACTTTTCCATGTCATGCGCCGATCAAATGTGACTCCCATATAGGTTGGGTTGTCGTTTGGCTGCAGGATTTTGCCATTTAGACTTAATTTGGTACTTTGGGGTTTTAATGAAAGCGAGAATATTGTGCACGTGGTTTTCTCCTCGTTTATTTTGACCAGCCATGAGTTAGCCCACTCTTCCAGCGATGTTAGGGCCGTCTGCATCCGATTTCTTGCTATGGTGAGATTCTTTTCAGAGGTCCACATAGCCAGATCGTCTGCAAACATTGAGCTATGGACTCTTCTCGGTATATTCTCTGTAATATCGTTTATATATACCAGGAAGAGTGTGGGTGACAATACTCCCCCTTGGGGTACTCCCTGCTCGAGTGTCACCTTTTTGCTCATCTGCCCTTGTACTTGGACTCTGGCCGTTCTTTGTTTGAGGTAGTGGTTGATCCACTTGTACATCTTCCCACAGACATCACTTCTTCTTAGCTTGACTCTAAGTCCGTCCTTCCAGACTTTGTCAAATGCCTTTTCCAGATCCACCCAAACAGCTACTGTGTGTTTCTGTGCCTGGTAGGCATCTTCTATCTCCTGGGCTATGAGGATGATTTGGTCCTCAGTGGATCTGTGCTGTCTAAAGCCGGCTTGCTGTGGAATTAGTATTCGTTTTTCTTCCAGATGCCACATCAGTCTGGTGTTTATCATCCGTTCCATCAGCTTGCCGACACAGCTCAGTAGGCTGATGGGCCTGTATCCATTTGGATCTGTTTTATCCTTTCCTGTTTTTGGTACTGGTACCAGTATTGCGTCTTTCCATGCCTGGGGTACAATACCCCTTTTCCAGCTTTGGTTCAGGACTGATAGTAGTTTCCTCTTCGCTGTTTGGCCCAGCCCCATCAGCATTTCGTTTGTTATCCCGTCCTTTCCGGGAGATTTCCTTTTCTTTAGTATTCTCATAGCCTCTTCCATTTCGCGCATTGTTAGTTTGGCCATCATGTGCTCTTCGGGAGCCGTATTTATGTTTTCGTGTCCCTTTAGCTCTTCGCTAATGTCTGTATGCTTATCTGCAGGGACCTCGATGTGGTTTGCTCTGGCATAGTGATCGACAAAGGCGTTTGCGGCTTTCTTACCTGTAATCAAGTTCTCGCCCTGCTTGATAGTAATTTGTTTGTTTGACGGGGTTTCGTCGTTCATGGCTATGACTAGCTTCCATAGCTTGTTCCCGTCTTTGTCCAGGTTTAGACTTTCCGTTTTATTTTTCCAGCTTTCTCTTGCTGTTTGCTTGAGAGTGTGTTTGTACTACGCCGCGGCGGCTTTGAGGGCGATGTTTGCCTCCATGGATTTTTCTCGCTCTGCCATGTTCCTAGCATTTGTTACTGCATCTTCCACTTTCTGCAACTCATCATTCCAATAGGGCTTATAGTTTTTCCTAGCTCCTCTTGGGATGGTTTCAGTGGTGGCTTGCATTATTGCCTTGCTTAGGCTCTCTACCATGGGCTTCATTTTGGTGTTTCGTGTGTTGATGGTTTCACACAGCCCATCTGTCAGGATTGCAAATCTGTCCCAGTCGGCTCGTTTGTAATTCCAACGTGGGAGCGGTTTTGTTTCCTGTGGGCCTACTTCCATGTCAATGGTTAGCCTGATCGGCCTGTGGTCGCTACCTGCCAGTTGGTTTAGCACCTGGCGGTCTATTTTATGGTGTATGTCCTGTGTGGAGAAGGCCAAATCTGGAGTCGAGGTCGTATGCCATGTTCTTGAATAGAAGCTAGGGCTATCCTCCGGCCTATTGATTAGGGAGAGATTTTCATCTATCTCCCAATCTTCCACTTCGTCACCTCTGCTGTCTGTGTCAGAGTATCCCCATCTCTCCGAGTGGCTGTTGAAATCTCCAACTACTATGCAGTTGGAGTCTCTGACCTCCATACTCGAGAGCGATAGGTCTCTGTTTGGTGGTCCGTACAGATTGAAAATGCGGAGCTTCGTCTCTTGAGACATTATGTCAACTCCTACAATTTCTGCTTGTCCGGTGTGATTGACAGATACCGCGCTACTCGGTATGCAGTTTCTGGTCAGTATCAGGACCCCTCCTTTGTGGCCTTCTCTATCTAGACGGAAGGTCTGATATGCTCTGATTGAGAATTTATGGTTATTGTTGAGGTGCGTTTCCTGGATACATGCCACGTCAATCTTACCTTCATGCAGGTGGTGTGTTAGGGAAAGTTTTTTGTTAATGACTCCCTCCGCATTCCACTGTAGTATTTTGAGGGTCTTGAGGTTTTGGCCAATAGAAGTTGCCCCATAGCCATGTGCCTTGACTCCACGACACATGGGTGGGTGACCACCAGTAGTCAAGGGTGGGCCCCTTCGAGGCGTGGGGCCCGGCACTATCGCTGCCTGGCGGGACTCCGCAGGATGAGCGCCATGCGTTTTTCTAATAGGTTGTACTGCCATCATACTGTGATTTACGTTGCACTGTTTTGTTAGGCTTGCGGCCCCGTGCATCCGATTTCAACAGGCGTTTCTGTAGGGATGCCCTCCTTAGCCTTTGGGTGTCCCCAGCCTATCTGCAAGGCAGCAGTTGTTTATGATCAGAGTTTTCTCTCTTATGGAAGTTGTCTTACCAGACTATCGAGTCTTCACTACTCGTGTCTATAGGGTGCAATGATGATATGTGATGATATATGAGATGGACTAGTTTACCCGGAAGAGAGGCAGTCCAGTGTGTCTGTATCCCAGGATCGTCACGTCCTGCCAGAAACGTAGCATTTGCATGTGAGTGGGGTATCTCTTTTTCCCTTTTTTTTCTTGGCTTCTATGCAGGGATGGTACGCCTAGCATTCCCCGCCACCTGGGGTGTTGACACAGTGGGGCAGGTGTGCAATGTCCGCTGGTCTACATCTCTTCTGCGTCCAGTATGATAGTTATATGGCTGATAACGTACAGAGGTAGATATCGTAGCCGGAGTGCATTCAGCCAGAGGACAAGCCTGGTAATGTCACAGAGATGTTGTTCGCCTGATGTGCGGACAACTCTCATGGTCAGTGGTTGAGTCTTGACAGTTCACAGTGAGGTGGCTGCTCTACTGTTTTCGACACCCCGACCAGGTACTAAGTCTTTGGTTGGTGTTTTCGCACCCCATCGCCGTATAGGGTGAGTATCAAGCAGTTTTCCGCCCGCTTTGATTGGCGGACGGCAGGGACCTCTTACTGTGGCTCTACCTGATAGGGCTGGGGCGCAAGCCCCAGGTCCCGAGCATGTAGGAGCCTCCCATTGCAGTGGTTCTGAGATTTTGGGCGGGATTGTGGCTTACAAGGGTTCGGCCGTAATCCCCCACATGGTAGCCTCGCGCCCTTGGCTTATCAGCCTGGTACGTGAACCAAAGTGTCTGCGGCTCCTCTCGATTTGAGCTGGTTTTCCGTAGCAACGCCCTGTCATTTGTAGGGTAAAACTGACCTGTCTTCAGATGATCTATTTCCAGCACCCGTTCACTATTTGGTCAGACGAATTTATCGAGGGCTTTTGTTTGTCAATGACCAGGTATTTGAAATCTGCGGTTTCTGCGGAGTTAAACACGATTTCCGTAGCGTTCTTTCATTTGAGTGTTTGAGAGCTGACTTGTCATCCGTGAGTCTAATACCAGCGTTGGTTCATTATTAGACCCAAACGGCAGTGCTCTCGATTTGTCAGTTGTTCTACAGTATTGGCGTGTTCAGTCAAATTAAGCCGCAGGTTCCACACCTGGTGGTGCCCTTCCGTCAATTCCCTTAGCGAGACAATCAAGTTTCTTAGAGGGTAGCCCCAGATTTTCGAGGGTCTAATTCCAGCACATGTTCTCTATTAGACCCCACGAAGGTGTACTTTTTGATAGTCATTCTGCAGTATTGGCGTGTTAAGTTAATTTAGGTCTCAGGCTCCACTCCTGATAGTGCTCTTCCGTCAATTCCTTTTTCAGAACACTGGATGCAGACCAAACCGGGCCACAGGGGGCATAACCCCAGATTTCTGGGGGTCTACATCCAGCACCAGTTCCATATTAGACCCCAGAAGAGTAGACCACGTTCAATTTGTATGTTAATTTGCCGGTAGAAAAGGGTGATATTTGTAGAGCAAACCTTGTTTATATCTGCTATAGGAAGTGCATATTGTTCCTCTATAACTTGATTTCGTAGGACATTTGTCACTGCATTAACGTCAATGGTATCGAAGGCTTTTTCATAGTCCACGAACACTGTGCTTAAGGCATACACACTTCCATTCCCCTCTCCATTAGCTGAAGAAGTAGAAGATGGAAAAAAAGAATTAGTAGTTTGAAATGTTTTTATATCGGATCCGACAGAAAACTGATTATGCTGCCGATATAGAACACCTTTTTTAAAATGTGCAGCTTAGTCCAACGAAAATGCGGCATGCCAATGTCAGATGTATCGTCTAAGAGACAATGTGTTTAAGAATTATTATTATATTGTCTTTCCAATTTTCACGGAAGAATACCTTTTTTTAAAGCTGTAACAAATGGAGAATAATAAACATTGAAAGTATCTTGAACGGACCAAATTCACAGCACCGAAATTCACCACCAAACATCATTCAATGACGTCCTAGATACGGCGTTGCAAAGGAAATACAGACGATCCGATACTCATGAATGACAAATAAAAGTGACGTTCTGCTGGCACTGCATCTTTAAGTTTCCATTTGATCGTCTACCAATAAAATTGAGAGATTGACTGGTCCATCATACGAGGGTGCTTCAAGTAACAAATCTTAAATGTTATTTTCATTAACATGAATTCAGCAAACGTTGCACACCACTGTATAATTTTTCGACGAAGTCTCCATTGCGTTCGATTCAAGTTCCGCAGCGCTTGCAAATTGCATGGATTACTCATGTGGAAAACGCATGTTTGTTTGGTCGCGTGCATTCATTCACACCTGCTGCACCTATTCATCTGTTCTAAAAGTGTTTCCTGTCATCGCCACTTTGAGTGGTCAAATGACGTGCCAACAACTTGAAGCAAGTTCTGGTAGCACGGCGGATATGGAAGATTTTTAAAGTTCAAGTCCTCCATGGATGCAACTGTTTCTTGTGCTGTATGGGGGCACAGTATTGTCTTTCTCTTCTGTTGCTTTGTTCATGCTCAGTCTCCTGCTACCAAGCTCTGAAAAGGGCTATGCAAGTCGCAGAATAGTCCGGAGAACGGAATGTGTTGTGTCGCTAGTTTAAGACTGCACAGAACATATATATTTGATCAAGTACATAAGAAAGTAAAATAATTCTTCCGTAAAAAAAAGGTCTTACAAACCCGGATTATGAAGGAAAATAATGAGAAACTATTAACATACACAGATAGCAAAATATAGAGATAGAGAGAATATGTTATGGAATTGAATGAGGATGAGGGCGCATATCAAGCTGACAAACCCTTAAATGACATGTCTTTGATAGAAGAGAGTCCCTGTAACGAGAGACAAATATAATAGGACATGTTACTCAATAGTGAAAGAAAAGTACTAGGGATATATAAGATACCTATCGAGTTCTCAAAAACAGCGAGAGAAAACACTACGCAATTTACTTTTTAAGCTTGTCAATAAAATTTACAACAATGGCCAAATGATCAGTTCTTCAATAATAATTCCTTTGTAAAAAAAAAAATACAATAGAAAGTGTCCAATTTCAAACGATAATATTAATACCACATGTATATAAAATAATATTTAAAATAATTAATTAGAGGATGATCCACTAAAAACGATCACTATTTTATATGCTTTATTGACTTCGAGAAAACCTTTGATAGAGTCCACTGGAACAAACTTGTTCAGACGTTCCAAAAAATCGGTATAGAGATACCAATCATTAGGAAAGTGGTGACCAAAATTCACCGTTACTTTTTAGACATACAAAGACATTAAACTACGAACCTCAGCTGAAATGTAGAGAGCTGCAAAGAGTATGGTCAAAGGGAGAGACATGCTTGCAACCAGTGTTAGTATTAACCAACGTGATAATGATGATGATGAATGAAGAAACATCTAGCTTAAATACTGCACGAGAACTACTTGAGCAAGCAGGCTTTGTTTCTCGGATCTATAGATTCCCAACGTCTTGGTAGGAATGAGTGTGGGCATTGAGTGGATACTGCAGTAGTAACATCATTGTGGACTTGGCTATCTGATACCTCTTGAACAAGGAAAGTTATCCTATCGTACTCTCGATATTTGCTTAGGAAGGCACAGAATGGTCGGCTACGGCGTGGATGTTTAAAAAGATTTACAGGCTTAAAACATTCATGGGCGTGTGTGGATCTGCTTTCTTTGTTATGCTGGGGTTCAGGCGGCGGAGCTAACGCCCTTGCCTCGAAGGGGGTGACATCTGTAGGTCAATCAATGACTGCTTGTTGCATATTGATTATGTAGTTAATTAATCTCCTTTAATGAGAAAATGTTGGCCAGTTGAGGTAGATTAATCAACTATACGTTTACCAAAAGTTCAGTGACAACGATTCTACTGGACATAACAAAACATTACACAGGCCTTCTTGAAGATTGAAGCTGCAAATATGCTGACAACAATATTTTCTGACATTACCTCTCTCTCATTCTATAAATGCTAGTACTTATCGTCGTATGATGAGCGCAGTGGCAGAGTACTCACTTTTCATAGTGATTGGTACGTGGTTCAAAGCCCGTTTTTGGCACACTCCAATTGACCAAGCTGTAAATGGGAACTCTGTTTAGAATTCAGATAAGAGAAGGAAAGACAACAAGGGGTGGAACTGGTCACATCACTTTATGAACAAGATGTGACCACTTACACCTTAGTCTCTAACACTTTCTACCCGACAGCAGAGTCTGTTGTGATACTACCTTGACATTTGACTTTCACGTATCATCGATACAAAAACCAAAGAAGTGCGCGATAAGATTCGCCAACTCTTATTTGCAGATGACTGAGAACAGAATTTGCAAGAAGGCATGGACATTGTCTCTGTTGCTTTTGACAACTTTGGCTTGACTATTATGGTAAAGAAACGGAAGTCATGTACTAATCAGCTCCAGGTAAACTGTATAAAGGCAAAGCGAGGCAAAGGCCGCCGTCCATTGCAGAGGATGACGGCATAATTTATCTGCTAGCGCTATTTTTAGTAAGGATTAACTGCGCTACTTTTTATCCTCACTCTCTTGCCTCAAGCCGCCCGACCCCAGTGGCAAGTCAAGGACAAGACGAATAGGGGGCGACTACAAGATGCAGGGGACTCCGCATCAAACACCTGTGAAAAAGACGGCGGAGTCCGGAGTCGAACATACACCACCTGATGACGAGGCCGACTTCTTAACCACTTCGCCACGGAATCCCACTGTATAAACTATCAGCGATTGCGGTGAGGGGGCAGCAGTTAGAGAGGTGGACAAATTCGAATATCTCTGTAAATCTCTGTCAAAATCTGTGATCATTGCTGATTAAATGGCAAACATAATAAAAAAGGCTTCATTCAAATCCGGTCACCCATAACCCTGAGGTACATAGCGAAATCTACCCAAGCATGGACTGGACCCATGCATACACCGACGGTTCTATAACAAACACAACACAGAACTGAGGAGCTGGGGTATTCCTGAGCCTAACAAATGGTAGAAAAATAACACTGTCAGGGGCAACTGGAAAATTCTCAAGCAATTTCAGAGCGAAGGCAGAGGCACTGAAGGCTGCAGTAAAAGCAATGCTGACAGGCGAAAGCAATGAAAGTCAGATAGTCCTGTTTACAGATGCCCTGGCCGTGATTACAGCACTAAAAAGCCAGAAAAATACTGAACTTAATGATTTAAGAGCAGTACTCTGTCAGCTATGCCAGCAGTCCGTACCAAAAAGAGTAGTGATACGGTGGGTTCTATCCCACTGTAACATCCAAGGCAACGAGGAGGCAGACAGACTGGCAAAAAAAGGTGCAACACTACCACAACCAGATTCTAGTGTGACCTACGAAGAGTCCAAAAGGTTTATTAGGCCCAGATACATGGCCAAATGGGAAACAGAAAATGATGGCTTTACAAAAAAGGATGCCTATTACCAGTTGAACAGAAGAGAGCAGGTCGTGGTCTTAAGACTCTGCATAGGCCACAATATACTGAGGTACCATCTATTCAATAAACTGAAGAAATGTGGCACTGACGAATGCACCTGTGGTACAGGGAAAATGACCGCTGAACATCTGCTGCAAAATTGTCCGACATCCGAGGACCAGAGAAAGCACATATGGCCATCACCAGTGCCAACACTAGACAAGCTCTATGGCAGTGTCGACAGCCTCAGAATGACAGCTGCTTTCTTCGAACAAATTCAAGTTGACGTCTGACAGCGTACGAAGAAGAAGAAGAAATCCGGTCTTCAATTCTAGAGTTTTGAGGAATCTGTATAAAGACTAAGCTGCATATCTACCGTACCGCTATTCTCCCCATCCTGCTGTTAGCATGTTAGAGATGTACTGTCTACGCCTGAGCCATCTGGAAATTGAATCCCGTCTAGATGACCCGACGGAGACGCTTACTCCATATTTGTCGACAGGGCCATATCATAAATAATTAAGTCTTATCTAGAGCAAACCAGAACATCTGGAGCGAAGATAACAGCGAGGCATATAAGGAAAGCTAGACAGACTAACATTTGAAACAGCATAGGTGGGGTTGCAAGTTAGTGTGATCAAAACAAATGAGAATTAATAACAAACAAAAGATCCCCATACAAATTAATGGTAAGATAATTGAAAAAGTGCTCAATTTACATATCTGGAAAGTTACATTGAAAAATTGCGAGGAAGAAAACAAGATCTTAATGTAAGAATTAACAAGGCCAGATTTGTTTTCAACCCTCTTCGTCCAATATGCTACTTGACAGCATTTTCCGCGGAGAATAAGATTAGGCTGTTTAACACTAAACTAAAGTCGTTCTGCCATATGACTCTTAAACATGGCACGTGACTAGGGAGATCACGTGCAGTCAGCTGCTATATGACTCTTAAACATGGCACGTCACTAGGGAGATCACGTGCAGTCAGCTGCTTTATGACTCTTAAACATGGCACGTGACTAGGGAGATCACGTGCAGACAGCTGCTATATTGCTCTTAGAACTGGCACGTGACTAGGGAGATCACGTGCAGACAGCTGCTATATGACTCTTAAACATGGCACGTGACTAGGGAGATCACGTGCAGACAGCTGCTATGTGACTCTTAAACATGGCACGTGACTAGGGAAATCACGTGCAGACAACTGCTATATGACTTTTAAACATGGCACGTGACTAGGGAGATCACGTGCAGACAGCTGCTATATGACTCTTAAACATGGCACGTGACTAGTGAGATCACGTGCAGACAGCTGCTATATTGCTCTTAGAACTGGCATGTGACTAGGGAGATCACGTGCAGACAGCTGCTATATGACTCTTAAACATGGCACGTGACTAGGGAGATCCCGTGGAGACAGCTGCTATATGACTTTTAAACATGGCACGTGACTAGGGAGATCACGTGCAGTCAGCTGCTATATTGCTCTTAGAACTGGCATGTGACTAGGGGGATCACGTTCAGACTGCTGCTATATGGCTCTTAGACATCTTATATGACTAGGGAGATCACGTCTAGACTGCTGCTATTGGCTCTTAGACATCTTATGTGACTAGGGAGATCACGTCCAAACTGCTGCTATATGGCTCTTAGAACTGGTATGTGACTAGGGTATTTACATCCAGACTGCTGCTATATGGCTCTTAGAACTGGCTTGTGACTAGGGGCATCACGTTTAACTTTCCTTAAAAAGTGTTTTCTTTTATTAATTTGTACTAGCTGGTCAGAGATAGTAATAAATACAGATCTGTAGAAAAGAACACGACAACAACCAATACAGCAGAGGATTTCGGAGAGAAAGTGGGAAGAAGTCCGACAAAATAACCTAACACGCGCTGAATTGGAACCCACAGGGAAAGAGACCAATGGAAAGGTTAAGGAACCCCTAACGGCGAACTGTTGATGAAGAAGTCGGTTCAATCGAAGTCTCACGGATAGAACTCAAGAGGGTGACACATAATATGAACAGATGGACAACATAAGTTGTGGCATTATGTTCCAAGAAGAACCAGGCTGATAACTGGCGATGATTCAAAGCCAGTTTGATGAGTATTCATGCACTTTTTCACAAAGCTAAACTGAGATGCGATAGCCAACTTGTTCCAATACCAAAGGGAAGGCTCCCAACGGGGTTTCTGTTCGATGATCTGAGTGCAGGGAGACGGTCACATGGTTGTCCAGAAACGCGATTCAAAGACAGTCTGAATGAATATCTTAAGTACTATCAAATAGACACTGATACCTGGGAAAACCATGCCCAAAATAGTTCAGCCTGGAAAAGGACAGTCAAAAAGTGCTTTGTATTCAGTGAGGGCCTCCGTGTGTAAGCAATGTCCAAAGCAGAGGGAATACCAGTACCAGTTGTAGACCGTGTTTACCAGTCGCGAAATAGACCTTTCCGAGTTCGCAATGGCTTGATCAGTCTAAAGCGCAACCACAGTCCCAAGGATGTAGTATAGCACAGGAAGATGGCGATAATAGTGAACACATTACTAGTATTATTATCATCGACCGCTTACATCACAGGCATGCCTTCCTTAACCCTTTACAGTTCAAATTGTCCATTGCAGCCAACTAGAGTAACACCACTTAATCTGGTCCCATGCAACTTATTAGCCATTCATTGACTCTTTCCGTATTGTCAGACGATAGTAATTGTGCTTTGAAAAAAAGGTATGTAACTACAGTCCATGACGATAACGCAAATGACTCGTAAGACCAATCCGAGCAAAGAAGCGTCTTCCAGTGTGTACAAGGAAAGTCAGAACCGTTTGCGGCATCGCATTGTGTGACGTGTCTTCTCAAACGCCGAGTCCTTAGCCTATCCGCAATCAACAATCATCATATCAACCATTTCTTGTTATTTAGCTGATTTTGATTTATAAACAAAGGCTGTATCATTAAATTGTAAAATCATAATTTGCCAGAAAAATACTGAACTTAATAATTTTAGGAGCAGTACTCTGTCAACTATGCCAGCAGTCCGCACCAAAAAGAGTAGTGGTACAGTAGGTTCCATCCCACTGTAACATCCAAGGCAACGAGGAGGCAGACAGACTGGCAAAAGAAGGTGCAAGACTACCACAACCATATTCTAGTGTCACCTACGAAGAGTCCAAAAGGTTTATTAGGGCCAGATACATGGCCAAATGGGAAACAGAACATACTGGCTACACAAAAAACGATGCCTATTACCAGTTGAACAGAAGAGAGCTGGTCGTGGTCTTCAGACTCCGCACAGACCACAACAGACTAAGGTACCACCTATTCAATAAACTGAAGATAGGTGGCACTGACGAACGCACTTGTGGTACCGAGAAAATGACCGCTGAACATCTGCTGCAAAACTGCTCGACATACGAGGACCAGAGAAAGCACATGTGGCCATCACCAGTGGCAACACTAGACAAGCTCTATTGGCAGGATGACCGCTGCTTTCTTCGAAAAAATACAGGTTGACGTTTGACAGCCAGCGTACGAAGAAGAAGAAAAACATAATTTAATTATTTTTTGTTGTTGTTAACCATGAAAATTACTATTCTTATATTGGACATTAAGACTGACATCTTGTAAACTACGTAGGACTGTAAATTCTTACATACGACTACAACGCGTGCTCTCCGTGTGTTCATAGTTTCGAGTTTCTCCTTTGGCTCAGACGCTAAGACTCAACAATATTGTGTCTATATAGCTTCTAATTTTTTATAAAAAGGCTATCACCAATTCAGGTTGTCTAATCTCAGTGACCAAACTCAGTTGTAAGAGATTGCAGGATTTTTTTTCGACAAGGTTACAAATGAAAGCATTTGTGAGAGAACATGCCAAAAGCAATTGGAACCGGAAAATGTAGGGAGAAGGTGACCCTGGATACGACACACACTGCGGAAGCTTCGAGCCAGTTAACACCAGGAAATATCTGTCATGGAACCCACAGGAAAATGAGTCAAAGGAAGGCCAAAGAACACAGGGAGAAGAGACCTAGACAAAAATAGAGAAGCTAGAAAGAACTGGAGAAAACAGACCAGAACATGACAGGTTTGCTTGGGGAGGTTTAGTAGATGACCTCTACATCCAAGGGTGATAAGGACGAAGAAGAAGAAGAAGAAGAACCTCAGTGGTAAGGCAAACACACTGGATTGGATCAGCTCACTTATCAGCCAAGTTACTGTAGGGCATTTGTCCACAAAATCTTTCAAAATCTAATTGTTTCCTGCGTCTGAGATTAATTGACCCATCTTAGACTTGGCAAGTACATTCTTGGTTGACTACACTTTGTTACTTTGTTGGTAGTCACTCAACGTATTAGAAGCAAAGTCAGGTTATTAGAGATCCATCTACCTGATTAACATTCCATGAGTGTCAGCGTCTGGTGTTTTCCTGGCTCAAGGAAATTCTTTTTCAGTCACCCTAAAAGGGGATTGGGCAACCGTTTCACTTCAGCTTCAATTCAAGAATTTACCGATCCATTTTCGAGTCACATCCATTATTAAAAGAACTCTGGCTTTAGGAATACATAGTAGTTGACTTTAACAAAAGATAATAACATTGTAACAATTGAATGTCGACTTCTTCTTCGTCTTCTCGTCTACTGTGAAGCAATAGGGTCACAATTAATACCGATGCAGGAGGTTGTGTCTGATTACTTGCAGTGGCGGTTTCAGTAGCAATGGTTTTACATGATGAGATTGCTAGCTTATGCACAACCGTCTATAGGTATGTTTTACGACATGCCTGGAATATTAGTTTCTTTTAGTTTTCACACCCAGCACCACTCGAGCAAACAATTAACGGTGGTATCCAAATGAATATTAACAATATTTTTTTTGTTTAGAAAGTTTAGAAATTATTTATGTATGATAAATATATTTTTGTATACTGTAAACCTCTTTGTAAATATAAACAAAACTAAGATAATGACCACCGAAAACAAGAAGTCAACATAAAATCAAGTTCGGGAGTGTGGAAATAGAACAGGTCAAGAAATTTGATTATCTAAGCTCCAGAATTTACAACAATGTCGATCACGCAAAGCAAACCAGGAGACGAATGCAGAGGCTGCATAACCTGAGGAAAATATGACATAATACCAGCAATCCAACAAAAGTGGAAATTTTGAGAACTTGTGTTTTTACAGAGACCTGGCAGCATACAGTTGAGAAGCATGGACAGTTAACCGGACATAAAGGAAGAGAATCGAATCCTTGAGTTCAAATGTTTTTGAAAGGTCCTCAAAATAACATGGACCGAAAAAAAGAAGAATGCAGACATTCTACAAGAGTTGGACGAAATTGAAATACTTTGGCCACATCAAAAGACACAACGGTCTTGAGAGAATGGTAATGCACGGTTTAGTGCCGGGCAAGAGAGGTAGATCAAGAAGGCGACGGCACCAAGATTTCAAAGAATTCTTGTGCATAAACTGGAGCAAGCTTGAGATTTGGCACAAGAGATCGAGTTTTTATCAGAAATGAGCTGTGATGTGAGCGACGTTCTGTAAAGGACATACAACATGATGATACTGTATACTTCTGGAAAAATGCTGAGTTACAGCAGTCTTGGCTTGGCTTCACTCGTTCTCAATCTCCCGCTACCAAACCTTGAAAGGGCTTAAGTAGCAGAATGTAGTCCAGAGAATGGAATGCGTTGTCGTAGTTCACAGCTTGACTGCGATATTTGCACCTTTCAGTCCAACACATTTTTTTAGTACCAGGTTAGCATTCCCTCTTCGAACCCTTCTCCTTAGCCAGTCTGCCCTGCTATAGATCCAGGATCACCACGTGGAGGTGTAGAAGGGTCTTGGCAGCTCTGGTTCGTTGGCCCTGACGCTAGCAGTCAGCTATGGGTCACTGACAACTGCAGCTCATGCGCTGCTCAGCATCTTGATCCCAGTTACAGCAGTCTGACCAACAAGGTGGAGATCGCCACTGTTTTCCCCATAACCAATGATAACCTTACTGAAGAGCCTCACATTGCCCTACAGCCAGGAGAACTGCACTTTCTTCAGTACGTCTCATGATTTAGGAAGAGGCGCTATAACTCACTAACAAAGACATGTCGTCTGGAGTTAACTCAGTACGAAAAGCTTCAAGGAACCATATCCAGCAGATTCCAAACATGACAATCCTTTCAAATCATACCCCATGAGACCATAAGTCATGATAAAACATGCGTTTCAAACACATAGGTCACATTTTAATAGAAAACTAAGATACTTGTGACCATACATCATCTGGATGGATACTAGCAGCAAAGAAGGAGAACAGGGCACACACTCTAGACCACACAAGACAAATACAAAACCACACAATAACATCATGACATACAATAGCCTTCACTAAGAGGGCTAGTGCTTCTAATGGCTTGCACAAATGAACATACAATATATGGACAGTCCATAAGACCACGGCACACAGCAACACAACACACGAAAATAGTGACCCAACACACCAACAAGAAAACCAACACAACACCAACACAACACAAGAAAATGGTCACACACCAACACAACACAAGAAAATGGTCACCCACCAACACAACACAAGAAAATGGTCACACACCAACACAACACAAGAAAATGGTCACCCACCAACATAGCACAAGAATATGGTCATCCAACAACACAACACAAGAAAATGGTTACAGAACAGAACAACATAAGAAAAGGCCAAACAGAACAAAATAAATGGTCATGCTGAAAAGGACATTTTGTTATGGTGTGTCACATTTTACAACAAGACTGTTATGTCTGTGTCTTTCAGTCTGACACATCCATTCAGCATGACATTTTGGATTGACCTTCCCTTTTTGATTCTATTCTCTCAGTTGACCTGCACTGGTACAATCTGTTTTCAGGGAACTTTCAGCTATAATTGAGAAAAAAAGGATTGAAGTCTTTGGAAATGTGGATATATAGAAGATTGTAGAAATAGATCAGAACAAATGTAGAGTTACTGAAAACGTTGAGAGGGAAAAGTGGATCGAAGTCTTCAAAATGTGGGTATATAAAAGATTGTGTCACATTTAATGGAAACAGACAGGAAAAGAAAAAATGTAGAGGTATTGAAACTCTTGGGGTAGAAAGAGAATTAATGACCAAAATCTAGGTTAGACAGTTAAGATACTTTGGCCATATAACAAGACATACCTCCATACCAAAAACCACACTAGAGGGTAATGTGGAAGGCAGTCATCCAAGAGGCACACGTTATAAGTGAGAGGTTAACATCATGAGATGGACTGGAAAAAGCCTGTCAGATTGCACCATTGCAGAAAGAGATGAGTACAGTGGAGATCCTTTGCAGCCGACCTTTGATGCAGAGATGGCACTTGAACTGTAGTCAGCTATGGTTTGCTGTCCATGACAGCTGTAGCCAGCGAAGGCGTGCTGACCCTGACAACTGTAGCTAGCTATGGCTTGCTGTCCCTGACAATAGCAGACAGCTATGGTTCACTGACCCTGGCGACAACAGTCAACTATGGCTTGCTGACCCTGACAACTGTAGCCAGCTGTGCTTTCCTGACCCTGACAACTGTAGCCAACTGCGATTTGTTGACCCTGACAACTGTAACAAGTTATGGCTTGCTGAACCTGACAACTGTCAGCTATGGCTTGCTGACCCTGACAACTGTAGCCATCTGTGGTTTGCTGACTCTGGTGACAACAGCCAGCTATGGTTTGCTGACCCTGACAACTGTAGCCAGCTATGGCTTGCTGATGCTGACAACTGTAGCCAGCTATGGCTTGCTGAGCCTGATAACTGTAGCCAGCAATGGCTTGTTGGCCCTGACAACTGTCAGCTATGGCTTGCTGATCCTGACAACTGTAGCCAGCTATGGCTTGATGGCCCTGACAACTGTAGCCAGCTGTGGTTTACTGACTCTGGTGACAACAGCCAGCTATGGTCTGCTGACCCTGACAACTGTAGCCAGCTATGACTAGCTGAACCTGGCAAATGTAGCCAGCTATGGTTAGCTGACCGTGGTGACAACAGTCAGCTATGGTTCGCTGACCCTGGTGACATCAGCGAGCTATGGTTTGCTGACCCTGGTGTCAGCAGAGAGCTATGGTTCGCTGACCCTGGAGACAGCAGCCAGCAATGAGTCGCTAGCTGCTGTCAGTAGTTCATTCACTGTATCTTCAGCCCCACGTATCTTAGTCCTATTGTAGCACATGATACAAACTTCACAACCACTTGCTAGTAATTCAATCCATACCAACACTGAATGACTTGTGCATTGCCTTTGTTTTATTACTTTGTAAGTTCATACATAGGAGTACAGGAATACGTGTGACAACACAGGTGTATGTGAACATTAGGTGATTGAAATGCAAACAATAAAAAGTGTATGTTCACATACAGTGATTGCAATATAACACATTTGAGTTTCTACAGCCAGTTATGGAATAGATAAGAGTATTGTTTGACATCATCATCATGGTGATGATAGAAATATAATGAGTAAGAAGAATCATGTAAAAAATATGTCGGTCTCAGATTTTGCTTCTGAAGTATTGAACATTGGATAGTACAAAATGCACAATGTGAGTTACAATGATGATGATGATGGCGATGTTCAGCGTATATAATAGAGATTAACTGTTTTGTTTGTATGTGCTTCTTCAGAAACATGAGGCCACAACTGCAGCCTGTATCCACATATTCTATGCCCTCTTAGTGCTCTGATATCTGTATTATATTATTAGATAGTGTGTTGGTTACTTGTAGGATTCCATGGCAAAGTAATTAAGCTGTCAGCCGCATGATCATGTGGTGTGGGTTCGACTCCAGACTCTGCCGTCTTTTTCACGGGTGCATGATGCGGAGTCTCCTGCATCTCGTAGTCGCCCTCTAGTCGTCTTGTCCTTGACTTGCCACTGGGGTCGGACGGCTCGAATCAAGAGAGGGAAAATAAAAAGTAGCGCAGTTAATCCTTACTAAAAATAGCGCTAGCAGAATAAATTATGCCATTATCGGCAGCGATGGACGTCAGCCTTTGTCTTGTGATGGTTACTAAGCTTATACACATCCTTCCTCAGTTACCTTGCCATTCTACTTGGTAGGGTTCTACTTTGATCCCCTACTCAACTCTTGGATGCAAAATAGTACAGACTGAACATATCTTAAAAGTTTAACAAAACATTGACTTCTGCCCTTATTAGCGAGCGAAGATCAACACCAGGGTCAGGTGGAACATGGTGAGCAGGATTCCACCTCATGTCCACGCCATAATTCAGGTGGAACACAGTGAACAAGATTCCACCTCATGTTCATGTCATGATTCCCGTAAACAGGCTGTGTCACAGCAGTCTGCTCAACGAGTGAGGATCAACACTATAATCCTTATATTGGTGAGATTACTGAGGAGCCTCACATTACACAACAGCCAGGAGAACCCTGGTCCACCTTGGCATGTAAAAAGAGCCACTGCAACCTGTCACTGAAGAAATGTAATCGAAAGTTAACTTAACTCAGAGTATGAGTGGCTTCCACATCAACATCAGCTGCTCCATCATGTATAATCATACCACAAGACCAGATCTACATTCACACATCCACCAGATGAGTGGTGCATGTACCAATGTCAGTTGATCTAAAGGGTTCCAAGTAGGGCTATCAACTCTTAAGCCACTCATCATTTCCCCAGCATTGTTGGATATCTGAGATGCCTTTCTCATACTGTTAACTCTTTCAAGACTTTTTTTTAGGTTTGGACCAAATTAATGCTCAGTTTTGATGAAATCACTGCATGCCTTTTTTTAATGTCATAACTTCACACCATAATATAGATAAACTAATTAATATTATATATCACTGTGAAAGGAAATGAACATAGTAAATTGCTGATATTTAATTACTTGGCAGAATAAATAGGCTGTAAAAACTAAAAAATAATATGGGGCAGATAATATACAGATACAGTGGCCATTATTATAAGCAACACATTTTAATTGAAATAAACAACACGTTGTTGATACAGAACACGCTCGTTTTGGTAAAATTTAGGTTAAGAAAACTTTCTAGGCCTTAGTAGTCAAGTATCAGGTCACATAAATACCTGAATCGTTGTTCTGCAAAACAAAAATACTTTAGTGGCTAATGGTCCTGTAGGGTTTCATTAGAGAGCCACTTTAGTGGCTAAAGGTCCAGAAAGTGTTGTCCTTGTTGTTTCTCTGGCACATAAGGACGAAACAGTTACACCCAACTAATTCCTGTTTTGGGTAACCGACTTCAGCGACCCTCCACCAACAGTATCAGTATCAGACCATTTAGTGACTTCATTAACGTAATATTTTGATCAGATTATATACAAGAGCTTTCTGTCAAAATTATGAGACCATTGAAGTGATAGTCATCTTCATGACACAGTAGCATTTTTTTTTTAAAAGTGATAATTTTTCAATAGACTGAAATGGACAAAATAAAAAATGGCTTGAAAAATAAAAGATAGATTGAAAGTGTTAAAAAAATACTACATGGAATGGACTGAAAATAAAATGGTCACACAGGTGGACCACTAAGGAAGATAAATGGCATGTCACCAAAGCGTGTAATGACATATATGGAGAGGTGAGGTAATTAATTAGGTTCAAGCACCTTATCATAATACAATCGAATGGACGTTGCAACATCTAACAACATAAGTGGGGAGATGAGGCAATTGGATAAGATCAACCATCTGGTCACCAAAATACAATCGAATGGACGTTGCAACATCTAACAACATAAGTGGGGAGATGAGGCAATTGGATAAGATCAACCATCTGGTCACCATAATACAATCGAATGGACGTTGCAACATCTAACAACATAAGTGGAGAGATGAGGTAATTTGATAGGTTCAATCAACTGATGAGGGCCAAAGATGCAACACAGTGAATGAACTGACAGCAGTCAGTGACTCTTGGCTGGCTGCTTGTATCAGGGTCAATGAACTTGGGATGACCTAGAACCTATTCCACCTTCATGCAGCAGCCCTGGGAAAAGACTGCATCAGTGTAGCCTGGCTTAAAGATTACAGTGGAAAGGCAAACCTGGTACGTCAAAAATAGAGCTAAAATTGATGTGTCTGTCTGAAAGGGTGCAGATATCACAGCCTCAATGTAAACTATGATACAGGATGAACGGCAAAGAAGAATCAGCTGGTCAATCTAATACTATAAAATATAAGTTGCATCCTCTAATGACATAAGTTGATTGACGAGATAAAGTGATTGACAGTAAAAGAGATAGAATACTTGAGTGGTAGACCGTACTAGGGATAGAATACTCCAGTAGTAGACAGTACTAGGTATAGAATTCTTGAGTGGTAGGCAGTACTAGGGATAGAACACTCCAGTAGTAGACAGTACTAGGTATAGAATACTTGAGTGGTAGACAGTACTAGGGATAGAATACTTGAGTGGTAGACAGTACTAGGGATAGAATGCTCCAGTAGTAGACAGTACTAGGGATAGAATACTCCAGTAGTAGACAGTACTAGGTATAGAATACTTGAGTAGTAGACAGTACTAGGTATAGAATACTTGAGTGGTAGGCAGTACTAGAGATAGAACACTCCAGTAGTAGACAGTACTAGGTATAGAATACTTGAGTGGTAGACAGTACTAGGGATAGAACACTCCAGTGGTAGACAGTACTAGGGATAGAATACTTGAGTGGTAAACAGTACTGAAGACAGAACACCCAAACGGTAGATAGATGAAACAGAACAGGGCTACTGTAACCTTCCAAGTATGTAGTTAATGGTGACTAAAGACGGTTGTGCATGGGGCTAACAAGCTCATCAAATAAAGTCATTGCGATTGAAATCACTACAGCAAATAGAGAATCATCATCACTTGGAATAGAAAGATGTGGAGGGACTTCATCATTTAAAGCAGCCAACTAGCTTATAATGACCATATGGGGGAAGGGAAGAGAATCCACATAAATAGTGCACATCTCTAAGGCCCACATAAATAACTAACTGCACATCTCTAGAGCTCGCAGAAACAGTGCACATTTCTAGGGCTCCCAGAAACAGTGCACATCTCTAGGACTCACAGAAGCAGTGCTCATCTCTAGGGCTCACAAAAACAATGTACATCTCTAGGGCTCACAGAAGCAGTGCACATCTCTAGGGCTCACAGAAACAGTGCACATTTCTAGGGCTCCCAGAAACAGTGCACATCTCTAGGGCTCACAGAAATAGCTGCATACCTTAAGGGAATACATCAATAGCAGCACATATTCATGACTTTGTGCTTCTCATACAATTGATAAACACTGAACTATACCATATCTGGAAACATTTAACTCAAACCTAGAATAAATACAGAGATTACAGTTGTACAGAGCATATATCAGTGGTTACCAAGCTTTTCAGGCAAAGGACTGCTGGAGCCAATGATAATCCTTTCTGTTACACATAATCAATTCCAACCCTAACAGAAAAATCTCATTTAA
Organism: Ariolimax columbianus; assembly: GCA_036924085.1. Lineage (NCBI taxonomy): Eukaryota > Metazoa > Mollusca > Gastropoda > Stylommatophora > Arionidae > Ariolimax > Ariolimax columbianus. The sequence continues at coordinate 40,658,117 of JAVGWX010000004.1, read as the reverse complement.
AAACCTATATTTCGTTTGTAGACACCAACAAGGCTCTTTAAAGACCCTTAGGTTTACACCTACTGGTATAAATTAATCTATTCATATATACAAGATCAACAAACACAGGCAGTGCTAGAATCCAAAACAACACAGCAAGTGTAACACAAACATCAGATTCTCCCAAAATTTTATGCAAGAGAATTGTGAAAAAGATTTAGGAAAAGGCATTTTATGATCAGAGAATGATCAAACAAACAGTTAGACAAGTAAGGCCAGATGTTATAGTACAGAATCGTTATAACCACAAAGATAGTTCATTTATTTTCCCAATTCTGTCTCATGTACAACTTTCACACAAAAAAATGTTTTCAATTTACAAGCCCTCAAAAACAGAACCACTAACTGTAACACTGTGCTCTAAATAAAAAACATTCACAAAAAAGAACATCTATCTGTTAAATTGTGCCATAACTAAGAAAACATTCACAAAATGAACTAAATGTGAAATTATGCCAAAACTAAGAAAAGATTCACAAACAGAACTACCTGCAATGTGCCTGACTTAAAAATGACACTAAATTCAGATTTTGTAAAGTTGCATTGGACTGACAGTCTTTCACAAAAAGAACCACTACTTGTTTGCAAAACTGCCTAATTCATAAGTTTTCATAGATATTGACTAACATATATTTGCAAAACAGAAATCAGAGAACTGATACTCTATCAATTAAAAACAAAAAAGAATATCCACTGTCTGAATTATATCTAGTTATCATTTTGCAACTGTCGCACAAGTTTTAGTTCAATCAACTTTCTTTGTTTATTTCTTGAACAGGTCAAAATTCATAAAAAACACAACATAAATTGTTTTAGTTTCTTGGATTGACAAGCTAGCTGTTCCTGCTCCCTTGATCCAGAAATATTGATCAGAATTACACATTTAGTTTCCCGAAATTCCAAAATCCTTTCTGTGTTTAAGAAAGTTTTCAAGAATGGGAACCATATTCTCTTTAACTACAGTAATTTCCGAGAATAACAAATATTTCTCAGAATCACACATAATTTGTAAACTAAAACATGAATTCTAAAATACAGAATCCTTATTAGATATAGGAATCTTTCCAACGTGAGCTCAAATCATGGCGACACAGGACAGCCTGAATGTTTATTCATCAACATGATCACACTAGTTTAAATTACAACTTGTCCATTCTGTGTCCCCTAACACTTAGTATTGCACACCACTCCTGCCTGAGCAAAAGTCCCACTGAATTTTATAGAAATTTCCATGAACACATACAAAGGGATACACAAATTCCAAAAGTAAATAACTTGCTATTTTCCCCTGGGTTACTGAAGAAGAAAACTGGTGCATATTAACATAATGAACCTACTTTTACACAAATAAAAAGCGTTTCTCGTATATCTGACAAATCATCCATCAAACTGTGAATAAGAACAGTTTTAGCATATTTCTGTCCCCATAAACAGAAAAATTTCTAGAATTTATATAAAAAACTGACAGTAACAATACTATGCTGAGTAATTAGGACCTGCTAGAAAAAAACACACAAGGCTGTATATGTGAATCACATGGCTGTGTACGACCAAAAAACACAGCTGTCTTTAAATACTACTCTAACCACATGTCTGGTCCAGTTTTCATCACCTCCACTGTGTGACGTTGTCCAATAATTAATAGCATTGCCTGCGCATCTGGTAACGACAACAGCTGTGAAAGTGTAGATTACAGAAGTCTAAAAATAAAGATAATATATAAATGTTATATAAACTGTAAATCAGTAAATAAAAGCAAAACAATGAGTATGACAGCAAGTATCCAATGTAATCACAATAAATAAATAGAAGCTACCACATAGAAGCAAAGACACGTGTGCACATAACTGCTACCATAGCTCAGTAAATCAGAGCAATTAACATCAAGAATGATTTACTGCTATTCCAAACTCATCCCAAACAAAAAAACTCACAAGGTATATAAACTAGCAACATTATGTTCTGGTTTACCAACATGTACAAGGAAACCCGACTTTGTCAAGAATTAGCGAAGGCAAAGCAGCAAGAAATGGAACCCGGTTACAGACATAAAGAAAAGGTCAGATCTCATTCAATGTCGTATCTAACACTTCATATTCAGCAAGTAATGAAACCTAGTTATCAATCATAAAGAAAAGGTCAGATCTCATATAATGTTTTATCTAACATTTCATATTCAGTAAGTAATGGAAACTAGTTACCAACATAAAGAAAAGGTCAGATCTCATACAATGTTGTATCTAACACTTCATATTCAATGGCAGTGTCTGCTATGAGAAGTATTTTCTTTACATCAAGTTACAATCTAGAATTTCTCAACCACAACCCTCTGACAATATTGTGCTAATAGGGGAACTTGGTTTACAATCCCAACGTGCCAGTCTCAAATCAGGTCACGCTCGGTTTGACATGGGTTTTTTCATAGTATGACAGCTTCTCCCAGTTGATTCAACTGTAAATGGGTATCTCATGAAATCAAGCGAAAATTTAAGAGCCACTGTGGAAGAGTTTGTGCTTTGTCATCTGCATTTTCATCAACGAAAGCGCCACTTATGACTTACAATGCTAGTAGATCCGGCTACACGGCAAGTGAGCAGCCGTGAGACAGGTGGATAGATGTCATTAGAGTGATTGTGCAATGACATGAGCTTACAATGACACCAGCAATGCACTTGGCACAGGACAGAAGATTTAGGTTCCCCACGTCGCTCAATGGTGTAAGTAGAAAGAAAACTAAGAGACTGAGCACAAATGGGGACACCCAGGTGCAATGAAGCCAGTTCTATGAGCCATTTTTCCATTTTCTGATGCGCTTTTTGCGTTATTCACATGTAGCTACACCTTTCCCACCTTGTAGAAATAACCAGAAATTTAATTTTTAACTGAATTCCACTTCACAGTGTCTTTCAATGTTCTGTCCAGTACCTCATATACACAAAAAATTGTGTGTGTTAAATAATGATATAACAAAAAATAACAAGTTAGCAAGCAGAATGTTTTAAATATGTTCATAGCTCTTTCTATACAAACCTCCTATTATATACAAGTAGCTGCAAATAGAAAAATAAGAACATTGAGATTGACCAAACAGTTCCCAATGATAAAACAAATAAAGTAATAAAAACGTTAGTGCCATAAACAAATGGATTGTTACAGCCATAGGAATCACTGTAAACAGATGTACACACAGTCAAACAGATGTAGAGTGACTATTGCACATATTTAAGAAGGACAGCAGGAATATTTTCTTGGGCAAATGACAAACAACTACAACCACATGCAAATAAAAATAAGATTTAAAAGAAACAGCAACATATGTTGGTCTTCCGTATGGCAAGCTCAAGCCTGTCATGAGTCTGAATAGTTGATATTATAAATATATTAATAACTAGGCCCATATTTATCATAGAAGATCATCTTTTTTAGCCACCCTTATCATAACTAGGTTTATACTTTATCATAGAAGATCACCTCTTTTAGCCACTATTACCATAACTAGGTTCAAAATTCCATAATCTATCATAGAAGTTCACCTCTTCTAGCCACTATTACCATAACTAGGTTTAAAATTCCATAATCTATCATAGAAGATCACCTCTGTTAGCCACTCTTATAACTAGGTTCAAAATTCCATAATCTATCAAAGAAGATCACATCTGTTAGCCACTCTTATAACTAGGTTCAAAATTCCATAATCTATCATAGAAGATCACCTCTGTTAGCCACTCTTATAACTAGGTTCAAAATTCCATAATCTATCAAAGAAGATCACATCTGTTAGCCACTCTTATAACTAGGTTCAAAATTCCATAATCTATCATAGAAGATCACCTCTGTTAGCCACTCTTATAACTAGGTTCAAAATTCCATAATCTATCAAAGAAGATCACATCTGTTAGCCACTCTTATAACTAGGTTCAAAATTCCATAATCTATCATAGAAGATCACCTCTGTTAGCCACTCTTATAACTAGGTTCAAAATTCCATAATCTATCATAGAAGATCACCTCTGTTAGCCACTCTTATAACTAGGTTCAAAATTCCATAATCTATCATAGAAGATCACCTCTGTTAGCCACTCTTACAACTAGGTTCAAAATTCCATAATCTATCATAGAAGATCATCTCTGTTAGCCACTCTTATTCCTCTTTATTCTCTTCCATCATCAGAAGGCTCCCTCAATGGCTCTAACAAAGACTTGTCTGTCATTGTGATGCGGGTTGTGTTGCATTGTGGTCTGCACCTGGTGGCTCAGTTCATCCATCTACATCACACAATTTGTGATGTATCTTTCTTAGCATTTGGCTGCTATCCCCATCCTACCTGCAAGGCAGTATGTGTTTGTTGTCTCTCCTAAGAGCATATGTTACTGGATAATCATGATCCCTTTATCATTTGAATTGTCATGGCATTGCCATATTGAAAGGCTCACAAATTTATAAAAACTATGTTGTATGGTCAGCTTGCCCAGGTCATACAAAAGAACTCGTACTTACATAATATTCTGTTTTCATTCCTTGACCACGCAGAGCAAATGTTAAATGAAACATACTTCCAAAAAGCACATTGAAAACAACATCAAGCAGTAACAGTATGATAACATGCAATACAGGAGGAAGTGCTCCATTTCTTTCACTTATACACCACCAGCCAAACTAGAACAAGCATGGCAACAGAAATCAGAATCTTGACAACATACTTACAAAGCACAACATGATAGTTACTATCTCTGAAATAGGAGTATGTCATCTGCACTTAATTGTTTCTCCAGACTGCATTCAACTTTTGAAATATTTCACATTCAATCTTGTTTCCATACTTTTGGTTATATAGCTGCGCTAGAAATTCTGGAAGCTGAAAACTGTTTCCTCCTTTGAAGAGTCCACACGTCATAGGTGCCTATTGAAGTATATGATGATAATATCTATCTCTCAGTCAGATGCATTTTTGTTCTTCGTTGTTTTCATTTCATGAAGAGAATAAGGATGGCCAAATATATCTTCACCAACATGACATATTGACATCCAAAGAAGTCACCCCCAAATTAAAAATGAGAGTGATCAGGTGATATTTGAACTTGTTTTTGCTGTTTGGTGTAGAATCGTGGACTGAACAAATGATTAAAGACAAGAATTGATGCTTTTTAAATATGGATATATAGAAGAATGTGGTGCATTTCCTAGAAAAAGAGGACAAAAATAATGGAAGTCTTGTAGAAATTTGGGGGGCAAAGAGAATTGATGAACAAAATCACAGCCCAACAGTTCAGATATTTTGGTCACATAGACGAACATAACACCGTGCTGAAAACAATATTGGAAAAAAAGGTGTAGTGTAAGCGCACCAGAAGTAAGTGGGGGCATAACATCAAAATATGTATAGAAAAAAAGATTAAGAGTGAAAAAAATAAACATTTATAGATATAGTCAGATACCGCATCTAAACGAAAATTTAAATGGAACCTATGTTACGAGCAATAAACCTTCAACAGGGACAACGAACAACAACAGCAATAATGAAAAGATTGTACAGCCAGGGCAAGAGACAAAGGGTGTTAGAGATTCATTGCAGCCATCCTTTGAACTTCTCTAATTAATTCTTGAGCTTTGGAAATTTTTAACACTCAATCTCATTTCTAGACCTGAGATCAGATCTATATTTTTCTTGAAACGTTGTATGTTGAACATTGGATGTTCCAAAGAAAGTCAAATGTTGGGAGTGACAGATAAACCTTTGATACTAGATCACATTTTCTGGTATTGTCAGAGTATTGTCCACATTTTGAGCATTTCAAAGGTGTATAAATTTGTGGAGTTATAATTTACACATTGCATACACCTTAATACACTGATTTTTCCCCGATTATGGCTCCAGGGACTTAATAATGGGAAGGAAAAAATAAGACCAGCTCACTGCATTGAGCATCTAAATATTAAGCATGACATCAAATGCAACTACCATATTTCTTCCATTCAAAGACGCACTTTATTTCCCATTTAAACATCTCTAAAATTGGGATGTATTTTACAATTTATGGCGTCTTACAATTACCATCCAAAACAGTTGTTTTTTGACAAAACTTCAGGCACCATAATTTATGGCGTCTTACAATTACCATCCAAAACTTCAGGCAGCGTTGTGATTTCCTAACTCAAGCACAGGTTTGGTTGTGGAACTTGCGGTGTTCGTCTTGTTATAATAATGTTGCATCATTTCAGTTTTGTTCATTATGATCTTTTATTGCCGTTCATAATACTGTTAAAAAGATTGGATTACGAAGTCACATTGAAAAGAATAGTTATTGTGTATGCAGAACAACATGAAAACAAGGAGAAAATTGTACATTAGTAAAGCAAATGTTTGTCACTGATGAAGTTACTTTAATTACATATTATTGTGCAAAGTTCTAGATTTTGTTTTGTAATTAAGTCTAAAAATTGGAGTTTACATTTATTTGTGTTTACGGTACTAAAATTAGGGGAGGGGGTTTTTTTTTTTTTACAATGTATGACATCTCAGAATAAAAGAAATACAGTAGGCAGGGCTGTACATGAAAAACAAGGTGCCATAGAAACCCCCATTACAGGAACACATAGATAATTGACACATGATTCCTGAAAGCAAGTCAACTGGAACCAAAGTGGATGGATAGACAGTGCTTGCCAACCTATTTGATGTTTTTGTACACGTTCACAGATAAGCTGAACACCCCCCTAACTATAATATGGACCAGTAGAGGCTAACCAGATGCTCTTCACACAATAAAAGGAAAGATATACTCATAATTTTAGTGCACTGAACTTGTCCAGAAAAATGGAAAACTAGCAACTGCACTAGAAAATTGATCAAAGCCACATGATCACGTGCCCACTTAGGCCATTTTGTTTCCATTTCTGGTGGGGTACTTTCATCAAGATAAGATTTTTTTTTAAATAAGTTTTGTCATCTGAGCTTTAACCCTATGTATACAAATATTATTTCTAACAATAAAGTCTGATATTGAAATCATGTTTGCCAGTGCTTATATTTGAACAATATAAACTGTATTTTGAAACAATCCAGTGCTGTGTAATAATTTTGGTTTATAATGATTGTCAATTTAAAATATTGATTGCAGCCAAACAAGTCAGGTCTTGCATCACCAGTGTGGGTATGAGCTTCAGTTATAAAGAAGCACCAACTTAAAAATACATTTCCTGCAAGATGGCTACAACACCATTTTGGCATGATAACTATAGTATTCAGCAGCTTATAAACATCGAAAACAAGAACAATGCTATAACAACAATACTGTATACATTGTCCAAATGATGCTAATATGTCAATCTTCAATGACATCAACAATGGTTACGGTTACAAACCTAGTGCTAATATGTCAATCTCCAATAACTTTGTTGGCATTGTTACAGGCCAAACAGTACCAATATGTCAATCTTCAATGACATTGGTTACAAACCTATCCAAATAGTACTAATATGTCAATCTTCAATGACAAAGATTACAAACCTATCCAAACAGTACCAATATGTCAATTTTCAATGACAAAGATTACAAACCTATCCAAACAGTACCAATATGTCAATTTTCAATGACAAAGATTACAAACCTATCTAATCAGTGCTAATATGTCAATTTTCAATGACATTGGCAATGGTTACAGGCCTATCAATGTATTGTAGATGTAGACCCTTTAAAAACAGTCGACATCTCTAGCTCACAGTTATAATGTCAGATCAGAGGAACAATTGTACAGTATATTTGACATGCTACATTTGCATGACATTTAACCACTATAAAACACAAACTATGAAAATTGGGAGACAATTTCAGCTGTGTTTATATTTGTCTGTGGCAAGAAGAGGCAAACAAGAAAAAAGGAAGACAGCACTAATGTGGGAAGAAAACCACACAATGTTTTGGCAAAGATAGGGCAACAGAAGCTGAGGTAGAGAAAGAGGTAAAGTCTGGGACGAACTGACAAATGGCTGGAAGAAAGAACTAGCACTTGAAATGCTAATATTCCCTAAGGGAAATGGTTCAAGAAGGAATTAATCATCAACACTTGAAATACTAAAGTATCAAAGATCTCATAAGCTGGGGAAGAAATTGATCATCAAAACCAAAAAAATGTTTTTTCTAATAAATATGAATTTTTATAAAGATTTTAGACTTAGATTTTTTGTTTTTTCTCAAAAAGGGAAACAATGTCAAGAGTGTTAAAGGATAGTCTTGAGAACAGTGGAATTTTAGAAGTCGAAAGGCCCATTTCTTATACATTCTTTTTCATTGCAAATGTACCTTGCTGACTTTGTGTGTATAAGTCACAGTTCATTTATTTTCTCTTCCTTCTGAAATTAATTATTTCTTAACTTAACAGCTTTATACTTGTTTAGAAAATTCTGCAGTCTGTATACAACCATTTTCTTTCACATTCACTTGACTAAAAATACCCAATCTATTCTTGAATACATTAAATGACACAGGCTACACTACTTCCTGTGGCATTGCATTCAAAGCATTCACCACTCTATGACTACAAAAATATTACCTGGTATCTAATCTGGACCTTTCTTTAATTAATTTGTGGCTGTGTCCTCTTGTTCTTGTAGGCGGTTGTATTTTGAAAAACTTGTTATAGTTTAATTTATCCTCTCCGTTGATTATCTGATGAACCACCTCAAATTTGTCCCTTTCTAAACAATGTAATCAGGTATTTCTGAGATTTTCCTTATTACTATAATTCTGGATTCCCACTATCAATTTTGTCGCTCTTCTTTGTTTCCTTTTCAGTATGTTTATATCTCCTCTACGATAAAGACTCCACATCTGTACACAATACTCCAATTTAACTTTATACAGTAGATATGCAACTAGATCAAGTGATTACTGTAGCACTGAGTTATTATAGCACAGACCAGCCAGATTAAATATTTAAAACTCAAGCTTGACAAGGTGGTAGAGAAACATGTCTAAAATTAATGACGTACACACAAAGTTATAATATGAAAGTGCAAAGTCAAAGTCTCTTAGTTATACTGAAATCCAGCTGCGTTAATTCTGAAACATTTGAAATTGGGAAGAACTGCAATGGTCCCTGGAATGCACAAAAGGTTAAAATACAGTTAAATGTCAGAATAAAAACAGACCAGATCATCTGTTACTATTCAAACTATATTTTAACCTGTTGTGTTCTTCAGGTGACTCCTGAAATTGTTTAACATTATTATTCCATCATACTACAACATGTGTGACATTTATTATTATTATTACAATTTCCATAAAAACAAGTGTTTAAAAAAATTGATAACATCATTGCAATTACATCAGTATGTAGTGCTCCTGCCACTATTTCACCCTTAGTAGATAATAAACTTCAATCTCATGTGGACCCCCCCCCCCCCCCCCCCCAATCTCTTGTAAAAAAAACTATCACATGAGAGTTTCTAGAGGAACTTCAGTTGTTACATGAAAGAACTAGTTTACTAAAAGTGATGTATGATGACAGTGGTACATTTCTTAGTAAACTGAATTTACACTGTGGTATTCATGCCAATAATGCAGCTAAAGTAGCTAATAATAGGCTTCAATCTCATGTGTTCCTCACAAAATCTCCAGGAAAACTATGACACAAGTCACTTGAGGTACTTCAAATTATCACAAGAACGACGTTTGAAAGACCAGTACAATGGCTAAAAGTTTACTTAAAAGCTATGCACTCTGACAATGAATATCAAGAATGCCAGATTCTGAGTAAACTGAAATTATACTTGATTACCAATATTTGGTACTGCTGAAACCATTCTGAAACATGCAACAAAATAAACAAGGAAAAGCATTAGAAAATTAGTTACAATCAAGGTCAGTGCCATCTCTATTATAAGATAAAGGTCAGTGACATGGAAACAATTGCTGTTGAGGATGAAGATAACTCTTCATGTACTAAGCTGCATTTGAATCTGAGGTAGGATGGCCAGTTCCTTAGCTTGCTGTTTTTACCTTCCCCAACTCAAACGTCAGGTACCCAGTCACAGTTGGGTCGTCTGGAGGAGCGGTCGTACCAAACATGAACCATGGCCCTGATTATATTTCCTGTCCGCCCATGAATTTGAACCAGTGTGCTGTAATCTCAGTTTCCACTTTGAAGTTGGTTACAATAGACTTCTAATACATTTCATCCCTTGACTACATCTCATGTTCTAGCTGACACTTTTTTCTATCTATTACTTGAAGTTCCCTTCCCATTGACAGTACTGTTATCTCTCTGGATTGCCTTTTTAATTTCACATATTGAGGTTTTCAACAAAATGTTAGACCTAACTTATTTGCACAATATCTTATTTGACAAGAACAAAACATAACAAAATATTGCAGCCAATAAGGACAGCCTGGTAACATAATAACCACAGAAATGACATAAATAGATTTCAAGAATTATCATACATTATTTTGTGATTTTAGCATTCTCATCAGTTTCATCTCACTGTCACAGCCTGTTACACATTTCCATCGATTCAAATCAATACTTAACCTTTACCGTACTAGCAGAGTAAAATTACGATCCGTTCGTTCCGTAAGCCAGCTCTAGGGTCATCGCTTTATCATATATAAACTACCGAGCTAATGCCAAAGAAATGTCTGAACATACTGCTCTTTTGATTGTAGAGAGTTCCAACTTCTATCATGTACGATTAGACAAAAACTATGGTGATTTTTAGATTTGTTTAAGATTTTTGGAAAGGAATTCTTCTGTTTTTCACTTGGATTTGAATATTCACTCATTATTGAGAATGGGGGAGTTAAGTTTCTGCAACACATTTTTCTGAGATAGATCTATTTAATTTGTTTATATAGACACAAAAATTAAGTTTATAGTTGAAGCGACAGACATAGCCATTACCGTAAACATCGATAGTAGTAACAGTACGTTTATGGCAAATTTTTGTTTCCCCTAACCAATGGAAGAGTCTATATGTTTGTGCTATTTTTCACTACTTGACCTTCGCCTTTTTGTATCTCAGAAACTAACATACACACAACAACCAGAACAAGTTCTTTATTAATATATGTCTCTAGATACACACAAAAACCACAAATTTTAAAAAAAAAGATTAGAGGTTCTCAAAATCAACAACCAAGTTGTTGTGAACTGACATACTCAAAAATCAAGCACCTGAGGGTAATAGACGTCATTTTTAAATCTCGTAAGGTAAAGGTTAAGTAAGCCAAAAATACACACTCAAAATAAAATTAAAATAAAGGACAGCTGTACATGATATTACTTCGCAGACAAGACACAATTACATCTAAAAGGCAGTTAGTACAGTAATGCAAGGCAAATATGTTTGTTACCAGTGAAAGCTGCATATTCTCTGTGTCCATGAGATAACTAATATTAAACTTTCTCTAGGTATATGCTCATATATAATGGGAGTCTAACGTCATATATCAAAGACACAAGTATCATTTGTGCAGATTCCTCTCTGGTTCAAACATCCTGGCACTCTTGTACAATATTGCATCAAACATTAAAAAACATGAGCGATAGCTTTATTCAGATATTTTCATGAGAAATAACACAATCATCAAGGTCATTTGATTGGCAACAGAAGGTGACACACATGCAATAAATATAAGGAACAAGACGGATTCCATCATATGGGATAAATATTAAAATCATTTTAAGAGCTTGGCTCATAAATATTTTTGCAATCAAGTGACTGAAATTAAATGGCAACAGTTCTACCAAAAATTTAAAAGAAATTATTTGACCATAAATTACAAATTCAATAGAAACAATTCGATCAACAGCAATTAAAATTCAATTTAAACCATTTGACCAAACATGATTAATATGTAATGGAAATAAAACAAACAAATATTGTTCAAGCGTAATGGAATTAATTCAATCAAATGGTTAAGAAATTATTTGATAAGAGAAATAACTCCCCACTGACAAATATTTTTATCTGCCCATTGAACATTATTAACCTACGGTTTGAAGTTTCATAACACCATAAATAAGTTTGAGTCAGTTTATATAAAGGGCAAAAATAACAACATATACTATGACCAAAAGATCTTCAGCAGGAACTAAAGACAACACAAACGAATATATTGAATGGTGATAAAGAAGACAAGTATTATATGTATGATGAACATATCTGGACATTTGAGAAATTCTACAGTGATGCATAGAACAGATAATCAGGAAGGGGGAGTCAATGTACCAACAAATTAATTGTAAGGGAGAGAATGACAATAGGGTGTACCACGAATGGATAAATATGGGATAGGGGAGTTTAAGGGAAGTGTGAGAGAGAGAGAGAGAGAGATATAAGAGATCGAGGATAAGAGATAGAGATATACAGAGAGAAAAGGAGGTAAGTTGGGGAACTCAAGAAAAGATATAGGATGTGTTAAAACAATTTAGACATCACGCACACACTATGAAAGTTTTATTTGTGATCGTTGTTTACAGTTAACAGAGGAGGCGGTATGTGTGTGACAATGAAGTAGCTAAAGGCGCAGCTCACAAGTCGTTGTTAGCAGTTAACAGAGTAGATGGTGTGTGTGTGTGTGACAGCGAAGTAGCTAATGGCACAGCTCACAAGATAAACTTGCAGGTGGATTAATGACTTGACTTTGTCGTACAACTATGAGATTTGAACCTATTACAAAAAATGTGTGCTGAAGTCAGATGTATTGGTTCATAAGGTGCAAAACACAAACAAAACTCCTCACATTAGGTAATAATATGAATGAAAATATGGATGCATGTTATTTTACTTTGTGCTCATGCTGTTTGATAGTTTGTCTTCTTTTTGATTGTAGTGTGTGTTCTCTGTTTGATAGTTTATGTTCTCTATTTGACAGTTTGTGTTTGATAGTTTGTGTTCTTTCTGTTTGATAATTTGTGTTCTCTTTTTGATAGTTTGTGTTCTCTGTTTGACAGTTTGTGTTTGATAGTTTGTGTTCTGTTTGACAGTTTGTGTTTTTTGTTTGATAGTTTGTGTTCTCTCTGTTTGTAGTTTGTGTTGTTTGTGCTCTCTGTTTGACAGTTTGTGTTCTCTCTGTTTGTAGTTTGTGTTCTGCTTGATAGTTTGTGTTTTCTGTTTGATAGTGTGTGTTCTCTCTGTTTGATAGTTTGTGTTATCTCTGTTTGATAGTTTGTGTTCTCTCTGTTTGATAGTGTGTGTTATCTCTGTTTGATAGTGTGTGTTATCTCTGTTTGATAGTGTGTGTTATCTCTGTTTGATAGTTTGTGTTATCTCTGTTTGATAACCTCAAATGTTTTGCCCAGCATCAAACGTTTGAATCAGTTGTAAGCATATGTAAATGTGAATCAAATATATATGGATAATACCTATCCATTATTCCATAACCATAATAAATTCAGTAACAACTCCATTAGCTAGCTAGCTTACCATTTATCATCACATCCTCATTAACATTGATGTCACCATAGCGAAAGCAACAAAGGATAGGATCAATGAAACCTTCGCAGCATATTGTAAAAGAGACAGCTAAAGAAACTGGTGCAGGAAGTTAGTAGCCAGTATAATTTAAAGTCAATGCTACAGAAACAACCGTTACAAGTGTTTTGATGCAGGCTTCTTGAAATAGGTCAACTGGGAGCACAACAGAGACAAGGAGGAACAATTCCTAAATGACTAACTTATCTGATCCCTGGGGTGAGCTTTCAATCATCACTTCCCTCTGCAGGTATTGGAACATGTGCAACTTCTTGTGTTTACCTTAATATAAAGGTGTTGGTGATAAGAGGTGTTTGGATAAAGTAAAAGGTAAAGGTCAGTCCTATGGCAACAGTTGCTGTCAGGGATGAAGATAATTCTTCATGAACTAAGTGGCATCCTATGTGAGATAAGGTGGCCTGTTCCCTTCCTTGCTATTTTTACTTTTCCCAACTCACATCAGGTACACATTTAAGCTGGGTTGTCTGGTGAAACAGCCATACCAGGCACGAACCACAGCCCGAATTTCGTTTCTGTCCGTCCATGATCTCAAACTCTGTCACGCTGTAATCCCAGTCTAGCAAGCCAGCTCACTGTTGACTAGGCTACACGCTCCGCTTGGAAATAGTAATTGCTTGTGAGATATGGGCGATCTAAGTGATGTTTTACTGTTTTCTCCTCCGTCTACTGCTAAGCTTACAGGAATCACTAAATAAAACTGTACATGACGTACACCACTGAACACTATACAGGCCCATACCCACAATACATGTGGGAACTTCCTGAAACTATTGATGATGACCAAGAAGTTTTAAACAATGCGTACCAAATTTGATATTCTTCATTTATTTCTGGCTCTCTTACAAAAATATGAGTGAACCTTGAGTGTTTCTCTATCAGAATGTCATGAGAGTATGATAAGAAACTAAACACTAAAAGAGAAATGATTCTTGTCCATCTGGTAACAGCTTGATGTATTTAACTCTGGCTGTGTCTTGTCTGTGAAAGCTCATACCACTACTCAGAATCCAATGTCTGTTCCTTTATATCTTCTCCACATAGTTCTTGGGGTAGAACCCAATTTTCCCCTGCTTCCGCCCCTTACACCACCCCATTTCATCCTCTGTGGCAATCTGAATGAAAATATCCCCTGGAAAAATAAACCAAAAAAAAGATGTAAATAAATAGTACAGGTTGGCAAAAAAACAACAACTAGAAAATAGAATAGAAGTTAATAATAAAGGTGGCTCCCATGGCAACAATTGCCATTGGGGATGAAGATAAAAACTTCATGGACTAAGCTGCAGCCTATGTAAGGTGGGATGGCCAGTTCCTTTCCTTGCTGTTTATACCTTCCTCAACTCATACGTCTGGTATCTATTTACAGCTGGGTCGGCTGGAGGAGCGGTCATACCAGGAACGAACCACACCAGTATTTTGTCTGTCCGTACGTGGTTTCAAAACCTGGTGCGATGTAATCCCAGTCTTAGCAAGCCAGCTCACTGTAGACTAGGCTACGCGCTGCACAAGTTAATAATACAGGGTGATTTAAAAACAGGCATAGAAATAGAATGTAAATAAATATTTCCGGTTGACTAATAAAACATGGAAATATAATGTATATAAATAGTATAGTGTAACATACAAAACAGCCACAGAATGTAAGAAAGTAAGTAAATATTATAGGGTAACTTAAAAACCATAAAACATGGAAATATGATGTAGGTAAATAGTGTAGAGTGACATTAAAAAACATGGAAATATGATGAACATAAATACTAAAGGATGACTAAAAACAACCATAGAAATAGAATATAAGTAAATGGTATAGGGTAACTAAAATAAAAACAACTTTAGAAATATGATGTACATAACAGTACTGGTTTTCGGGCAGAGGGGGCTTGAAAGCCTAAGAAGTAAGCTCATTTAGGAGAAGCAAAAACTCTGATTTCAAACCATCTGAAGCCTTGCAGATAAGACACTGGCGTATCCTGTGGGGTTTTGTCAGATATGGCGGTGCAACTTGTTTTCTGATAACTCTGAAAGTTGGTCAGCATCTACCAAACCTGACAGCCTGCGATGTGCGAAGGAGCACACGGAAGAGGATACAATGCCTTATCCTAGAGCGAGGAAAGGCAACCTCAGTTGAGTGTTGTGGCAGGGCAGACCATATCCTTAGCTTTGGTTGGCGGCTGGTCTAGGAGTGAAGCCCCGTCAGGCGAACAGGTAGAGCCTTGCTCTGCTGATCCGACATCTTCTGCAGCTTGCCTTGTTCCAAATGTATTGGTATCACCTTTCCCTTGGAGCAAACAAGGCAGACCAAAAGAGGGATCATACTGCATGGGCAACACATGGTCTCTATATTTCTGCCCAGGCTTTGTGCTAAAAGCACAATTACTATCGGCTGACAAGATGAAAAGTGCAAATGATGATGAATAGTACTGGATGACTAAAAAAACATGGTAATATGATGTACATAATAGTACTGGGTGACTACAAAAATTAAAAGAAAAAATAATGTACATATATATTACAGGGCAACCCAAACAATTTATTTTTAAAAAAACCTGGCATTAGATAACCATATCATTAACCTGGGATTTTCTCCATTATTTCATACTTGATTAATAATTTTTGGTCAACATTATTGCAAAGAGGAATAAGTCAAGGATACATTGACAGCAACATCTAGTTATCAGCTCATTGACATGGATGCAATCAGATTATGACTTTTCCTGTTGTAACTTAAAAACCATAAAACATGGAAATATGATGTAGGTAAATAGTGTAGAGTGACATTAAAACACATGGAAATATGATGAACATAAATACTAAAGGAAGACTAAAAACAACCATAGAAATAGAATATAAGTAAATGGTATAGGGTAACTAAAAAAACCAACAGGGAAAGAGAAGAGCTGGGAGGTCAAATAAAACAGGAAGAAAGGCAGGTTTAAACTGAAGAAAAGGACATCAATCACAAATCAAAGAACAAGTGCAATTCATAGTTTTGACCAATTGCAAATGAGGCTGAGCAGCATAGGTTTGTCGGAATCATGTGATGGTGGTTTTGCATTATATAACATAACATAAGCAACAGTTGGAGCCATGTGTATTCTCTCATTTACATGCTTATCTATTCTATCATTTAAATCCTTATATTTTCTCTCATTTAAATCCTTATATTTTCTCCCACTTACAACTATATATATTCTCTCATTTATATTCTTATCTATTCTCTCATTTAAATCCTTATATTTTCTCCTACTTACAACCATATCTATTCTATCATTTACAACCATATCTATACTCTCATTTACAATCCTACCTATTCTCTCATTTACAGTCCTATCTATTCTCTCATTTACAGTTCAATCTATTCTCTCATTTACATCCTCATCTATTTTCTCATTTACAGTCATATTTATTCTCCCAAGTGCATCATGTTTATCCTCCCATTTACAGTCCTATCTATTCTCCCAAGTACATCGTATTTATTCTCCCATTTATAGCCCTATCTATTTGTACCTTTCCAGCCTTATCTGTTTATCTAAACTCCCATTTACAGTCCTTTATATTCTCTCAACCTCTACACCTCACGGTAGAAGAGGAGCGACTAAGTAAGTAAGTAGTAAGTATATTCTCTCAATTACAGTCCAATTTATTCTCTTATTTACAGTCCTATCTATTCTCTCATTTATATCATCATCTATTTTCTCATTTACAGTACTATCTATTCTCCCAAGTACATTATCATTTGTTCTCCCATTTATAGCCCTATCTATTCTTTCCTTTCCAGCCTTATCTGTTTATCTAATCTCCCATTTACATCCTTATCTATTCTCTCATTTACAGCCTTTTCTATTCTCTCATTCACATCATTATCTATTCTTCCATTTACAGTTATTTCCTGCCATTTATATCCCTATATATTCTTCCATTTACATCTTTAACTATTCGAGAATGGCCGAATGGTATCAACGCATGTCTACTGACAGTGAGGGCACCGGATCAAATTCCCAGTAAAGCATATGTTTTTTTTTTCTGTTGGGGATGAAATAAACAAACATACCAAATACAGAACATGGCAACAGCAGTGGCACGGCAGTCTGTAGTCCTCAGCCTTCAAAACCTCTCGGCTACTCCAGCAATGGGGACAAAGTCGTACAACAGTTTATTTATCTATTCTCCCATTTATAGCACTATCTATTCCCCAATTTACAGCCCTAGTTATTCTCTCATGCATAGCCTTATTGATTCTCCCAGTTACATCCTTATCTATTTCCATTTACAACCCTATCTTACTTCTCCTTTACAGCTTTATCTATTCCCCAATTTACAGCCCTAGTTATTCTCTCATGTATAGCCTTATGGATTCTCCAAGTTACATCTTTATCTATTTCCATTTACAGCCCTATCTTACTCCTCCTTTACAGCTTTATCTTGCTTCCCATTTAAAGTCCAATCTTACTTCGCATTTACAGCCCTATATTACTTCCCATTTACAACCATATATTTATCTATTTTAAAGCCCTACACCCCCCACCCCAACCCCTGCATTACATGCTGTACTCCCTTTCAACTCTTGTTTTTTTTGCCTTATGATTTCTCCCTTTTGTGGTCAGAAAAGAGACAGCACTTCATTAGATACAGCCTTGAGTGGCAAGGGTGATCATATACACCCCCAACATTTTCATCTTGTCATCTTCAACATCATTCACCATTTTGATCCTTCTTCTTCTTCATCGTACACAGTCAGACAGTAGCCATTATTTTTTCGAAAAAAGCAGCCGTCATCCTGAGGCTGTCGACACTGCCATAGAGCTTGTCTTGCAGTTCCACTGGTGATGGCCACATCTGCTCTCTCTGATCCTCGTATGTCGGGCAGTTCTGCAGCAGATGTTCAGCGGTCATTTTACCAGTACCGCACGGGCATTCGTCGGTACACCCTATCTTCAATTTGTTGAATAGGTGGTACCTCAGTCTATTGTGGCCAGTGCGAAGTCTGAAGACAACGACCTGCTCTCTTCGGTTCAACTGGTAATAGGCATCGTTTTTGGTGTAACCAGTATGTTCGGTTTCCCATTTGGTCATGTATCTGGCTTTGATAAGCCGTTTTGACTCTTCGTACGTCATACTGGTATCTGTTTCTGGTAGTCTTGCACCTTCTTTTGCCACTCTGTCTGCCGCCTCGTTGCCTTGGATGTTGCAGTGTGATGGGACCCACTGTACCACTACTCTTTTTGGTGCGGACTGCTGGCACAGTTTGCAGAGTGCTGCTCTTAAGTCATTAAGCTCAGTGTTTTTCTGGTGCATCTGTAAGCAGGACTATATGGCTTTCATTTTCACTGTGTGTCACCATTTCTTCCACTGCCGCCCTCAGTGCCTCTGCCTCCGCTCTGAAATTGCTTGTGTACTTACCAGTAGCGAATGACAGTGTTATTTTTCTGCCCTTTGGTAGGTTCAGGAATGCTCCTGCCCCTCCGTTCTGTGTTGTGTTTGTTACGGAACCGTCGGTGTATGCATGGGTCCAGTCCATGCTTGGGTAGTTTTCCGTTATGAAACTCAGGGTAGTATCTCTTCTTTCTTTTTCAGACTGGCAGTTTTTGTTTCTAATACCTTTTATATTTTCTGCCACCTCTGGAAATATATGCTGCATCCAGGTAGGTTTTCGTACAGTAGTGATGGACTTTGGTGTGGTTAGTGTGTTCATAGGGTCTTCGTGCATCTTTGCTTTGGTTATTTCTGCAAAGTTTCTTCGCTTTAGCTTCCCATTTCCGAAATTGTTTAGTCTCTGGTGCATTCTGTGGTCAGTCAGTCTTTTGAGTTTCTCTGATTGCAGCTGGGCTCTGCAGTCTCTTCTGTCGGCCATGGATTGCAGTTTTGTAATCTTTTCAAGTTCTACAATTGGCGTTGACTTCATGCCTCCTGTTATAACTCTCATGGTGTTTTCAATTTGGTGTTTTGGGGTTTGATTGATAGTGAGAATATTGTACATGTGGTTTTGTCCTCGTTTATTTTCACCCCATTTTGATCCAATCTGTCATGCCCCTGCTACAGCTGGTCCCTTTTAAAGGAAACTCATCTCCGATACTTGCAACAATTCACTTATTCACTCCAATATGAACCACAGGCTTCAACTCTAGCTGATCTTTTTACAGCAAACCTGAATCTCAGCATTTGCTGTGGCTAATTATAATAGCAAACGTGCTGAGGTTGGGACCCTATTCTTTGTGCCTGAGTATCAGTCAGATATTCTAATCTAGTATTCTATATCATTCGGGTGTTCTAATCTAGCGATCGATATCAGTCTAGTGTTCTAATCTAGTGTTCTATATCACTCTGGTATTCTAATCTAGTGTTCTATATCAGTCTGGTGTTCTAATCTAGCATTCCATTTTAGTCTGATGTTCTAATCTTCTTAGTTCTTACTAGACCTGTACTTTCTACAGGGGCAAATAGATGACCCTGTGCATGTTCCAGCTCTGGTTTGAACTGGATGTAGCCAGGAGAATGGTTTCCTACTTAACGGGCTAAGCTCGAGCAGCTTAATACGCCACGCTGCGTTGGGACAAGCACTTACGGAGGATTACTACCTAATGTGTGAGTCCATCTTAATAGGCTCAAACACTAGAGCAAAAATAGACCCGCAGCCTGTTAGCTGCCATCTATGCTGCTCTAAGCAAACCACCTAGCCATGGCAGGTGTTATGCCATGTCACAGTTAGTCGCCTCTTTCGACATGCTCTCTGTGAGGCAGTGGTGCTATTCTTGTCCTTGTCATACACAAAGACCCCAGCAGACCATGTGGGACTAATGTTCTAATCTAGTGTTCTATATCAGTCAGGTTTTCTAATCTAGTGTTCTATATCAGTCTGGTGTTCTAATCAAGTGTTCTATATCAGTCAGGTTTTCTAATCTAGTGCTCTATATCAGCCAGGTATTCTAATCTAGTGCTCTATATCAGCCAGGTATTCTAATCTAGTGTTCTATATAAGACAGGTATTCTAATCTAGTGCTCTATATCAGCCAGGTATTCTAATCCAATGTTCTATATCTGTCAGGTGTTCTAATCTAGTGCTCTAAAATTCCTCCCAGTTGATATCAGCAATTGTAATAAATACTGCAGAGAGAATTGACAGTAACTCTATGGGCAAGTGGTCCGGGCGCAGCTGATTAGTCATGTAAATGTTTATGATGAACTGTTAGTTACTATTTAATAAGGTTGCATGTTGTATGCTTTGAGTTTCCGTACAAATCTGAACACAGTGACTAACCAGATTTAAACTCCAATTCATCGTCCTCAGCTTTGACGTAATCATACAGAGCTCTCACAGTCCAACCTTGACTTGGGGGCTCTTCTCCTTGGCCATCGTCGTCTTCATCAGGCTCTCCAAATGGATTCTCTCCATTATTCTCTGGAGACACAGATCTGTCCCTGATAAACATAAACCAAGCAGTGAATGCCACTTCTACTAGGTTAACTTGAAGCCAATTTTTTAATCAAACATAAGAGGTACAGGCTTACATTATCTCATATTTATAATCAATTCTAGATGAGGATGCTGCAACTGATGAACCATCAATCCACAGATATGAGATAGGGATAAAGCTTGGAGAAGATTATGACATAAGAGAGAATGATTGTGTTTACCCAGCAAGCTACAGGGATCTTCACTATACATTACATTCACCATTTTCTAATAGAGACCCATTACTTGTGTGTCTTCGGGGAGTGAAGAGAAGAGAGGTTGATTGTGTACACCTAGTGATCTACAAGAACCAGTCAACATCCAAACTGTTCACCATTTGCTGAAAGAGATCCAATACCCATGTGTGCCCAGAAAGCGCAGACAGATGTTGAATATGTGTAATATATAACATGATATAAGGCCCTAGGGTGCTTTAATCAGTGTAGAGCAGGGGTTTAAAACTCATAGCTTGCATTGCTCTATTTCTCTCCTAAGATGCCTTTATACCAACAATGAAAACATCCAACCGCTTATTCTTTTGTAACAGAGTTACAAGAGTTCAGGGCTAGGGAAGCCCTGAAAACACCGTTGATGGTACCAACGCATAACTTTAGAACCATGCCGGTGAGAGATAATTAAAAATGGTCATTGTCCGTAGCACTCAACAATGATAGATTTAAGAGGGTACCAAACAAAGGTGAAGTTCTCACAGCCACAAATAGGCACGTACAGGAGAAATCTCACTACCTTTTAGATCAAAATTAGGAATTCAAGACACGACATCCGTACTTCCAGTGTGACATGTCATGGCACATGGACGTGCGAGAAAACTGGACAGATAAAAAAAATTAAATGAAGTAGGGAAAAGAAGGTATATAAACTGGGGGATCAGGGTATTCGGGATAGATAGACCATAGAGCAGAAGACTACCAAGTAGGTTGCTAGTATAGACGACAGAACATAGCTAGCGAGTAACTAAAATAGAGAGATAGAAGTCACCGAAGCAGACTAGCAATGAGAGGGAACCAGAGACCACACACTGTAAGCATTTGACTGTTTGTGTTGTCCTGTTTGAGTCGATGCTGATACCTGGTCACATGTGACTCCGACTTCAAAGTACCTGAGTGGCATTCGTTTGCATACTCATCAGAAGGAGATGTGTTACTTCAAACATGAAGCTGTCGTCCCGGACAACATGTCATAACACAGGTGTTACTCTTGGCCCAACAACTATAGCAACGGAACTGCTGTCGTCTGGCGTAGACACGAGAACCCGTCTATAAGAG
Organism: Ariolimax columbianus; assembly: GCA_036924085.1. Classification (NCBI taxonomy): domain Eukaryota; kingdom Metazoa; phylum Mollusca; class Gastropoda; order Stylommatophora; family Arionidae; genus Ariolimax; species Ariolimax columbianus. Next base: position 40,635,847 of record JAVGWX010000004.1, on the reverse strand, counting down.
CGTTATATTTAGTGGGAAACTACTACAGTGCAAGAACCTCTGCAGTCACAGAGTTCCTGACTAGATGGCAAAGAAGGAGAACCAGAAGATTTAATTTATGTAATCCTCTTCCTGGTGTTAAGAAGAGACAAGAGGCTCAGAAGACACATACGCAGAAGCTGAGAGGTGGGACATAAGGCCATCAGACGAGCAAGGACAGAAAGATAGGACAGAGAACAATTATCTAGATAGAATTGTATCAACTCAAATGGTTATAGAACTGTGAATGGAACATTAGCTAGAGTTGATCATGTGATAGAATCTAGGGTTAATTTAGTGCAAGAGAAATGCCTGTGCTATTTGCACAAAACTCTTGAGAGACATTATAGTTAGATAAGTGTTGATGGACAATAGAAAACGATCCAAGTGCCTAGTTTATGGTTATAATGTGTATGAAGTTTATGTAATAAACATTCATTTGTTTTTGCTGCTGTAAAAATAATTGTTAGTGTTTTAATTAGAGTTGTGAGTTAAGGAGTGATAGTTATAAGGGAGAAAGTTAGGTGGTGATAGAGTGAGTCTGTAACACTTTGTCATCTGTCTACTAAAGAAAATATTCAAAAATTATATGAATTTTAAAACATAGATGTTAGTTCTAATAAAAGATCTATTTAATCTCAGCTGTCTAGACTAAGCAACCCTTTTCAGAAAAGAAGGTATTATCTCTTGCTAATAACCAAGAATATTTTTAATTCCATGGAGTAAAAAATAATTAATTAAAACAAACTCATGCAATCTAATGCAATCTAACAACAACAATCATGCACCATGCTCACATTTACAATAACAAGTAAATGAAAGTGAAGTACAGGGTGTAGTCCACTTGTGTTATCAAATAAAGCACTTAACTCTATTCCTTTGATTCTAAGATGCCACTGATTGTTAGATGCTCTGACTAATTTCAGTACCACGAACACAACAAATTAAACACTGTGATTCGAAAACACACACACTAAAAATTTATATTAATCAACTTACTAAGAATAAATTATTATTATGCGATATGATATTTATATATATCAGAGTCAACTTCATATTCAGATTCTTCGGAATTACTTATCCAGCTGTTGATATCTGCATTATTGCATAATATATCATTGCTTGAGCCATCGAGAGCTTTGCATGAGAATATGGAATTATGGTCATTTCGTCAACAATTATAAAGTGGGGTGATTAGCCTTGTCGACAGTGAGCTGGCTTGCTAGACTAGTATTACAGCGTGTCAGAGTTCGAATTTACGGACTGACAGAAAAAAATCTGGGCCCTGATTCATGCCTGGTAAGACCGCTAATCCAGTCAACCCAACTGTAAAAATTGGTACCTGACGTATGAGTTGGAGAAGGTAAAACAGCAAGGAAGGGAACTGGCCACCCTATCTCCCATAGGCTGCGCCTTTCTCCATGAAGAGTTATCTTCATCCCTGACGACAATTGTTGCCATGGGATTCACCTTTACCTTTCACCTTCAACAAAGAACAATTTCTTTACTAATACCAAATTTTCTGCATGACACTACTTCCATAGTCTTCTGCATTCACAAAAATGTTTCTCCACAATGCTGATTCTTAGTGTTATCTCATCTGACAACATCTTGAAAGGCAGTAAGAAATTAATATTAACTAAATTTAAATGACGTAACAATATTTTTTTTCACGTGGACATTCTGGTAAAATTTTCCTGATCTCTGGGTAGTAAGATTGGACTCCTGTGTTCAGCGTTGAGCACGTTAAAAATTCTTTGGCAGTTGGAAATCGAAAAGATTAGGCTTAACGGCCGCTGCCCGGACAAAATTCAAACTAAAATTCTACCCTAGTTATTTCTACCTTTCCCCATGTGGTTTGTTAAGAGCAGATATAGATGGCACCTAACTGGCTGCAGGTCTACTTAGCTCTAGTGTTTGAGTCTATTAAGATGGATTCGCACATTGGTAAAAACCACCCTCCAAGAAACTGGTTGTATACAGACTCTTTTTGGAGTCTTCTAAACCAGTATAAAGACGTTAAGTTAAGTTGTTATAATAAGAAAACATGGGAAGCTTCACTACCAAATTTGCACATGTATTAGGCAATAACAATGCCACCAAAAGTCCGTTCATCTGATGTCAGACAACTGCAACTTTTTTTTTTACTGCAATTGTAGGATGTTGTTGAATGTAAGACAGATCCCAGATTTGCAGACATTTAAATGGCAAAATAAATGCATCTTATAATTGAAGAAATACAGTATATGTCCTAATATATAAGAATCATTTCTCAGATGTTAACAAATGACATACAATCCATAAGAATATCAGACCACATAATGACCTATTTAGAATTGTAAAAACGTGCAAACCCCAATGGTTCAGTAATGTGTTGAGATCAAATGGGCTACCCAATACTATGCTCACGGGAACGGCCCCAGGAACAAGAAAAAGTGGAAGACTCAAGTTATGCTAGAAAGATTAAATTTAGAAATTGACCAAAAAAACCTTGATTGAAATTGAACCTCTGATGATGTACAGAAGAAAAAGACATTTCATGGGATACAGGGAGGAAGATGAAGACAACTCATTCGCTAAATGCATGTTACAAATGGTATTACTTAAAAAAGCGAATTTTAGCAATTACAAGCTAGCGTGGCAACATGAAGTAAGAAAGCTGTATGGTTGCATAATGTGATTAAAAATGTACAAATGGGTGTATTTTGTTGACTAACTAGTTCTAGCAAGCTGTTTGCCCATACGCAGCCAATACCAGTTAAAGAATGTGCAAGTATTTTATAATTGATGAGTGGGTAAGTACAAGGTCATGGGAAGCTCAATAATACAATAGTGCGCTTAGGCGACCAGGGCTCGCCGCGTTGAATGACCATGTCCATGATCATGTCTGATGGCAGAGTCCCAGGTGGTCTGCAGGTCTTTTGGGGAGGTGGCGATCTGTTTTAGACAGGTGTTGCAAGGGTGACCCTGAGGACATCTACAGGATGAGCACGGCTTCTTTTCATAACTCGCTCTCACAGCATGTCGGAGCATCTCGTGGGTTGGGACATCCTGGGAAAGGTGAACAGCCTGACCGAAGAGAAAGAGATGACGGCAATCATTCGATGAGACAATGCCTGAAGTTGACTACGTACTGCTGGAAATCATGTCATGCCAGACGATCTCGAAGATGTGTCTCTGGTTGCGCAGGTAGAAGGCTTCAAGACGCTGCCGGTCCTGTTGTAGTAGTGTCCAGGACTCAGGGGCCATACAGAAGACTGGGGACAACGCAGGAAGAGTAAATACAAAGCCTGGTTCCAGGGAGAGCCTTCATTGTGACCAAACTCTGCGGAGCGAATGCATGGATGACGCCTCTAAGCCTATCTTACGGGTGATGCCATGGCTGCTTCGTGCATCAGAGGACTGTCAGATGTATACGATGTCCTCGGTGGCTGCAACAGGATTGTCGTTCATGGTGATGCTCAGCGCAGAGGGGCCCCTGCAGTAGTTTTGAATTTTCATCTTCGTCCAGGAAATGTGCAAGGTGGGTAGCTGATCGATCCAGATGGAAGCTCAGCAGTAGCTTATTTCTTGAAAGTGGTAAGTGATTAATATAGTGGTACAGCACTCACTTTTCATGGCAAAGGTACGAGGCTCAACTCTCGCTATCAGCATGCTCCTGTCAACCCAGTTGTAAAGGGGTCATTTGTAAATAGGTACCTGACCTATGTTTATGGATGGAAAGGAAGCAAGGAAGGGAAATGGCCATCCCACCTGACACAAGCTGCAGGTTGGTACTATCTAGCCTTCAACACTTCATCCCTGATGACAGTGTCTGCTAGTCTGCTATGGGACTAACAAAAATGTAAACAAATGTGTTCTAAGTTGAAAGACCATTCTTTGTTCATGTCCGTTTCTTTTATGTTATAATTTTTTTAACAAATAGGGTGTAACTACAGAAAACCTAGAAAGCTATTTTTATATTTCACTAACAAAATTTAAAAGAATAGTTTATTATATTATTGTTTGCTTTCTGGTGAAGATTATTTGACCGAAATGTATGAAATTGAGGAGTAATATTGTTTAAAGAATGTAAACCTTTACTAAACAGCAATGTGACAAATATCCTCTAACATAACGGAATGAATGATAGTGTACAGTTGATGGCTGCATACTCAGCACAAAGTTTAAACGTAATGATATAAAAACTGTACGTTTTAGACAAAGTTGTTTACATTTATGGATCCCTATATTGTAAGAGTATAATGTCCAATCAAAAATCTTTCAGGCATGTATGATGGAAAATAACTACATACTGTATTGCAAATATTGTTATATAGCTGTGCTATGAACGACATGATTATAGTTAATGAGTGCAAGCAATTCTTTCAATCATTTGTACATGCTTGCAAAAACAAAGTCAAGCATATCGTTACTTGAAAGACAAATGTGGAGAAATAATGATACAGGGTATGGAGTGAGGCACCAATACATACACTTAGTAAAGCAAGTGATTGAAACAGTCATCTAAATTATCAATAAATGGTAATGTTTATCTGAAAAACCATTAAATTGTGACTTAAAACATCGATCTCAATAACCAAAACACAGTGGTTTAAAGTATTGATGAAAATAATAAATAAATGGTCATATAAGACATTGATCTAAATAAATGATAAATGATGATATAAAACATTGATCTAAGTTAATATATGGCGATTTAACAATATAATCCATAAATAGCGATTATAAATATTGATTTGAGTAATGAACAAATGGTGATTTTAAACACTGATCTGAATAAAAAAATGAATAAATGTTGATATAAAACATTAATCTAAATTGATATATGGTGATTTAATAATGATACATATAATCCATAAATGGTGATTTTAAACACTGATTTAGTCCTGAACAAATAGTGATTTTAAAAACTGATCTGAGTAATACATAAATAGTGGCATTAACCTTTACCAAACCTTCATCGCTTCAAAGTAGCAAAAATGGTAAGTTTTACGAACGAAGTTGCTTTAAAACAATGGCCGTTTTAATCATAGATAACCAAACCGAGCTACCGTAGAAATCAACTGAACATACTGCTCATGTGATTGTAGAAAGTTCGACTTTCATCCTGTCCGGTTTATAAACAATGGCAATTTAGAAATTTGTTTTAGACTTTTAGAAATGACCTCTTTTTTTCACTTGGATTTGAAGATTAACCCATTTTTGAGAATGGGGAAGTCAACTGTTTGGAACAAATTTTTCTGAGGTAGATCTGTTTAGTTTGTTTATGTAGATATAATAATTATGTTTTATAGTGGAAACTGACAGAAATGGCCATCGTGTAAAACATTGATAATCCTTTTTCTGTTAATTTTTTTATTTCATCAAGCAAGGGATGTTGAAAGCAGATGAGTCTATATGTTTGTGCATGTTTTTCAACCCTTTCACCTTTATATTTTTGTATCTCAGAAAGTAACACACACATAACAAAAACAATAACACCAAGTTCTTATCTATAGACCAACAAATAAAAAAGCTACGGGCTCTCAAAGTCAACAACCATAGTAAAACGTGACGTGCTGAAAAATAATATGGCTGCAGAGAAAAATTGCGTCAATTTTTGATGTGGTTTGGAAAAGGTTCAACATTTATCTAAATTATATATGGTGATTTAACAATGATATTCAAAATCCATAAATGGTGATTTTAAGCATTGATCCAAGTAAAGAATATTGGTGATTTAAAATACTGATATAACAATCAATACTTGGTGATTTTAAACATTGTACCAAGTAAAAAATAAACAGCAAACATTCAACAAGGTGGCAAGCTTTTAGTGTCATGTGTTTGTTGGTCACAGGCATCATATAGACCAAAACTGAGAAAGCACCATCAGTTGCATGCATAGCATTCCAGATTAGAAACAAGGTGCCACGGGCATTACTTTTCAGTTTTGTATACACTTCTGGGAGCAACTGTTGGTCTGATGTGGTTCTCTGGCTTGGGAATGTCCTGTTTTTCACTATCTCTATCACTATCCTTTTTATCTTGTGCTTCATCCACATCTTCAAATTCTTCATCGCCATCATCGTCATCGTCGTCACCAAAAGGATTCAATGACTCACACCTTGCAGAGCTGATCATCAGAAAAGGTAGAATAATTTTTGTTTGAACTTTTGAAAAATTATACCTTTGATGCAGTCTTAGAAACAAACATGAGTTCGGCCAGTAAAGAAAAACTATATTAACTACTCAGTCAGATAAATGTGAGGCAGTCGGTGAAGAAAACATAGATAAAATATAATATATCAAAATTAGGATAGAAGATAAATAGTTAATGGTTATCTGGATTTCGGGGTAAATCATTAGAGAGGAAAGAATAAGTCCACTTGTATGTAACTGAAATAATAGTTTTCCATCACAAGCATAGATGGCGACCGCATCAGACATTGCGCTGCAAGATGTGATAAACGCATTCATTTTCTTGAAGATTTTGTTGCTTGCGTCTGATACTGTAACTTGTGTTTGAATGGATTAAAGTGGGAAAAATTTGCGCCACGCCAGCCTCACTCATTTCCTGCCAACTTACTTCAGTGGCAAGACATCTTCAAGACAACTGTAGGTAGCATGGGACGCTGATTTTTGGTCAGGTTTACTCCCGAAATCCCTTCTGTAAACAAGTGACCCACAAGACAGTGGGCAGTATAATAAAAATAGACTAAAACAAAGTGTAACAGAAACCACCACTGCAAAAGAAGATCAATCTTTTGATGAAGTCTTCCCTTAATGAGGTCAGCTTCAGCACTGGACCCATTTGTTATTTGAAGGGGGAAATACAAAGAATAAGATAACATTACAACCTTGCAATTAACAATAAAAATAAATATTCCACAGAAAACAGAGTAAACCTTATAGTCAATCGTACTGAGCCTGAAATTTAAAAAAATACAGGTTCTGAGAATAAATGCAAAGAATTATGAGCTCATACGCTGGTGACGCACAAATGGAGTTTAATGTAGATATATGTACAGTCATCCACATGGGTAGATCCAATATGGAACATAATTACAAAATGGACGAGAACAATATTAGAAAGATAGAAAAGGAAAGGGACCTAGGGGTTATAATAGATCATACTAGCTCACGCTGGTCCAGGTAGCAGTGAAAAAGGCAAATGCAATGTTAGGTATGACAAAAAGAAGTATTAAACATAGGAGCAAGGAAGTGATAGTGAAACTGTATAAATCATTAGTTAGACCTAGATTGGAGTACCGTGTACAGGTGTAGAGTCCTTATCATAGAAGAGATATAAACATGTTGGAAAGGATATAAAAAAGAGCCACAAAGCTGATAGTGGGACTTCCAGAATTAAAGTTATCATTAAAGAGTCAGAAAAACCGGCCTGCAGTTTCTAGAAAAAAGACGAATTCAAAGTTACTTAATATAGGCTTATAAGATAATCAAAAGAACAAATAAATTAGACTATAAAAAGTTTTTCAAAATACAACCACCTACAAGAACAAAAGGGCATAGCTATAAATTAACTAATGTTTAGATATTAGGAAATATTTGTTTAGTCAGAATGCTTGGAATGCATTGCCGCAGGAAGTAGTGGAGGCCAGAACAATTAATGCATTTAAGAATAGATTTGATGTGCATAGCTTTTAAAGCAGGGAAACGTAAATGAAACTGGTTGTATACATGACTACAGAGTCTTCTAAACCAGTATAAAGATGTTAAGTTGAGTTAACTCTAAAAAATATAATTGTAGTATAGACAAGTAACAAATAGAAGAACTGTAATAAAACTAGATACTAAGTGAAAAGGGCAAAAGAAAATATGTTCAAGCCATGTTCACACATGTTCTACCAATATACTGTCTAAACTTATAAGTGCGACCCCACTGAAGTTTTCATTTATTTATAATGCCACCATGTACAAAAATAAAGATTACAAAATTGTATTTCAATGTATACATTTGATGGAGCTGAGGCAGCACAGTGGTTAGTGCACTTGCTTCCCAGTATAGTGATCAGGGCTCAGTACCCAGTTGAAATGGGATATTTCCAATCGCAAAATGGCTCTTGGGGTTGACCCAGCCTAACAAATTAGGTACCCTAATAATTTGAGAAAGAAAAGGCACATTATCTCTAGTGTACCATTGGTCAAGAAAAATTTAGGCCTAACACCATATTCCTAAAATGCCACACTGGCATGTTAACGGTTTACTTTACTTATTTATGCGCCAGGTATGCAGTATGTATACCTGGCAATATATGAACATGGAGAAGAATGTTCTGGTAGCACTACAACTATAAGTATCATCTCAGTTGCTCACTAATGAGAGGAGAGATGGACTGAGCAAAGCCTTGGTCCAAGGTCAGAAGCTGAATACATTTAAACAAACTATTGGCTACCTGGAACAAGACACAAAATCGGCATGACATGAATGTCAGTATTACAAAATCTTTTTACTAACCACTCAAAGTTGTAATTCCAGGGTTGTGTCGCACTACTAGATAATGTTAATATTTCCACCAAAAGATCTTGACTAAGGAAATAGAACGGGCAAATTATAACAGAACTAATTAATTTCAATATATGAAATTTTATATTTGAGCAAAAAAAAGTCTAGCATTCATAGTCTATTGGTGATTAAAAAGCGCAAAAGGTTCAAATGAAATGTTACAAAGGAACAGTAAACAACACAAACCTTTAACTGTTTTTTGTAAAAGTGCACCTATTGTGCTTTCTTTTCATTGGACAATGTTCCTCTAACCGTAGTCCTCCATGATAGCAATATTGTCCATAGTTCCAAATCTTCTTGGTGACAATTTTGCATGCCATCACAATCAGAAAATAATATTTGCTTCTGCAAATCCAACTTTAACACTAAACTAACTGTTCACACTTGAATCCAGAATTGAATCAAATATAGATATTTTATATTTGGGGATGTAGATTAATGTAAAAGAGATTATGGTGACAGTTTTTAACTCTAATTTTTTTTTTAAACTAAATAATTTGACTCATAAGTAAACAATTCAGATATGTGTCCCATACAAAGAACAGAAACAGAAATCTTTATGGAATGAAGAGCAAAACATATAGATTTCTGTATATATGTTTATAAATTTTGACCATAACTGGGAATTTAAATAGCTGTGTATTTGTGAAACAATAATCATAAAACCTGATATGCCAGCTCAGAGGCATTTTGAAAAGATTCCTGAGCTGACATATCGGCTCGGCGTACTAAATGAGTTAACATATTTTACTCATTGAAAATAAAATAAATCTTCACAACATTACTCTCTACAGAGATTATGACTGAGGATTAATTAACCACCCTCTTTCAAACTATGAAAAACCTCACCTACAGATTCCTAACCTGGAGTCCATGACTGTCAATATTAGAAATAATATTTTTCTTAAATATAAAAAATAAGTCATTTCTTACACAAATTAGATGAGAAGAAAGACTAACGTCTGGTCAGGCACAACATACTAATCAGACATGTTAATCAGGGTGGGGCAAAATATGCTGGTAAAGACCTCAGCTTCCGCGCAGCCCTTCCTGGAAACGGGGATGTCCTTCTTGGCAGTCTGACTAACGAGTTGGGGATCGATATGATTCCTGCAGTAGTGAGCATCACGCCGATGAAGCCAAGCATAGCACAACAGCCTGGATGACTCCAGTCCACCTTATCAGCACGCTTGGGATGTGAGGAAAGCTACTGTTACCTGCCACTCAACATCCTTTTCAGGACGCATAAAAGAGTTTACCTACTCATTGTGGGCATTTGAAACAATAACATATAAGATGACATAACTTTTAGCTAGAATCTTTCCTTCTTATGACAAAGATATCAGGTTTATTTCCTGGTAGTGATGCTCTCCAGTTTATCCAGCTGTAAACAGATAACTGAATTACTGCTATGAAAGAAAAGACAAATAGGAAGAGAAACTGAACATTCCGCCTCACCAAAAGCTGAGACCTAATACAATGACATTTCTAACACTTCATCTTCAACGGCAATATCTTGTACGGAACTATCCTATCTCTCATTGTTATGTAATAAATTCTCTGATCTGTAATATATTTACAATGCACATAATGTAAAAGGATATTCTAAAAATGTTACTCCTTATGTGGGTCGCAAAAGTATATAACACTGGTAATAAGGAATTTCTACAAAATATCTTGAAAACATAAAATGTAATATATTAACACACACGAATCTGTATTCTCTAATAAAAAGGGAAACAATTGATGTACTATGTGCAAGAATGATGTCTTTTTTATTTAACACTCAGTATAAATTTTATTAATAAATGTCAGGACCCCTTAATGAGAAGGAAAGAAAAGAACTAGCATTCCCTACTATTATTGTCATTACAGTTGACTAAACAGGGTTGTAAATTAGACTGGCAGCCTAATCATGTCAGTAAAATTCCGTTAAAAAATACATCTAGAAGAGCACATTAATGATTTCCAACAGACTTCCTGAAAGTAGGCCCATTACAGAGGTGACCTCATGCTCCCAATGAAACCATAAAGGACATGTGATGATGAAGAGTGTGACAAAACTGATGGCATCAATAAAATGTGCAACAAGCAACCAAGAATACTCAATGGAACACAAATCACTACAATGTAGGACTAGGGTCTTTACACAAGTAAATTAATAAACCTTGCTATCTAATGTAAATACCACAACAGAAGTACAACATTTTCAATCGTTTACTATATCACTAGAAATGTACAGGATAAAGCAGCATTTGTCAAATTGTTAATAAGTAATTATTTGTAAAATTATCACTTTATCAGCCTGTAGAATTATCAATTTATAAACCATCGCTTGTAAACCCAGTTATAAATAGATACCTGGCCGGCTGTTATGAAAGGAACAACAGCAATAAAGGGAACTAGCAATACGACCTCATAAACAAGTTGTGGCTAGTACAATTTAATGTCCGACAGCAGTGTCTGTTATGGAGTATCTTTACCTGTAAAACTATCACTTCACAAGCCTGTCAGATTATCACTTTAAAAGTCTGTCAAATTATCAAATTAACAATTTGTCTTTAAAATTTCAAATTTATATGTCTGTCAAATTACCAATTTATTGCTTTAGAAATTACAAATTTATAATCAACAACGTGTAAAGGTAACTTTAATATTGTGTATTTACAAGAAAACATCACTGAAAATTCTAAGCGGACTACATCACTTAAAGATAATACTATCAGCTCTTCAAGTCAAAAAGAAATGTCAAATGTGTCTGTTAATTCCAAAACAATTCCAGTAAATTAAACCAACCTCAAAATGGAAGTTAAATATATATCAAATGTGTGAAAATTTGTTTGAAAAGTACAGTAATACAAAAAATATATTATTTCAATTGTGTATATTTCCTTGACTACACACTCTTCATCAAAGAAGAGGATCCATCAGGCAAAATTATTGCTTTCTCAATGCTTACCAAAAATGAGATACTATTGAACTTAGACAAACAGGCATCTTATATTACAAAATAAGAAGCCCTAACCTAGGCTAAATTCAGGCAATCCTTTCTTTGGCGTTCATCCTGAAAAGGACGTTGTAATGCTGTTATAGTTTACAGCGGGACTGCGATATCTGCACCTTTCAGTCTGACACATCCAGTTTCAGCTGGCTTTTTTGTGTACTGTGTTTGCCTTCCCACTGTGATCCCTATTCTCTTAGCTAGACTACACTAGTGCAGTCTGTTTCCAGGGCCGCCACATTGAGGCAGAATAGGGACTTGGTCAACTTTGGTTAGCTGACCCTGATGCAAGCAGCCAGTTTAGTAGGCTGCTACCATCAGCTCATTCATTGTGCTGCATCTTCGGCCGCAATCCAAGCAATTAGAAAACACAAGACCCGAAAAGACCCTTCTGTGGTTGAATTGGTCCTGTCTCATCAAAAGGAGGTCAACACTTAAGCAACAAGATTACAGATTCAGTGGCCTACCTACCTTTCATGTCCACTACTAGATGCAGCCCCGTATGACACAATGGATGTCTGCATGCTACTGGCCTGAGATGGTTTGTTCTGGCCTTCATTCGTGCTGCCAAAGCTGTCGTCTCTGGAATGTTTGATGCCAGTAATCACAATGCCACCATCTGGTGTGGTCAGGTTGGACTTGCCCCGTTTTGAGATAGATTGTAGTTCTGGTGAAAAATCCTAAACACAAATAAACAAATTTTTCATTGACATCTTCATATCAGATCAGTTGCCATAATCACATCAAATGTCAGCTACAATGGATCTCTAAAGCCCTGTCTCATGCCTGCATGGTGCAATATGAAAGACTTTTCTCAGTTCATCTTAAGATGTTATCCTCCATACATTACGTTGTCTTCTGCAACATCTGCTTTATATTTTCATTTCCAGTTTGTTTTCCTCAAGATGTCTTTGATGTTGCTGAAATATATGACTGTCTGACTCTGATTTAGTTCAATTCTCTTTGTACCTACTTATTTGTTATATTTGCTGCCCTATTCTTCTATATATCCACATGTTAAAGGCCTCAATAGGTTGTCTCTAAATGTATGTTCATTGTCCACATTTACTTAACTTAACGTCTTTATACTGGTTTAGAAGACACTACAGAGTCTGTACACAACCAGTTTCATTGGGGTAGTTTAACTGATGTGTGAATCCATCTTAATAGACTTAAACACTACAGCTAAGTAGACCTGCAGACAGTTAAGTGCCATCTATAGCTGCTCTTAACATATCACCTGGGGAAAGGTACAAATAACTTAGGTAAATTTTTAACTTGAATTTTGTCCAGGCAGTGGCCATTAAGTCTACTCTTTTTTATTGCCAACTGCCAATGAATTTTTAACGTGCTCGACATTGAACACAGGAGTTCGATCTCACTACCCAGTCAGGGGAATTTTTACCAGAAGATCCATGTGAAAAAAATCCTGGTTTCCACCTTATCTCGAGGACACTGACCCCACTGTAAACTACACAGTAAAAACATCTAGCTGTAAACTACCAATCTGCACAAGTGGTTTCTAGAAAGATCTGTTAGTGACAGAGATGGGAATAGGACCAGAGCCACACTGAGAGCATGCTGTATGGTGCAGAATAACACTTTTATAGTAGAATATCCTCCAACTCCTGGTTTTGAACACCACACCATTCATACTGGCCAAAAGCCTGCTGAGTTTGCAGTACACTTCTGGCTTTGAAGGAAAGCTCTAATAATAACATCCCAAATATGATACAAGAATAAATGAGTGAAGAAGATTTACCAACCATGATGCTGAATTGAGGCAATGTTCAATCCTAAGGGGTGGCCTTTTACAGATGATGAAAGATACTATAGAATTATCTTGTTGCAGCCTAAGCTATTACCAATCACAATGCTGGACTAGGGTAATATTTCTAGGTGATGAAAGCCTAAGCTACATACCAAATCACAATGCTAGACTAGGGTAATATTTCTTGATGCTGAAAGCCTAGTTAAATGCTAATTCATGATACTGGACTGGGGTAATATTTCTTGATGCTGAAAGCCAAGTTAGATGCTAATTCAACAGCAGCAAAGGCGAACTTTGACAAAATTAGCAAACTCCAAAACCAAGCCATGAGAGTTATAACAGGAGGCATGAAGTCAACGTAGCCAATTGTAGAACTGGAATCTGCAATCAATGACCGACAGAAGAGACTGCAAAGCCCAGCAGCAAGCAGAAAAACTCAGAAGACTGACAGATCATCCAATGCATAAGAGACTAAATAATTTTGGAAATGGGAAACTAAAGCAGAGAAACTTTGCAGAAATAGCCAAAGCAAAGATGAACGAAGACCCTATGAATGCATTAACAACACCAAAGCCCATCCCTACTGTAGGCAAACCTACCTGGAGGCAGCATATATTTCCAGAGGTGGTAGAAAATATATCAGGTATTGGAAACAAGAACAGCCAGACTGAAAAAGAAAGAAAAGACATAACCCTGAGGTACATAACGAAAAACTACCCAAGCATGGACTGGACCCATGCATACACTGACGGCTCTGTAACAAACACAACACAGAACGGAGGGGCAGAGGTATTCCTGAGCCTACCAAATGGTAGAAAAACAACACTATCAGTGGCAACTGGAAAATACTCAAGTAATTTCAGAGCGGAGGCAGAGGCGCTGAGGGCTGCAGTAGAAGAAATGGTGACATGCAAAAGAAATGAAAGCCATATAGTCCTGCTTACAGATGCCCTGGCCGTAGTCACAGCACTAAAAAGTCAGAAAAATACTGAACTCAATGATTTAAGAGCAGTACTCTATCAACTATGCCAGCAGTCTGCACCAAAAAGAGTAGTGGTACAGTGGGTTCCATCCCACTGTAACGTCCAAGGCAACGAGGAGGCAGACAGACTGGTAAAAGAAGGTCCAAGACTACCACAACCAGATTCTAGTGTGACCTACGAAGAGTCAAAAAAGCTTATTAGAGCTAGATACATGACCAAATGGGAAACAGAACATACTGGCTACACAAAAAACGATGCCTATTACCAGTTGAACAGAAGAGAGCAGGTCGTGGTCTTCAGACTTCGCACTGGCCACAATAGACTGAGGTACCACCTATTCAATAAATTGAAGATAGGTGGCACTGACGAATGCATGTGCGGTACTGGGAGAATGACCGCTGAACATCTGCTGCAAAACTGCCCGACATACGAGGATCAGAGAAAGCAGATGTGGCCATCACCAGTGGCAACACTAGACAAGCTCTATGGTAATGTCGACAACCTCAGGATGACCGCTGCCTTTTTCGAAAAAATAAAGGTTGACGTCTGACAGCGTACGAAGAAGAAGAAGATGCTAATTCATGATACTGGACTGGGGTAATATTTCTTAATGCTGAAAGCCTAGTTAGATACTGTTTCATGACAATGGACTCATATAATTCTAGAACTGAATTTATAATAAATAATGAGTTCATTTGAATTGTTTCGTAGAAATAGACAGTTTGTTATGATGAATACATCACATCCATCTACACAGGTTTTCAGCCGGTAAAAGTATTTTGTGTTAAGATTACAAATGGATTTGAAACAATTTATCTTATTCTTTTATGTGGATTAGAGCCAGTCCATTATTGAGAATGGTGAAGTTAAGTTGTTGCAAAACATCTTTGTGAGATAGATCGGTTTAGTTTGTTTATATTAGATGAAATTAAGTACATTGTTAGTGCAAACTAACAGCTGTGCTGATATTTAAAAGAACAGTATCGATACTTCGTTGTAATTTCAATGGATTTATAGAGGAGCAACAGTCCCGAATCGGTGAGTCCAAATGTTTGTGCTTTATTTTTATAAATTTTCACCTTCATCTTCTTGTATGTAAGAAACTAACGCACACACAACAGAAACAATAACATCAACAAGTTCTTTATTTATTTATGTCTCTACACAAACACAATCATATTTATTGACCAACAAACAGAAAGGTTACAGGATCTAAAAGTCAACAGTCACGGTAAAATGTGAAATGCTCAAAATGATGCTGTCGTCGCTAAAGTTGTGTTAAATTTTTAATGAGGTGTGGTAAACGTTAATTCATCAGGTTATTATCTCTCTAGTCTTGACTTAATCATTTTACAATTTCTTTTCTCCTTCTTGGTCATTCCTATTCTACCATGGGGGTGTACTTGTCAAATGGTACTCATAATAGAGTGTGCAGATAAACAAGTGATTAACTTGTGTCTTTTGCTAAAAGGAGGGGCCACTTTCTTTTGGCCTTTATGCTGGCCCCTATTGTGCAAGTATTCCCCTACCTTAAGAATTTATGCTCAAATATCGCTAACAGCTTGCTCTTTACGATTTTCAACTGGCAAGATTTTTTTAAAATCTGTACATCATGTGCACGAGATTTCAGATTTTATTGTCCGCCTCCTATATGACTAGGCCGCAAATCTGTGTTGCAATATAGAAATGACATTATGTGTTTTTTTGCAGGAATCACAAAAACAATAATAGAATGAGGAGAAAACAATAACAGAATGAGGAGAAAACAATAACGGAATGAGGAGAAAACAATAACGGAATCAGGAGAAAACAATAATGATTCTGATTGTCGACGTCTACAGACGTGATGTTATTGTTAAACAAAATAATAACAGCTAACAGAAACAAGAACAGAGACCAACCTCAAATGCTGGCCAGTTCATAGGCATGTCCGCTCCAAGGTTAGCTGACCACCACTTGAGGTCCTTGTTGTAATCTACGTTAGTGATGGTGCTGTGTAAACTTGAGTAGACCTGGCTGAACCTTTAGTCAAAACAAAATAAGACAGCATTACCAAACACTGGATATGAACATAACAGTTGGGTAAACATGATGTCTAGTTGTGCTGCTTAATATCATTATCATTATTTTTTTAAAGATATCTCCAGTGTTTATTCCTATTGGGAGGATTTGAGCTGACTAATAAAGGCTGTTTGCCCCCGCAGTTGTCATACAGTGTACAGACAATCTTTTAAAAATTATTTTGCCTCAGATAGAAAAAAAACTTATGCTGTATCAGGGATTTGAACACATCTTCTCATGGAGAAAAGCTGAAGTCCAAATCATTTGGTCATCCTCTGCTCATAATTATCATTATTAGGCAGTACTTTTTTTTTGCAGGGCTGAGGATAGAGAACTTTGGAAGACTTTTACAAATTATCTAATACTTCATCTCCAGCAACATTGTTAGAGATGGGATTATCTTCATCTTTGTTACATTAACCAGCAGGTTTGACTAAATCTCCACAGACATCTGGAGTTGTATTACATTAACCAGCAGGTTTGACTAAATCTCTACAGACATCTGGAGTTGTATTACATTAACCAGCAGATTTGACTAATTCTCCACAGACATCTGGAGCTGTATTACATTAACCAGCAGATTTGACTAATTCTCCCGAGACATCTGGAGCTGTATTACATTAACCAGCAGATTTGACTAAATATCCAGATATCTGGAGTTGTTTATAGCACATTTGTTAATATTAAACTAAATTATAGTACAGCTGATAATAGCAGACAAAAGTATAGCACATCTGATAACATCAAACTAAATTATAGTACAAATGATAATAAAAAACAAAATATGGCACATATTATAATAACAAAATAAAGGAGCGCACAGCTGATAATACCAAGATAAAGCAAGGTAGTTGTAGGCAAAGTTTACGCCTGCATGCTACTAAACAGGTTGAGACTGCTCGCGGACAGGGTGTACCCAGAATCCCAGTGTGGCTTTAGAGTGGGTAGATCAGCAATGGATATGATTTTCTCGCTTCGTCAAATCCAGAAGTGTAGAGAACAATACCAGCCGCTCTTTATGATGCTGCTAGATCTCACCAAGGCCTTCGACTTGGTTAGTAAAAAGAGTCTATTCGAACTCCTTGAGAAGATCAGCTGCCCACCAAAACTGCGGAGCATGTTAAATTTTTTTTCACTGATATGAAGGGCTCAGTTCTATACGGTGGATCATCTTCAAACTCTTTTCCCATCAAGAGTGGAGTGAAGTTGGGGATATGTGCTCCAGCTGACCCTCTTTGAGAACTTCTTCTCCATGCTCCTATCCTACGCTAATGACACATCTGTGGACGGTGTTTATCTGTACACCAGGTCAGATGGGCGGTTGTTTATCCTGTGCCAACTGCATGCGAGGACCAAGGTAAGGACGGTGCTCATTAGTGAGATGCTATTTGTGGATGATGCAGTTCTAGTGACCAATAGTGAGGAGGCCCTGCAGAGACTGGGAGACAGATTCGCCGAGGAGTGCAAGCAGTTTGGGCTTACAATTAGCCTGGAAAAGACAAAGGTCTGCACACAGGGTATTACCACTATGCCCTTCATAAATGGGTATCAGTTCAAGAAGTAAAAACGGTGAGGGAGAGGAGATGGCTACCACCCTCATATAGCCAAGCCATTGAAATGTGAAATCGCTAACATCTAACACCCCTACGGCAGTAATGCTATGGGTTACTTTACTTTACTTTTACTTTACCTCCATAAAGATTGATGGTGTCACTCTGGAGGTCATCAACAGTTTCATTTATCTGGGGTCTCCCATCAGCAACACTCTCTCGCTCGACAAGGAGATGGACAGTAGGCTTGGCAGAGCAAGTACCGTCATGACCCGCCTGACAAAGAGAGTTTGGAAGAACACTGTGCTGTCTCACTACACCAAGGTCAGGGTCTATCAGACCTGTGTTCTTGGCACTCTCATGTATGGAAGCAAGACTTGGAGAACTTACACTAAACAGGAACGTCGGCTGAACACCTTTCACACGAGGTGTCTATGGCATATATTGGTGATTTGGTGGCAAGAGAGAGTGTCACATAATACGGTCTTACAGAGAGCAAACACTCACAGCATGTACCCGATCTTGAGCCAGCGATGTTAACGATGGTTGAGAAATGTTATCGCATGGAAGATGAGAAGCTGTTACTGGTTATCCTTTATGGACAGCTAGCCATTGGTGTTAGAAGAATCGGCCGCCTCACACTGCAATTCAAGAACGTATGCAAGAGGGACATGAAGACATGCAACATCCCATCCCAGGGAAGAAATTGCTCAGGATCGAGTTATCTAGAGACAGTCAGTTGGAGGGGGCATAGTGATTGCTGATGCTCGTAGAGGCCATCTGGCTGCAGAGGAAAGCAAAAGACTGAAGACATCAAGGAACAGCCAGGCAAGTCAGCCTCCTCAGCCTTTACATCCATAGCAGATCAGACAGTATGGAAATACAGGAGACAGAGCTGGACAAAACTTACAAGGCGCCACGCGATTGGTCTATAGAGACTGAGGCGCCTATGGTGATGATGAAAGCAAGGAAAAAACTTCAGTCATGGAAATGTTTTGACTGCTAAAAAACCAATAAAAAACTTGTGCGACTTTGTTCCAATTGCTGGGGTAGTCAAGGGTTTTTAGGCTGAGGAGTACATGCCGCTATGCCACTGCTGTTAACACATCATGTGCTGGCTATGTTTGTTTATTTCACCCAAAAGAGAAAAACAACATATGCATTACAGGGGATTCGATCTGCTGCCCTTTTTGTTGGCAGACTCAACAAGCAAATAAACTTAACGCTGACTATGCGAAATGCTAACCTGGTATCCACACTTAAATCTAAACATGCATGCATCTGGAAGAATGTTTTCTTGAAAAATTCTATTCTCTTTTGTTCAAACTCTTGACATTTCTTGTAAACCTGAAACAAACAAAAGCTTAAATTAAAACCAATATTCATAGATTTTATCTAAGCGAATTAGTCTTACAAAAGACACTGTTGTTAAGGATGAAGTGGTAAGGGCTTCATTATACAAAGCCACAGCTTGTTTATGAGGTGCAATGACCAGTTCTTTTCCTCACTGACGTTCCATCCCTAAACAGTAAGACAAGTACCCATTTACAGCTGGATTGACTGGAGTGTGCCAGTAACGTGAGTTGAACCCAGTACCTTTGGAATGAAAAGCAAGTGATCTACCAACTATGTTAATCTGATGCATTATTATTTTACATATCGATGAAATCATTTGTATGGAGACCAAAAAACAGATGGATGGACACATTGTGGATCCATTTGATAAGAGACAGCTCTAATGAACAATAACTAGTGAGCTATCAGCAGAGGAGTACATAAAGTATCTGGATACCGAGACATCATTTTTATTTGATATACAACCTCCCCAAAAATGGATAATTAATTGTATAAATGTTGGGGGAGTGAGGTTGTGGCTATAACTGAGAGGTAAGACACGTGTCTCTCAAGTGAGCTTCACAAGTTTCAAACATTCCCTGGTCTCATGGGAGGTAAGATCGTGCATCTGGTCCTAGTGGAGATCGATGATAAGCTTGGAGATCCCATGCACACATTGTGCATATAACAGAACCTTTGGTATTGAATAATTTTTAAAAGAGCAGGCTGTTAGCTATTGTGAGGTCAAAAATTATAAAGATAATGAAATCCATAGTCAATAGTGGCCAGAATGGAGGCAGTCCCTCAATCATGCAATGACACAACAGGCTAATCACCTGTTTGTCTGCACATTTGATTGCAAGTACATACAAAATGGGGCATGTACACTTTAAAAGATAGAAGAGAAGGGAGAGATACAAGTTCAGGATAACTTTGCCTACAATATTTACAATAACAATATTTTGACTCTTAAATTATCTACCTCTTTACATTCAAATAATAAAATTCCAACAATTCACTGATATGTTCATTTTTTTTAACCATTTCCCTCCCTAGTGATATGTACTAAAATGTTTATCTATGTTATTGTTCAATGTCGTAACATCAAATAAGGCATGTAGTGATTTTTCTTCAAATCTGAAAATGAATTTGGTTCAAACCTAAAATAAATCAAGTCCTGAAAGAGCTAATAATGACAAATGTTACGGTCTAAACAACTATTATACCTCATTCATGTCCTCTATGTACTTGGCATTGTAACCATTGATATCATTAACAGCTGCATTGTACTTTTCTCTTGTGTTCTCCACTTCTTGCTGACATTTGCGAAGTTTATCTTGAAGCTTCTTCAACTAGGAAAGACATAAACACAGCAATTGAAGATATACTCTATATAACCTGTGTGTTACTGGAGCTGAGTGGGGAACAAAGAACAGTAACACTGTAACCTGTCATGTAGAAGCCATAAGCATAAAAATAGATAAGAAGCCTTCTACACCAGTGGGACGAACAAGTTTTTTAAAATCTATGCGCCAGATAAAACTGTTGGAGCCAGGCTGAATAAAATGGTATTGCTCAATGGCGGAAAAATTGTGGGAGTAAATACAACACTTGCCCTGAAATGTTAAGAGGCACAGCAACATTTCTAAGCGCCATGGCAACCGGGATTTGTCGTGCCCAGATTTCATCTCATGATAGAAGCTGAGTGACTAAGGCAAGTCTCATGCCCTTTTCCAACAGAAGAATGAAAATCTTGTCTGAATTATGAAGTGACTATAATGAAATGAAACACATTAACACATTCAGTGTGTTATGTCAATGTGTTGGTTGAGAGGTTTTTCAAAATGCGTTTGAGCCAACACATTGATTTTTACAATTCTTTAACCCTTTGAACCCCAGTCCGTAAAATCCAACTCCCCTGTGATCCTGAGAAATTGCGCACAACTTTGAAATTTGAGTAAAGCTATTTACTATGACAAAACTATGTGCTCTAATTAAGTTATTCTATCTAACATTGACTGACTTGTTAATTTCCACTGTTCCTACTTCAGTAGAGTGTAGAATATATTCAGCTCTGGTGTACGGGGTGTCACATTGATCTATTGCCCGAGACATGCGGGAGTCTGGGGCAACGAAAGAGCTGATGCAGTGGCGGTATACGCTGTGGTGAACAACGCAGTGATGACGAGAAACAGAGTTGAGTTGATAGGGGCAGTCATGAACAGTCTACAGAATGATGAAGAGACAGAGGGTCGTGAACAGGCATATGTGCAGAGAATGACAGATTTGGGAGTGAGTAAAGAAGAATGTGTGTTCTGTCTGGAAAGATCCGAGAAACACGAAATCAACACCTGATTGGGACTGAGTATATATACGCTTGGCTGACTGCTTGGACGGAGAACGGAGCACTTATGGGAATGTCCCCTGTGTGATGATGTTGGCTAAAAGAATCAAGAATCAATATATTCATCAAATGTATTTGATACATTATGTGGTATATGTCACCAAGGACCGTAATCTTCTTCTTCTTCTTCGTACGCAGTCAGACAGTAACCATTATTTTTTCGAAAAAAGCGGCGGTCATCCTGAGGCTGTCGCCACTGCCATAGAGCTTGTCTTGCAGTTCCACTGGTGATGGCCACATCTGCTCTCTCTGATCCTCGTATGTCGGGCAGTTCTGCAGCAGATGTTCAGCGGTCATTTACCGGTACCGCACGGGCATTCGTCGGTACCACCTATCTTCAATTTGTTGAATAGGTGGTACCTCAGTCTATTGTCTCCAGTGCGAAGTCTGAAGACAACGACCTGCTCTCTTCGGTTCAATAGGTAATAGGCATCGTTTTTGGTGTAACCAGTATGTTCGGTTTCCCATTTGGACCGTAATCTGATCCTACTAGGAACAGATCTAGCTTGATCCTAATTACCGACAGACGGGTGGCTCTGAGAATGTGGTATATATACACACACACCGATATATAGGTGTCACAGGTTCAAAGGGTTAACAAAAATATACCACTTTCTCCACATAAAGTTATTTTAAAATTATAAATGTACTATTCACGAAAATCAAGATATTTTTTCTTCATTTTAAATAGATTATGTCTGTACAATGTGGGATCTTTGTAAATACATATGAAAATTACACAGTTGGTTAAAGAAATTTTTTTTAACTTTTTATGTGGTCAAGAAAAAATATGCATACTGTGAAAATGACCATCCAATCAGGTGAAATTTTAGGAAGGAACATCTTTTCATGGTCATCATTGGTACTAAGTTTGAATGCAGCCCCTTATATATATATTCCCATTGGGCATTACATGGGTTCCAGATACCTAATCCACTTTCAGTTCATACAAGCAAGATACACACCTGATCCGGCGAAAATGTTGAGTCCCCTCTTGCATTGTTTTCTTGGTTGGTAGTGCTCTTCTCAGCCCTGCAAGCAGCATGGTAGTCTTTCTTTGCTGTAACAACCTTCGTCACACGCTTTGCCCATGGCTTTTGAGCCTGGATGACATGAATAAAGTGAAATGAATGATTACAAGTATAATGAATAAAATGAGAGTGAATGACTACAAGTATAATGAGTAAAGTGAGTGCGAATGACAAGTATTATGAGTAAAGTGAGAGTGAATGACTACAAGCATAATTAGTAAAGTGAAAGCGAATGACTACAAGTATAATGAGTGCGAATGACTACAAGTATAATGAATAATAAAGTGAGACTGACTCTCTCTCTCTCCCTCTCAAACTCCCTCTCTCTCTCTCTCTCTTACAAACCAGGTTCCGCAATTTCCTAACTGAAACCACATGATGTGGGCCAAAAGGCACAGATATCACAGCCTAGCTGTAAACTACACCTGAATGTAACAAAACATTTTCAGGACTAACGCCAAAAAAGAAACATATTCAGCTCGCAGCTATATAGTTTTTTTAAAGGAAAACAATAAAGGAGACTCATTGGTTTTGAGGTAAGGTGTCCGCCTCGGGTGACGGAAATCGCGAGTTCGAATCACCATGAAGGCCAAGATTTTTCCTGTGGATCTTCTGGTAAAAATTCAGCTGATCTCTGTGTAGTGGGATCGGACTCCTGTGTTTAGTGTTGAGTACGTTAACAATTTCTTGGCAGTTAGAAATCGAAAAGGTTAGGTTTAACGGCTGCTGCCCAGACAAAAATTCTAGTAAAAATATGTACCCAAATTATTTGTAAGCTACAGGAAGTTTAAAATACCTAGTACGGATAGCCTTCGGCTACCTGGCAATAGACATTAACAACATGCCTGTTTGAATACCAGGATTCCAAGTAAGTATAAGTTAACAAATAAAGTTAAAACTTTGGTAGACAATGTAAACAATGTTCACAGAATTTCTCCTGGATTTGACGAGCTGTAAATATTATGTTGACAGTCCTTCAACCAACTCGGAAATCATATAGACCCTTTGGGTGTAGCTCCTGCTCAAGATGATTTCTTAAAACAGTCAAGTAAAGCATGAGCCATAATAATATAGCGATTAAAAGGAGAGCTCCTCCATGGCAACCTCAAGATTAATGATTGTCCTTGCACATTTGAGCAGTGGTGGCATCTTTTAGTTCCTGCAGCATCTATCCAAACGAAATTGCATGAGGTGTGTAATCTTGTGATGCAGCATGGAGCATCCTGCTTTGTGAAGCTCAGCAGAAGTAGCATCTGACCCAGGGACTATACTGCTGGACATTAGATTGCTTTCTTGACTTCATTTGTACTGGGTGGGATGTTGAGTCTGTAGTTGATTGTGACTTGCAGAATGCATGCTATGGCTTGTACAGTGATGATTGAGGGATAATTTAGAATAACACTGCTATGGCTTGTACATTGATGATTGAGGGATAATTTAGAATAATACTGCTATGGCTTGCACATTGATGATTGAGGGATAATTTAGAATAATACTGTTATGGCTTGTTCAGTAATGATTTAGGGATAATTTAGAATAACACTGCTATGGCTTGAAAATTGATGATTGAGGAATAATTTAGAATAATACCGCTATGGTTTGTACAGTGATGCTGGAGGGATAATTTAGAATAACACTGCTATGGCTTGTAAATTGATGATTGAGGAATAATTTAGAGTAATACCGCTATGGTTTGTACAGTGATGCTTGAGGGATAACTTAGAATAACACTGCTGTGCCTTCTACAGTGATAATTGAAGGATAATTTAGAATAACACTGAAGTGCTCTACCCAACATTGCAAAATCTGGCCTCATTGGTGAGCAATCCTGTGCCATCATCAATGAGGACAAGAAATGAGTGACATGATTGAGGACCATAGATTGCCTTCAGGCCATTTAAAAACCGTTTTGATTACGTTCATGTGCATATTCATGAAGGCTTCATTTTTGGATGATCAGGAGAGACCAGTTTGGTGTGATCTTTACAAGGAATGCTTTTGATCCAGTAGGGACAGAATATCTTCACCGTTCTCATCAAACCAGTTAGAATTTGTATGTGCTATTTTTCCCAGATTCTCTGAAGCAGTATCTTTGAGAATAGCCCTTTTCCTTTCCACTGTAGTCAGGAAGAACTGTTCATCCTTCAGCCAGCAGTCCAGATCCGTTGAGAAGCTCTCTGTAAGTGTTCTGCTTTTCTATTTCGTAAATGTTGAGTCGCTTCCAAATAGTCTTTGTCACACATACATTTTATCTGACACTCCTTCTGATGATAACAAAGTCAATAAGATGCAACTGTTTAGAGTGTGGATACATCTATGTTGGGAGTAGGTATGCAAAACATTGTTAGTTACACAAAGGTCATGTGTGGCACAAGAGCTCAACAAAAGGTGCCAATTATCGTTACTGTTACCTGGGTCATGTCCCCCTCGTATTTAATCCCAGGTCTGATAGGCAGCCCCCACTGTAGCATTAAAGCCCCCAAGGACGATGAGTTTTTCAGACTTTAGAATTAATGAATTGACAGAATGACAGAGTTCATTTGTTTATTCAAATTTAAGGAACATTTATCCTCTATCACATACTCAAATGGTAGTCGCAATGCAAGATGCGGAGTTTGATACCTCTCATTCAAACACACCTCATACAACCTCTACTGCTATTGATCCTCCCTCATACCCTCCATCACCACCACAAATTGAAGAAAAAAAAATGTTTCTTTATTAATTAATTTACTGAAATGTGTTTTTCTTTGTTAGCTTATATTTGTTACCTGTCAATTTTCACTGGTCTGACATAAAGGTTCTCATCTGGCGATGTTAACATGTATGAACCTATAATAACTTTAAAAAATGTTTTATAAATGCAAAAACAGAACATGATGTGATGACAATAACATAATGCCAAATCAAGAAAAATTATTAAAAACCTAAGCACATTCTCTGCATAAACTGTACATACTTTTCTAAAACTCTCCTCAAACTCTTTGGTTTCCTTGAAATGCATCATGGACTTGTGGTAGTTGTCCTTCTGCCAAATCTTGATGCTTGCATACACATCTCCCATGAGTTTGTCCGCCATCCTTGTGTGCAGATTTGCCACCTCTTCAGCTTCACTGAGGACACCTCTCCATGCCCCTTCTGTAGTACCATATTCAATATCTGCAGAATGTATTTGCCCTGCCTTAGTTTATGGTACATATCTAGAACTTCAAACAGCATTAAAGTTCTTTGTTTTAAAACGTAATGCAAAAAACAAAGTGAACAAAAACAATCATAAATAAGTATGGTCAGATACCGCACCTAGACACGAACGAAACCCACGTTACAACCAATAGGCCTTCACCAGGGACAACGAACAACAACAATAATTAACTAACAAATAAAAGAAGAATGGATTAATACATAAATGGGGAATGTCAATATATAGCGGCGACCACAGTGTACTTGACTGGCACAAAGTTAGATCACTCTTCTTGAAACAGGTGCAAGAACCCAAATGACAGAGAAAGGCAAGGAGGATGTTAGAATTGGAAACAGACTGGGTCAACCAGTGGCTGTCAGATACAATCAATCAATAGTACTCTTAGGTGACCAGGGTCCTTCGCATCAAATGACCATGTCCATGATCACGTCTGATAGCCGCGCCCCAGGCAGCCTGCAGATCTGTTGGGGAGATGGTGATCTGTTTTAGCCTGGTGTTGTGAGAGCGGCCCCGAGGACATCTCCAGGATGAGCACGGCTTCTTTCCATAACTCGGCCCCACAGCCTGTAAGAGTATCTATCTCGTGGGCTGGGACTTCCCGGGAAAGGCCAGCAACGTGACAGAAGAGAGAGAGAGACGACGGCCAGCAATCGTTGAGACAATGCCTGCAAGTTGAGAACATCCAATTACTTCACTGTTGAAAATCATGTCATGCCAGACAATCCTGAGGATGTGCACTGGTTGCGCAGGCGGAAGGCCTCAAGACGCTGCCAGTCCTGCTGTAGTAGTGTCCAGGACACAGAGCCATACAGGAGAATGGGGACAATGCAGGAGGTGTAATTACGAAGCCTGGTCTCCAGGGAGTGCCTTCGCTGGGACCAGACTCTGTGGAGCAAATGCATGGATGAAGCCGCTAAGCCCATCCTACGGGTGATGTCGTGGCTGCTTCATGCGTCAGAGGACTGTCTGCTGCCGAGGTATACGATATATATATATATATATATATATCTGTGGCCAGATTCCGAAAGACCAAAAGGTGATTTAGGTAGAGAGGAAAAAGAAAATGGGTAGGCAGATATATGGAGGCTGTTAGGAGAAGAGCATTAAAGAAATGGTATGAAAGATATTAATGCCATGTGACTGGACCATGCGGGAAATCAGTTTGTTCTCAAGAGTGAATTGATGACTATTTTCAGAGAAGCAAGAGACTAAGCCTGTGAAACTAACATCTGCTTTATCACGGTACCCAGGACCATAGAAGTGTCTGGCAACAGGGGAACTCATGCAGTTTTAAACACACACTAGAACAGGATTTTTAAAAAAAAATGTATTTTATAATTCTTATCAGAGAGATTATTGAAAAATAATCCAAAAAATAATGAAAGACAACAATAAAGAGGTAGGAATGCAGATATGATGATGTCAATTTCAAGCACATTTCATAACTGAAAGTCATTAATCAACGAAATAAAAGATTAAAAATTTGAATCTCCAATATTGTCTCTTAAAGTTATAACGAGTTGAATATTTTTTTTTTTTTTTTTTTTTTTTTGGCCTAATTTTTGTAATCCCCAAGGCGGTGTGCGTTGCACTGTGTTTTTATTTTGCGCCTGTCGTCCCAGTGCATCCGACTTCAGTATGCATTTTATGTAAGGGTCTTCTTCCTCCTGCATTTTCTAAGGGTTTGCTTCCCTTGGGTAACGGCCAGTGCTGTGATGGGGATCGAACCCAGCACCTTCGGATTGTGAGCCGTGCCACTTAACCATTAGGCCACGCCGTCCCCCTTACGAGTTGTATGATATGTATTCTTCCAAGCTGACATGAGCTAACAGTGGATCATTTTTCAAACATATGAGAAGTAGATTACTTGCATTGTGACAATAGGTAAAACAGTGCTACTATACGAGACAAAGGATAACAAGAAGAGAAGATATTGGACAATGTATTTGACTTCATGGAAACAGGTCAACAATAGAACTGATAATCAGCACTAGGGACATGATGTTGTTGATATGCATGATCGCCTGCACCAGCCAGCACAACAATCTGACTCGGGAATAGCAGAGTGACTTATCTCTGGCTCAAGACTAGAAGTATGACCCTTAACTCTGTCTAAGAAAGCCTAGACTGGTCTCAATATCACATGATTAATGTCCTTGTCTGAGAACTAGAAGTATGATTTTCACCTCTGTCTAAGAAAGCCTACACCGGTCTCCATATCACATCATTAATGTCCTTGTCT
The DNA here is from genome assembly GCA_036924085.1 of Ariolimax columbianus. NCBI lineage: Eukaryota > Metazoa > Mollusca > Gastropoda > Stylommatophora > Arionidae > Ariolimax > Ariolimax columbianus. Next base: position 40,607,740 of record JAVGWX010000004.1, on the reverse strand, counting down.
GAGTACTAGAAGTATGATTTTCACCTCTGTCTAAGAAAGCCTACACCGGTCTCCGTATCAGATCATTAATGTCCTTGTCTGAGAACTAGAAGTTTGATTTTCACCTCTGTCTAAGAAAGCCTACACCAGTCTCCATATCAGATCATTAATTTCCTTGTTTAAGAACTAGAGTATGATCCTTACCTCTGTCTATGGTAGCTTACTACAATCCGTAAATGGACTGTTAATCCTGTATCATTTATGGGCAATGTCTGTGAAGCGTTTTATGAAACCAAGAAGATGTCTTCACATTTGACATGTGAATGGGAAGGTGTGCATCAGCCCATGAGTTGGAGAGTCTTGAGCCCGTTATGTCAGTCTCCTCTGATGAAATACTCTCAGTATGACAGTAGGTCTATTCTTGTCTCTATCACACAAAACTTTCCTGGAAACCACTCAGACATTCACAGTATCAACAGACTAACACAGAACTAGAAATATGACTCACCTCTGTCAAGAAAAGAGTACCATTTCTTCGTCCACTCCTGTAGCATACCAGCATATTTCTTCTCTATTTCACTTCTTTCCTCTATCAGCTTCCTCAAGTGACTGCAAAGCTGGTATCCGTTGTCACATCTCTTAACAGTACGCATGTACTTGCCAATCTCCCAGAAGCTGTCACTGCCAGGTTGCGTGCCATCATCATTGACTGACATTGTCACACGCGAGCTCAGATCAAGTTGGAAGCTGAACCGAAATTTGGTTCAAAGAGTCTCTTTATTCCTGAATTGGATTATTATCTTGTGTCCTTATTTCTGTAAAATATGAAGAGTTTAAGATATGTGAATAAAAACTACAGGACATAAAAACATAAACAATAAGCAATATATGGAGCAGAGGTAGCCCAGCGGTAGGTGCACTGGCTTCCAATCTGAGCGATCAGGGCTTGGCCCCTAGTTTATGTGGTGTTTTTCCTTACCGCAAAACTTAATGGCTCTCGAAATTCACCCATGCTATAACATTTGGGCACCAGAATAATCTGGGTAAGTAAAAGCACCCGGCGTGATGCTGACCACAACACCCCTAGTTGGGCAAGAATAACGTGGACCTAACGCCATATTACCAAGATGCCACACAGGCATGAAACCGGGATTTTTGTTTGTTTTTGTTACAGCTATAAATATATCAACATACACGAGAGAGAAAACTGTCAGTACATACACAAAAAAATATCAATAAAAACTATAACGACTGATAATCTGGTGGCTGAGTTGTGTGTATTCTGGCCTCTTGATCAAGTGGATAAGGGTTTAAATCCTCGGTACGGCATAGATCTTTTTCTATCGGAGAAACACACACAAAAAATCACACACACTGCATGGGTAGCCGCAGTAGGTGGTATTTTGTTCCTGTCTTATAAATCCTTCCAGTTGACCTGAACGCAGCACGGCTTTTATTTTCTCCAATATGAGCACAAGCCCACCCCAGCAGTTTGCAGGAAGCTCTTGCAGTGACGGCTTATGTAAGTGTTTGTTTTGTATGGGTTAAGTCACTAGTACAATGCACAGACGTAGGTGTCTTGTGTGAAATTTACAGTAGGGTACTCTATATCAATTCTTACCTCCACAGTAAGGAAGCCTATGTATCCACACAGGGGTTACACAGGTCGCTGTGGTTAAGAGGTAAGGCGCTCGCCTCTCAAATAGTTGAATTGAAACGGTGTGGGTTCGAGCACCGCAGGTTTCAAGCTACCCCCTGGTCCCAAAGGAGGTGGGACCAGAGTGCCAGTACCCTGAATTACCGACAGTCATCTTGCATCTTGACTTAAGTTTTGCCACTGGCCCCAAGTAGTTCGGGACCAGAGAGTAAGGTTAATGACCAGCGCAGCTTCTATCTCACTATAATCACAATATAGCGCAAGTTATATTATCAAGAAAAAACCGCCTGATGATATCGCCATCGTCGCTTGAGATGAGCAGCTAACACAGTTAAAGTACAGACACAGAAAAAAGTTTTGTATTGCGGAAACTGCCACAACTATAATATGAAACAATTAGATTAGCTGTTCAATCACAGTGTTAAGCCCATAAACTCCTATTTGAATAAAAACAGTAAGGATTGAGATGATGGTACTTAGTGCACCAATAATATAGTACTTTCACATTGTGATATTGAGCAGAAAATATGCTGTGGATTTTTGGTGCACCAATAATATAGTACTTTTATAAAGTGATAATGTAACAGAAATTGGGCATTGACAAGCAAAGATAAAAGAAACATTGTAACAACAGAATGCTTTGAGTAACAATAATGGAAAGAATCAGAAACGAAGATATTAGGAGATAAGTAGGTAGATCTCATCAAGAGACAGCAAACCGAATGGTTCGGCCACGTGACACGTCAAATACCAGATATTATTCTTCAGAAAACAATGCTATACAGATACAATGGATACAAAGCCAAAGGCTGACCACGCAAACGATTGATAGCAGAAATAACAGAAGCAGTAAAGCTTCCCGTGTACGAAGCACATACCAGGGCCCGGTCAAGAAACCTCTACATAACCCGACGCTGAAAGGCACAAACATGACAAGCGAAAAGAAGAAGAAAAAGTAACAGAACCGTTGCTGTGGATGTTGGGTGTATCAATAATATAGTATTTTCGTACACAGTATAGGTACAAGCAGTCTCACAGTTTACACTGTCATCAGGGATGATGTGTTTAAGATGTCAGTGTACTAGGTCTCAGCTGTTGCTGAGGTGGGTTAACCAAGCACATTTTTTGTTACCTTTGCTATAGGTCAGGTACGCATTTACAGCTGGGTGGACTGAACCTGTCGAGACTGAGAATCGAACTTGATCTCTTTGCCACGAAAGACAAGCAATCTAACTGCTTTGTCGTTCAAGTGCACTTTAAGCAAGTTATCAATGGTTTTAAATACATGGTACGGGCGTATGTCAGAGACATCATTCGCCTTTTTGCTCCAAAGTGAAGAGTAGTCCACTACTCAGCTGGCTTCTTGCACAGTAAGTCTGTTTTCAGGTTTGCAACCATTCACCTTTTTGCTCCAATGTGAATCATATGTTTTTATGACAGCAGATGCCTGTACCGGAATTCAGAATACAAATGTTTGCAGTGGCTGATAATAATGTGTTTGAATTCTGGTCTGCCCATTACGCCACTTTCTTTTCCGTTGTTCGTTAAATGTTTCGGAGAGCCGATAAATACTTGTCTTGTGACCGTTGTCGTGAACAAACTGTTTACAGATCACTGCATCAACGTATCCACATATTCCCTGATTATAATGGCAGGCGTTTTAATCTTTGGTTTGTTTTTTTAACATGACCATGTTGCTAGTCTCAAATTTAGCCATCTTTAGCAAAGTAAAGATCGCATGCGATGTAAATCTTCTTCTTCATCATCGTACGCAGTCAGACATCAACCTTTATTTTTTCGAAAAATAGCAGCGGTCATCCTGAGGCTGTCAACACTGCCATAGATCTTGTCTAGTGTTGCCACTGGTGATGGCCACATCTGCTCTCTCTGATCCTCATATGTCGGGCAGTTTTGCAGCAAATCCTCAGCGGTCATTTTCCCGGTACCAGACGGGCATTCGTCAGTGCCACCTATCTTCAATTTGTTGAATAGGTGGTACCTCAGTCTATTGTGGCCAGTGCGAAGTCTGAAGACCACGACCTGCTCTCTTCTGTTCAACTGGTAATAGGCATCGTTTTTTGTGTAGCCAGTATGTTCTGTTTCCCATTTGGTCATGTATCTAGCTCTAATAAGCCGTTTTGACTCTTCATATGTCATACTAGTATCAGGTTGTGGTAGTCTTGCACCTTCTTTTGCCAGTCTGTCTGCCTCCTCGTTGCCTTGGATGTTGCAGTGGAATGGAACCCACTGTACCACTACCCTTTTTGGTGCGGACTGCTGGCAAAGTTGACAGAGTACTGCTCTTAAATCATTAAGTTCAGTATTTTTCTGGCTTTTTAGTGCTGTGACTACGGCCAAGGCATCTTTAAGCAGGACTATATGGCTTTCATTCCTTTTACCTGTCACCATTTTTTCCACTGCCGCCCTCAGTGCTTCTGCCTCATGCGATGTAAATGAAATATGGTGTTAGGCCCATTTGATTTTGTAAATCTTTTCCTATAAACTTGGAAAGTAACAGGGGCGCTATTCTTGTTATCCCCGGCCACCATTCGGTTGAAGTACCTTTTTACACACGGTTAAGCTTTCGCTTCCTGTCTACTGTACAGTCTAATCACGTTGCCCGTTGTCTTTCATCACTAATTTGTCACTCGTGAAAACTCTCACATACACGTATCAGAAATCCAAGTCTGCATATTTGTTTTCACTCTAGCACTGCTTGTGGTTTGCCCTACTGCTCTGGCAGTAAAGAGCTCGACCTGTGTTTGTCTACCATAGAATTGTGTTTGTACAAGTTGTACAAAGGCTGGAGCTATGCTAACCTGCATACTATTATGAAATATGAAGGATAACAACCACAGAAAACATGAATAAATGTAGCGACAAAATGAATACTATTCGGTATATTGTAAGCAAGCGGAGGGCACGCCTGACAACAGCTTCCACGTGTAAGGAAGAATATATATAAGCGACATCAATTTTACAGCCCACAATGAGAGTCGATCACTGCAAATCTCATTTAACACCTACATTTACGTTATTCAGTCTTGTTGTACCCCGACTGGCAAAAGTAGGCTCATTATGACGTTACACGTCTGATTAGCCTAGTGTTAATGCACTCCCTTTTCCCGGCAAAGGTACGGGGTTCAACTCCTGTCACCAGCATTCTCCATTCGACCCAGTTGTAAATGGGTGCCAGGCCACCCCACCATACAAACAAGTTGTGGCCTCCTACAATAAAGTCCCCAACACTTCATCCCCAACGGCCGTCTCTGTTACTTAGCCTTACAAGCATGTCGTGAATGGCGACTGACGGCGGTTGTGCGTGTTAACTGGTCTTGACAAAACTACTGCTATGAAATCATCATCGTAAATACATGTTTCCTCTAAATGGGCCTGCTGTAATTGTGGATTTATGATTGACCTGGAGCGAACAAGTCAATCAACCAATCAAATCAACCTTCGTTAATACTTGAACAAACAAAATAAAACAGTTTCTTTCAAGGTAGGATAATAGTGACAACGATGGGAAAGTCACATGGTCTTATCACACAAAAAAAACATTCACCCCAAACAACAAAAACACACATTTTCACTAAACAACACGGGAAACGTACAGCAAACACAATCACTAAACTAACAGCAAACATACAACAGACAGTTTCCATAAACAACAGGAAACAAGGACAATTAATGCACCTCAATTACTGGAAACAAGAACAATTAATGCATTTAAGAATAGAGTGGATGCGCATAGCTTTTAGAGCAAAGAAAATGTAAATGAAACTGGTTGTATACAGACTCTGCGGAGTCTTCTAAACCAGTATAAAGACGTTAAGTTGTTAAGGAAACCTTCAACAAACATTTTCACTAAACACCTGGAAGCATACAACAAACACATTCACTAAACAAACAGGAAACATACAACAAACATGTTCACTAAACAACAGCAAACATACAAAAAACATATTCACTAAACCAACATCAAAAATATACACTAAACAAGAGAAAATAATGTGAAGTTATAGGCGCTCGCGTTGAACACAGGTCATGCAGGTAAACAAAACGTTTCGCCGCAAGAGAGGCGAGTAAATGGTTTACGGCCATCTGAATCACCCCGCTTCCTCTCCACCACACACACATACAACTAGATATACCACTTGCCCATCCTTTCTTCACATTCAACTTGCAGCTTTGAAATAAGGACCTTCATTTCACTAAACGTGGAACGCAAACATGGTTCTATCCATACTGTTCTTAGTATGCAGTAGCACACTAAGTCACACGTTTTGTACTTATTATGCAGGAGCACGCTAAGTCACGCGTTTAAGGAACACGCCTTCAAGAATGTGTTCGTCATACTGTAAATATCTACCGGTTAGTAGACACCACTGAAGACGGTAACCCAATATTCGAATCGGAGGATGACTAAATGTAAGCCAAATGTTTCCCATCGAATTAAAAGGATGTGTATTGATGGTCCTATAAATAACTTTTTGTCTCAGGCGTGCGGAGATATGGCTGTGAAGACGTATTGGTGAGCCTGAAGACAGCTGCAGAGGATAGGCAGAAATGGAAGGACATAATCCATGAGCTTGTTGACCAGTCCTAGGACTGAATGATCTGATGATGATATTGATGGTGAATTTAACTATAGATTCTTCCGGTGACCTCAGTAGGAGCGAAAGCACGAAACGGGTTACGCTCGGAACCCACAAGTTTCAATACACTCCACTTTCAATGGAGATGCGGTCAAGCATCTAGTTATACTGGAGACGAATGACATACTCGGAGATTCCCATAGATCCTCAAGTTAGTTTCCACTTCCTGTTAGCTTCTAATTCATGTTAGCTTTCAATTCATGTTAGCTTCCAACTCATGTTAGCTTCTAATTTCTAAATCTCAGTGCTAGATTAATTTAAAGGCCAGCTACAGCTGTGACCCTACACTTCACTTGAGACGAAAAGGCTAATCTGCATCATATCACACATGATACTAACGAGTGTCATTGCACACCTCGCCCAGTAAGGAGCAGTCGTCTACCTGGTCTGAGAGAAAGTTATACTGTTAAAAAAAAACACATGGGAAATGAAACTACATGAAAGTCAACTGTAGTAGTGTCCTGGTGCACTCCTTAATAGAATTAAGAACACGGTATATGATGTAACATGTCACACATCTTATAACTTCACGTCCTTCCTTCTCCCGTTACGGTTTGTGATCCTCTAACTTTATTTCCCTAAATTCTGCATTCCTATTTTTGTCCTTACCATGTTCAATGAAGAAATCGGTGACTGGCCAAGTATGGTCTCCTAGCCGTGTTACTTTGCTCACAGAAAAAACTGGCGATTTCAGTCTGGTGTCGTACAGTGTCCCAAAATTGGTCTCTTTGTTGACGAATATTTTCCCAAGCCGGCTATGGTCTGCAAACTTCTAGATACAAATAGAAATGTGTCGATTAGTGCCTGCTTCTGCACTGTTTTGTCTTCTTCTTCTGGCTGTCCCCAGAACAACGAATTATTCATGATTTTATTTTTGTATCATGTGGGGGGTTTTATTTCTGAATCCTGTTTTCAATACTATAAATCTACTTCGCTCTAAGTAAGCTTTTGTTCTGTATAAATGACGTGTTTCGCTTCAAATGGCACAGTCATCCTCGATGGCGAGAGGAATATATCGACCTGAGGCGCTTATTGAACATGCAGAACGACCTAAACCCACAACTGACAAGACGTCGTCGCGCGGACTGTGCGGCTTTCTCGTCCATACAGACGGCAGGCACTAGACCAAATCCACGACCAAATTTTGCACGCCTCACTATTCAACCCCACAGTTCAACCTACAATGTGTTCTGCCCAGATACATAGGCTCTTAAAGAAGAAATGGAGTCCAATCTCAGAGTGACTCAAGCCTCCCTCGAGAGATGCATGATCGGCCTCACACTCCACAACCATTTGAAAGGTCTTGACAACACTGACGTAAAGCAAATGGCATTGGTGACAGGCGGCATTTTCCCACGCAGACAATGCAAAACATTGCTGGGCTTGTCACCTGCTTCAAAGAACATATGACCGTTGTAGCACAGCGACATCAGTCTTGTACCCACGAGACAGAAGACGACCACGGGGAAGACCACCTACGGGCTGGTCTGACTCCAGAACTTAGAAACAATATCTACGATGCTACAGACGGGAAATTTATCATCCACTGGTCCACCGTGGCCCAAGACAGAAGACGATGGAAACAAAGTTGGGACCCGCAGTGGAGTAACCGTCTCTGAGGAACGGCTCGTCCAGTAATCCAGAAAACGACGCAGTGAGTAAATTCTATAAGCTGGAAAATATTCAAATTTAAGGAGGCGAGACAAGATTATTAATCGCATGATATTGTCTCAGCATTGTAATGAATACTTGACTCTTTCGACCACATACCACCGCGCTAATAATTTGGGCAAGATTGTATTTTTATAAATAACAAAAAAACACACCTTGAATTTGTCTGTCCTTTTCTACCCTGGGGTGTGCGTCTTAAATCTGTGACATTGCTGTAATTTGGGATTGATTTGTCTGACATGTTTGATTTTTCTGTTATATGAAATTCATTCAGAGTAAAGAGAAGCTATAACTGTACTTCATTTTCAATAATGTGCCTATTTATTAAAAACGTGACAAGTTTCAAGTTTTTTTTTTATCTCTCCGCTTCATTATAAGCAACAATGGAGACTGCCAAAACAAAAGTCAGTAGCAGAATTGCAATGCCAACACGAAGGTTAAATGCAATGAAGAACACATAACAGAATACTAGCAGCCAGACACAACATTAAATCATACATCTTCCCTGTGACGAACGTATAAAAAAACCATGGAACATCCTCCACTAAAGACGAAAATTGAATCCTTCGAGGCAAAATGTTATTAGAAAGTTCTCAGAATACTACGGTTAGGGAAAAAGAAGAACATAGACGTCCTACGGGAGTTTGATATAGAATAAAATAGGCTCGCAAAAAAACAGCATTACGTTTGGGCCCATCAAACACCACACCGGTTTAGAAAGGAAAAAATATGATACTGGAGGCAAATCAAAGAGAAAATGGACGCAAGACATCAAAGATATTCTGAAGATACAGTTACAGAAGGAGGCAAACTGATCAAAGATCTAGAGGTTTACAAAGCGGCTATGATGAGATCTAAGTTATGCATATGATATGCTACTCTTACAATAACAAGGCATATTCTGTCAGCAGACAAACAACGAATTTACATTATACGAGTATAACTCAAGAAGGACATAGTTTGGCAGTCCTAGTTTGTCAGTTCTAATTTGCCGGTCCTAGTTTGTCAGTGTTAGCTTGTCAGTCCTAATTTGTCAGTCTTAGTTTGTCAGTCCTAGTTTGTCAGTCCTAGTTTGTCAATAGTAGTTTGCCTATTATAAGTTTGTGAATATTAATTTGTCAATCCTTAGTTTGTTAATCCTTAGTTTGTCAATCATGGTTTGTCAGTACTAGTTTAGTAAGTGCTTGTCATTGACAAATTCCAGTGGCCAGCGACGCGAGGTGGTTATTTGCACGGATCACAACCCAAACTTGATGTAGTCTGATTCGTGAAACAATAAGATCGTAGGTACCAGATGGGAAGTAAATTCATTGTTTAAAATGCATGCTGAATTGGATGCGCTTGGTCATTATGAGCAGAACATAGAACAAAAACACTCCGCAGAAGGTAGAAAAGTAACTAGAAAAAAATCGAGTGTAAGTAAAACAAAAACAGAAAACAACTCGTTTTAATTAGTTCCTATATGAGCCACTCTCAAATATCTTATCATAATAATTAGTTAGCTGTTAAAATCATAATCTAATGATCAATGAGCTGTTAATATCATAACATATGATCAGTGAGCTGTTAATATCATAATCTAATGTGAGCTGTTAATTTCATAATCTAACGATCAGTGAGCTGTTGATATCATTAGATTAGAGAGCTGTTAATACCAACATCGAATGATTAGTGAGCTGTTATTATAATAATCGAATGATAAGTGAGCTATTAGTATAAAAGTCGAATAATAGGTGAGCTGTAATTATCATATGCTAATGATTAGTGAGCTTTAAAAAATTGTTATCCAGTGATTACTGGGCTGTTAATATCATAATCTAATGATTAGTGCATATTCTATTTTGTAACACCAAAGATTAAATGCCTGCGACGAATGCTTGGAGTAACAATAATGGATATAATCAGAAACGATGATATTAACAGACACGTTGGCACAACACCAAGAGACAGCAAATCAAATGGTTCGGCATCTGGGGTAGTTGTCTCGCCGCAGCGACTCAATTTCAACCAGTGTTCGTAAAGCGATCTCAGTCCCGCCAGGCGGAGCGATAGCGCGGGCTTGCGGAAAACGCTCGCCTGCCTTTCCCAGTAGAGCGAATTGGGTGCGGTTTGTTGAAGCGGCTCCTCCACCGAGGTGCGCTGGTCTGGTCCGTATCGGGAAACGTGGTCCGTCCGTGGTGATTTATCTAAGGCTTATAGCAGAGCTCGACAGTACGTCTCGCTGGTGGTCCGACTCTCGCAAAGAGCTTGTGACCGGCAAATGGAAAGCAGGAATCGTTGCCTCGAAGCCCTGCGTTCTCCTACGGAGAAGGGCAGGCCGGCAGACCAAATTGTCTCTAGTCCCAGTGAAATTCATCGCCGAGGTCGTTGGGATCCGTTCTGCACAGAGCGCTGCCATCCCTCCTCGAGCGAGCTCGGTCGGTCGGTCGTCTGGTGCGTGTGGGAGGCCCCTGTCAGGCGGTCCTAGGTCGACGGAGTGAGGGACGGGTGGAACAAACCGTCCGTCCGTCCCGTCAGTCGGTCCCTGCGGCCGTCGTCCCAGCGAGGCTTTTTACACACCCTTCCTCCGCCGATCGGTGTGTGCTGTACGTACGTCTCCGACAGATATCTGGTTGATACTGCCAGTAGTCATATGCTTGTCTCAAAGATTAAGCCATGCATGTCTAAGTTCACACTGTCTCACGGTGAAACCGCGAATGGCTCATTAAATCAGTCGAGGTTCCTTAGATGACACGATCCTACTTGGATAACTGTGGCAATTCTAGAGCTAATACATGCTTACCAAGCTCCGACCCTCGCGGAAAGAGCGCTTTTATTAGTTCAAAACCAATCGTCGTTTCCCCTCGCGGGGTTGCGGCGTCCCCACTGGTGACTCTGGATAACTTTGTGCTGATCGCATGGCCTCATGTGCCGGCGACGCATCTTTCAAATGTCTGCCCTATCAAATGTCGATGGTACGTGACATGCCTACCATGTTTGTAACGGGTAACGGGGAATCAGGGTTCGATTCCGGAGAGGGAGCATGAGAAACGGCTACCACATCCAAGGAAGGCAGCAGGCGCGCAACTTACCCACTCCCGGCACGGGGAGGTAGTGACGAAAAATAACAATACGGGACTCTTTCGAGGCCCCGTAATTGGAATGAGTACACTTTAAACCCTTTAACGAGGATCTATTGGAGGGCAAGTCTGGTGCCAGCAGCCGCGGTAATTCCAGCTCCAATAGCGTATATTAAAGTTGTTGCAGTTAAAAAGCTCGTAGTTGGATCTCAGGCGCAGGCGGGCGGTCCGGCTCGCGCCGGTTCACTGCCCGTTGTCTCCTGCCCTACCGTCTGCCGGCTCTCTCCCACGGGTGCTCTTCGCTGAGCGTCCTGGGTGGCCGGCGCGTTTACTTTGAAAAAATTAGAGTGTTCAAAGCAGGCCTCGGCTGCCTGAATAATGGTGCATGGAATAATGGAATAGGACCTCGGTTCTATTTTGTTGGTTTTCGGAACTGGAGGTAATGATTAACAGGGACAAACGGGGGCATTCGTATTGCGGCGTTAGAGGTGAAATTCTTGGATCGCCGCAAGACGAGCTACTGCGAAAGCATTTGTCAAGAATGTTTTCATTAATCAAGAACGAAAGTCAGAGGCGCGAAGACGATCAGATACCGTCGTAGTTCTGACCATAAACGATGCCGACTAGCGATCCGCAGGAGTTGCTTCGATGACTCTGCGGGCAGCTTCCGGGAAACCAAAGTGTTTGGGTTCCGGGGGAAGTATGGTTGCAAAGCTGAAACTTAAAGGAATTGACGGAAGGGCACCACCAGGAGTGGAGCCTGCGGCTTAATTTGACTCAACACGGCCAACACTGAAATGATTGACATGCCGAGACCACTCTTCTGGGGTCTAATATGGAACTGGTGCTGGATCTAGACCCCCAGAAATCTGGGGTTATGCCCCCTGTGGCCCGGTTTGGTCTGCATCCAGTGTTCTGAAAAAGGAATTGACGGAAGAGCACTATCAGGAGTGGAGCCTGAGACCTAAATTAACTTAACACGCCAATACTGCAGAATGACTATCAAAAAGTACACCTTCCTGGGATCTAATAGAGAACATGTGCTGGAATTAGACCCTCGAAAATCTGGGGCTACCTAAGAAACTTGATTGTCTAGCTAAGGGAATTGACGGAAGGGCACCACCGGGTGTGGAACCTGCGGCTTAATTTGACTGAACACGCCAATACTGTAGAACAACTGACAAATCGAGAGCACTGCCGTTTGGGTCTAATAATGAACGTACGCTGGTATTAGACTCACGGACGACAAGTCAGCTCTCAAACACTCAAATGAAAGAACGCTACGGAAATCGTGTTTAACTCCGCAGAAACCGCAGATTTCAAATACCTGGTCATTGACAAACAAAAGCCCTCAATAAATTCGTCTGACCAAATAGTGAGCAGCGGTTTCAATAACAATTATGTTATATATGATAGGGTTACTACTCTCTTTAGTCGAATTGTGCAAGCCTGGTAGGTTACAGTTGTCATAGTCTTTTCATCGCGAATATCTTAACTGGTCTAGCTGTCACGCAATCAAAGCGATGAATGTGCTGTAATTACGTTATTAATGATGGATTTAGTTTATCAGTCGTCTAGACATACGCGTCACAGATAAGATTCACTCACCATTGGCACAATAGAACCACACCCAAAGGAACGATAAGAAGAGCAGAAAAGATACATGTATTCTTTAGTCTGGGTTTTGTTCCTGTATTATTAATGCTTGCTACTAGAAAAACAGACAGCCTGAACAATCCAATCGGTGGGCTACTGTCTTAAGAGTTTGAGTTGTTAATGCCACTAGTATTTGAGTTAGGTACTCTTTGTGACTTTCATTGGTGGTGAGTTAGTGGTTCTCCTCACATCATCCCAAGACGTACTTGAGAAGGTGGACCCGAATTCTCATGACTGTTGTGCTATGACAGGATCATCAGTAAACTCGCCACTACAGTGATCACAGTGCCGATGCCCATCTCGTTAACCAGACTGTAATCAAACAGCCTGCTTCCAAGAATAACTATTTGGAAGCGAGGTGGGGGTCTAGATCAGTATGTTTCACCTTACCCTGATTAACTTTGCCTGATCAGTATCTTTCACTTGGTCCTGACTATCATAGTCTGATCAGTATGTTTCACCTGACCCCGACTACCATAGTCCGATCAGTATGTTTCACCCGACCCCGACTAACATAGTCTGATCAGTTTGTTTCACCTGACCCTAACTAACATGATCTGATCAGTATGTTTCACCTGACCCTGACTAACATGATCTGATCAGTATGTTTTGCCTGACCCTGACTAACATAGTGTGATCAGTATGTTTTGCCTGACCAGGCGTTAGTTTCCTCTCCCCTGGAGCTTGAGTCAAATGTCCTCTAGCATGCTGGTCCTTTATTGTAACCCGTGTGTCACCACTCAATGTGGCTCCCTGTGAAACACAGGCCTCCACTGAAGAAGGCTCTTCACAGGAAGCATGTGTCAAAACACTGTGTGCTCTTACAATTATATTTTATCTAGTTACTTTTTTACAATGAAGCTAGCTACACGCACAACTCTGTCTAGTCGCCTTCTATGATATACATGGAAGTGTAGAGTTCCTCCTATTCGTTCCTCCCCAGTAAGGAGTTCCAAGATCCATACAGTGACATGTATCACTAACCACATCACAATGAAGCACCTGAGACACTATTACCTGCTCACCAAAGTTACACTTCAGACACTATAAAATCAAGCTACGGTAAACATCCTGCTAGAAGGGATTCTATATTTACTGTAGATGTTGATCTTGGCTTCAATAGGGAACGCCTGAAATTATTAGTCTCCATCTGATCTTGTCCATTCCCAGTCTAGGTGCAGGGTAAAATAGAAGTCGGCATCCAGGTCACTGGGATCATCTCTTAACATCGTCGGTATCATAAGTTCGTTTGTCCTTGAAACAGCTAATCATTGGTTGTCAAGTAAGGTAGTTGGAACACCTTACATACTTTTTTTGTTTTCCTAATGTTCCCTTATTCAAGCACATCTCTCTCTCTCTACCTCTCTCTCTCTCTCTCTGTATTGTCCTTAATTGTCCACTTCACTTATGTTTGTTCGTTTTGACCTTTCGATTATTTTGCTAGCCTCATTTCCTTCGTTTGACATCACACCCTCCATATTTCCTTCCTGTCATCAAGCCATGCGATGTAAGTTGGACGGGTTTTTCAGAGAGTTTTTCTAATCATGAATTTCAATTTATGTAAATTACTCGTATGTTGATCGTTTAGCCGCACTCTTTTAACATAATATTGTCAATGTCTTTTGGCTGTAAGGTAGTTTGTTTTCGTATTAGTACTGTGTGAATAATGTCCAGGTTATGACTTATGTTAAAGTTCAGAACTTAGTTACTATGATCACTAGACCACACAAGGCAATAGGAAGTTCAAACTGGGGTGATATTTAAGATTACAAGTTGATAATAACAAGTTTGGGTCAGAAATGGCGATGGAACAGAAACATAAACAACGCCCATGTCACGACTTCTTCCTCTTCGTTCATTCTCAATCTCCCGCTACCAAGCCCTGAACAGGGTTTTGCAAGTAGCAAGATGTAGTCAGGAGAACGGAATGCGTTGTGTCGCTAGTTTACAGCTTGACTGCGATATCTGCACCTTTAGGTCCGACACATCCGTCTTCGGCATCATGTTACAACTAAAAAGACCGTCAAGGATTTTTTTTAAAAGCGCAATTGAAAACTAACAAATCGCAATAACAAAGATGAATATAAATGATAAGACGTATTTATATCTCAGCGCTTTTTCAGCATCTAAGGTCTACTTTAGTCGACGATTACGGCAATGCTATGCAGGTATCGTGGTGCTGGTCTTTCTTCTCCAGCAAGGAGTCCGTGGCTCTAGACGGAGACGACTTGTGTGTGTTACTCAAACATCAATATGCACACCGTAGAAAGTACCAAGAGTGTCATGATCTCGATAAAACACACCAGTCGGTAACAGTTACAACTAAACTCTAAATTACCTCACTCACTGGACCCAAGGTCGTCCACGTTATCCAGGATCGTAGATATCGTATACATTTGAAATAAAGGTCGGGGGACGGGTGTGCGTGGCGTGCTAATAAATATGTTCCAATAGTAATATGAGCCCAAATGCTACCGGGGCCCAAAAAGGGAGCAAAGAACAATAACTATGCTAACCTGCTAAGCATATCATAAGAAGTGACTAAGCAACAATTTGCATGGCGATGGATACTTCAACCTGTAGAAATGTTAAGCCACTAAAATGTCAACAAATATGGACATGTTAGCTAGACAGAAAAATACAATTCAACTATTCAAGAAAGAAAGTCCTATGTCGAAAAGCCTAATGACGAGATGCTGAGAAAGCTGCAAGGAATCGGAATCGATGGTGTGCCTGTTCTCTCATAAGAAAATGTTCAGATTTGGTAGCTGGAATGTTGGTACAGTGTACGAACAGGGGAAGGCTACGCAACTGGCAGGGGACATGAGAAACTAGATCGATACCCTGGGACCGGCTCAAACGGGATGGAAAGGAGTGAGAGGGTATAGCACTGAGAGGGTATAGCACTGAGAGGGTATAGCACTGAGAGGGTATAGCACAGAAGAAACGCTGCTCTTCTCACACCACGTCGAAGAAGGTCCACACGACACTGAAGATGGTCCACACTACACTGAAGAAGGTCCACACCACACCGAAGATGGTCCACACTACACTGAAGAAGGTCCACACTACACCGAAGAAGGTCCACACCACACCGAAGATGGTCCCCACTACACTGAAGATGGTCCACACTACACTGAAGAAGGTCCACACTACACTGAAGATGGTCCACACTACACTGAAGAAGGTCCACACTACACTGAAGAAGGTCCACACTACACTGAAGATGGTCCACACTACACTGAAGATGGTCCACACTACACTGAAGAAGGTCCACACTACACTGAAGATGGTCCACACGACATTGAAGATGGTGCACACGACACTGAAGATGGTGCACACCCTAATGCCATCAAAAGAGACGCAAAGTACACTTATAGAATAAGTGACAGTAAGACCTAGAATAATGCTTGATGCTTTCAAAACTGAAAAAAAAAATAAGACGAACATTACCCAATGTTCAGCATCATCATCATCATCAAGTGTCATCTTCGCAACGGAGGTTGACGGTAATGGATCTCCAGCTGTTTCTATCCTGTGCCAGGTTGGTATACTCAGTCAAACTGTATCTTGACTACATCTTGATGTTGTCTGTCCATCTGCCGACTTCTTGCCCTCCACTCTTTCCTCCAATTTAACTTTCAGCAATGTCGCTTGACATCACTAAAAATTGTATTTTTCTGCTTTTTATTTTTTTCAGAAGTATCATCTCCACTTTGAGTTGTTCCAGAACCTTACTGTTTTCCTATTTTTCCAAGAAACTTCTCAAAGTCTTGTGAATACCCACATTTCAAAGACTTCAATACTCTTTTCCCTTTTCTTGGTCATGGGTCAGGTTTGTACTCCATACAATAAAACTGAATGCACATAGCATTTAGTTATTCTTATTTGTCAGTTCTCAGATATCTGCTCTGACAGTAGTGCACGTCTCATGCTGTTAAATGTATTCTTTGTCATTCAAATCTCATTATCTTAAATTCGCATTTGTCATGCGTCGTTATTAGCTAGCCAAGGTATATATAGCTTGACTTATTCCAGAATTTCTCCATTTACGTGGATGTCAACTTGTGGATTTTCTTTCCTTTTGTTGAACACCATAACTTTGTATGTTGATTTACAGCCTATATTGCTGGCTCTTGTTGTGAATCTTGTCCATTTGGTTATGCAGATGTACTGAATCCTCTGCCATTAACATACGGTAATATCATCAGCATATCTGATAATATTGATACTGTGTCCTCCTATATTCAATCCAGGCATTTCTTCTAATTCAGTAAACGTTTTTCTATGTACACATTATGCAGGCCAGAGTACAGCACACAACCCTGTCTAACCTTTTTTTTTTTACATGTATGCTTGGGTTAGGCCTCATCTCTAGTTCTCAAACATATCGAATGATCGCAATTCAAGTTTGTGATAAGTTTGATATCCTTACCGTCCAGATTGATAGCATCCAAACATTTTATTAGCTGCTGTTCATAATTTACGTTATCAAATACTTAGTGTAATCAACGAACCAAACATAAACTTCTTTTTGCATCTCCATGTATATTTCCACAATCATTCTCAGACAGTAAATCCCTTCTCTTGTTCCGCTGTTCTGCTTGAAACCAAACTGCTCTGCAATTAGTTCTTCCCTTGAATTCTTTATTGTATGATTTTAAGCAGTATTTTGGTGGCATGACTCATCAAACTTATAGTTCTAAAATCCGTTAACGCTTTTGCTATGGTCTTCTCGTGTAATGCTACCCAATGCTATGCGCCAAAGAAGACTCAGTGTAAGAATAATATGGCACCAGACTCCAATGTATCATGTATAACAGGAGAAGGAAAGTCATTACGATTTTTGATGAGAATCTAAATTCTAAGGTTTGGATCGATAATATAGTTTTTGAAGAGATCATTGACAAATATGGAAATAGGACTGAAAATAAAAAGTTACTCATGGACGAATATGCCTTAAATGAACTGGTGATTGGTGGCAGCATAACCCCACATAACAGAATACAGAAAGCAGCACGAGTGTCACCAGACCATAGGACATGACACGAGATAATTAAACATAAACATCAGAACATCATTAGATTTCTTCTTCTTTTCGCATTTTCTGTTTTGCATTTAGCGCCGGGTTATGAAGAGAACGAGCCGGACTTAGTGCCCCAGGCACAGTGAGATGCGCCGCCTTAGATATGTCCCGTATGCTACCTCTTTCGTGGCCGGCCTTTGGCATTGAATCCGTTGCATTATATCATTACACTATATCAAGATATATATAGGAGCAGATGTGGCGTTAGTATGGAATTCGTCAAGACGCGTGAAGCAGAGTGGTTATGATTCAGGTCTCTTGGTGAAAGAGGCAGGGGTTAAAACCCCAGTATAGGCTTGGTTATGTATACTATTGCAGGTAACAGTGGAATAAGTATGGACACAGCCACCGTTAGTCCTTGACCTAGCTAACCTTGCCAGCAGACCTTAGCAATGGGAACAAAGGCGGTGATAAAATATGGTTTCTTATTACTGAAATATTGAAAGCCCTTTTCATTAAAAAGGTGGGGGCGGGGAAAGCTGGAAATGAAACAATTAAAATCAACTTCTTTACGCATGACAACATGAATACCATGGTCCATGTTTTAATCAAACCGAATAGGGCGGGGATTTTAAACCACATGGGAATTGGGATTTCAACTAGGGAATCATACTTCACTTATAGTCTGTTGAGTAATTAGATTTTAAAACTTTGCGTTAGCCATATTTCTCTATTTTATAAGGAGGTGTGCATTGCATTTGTTTTATTTTGCGCCTGTCTGCCCAGTGCATCCGACTTTGGCATTCATTTTATGCAAGGGTCTGCTTCGTCCTGCGTTTTCTAAGGGTTTGCTTTCTCGGGGTAACGGCCGGTGCTGCGATTGTAGAGCAAACCCAGTACCTTCGGATTGTGAGCCGTGTCACTTATCCACTAGCCCTACGCCATCCCCTGAGTAACTAGATATTTTGTTTTGAAATCTATAAACATTTTCTATTGTTATTAAATTTGTAAAAACCCCATACAAATAATAAAAGGAAATGCATTTGTACTAATATAAAACAAATAAACGATATTCTTCTTCTTCTTCTTCGTTCGTTCTTAATCTCTCGCTACCAAACCCTGAAAGGGTTTAAGTAGCAGAATGTAGTCCAGAGAACGGAATGCGTTGTGTCGTAGTTTACAGCTTGACTGCGATATTTGCACCTTTCGGTCAAACACATCCGGCTTCAGCAAGCATTTTTTGAGTACCGGACTAGCATTCCCTCTTCGATCCCTTCTCCTTAGCCAGTTTGCCCTGCTGCAGCTAGTTATCCAGGATCACCGCATGGAGGTGTAGAAGGGTCTTGGTAGCTCTGGTTCGCTGGCCCTTGACGCTAGCAGTCAGCTATGGGTCGCTGACCACTGCAGCTCATGCGCTGCTCAGCGTCTTGATCCCAAACGATATTCAATATTATACACAGATTATTTTCAGTCCAACAATTTTAGAATTAGACAATCCTGAGAAGGGAGCAACGACATTCTGAAATGGCTGCAATGGACATACAAGTTTGAAGACCCCTGGAATAGGGAGCAGGTACATTAGGGAATGAGGCACGCTTGTGTACTTGGTATAATGGAGCGGAAATCTGTAATACATTAAAGCGCACGTACTCAACAGTAACTGGTCTGAATCATGCGTTTGTTCACTACAGTAATATACTTCGACATACAGAATGAAACATGATTATAAATAGGTTGACATGCACGGCTACTTTCCCACGAATCGTGTTGTCCGCAGTGGAGACTTCATGAAGTATCTACGAGTACATTACAAGCCATCCTTCTCATGACGTAGCACACGAATGCTGATATTGAAGTTACAGGTGACCCGAGTTTTAAGTGTCAGAGATGGGCTACCTAGTATTTAGTTGATTAGCCTGGTGGTAGCAACTGTTGTTGGGTATGTTGTGATAGCCTTCATTGTACGAGGCTACATATTGTTTATCAGGTGAGGTTGGCAGTTTCCTTTCTCGCTGCTTTTCCTTCCCATCAGTAAGGCAGGTAGATAGACTGAATAGCGAGCGTAGTGGCAGAGCATTCGCTTGTCAAGACAAATGTAATGGCAACGAGGCTAAGATTTGGAACGAGTGAGTTGGACATAAAGAAGATTTAAAGACAATATCCTCACAGGGGTAGACGCACAAAGACAATATCCTCACAGGGGTAGACGCACAAAGACAATATCCTCACAGGGGTAGACGCACAAAGACAATATCCTTACAGGGGTAGACGCACAAAGACAATATCCTTACAGGGGTAGACGCACAAAGACAATATCCTTACAGGGGTAGACGCACAAAGACAATATCCTTACAGGGGTAGACGCACAAAGACAATATCCTCACAGGGGTAGACGCACAAAGACAATATCCTCACAGGGGTAGACGCACAAAGACAATATCCTCACAGGGGTAGACGCACAAAGACAATATCCTCACAGGGGTAGACGCACAAAGACAATATCCTTACAGGGGTAGACGCACAAAGACAATATCCTCACAGGGGTAGACGCACAAAGACAATATCCTCACAGGGGTAGACGCACAAAGACAATATCCTTACAGGGGTAGACGCACAAAGACAATATCCTTACAGGGGTAGACGCACAAAGACAATATCCTTACAGGGGTAGACGCACAAAGACAATATCCTTACAGGGGTAGACGCACAAAGACAATATCCTCACAGGGGTAGACGCACAAAGACAATATCCTCACAGGGGTAGACGCACAAAGACAATATCCTTACAGGGGTAGACGCACAAAGACAATATCCTCACAGGGGTAGACGCACAAAGACAATATCCTCACAGGGGTAGACGCACAAAGACAATATCCTTACAGGGGTAGACGCACAAAGACAATATCCTCACAGGGGTAGACGCACAAAGACAATATCCTCACAGGGGTAGACGCACAAAGACAATATCCTCACATGGGTAGACGCACAAAGACAATATCCTCACAGGGGTAGACGCACAAAGACAATATCCTCACAGGGGTAGACGCACAAAGACAATATCCTCACAGGGGTAGACGCACAAAGACAATATCCTCACAGGGGTAGACGCACAAAGACAATATCCTCACAGGGGTAGACGCACAAAGACAATATCCTCACAGGGGTAGACGCACAAAGACAATATCCTCACAGGGGTAGACGCACAAAGACAATATCCTCACAGGGGTAGACGCACAAAGACAATATCCTCACAGGGGTAGACGCACAAAGACAATATCCTCACAGGGGTAGACGCACAAAGACAATTATTAAAAATGATACAAAAACGAAAATTGAGTTGGCTGGGACACAATATGCGACATCAAAGTCTTCTACCGAAGATACTGGAGGGCAAATAACGAATGCAGCGACCAAGTTTCATCTTTACGTCTCAGGCATGCAGAGACATTGAAGTACGAGCCTATGATGAAATAAATAGAGCTGCAGAGGACAGGATGAAATGGAGAGGCGTGCTCAGACAACCTTAAAACCAATCTTAGGACTGATCAACCATATGATGATGACTTTCATAAAAGGGTGTCTGCACAGAATAGAGAGATTGGAATGGTATGATAAGATCACTAATGTTGAACTGTTGGAAAAAACTAAACTTATATCGGTGGAACATTGCGCCAGAAAAAGGCGCAGGCGTTTGGTAGAACAATATAAGGAAACCAGCTGATATCATTACAAGAGCTTGGGACCTCCTAGCAAAGAGAAGTAGGGACCAAAACACACATGGATAATACAGCTTGAAACAAACATAAGGGAAACAGGGACGACGCAGACAGCGCTGGAATGAACGGACAAGGATGGAACTTGGTGTGTTTTTGTTGAAAACATGTGCCCTATTAAAGCTGAAAGGTTTGATTTGATATAACCAAAAAGACTGCATTCGCCTAAAGACAGTTTCACTTCCAAAAAAATTAGCTGAATTGGAAAGAAAGAATAGGTACACTGTAGCCTTCCAAGCATGTCGTAAGAGGCGATAAAAAAACGACAGTTCGTGGGACTATCAACTTGAGCATGTACAATGAATTGCTACAGAAACTACCATTCAATGTTTTGATAAAGCTTTGTTAGAGGGCCAGTTGTAGTAGTCACCATATGCTGCAGATGGGTAACTAATTTACTGTTATGTAAGGCAAGGCAGTGAGGAAGGGAACTAAAATGTTAAGGTAGTCCATTAGTAGACACTGTTGTCTGGGATGGAGTGTTAAGAAACTGTATCGTTCTTCTTCTTCAACGTCGGTCCTGAAAAAGACATTTCATAGTTTACAGCGCGGCTGCGATATCTGCACCTTTCGGCCAGACATCCGATTTCAGCTGGCTTTTGGTGTACCGGCTCTACCTTCTCAATGCGATCCCTATTCTCTCAGTCAGGCTACACTAGTGCAACCTGTTTCCAGGATCGCAGCTTGGAGGCGAAACAGGGTCTTGGTCAGTTCTGGTTCGCTGACCCTGAAGCAAGCAGCCAGCTATGAGTCGCTGGCTGCTGTCAGCTCATTCAATGCGCTGTATCTTTGGTCACATCTATCTGCTCGATTCTACAGCTTGTGGGAACTAGTCACCATTTCGCGAGAATCTGAGACCTAGTCTCTTACACTTCATCCCCGACGACTGATTCTCCTATGAGACTACACCTTTACCTTAGAAGAAATAACGTGCACAAAGAAGTGAGTCGCTTATAGAATATAATACAAGTAGGAAAGGACGTCAACAAGTAATCGCAATGTTGTTACAGAATAAGTGATATTACGATTATTTATTGTCTTCAACCTCTCGTATTATACATATACATACAGATTATATAAATATGTATTTTACTATACACACTCTTACCTCTATTGGTTTATAGGAAAAAATGTCTCAGGTGTTAGCACACTCGTGTCACTACCACAGGTATGCCTGTATGGAAGTTCTGTTTGTGCAAACCAAGGGAAGTATCCTGGTCCTGGTCTAATTACTCTGGGCGTTCAGAGTCGACCCGGTGGTTTCCACGGTTAGCTAACAAAGGTCACCGAGATTCTTCTCGCTGTCGGCGTGTTGCATATTTGTTGATGTGTACATCAAAGTGTAAGGTGCGTGAGAGGCAGGGGATAAATTAGGACACGACTACATGCGCCATCAACAATACGAGGTGTGTTCAAAAAGTATCAGACATAAAAAATGTTTTCCCAAGGGAACAAATAAAGCATGGGTGTTATCCTTCGGCAGGGAGGTATAGGGGACCGTCATCCACATGCGTGCATTTCTTTAGCACCCGTCGGTTTTCATTCACCACGAAATGACGGAAATGGTATGGAATGCTCAAATAAGAAGATTTTAGTTAAAAAGTGAAAATTCAACAAAAATCATTATATTAATATATGAGATAGACGTATGTGACCGTGTTAAACCTAACAGACATACACAAGTGGTGAATTCTTGGAATGTATTGCCACAGGAAATAGTGGAGGCAGGGTCAATTAATGCATTCAAGAATAGATTGGATGCACATCGGTATTTTTATATCAAGTGAATGTAAAAGAAACTAGTATACATACTCTTCAGAGTTTTCTATAAAAACGTTAAGTTCAAGTTCACAAAATATTCTATGAAATGTCTCCATTGTCGCCCAAACTAGCCCTTTCCTGGTCCTTACATTATTTCATTTTCAATTTATGACTAATCCATAGGAAAACCACTCGAAAAAGGACACAATAGGTCACGATCCTTGTAGAAAGCACATTTGCTTAATTTTACCCGAGGCTAAAAGTCAAAACAAGTGTGACAGTAGTCAACAGTCAATCATGGAGTGACATCTTTTCTTCAAGTGAGTTATTTTAAAATCAGACAATTTTCTGAACGCAAATTATATTATGAGAAAAATCATTTAAACTTAAGTCACAAATTGTGCAGCCTTTATTTTCATTGACTTGATAAAGCATCCTTACATTTTTTTAATCCACTTCTACCATGGTCTACAGATGGATTTGTTTAATAGTTCTTGTTGCTTATGGTTTCTATATGGTTCCATATCCATATTATTTGTAGGTTACAGTGTAACAATTATGTATTCTCGTTTCTGGTACTGTAACACTTGGGCGCGTAAACAAATTCATGATTATATTAGATTAAGTGGCACAGATACTGGTCAGTATATATCTTTACACTAACTATCAGATATTAACATATAAGATTCTAACATCGCCAATAATCATATCAGATACCAACATTGCAGACAATCCTACCAGATTACTAATATTGATATCAGGTGCTAATACTTATAATCATATCAGATGCGAATGTTAATAATGCAATTATATCAGGTCTTAACATTATTAACAGCTCTACAAGAATATAATATGACCAACAATTCTACAAGACTCCAACATGATTAACAGCCCTAACAGACTCTAACACTATGAGCAGACTAACATCATTAACAACCTTACCAGACTCTAACATGATTAGCAACCCTACCAGACTATAACCTTACTAAAAAAATATATTCCCGAACATACGTCATCCATCAGCTGTCGGGATTTCCCACATCGTATAAATAACTCTAACATTACTAACAACTACACCAGACTCTAATAAAACTATTATCCTCCATTACAATGCCCACTCCAGCTGTCTACTACGGTTAGGGAAGGCAGTGAGAATGAAACCAGATACCCCATACGAGCTACAGCTTAATACGATTAACCTCTGACACTTCATCCCCAACTGCAGTGTCTGTTATGGAAATTATTATGAAATGCTATCACTTAACACTTTCATAAATAGTCTGAACGTGCATACTGCCATTACTAAACTGAACTACCACGGTTGAAGACCACCTGGGAGATAAATAGGGTGAGGAATACAGGCCGCCTGCATATGCAGTCGCCCCGTACTGTGCAATACCTTTTTTTTCATTTTTACCTCGGATACACCCTAAAAAACATATGCTACACCGAGGTTGTGAACGCACGCCCTAGTGGTCAAACGACCGACATCCAATTCACTCGGCCAGCCGATGCTCCCAACAAATATATGGCACTGACCGTTACACCGCGATGAGATCATAATAGTCACAGCAGTATTCGTCCACATAGAATAGTTGACAATAATGTGTCCTTCCTGGCCGTAGCCATCACCATCCTATAACTTGTTTAGGTAGGCGGGCTCGACATTTGACGCACATAACTCTAGGCACGACCTGATTGCCTAAAACTTGACTACAACCCACGTAAAGAAACACTAGGTCTCGCATTTCAAATTTAAATATAGAAATAGTGTGTATGACTACGTGTAGACCCCACACCCGTAGACTCCACACTTAAAACAAACACCGACATTACAATTCAACACAACATATATATACACTAGCATTTAGATAGATAGATAGATAGATAGATAGATAGATAGATAGATAGATAGATAGATAGATAGATAGATAGATAGATAGATAGATAGATAGATAGACACGACACACTATAGAGAAGTGCAACAGGGAGCGGCCCCTTGATCTTTTTCAACCCGTCGAGAAATACTTTGGCTCTATATGTGTTCTTGACACAGTTGAAGTGATGGTGGTAGTGTGTATATATATATATATACTATCTCTCTCTCTCTCTATATATATATATATATATATATATATATATATATATATATATATATATAGAGAGAGAGAGAGAGAGAGAGAGATAAATTATTGGTCGAAATCAGTCTCACTCTTCACAAAATCGCCACAATTCTGACATACGATGATTGTCCTTAGTGAATGATAAGGTCATTTATGAAGACAAGGCAAAACAGAGATGGGCAGGTTACACGGTGTAACGAAACGATGCTCGATGGAACACGACGATGACAGAAATATCCCCGAGGCAAAAAGAGGATGGGGGAAGACCTCCAATGCGTTGGTCAGGCTCTTTTGCTGTCCACAACGGCATATGAGACGCCTCTGATAGAATGCTTATCACCCACTGGACTACGTGGCGTAAGACAAAAACTCGCAGCTAGATATAAAGATCAAGATACATACTCCTCTAGTGGCACCCGGGTCGAAAAGACCACTACTGTAACCATTCAAGACTGTCTTGACAGGCGACTAAAGGGGATTGTGCATGGGGCTAGCAGCCTCGTCATGTAAAGATAATGTTACCTTGTTCTTCTATGATCAACAAATGCTATGCTTCTAGCCCCGTGAGGTTTACGAAGTAGACTTCGATTCACGTCTTCGTCGCTTGGAATACACTCCTGGAGTCGGTTAGAATGATCGCTTTTTCTTGTAGTTGTATTTTGGCTGAAAGTTACATGGGTTGCTGCTTGTACAGCTGGCTAATATTAGCAATCACCGCCGTAGGTGCTCAGATAACGCCTTCATTTAACGAGGACAGCTGTAGCGGCACGTTGTTCATTTCGAGCGAAAAGACGAATCAATAGACATAAGTATTGGGGGGGGGGGGGGGTGTGTGGTGAGAATGTTGAATTAAACCGGAGCGAGAATATCAGGAATATGGTTCTTAGTCGACCTGTACTTCTATAGGGGCGGGTGCTCCTGTGCAGGTACCAGCTCTGGTCAGTGCTAAATGTAGCCGGGAGGATTTTCTAACTAGCGGGCTAGGATCGAGCGGCTTATTACTCCTCTGCGTTAGGACAAGCGCCGCGGAGGGTGGTTAACCGGTGTGCGAGTCCATCTTAATAGACTTAAATACTAGAGAAAAGTAGACCCGCAGCCTGTTAGACTACATCTATACTGCTCTGAACATACCACCTAACCATGACCGTTGTTATGACATATCACATAGGTGCCTCTTATGGCATGTTCTCTGTGGGATATTTGTGTTATTCTTGTCCTTGACATACACAAAGACCCCGACAGACTGCTCGAGACAGAAATGAAATAAGGCGAGGAGGAAACAGATTATCAGATTGTATCACTTGAAATTTAATCTTACTAGCAGACCAAATGGAATTTGGGGGGGGGGGGGGGAGAGGAAAGAGAGAGAGAGAGAGGGAGAAACCAACCAGATTTGAAATAAAAAATATACGTTTACACGAAACATTAAAATCACAAATACATTATCGGTTGTAATCAAAAAAGAAACAGCGATAACACTGAAATATTGATATATATATATATATATCTTCGTACAAATAGTACGGAGGTGGAGATAGTAATGCGGGCATGCCTATCCATTCAAATTACAAAATACATTGAGGTAATAGATAATAGTTGTTCTTTCGGCAAAAATATTACAAATAAAGGATATTGCATGGCAACAGAAACACTTTTCTTCTTTCTCACATGACGAATATTCTAAACAAGGAAGGCATTTATAAATGAGAATTCCATTTACACAATCAAATCCCTACCAGAATTAGAACGAAGGTCATTCTTACCAATTCAGGCGAAAACATACAATGCGGCACTTGAAAGAGCTGGTGTCGAACTAAGAAAAAAAAGCTAAATTCTTAGAAATCCCAGACAAATCTGTCTGTCCCAAACACCTCTTTAAATGATAATCACAGGGTTTGCAAGCTTCGCTGAACACAGCCAATAACACGTATCAACAGATCAATAAACGAATTTTTAAAAATTGATAGGTATGAATTAAAGATTACGTCTTCGGTTCTGTTGTGTGACACTGATCTGTGCCCACAAATGCACTCCGGGCATACACGTAGGTGATTAGTCTCTCATTAAATGGCGAAGGATAATGATGGTTCATGCAGCTCGTTGGTTGTACACACTTCTGATCCATTCTCTCTTGCGCGCTAGTTCGCTCGAACCTCATTTGATTTCAAAACTTTGTAGTCTGTAAATTGCTGTTTCATTTTTGCGGTACCATAATTTAAGAGGCTGCCATTAATAGATTTCGAAATGTCACGCCTATCCATATCTAGTGAACTTGGTGGTTATGAAGGCAGGACGTCCGCTCTTTTATTGCCCTGTACCCCAGCATGACCAGGACAGTAAATCCAAACCAGCAGGTTTGAATCTTCTACAACTGCCATTCCCTCGTTCCGTAGTCACCCTTTCTGTACCCTCTGAAGTAAAGATTGGGAATAACACGATGACGGTCCCTGTTAAATGTCTCAGATAGCCATCTCAGAGAAGCAGTCACTGTTTTCATCTCCATTCTCGTACTGGCGGATGATGGTATGTATGCCCAGTTATGTCCAGTAATGATCTGACGTATGTCCAGTAATGACTTGACCTCTCATTCTAGCAGAGAAGTCCCAATCAGATATATCATTGTTTGCACCGATCCGTGGCATAATTATACTGAACATTATCATGTATCACCTAGTTAACCTCCAGTTAGTCTCTCCCACTGCACCACTCTCTGCATTCCCTGCCTACTGTTATGATGACTCTGTTATGGCAATCTGTCATTCTATCACCAGTGTGGACTCAATCTTCTCCTTTAACTACCGTGTCAACTGTGGTCACCTGTCCAATTGTTCACTCTGCTCGTGTCATTAATGACGTTCCTCTCTTGATCTCTTAAATGTGAGGTTTATTGTGCAGCGAGTGCAACCTTTTTTGTGCTAACCTGCGTACAGGCTTTGGTCTGTGCCAATTTATTTATATATGTATGTCACGAACACAATTCACAGCATGTACCACACCTTTATGATCGAGGTATCTCTAGTTCATCCCAGAACCAATCGCATTCCTTCATTGTGGATACGTTCTAACCGTTCTTGATAGTGTTAGAATGCGCAGTCCGTAATCAATGACTGGCATTACCAACTGACGATACAGGATGAAAAGTATTCATTGTTCCAAGTGTGCCGTTGGCATAGTCTAGAGTACCCCCAGACCTGGCTTGCATCTATATATTGTCTGATCGATGTGCTACGTATATGAGAGGTTACCATCAACATTTGCTCGACGTATTTCAACCTGTCACATCTGTTAATGGTGCACCCATCAAAGGTAACACATGGGAGGTCAGCTTTCACTATAGAGCTTGTCAAGGACTACCGCTGGAATCCGCACACCACTGTGAGATTGCAAGCAACGGCGCATGGAAGCGACACGTAACAGATATCCCTGCACTTCCAGCAGATCCATCTATTTTTTGTGTTAACGTGAAAACAAGCTCTTCACTAAATTATATATAGGGAATTGTTTAAAGAGCTTTCCGTCCAACCTAGAAGGCTCAGAAGGTTGTTGGCCTGCTAGTCACCTGGCACGACATGCTCTCGATGTGGCAGTGGTTCCTATGCTAGTCTATCTCACACACAGAGTACTCCAAGTAACCACTATGAGTGCCTCCAAGATGAAGCCACGAGCTCCAGCGGACCAGGACAACAGTTACACGTAACACGCCAAAGGTTCGAAGCCCATATCGATACTAACCATTTATACAACATAACATAATACTGGAGATTCAAAGCTACGCTGGTGATCTAGCTTGATGGATAATCGAAAAAAACTTCAAAGCGAAAACTGCAGGATGGAGGAAGCCCTACACATATTAGATCAGTGAACTCGGAAATGTTTCTTGGACATCAGTGAGCAGAAAACAACATACACCATTTTTACACTTTCAAAAACGGCAAACAAAATAACACGGGAACTAAACGGATACGAACTACAAGAAGGAAAGAACACTGCATATCTAAGAATAACACTGGATAGTAGATAAACATGGACAAATTCAACTGGAAAGTAAAATTAGCATGAACCACATGGGGTACAGACTCAACAGATACTGAAATTGATGTACACGGAGACTTTTAAATCAGGTTTAGAATAGGAATGGCAGCCTGGGTTATAGCTACTTTTTAAAAAAATGGGAAAATGTAAAACCAGGCAGAAATGATTATTACAGAAGCTGTTAAATCAACACCAATAAAATAAATCAAGAAAATATCAAAGCTACGACCCACGGCTAGCAGAAAAGAATACAGTGTATTAAAATGGCAGAAAATACAAGAGGTTCCCACGTCAACCCCGAATAAAAGATTGGAAAGATATGGTCAAGGTAGACTCCAGATAACTTGTATTGCACAAAGAAAAATAACTGGTCTCCTACATGCTAGATACAGACAGAGCCCCCAATGACAAGCAGCACATTTCCACCATGTAAGAAAACACGATTTCAATAACTGATAAAGATACCAGATGTGACATAAAAATGCTAACAGATAAAGAAAGAAAATATATAACCTTAAATTATATTCAGAAGACATACCCAGTTACAGAATGTACCCGCATATACGTAGATGGATCATCAACAAGAGTTATGACAAATGGAGGGTCTGAGAGATTTACACAAAATTAAATAATGGGACAGAAAATCCATATCTCAGATGCCACTGGAAAATTGCCAAACGTCTTCACAGTTGAGGCGGAGGCACTAAGAATAGACGCAATAGCTATCGTGCAAAACAAGTACCATGTCATAGATAAGATCTGGTTTCCTTACATATTTCCTATCAGTCATAATAAGAGTTTAACTTACAAAATTCAAATCAGTCATAAAAAAAGCTTTCCTTACAGATTTAATGTCATAAGAGTTTTCCTTACAGAATCCATATCAATCTTATTAGAGTTGGCCTTACAGGTTTCCTAATAGTTTCAATATCAATCTTATTAGAGTTGGCCTTACAGGTTTCCTAATAGTTTCAATATCAATCTTATTAGAGTTGGCCTTACAGGTTTCCTAATAGTTTCAATATCAATCTTATTAGAGTTGGCCTTACAGGTTTCCTAATAGTTTCAATATCAATCTTATTAGAGTTGGCCTTACAGGTTTCCTAATAGTTTCAATATCAATCTTATTAGAGTTGGCCTTACAGGTTTCCTAATAGTTTCAATATCCATCATCATCGCATAGCCTGTGTTTTCATAACAGCCGCTCTATAGGACTATATTTTTGGCAAGTTTTAATGCCCCGTTTTCTTCAGAACAACTTTGATGTCGACTGTCCATCTTCTCATCGGTCTGCATCTGCCCAGTATACCTTCTAGTATAGTGTATTTCTCCTTCTAAGCCACTGTGGCGTTGATGTACCCAAATTATTTCAGTTTCCCAGACGTAGCGCTGTTTAAGAGCTAATTTATATTCTATACCTAGCTCCTTAAGGACGTCATTGTTTTTATTTTGTTATATCCATGTTAACCTGCAGTAATTAAGCCCGAATTATTCCATTTTCTTCTTTAGTGCTGGCCTATGTTTCACATCTGTATGTTTCCACAGGGAAGATGTATGTCATTATGATTTTGCATTTGTTGCCTTGTTTATTAGTGTTCTGTCATACGGTCTTCACTCACTTAACCTCTGCATTGTCCCGCCATTTGCCTTCTGACTTCTTTCTGGCAGTGTACGCTGTTGTTTATTATGGGATCGAGGTATTCAAAACATGTGACGTTTTGTATATTTTTTTCTAGCGTAAGCTTGGATCTATTTTTTTTTAAATATGTTTTGTTGTGTTTGCAGTCATCATCTTGGTGTTATTGATGTGTTTGCAGTCATCATCTTGGTGTTATTGATGTGTTTGCAGTCATCATCTTGGTGTTATTGATGTGTTTGCAGTCATCATCTTGGTGTTATTGATGTGTTTGCAGTCATCATCTTGGTGTTATTGATGTGTTTGCAGTCATCATCTTGGTGTTATTGAGTGTTTGCAGTCATCATCTTGGTGTTATTGATGTGCAGGCTGGGATTTTATTTTTGGCTGTGCCGGTGATCACACAGGACCGTCTGTTCTAGTCCCTTCGAGCTCCTTAAGAGAACAGCTGTATCATCTACATAGTTGAGTTCTGGTATCGATCCCCAGAAGCCACAAAAACAACGAATTATACTGGCTCTCAGGAATACTAATGATCACTTGGAACAATTTCAAGAGAGGGAAAATTCAGTGCATTATGTACATTGTAAGATACATTGACCTTTACCTATAGAACCGACTCATTGCACATGGTCGCCCTCATACGTGCTCAGCCCTTTTCATTGCTGGAAGTGCCGACGACAAAGCACGAACTCTGTAGTTTTCGTTTGTCCCTCGACTAAGACAGGTACCCCTTTACAGCTGAGTGGATAGGGAGAAACGGTAATTCCATGAAAGTGACCACAACATGTCCGGTCTGAGCACGACGAGATTTGAACCCGGTACGTTGGGATTGTAAGCAAAGCCCCAAACACTTGGCTACATGTTTCCAATACGGACATGGAAATGACGAAGCAGCTAGATTGCCCAAAGAGGGAAGAAGCAAAACTGTAAGTGAAAAAAGGGGTTTCTTTGGAAGAAATCATGACAACGATAACAATTTAACTTCAAAGACAAAAGGGACACAGAGAACACACAGAAGCATACTATCCCTTGCCAAGAAGTGATCAGGTTACAAAGTTCAGACTACGAACGGTCCTATCGTAGACCGAAAAATCAAGTGCTCAACAGGTACAACAATTGGTGACATAGACACGTGCCCAGTCGCAAAAATCCACAATACTTAACTTAACGTCTTTATACTGGTTTAGAAGACTGCATGGTCTACACATAACCAGTTTCTTTTACATTGACTTGATTTAAAAATAACGATACATCTAATCTATTCTTGAAGGCATTAATTGAGTATGTCTCCACTATTTCCTGTGGCAATGCATTCCAAGCAATACGCGGTGGGACACGTTCTCCAGATCTGCTTACACCACGAGAAGAGTGCAGAGATACCACCCTACCGCCAAATTGAGAAATAACATCTTTGACGATGGACAAGCCTGAGACGGACTGTGTTCAATAGGAAAATATATGCGATTATTTGAAAGCGAACTGCCAGTGGTTGAAGAAAACATGTAGAGATTGCAGTAAAACTAATAACGCATGTGAGCTGGGAACCGGGGGGGGGGGGGGGGGGGCGCCGGTGTATGAGATAAATTGTTCAGGATTATATATGAGCTTAAATAAAGCGGTGCTCCTTGCCTGTCACGGTTACACTAGCCGCTAGGGAGAAGGCACAATTAATTATGCAGAGGAATGCTCTACGTACAGGAATCGTTGTTTGCTGTCTACATACTGAAACATGTACTGGGATTACAGTTGTGCTGGTTGAAATGATTGCGAGATATCTAGTTGGGTTACCTCTGCCGTTTGCAGTAGGTTGCTTTCAAATGGC
This sequence comes from Ariolimax columbianus, assembly GCA_036924085.1. Lineage (NCBI taxonomy): Eukaryota > Metazoa > Mollusca > Gastropoda > Stylommatophora > Arionidae > Ariolimax > Ariolimax columbianus. The sequence goes on along the minus strand of JAVGWX010000004.1, from coordinate 40,574,884 downwards.
GTGTCGCTGGGGAACAACGCGATGTGTAGTGAAATTGTGATTACTTGTCTGTCGTGGCAATGGGACCTGAGATCAATCTTAAGTCTCGGCACATTCCAGTCTACCCAGATGTAAACGGGTACCCGAATTACAATTATGGAAAAACAAAAGTCCACGAGGAATGGAACTAGTACAATCGTCTCTAGCACTTGATCCACAACGGCAGAGGATGCCATGGGATCCCTTTTGCCTTAAAAAAAAAAAAATGCAAGATCAACTGCCACTTCCACATCGAAAGCTGGATGTAGCGGGCCTCCAAATATTTTTGCTTCTGACTTTGGTGGTACACTTCAAGATGCTATTGTTGAATCTAGCTCATCCTGCTTCTCTCTTCCATTTATAACCGATGGTGCGGAAGACGCATTGAACGACTGACAGTAGTCAGTGACTCATAGCTGACTTTGCGTCATGGTAGGCGAACCAGAGCTATCCAAGAATCTATTCCGCCCCCGAGTGTCGGCCCTTGAAACAGGCGGCATCAGTGCAGCCTGGCTGGGAGAATAAGAATCAAAAAGGGAAGGTAACTCGGTCACAACAATTGTGACGTCTGAAAATAGGTGTTAGGATGAAACGCGCAGATATTGAAGTCTCACTGTAAACTACGACACAAAGTAAGGAAACGGTCGTTTTTTTCAGAACGAAAGAAGAAGTTCACTGCTATTCTCTGTCGATGTTAGGATTCAGGATTTCTCTCCAAAGTGGTTTTCAGTGTAGTGTCATATCTATTTATTCGTCACAATTATGGTATTTGGTTCGTATATCTTTCGGTATTTTTCTTTTCATTCCTAACATTTCCATGTCTTCTTCATTTGTTTGATATAGTGTCCATAAAATGAGATCTGTTCTTATGTATATCACATTTCATCAGCCCTTTTTCTTGACCAAGAGGACACGGGTCTTAAACCTTTGCAAGGTATAGTTTTTCTTCCGTAGAGGTAAAATAAACATTAATCCTGTATACTCCCAGCATCTGCAAGTCGCCTTTATTCCTCAACCATGTAAATATATCTACCCACCCTCAGTGGAAAATAGAAATAGGAATAAATGCCATTAAGGAAATCTGTTTTTTGTTGAATTTTTTGTTCCAAATCTAAATCCATTGTCCATATTTTTGTACTACACAAAAATTGTATTATTAAGTAACACTTGACAATAACGTGTGCATGTGTTTGGATTTGATTTCTTGTCCACTATTAAAAACGTCTTCTCACCTGTCACATTTTCTGGACATATGATGCAGACGACAGTATATCATATTTTCCCATGTTTAATGTTGCTTGTTCATTTGGGAGAAACGAGGAGGTCGATAGTGTAGACAATAAGGAAGTGAGATTGATACAAAAAGAATTAGTCAAAAATCACAACAAAAGGGCAATGAAGTTGGAGGAAGAATATCCCAAGCATCTGCAGTGGACCTGTCCAGAACAAACTAGGTTATTCTTGCTCTTCTTCAGCGTTCGTACTGCCAAGTCGTTTATGACATTCTGTCATGATTTACTTGTGATAACTTGACCCTTTGGCCTGAAACATCTGATCTCAGGACTGAACTTGACTTCTTTCTTCAATCCTTAATCTCCCAGCCAGGCTTCATGGTTGCAGTCTGTTTCAAGGGCCGCTACTTGGAGGTGCAACAGGGTCTTGGTCAGTTATGGATGTAAGCAGCCAGCTATGAGTCACTGGCTCACTGATGTTAGTTCATTCACTGCTGCATTTTTGGCCCCAGACCAGGTTATCACACGCATCTCCGAATTGAACACAACAGATTTAGACATAACCTGTACACCAAATTTAAGACACGTTTCACCATCCTATGTTACTGCAGCCTGGTTTACATGATGGCCGCTGCACATGTACTTCAGCACACAGATCTGAGGAGAAGGATGTGTCCACACACATACCCCTTGAGGTCAAACTATACAGCGGTACTCACACCTTGAAAAAGACAGCAGACTTTATTGGAGAAAGCGGAGCCCTAGTCTAAATGAGCAATGATTGCATAAGAAGAAGGGGGGAGATGAGGGTTGTCAGCGAGAGTGTACCGGGAGTGTGTACAACCAGCATGCTACATGAACCATCTGTATCCATTTCTACTCAAATCTGCTGAGATAGTCTGGGCACAAATGATTCCGTTCCAGTGTCATTATTTCCATTCTCCTTAATAAAATGTTATTAATGTACATCCACTTTTCATTTTTTACATGCTGAGCAATAGACTGACTTAAGCTTTAGAATGAGGATTAACATGTGTTCTAAACAAAACAGTTTTTACATGTTTTAAACAGAAATTACAAAATATATTCTAAACAGAACAGTTTGAACATGTTTTAAACAAACAGAAGTTACATCATGTGTTCTAAACAGAACAGTTTTCACATGTTTTAAACAAACAGAAGTTACAACTCGTATTTTAAACAGAACCTGTTTTTATGTTTTAAACAAACAGAAGTTTCAACATGTGTTACGAAAATAATGAGAAGTGATTAGCAGAACAGTCATGGCAGCAGTCATTTGACCAAACCAACATGGGTTCAAAATCTCATTAAGGATTAGCTTCATTTTCATGAGTAAAATAAAAACCTAACCTGCATACTGCATGGCAACTGCTGTAACAAATGACAACAGATATAACAAACATTTTACAAATAACACCAGTATGAACATGCATTTTCAACACACAATTGTAGACATAACTACAATTTTAAGATTATTTGTTGCATCAAAATAGCTATAAAATATGTTAGTAAACATAACTTCGGAATTTTATTTGATTTGTGTTTCCTAAAACTTTGTTTTAAATACACAAAATACCTTTCCTATATTTTTTATTCAACTCCCTGCATCTTACCCGTTGCCCTAGGTGATCTCTGACACTGTCCAGGTATGGGATGTAATGTATACATCTCTCTCAGTAGAATATGCATGACAATAAAACTATAAAGAAAAACAGCTTGTTCACCACGAATATAGATATTCAGATTGTATGTAGACTACCTCAACATATATAGTTTATCTGAATCTAGCCGGATCTTCATGTGTGTGCAGATAAAATAATAATTGGCAGAACAAGCAGATCCATACAAGACTCTGAAGGACTAAAGTTTCTAGTCTGCTTCAAATACAGCTAGTGCTAGTTTCATTTGTGTGCATCTACAGTAGAAATAGCCATGATAAGTAGACACCGAACCTTGTTACGGGACATCACGAAAGCAGCAATACCACAAAAACATCACTGGACTGGACATGTAGTACGCATTCCTGGCAACAGATGGATACGTAGAACAACCTTATGGTAACCCTATGCCTGTTATGTGGGGTGCCCACCTATGCATTGGCAGGATGGACTAACCAAAGACCTAGGTTTGCATTGGTACAGCAATAAAACAGATCGGGACATATATAGAGGCAGATCGGGACTTCCTCAGATACAGCACATCTGAAAGAGATTAGATAGATGAAAATATCATCCAAGAATTGGCAGAACTTAAGAAAACAGCTTTAAGTTCAAAGGTGAACGAGGCGGATAAATTATGTTTTGACTGTCATTCCATTCCACATATGTTAGTTAAATGTGTTTTCAGGCTAGCATAGTTTATTTAGCTAGTAATGCATGGCAACATACACAGATTTCCTTTCAAACACATTTAAAACAAGCTGTTGACTCTAATGTGTGTATCCTTCGTGGAGTGTTGATTTCTGCAACGTTATTTCAAACCCAGAAGCTTAACTCACATTCATAAACTATTGGCATGTTTGAATGACAGGATGTACAATACCCTCTACTATCTACTCTATAGAGGGGGAGGGGACTGCATATTTTAAACCACATTACTGATCGCCTCTTACAACTTGCTTTCAGTGCGTTTGGATCTTATTCCAGTCTGTCCCACAAAAAGCGATCCCGTAAGCGAATGAGACACACAGATATGAGTGTGACTGGGATAACACTGAATACCAATGTAAATGATTAGCAATAAATGTTGAGATCGCAGTAAAATATACTTATGTACAACTACCCTAAACATGTTATAGCTTACACAGGCAGCAATATTGGCACTAACAGATAGGTAACGTCCACAACAATGGTTCACAAACTAGATTTGTTAGTGCAGCATATCAATCCAATTATAGTTGTTATGGTTTGTTACATATTGAAGCCTCTCGAACATTCCACTCATAAAACATCAGAAATTATTTCAGTAGTTCATTTAGGATATTCATTTTCCTTTATCAAGGGGAAGTAACATGTTTGGGAAGCAGCCTCCTTTATTTACTTGAAAAGTGTTTTTCAATGCTTTGTTGCTCCTTGCCAATACTTTTGCATCGTCGAAATAACCCTGCACATGATGAATTTATTTTTATTGCGTTCGCCTTATTTTTCTAATATACGAGGCGGTGTGCGTTGCACTGTGGTGTTTTTTATTTTGCGCCTGTCAGCCCAGTGCATCTGACTTCAGCATGCATTTTATGTAAGGGTCTGCTTCCTCTTCAAATTTTAGTTGTGATATTACTGAAGACATTTCTGAACAAGTGATTTTACTGAAGCCATTTCTGAACAAGTGATATTACTGAAGCCATTTCTGAACAAGTGATATTACTGAAGACATTTCTGAACAAGTGATATTACTGAAGCCATTTCTGAACAAGTGATATTACTGAAGACATTTCTGAACAAGTGATATTACTGAAGACATTTCTGAACAACTCACGCACAAGATCAGCAGTGTCAATATTTTACAATTTTTACAGTTCTGAAGAAAGACTCAGAAAAACCAGCCAACAATGTCTAGATGAGGAGAATTTAAAGTTTTTCAAAATACAACGACCTCAAGAACAAAAGGGCATAGCTGCAAAATAACTAAAGAAAGGTCTAGATTAGATATTAGGAAATATTTTTTTGGTCAGAGAGTAGTGAATGCTTGGAATGCATTGCCACAGGAAGTAGTAGAGACAGTGACAATTAATGCACTTAAGAATAGATGGAACGCACATAGCTTTTAGATCAAGGTAGCGTAAATGAAACTGATTGTATACAGACTCTGCAGAGTCTTCTAAACCAGTAGAAAGACATTAAGTTAAGCTAAGTTAATACATATTTCTTTATGGTTTTGCCAGCCATTCAAGCTATCTTGCAGTATCTACAAAATTACATTTGCGATGATATAATGAAAATGACTTGCACAATTATACCATCACTGCAACAGATATTTTCTTGTCTGTTTTATAGTGAATTGTTTGTTGTTTCTGCAGGATTTGATCCACAGATACTACTTGACTTACTAACTAAGTACACAAAATTAAAGGCTGGTTGGAAATATTAGCAGCTGTTTCATCAGTGCCAATCACAAGACATCAACAGTACTAGAATGTTCAGTGATTAGTTCGCAGAATGAAATGGTTTTAGGATATTTGCCCCATTTTTGCAACAATGTAACATCATATGTTTTTTATTAATTATATTATAGTAAATGGCAGATGCATTGAACACAACTTTTTATGACAAACAGTCTCTCAGTATTCGTAACCGTATTTTGTTGAATAGTTCAGTTCTCCATTCGTATTTCGTCGAATAGTAAAAAAAAACCCATTCTGTGCATCTCTAATATAAATATTACATAAAAGTGCTCTACACAGGGAAACATAATAAATGCATCTAAATAATAGGCAGCTGCGATTAGAAGAAAATAATTGTAATCATGTATGGCAGCCTGCTTGCAACTAATAGCACAAAAAATTGAAACTAAATGTCCAGTGAATAACAATTAGGTAGGATACATACTATAAGGCTAGACAGCAGGTGGGTGTTACATCTTGCATGGAATACATGGAAAACAAAGAATAAAATGGTTCGGACACCTGACAAGAATACAACCAATGTTACCAGACATCAGCATTGCAGAGCAAGAGGGAGACAAAGAAAAAAGATGGATAGTAGTTGTCAGTGAGACATTAAAGACAATTTGAATGACAGCAACATAGAAAACAAATCTGGCAAACGATAAAAAACTACACCTCCCCAAGACGTCTAACGACACAAATGGATAGTAGATGATGACGACATACTATAATCTGATCTGTTCTTGGTACACAGTAAAAATATATTTACGATCATAGAGTATACACCAGGAAAAGATTGTCGTATTGATATGATGCATATATCTTAACATTGTGACAAACAATGATGTGTTGGACTGTGCAAAGATTACCAGTTTAGTTACAATCCTCCACCAGTGCCACTAGCGATGGCTTGGTCATGTGTGCAGAAAAAGATATCCTATAAAGAGAGTTGACCACGAGCAACCGTAACAAAGGTAGACACCTCCTCCGCTACAAAGATGTTTGCAAGGTGACCTGAAAGCGTTGGATATGAACACCTATAACTGGGAGGAACTTGTCAAGACAGACCTGGCTGAAGGCAGACTTGCAAACAAGGGGAGCTAAGATGTGTCAAGATGCAGACTCCAAACGTGAGCTGCAAAGCAATTGCAACAACTGACTAAGGTCCCTCTCTAGTGTGAAGTCCATTGTCTTTCGAAACTGACAGGATGCCAATCATCAACAGCAAAAAGATACGGAAAAAGCTGCAGGAGATGAACAAGATGGTAATAATGTTGAAAGAAAATTTAAAAAGATATGTGAGTTCAGGACTTTCTTCTTCTTCTTCCTCGTTCATCTTCAGACTCAACTGCAATGACTCTAATGAAGGCAGCAGTCGACTCAAGGCTCTGTACGCTTCCGTTCAGCTTCTCGTGGAAGGACATTGGCTGTTGCCAAATGCTACTTCCTTTGTCGGTATACAGTGGACAGGACTGCAAAATATGTTCTGCCTTCATGGGGGTTGTGCCGCAGGCACAAAGATCTGTAGTGCCAATCTTGAACTTGTACAGATGGCATCTAAGTCTGTTGTGACCTGTGCGTAGCCTGAGAATTATCACCTGTAGAGTTGATGGTAGGCATCGTTTTCTATGTGACCAGGGTGGTCTTCTTTCCATTTTGCACTGTACATTGCCCTGATGAATGCTTTTGTCTATTTAAATGTGATTTATGTATCACTCTGCTGCAGCATTCCTCCCTCTTTGGCGAGTCTGTCTGCCTCCTTGTTGCCTGGAATGTTGCAGTGGGCTGGTATCCACTGGACAGTGCTTTTTTTTAAGCACTGGGACAGGCGTTCGAGCGTGTCCGCCAGAGCACCGAGTTCATGTTTGTGCTGATTCTTGAGCGCCATTAACACTGCGAGGGCGTCTGTGAAAATGACCACTTGCTTTTCTGGCTGCTCCTTATGGTCAATAAGGGTTTCAGCTGCTTGTCTCAGGGCACTGGCTTTGACAATGAAGTTGCTGCAGCATCGCCCAGTGGCAAATGCTGCAGAGTGTACTTTGCTTTTTAGTTTTATAGTGATGCCTCCTCCCCCGTTTCCAAAGGCATCTTTGGCTGAGCCATCCGTATAGGCGTGCATCCAGGCTATTGGTGGAAATTTTTGGTTGATGTAATTTGTAACTATGTGTTTTATCTGTTTGTGTCTTTTTGTCTTCGATGTTGGGGATATTGCATATAAGATCAGGGAAGTGTCTTCCTTTCCAGAGGCAGCGGATGGAGCATGCTGGTATTGGTTTAATTTTTTTGTTTAAGAGTGCAGCATTGTTTTTAATCTTTTCTTTTGCCGGGACTGTAAAACTTTTCCTTTTTAGCCTGCTGCGTCCCAACCCATTTTATATGTGACATGAGTCACACATTCACACTCACTCACATCACAGTTCAGGACCAAAACCTAACTAATAGTATTGGGGGGGAGGGTGGCCTAGGGGTTGTGGGCTTGGTTTACAATTCCAATGTACCAAGTTCAAATCTTATGGACAATTTTCCAATTTCAAAACAATGTAAGTTATATTAAATAACATATACAGACATATACTGTATTGGATAGAACACTCAGTCATAGTAAGTGAAGAGTGGAGAGAGTGAAAAATGTAGCCAGTAAGTCAGAGGAGCTATAGTTTCAGTAGCAGAGCTAAAGAAAAACAATAACTTATAGGAATCAGTGATAAATGACTAAATGGGCAATGAATCATTACTCATTACTACGTGGCTGTGGCAAGATGTATTTATTGCTGGATACACAAAGGCATGAATGGATAGAGCTAACAGATACCTTTTCCAGACACTCGGTGTTAAATGGCTTTGAGCAATTGTTTATCATGTCCTTTCGTGTTTCTGATGCATGTGTGGCGATTCAAAGCATGTGGCATGCAACTTTGAAGATCTGCAGCCATATCCAATTCTGTTATGATTGCTTGCAAAATTGAATTTATCAACAGTACCGTCAATAATGTACCTCAAATGCAAAGCCACGTCACAACTTCTAACTGAATGGCATAGAAACATGAACAATGAACAAACTTAAAGAGTTGGAGAAGAGGATTGATCATGATGCTATTTAAATGTGGATATGAGGACTAGAAAAGAAAAGAAAGAAAATCAGGAAGTCTTGGCGAATTTTGGGGTGGAAAATTAAAATAGAATTAAAGAACAAAATCTAATTCAGAATGTTTATATATTTTGGTCAAATCAAAAGACTGCTGAAACAATACATTGCAAGAAAAGGTTGAGAGAAAATGCACCTATGCCCGCCTATGCACTATCATGTATTCTGGTAAACATAGCTAGTATAATATAAGATAACAATTAACATCAACTGATGGACAAGGAAAAGCCTCTGAGACTCAACTGCATCATCTCAAGAGACAGAACGTTGGAGATCCATTGCTGCCGACCTTCGATGTGGAGATGGCACTTAAACTGAACTGACCAGTGCGGCCATAACTAACACTTCTTAGTTCTTCTTTAACTTCTTACTAAGATAAGATTCTTAGCAGCCAGTGATTCCCAAATAACAACCAAAGTCCAAAGTGAAGACAAAGGATAAAAGAGTACGACTGTACGACAAACTAAGTACTACTAACAGTGTACTACTGAGTGTAGTCTAGTGCACTAAAGAAAACAGCATTGTGAGAAAAACTTGAAAATAATTATTTATAGACTAAATAAATACGGTGGGTGTTCAGTTCTGATTAATCATTAAATAATAAATATTAAATGTCAACGGCGACAGTCACAAAACAATATAATAATATTAATAATAATATGATCTTTAATTATTTTACACTTTGTATAAAAGGACGCAAAAACCAGAAAATGAGAAAAGATGAGTCATTATTACATTATACAATACAGCGGAATATTCAATATAGGACCAGAATTTGAGATTGTGAATTTCAATAATTTGTTATTTGTATTTGTCGTGTCTCACTATTCGTGTGCTGCTGTGCAGTAAGTGTCCGAGAGTGTACGGAAAACCGGGTGTGTGACTCATGAGTCATGTTACTGTCTGCTCTTTACTTTAAGTCATCAAAGCCATCTATTTAATAGCGTATGTTCGGTACAGCTATAGACGATGTGATAAAATATAAAGCTACAGTAAACTGGCCCCTACCTGAAACCGTATTCTGTTTGCTTGTCAGTCTGGAAACACTTAAACCAAAATATGGCGATATTCTCTCAATCAATTGCTCCTACACGAGCATTTCGTAAAATGTGTAATCAAGTTAGCAGGATCATTTTCTCGTTTCTAAGGGACGTAACGCATGTAATTATTTGCTCCAATGGAATGATAAAAAGAATGGAGTCTCGCCACTTTCTAAGCATGTCGTCAAAGATGACTAAAGACAGTTTTGCTTGGGGATGACATCCTCATCGTGTTCTAAATAAACGTTATTTTAATCATCCACTCTCAAAGTGCTGGTACATGCCTCATGTAAAAGGTTTTGATTGCCATTAAAATATGGGCTTGAGCGAAAACGTGAATGAATGGATCACTATTGTTTTATATATTCCAATCAGTAACATAAAGATCAGGTCGAATGTCAGATTTTTCTGCATTATGATGAGATATTGTTTTCTTTTACATAATTGCAGAAATAATTTTCTTAATGCATACACTTGAATATTTTCATTGAAGCTACGAGGAACAGTCATTAAATAACAGCAATTTTATTTTAAAGTGTATGAAAGAGTATGTATATGTACAAAACGCAAAATGTCTCTCTTTAGCAATACTTCATAGAGGGATTGAGTCGATCCAGCAGAATGCTCATGCTCAATATATCGTGCAACAATGTCACACCACTTAACTTAACAACGTGATATACTGGTTTAGAAGACCCATCAGAATCTGTAAACAACCAGTTACATTTGCTCTAAAAGCTATGCGTATCCAATCTATTCGTAAATGCATTAACTCTCCCTGCCTCCACTATTTCATGGGGCAATGCTGTCCAAGCATTCACCACTCTCTAACTAAATACAAATTCCTAATATCCATAGTGGACCTTTTTTTAATTTAATTTGTATCTGGGCCCTCTTGTTCTCGTTGGTGGTTGTATTTTGAAGAAAAAAAACTTGTTATAATCTAATTTAACCTTTTCTGTGATTATCTTATAAACCTGTATTGTCACCTCGAATTCTTCTCTTTTCTAGTCACTGTAGGCCAGTTTTCCTGAGTCTTTCCTCATAACTGTAATTCTGGAATCCCATTATCAGTTTTGTCGCTCTTCTTTGTATCCTTTCCAGCATGTTTATATCGCCTTTATGATAAGGACTTCACACCTGTACACAGTACTCCAATTTAGGTCTAACTAATGCTTTATACAGTTTGACAATCACTTCCTTACTCCTATGTTTAATATTTCTTTTTTATCATACCTAACATTGCATTTGCCTTACTCACTGTTACCTGGATTTGCTAACTCCCTTTACCTGTATGCTCTATTATAACCCCTAGGTCCCATTTCTTATCTATCATTCTAATATTGTTCTCGCCCGTTCTGTAATTATGTTCCATATTGAATCTACCCATGTGGATGACTGTACATTTATCTATATTAAACTCCATTTGCCATCTCACAAACCAGTCTTGAATGTTATCTAATATATCCACTTCTGCTATAGATGAGACACTCCCACATAGTTGTGTGTCGTCCACAAATTTTTGAATCATGGATCCTATATCAATGTCCAGATCGTTATATATGAAGAATAATATTGGTCCCAAAATTGAGCCATGTGGCACTCCACTTTTTTTAATTTACACCACTCAAAGTACGCCTTATTTATGCTCACCCTCTGCCTTCTTCCCGTTGACCAACTTTCAATCCATTCGGCAACTTCGCCACCTATTCCATGTGATTTTAACTTTTGAATAATCTTCGATGAGGTACTCTATCAAAAGCCTTTGCAAAATCTAAATAATTAACATCCACTGGTTCTCCCTTATCTGTCATTTTAGTGACCTCCTCTATAAATTACAATAGAGTTGTTAAGCACGATCTCCCTCTAGTAAACCCATGCTGAGTATTTCTGAGTAGATTAAACCTGTCTAGATGCATTACACTGTTTTCTTTCATTATTGATTCTAACAATTTACAGATTATGCTTGTCAAACTCATCGTGCAAAAACAGTGAGAATGTGTATGTGATCAGAGTATATGAATGAGTAGAAAGAATTCAAAACGGAAGACAAAACGTCATTGAAGATCAACAAGCGTGGCAACTAACACAGTGTAACAGCAGATCGACCAGCTAGTCCGTGGCAACAAGCTAATCACTATTGATTAAATAGCTGTACATTTCAACATGATGACTTCGGTTATAAGAAAGTGTGAAGCACAATGACGAGGGGTGATCTTCTCAGAACTGTAAGCAATCTTAGCGAACACAACACCCATATGAATTTTACTGTACCGTTGTTTGTTATTACTTATAATATCTAGGAAACACACATTCTAAAGACAAATGTTAGAAATGTATCAATAATATTTATCTCATTATTCAAAATAATAATTGTTTTAACAAAAGTAATTATTATAGTGGGTATGATTTACCTTAAAGGAAATTGAGGAAGCACAACCTGTTTCTATGAACTGACTAATCAAGAATAATAAAATTTTTAATCTGATGTTGTATTTATCGACACAATTATGCGTCCATCCCATTTGATAATTGTTGGTATTGCCTCAACTGTTACCATGTCCATACACATGCAGAGCAGCTAGGATGATAGTACATACCATTTTCCCTCTTACAAGATTTTGAATATGTCCCTCCATACAGATGATTTAATATTTCCCTCCATACAGACGATTTAATATTTCCCTCCATACAGATGATTTAATATTTCCCTCCATACAGATGATTTAATATTTCCCTCCATACAGATGATGTAATATTTCCCTACATACAAATTATTAAATATTTCCCTTCTTACAGATGATTCAATATTTCCCTACATACAAATTATTCAATATTTCCCTCCATACAGGTGATTCAGTATTTCCCTCCATACAGATGTTCAATATTTCCCTACATACAGATGATTCAATATTTCCCTCCATTCAGATGTTCAATATTTCCCTACATACAAATTATTCAATATTTCCCTTCTTACATATAATTCAATATTTCCCTACATACAAATGATTCCATATTTCCCTTCATTCAGATTATTCAATATTTCCCTACATACAAATTATTCAATATTTCTCTCCATACAGATGGTTTAATATGTCTGCTGTTTATATTACGGACAGCATATTTTCTATTAGCGTCGAAGTATCTTTGCGGTAGAACTGTCGCGTCTCAGAGTAAAGATACCAAGTTGTATCCCTGTTTGGGATCAAGATGCTGCAGTGGTCAGCGACCCATAGCTGACTGCTAGCGTCAGGACCAGCGAACCATAGCTGCCAAGACCCTTCTACACCTCCACGTGGTGATCCTGGATAACAGGCTGCAGCAGGGCAGACTGGCTAAGGAGAAGGGATCGAAGAGGGAATGCTAACCCGGTACTAAAAAAATGCTTGCTGAAGTCGAATGTGTTGGACCGAAAGGTGCAATTATCGCAGCCAAGCTGTAAACTACGAAACAACGCATTCCGTTCTCTGGACTACATTCTGCTACTTAAGCCCTTTCAGGGTTTGGTAGTGGGAGATTGAGAACGAAGAAGAAGAAGAAGAAGAAGAAGAAGTATCCCTGTTTTCCACACGCTCCAGTCGGCCATGTACATGGGTAGTTGTCTTACTGCTAGGTAAGGCAAGACAACGAGGAAGAGAGCCGACCATTTCACATCATACTAGGTGTGGTCCTGCAACGTTCAAACACTTATCACAACCTTTAAGTACCACTTGAAAAGGATCAGCGAAGAAAGGTTTGTCAGTATGTCTGAACCAATCCAGGACATCATGTTTCACTTTGTCATCTGTGTTGAAATGCTGGCCTACCAGGAATTCTTTTAGGAGTCTAAACAGGTGGAAATGACTTTGAACGAGGTCTGGACTGACAGGTGGATGTGGCAATACCTCCCAGCCGATTTGCTGCAGATGGCACAAAGTGCTATGATCCGTATGTGAAAGAGTGTTATCTTGTAGGAGCAGGACGCCCTGTGTGATCAAACCAGACGGTTATGCACATCACTCATAAAGCCTCGGTTTGATTTGAACCCTCCTGGTATAAAGCGGAGGTCTAGTGCAATAAATTCTCCAACAATTGATACCAGGTTGCAGTGGCTGCTATAGAACACAGTTATCTTCATATCGTTTAATGCTTGACAAACTACAGGCTAATCGTGTCAAAATTCAACCTCCGCATGCAACGCGTTTAGGGTCAATAGCCTGTGAAGCGATGCAACAATTCAAACTGAATAGGAAAGCATTCACATAAAGCTTTTTAAGGGATATCGACTGCCGGCTGAAAGATGAATAGTTTTGCCTAATTACAATGGAGTGGAAATTGGCAACTTTGGACGATATTGAGTACTTTACAGCTTCAGAGAATATGGGACAGTTAGCATGCATGGATCAGGTTTTGTTGAGAAAGAATGATCAAGATATTCTTCTTGTTGACTGAAAAAAACTATTGTGCAGATTCCACAAACATTATCCGACAAGGGTGTCCAAAAGGTAGTCTTCACTAAAATTGTTCCGAATACATTCAGAAATGTGCAAAATGCTTTACTAACCTTGAAAGAGGATGCTTTTTTTTTTTTAAATACGCAGACATAATTGATTCAAAGGTAATTTACTTTTCTCCGAAGACAGTCTATGGACCGAATCACTCAGTTCCTCTCCTCAATGATGATGTCATAACACTGCGCGCCGACACGAGTCAGATTCTGGGGCGCCGGACGGAGCACTTTAGTGCTATTATAAATTATCCCTCAGCCAACAGTGAACAAGCAATTGCACGAATACTGCAGTCACAATAAGCTAAAAGTCCAATACCATACCCAGCGCAGATAGGTCAGGAAAGCAATTAGATTCATCTTCAGTCGTAAAGGCCGCTGGCTCACATGATATTCCTGGTGCCACGCACAGAGCAGGAGGTCCCATACCGCTTTACAAGAGGACATGCCTACTTAATTTAATGTGTGATGACGGATAGATACTGCAGGAAAAAGATCATTCATGACCATAATGTATCACCAACAGCATTGATGTTATTTCGGGAGATGTTGAATTTAGTTAGCAATGTTTCAAATGATTGATTGATATTTTATTCCATTTCATTTTGTATTCCACCGTTTTGCGGTACGTTCTCATTTATTTCAAACTCTCCTTCCTCTCGAGGCAGCGGATTATAGGGTTCCCTCTCTGGATCCCACATGGACCTTGGTCAACACACCCTCCGTCCAGGCAACACAGTTGCGCACAAAGTATGAGACTAAAGATAGGCCTAAAATAGGGTGCTATAGACGATGTAGTCAAAGGGGAGAGTTTAGGTCAGAGAAGTGGGAATTAAGTAGTGGAAAACCAAACATTAAAATGATGCAGCAAAAACAAAAAGTGGAAAAACAACAAAATTGCAAACTAAAATGTTTTTATGCAAATGTGAGAAGCATTGTAAATAAAAGAGAAGAATTGGAACTGTATGTAGAGGAAGAAAAACCAGATATAATAGGGTTAACAGAATCATGGGCATATGATGACATTGCAGATAGTGAATTTGAAATAGAGGGATATATAATGTTAAGGAAGGATAGGGTAGTTGGAGACAAGGCTAACGGAGGTGGCGTTTTATTATACTGTATAAATTCTGTTAATAAAACTAGCAGAGAGGATTTATTATGTGGTAACAAAATGAAAGTGTATGGGGTGAAATAGAAAGTGGGGTTGAAAAAACAGTGATTGGAGTATGCTATAGATGTCCATCAAGTCAAAAGGAGGAAGATGAGGAGCTGATTAGTAGCATAGTAAAGGCAAGTGATAGGAAATTATTATTAATGGGGGATTTCAACTTTCCAGAAATAAAATGGGATATGGCAGATGCACTAGTAGAGTCAAAACCTTTTGTTAAGTGCATAACTGAAAATTTTTTAATTCAACATGTAGTAGCAGCCACCAGAGGCAAAAACATACTCGACCTAGTTTTTACTACAGAGGAAAATATGATTGAAAATGTTACCGTAAGGGAACTGTTTGGCTCAAGTGACCATCAAATCATCCGATGGGATCTTATTGCAGGGAAAGAAGTGAACATAAACACGCTAACATATGACTACTCTAAGACAGATGTTAAGAGGATGAAAGAGGCAGCGAACCACATAATCTGGGAAGATATTGTCAGAGGAACAGATGTTGAACAGGAGTGGGTGAGTTTTAAAGCAGTTCTCGAAACGCTAAAAGAGGAATGTGTTCCATATAGGGAAGTAAACCCCAAGCGTAAAAAGTGGATCACTAAAATTGTAGTTAAATGTAGAAGAGCTAAAAATAAAGCATGGAAAAAATATATAGAGGCAGGTAAATCAAAAGAAACATATTTAAAATATTTGGACAAGCAGAACATATCTCAGAAAGCGAATAAAATAGCAAAAATAGACTTCGCAAAGAAACTTGCTCAGAGGATCAAGACTGATAGTAAAAGCTTCTTCTCTTATGTTAGAAGTAAACAAAGATCAAAGGACAAAGTAGGCCCTCTCATAGACAGCACAGGAAAAAAAATAAGTGAAAATAGGGAGGCAGCAAATCTACTCAATCACTACTTTGGCACAGTGTACACAAAAGAGGACTGCTCCAAGATCCCAGAGCCTGTAGATATTTTTCAAAGAGACATGGATGCAGGAAGATTAGGATCAATCTGTATTACAGAGGAAATGGTTTTTAAAAAATTGGAGGGGTTGAAAGTGGATAAATGTCTAGGTCAAGATGGTATTCATCCAAAATTGCTGTTTGAAATTGGAGACCAATTAGCAAAACCATTGGCTATATTATGTTCTCAATCACTTGCACAAGGGATTGTTCCACGGGATTGGAAAGATGCGGGAGTGATCCCCTTTTTCAAAAAGGGCAAAAAGGCAGATCCAGCAAACTATAGACCTGTGAGCTTAACGAGCATAGTCTGTAAATTGTTGGAGTCAATAATCAAAGAAAACATTGTAATGCATTTAGACAAATTTAATCTAATTAGAAATAGTCAGCATGGGTTTACCAGAGGGAGATCATGCTTAACAAATCTATTAGAATTCATGGAGGAGGTTATCAAAATGTTAGATAAAGGGGAGCCAGTGGATGTTATTTATCTGGATTTTGCAAAGGCCTTTGATAGAGTACCTCATCAAAGATTATTTAGAAAATTAAAATCACATGAAATAGGTGGGGAAGTTGCCAAATGGATTGAAAATTGGTTAACGGGAAGAAGGCAAAGGGTGGGTATAAATAAGGAGTACTCTGAGTGGTGTGAAGTGAAAAGTGGAGTGCCACAGGGCTCGGTTTTGGGACCAATTTTATTCTTGATATATATAAATGATTTGGACATAGATATGGGATCCATTATTGCAAAATTTGCTGATGACACAAAACTATGCAGTAGTGTCTCATCTAAAGCAGAAGTGGATATTTTGAGGTCGGATTTAGATAAAATTCGAGAATGGTCTGTAATCTGGCAAATGGAGTTTAATGTACATAAATGTACAGTCATCTACATGGGTAGATCCGATATGGAACATAATTACAGAATGGGAGAGAACAATATTAGAAAGATAGAAAAAGAAAGGGACTTAGGGGTTATAATAGATCATACATGTAAGGTGAGGGAGCAAGTTCAGGTAGCAGTAAAAAAGGCAAATGCAATGTTAGGGATGATAAAAAGAAATATTAAACATAGGAGCAAGGAAGTGATAGTCAAACTGTATAAAGCATTAGTTAGACCTAGATTGGAGTAGTGTGTACAGGTGTGGAGTCCTTATCAGAGAGGGGATATAGACATGCTGGAGAGAATACAAAAAAGAGCAACAAAGCTGATAGTGGGATTCCAGAATTACAGTTATGAAGAAAGATTAAAAAGAACTGGCCTTCAGTGTGTCGAAGAGAGAAGAATTCGTGGCGACTTAATACAGGTGTATAAGATGATCAGAGGAATGGATAAAGTAGACTATAACAATTTTTTTAAAGAACAACCACCAACAAGGACAAGAAGGCACAGCTACAAGTTGACTAAGGAGAGGTCCAGATTAGATATTAGGAAATATTTCTTTAGCCAGAGAATAGTGAATGCTTGGAATGCATTGCCAAGTGAGGGGGGGGAGGCTGGGACGGTCAATGCATTTAAGAACAGATTGGATGCATACAGCTTCTAGAGGAAGGTGATGTAAATGGAACTGGTTGTATACAGACTCTGCAGAATCTTCTAAACCAAAAAGACGTTAAGTTAAGTTAAGTTATTTCAGTCAAATCATTGTTGTCTGCCTCTCCATTTCTTTAAACGCTTTCATATAAATTCTATGATTTTATTAGTCTCGCATTTCAACCTCTTGTCTTAGATGAACAAATGAAAACTGAGGTTTGTCAATAAATATGGAAGCGTCAATACAATTTCTCGGGTCTTTCTTTGCAGCAAAGAAAATCCGACACTTGTAAGTCTGGGGTTTATATTCGAATTACTTCTAACTCATTTTTTTTCTGTTATCTGTTGCATCTTGTTTACCAGTGTATACTATATACTTAAGTTTGAAATGTGTGTCCTTACTTTGTTTATTACAAAAAGCGACAGAGGGATATTGTTCAAAAATTAAACTCTTCAATCGATGCAAAAAAACAAGTACTCTGCCATGAGGACAAATGACCGGATGCAGATAAATGCGCAAGCAATCACGTTGCTGGCCTATTTGTTTTCTTCTAGGAACACTATGTTCGGTGGTTGGAACCGTCGTGAAATGCACAAGCAGGGGAACGCTGCACGAGTGGCTGCGAAACTGAGGAATGGTTATTATAGTGTTGATGGCAGAGTAACGTGGAACAAGGCAAACTACAAACAGAATGGTTCAATACTTCACAAGGTTCATTACGGAAAACAGCTGATGATATTAGAAGATATTTATGTACTGAAATCCCCAAGGCGAAAAAGGTAGACGCATATCTAAGCACTCAGGGAGAAGATAGCTTCAAATTGTATCGTGAAGCATCAACAGAACTTCACAGTACGATACAATATTCACATTGTCACCTTTCTTCCGTAAAATGGTTAACAGGAGTTCGCGAGAACCCCAAATGCTGTAAGCATAACCTTCACTGCCGGTGACGTAACATTGGATTTCTTGATAGAAAGTGAAGCAATATATTTCCTTTGCATTGAAACACGTTTGATTCTGGTTGGTAGTGATACTCGGAATTCTTGGAATCCTGGTATTCAAACAGGCATGTTTAATGTCTGTTGCTAGGTAGTCGAAGGCTTCGGCTATGTGGAATAGGCATTGTAGAACTTACTGCTGCTTACTAGGCCTTGGGGAAGGTACAGCTTATTTGGGTAGATTTTTAACTTGAGTTTTTGAATTTTGTTCGGACAGGGGCCGTTAAGTCTACTTTTTTCGATTTCTTACTGCCAAGAGATTTATAACGTGCTCGACACTGAGCACGGGAGTCCGATCTCACTACCCAGAGGTCAGGGGAATTCTTATCAGAAGATCCACGTGAAAAAATCCCGGTCTCCACCGTGATTTGAACCCTCGATCTCTGGCAACCAAGGCGGATACGTTACCTCGAGACCACTGAGCATATGATACACCCTTGATTTACCGCCATGATCAATCCTGTTCTATATGTCTTCACCTTAATCTGCGTACCGGCAGAAATGTTTCAAGGACACGCACATTAATTTCTTTTTGTTTTGACTGGATACTCACAGTGAGCACACTCTTCGAAAATGCAATCAACCGTGCATTATGATGTTGGCTAAACCATGTGCACACACTATTGGTGTTGCTACACTATCTATTCTTACTAACCTATAAGCTTGAGGCATTTGCCCTGCCAGTATCAGAGATGCTTCTATTACAATTTCAACAGGACAACCAGGTCGGGCTTCATCAGAAATTGTTAGCGTCCTTGAGAGAATGTAGTGGTACAGTTATGATTGGCTTTACGCATCAAACATTTCGTAAGCAGGAAGTATTTCCTCAAGAATATACCTTGCAGAAAGTCTGGTTTCCACTCCCTCTTTCGTGCCCCCCTCCCTCCCCGAGCCACCCCCCACCCAACCCTCCCGTTTTATGATTGTGCCTGCTTTGAGCACAGACTCCATTTTGAATCCCATCTCCGCACGTGCATACGTCACCTAGCACATGTTACATACAACAATCACAAAGCTGGATGCTGCTTTCACCTCCCTATATATTTTGAAACCATTAACTACATTTTTCAGTTATTCCAGTATATATGTATATATACATCTTCTCCCTGTCACTAACACGATTTTACGGAATGCATCCTTGCCAGAGTCCGCACCACTCTCGAATAATCGCTATCAGTCGAACAGGCAGACATTCGGGGTGTCTTACAGCATAATGGATCATATTTCAATCTGCTGCCGCTTAATTGAGGCACCCCGAGAGTTCCAGACGACCTAGATATTCACCTTCATCGACTATAAAACGGCTTTTGATTCGATGGAACGACATTATGTCTGGTGTTCACTGTTGGAACAAAGTGTAGATCCTGGTTACAACAGAATTATTACCAACAGTTATACAAACTACCTTACCACATTTCGTTCCTTCCAAAGTCCAATTGTGGTATCAATTCAATAGGTGGGGTGAGGGAGGAAGGGGGGGGGGGGTCGTCTACCAGGGGGATTCTATCTCACTGAACCTCTTTTTTGTTTGGAATCAGTCATCAGCCGATGTAACTCGGACACCTTTGGCATCTTTATTGACGACAGAAGTCTTAATCACCGTCTTAATGACAAAGTACTCATTTAAAGAGTCAGCAGCAGAAGCCAAGAAAATGATTGAAGCTACTCGATGAAGAAGGCAGGAACGTAGAACTGGAGATGAATTTTTCGAAGACCAAAGTGTTGCGTAGTCTCTTCTCAACTTGTGATCCAGTCTTCCTTGCCGAGGTACGATTAGAGGATGTCAACGAGTACATCTATCTTGGGCGCATTCTCAATTTGGAGAATAACATGGAACCTGAACTGAAAAGACGTCGCCGAGCGCGTTGGGCAGTCTTCTAGTCTATCAACGCAGTCCTAGACTGATGCCAGGACCAGGACCTACCAGCCTCCCTCTACAATTCAAGACGTCGCCGAGCGCGTTGGGCAGCCTTCTAGTCTATCAACGCAGTCCTAGACTGATGCCAGAACCAGGACCTACCAGCCTCCCTCTACAATTCAAGACGTCGCCGAGCGCGTTGGGCAGCCTTCTAGTCTATCAACGCAGTCCTAGACTGATGCCAGGACCAGGACCTACCAGCCTCCCTCTACAATTCAAGACGTCGCCGAGCGCGTTGGGCAGCCTTCTAGTCTATCAACGCAGTCCTAGACTGATGCCAGGACCAGGACCTACCAGCCTCCCTCTACAATTCAAGACGTCGCCGAGCGCGTTGGGCAGTCTTCTAGTCTATCAACGCAGTCCTAGACTGATGCCAGGACCAGGACCTACCAGCCTCCCTCTACAATTCAAATGTACTTCCCGCAATGTGTTACAGTGTTGAGACGTGAACACAAGCAAAACAACTAGAGGACAAATGGAGTGTGACCCCAGACTCCACGAGAGACGCTTAGTCGGAATCACTCTCCGGAACCAACGTATGCAAGGTTTCCACAAGTCTGACATAAGACAATTGTCCCTGGTGAAGCGATGCGGTATTCCATGCCGACAAGGCAAAACATAAGGTAAGATGAGATCGCGAGGAAGACCTCCAATGCGTTGGTCAAACTCCCTTGCTGTACGCTACAACATCAGATATGCTTCTAGAGAACTACTTTCCACGCACTGCACTTCCGTGGTCCAAGACAGGTTTCACTGAGGAACGGGTCATCAAGATGAAGATCAAGATATATATCAACATTCTCAAGTGCAATCTTGGTTGGCGATCATTGACCTCCATTTTCTCTTATAACGCGTGTCGTTTATCCGTCCCTCATACCGTTGAAGACAGATTGGCTATTCTGTTATTTGTTTCATAAGCGCATCTCCTATCAGAATTGATGTGGATGCCCAAGTGTTGAAATGAGTTAACTTGTTTTAGTTCCGTTTGGTTCACATGTATACAATATTTTGTTTGTGTCTGACTTCCATCATTCTCATTGCTCATCGTCGATTTCTGGTGTTATTATATTTTCTTCTCATGATGATTCGTATAAATGTCTTCGTCATGTGATTTCTAAGGCTAATAGTGCAACGGTCTTTGCATTCAATGGCTAGTGGTTTCTGTGACAGTGCTACCAATGTTGACTTCGTCATGTCAGTCGGGATGAATCACCAGTCACATATATCATTTAGTAATTCTGTTATCACTTGTAATCCAAAATGACCATCATTTGTATATAATTATATATATCTCATTATCATCATCATTATGTAGCATGGCCCATATAGAACGTCGCTCCCATCAGAGTATGTCGGAAAGAAACTATTTTCCTTGCCAAAACTCCAGCCTCCGTCACAGTGATACCTAGGTATTCCTGGATATCTTGGTGCCATCGTCTTCTTGGCCTACCCCTGCCTCTTCGCAACATCATTGCCTGGGTTCTACTCTGGAGATCTGCTGTAATGGTTCTCTTTCGCAGGCGTAGAGAAATATCGAAAGAACCAGTGAGTGCATTAGTCTAATCTGTATTGCGAAGGAGAGTCGTTTATATGTACATAAAATCGTCATGTCAATCATAGTTACACTGTATTGTCTTTAACGAATTACCCCAATGCGTTACATTTCAACAGGCGTCTCGGTCAGGTTCGCTTTCATTAGCCTTCTACTGTGACCAGCCAGTCTGAAACAGGTTGGTGAAAGACTTTGTCTGTCTGAGATTCATTTGTTATTATGATTAGGTGCCATAAGGGTACTTGCTTTCGTCTGCAGCGATAAACTGGAGACACCAGACATGACATTCAACAAGTGGACTATTTATCGGCTAGTAATGTCAAATCTTCGCACCTACAATTCGTTGCTGGTGTATAATTTACCATGTGATCTCAATAAATATTCAGTTGATCGCCATGATGTGGGAAGTGATTTGTTAGTGTCAAGTTCTTTTGTCATCCCTGCTTCACATTTTACATCGCGTGATAATCTTTAATCTACATACGTTACACCTGTCCTATAACATATTCTTTTCATCCGATGTTTTCAATTGACCTTTCCAACCGGGATGCACAATATGGGTCTTCTCTTCTTCTTAAACGATGTAGATATGGACTCCAGAACAAGAGTTTTCAAACTTCTCATTTCTTGCGTCAACCAATTCCCATTCAATTCGTGGCTCTAGTTGAATATGTTATGGTGTAGTCTAGAAAGGCTCATGTGCATTCTTTGTTTTAGTGATGTATTTGCATTTCCTAAAATGGTATGGCTATGTTCCATGAATCATTTGACTGTAATGCACAGACATTTTGCTTTAGAGCATGAAATTGTACTAATTGTGCGCGAATATACATGCAGATTGCAAATATTTCTCTGTAGAGTACTGAAAACTGACTGAAGAGTATGGATATTTTACTATGGGGCACGGATATTTTAAAATAGTTACGAATATTTCACTGTTACAGATATTTGACCGTAGTTACGATATTCGATAGCGTTGTACGGGTAATGGACTGTAGTTATCTATCTTCGACATTGTGATACGGGTATTGGACTGTAGTTATCTATCTTCGACATTGTGGTACGGGTATTGGACTGTAATTATCTATCTTCAACATTGTGGTACGGGTATTAGACTGTAGTTATCTATCTTCTACAGTGTGGTACGGGTATTGGACTGTAGTTATCTATCTTCTACAGTGTGGTACGGGTAATGGACTGTAGCTATCTATCTTTGACAGTTTAGTACGGGATTGAACTGTAGTTACCTGTATGAAGGTAAGATTGACGTGGGATGTATCCAACAAACGCATCTCAACAACAACCACAAATTCTCAATCAGAGAATACCAGACCTTCCGTCTGGATAGAGAAAGTCACAAAGGACGGGTTCTGATACTGACACGTAACTGCATACCGAGTAGCGCGGTAGCTGTCAATCACACCGGACAAGCAGAAATTGAAGGCGTCGACATAATGACACAAGAAACGAAGATCCGCACCCTCAACCTGTATGGCCCACCCAACAAAGACCTGTCGTTCTCGAGTATGGAAATCAAGGACTCCAGCTGCCTAGTACTTGGAGACTTCAACAGCCACTCGGAGAGATGGGGATATTCGGACACAGACAACAGAGGTGATGAAGTGGAAGATTGAGAGATAGACACAAATCTCTATCTTATCAATAGGCCGGAGGATAGCCCTAGCTTCTATTCTAGAACATGGCATACCACCTCTAATCCAGACTTGGCCTTTTCCACGGTGGATATTCACCACAAAATAGACCGCCAGGTGCTAAACCAATTGGCAGGTAGCGACCACAGGTCAATAAGGCTAGAAGTTGATATGGAAGTAGGCCCACAGGAAATAAAACCGCCCCCACGTTGGAATTATAAACGAGCCGACTGGAACAGATTTGCAATCCTGACAGATGGGCTGTGTGAAACCATCAACACACGGAATAACAATATGAAACCCATCGTGGAAAGCCTAAGCAAAGCAATAATGCAAGCAGCCACTGAAACCATACCAAGAGGGGCAAGGAAAAACTACAAGCCTTATTGGAATGATGAATTGCAGAAAGCGGAAGACGAAATCACAAATGCTAGGAACATGGCCGAGAGAGAGCAATCTATGGAGGCAAATATCGCCCCCAAAGCCATCACGGCGAAATACAAATACACTCTAAACCAAATAACCATAGAAAGTTGGAAAAATAAAACAGAAAGCCTCAATCTAGATAAAGAAGGGAACAAACTATGGAAGTTAGTCAGAGCCATGAATGACGAAACTCCATCAAATAAACAAATTACCATCAAGCAGGGCGACAACATGCTCACTGGAAAAAAAGTAGCAAACGCCTTTATTGAACATTATGCCAGAGCAAACTACATTGATGTCCCTACAAACAGGCATACAGACATTAATGAAGAACAAAAGAGACACGATAGCCATCAACATGGCACCAGAGAGGCACATGATGGCAAAACTAACAATGAATGAAATGGAAGAGGCCATGATAACTTTAAGGAAAAAGAAATCGCCCGGAAAAGATGACGTAACATGCGAAATGCTGATGGGGTTGGGTCAAACAGCAAAGAGAAAGTTACTATCAGTCCTGAACCAAAGCTGGAAAAGGGGAATTGTACCGCAGGCATGGAAAGATGCTGTACTTATACCAGTACCAAAGAAAGAAAAAAGATAGAACAGATCCAAATGAATACAGGCCTATCAGTCTACTGAGCTGTGTAGAAAAACTGATGGAGCGTATGATAAATACCAGACTAATGTGGCATCTGGAAGAAAAACACATACTAATCACACAGCAAAAAGGCTTTAGACAGCACAAATCCACTGAGGATCAGATATCTCTCATAGCCCAAGAAATAGAGGATGCTTACCAGGAGAAAAAATTCACAGTAGCGGTTTGGGTGGATCTAGAAAAGGCATTTGACAAGGTCTGGAACGAGGCACTAAAAGTCAAGCTATGAAAAAGTGAAATTTGTGGGAAAATGTACAGATGGATCAGCCACTACCTCAAAAACAGAACAGCCAGAGTTCAAGTACAAGGGCAGATGAGCAAAAAGGTGACACTTGAGCAGTGAGTACCAAAAGGGGGAGTACTGTCACCCGCACTCTTCCTGGTGTATATAAAAAATATCACAGAGAATATACCAAGTAGAGTCCACAGCACCATGTTTGCAGACGATCTGGCTATGTGGACCTCTGAAAAGAATCTCACCATAGCAAGTAATCGGATGCAGCAGGCCCTAACATCGCTGGAGGAGTGGGCGAACTCATGGCTGGTCAAAATAAATGAGGAAAAAACAACATGTACGATATTCTCGCTTTCAAACAAACCGCAAAACACCAAAATAAGTCTTAAAGGCAAATACCTGCGGCCAAACGAAAACCCAAACTACCTGGGAGTCACATTTGATCGGCGCATGACATGGAAAAGTCAGATCGAGAGAAAACGAATGAGAGCCAGAGAAAGAATGGCAATCATGAGGAAACTTGCTGGCACAAGCTGGGGAGCAGACGAAAGTATACTAAAGAAACTGTACACTGGAAGAGTGGGACCAGTTCTCGAGTATGGCATTGCGGCATGGACAACAGCAGCAAAGGCAAACTTCGATAAAATCAGCAAACTCCAAAACCAAGCCATGAGAGTTATAATAGGAGGCATGAAGTCAACGTGAATTGTAGAACTTGAAAAAAGTACAAAACTGCAATACATGACCGACAGAAGAGACTGCAAAGCCCAGCAGCAAGCAGAGAAACTCAGAATATTGACTGACCATCCAATGCACCAGAGACTAAACAATTTCGGAAACGGGAAACTAAAGCGGAGAGACTTTGCAGAAATAGCCAAAGCAAAGATGCACGAAGACCCCATAAACGCACTAACAACACAAAAGCCCATCACTACTGTACGAAAACCTACCTGGAGGCAGCATATATTTCAAGAGGTGGTAGAAAATATACCAGGTATTGGAAACAAAAACTGCCAGACGGAAAAATAAGTGGAGAGACAACCCTGAGCTACATAACGAAAAACAACCCAAGCATGGACTGGACCCATGCATACACCGACGGTTCTGTAACAAATACAACACAGAACGGAGGGGCAGGGGCATTCCTAAGTCTACCAAAATGGCAGAAAAATAACACTGTCATTGGCAACTGGAAAATACACAAGCAATTTCAGAGCGGAGGCAGAGGCACTGAGGGCGGCAGTGGAAGAAATGGTGAGAGGTAAAAGGAATGAAAGCCATATAGTCCTGCTTACAGATGCCCTGGCCGTAGTCACAGCACTAAATGGCCAGAATAATACTGAATGTAATGATTTAAGAGCAGTTCTCTGTCAACTATGCCAGCAGTCCGCACAAAAAAGAGTAGTGGTACAGTGGGTTCCATCCCACTGTAACATCCAAGGCAACGAGGAGGCAGATAGACTGGCAAAAGAAGGTGCAAGACTACTACAACCAGATCCTAGTGTGACCTACGAAGAGTCAAAACGGCTTATTAGAGCTAGATACATGACCAAATGGGAAACCGAACATACTTGCTGCACAAAAAAACGATGCCTATTACCAGTTGAACAAAAGAGAGCAGGTCGTGGTCTTCAGACTTCGCACTGGCCACAATAGACTGAGGTACCACCTATTCAACAAATTGAAGATAGGTGGCACTGACGAATGCCCGTCTGGTACCGGGAAAATGACCGCTGAGCACTCTCTACAAAACTGCCCGACATACGAGGATCAGAGAGAGCAGATGTGGCCATCACCAGTGGCAACCCTAGACAAGCTCTATGGCAGTGTCGACAGCCTCATGATGACCGCTGCTTTTTTCGAAAAAATACAGGTTGACGTCTGACAGCGTACGAAGAAGAAGAAGAAGAAGAACTGTAGTTATCTATTTCGACATTGTGGTACGGGTATTGATCTGTAGTTATCTATCTTCGACATTGTGGTACGGGTATTGGATATAATTATCTATCTTCGACATTGTGGTACGGGTATTGGATATAGTTATCTATATTCGACAGTGTGGAACGGGTATAGGACTGTAGTTATCTATCTTTGACTGTTAAATACAAACAGGTGCCCGTATTATACTGATATTTAACTATAGCTATGACATTTGACTGTATGGTACGGATTTTGGACTGCAGTTACGGATATTTGACTGAGTGTTACGGATATTTGAATGCAGTTAAGGATATTTGATTAAGTGTTACGGATATTTGACTTCCGCTACGGATATTTGACTGCCGTTACGGATATTTGAAAAGGTATTAAGAAAATTTGACTGCAGTTACTAATATCTGACTAATTATGAATATTTGACTGTGTAGTTGGAACAGTTGAATGTAGTTGCATAGATTTGACTATTTAGTACGGACATTTGACTGTAATTACGGATATTTCCCTGTAATTACGAATACTTGACTGAGTGTTAAATAAATTTGACTTTAGTTACCAACATTTTACATCTGTTACGGATATTTGACTGCATGGTACAGATTTTTGACTGAATGGTACGGCCATTGTACTATATTGTACATATATTTGACTGTATTATGTGGATTATTTTTTACCGCATGGTGCGAATATTTGACTGCATTGTACATATATTTGACTGTATAGCATGTATATTATACTGTAGACCACAGCATATTCGTGTACCGAAGTCTGGATCAATATGACTGCAGGTACATATTAATTGATTGCAGGACGAGTCACTATGACTGAAGGCACATATCAATTGACCAGATCAATATGGCTGAAGTACAGAACATTTGACTCAAGTGTGTGATCAATATAACTGAAGGTACATATAATTTGATTGAAGGGCACACAAGTGAAAGATAATAGCAAGAAAGAAAACGTGGATATTATTTTTAAAATTGACTTTATCCTACAATATAAACAAAACACAAACACTGCAGGAGATTGGTTCTTTGTATTTTACAGAAAAATCATATGCGATGACTATTTTTCTCTTTTTAATTTCTTACACCTTTGCGGTTCCTATGAAATAACTTTAAATGGATAAATCCTAAAACATTGCGGTAAAGACAAAAAAAGCAGACATAAATGTACTTTTAAATACTTGGTAACTGATGTTGGAGAAAAGTTATCATAACGTTAGCAAGTTTTAGTGTAGTGGTACTCAACGAATACAGTTAAGAGATACATAGCTTATTTTCCAAAATGAGATGTACTGAAACCAAATCTCGTAAAGCTGTAATACCAGAAGATTGTAATCAAAGAAGGAATAACTAGAAAGCTGCTCTTTCTCCATTGCTTTCATCCTCTTTGTTTTCTTCATCCTGCAGAGCTAACATTAAATAAGCATCAGATATCCTCAGTTCGTCCTCCGCGGGTTGCTCTTGGGTACTTGTGGTCAAATAGCTTGTACGTTTGCCTATGTTGCGGACCGAAACATTGTTTGAAAACTCTACAGCTTTCCGTAATCTGGCATAGACTCTGAGATATTCATAAAAACAGTCCACCTGTTGAATAGATGAATATCAATTAACTTTTTTAAATATTTAAGCAAAAATGTGTATATGCACATGCATATATATATATATATTAGATTAAAAATTACATATATAGTTGGAATATGAAAAAAATTTATGGACTCACCAAGATTATGATCAAAGAAACAAACCTGGAAGCGAAAAATAGACATACAGTAAAGGAAATGGGCAAATTATGTTCTGAAAAGTACTTGCAAAACTCCCTTAGATACTGCAGCGCTGGCGATTTACAGACCGAATTAGATTAAACAGTTTATAGTACTTTTAAAAAATGTCCCAACAACCTACTAGTTATCGAGTGAGACGAATAGTCGATATTCAATTATAAATATATAATATATTCACATACTTGGCGATGTCAAAGGATGTCAACGAGTACATCTATCTTGGGCATTTTCTCAATATAGAGAATAACCTGGAACCTGAACTGACAAGACGTCCAAGCGCGGTTTGATCAGCCTTCTCATCTATTAACATGACCATGGATGGTTGCCATGACCAGGACCTACGAGACTTCCTCTTCAGTTCCACTGTACTCCCCTCGATATGCTACGGTGCTGATACGTGGACACTAACAAAATCACTAGAAGACAGATTGAGAATGACCCAAGACTCCCTTGACAGACGCTTAGTCGGAATCACTCTCCGGTCTCCACAAGTCAGACATAAGACAATTGTCCCTGGTGAAGCGATGCGGTAATCCATGCAGACAAGGCAAAATATAGATAGGCAGGGCACATGATAAGACGAGATGATGGTCGAACGATGGAGCCAAACGGTAGCATTCTGGTTACCCCCTTCCCCCACGGTAAGAAGAGACCGCGGGGAAGACCTTCATTGCTTTAGTCAGACTCCCTTGCTGTACGCTGCAAACATCTGAGATGCCCCAGGAGGAGCAGTTACCACGAACTGGACTTCCGTGGCTTAAGACCGGGTCCGTTGGAGACGAAGTTGGAATACGCAGCTTCGCTGAGGAACGGGTCATCAAGATCAAGGTCATGATTACAGAAAAAGGATCACAAACTCGATGAACTAATAGTTGCCCATCTCAGGCAAACATTGCGACAGTATCAAGCTTTTGCTGCTAAATGTGTTCTCTTATGACCGTAAAGACAAATCCTGGAACAGCATACCCTGTCATGTTTACGGCATTCATATGGGGAGCAGACAAAGTCGATATGCATACCATTTTATAGAACATCATATTAGAAGCAGAGGAAATCATAATACATTAAGACAATGTTCAAAAAGACGACAAATGGATGCAGTATGGATATTTGAGCTTCACGGTAGGTGGAAAATATTGAGTGATCAGGAACTTTCAACAAATATAGTTAGGACAAGTGGTGAAATGTTTAGTTGTGCAATCAGTAGGTATAAAAGAGCAAGGCAACAAGGTTTTTGTAAAAAAAAACTAAGGATTGTTCTGTGCATTTCTTTTTCAGCGATCATCTTTTTTATTTTTTGCCGAGCATATTCTGTATATGTAAAAAATGAATCTTGTTTATATTAATTTTTCTCATATAGTTTAATTTAGGCATTATAATTTTGTAGTACGGAAGGTTGTAGGTGTCCAAACATTGGAGGAGTAAGGACTACCACCTGGAATCAAACACAAGTGTGTACAACAAATGAATTACAGCAACCATCAGTATCTACACACATCGCTATCTCATGTAACACACTGCGCACGATTTATTTTCCTCCTAGAAGATCAAGCAATGTCCAATCTACGTAATATAACGGCAAACAAACATGGACGACAGCAGTAATGATGATGTTATAATTACTTTTAAAAAAAATTGTAAATCATCAACATCATCTTCATTCTTCCCTCTTTCTTCTTCTTACTCTTCTTCTGCGTTCGTCATGAAAGGACATTTGCGGCTCTGTGTTGCAGTTTCCGGTGAGGCGAAGTTTCCGTTCGACACATCCGATTTCAGCTTGTGTTTTTGGGTACTGGATTTGTCTTCCAACTGCGATCCCAATTCTCATAGTCAATCTACAATAGTACAATCAATTTCGAGGACATAGAAGCGAAATTTGGAAGCGGTATAGCATCTTGGTCAGTTATGGATCACTGACTTTGATGAAAGCACCCAGGTATGTGGCTGGCTGCTGTCTGAACAGTAACAGCTGCACTTCGGCCCAAATTGTAAATGATTGTGCTAGACTGTGTTGGTAAGTCTCATACTGATGTTGATACTAATATTCGGTAGCTTATTAAATATGTCTTTTTATGAAATGTATATTAATGGCATTCAAAAGCTACTAGTACCTACCCTTTCCATGCTGTTAGGACATAACGACCAAGGGTCAGCTCCTGAGATGTGTCGTTTGCTAAACATTGGAATAACGAAGCTTTCTTTTGTAGGGCCATCTGGAGAAATAATGAGGGTATGAAGATAAACATGATGAAGCTTTCCTTTGTTGGGCCAAATGGAAAAATAATGAGGGCATTAAGATGAACAAATTGATGCTATCCGTTTTTGGGGTCATCTGGAGAAATAATGAGGGAATTAAAATAAGCATAATGAAACTTTCTTTGTTGGGGGCCATCTGAAGAAATAATGGCAGGTAGGTATTCAAATTATAACAATAAGACTTTTCTTTGTTGTGATAGCCATATAAATAAAAGGTGCCCAAAGAAACAAGAATAACCAATTTATTCTTTAATGTATCCTATCAATACATTTTTTGAAAGACAAACATTAAAATGTAATTATGAAGTTCTACACTTTTTGAGCCACTCAGTGAATTCAAAGACAAACAATGAGAATGAAGTAAAGAAGTTGTTCTTCATTGTGTCAGGATATTATTACAGAGCAATATGTTACAACTTTAAAAAATCATGACAGATATGTAAAGTGCAAGAATAATAAGGGCAACGGCCACAGAATATAGCTATGGGATGAGTGTAATACACTCCCCTGTTTGCGTGCTACGTTTGTAGCTCCCCTCTGTGGTTGTTGTTGGTGTTGTTGTTGTTGTTGTTGCTGTTGCTTTAATGCCCATAATAAGTAAGTTTTCTTTTTTGTGTGCCCTGAAAAGAGAATTACGTAACAGGCTGAAGTAGCTATCCTCACATACCTAGTGTGCTAATGAAGGTGGATCGCGGTACTCCAGGCGATTGTGCTATGCATAGATTAATCTGCTTGACGCTCACTACTACGGTGATCACGACGATCCACATCTCGTCACCCAGACTGCCTTGATAATACCCTGTTTCCAGGGAGTTCTACATGGAAGAAACCAGATACATTTCTGGTTCTTCTTTTTCTGCGTACGAAGACGACGACCTGCTCTCTTCGGTTCAACTGGTAATAGGCATCGTTTTTGGTGTAACCAGTATGTTCGGTTTCCCATTTGGTCATGTATCTGGCTTTGATAAGCCGTTTTGACTCTTCGTACGTCATACTGGTATCTGTTTGTGGTAGTCTTGCACCTTCTTTTGCCAGTCTGTCTGCCTCCTCGTTGCCTTGGATGTTGCAGTGTGATGGGACCCACTGTACCACTACCCTTTTTGGTGCGGACTGCTGGCACAGTTTGCAGAGTGCTGCTCTTAAGTCATTAAGCTCAGTGTTTTTCTGGCTTTTTAGCGCTGTGACTACGGCGAGAGCATCTGTAAGCAGGACTATATGGCTTTCATTTTCACTGTGTGTCACCATTTCTTCCACTGCCGCCCTCAGTGCCTCTGCCTCCGCTCTGAAATTGCTTGTGTACTTACCAGTAGCGAATGACAGTGTTATTTGTCTGCCATTTGGTAGGTTCAGGAATGCTCCTGCCCCTCCGTTCTGTGTAGTATTTGTTACAGAACCGTCGGTGTATGCATGGGTCCAGTCCATGCTTGGGTAGCTTTTCGTTATGAAACTTAGGGTAGTATCTCTCCTTTCTTTTTCAGTCTGGCAGTTTTTGTTTGCAATACCTGGTATATTTTCTACCACCATTTCTGGTTCTGATGAGTGGGAGTGAAAGCCACGGTCCGCCCCAGCATTTTTACTTAGAATCCCTAAGAGCTAATCGCTCAGGGGAACTAACCAAAACGTGGAAGAAGGTATGTTGTAAAATGTGGTGTAGAGTACCATTGACAAACATGTCACCAAGTCATCGTCGATAATGATCAGCTATGTTTTCACACAAATCATGAGTTAATCCCCACTACCTCATTTAGAGCTGGTTTCCTCTCACTGCCTCTCTCTTTCTCTCTTTCTCTCTCTCTCTCTCTCTCTCTCTCTCTCTCTCTTTCTCTCTCTCTTTCCTTCTTCATTTATGTATGTCTCACTCTCTCGAATTTACGTGTTTTAAAAAAAATCCACTGTCTATTTCTATTCCACTCAACCTTATTATGGATGTTGAATATCGATATAGCTTGCTGCTTAGTTTTCACTTAACATTCCGCCCACTATCGTTATTTCTTGTGGCGTACATCAGGACGAAAAAAACAAAACAAACCCACAACTTTCCATGTTATGTCAAATATATTTTCAGAATATATTGTAAGAAAAATATGGATACAGAAACTAATCAAAATAGTGGGACAGCGGGCAGCAAAGAAACAGTACAATAAATATACAATACATATATTGCTCCAGGTGAAGCATAAGCTACTATTACACATGTTCCACGTTTAATGACACCTGAATACGAAAACTCGCAATGGCGGTTTCAAAAGCGTTTGTTTTAACATAAGATTGCATTCCCAACCCACAATCGTATTTTACGTCACGTGGGCTATAGTTATACTATTCTTGTATTTCACGTGTCCAACTCAGGCAAGCCCATATGTTATGTTACTTCCAATGCTTTCATATTATAGGTAGAGTGCCATTCGGGTAGTAGCTACTACACTTATGTGTACAGTACAGAAAGGGTGGCAGCTAACAGACTCATGCGTGCAGTACGGGTGATAACTACTATACTTATGGGTACTGTAAGAATGATAAATGATACACTTATGGATACAGTACAGCTGATAACTACCACACTTATGGATACAGTACAGCTGATAACTACCACACTTATGGACACAGTACAGCTGATAACTACTAAACGTATGGATACAGTACAGCTGATAACTACTAAACGTATGGATACAGTACAGCTGATAACTACTAAACGTATGGATACAGTACAACTGAAAACTACTAAACGTATGGATACAGTACAACTTAAAACTACTAAAACGTATGGATACAGTATAACTGAAAACTAATAGAACAAATGGGTACAGTACAGTAGAGGTGGTAACTGCTACACTTTAATATAGCAACGGTAGTCCAACAACCGACATCGCTGTCGGTGTGAAGTCTCTATTGTACTTGTTCTCAGCGTTTAATGAGGTGAGGTAGCCATTCCTCTTCCTCTCTACGTTGCCTTTCATATCACTAAGAGAAGTGCTCACGTGCAGCTGAGTAGATTATTGGGTGTCTCTGCTGGAGATCGAACTCGCACGTCTTCCGTGAAAAAACACGCTCTAACCACTTTGCCACTCAGACGGTCACTTAGATATCATTTTAATTACTTTATTCTTAAATTCAAATTTTAATTAATACATTTAGAAAGTTTGGAATATCTCCAGAATGAACGTAGACAGGCACCCAAATGATGTTAATTGACTGAATTAAGATAACTGATCAGTGAACGAAGTGATACCAGTCGAGCGTGCTGATGAAGGTACGCCGTGATCACCCAGGCGGTTGTGCTATGCTTGGCTTCATCTCTGTGTCCCTCACTACTATGGGGATCACGTCGAACCTCACCTTGTTAGCCAGATTTCTGTCCTCGATAACATCCTGTTTCCAGGACGACCAACGAGGGTCTTGACCAGTATATTTCTCCCGACCCTGGCTTACATTGTTAGATCAATGTGTTTTACCTGACCAGACGTTAGTCTTATCGTCGCACGGTCTAAAATAACCAATGGAACAAATGAACAGAGAAAGCAAACTTCAGCTTGCCAGGACCCTAATCGGCACAATGTTAACGGAAAACTAAGTAAGGTCTGAACCATTAACGTATATAGTCATGGTAACACATATTTGAACTTAAGCGCTGTGTATATTGGGACATTTGTGTTGATCACACAAATGGCGTTATTCTGTGAGATAACTTCGGAGATCCATACTTGGTTGCGGAGGTTGAAACCAAATCTCGCTCTGTTAATTCTAGCAATGACATCATGGTTTGTTTCTCCATTCTTGTCAATAATGATTCCCAAATGCGTAACACTGACCAATCCTTCAATTATCTGGCCATTAGTTCATAGAGAATATTGTATAATATGTATTCCGAAGACTTTTTTTCAGTTCATCTTTTCCTGTTGGAAAGGTGCTGGTTTCAGTACTTGTCAGCGGAGGCTGAAAGCAAATCTCGCTTTGTTAATCCTTGCATTGACATCACGATGTGTTCCTTTATCTTTTAATTGATGTTTCCCAAATTGGCAACACTGATCAGTTCTTCAATTATATATTTATTAGTTTTGCACATGCCCACTTACTTTTTCTTCTGTTTCTTCTTCTTCTTCTTCGTTGTCGTCATCGTTCGTTCTCAAACTCTCTCTACCAAGCCATGAAAAAGACTTTGCAGGTAGCAGGATGTAGTCCAGAGAACAAAATGTGTTGTGTTGTAGTTCACAGCTTGAATGCGATATTTTAACCGTTTGGTCGGATATATTCGACTTCAGAATGGCATTTGTGAGTACCGGGCTAGCATGCCTCATCTATCTCTTCTCCAGTCAGTCTGACCTGTTGCACCTCGTTATCCAAATCTTCTTCTCAGGCCAGTATCCAGCTCTTCATTCCCATTTAAGTCTATGTGCTAAATGGATGAAAATAGAGAGAGAGAGAGAGAGAGAGAGAGAGAGAGAGGTTGCCTTCACTTGTAATGGGTGAACAGATAGAGTGGTTGCATTCACTTGTAATGAGTGAACAGATAGAGTGGTTGCCTTCACTTGTAATGGATGAACAGATAGAGTGGTTGCATTCACTTGTAATGGGTGAACAGATAGATTGGTTGCCTTCACTTGTAATGGATGAACAGATAGAGTGGTTGCATTCACTTGTAATGGGTGAACAGATAGAGTGGTTGCCTTCATTTGTAATAGATGAACAGAGAGAGTGGTTGCCTTTACTTGTAATGGATGAACAGGGAGTGTAGTTGCCTTCTCTTGTAATGGATGAACAGGGAGAGTGGTTGTTATCACTTGTAATGGGTGAACAGATAGAGTGGTTGCCATCACTTGTAATGGACGAACAGCACTAGTCCTAATGAGATACAACTACCAATTAGTTATTTAGATGCCCTTTCTTCGAGGTGCTACTCTTACTTAACAAAACAGTGACCATACGATCATTAAGCGGTCAATTAATGAATGGGGGCTTAAATACGTCAAGCAAAATGAAACTCTTTGGAGGCTGCGTTGCCTAGGGGTGATGCATGTCCTTAATGAGGTCCGTATCACAATCCCAAAGCAGGCAGTTTGAATCATGCTAGTATCCAGTTTGGCAGACATGTGTTTTTTTCCGCAACTCCACCTACGGTAAGTATTGGCAGCCTACCGTACTGCACATCTGCAAAGAAACTTAAAACAGCGAAACAGGTTGGTTGTCGTAAGAAACTTCGTTCTGCAAAGGAGAGGCTCCTTTTTATACAACTTTCAAGAAATATAAATTTCGGAGAACTGGATTGAAACAAACGACAGACTGGCCGATGGCATGAGAATCAGCGAACAAAATATATCCAATGCCATACTTGCCTCCACGTGACGTTCTTGGACATAGGCTGCAATAGTCACTAGTGTAGTCTGGGCAAGGGATAGAGATCCCAATGGGAAGACAAACCCAGGATTTAAAAACGGATGTGTTGGACCGAAAGGCGCAGATATCGCAGACACTCGCCTGTAATCTGCAGGTAATAAATTTTGTGAACAATTTATAAATAGTTGATAACAAGCAGATTGGGCGGTAGTTCGCCTGAATTTCTATGACACCCTATTTGTGGATCAGATTGGAACTCTTCAACTGGTCTGGAATTTCCTGGTAAGAAGGCAGATGTTGAAAAGTATGTCCAGTTGGCAGGCAAGTGTATTTTCACCAGCCTGGAGCATTTCAGAAATGATTCAGTCAAGGCCAGGCGATTTGTCTGAATTTAGGTATTGGGTCGCATGCAGGACCTCGTCGCTACCTATATAAGGTATTAATTCGGAATCTATATTTAGTGGTTTGTTGGTCACTATTGTTTCTTTATGGGAAAAAATATCCTGTAGAACTTCGTGCACGCATCATAAATTAGGCATCTATCAGTCAAATGTTGTACCATCTTTAAGCTTTGGGGCTATCATGAGGCTCTTCTTTCGTTGTAGTGTCTTCCTGCATTTTATGAAACTACGTCTGTTCTGAGCAGGCTTTAGCAGACAGTGTAAGCTACACTGCTCATACGCTTCTTTGAGCCTGTGTGTGATCTTCGTGTTTAGTCCGCAGACGGCGATCCTGTCTAACCCACATTTGACCGAGTATTTTTCTAGTAACAAGAAGTTGCTGTGCACCATTACTGATGCGGTTTCCTGCTGCTGGTTTGAGTATTTTGGCGGCAGTGATGCCAGAGTCTTAGTGTATGACAAGAATAGCCCCACTGCCCCACAGAGAGCACGTCGGAAGAGGCGACTAACTGTGTGACATCGCATAATATCGGCCATGGTTATGTGGTTTGTTAAGAGCAGCACAGATGGCGCTTAACAGGCTGCGGGTCTACTTTGCTCTAATGTTTGAGTCTATTAAGATGGACTCGTACATCGGTTAACCACCCTCCGCGGCACTTGTCCAAACGCAGTGCAGTAATAAGTTGCTTGAGCCTTGCCAGCTAAGCAGGAAATCCTTCTCCCGGCTACATTCAGCTCAGGCCAGAGCTGGAACATGCACATACTTATGCAGAAGTACAAGTCGACTAAGACTAAGACTAAAATGCAGGTAATCTGTACGTGCATCAGTTGTTCCAGGAGGCAGAGATCCCGCGCATTGCCAATTCTGGTTGTTAGTAAGGTCCGTAAACTTTGCAGCATCTAGTGTTGTCGGCATCTGGGATTGCCGTTTGCCATTTGATGTATATATCATCATCATCATCTAGTGCCCTGTCGGTTGGCGTTGGCAATTATGTACCTTCATTTCCTCTTATAACGTTTGTCGGTTTAATACACATGTATATCAACTGTCTTCAACATCTGGTGTTATGTGACGCGTCTCCCTCAGGATGTCCCAGTCCGCCAGATCTGTATCTGGTTATTGAAATCAAGGGTACAGAAGACCTTGTCAAACATGGAAGCATTCCTGAAACACCTGGCCGCGACCCCATCAGAACGACAGTTTGACCTCCGCAATCAATCACTAGCACAATGTATCGACGCAACGGGCGTGGGCCGATTAAGCGGATTACTGTTATTCTATTCTCCATTTAAATAAAATCTCATTATTGGATGCAACAGGTAAACCATTAAAGACACAATAACATGTTTATTATTTTTAATGATCAATGGCAGTTGTGATTTGGATAACTGAACTGTGCTATAATGGATTTTTTTCAACCACTGACATCCGAATAATATCGATTAATTAAATGTTATGCACTAGAAATAAATATCAATCTAAGCAGGGCCATTAGAATACATTCGACGTAACAGCTCACACAAACAACGGTCAAAACAAAACATCCCACAACACGGATGTCTCAACAAAACAGCTTACAACACGCATGTCTCAACAAAACAACCCACAACACGCATTTTTAAAGAAACAGTCCATCACACACACATGTCTTAACTAAACAGCCCAACACAAACAATTTCTGAACAAAACAGACCACAAACACACACATGTCTCAACAAAACAGCCCACACATGTCTCAACAAAACAGCATACAACACGCATGTCTCTACAAAATAGCCCACAACACAAATGTTGTGAACAAAACAACCCAACACACGCACACACATGTCTCAACAAAACAGCCCAACACACAATTTCTCAACAAAACAGACCACAAACACACACATTTCTCAACAAAACAGACCACAAATACACATGTTTCAACAAAACAGCCCAACACACACAACTTTCTCAAGAAAACAGCCCAACACACACATATTTCTCAACCAAAAAAAACAAACCACAAACACACACCTGTCTAAACAAAACAGCTAAGCATACACACGTCTCAACAAAAGAGCTCAAACACACATAAATGTCTCAACAAAACAGACCACAAACACACACGTCTCAGTAAAACAACCCACACACACACAAAGGTCTCAACAAAACAACCCACACACACTCAAAGGTATCAATAAAATAGCCCGCATACACACAGGTCTTAACAAAACAGTTTACACATAAATTGGCCTCAGCAAAACAGCCCAAATACAAAGCGGACCCTGTAATACTGCCCACACACAGATATGCCTAAACAAAACAATCTACACATACATTACCATCAGCAAAACATCTCACGCCCAAAGCGGCTTCAACAGCGCACACACAAAACATCCCAATCAAGACAGCCAAGACGACACAAACGGCTTCAGCAGAACAGAACCAACACAAAGTCAAGGACAAGACGACTAGGGGGCAACAACGAGATACTACGGTGGATTCCGGAGTCTAACCCACACCACCTGATCAGGAGGCCGATAGCTTAACTACTTCGCCACGGAATTCCCCCCCCCCCCCAGCCCTCACCCCCACATACAAAACAGCCCTAATAAAACAGTTCACACACAAAATAGACTTGGTAAAATATACCACACATAAAACCTCCCCCAACAAAACAATTCTTAGCAGAAATCAACCTCAAACAAAACAGTTTCTATGAAAACAAGTAAATATAAACGCTTTTTTTTAAATTATCAAAACACTTTTTTGTTTTTGTTTGGAAAGGGGGGGGGGGGGGGGGGGCTGGGACTACAAGATTGCAATTTTGATAGATTTTCAGGTCGCACTATTCCTCTATGCTTGTGAGACATGGACAGTTACAGCTGACCTTCAGCAAAGGATACAGGCCTTAGAGATGAGATGTTTCCAAAGACTTTTAAACGTCACGTACACAGATCGAGTTACAGAAGAGGAAATACGAGATATAATTACAACAGCAATAGGACCTTTTGAAGACCTCTTGGCAACTGTCAAAGGTAAGAAACTCGCTTAGTAAGTTAACATATCGAGATCAAATGGTCTTGCAAATACGATCCTGTTCAGAAAGGTGCAAGGCAGACGACGAAGAGGCCGTTCCAAAAAAAAAGGTGGGAGGACAACATAAAAGAATGGACGAATCTCCGACCAGAAAAGGCCGCTGACAGAGAAGGGTAGCGTGGATGTCTTCATTTGTGCCCCAAAGACTT
Organism: Ariolimax columbianus; assembly: GCA_036924085.1. Lineage (NCBI taxonomy): Eukaryota > Metazoa > Mollusca > Gastropoda > Stylommatophora > Arionidae > Ariolimax > Ariolimax columbianus. Next base: position 40,534,798 of record JAVGWX010000004.1, on the reverse strand, counting down.
CATCGGTTACGGGATGACCTGACTAGTAGTGGTTGTGTACACAGTTCCACCTCTCTAGGTTATGGGGAAGTTGGGTAAAAATAGGAGAAATAGAAGTCTACGCAGACTGACAACAGCTACGCCAAGTATACACGCTTGTAAAAATAACTTCTGTGAATCATATCAAATAATGATATGCTCTTTTCCACACATAATTCCAAACTATTGGTGTCATGATGGTCTGTGGAATTTCTATTTAAAATAAATAATGTGAGAAAGCAAATTATGACAGTTGTTAATCGTCAACTAATAGAACGTGAGTTTTTTTGTCAAGTGATGAGAATTTGATACCATTATAGTGTGTACAGCTGCTTCGAGATGCGGATTAATTGACACTATTTTCTTCTTCCTTTTGTTTTCTTATTCTCTTTTTTCTTCTTCGGTACTCGTCCTGAAAAAGATGTGTTATGGTTTACAGCGAATCTAGAATATCTGCGCTTTTCGGTCCGACACATCCGGTTTCAGCATTCATGATCAACGAGAGCAATTATGTGGCAGCATCATCCAGTTGACACATTCCTGTAGGGACGCAAGGTGTCGCATGCATGTGTACTGCTCAGAAGCAAAATGACGTCCGTGCCCACAAAAGGTGCAGTCAAAGAACACAGTTTTGTTGTGCGTTTATTTAGAGTGGGGTGGGGGATGGAGTGGACTTTCTGCAAAAGATATTTTTAAGGGTATGTTTGCTGTGAAGTTCTGTTTATGCTACGGGATGCTTCTTATTCTTCTTCGTTCGTTCTCAATCTCCCACTACCAAACCCTGAACGGGCTGAAGTAGCAGAGTGTAGTCCAGAGAACGGAATGCGCTGTGTCGTAGTTTACAGATTGACTGCGACATTTGCACCTTTCGGTCCAACACATCCGACTTCAGCAAGCATGGTTTGAGTACCATGTTAGCATTCCCTGTTCGATCCTTTCTCCTTAGCCAGTTTGCCCTTTTGCATCCTGTTATCCAGGATCACCGCGTGGAGGTGTAGAAGGGTATGTAGAAGGGTATGGTTCGCTGGCCCTGACGCTAGCAGTCAGCTATGGGTCACTGACCACTGCAGATGATGCGCTGCTCAGCATCTTGATCCCTGCTACGGGATGCGATTAGAAGAACACGATTAGGCTTACGAAAGAAGTACTACTCCAACATGGTAATGGCAAATCATATGCGACTCGATTTACACAGGAGAGTGGTTGAAAAAAACATCCCGTTGTTCGAAAAGAGTTCCAGTTCTTTGAAAAGACATCCCGTTCTTTGAAAAGACATCCAGTTCTTGGAAAAGACATCCCGTTCTTTGAAAAGACATCCGGTTCTTTGAAAAAAAATCCCGTCGCTTGAAAAGACATCCGTTGCTTGAAAAAAAAAACATGCCATTTTTTTATTACGAGTGCCTGTCTCAGCTTTGCAATTTTCTTTCTAATGTTTCAATGATAAAACCTAGCTTGACCATCCATTCTGACGCTCTTACGACAATTCGTATTCTCTTCTAGCATATCTATTGTTTAAAGCCAATTTAATCATTGTACTTCAACGCTAAACCTTATGCAAAAATACGAATTTTGTTATTTGTCAAGTATTGTAATTTTAAAAAATACTTCTTCAGAACAAAACTGATTTTTAAAATGCACATAGGAGAAAGAAAACTTTGCACAGAGTAACTAAAAGTTGCATCCATTTCATAACGCATGTCTATCAGTCATCCCAATGGACGGAGAAGAGATGCAGGCTAGCGGACATTGCACATCTGCCCTATTGTGTCAACCTCCCAGGTGGCGGTGAATGCTAGGCGTACCATCACTGCAGAGAAGCCGAGAAAATAAAGGGAACAAAGAGATACCCCACTCACATGCACATGCTACGTTTCTGGCAGGACGTGACGATCTTGGGATACAGACACACTGGACTGCCTCTTTTCTGGGATAGTACAAACCAGTACATAGTCCATATCATATATCATATCTCATATATCATCACCGCAGCCTATAGACACGAGTAGTGAAGACTCGTTAGTCCTGTAAGACAACTTCCATAAGAGAGACAACTCTGATCACAAACATCTGCTGCCTTGCAGATAGGATGGGGAGAGCCAAAAGCCAAGGAGGGCATCCCTACAGAAACGCCTGTTGAAATCGGATGCACTGGGCCACAGGCTTAATAAGTAACACAGTGCAACGTATATCGCTGTATGATGATAGTACGACCTAATAGAAAAAAGCGTGGCGCTCATCCTGTGGAGTCCCGCCAGGCAGCGAGAGTGCCGGGCCTCACGCCTCGAAGGGGCCCAACCATAGCTACTGGCTGTCACCCACCCATGTGCTGTGGAGTCGAGGCACTTGGTGATGGGGCAAAAACTTTTGACCAAAAACACAAGACCCTCAGAATACTACAGTGGAATGCGGAGGGAGTCATTAAGAAAAAGCTTTCCCTAACACATCACTTGCATGAAGGTAAGATTGACGTGGCATGTATCCAAGAAACGCACCTCAACAGCAACCACAAATTCTCAATCAGAGGATACCAGACCTTCCGTCTGGATAGAGAAGGTCACAAAGGAGGGGTTCTGGTACTGACACGTAACTGCATACCGAATAGCACGGTAGCTATCAATCACACCGGACAAGCAGAAATTGTAGGAGTTGACATAATGGCTCAAGAGACGAAGATCCGCATCTTCAACCTGTACGGACCACCAAACAAAGACCTGTCGTTCTCGAGTATGGAAGTTAAAGACTCCAACTTCATAGTAGCTGGAGACGTCAACAGCCACTCGGAGAGATTAGGAATCTTGGACACAGACAGAAGAGGTGACGAAGTGGAAGATTGGGAGATAGACACAAATCTCTATCTAATCAATAGGCCGGAGGATAGCCCTAGCTTCTATTCTAGAACATGGTATACCACCTCTACTCCAGAGTTGGCCTTTTCCACGGTGCACATTCACCAAAAAATAAACCGCCAGGTGCTAAACCAATTGGCAGGTAGCGACCACAGGCCAATTAGACTAGAAGTTGAAATGGAAGTAGGCCCACAAGAAACAAAACCGCTCCCACGTTGGAATTACAAATGAGCCGACTGGGACAGATTTGCAAGCCTGACAGATGGGCTGTGTGAAACCATCAACACACGGAATAACAAAATGAAGCCCATGGTGGAAAGCCTAACCAAAGCAATAATGCAAGCTGCCACTGAAACCATACCAAGAGGGGCAAGGAAAAATTTTAAGCCCTATTGGAATGATGAATTGCAGAAAGCAGAAGACGAACTCACAAATGCTACGAACATGGCAGAGAGAGAACAATCTATGGGGGCAAATATCACCCTCAAAGCCACCACGCGAAATACAAATACACTCTAAACCAAACAACAAGAGAAAGGTGGAAAAACAAAACAAAAAGCCTCAATTCAGACAAAAAAGGGAACTTCTTCTTCTTCTTCTTCTTACGCAGTCAGACAGTAACCATTATTTTTTCGAAAAAGGCAGCGGTCATCCTGAGGCTGTCGACATTGCCATAGAGCTTGTCTAGTGTTGCCACTGGTGATGGCCACATCTGCTCTCTCTGATCCTCGTATGTCGGGCAGTTTTGCAGCAAATGCTCAGCGGTCATTTTCCCGGTACCACACGGGCATTCGTCAGTGCCACCTATCTTCAATTTGTTGAATAGGTGGTACCTCAGTCTATTGTGGCCAGTGCGAAGTCTGAAGACCACGACCTGCACTCTTCTGTTCAACTGGTAATAGACATCGTAATTGAAAAGAAGGGAACAAACTATTTAAGTTAATCAGAGCCATGAATGACGAAACTCCATCAAACAAACAAATTACAATCAAGCGGGTTGAAAACATGCTCACTGGAAAAAAAAGCAGCAAACGGCTTTGTTTTAACATTATGCCAGAGCAAACCACATTGATTTCCCTGCAGATAGGCATTCAGATATTAGTAAAGAGCAAAAGAGGCACGACAACATCAATATGGCACCAGAAGAGCATATGATGGCAAAACTAACAATGAATGAAATGGAAGAGGCCATGAGAACGTTAAAGAAAAGGAAATCTCCCGGAAAAAACTGGATAACAAACGAAATGCTGATGGGGCTGGGCCAAACAGCAAAGATAAAATTAATAGCAGTCCTGAACTACAGCTGGAAAAAGGGTATTGTACCCCAGGCATGGAAAGACGCAGTACTTGTACGTGTACCAAAGAAAGGAAAAGATCAAACGGATCCAAATGGATACAGGCCTATCAGCCTACTGAGCTGTGTAGACAAACTGATGGAACGTATGATAAACGCGAGAGTGATCTGGAAGAAAAACACACACTAATTCCACAGCAAGCAGGCTTTAGACAGCACAGATCCACTGAGGATCAGGTCACCCTCAAATTCAGGAAATAGAGGATGCCTACCAGAAGCAAAAACACACAGTAACGGTTTGGGTGGACCTAGAAAAGGCATTTGACAAAGTCTGGAAAGAGGGACTTAAAGTCAAGCTACGAAAAAAAGAAGTTTGTGGGAAAATGTATAAATGGATTAGCCACTACCTCAAAAACAGAACAGTCAGAGTTCAAGTACAAGGGCAGATGAGCAAAAAGGTGACACTTGAGCAGGGAGTACCCCAAGGGGTAGTACTGTCACTCACAATCTTCTTGGTGTATATAAATAACATAACAGAGAATATACCCAGAAGGGTCCATAGTTCAATGTGTGCAGACGATAGGCTATGTGGACCTCTGAAAACATTCTCACCATAGCAAGTAATCGGATGCAGCAGGCCCTAACATCGCTAGAAGAGTGGGCGAACTCATGGCTGGTCAAAATAAACTAGGAAAAAACCACATGTACGATATTCTCGCTATCAAACAAACCCCAAAACACCAAATTAAGTCTTAACGGCAAATACCTTCAGCCAAACAACAACCAAAATTACCAGGGAGTCACATTTGATCGGCGCATGAAATGGAAAATTCAGATCGAGAGAAACCGAATGAGAGCCAGAGAAAGAAAGGCAATCATGAGAAAACGTGCTGGCACAATCTGGGGAGCAGAGGAAAGTCTGGGAGAGTGAGACCAGTTCTCGAGTATGGCATTGCGGCATGGACAACAGCAGCAAAGGCAAACTTCGATTAAATCAGCAAACTCCAAAACCAAGCCATGAGAGTTATAACAGGAGGCAAGAAGTCAACGCGAATTGTAGAACTTGAAAAGATTACAAAACTGCAATCCATGACCGACAGAAGAGACTGCAGAGCCCAGCAGCAAGCAGAGAAACTCAGAAGATTAACTGACCAGCCAATGCACCAGAGACTAAACAATTTCGGAAATGGGAAACTAAAGCGGAGAGACTTTGCAGAAATAGCCAAAGCAAAGATGCACGAAGACGCCATGAACGCACTAACAACACCAAAGCCCATCCCTACTGTACGAAAACCTACCTAGAGGCAGCATATATTTAAAGAGGTGGTAGAAAATATACCAGGTATTAAAAACAAAAACTGCCAGACTGAAAAAGAAAGAAGAGATACAACCCTGAGCTACATAACGAAAAACTACCCAAGCATGGACTGGACCCATGCATACACCGACGTTCTGTAATAAATACAACACAGAACGGAGGGGCAGGGGCATTCCTAAGCCTACCAAATGGCAGAAAAATAACACTGTCATTGGCAACTGGAAAATACACAAGCAATTTCAGAGCGGAGGCAGAGGCACTGAGGGTGGCAGTGAAAGAAATGGTGAGAGGTAAAAGGAATGAAAGCCATATAGTCCTGCTTACAGATGCCCTGGCCGTAGTCACAGCACTAAAAAGCCAGAAAAATTCTGAATTTAATGATTTAAGAGCAGTACTCTGTCAACTATGCCAGCAGTCCGCTCCGAAAAGAGTAGTGGTACAGTGTGTTCCATCCCACCAGATACTAGTGTGACATACGAAGAGTCAAAACCGCTTATTAGAGCTAGATACATGACCAAATGGGAAACAGAACATACTGGCTACACAAAAAACGATGCCTATTACCAGTTGAACAGAAGAGAGCAGGTCGTGGTCTCCAGACTTCGCACTGGCCACAATAGACTGAGGTACCACCTATTCAACAAATTGAAGATAGGTGGCACTGACGAATGCCCGTGTGGTACCGGGAAAATGACCGCTGAGCATTTGCTGCAAAACTGCCCGACATACGAGGATCAGAGATAGAGCAGATGTGGCCATCACCAGTGGCAACACTAGACAAGCTCTATGGCAGTGTCGATTGCCTCAGGATGACCACCCCTTTTTTCGAAAAAATAAAGGTCGATGTCTGACAGCGTAAGAAGAAGAAAAAGAAGAAGAAGAAGAAGAACGCATGTTTTTATCATTCACTAGTAACAACAAAAAGAAAAGTGCTTGAACTACTGGCATCATAGGAACAGATGTAAAGTGAGTTGCTTTCAGCAAGAATAGAAGCTTAGTTTCAGAATTCATCACACCCTGCAAAGATAAACACAGATTCAAAAGTTGATTATTATGATTCTTCCATCAAAAACTCGACAGGGTTGATTAACTAAAGATAACGATTTTGACAAAAACTTGCTGGTGGAATGCCAGCTTCATATAATGACATATATTTGTAAACACGTTTTTACCGGGTTTCTTCAGTGCACATGATACGTCTCCATGGAGAAGTTTTGTTTTCTTAAAAATGTTTTTTGTTTTCACGTGGAATCCTGCATCAGCTTCCACATTCATTTTCTTGAATTTCTGTTAACCTGTCCATCAGTTATGGTTGCTTGTCATTCTATAAAATATTTATGTTGTGCGCCGTTAATTCACATTTAATCCATACTTTCTCTTTAGTTATATCATGTTAATCTTTCTGTAAAAAATGTAGATGATCCTGTAAATGAAAAATAATGTTATATATTCGTGTCTAAATATGTACCAAGGAAAACATGGACTTTGCAACTTTGTAGTATTAGTCAATGCAAAATGGAGAAAAGGCACATCACATATACAACCTATGCACACTGCACACACCTTCTTACCTGGAGAAACCAGCGCGTCTCAGACCTGTAAGAAAACATTTATGGCACTGTGTAGAGAAAAAAACAGCCGTACAGAAGCAGGACGATAAGGCATACTGTAGGACAAATGACTAAAAAACAATACATTAAGAACGATATCAATGGTGACCGGAAAATGTTCAAGCAACTTCAGAGCAGAAGCAGAGACCTTGATAACTACAACAGAAATTATAATGAGAGATGGAAACACAAATAGGCAAATAGTATTCTTAATATGCTCTATGTCCGAGATAGCGGCACTAGCGATCCAAACAAATTCAGACTTAAATTAACTCAGAGTGTTGCATTATAAACTATGTCGCCTGTTCATGATAGCTGTGTATGCAGTGGATTCTGTCTCATTACAAGATTCTTTACAATGAAGAGACTAGTAGACTGTCAAGGGAAGGTGGAAAGCTACCTCAACCTTATGTAGGTATAACTTACAAAGAGTTCAAGATATTTACCAGGTGTAGGTACAGGAACAAGTGTGAAACAAAACACACTGTTCAACATCCAAGTCACGCGTATTACCAATTGAACAGACGTGGGCAGGTAGTAATCTTCAGACTCCACAGAGACCACAACATACTGTTCAACAAACTATGAATATGAAATACTGGTGATTGTGTCTACACCTCTGATATAATAAGGACTGAACATCTGCTACAGAAGAATAGAGGAAGCACGTGTGGCCATCAACAAAACCTTCCGTATATAAGCTCTATGAAAAAGAAGAAGAAGATGGTCTATGCGTTTTTGTTAAAATGTAGATAATCTTGTTAATGATATATTATGCTCTACATTCGCTCCTAAGAACAATTATCCGTTATCATTACACTAAATCTCCAATAAGTTTCCGGCCGCACAATTGGTTTCGCGCGCATTGTGTTTGAGACACGTGATCCAACGCACGAACTGTAATCTTTGGGGTGAACAATGACATCATCTGAGGATTTGTTTTAGCGGGTGATGATGCAACAGAAGCTATTATGGCCCGAAGCTATTATGGCCTGAAGCTATTATGACCTGAAGCTATTATGACGGATTTGTTTTGAAGGGAGATGATGTGACGAGATTCAACTCCTGTTACCGACATGCGTCAATATTTTGGTCTGGTACAATATTGAGGACTGAGACTCCTGGAATTTGCGTATTATAATAAGCTAGTAGTAGCGAATACGCTAGGACCACATAAAATGTCGAGACGATGGACTTGGCACAGCCCAAATGGTACGCTTCATAGTCAAGTAGACTATATTCTGGTCCAAAGGAGATTCAAATCTAGCGTCAATAGCGCCCAGAAAAGAAGTTTCCCAGGGGCCGATATTGGGAGCGACCACGACTTAGTGCTGATGACCATGCATCTCAGACTTAAGAAAGTTCTGAAAAGAGAGATAACTTAGACTGAGATTTGACTTGGAGAAGTTGAAGTACCCGGATATAGTGGAGACCTTTGGAGCGGTGATGGGGGGAAGATTCGCACCTCTCTTGGTTCTTAACGAGGAGGCAGATGTTGAGACGATGACTGAAGCCCTGAATTCGGCATTAATCTCCAAGGCATCTGAAATTCTAGGTAGGTGCAGGATTAAGAAGAAAACATGGATCACGATCTTCCTTCCCTCGATCTACAGTAACATGAGCAAAAGCGTCATGGCCTACTCACACTGCTTTACTTTAAACATTTGTAACATAATAATTGCGAATCAATTTCTTGTTAAAACATGCCATTCGTCTTCAATTTGTCGTTTTCTCGCAGTAGCAGTCATTGCTTGGAATAACAACATTTGAAATACAATAAAGCGCTCGGAAGATGGCAAACACACGCTCGATAATACGTGTACTCGGAAGAAAGATCTCACTTTTTACGAGGTAAATTAACAAACAAAAACGAATTCACAGGAACTGATTGCACATACGGTGTCCTCCGACCATGTACTATCTATTCTAAACTATTCTAAACGTCAGCTTAGACCGTAAGCACCAGCTTATGCATGTACACATGTAACATTATACACGTACGTGGTCATTTGTTCACAGACTCAAAAACACGCACTGATTATGTACGTGAATTGTCAATTTTGTAAATAACATCACGGAACTTTTAAATTAATTTGAGGGCCGCTTATATTGATGTCGCCGGTTCGCATGAGTCTCGCGGACAGTAGATGACCCACCTCTGATCTAAGGTGTGTTGGACAATCAACACTGTACGTATTCCACTGCTGTGGTCTGTATAGAGGAGATATAGAGCTGACGAATTAAGGCCGATTTTCTATGCAGTCATCACTTAGTTCATATGGAAAAAAGAATTATTAAAAAAAAAAAAACTATGCTCACTGGAGTTTTGAACCTCCTTTGGGAGGATACCAGTATCTCAACCTCTCGACCACTTGCTTCTTCTTTCATCGGACTATTTTTGATTTGTTATTAATTGTAATCAATCCACATTTTTCTGAAACCCTAATAATCGTCGACGAAGATTTTATCTTCATCCCCGACGGCAAATGTTGCCATGCGGCCCGCCCTTATCTTTAATTATAAATAAAATGCAGTATTCAAATACAGCAGCACTTCTCAAAGGTCTTAGTTCACGAAAGCGTGATTAAATTTGCCCTGAACTTTCTAATAATTCTAGACTATAATTTATATAGCATTCCCCATCATCAACTTCTCAGTTTTGTTAGCATATCCTCGTAACGATCTTCCAGACAACACTGCTATCACTGAGTAATCTTTAAACACCGAAAGTGGCAGGATTGTTATCAGCCTTGTTCTAACTAAATCTCTGCTGACATTAATAAATTAAGGTCAGGCAACATAAATGTCGAATCTATCTATAGATTTTAAGTTTGGCGTTCAGAAGATTTGTTTCCTCTGTAACAAACATGCAGCGTAACCCTGACATATTTGATTATGTAATATTATGAAAGGATTTAAATGTTAATTATCTCTTAGGTCTCATTAATAATATTGAGTTAGTGCCTATATCATCTACACACGTTTGGGGAGGTATTTCTACAACTTTCTAGCAAACCCTGTTGCATCTCTCGGTATGACGAGGTCTGCAAATCCAAGTCTTGGAAAGTCTTCTACCGTAAAAGAAAGAAAAGTTACGATGCAAAAGTGAATGAGCCGACAACAGCCAGCAACTAGGCTGGCTGCTTGTATCATGGTCATTCAGCCTGAGCGGACCACCAAGACCCTATTCCGACTCAAAGTGGCGGTCCTGGAAACAGGTAGCACAGGTGTAGTCTGGATAAGAGACTGAGGATCGCAGTGGGAAGCCAAACCAGGTACCTCAAAAAAGCCAAATGAAACCGGATGTGTCTGACCAAAAGGCACACATATCATAGCCACGTATTAAACTACGACACAACATCACAAAGTCTTTTTCAAGACGAGAGCCGAAAAAGAAACAAAAGAATAAAAAAAAGTAGTAGTTATGGTAAGAAAGGTAACCCTGTGCACATATTGTAGCTTCTATTTCAGGAGACAAAATTCATGAACGCGTACAGGAAAAAACTACTTCGCAATTCACGGTACTATAAATCTACACCATAAAATCATTATCCTCCAATATCCTCTGTCTCTTGTCTTGAAGGTACACTTTGCCAGACTGAGATTAGTTTATATTTTGATATTGCTATCCCCGTGTCTTTTTATATGATCAAAATATTTGGCATGTCAAATGTTAATGTCTGTCAAAAGTTCTCTAAGCATGCCTACCCTCGTCAGGACATCGCTATTTGTTTGCTTCTCTTTCCACTAAATGCGACACTTTCTTCTGTATAACCACATTTCGAGGGCCTCTATGCTCCAGCTGTTTGTTCGTAGTACATGTATCTGGCCCGTATAATAATGTTCAATATATATATATACTACACATGAGTTTCATTTTTAATGTACGGATTTATTGGCTGATACCAATATATTCACCATATACACTTTTGGTCATTCATATTCTCTTCTTTACTTCACTTTCACATCTACCATCACTTGTAGTTATTGGTCCTAGATACACTATCTTTAGACGTCTTTAAAGTAAATTGAATGTCTGACAAAATACAGTTTGAAAGCAGGAAAGCTGAAAAAAAAATGGTTTGAGTTATAAGCATGCGTCTTCACTCAACATTATTCGTTTAGCTTCCTACAGAGCAGGTGGTCATTGTTATAGATGACATTTTATATTAAGTATGCACAGAAGAAATGTGAATATCACTGTATTAATAGTTTCTGTTGTAAGTTGTTTTACATGATGAGGTTGCTAATCTCATACACACCTTTTCATTTCCCACGGGTGTGCTGATGCTGTAGTATTTTCACTTCAGTACGGAGGCTGCGGCCGAACAAGTAACGCAGTGATTGAGTTGACAGCAGACTGTGACTCATAGCTGGCTGCATGCTTCATGCCAAGCAAACCAGAACTGACGAAGACACTTTTCAGCCTTCAAGTGGCGACCCTGGACACATACTACACAAATGTAGCCTGGCTAAGAGAATAGGGATTGCATTGGGAAGGCAAACCCGGTACTCAGAAACGTCAGCAGCATCCCAGTGAGTTCGTTAAACACTACGAAACCACGTCTATTTCGAGTCGAACGAAAAAGAACAAGTACGGAGACTGAGGATTTAAGCCGGAACAGGGGCTAGACAAGACAAATATGCTGAGCAGCGCACGAGCTGCAGTGGTCAGTGACTCATAGCTGACTGCTAGTGCCAGGGCCAGCGAACCAGAGCTGCCAAGACCCTTCTACACCTCCACTCTGTGATCCTTGATAACAGGCTGCAGCAGGGCAGACTGAATAAGGAGAAGGGATCGAAGAGGTAGCTGCTAACCTGGTACTAAAAATGCTTGCTGAAGTCGGATGTATTGGACCAAAAGATGCAGATTCGCAGTGAAGCTGTAAAATACGACACAACGCATTCCGTTCTCTGGACTAAATTCTGCTACTTAAGCCCTTTCAGGGTTTGGTAGCAGAAGATTGAGAACGAACGAAGCCAAGACAAATATCAGGTGTTAGGTCGCCATGACGCCTGAAATGTTTCTGTGGTGCCTAACATTTCAGGACCAGCGTCGCATTTACTCACACAATTTCCCTCATCGTTTATATCGCTCATGAGTTTTAAGGAACACAAAATACATATTTTCCTACGTAATTTCCTGTTCTTCATTCCGACTTTCAAGGTCAGACTGCCGGCGTCGTGTTACGCAGTATCTAAGGTGCAACGCAAATAATGAATATCAGAAACACGTAAGTATTACTGTGAAAATAAACTTACATTTCTGCATGTAGAAATCAAATTTTCAAGAATATCTCACCCATACCCCTTGGGCAGTTCAACATCTCTGCCAGGTTACTTTCATTCAACAGTACGTCTGCATCCTACATTTTGTAACTGGTGCCTAGACCCTAAACAAATTTGTCATCCTCTATCTTGTTAGACTGTTGGACCTTTGTTTCGTAATATACAGAAGGGCTGACTATGGTATGAGTGGACATGGATACCTCATTTCTTTAGGGGTTTTGTGGATCTGCTGTCCTGATCATGCCTCAAAAGCACGCATCGTGGGGAATGTGGGTACCTATACGGGTTACATTTTGAGGTTGATCAATGAATGTCTTTTGAATGTTTATACTGCAGTTGATAAACTGTTAATTCACAGATTACATAATATTTTATTAAGTCATGTATCCAGCACGGAGGAGCAGATCAGTACACAACATTATCAGGAGTAGGCACGACCAGGGAAGGATCAGTATTTACAATTTTGGCTAATATAAGAGAGACTGTGCACCTATGGTTTTGCAAAAAGTGCTATGATGTCGACTCTTGACCGAACAGAATAGAGTAGTGTGCAGTAAATGTATGTTAGAACTTGATGCATGTACCTTACAAAGCAAAATCCATGTCTACATAAACTATCTCAATGAAAGCAAATGGCTACAAAAACCAGTTAACAAGAGCACATGGTTACAAACACCAGTTAACAAACGCACATGGTTAATGCTACAGAAACCAGTTAACAAAAGTAGATGAACACTCAGACCAGTTAACACGAGCACATGGAGACATAAAGTAGCTAGCAAGTGCACATGGGAACATAAACCAGCTAACAAATAGCACGTGGAGACATACACCAGCTAACAAGTGCACATTGAGACATAAACTAGTTAACAAGTGCACATGGAGACATACACCAGTTAACAAGTGCACATGGAGACATAAACCAGTTAACAGGAGCAGTTGGGGACATAAACCAGTTAACAAGTGCACATGGAGACATAAACCAGTTAACAGGAGCAGATAAGGACATAAACCAGCTAACAAGTGCACATGAACCGGACACCAGTTAACTAGAGCATTTTAATACAGAAACCAGTTAACTAAAGCACACTTTCTCTGAAATCATCCAACAAGAGAACATAGCTACATACACCACCAAACAAAAACACATAGTTACAAAAACCACCTAGCAAGAGTACATGACTTAATGAACTATATTACAAGAGTACATAGCTATAGAAAATACGTGACAAGAGAACATGACAACATAAATTACTTAACTAGAGAGTATTATTATAGAAACGACCTTTCCAGAGGACATGTGTACATCAATTACATAATCACCTAACAAGAACATTACTACATACTAATTCCACAAGAACAAATCGCTACAGACTATCTCCCAAAACACACATTGCTACAGATACGAGCTCTGCAAAAGCACATTGTCACAGAAGCTGCATGGGCAAAAGCACTTTGCTACATAAACTACTTAACAAGAGCACATTACTATATAATCTACATAACAAGAGAACAGTGTATTGCTTTTGAAATAACCTCTAATCGGGGTTATGGACAAATATTTGTTATGGCCAGTCAGGTCGGGAACAAAGAAGCTCATTACGAAAGTATAAGTCAATGTAACCAATGATAATTGTAAAATTACACAACATAATTTGATAGACGCAGATCAAGGAGTATTCAAGTCGCCACCATCTTTGTACATACATAAAATGATATAACAAAAACGACTCATGTAAAAACTACGTTTTCTATGAATTCGTTAAACATTAAATCTTAAGGTCGTAAGAAATACAATATTGCTTGCAAAAAATGATCTAGTAGCGAGAATGTATTCAACAACATTGGAACGAACTATAGTAAAATATCGTCATCTAAAATTTTAGCATCGATTTAAAATGTTTCTGTGTACATAAAACCTCATTGATGTCGTTATACTTTAGCCGGATATCAAATACAAAGTCAGTCTGGGTACATATTTAATTGGTTGTAATATTTACAAAAAGAACACACTTTGTTCAACCAGCACACAGCTTTTAAATTCTACATCAAACATCTGTCCGTGCGTTGTTGCACGTTTTTTTCTCCACTGTAAGTGTAAAGGCGTGTTGATCTATTGCGGCCTTAAAAAACACAATATCACACATTTTTACATTTCTGAGAGGAAAATAGAAGGACAGACATACAGGCAAACGAAAATTCGAAAGAAACAAATTCGTGATAAGCATGCAGACAAAGAGACAGATCGACAGAAACAGACAGATAGATAGATAGATAGATAAATAGATAGATAGATAGATAGATAGATAGATAGATAGATAGATAGATAGATAGATAGATAGATTCATACATACATAGATACATACATACATACCTACATATATACATTCATGCATACATACATACATGTATACATACATACATACATACATACATACATACATACATACATACATACATACATACATACATACAAACATACATACATACATTCATACGTGCATACATACACACGTGCAAGTACATACACACAATACAAACCTACATACATACATATATACACAAAAATTACGGTTTCCGGTCTAACGCGATATATGCTGCTTAACCCTTTCGTCCGCCTGCTTGTTAATCGTTCTGCTTCTAACGCCTAATGTTTTTTTGATATTTTTATATCTATGGCGAGTCGGCAATGAAGAATCATATTTATAAACATGTTGTACACCATTTCTTTCATTGTTCTGTGTTTTTCACTTATATTTAATCAAATACATATTGTGCCTCCTGTTACCGGTAACAGTTGTGCAGTCATTGAAATCAAAATCGCTCCCTCATTATGTTTTCGCTTCTTGGGAGTGTTTAAACGGACTTTTCATGTCATAACATAAATCAATGACAAAGTTGGAAATGGAATCGTGGATCGGAACTTATTTTGTTCATTACGTGTTGTAGTAGTTATCTCGTACGTTAGACGTCATCATATCCTACCTTCTACGTCATGCATTCAAGCCGGTTTTTGTTGTCTATGTCATTGACTGGTGTAGGCAACTGGGACCTATTCAACTATCGGCCTACCGGAAATATTACTAACATTTTATATACACAGCCAAGGGGACGGCGTGGCCTAGTGGTTAAGTGGCACGGCTCACAACACGGAGGTGCTGGGTTCGATCCCCATCACAGCACCGGCCGTTACCCCGGGGAAGCAAACCCTTAGAAAATGCAGGAGGAAGCAGACCCTTACATAAAATGCATGCTGAAGTCGGATGCACTGGGCCGACAGGCGCAAAATAAAAACCACAGTGCCTTGGGGAATAGAGAAATAAGGCTTCCGCAAAAACAAAAACAAAAAAATAATAATATACACAGCCGGTTCTCATGGAGATATCATGCAGAAAATATGAAATCCACTTTCCAGAATTCTCATTAATGCACATCTCAAGTGGCAGTAAATTTAAATGTAAACATTAGGGCGAGGAGGCAGAGGAAGTGCTGGTGCAGTTGGACAGAAGTAGTGAAACCAGCGACCCTGATCAGTACTGGACCTCTGGTCAGGAAATAGATGACCAATGGAAACTCCTGATTCATCAGGTGGGACCTCTCCAGCACAAGCATGATTACGCCGGGAAGACTTCGGGTGCATACACGTGCCATTTAATGAAAAAAAACTAAACGATTGGAATGAGAAACTGGTTTTCTACAGACTCTGCAGTCTTCTGGTGGAGAAGGGGGTGTGGGGATGGGAGCGCACTGTGGTTGAGAGGTAAAGTACTCGTCTCTCAAAGCTGTGAATAGAAAACGTGGGCGATCAAATCCCGAAAGTTTTCAAGGGAGGTGGGGCGAGATTGCCTGCATCCAGCGTTTCCTTCAGTCGTCTTGACTTATTTCTTGCCACTGGTCCAAGGCAGCTCGGGACCAGAGAATGAGGTTAATGACCAGCGCAGATTCTTTCTCCCCATGATACAAATACAGCGAAAGTTACATCATCAAGACAAAACCGTCTGATGATGTTATCATTATCGCTTGCCATAGGCAACTAACTAACACACATACATACATACATACATACATACATACATGTATACTTACACACACATACATACATATATACATACATACATACATGTATACTTACACACACATACATACATACATACATACATACATACATGTATACTTACACACACATACATACATATATACATACATACATAAATGCAGACAGACAGACAAGTAGGTAGGAAGGTAGGTAGATAGGTAGGTGAGTAGGTAGGTATTTATGTAGATAAGTAGGTAGGTAGGATGGTAAAGGGAGACAGAGTTAATGAGGAGATTAAGGACATAATATCAGAGCTTTTCGACAACATCAAACCTAAAGACCTCATGAATCAATGAAATAAAGTGTATGTGCATCCAAGACATTTAATTAACCATGCATTATGCTGCAGATTAAACCATGCGAAAACCATATATACGAGGCACCTGTTCAAATGCATAACTGCACCAAATGAGTATACGTACGATGCGCACGATGACGTCACTTCTGATGTAAACAGCACATACCAACCGTCAAGTTTGCAGACTTTAATTTTCCTTCGACTCATAGTTTTCTCAGCAGACCGTTGAAAACATGGCGGGTGCGATACATAATCCGTCCAGAGTTGGTCAATGATCATTCCTTCATAAATAGGCAATTAAAATACCGTAGCCACATCAAAAGACTCAGCAGTCTTGAGAGAACGGTATTGAAAACTATTGTGTCGGGCAAGAGAGGCAATTGCAGACAAAGAAGGCGATGGCGCTAAGATGACTATGGATGCTTGGGCATGACTCTGGAGCAGACAGGAGATTTGGCAAGAGATCAAGACTCTTTCGGATGGACTTTGGTGGGAACCCCTTTCTGTAGAAGACATGCCGCATGATGATGATGCTGTATTAACAACTCGCGAAATTTACATAATCAGTGGACGATCGCGACACTTTCTTGAATTTAGATTTTAGTGGAAAAATGTACCTTCACGAAAGTTTTAATGGTGGGCGCCAAGTAAAAAAACGAGAGTCTGCTGTAGATTTGTAACGTTTCCAGTCTGTAGTCTATTGTGATGTGTCCATGTAAGTTCATTTAATGGTATCGGTAGCATTATTATACTGCTTGTTAACTTTCTAGGCCCCAACAGTGTCATTTCCCTGTTCGTCTGCGACTTTACCATGTAATCCCTTACCTCTCTGTGTTCCCGATTCCTACCACGTGGACGTAGCGCTGGGCTTTAGGCAAAGTGAGATTCAGTCAAGCATCTGGCCTAACCAGTCGCTTAGACAGACTGGGTCTACTATCAGATAAGTAGACCATTTTTTCCTTATATGTTGATTTGTTAGTTCAGTATTGTTGTTATTTGTTGTCCCCGATAAAGGCATATTGGTCGTAACGCGGGTTTTGCTTGTGTTCTCGTCTCGATGCGGTATCTGACCATATCCATTTTTAAATTTTGATTAAACTCAACGTTAATGAACTTTTACATTTTTTTTCATTTGTTTTTGTCACATGGGCTTTAGGCATGACTGCAAATTTTGATTTGTACTGTTCGTATGCATGCATATGCTTATTTCTATCGTTAGGAGTGACTGGATATGTTCATATATGTGTCTATGTTTATGAATAACTGAATATACTTATTTGTATTGCTATTAATAATTGAAAATATATTTTTCTATTGTTATGAAAAACTGAGTAAACTACTTTCTATTGTTATGAATAACTGAATATACATGCATTGTTTTATAAATAACTGAATATACATGTTTCTATTATTTTAATAATAGCTGACTATACTTGTTTCTGTTGTTATGAATGCCATAATGTACTTGTTTCGATCTCTAGGAATGACTGTACATGCGTGTTTGTAATGTTAGGAATAACTGAATGTACTTGCTTCTTTTGTTTTAATAACTGAATTTACTTGTTTGCATTGTTTTGCATGACTTAATCCGCTTGTTTTTATTGCTATGAATGGCTGTTTATGTTAATTTGTATTGTTGTTTATGACCGTATTTACTTATTTTTATAGTGAGTTTTGACAGTATATATTTATTTCCATTGCTGCGTATGACTGCAGCTATTGATGAATGTGTTCAGGCCGTCACGTTAAAAACACATTTGCTTTTTAATTGTTAAGTTTTATTGAAACTCATCTGTTTTGCATGCAGTCTTTCCTGCAAATTTCTGATTTGTGATTGACAATTCATGACTGTCATGCCTGAATGAAACTCGTGTTTATCGCCTATTTATCAACATAATCAGGTTATGATTATATGATTATAGCCGCGGTAGTAATCATGTGATCATAATACAATAATGATGACGATGATGTTCGCGACAAAGATGCAACAATGACATCATAATGTGATCATCACAATATCAATGACGGCGATGAGATTTATCTAATAACTGAATCTTTTCTAGGGATAAAAGCTTACGATCAATAAAATATCGAACTGAACCCGGTCCTCGGCTTGATTACCTGTTCACGTTTGTAACTATTAGATCAAAGACCCTATGTTATTGACGAGTTACTCACGTGAATAGGAAATGGTGGTGTACTTCAGATCGATTAGGTTTCAAAATACGGTAATGTTGTGCCAACAATGTGTAAGCGAGATAATCCCATTATAGTTGAATTTGCCGGTTACTGCCAAGATTTGCAAAATATTTGCAGATAGCCAAATTGCATCTATTCTGTTTTATTTTTTTTATTTCTTTATGGCATTTTTTTAAATCTCTATTTTCATTTAGTTTTAGAGGGATAGCATTTTTTTAAATACTTATGTATTCTTTACTTATAAGACCGATTGTTTCCAACGAATCACCGCATTACACCAATAAAAACATTGTATTTGTTCAACTTATTAGATTTATATATTTTATTATATTTATAATGTATTCCTTTTTATTTTTAAGATGTTATTTTTAAAATGATTTTTTAAATATTTATGCATAATTGAGTTTTTAGTCATTTTAATTAGTGTGTGCGCATCTTTGTATATACTAGTTTTCTTCCTTCTGTCTCTATTACTGGATTCTGCTTCATGTATACACACACATGTTACATTTCATTAAGTTGTTTATCGTCTTCTGTCAATATCTATTAATTTATTCTCAATTCTGATTTTCTTTATCTAATTTAAGTGAGAACAAAGACTAGCATCAGGGTCATGTCAAATCTACTTCATGTCTGGGCCGAGGCTCTCTGTAACAGAATGTGTCTTATCATTGGAGTCTGACCAGCGAGGTGCGGGTCGACACTATGATCCTCTTAGGGGTGAGTTACTGAGGATCCTGGCATTGCACTGCAGCCAGGATGACCAGTGTCCATCTTCTCAAATGCACCTAAGAATGTAATAAAAGTTATTCTGATCTGCTACTTAAGAAATGTCATAACGATTTACTCAACTCTGCACTAGTGGAGTCGAATAAAATTATTTCATTTCAATTTAATAAATTTCTTTATTTTAAATTACATATTTTTATCTTTTCTGACATATTTATTGTCTAATGTAAACTAAAAAATTGTGTTTCTAAAATATTTCTTCTGTTTCTCTTCACGCGTGCTTAGTTTCCATCCAGTAATTCTTGTCTTCACACATCTCGTTGCAAGATATATGGAAATGCGCAGCCATGTAGACTAGCCAAAGAGGCAAGCAGAACCACCCACACTGAAAACAGTAATGTGTACAAACAAATAAAGACAATTATAAAAATTAGCCAAAGAAAATAAATAGAGAACACCTTGAGTTTAATAAAGCATGAGCATACTGCTGATTTACTATACGTGAAGTGGCAATACTCACACTAAAAACAATCCATTGTATATTTAAGAATCATCTGTTTAAACAAATAACAAATTGAGCACAGACACGTGTCCATGTATGAAGAGCAAACACAAAGCAGAACATGTTCTCTAAGTTTGTTCGCTCCATGAGACAAGCAGAGTGACAACTTGGCCCTTCTAAACCAAAATATATTGTATAACTGTATGGCGACGAGAGAAGCAGACTGACAACTTGGCCCTTCAAAACCAAAATATGTAATAACTGTATGGCGACGAGAGAAGCAGTGACAACTTGGCACTTCCAAACTAAAATATTTTTTACAACTGTATGGCGACGAGAGGAGCAGACTGACAACTTGGCCCTTCCAAACCAAAATATGTTTTATAACTGTATGGCGACGAGAGAAGCAGTGACTACTTGGCCCTTCCAAACCAAAATATGTTATAACTGTATAGCGACGAGAGAAGCAGTGACAACTTGGCCCTTCCAAACCAAAATATGTTATAACTGTATGGCGACGAGAGCAGCAGTGACAACTTGGCCCTTCCAAACCAAAATATGTTATAACTGTATGGCGACGAGAGCAGCAGTGACAACTTGGCCCTTCCAAACCAGAATATGTTATAACTGTATGGAAACGAGAGAAGCGTGAGACGGGAATCCAGATTTATGAGGGAAATATATGCGATTATCTTAGAGCGAACGCAAAGAAGAATCTAAAAAAGACTATTGAGTTACTTTATCACTCTTCAGTAGCACTTTTTGGTAGACTGCTATAACCAGGGATTACGCATAACAAACCTCATCGATACATATATTTCAATCAAATGAATTGAACCAAAGGCCAAACGAAATAATGATAGGTAATTTGGTTTGGGGGAATTAAGAAACATTGCTCGGAGTCAAAGCTACATTATGCTACTGCTTCTTCTTTATTTTCTTCTTCTTTTTCTTCTTCTTCTTCTTCTTCATCTTCTTCTTTCTTCTTGGTCTTTTTCTTCTTCCTTTTTTTTTCTTATTCTTCTTCTTGCTCTTATTCTTCTTCTGTTTCTTCGTCTTCTTTTTCTTCTTCTTGTAATATTCGAGAAAACGAATTATTTATTCATTCATTTATTCTTCTGTGTTTCAAGTGCATTTAGTGTATTTTGTTTCTAGAGCTTTCACTTAAACATATGTTTATTTCAAACTGAGTGGAGCATTGCACAACTCAATGAGTTGGAGGGTGTTTTGTTTTACTCTAGAGAGGTTAGAAACCTCACAGTTAGTCGTATCTTACGGCATGCTCTCGGGCACTTTCATGTATTAAAGAACTGACAACTTTTTGTCAAGGCTGCAGATAAATGAACGGAGGGGCGAGCGGATCGACGGATATTAGATGCCAGACAACAGACAAAGGACAACAGACAAAGAGACAAAGGGCAACAAAAAGCAGACATTGGATCTGGACAATAAATATATTCGTAAGTCATCTAAAAGATACAAGAAAACAGATGTAGGACCACAGACAGGTAACAGTTAATGTCAGAAAACATATAAAATACACCAGATAGCCGATGCAAGACAACAGACATAAGACACCATAAAGCAAGCAATAGGTGCTAGATAACCGACTAAAGCAAGCAGTAGGTGTTAGATAACCGACTAAAGCAAGCAGTAGGTGTTAGATAGCCGACTAAAGCAACAGACGTAAGATACTCGATGCCAGACAGAAAACATAATACAGCAGATAGCGGAGAGTCGACGCCAGACATAAGACATCGTACATCAGATGCCAGAAAACAGACATAAAAAAACATAAAAGAGACAGGCAATTGCAGACAACATGCAACAAACAGTAGATACCAAAGAACAAACAGCAGACCAACACACTGTACATGCCAAATACCAGACAGTGAATATTAAATAGTAGAAACCAAATATCAGACTACTGGCAAATGTTTTCTTACCCTCTATTGTTTTTGACAAGCTCATTGATAGAACTGAAGGCATCACAAGGTACAGACAGGTCAAGGCCATACTGATTTGTAGCGACATCTGTAAACTCGTCAACATTGCTGAATGGGCGAGGACATCAACAGTAACTGTAAGACGTGGTGTCAGTCGGAGGTTGCTATAAATGATAGCCTTTTTGTTGATGTGATTGGATAATGACTACTTGCAGACGTGGATGTCTCACTTGGTGTTGTCTGTGGAGTGAGAACAATCACATAAAGTAATTAACGCAATCACTTACAAGGTAGCTTCAAAACG
This sequence comes from Ariolimax columbianus, assembly GCA_036924085.1. NCBI lineage: Eukaryota > Metazoa > Mollusca > Gastropoda > Stylommatophora > Arionidae > Ariolimax > Ariolimax columbianus. Next base: position 40,512,349 of record JAVGWX010000004.1, on the reverse strand, counting down.
TTCCGGGATTGAACATAAATAAATTACAATAGAACTATCTACACTAAATTTCTGTTGAAGTAGTTCCTTTCGGCAACTGCACACTTTTGCCAACGTGCATACAGCTGCTGAAAACATTCGTGGAACTTACTATTTGACATCTCTCTCAGCTGTCTTGCCGCATTGGCGATAACATCCTCAGCATCCTTGAAACGCTGTCCTTTCAGTGCCGATTTCAGTCGAGGGAACAAGAACAAATTAGCCGTTGCCAGGTCGGGAGAATATGGAGGATATTCCAAGGTAATCACATTATGCTTTGCGATATACTGCTTCACCAGTAGGGATCGATGTGTTGGTGCATTGTCATGCAGCATAATCAAACTATTTGTTCCATTTGTTGGGTCGTTTTCTTCTGATTGCATCTCTTAGACAACGGAGAATATCAATGTACATTTCCTTGTTAACCGTTCGGCCTTCAGGAATAAAATCATGGTAGACAATACCCTAATAATTAATTTTTTTAAAACTTCCAACATAACATGAGTTCTCAAGAAAAACACAGCATTTGACATTTGTACGCTGTTCAATCAAGGACATTTTCAACTTCGACGATGTAACGAGCACAACACACAAACACAATACCGTAACTTCTGTTCGAGAGTTTATGTGAAAGTCACGTCTGTCATGCTATTTCGTCAAGGTCACTACCAATATATAAATATATATTCTCCATAATATCATCTATCATTCAAACACGAGTCGACTATTAGGGGAAACTTTTTGAAGCTTCCTCGTAGATCACAAGAACAATTGAATTAAACTTAAGAACAATCCTTTACTACGGGCAACAAAGACACTTAGAACATCAAACTATAGAATAAATGTAGTACTTTCAGCCCATCACACGTGGAATGAAGAAAAGGCATATCAAAGATCAATGAATGGGAAATACGAAACTTAGGAATTTCACAGACAATAACTGTTAACATAAAATCCCACATATGAAAATGGCGAAGAAAGCCTAGAAAAGATGTGCCAAAGGGTAATGCTGATTAATTTCACAAGATATATGGGATTTGGAGCTAAAAACAGACGAAAGCAAAGAAATGGAATTAAAATATCTGAAAATTATCAACAAAACATTTACGGGTGAAAAAAAGGAGAAAAATAAATTAATTTGCATAAATGAGTCCGAGCCCTTTAGAAAGCAAAAATAAATAGAGGGAGAATATAAGAACATAACAGAATAAAGCAAACAAACATAGTAAGCTGTGGAGGAATAAGAAGGCGGGGGACAATACGGTACATATTTATATAATATATGAAAGGAACATAGGCGATATGATAGAAAGTAACGAAAATAGAGGTTATGGTAGAAAATTATTTAATATATAGACTATGATAGAAAGTAAAGAGTATAGAGACCATGATAGAAAGAAAGAACTGTAGAGACCATGATATAAAGTATATAGTGTAGAGGTTATGATTGAAAGTAAGGAGCATAGAGACCATGATAGAAAGAAAGAACTGTAGAGACCATGATATAAAGTATATAGTGTAGAGGTTATGATTGAAAGTAAGGAACATAGAGGCTATGATAGAAAGTAAGGAACATAGAGGCTATGATAGAAAGTAAGGAACATACGCAATATGGTAGAAAGAAAGAAGTATGGAAGCATGATAAAAAGTAAGGAATATACAGGTCATGGTAGAAAGTAAGGATTACTGTGGATGTAATAGAAAGTAAATAATATAGAGGCTATGGTAGAAAGTAAGGAATATACATGATATGGTAGAAGTGAGGAATGTAGAAGATTTGATAGAAAATGAGAAATATTGAAGCTATGATAAAAAGGAATATAGAAGTTATGATATAAAGTAAGAAGTGCAGAGGCTGTAATATAAAGTAAGAAATACAGAGGTTATGACAGAAAGTAAGGAATATAGAAGCTATGAAAGAATTTAAGGAGTAGATAAACTGTGTTAGAAAGTAATGTATATAGATATACTATAAACCCATTTGAGAGTTCAAGATGGGAATACGCACTGAAATAATTGACGAAAAACAGAGACATGAATATTGGGAAACGTAGAAAGAAAATAGAGTGGGGAGAAGAAGACAGCGAATGTGTAGCATACTGTTTAGCGCATTTTCTTCTCTCTGGTGGGTACCAATTTCAAGTGTCGGTCTCGAAACGCTCTAGTATATTCAGCTGTAAAAGAGTATATGGCTATACTGCGTTGTGATTAAAAGGCAACAGCAATTATAGATGGTCAAATAACCCTCACAGAGAAAGGATCCTTAGTACAATGAAGTCTTTAACATTTCATCGCCCACAGCAGTCTCTATTATGGGACTACCTTTACGTTTTCCAAAAGGAGACTGCATTATAAATGATACTGTAATGTAAAGGAGACGGTGTTGTAAAGGATACTGAAATATATAAGAGACTATTGTTAAAGAATCCTATTTTAACGGGGGCGGTATTGTAAATGATACTGTATTGTTGTTGTTGTTGTTGTTGTTGTTGAATGGCAACAATGAGGAGATTTACTATTTTGTGTGTCCTGAAAAGTACGTTCAGTGGCGGTTTGTTGTAGCTTTCCTCACATCCCGGGCGTGCTGGTGAAGGTTGACCGGGATCCAGGCGGTTGTGCTATGCTTGACTTTATCTACGTGTCGATCACTATTACTGAGATTACGTCGATCCCTCGCCTCGCTAGCCAGGCTGCCATGAAAAGAGCCCGTTTCTAAGGAGGACTACAGGGAATTTGGGGTAGGGTCTGGGTCAGTATATTTTGCCTGATCCTGGCTAACGTGTATGATCAGTATGTTTTGCCTGATCCTGACTAACGTGTATGATCAGTATGTTTTGCCTGATCCTGACTAACGTGTATGATCAGTATGTTTTGCCTGATCCTGACTAACGTGTATGATCATTATGTTTTTCCTGATCCTGACTAACGTGTATGATCAGTATGTTTTGCATGATCTGACTAATGTGTATTATCAGTACGTTTTGCCTGATCCTAACTAACGTGTATGATCAGTATGTTTTGCCTGATCCTGACTAATGTGTATCATCAGTATGTTTTGCCTGATCCTGACTAACGTGTATGATCAGTATATTTTGCCTGATCCTAACTAACGTTAATGATCAGTATGTTTTGCATGATCCTGACTTACGTGTATGATCAGTATGTTTTGCCTGATCCAGACTAACGTGTATTATCAGTATGTTTTGCCTGATCCTGACTAACGTGTATTATCAGTATGTTTTGCCTGATCCTGACTAACGTGTATGATCAGTATGTTTTGCCTGATCCTGACCAACGAGTATGATCAGTATGTTTTGCCTGATCCTGACTAACGTGTTTGATCAGTATGTTTTGCCAGACCAGACGCTAGTCTATGACTGTATTGTAGATGAGACTGTATTATAAAGACATCGGAAGATCTACTTAAAAATATAATTCAAATATTGATTAAGAAACTATTGAAAAACAGACAGACAAAAATCAGTGTTCTCTTTTAAAAATAGAAAATAGCTCATACAAATAACTTCATTGCACTTGGACGACCGCATGTGTACTCACTCCCTATCATTTTAAAGTGCAGTCGACAGATCACGAAACCTGTTACACCCGCAGTGAAGTCGAAATTTTGACATGTGTTAGCCAGGCATTTCCAGCTGGGAGAAGTGGTCATGCCATGAAAAAATCTACGACCTTCTCAGTCTGTCAAAACAAGAGCGACGTGATTTGAATCTGGTATGTTGACCGTGTAAACCAACCTCACAATCCCTTGGCCATATGTTCCATAGCTCTCTATATTTAAGCAGAACTCGTCAAAAGTTGAAGTATGGAAACTATATATGATCTCCACTTGTTACCAGCATTGTCAAGTTCAGAACAGTCTTTAAAGAGAGAATAGCCAGATCTGTAAAAACCTTGAATGAGTGTTAGAATGTGTTTACGTTGTCAACATAATGAGCTTTCAAAAATTAGTTTTACACTTCAAACTGAAATAGTCGTGCAACTCACTTAATTCCCAATTACAGATTGTTCGTGATTGTGTATCCTGAATAGCCTTTAATGCATTGTAAATCGATTGGACAGGTTTTGTTTCTCAGCTGTTCTGTCCCATTCTTTTCATTTCCTACCGTGGTATAAATAAATGACACGCACAAACTGCCACACGCTGACCAAAAAAAAACCAAAAAAAAACAGTCGGATTGTGCCACTTTTGACGTTAGTCGCGCATATTATATGTGAGTATATTGCCTCTTGTTATATTAGACATTTGGGAACTGTGAATACATGATCTTCTAAACAAATTTATAACAAGGTAAACATGTCTGGCTCCCGCCATATTTGAAATTATCAAACTCACCGGTTTGTACTTTCCGTCTCTGTCTGTGTCAAATTCTGTTTTATTTTTGCAAAGGTAGACAGAAAGACAGTCTTTAAATTCCATTAGTCAGTTAATGCACCAATCCTCAGCTCCTTAAAGTGGTCAAGATCAATGATTTCTCTCGAAAGGACGTCATTCAAAATTGGATTAAATTATGTCCATTATATACTATACAAATGCATTTACGATAGCACCCAATGAGAACAGTCGTAAATGAATAAAAAAGAAACCAGAAAAATAAATAATGGTAATCAGGCTGTAAGGAAAGTGGAATCAGACATTCCCTCTAATGCCTACCAAAATTAAATCAGTGGAAAACTGAAACCAGCAGAGACCTTATTTTTTACCAGTTCTGTCTTCTCGGTTCTGGCTCATGTGGTATATCTTCCTTTCATTTAAGGCCACGTTTTTGCTCCACTCACAACAGCTAACGTCTGATGTCGTAGATACCCACGCTCTTCTTCCTCGGTCTCTTATCTTTGATTCTTTTAAAACAGCGTCAGATTAACATATTTATAGAGCAATAGCTGTTGACGGCAAAGGTGGAACAGAGCTGTAAATTCGTACATGACTTATTGTTATGGAAAGAAAAGAAGCGAGAAAGGCAACTGGCCATCTTACATCATAAACAAGTTGTGACCTCGTAAAATTAAGTCTTTAACACTCCATCCTCGACAGCAGTGTCCGCTATGAACTATCTCTTCGTTTTAAAATGTAGGCACTTCAACTTAAATTTCCTTCCCAACACCCCCACTCCCCACCCCACATTCACAAAAAAAACAACAAACAGAACAAACAAAGAAACACATCATACGATATCAACTGTTGGTAGAGACAATAACATTGTTCCCTCTTGATTCTGACTTTGCAGAGCGAGTTTTGGTTTAATAGTTGTTGCTAATATCAGTCGTATTTGACTTTTTATATTTTACGACAATCTTTGGTGACGGTTTCCATCTGCTTTTCTCACATCACAAGGCGTAGCTGAGAATGTGTGCCGGGATTTCCTCATAGCTGTAGTGCAATGCGAGGCTACTTAGTAAGCTCACTACTATGGAGATCACAACGCCGTTAGCCAAACCGCTTTGAAAAAGCCTGTTTCTAAGGACAACAGATTGAAAGTGAGGTGACATTGTGATCAGTATATTTCTCCTGACCCTGACATACTTAATCTTAACTGTATGTCTCACCAGACCCTAACATACTTTCATTAGGATATCTCACCTGACCCTGACTAACATAGTCTGATCAGTATGTTTTCTGATCCTGACTAATATAGGTTGATCAGAAGGGTACACCTGACGGTGACTAACATAGTTTCATCAGTGTGTCTCACCTGGCCCTGACTAACAAAGTCGGATCAGTATGTTTCACTTCCCCTGACTAACATAGTACGGTCAGTATATCTCACATGTCCCTGACTAATGTTGTTAATTAGTTGTCCCCCGTATGCGATGATGGTGATATCTTCAGGTGGTTTTGTCTTGATTATGTAACTTCCGCTGTATTTTAATTATAATGAGCGAATTAACATTACTCTCTTATCCCGAGCTACATTTGACCAGTTGCAAGACATAAGACCAGAAGACTGGATGTAACTCAGGATGCAGGCAATCTGGTCCCACCTCCATTGAGACCAGGTGTTATTTGAAACCTGCGGGACTCGATATTCAACCGTTTCGGCTCAACGCTTTGAGAATCGAATGCTTTACCACTCGACCACCTTATGTACTAACATAGCACAACCATTATGTTTCTTCTAATAGAACGTTAGTCTCTTCTCCCCGTTTGGTTTAATATTTGATATGTTGCATTATCCCTACGTTTCTGGCTAGTGTAGTGGCAGATCACTCGCTTTTCATAGCAACATGTACGGGGTTTAGCTTCCGCTGCCGGTGTGCTCCAGTTTACCCAGCTGTTAAGGAAAACTGGATACCCCATGTCATACAAGCTGTAATTTAGTACAAGAAAGTCTCAAACACTTCTACCATGAGGGTAATTTCCGCTGATAGACTTCATTTACTTAGAACCATCTTGCACAATATAGCGATGTTTCTTAATGCACTCACTATGACAAACGTTTTGTAGGGCAACGCGAGTAATCTTCGTCTAGATTTCAAACGAGGCTCAATTAAAAATGATTGACTGTCAGAAGAAAGTTATCACAAACAATTATCAAACAACAACTGTGAATAAGAGGACGCTAACGCATTTTGTGTCACCTTTTGACATCACCTTCGTCAAGTAAATCCAGACTTCCCTCAAAATATAATCACAAATTGTGTTAGACCACTCATCCTTTTTTTGAAAAAAAAACAAACATTTTTGAACGAAAAGTTAGTGGCATATAAAATGTACGCACAAAGAAATTTTTGTAAATGTGAAAAAGGAAAAAACAATGTTTCGTCTTTCAGTATGGACTACTTGGCTTGTTAAATGTTTATAAATTGTATTTTTTGTCCTTAATTAATATTACTCGAAACAACAAAATAATAAAATCATTGAAATCCCTTAAATTCTTACAAACATTAAAGTGCTATAACATAATACCGATATTGAAAAAAAGTCAATACAAATTGTAGGTGTTTCAAATGTCAAGTGTTTGTCAGTGCCTTATTTCTCTTCCTGGTTCTCATTTTTTTTTTTTCATAATCCTAAGACAAAGTTACATGCTCTTCCAACGAACGAACGAGAAAGCCATTTGTCTCTTGATTAGCATAATTTATTGACAGATATCCATCCACATGAAAAAACTTCAGTCATTTTTATCTGTCAACTATGACCATATTGTCGTCCTCGATATCGCCGGTTATTCAGTCCATAGACTGGTTTTGGTGACCACGTATCCTTTGACGAAAATGTCTTCGGTCCTCGCAGCGCATCTGAGTTCGTAGTTGTATTTATTAGTCTCATCTCTGCATTCAAGTGTGAGTGATAAAAGTGGTTCTTGTCATCAGGTAATATTAAGGTAAACCTTTTATTTAACCACTAGTACGACTGCTGTTCATGTATGTGTTTACAATGTGCATAACACGATTAAAATACTTATTATATTTTTGTAATATGAATGTTGCCAAAATTGTCCAAGGAGACAACATCATAAATATAAGTTATTCAGTAGCAACATCTAGCAAATATTCTTTTCAGTACTTGGTAGCGGGCGTCTGAGAACGTTCTAGGCTTGGTAGCGGGCGTCTGAGAACGAACGACGAAGAAGAAAGAAGAAATAGATAAATAACTTAACTTAACGTCTTTATACTGGTTTAGAAGACTCTGCAGAGTCTGTATACAACCAGTTCCATTTACACCACCTTGCTCTAAAAGCTATACGCATCCAATTTATTCTTAAATGCATTAACTGTCCCTATCTCCACTACCTGCCGTGGCAATGCATTCCAAGCATTCAGCACTCTCTGACTAAAAAAATATTTCCTAATATCTAATATGGACCTCTCTTTAGTGAACTTGTACCCTCTTGTTCTTGTGTGTGGCTGTATTTAAAAATAAATTGTTATAGTCTAATTTATCCATTCCTCTGATCATCTTATAAATCTGTATTAAGTCACCACGAATTCTTCTCTCTTCTAGACAATGTGGGCCGGTTTTTCTGAGACTTTCCTCATAACTGTAATTCTGGAATCTCACTATCAGCTTTGTCGCTCTTTTTTGTATTCTTTTTAGCATGTTTATATCCCCTCTATGATAAGGAATCCCCACCTGTAGACAGAACTCCAATCTAGGTCTAATGATTTATACAGTTTGACTATCACTTCCTTGCTTCTATGTTTAATAATTATTTTTATCATACCTTACATTGCACTTGCCTTTTTTTACTGCTACCTGAACTTCCTCACCTTACCTGTATGATCTATTATAACCCCTAGGTCCCTTTCCATATCTATCTTTCTAATATTGTTCTCTCCTATTCTGTAATTATGTTCCATATTGGATCTACCCATGTGGATGACTGTCCATGTATCTATATTAAACTCCTTTTGCCAGATTACAGACAATTCTCGAATTGTATCTAAATCCGACCTCAATATATACACTTCTGCTTTAGATGAGACACTACTGTATAGTTGTGCCAGCAAATTTTGCAATCATGGATCTGGTAAACTGGTTCCACACTTGTACTGAATGTGTTCTTCATTTGTTTTACTTCTCTGTCCTTAGACATCCGAACCTTCTACTGGGCATGAGTGTGGCAAGAGTAGTTTCCAAGCCGCTGTTGTTGTATGATTCAAGTTATGTCAATTATCCATCTTTCACGTGGTCTTCTGTTTGCTTTGTAACCATATCTTTTCGCTTTACATGCGTGCAGTAGAAATTTATTAGGATACATCGTCATGTCTTTTGGATCTCCGTATCGCTATTATTCTGCACTGGAGGGTATTTCATTATATTTATAAATGTTATAATGTTTCATTCTATCTCTTGTATATCATCTATCAATCTGCTACATGGTCCTTCTTGTGCCTTGTAACCGGTTCTTTTTGTATTGCATGCAGTATAAATTGATTAGGAAACTTGTCTTGTATGTTTATAAATCGCTGTTTTTCGGCACAAGGCGTAGTTTATTTTCAAATGTAATAATGTCTCATTCTATCTTTCCTGGTGATATTGATTACCTTTCTCAGATATTTCGTTCCATAAAATGTAATTTTCCTTTCTGTACATAGCATAAGGACCTAGCTTGACAATGGTAACAAAGAGCACATATAAAGTTTAATACTGCATAGAGTAGCAGTATTTTAAAACAAGACACGATAACAATACTTATATCTGTGTGGCACTACACTTCTTCAATTCTTCCCCTCATCACACTAGGTTAAATTAAAAACTTGTATGTTGGATTATATCCTCTTTTCTTCCATACATATCTGACGTTGTATATGTACAACCTCATCACTTCCTCCGCCCCACACCCCAACCCTACCGCCCTCCGCTCCCAACCACACACACTCACACAGATGACATTGTAAAAATCCTTAAAGATGACCGATGTGCTACATTTTTGGGGGGTGCATTTAAATTCTAGCACAGAAATTGTAGATTTGACTATTAGGCACATTTGACAGTGGAAGTGTATAGAGGTAACTATTACGGTAACCAGACGGTGGAAGTGTATAGAGGTAACTATTACGGTAACCAGACGGTGGAAGTGTATAGAGGTGACTGTTACGGTAGCCAGACGGTGGAAGTGTATAGAGGTGACTGTTACGGTAGCCAGACGGTGGAAGTGTATAGAGGTGACTGTTACGGTAGCCAGACGGTGGAAGTGTATAGAGGTGACTGTTACGGTAGCCAGACGGTGGAAGTGTATAGAGGTGACTGTTACGGTAGCCAGACGGTGGAAGTGTATAGAGGTGACTGTTACGGTAGCCAGACGGTGGAAGTGTATAGAGGTGACTGTTACGGTAGCCAGACGGTGGAAGTGTATAGAGGTGATTGTTAACGACACCTGACGGTGCACGTATGTAGTAACAAAACCAGATTTAAGTTTATATATTTGTTTATTTTTAAAACAAAAACGCGTGTTTCTATAATGCAACTAAGAGAAACACATCCTTTCTTTGGAAAAGAACAGAAAGAAAATGCCACTGCTTTGTATATTTTACCATTTTTTATGGTATTTTGTTTACAGTCAAATTACTTTTGCTTCTTTTATGCTGTGGTGTATAACTGAACATTTTGTAATTATGCTATCTGGTATCTATGAGACATTGACCTTTTAGTTTGTGTATAATGCATCTTATACAATCGCTTCTGTTTTGGGACAAACGGGCATTTACATTTACTAATACAATGCACATTTTTATATTTGATAAATTTGTTCATTTCATTCAATTACATTGTTATAGTGTATAATGCATTTATTATTCTATTCTAACCATGAACACGATATAATGTGTATTTGTTTGGACTAACAATTAGTAGGAATTATTCATATCAGTAACTTGTTATCTATCATATATACATAAAATGCATGTATTTATTTGTCAGTCTTGCTAAAATCTCAGCATCGGTAAGCTAAAGCAATTTAAATGTCCAAGTGATAGCAATATTACCTGCTCATCACACCTCCTAAGAGAAAATACTCTCTCAATGAGAAACTGGAGTAAAAGTGCTCTAGCATTGTGCTTTCCTGTCGTCCATTTTGGAATGTCCATCTTTGCGTTGAATGTCTCAAATATTGTTCACGCCATTGTAGAAAATTTTAATCCCGCGCGAAGCCGGTTAGCAAACCTGGTTAGCTATAATTATATATGTAACTTAATATTAACTATAAATATATACGTAAATAACTTATTAACAAAAATATGACTCATTTATTATAGATCTAATTGCAGATCTACTATTTGATCTCTGCGCTCATCTTGTTTTTTTTCATTAAAAAATTATTTTATTTTTCTGCGTTTGCCTTATTTCTCTATTCCACAAGGTGGTGTGCGTTGCACTGTGGTTTTTATTTTGCGCCTGTCGGCCCAGTGCATCCGATTTCGGCATTCATTTTATGTAAGGGTGTGCTTCCTCCTTCATTTTCTAAGGGTTTGCTTCCCCGGGGTAACGGTGATGTGATTGGGATCGAACCAAGCACCTTCGGATTGTGAGCCGTGTCGCTTAACCACCAGCCCACGGCTTCCCCAAGGCGCCTATCTTGTGACATTGCACACATTGTCGGAATGTGAAGTTGCAAAATATGTATGAAACAAAGCGCAAGTAGTTTGTTATTGTGGCTCTTCTTTCACCATGACGAGAACATGAGAAGGTGTGTCGGGGTGTTCCTGTCTGCAGAGCAATACGACGATCTTCAGTAAGCTCACCACTTTAGAGATTACAGTGTCAATCCTCACCTCGCTAGCCAAACAGCTGGGGCACAGCCTGTTTCCAAGACCAATCACGAGCACGTGAGGTGCGTTCATGCTCAGTATGTTTCATCTGATACTGATTACGCTTCGCTTTCGTAGAGCTTGAATATGTGCAGTTTGTTGTTATGTAAATCTAGGTTGGTTGCTTGTTAGCGATTAAATTGCATAGTGATTGGAGTGAATGGTATTCACAGGAAAGGTACCGGGTTCAATCACAAATATCCATACCCTCAAGTCTACCATGTTACATACGGGAAGCTGACTTACTGTTACTTATGAAGGCAAGGCGACAAGAAAGTAAACTGGTCACTCCTTTTAAGAAGCAAAGCTGAGTTATAGTTCAATATAGTCTCGAACACTACATCCCAGACGACAGTTTCTGCTAATGAAATGCCGTTACTTTTTCTTTCACAATAGTTATGTTGAGTACGCAACGTACTGGATAATTATTCTCCCGTCATTCCTTATATTATGTCTTCTCTTTCATGGTATACTGTATTCCATATAATATCCTGAGGACTTTGGACTACCAATTTTCAGTTTGTTAGTTTCTTTGCGACAGGGTTAAGTTCTAGCAAAGCAAGAGCCGTTAAATGAAAAGTCCTAAAATAAGACCAAATTATTCCTTAATTAAATTAGATGTACGTTCCATTTGGAGCATGTAACCTAATCAACAGTGACCTGGCTTGCTAGACTGGGATTACAGCGTGACAGGGTTCGAAGTCAGTAGACAGAAAAACATCCGGGTCTGGTCCGACCGCTCCTCCAGTCGACGTATCTGTAAATAGTTGCCTGACGTATGAGTTGGAAAAGGTTAGAGGCAGCAATTGTTGCCATGGAACTGACATTTACCTTTTTTCAAATAACGTCTAGTTTTATCAAGGTGTTAACTTTCCTAGCTTGTCGCAAAGGCGACAAGAGTCCATCTAGCAACCACATCATGTAAAACCATTGACATGAAACCGCCTATGCTTGCTCTAAGTTACAGGCTTTCTGTAAACGATGAATGATCATCATCAATCTTTTCAACTAGTACACCAGTGGCGTAACTATGGAGGGTGTGGGCGGAGACGGCGATCCGCCCTAGGCGACATATTTTTGGTCTACTGCAACAAAAAGAAAAGTATTTTTTCTGTCAGAAAAATACGAGGCGTCAGCTACAATTTTATTATTTACCACTATATACTACTAGAATTTACTACTACCATGAATCGTTCAATTTCTCTGCCTGAACTAATATTCAAAATTTTTGAAATAAAACAATCACAACAAGTGCTTAGTTGCTGTTATTATGTTTACTGTTGTTAAAACAATCACAAGTGCTTAGTTGCTGTTATTATGTTTACTGTTGTTAAAACAATCACAAGTGCTTAGTTGCTGTTATTATGTTTACTGTTGTTAAAACAATCACAAGTGCTTAGTTGCTGTTATTATGTTTACTGTTGTTAAAACAATCACAAGTGCTTAGTTGCTGTTATTATGTTTACTGTTGTTAAAACAATCACAACAAGTGCTTAGTTGCTGTTATTATGTTTACTGTTGTTAAAACAATCACAAGTGCTTAGTTGCTGTTATTATGTTTACTGTTGTTAAAACAATCACAAGTGCTTAGTTGCTGTTATTATGTTTACTGTTGTTAAAACAATCACAAGTGCTTAGTTGCTGTTATTATGTTTACTGTTGTTAAAACAATCACAACAAGTGCTTAGTTGCTGTTATTATGTTTACTGTTGTTAAAACAATCACAAGTGCTTAGTTGCTGTTATTATGTTTACTGTTGTTAAAACAATCACAACAAGTGCTTAGTTGCTGTTATTATGTTTACTGTTGTTAAAACAATCACAAGTGCTTAGTTGCTGTTATTATGTTTACTGTTGTTGAATACTCATAATGAGTAGGATTACTTTTTTGTGCGTCCTGAAAATAACGTTTCGTGGCGGGTCGTTGGAGCTTTCCTCACATCCCGAGCGTGCGGATAAATGTGGCCTGGGGTCCTCCAGGGAGTTATGCGATGCTTGGCTTCATCTGCGTGTCGTTCACTACTACGGGGATCACGTAGATCTCCCATCTCCTTAGCTAGGCTGCCGTGAAAACAGTTCGTTTCCAGAGAGGACTACGGTGAAGTCGAGGTGAGGGTCTTGTCCAGTACATTCTGCCTGACTCTGACTAACATGTCTGATCGGTATGTTTTGCCTGACCAGTTGTTAGTCACCATGCCCAATTGCTGTAGGTAGAGTACACCACCAGCCAACCGCCCCTGCGCCTCCCACACACTCCGATCCTCAAGCATATGAGGAGTATTGGTGAAATTTAACACTTACAGTTTAATGCAATTTTGGAAACTACATTAATTAAACTACTACATCCACAAAATTATTGCAAATGTTAAAGCCTTCGTGTTTCCATAATATTCATGTTCATATAGTCACTCTTCACCCAATTTTCCATAGCAACCATTGTTTACACCTGGTTACCGTTTCACTATTAAGGGCGAAACAAACCTGAGAAAACATTCCCCCCAACACCAACACATATAGAGGATAACCAACTGATAACGAAGGAAGAGGTAATTGCAGAGGTAAAGACATTGAGAAGATGGAAGGCGGCCGGCGTGGACAATATACCAGCAGAGCTCTTACAAGCAGGTGGAGAGGTAGTGGTGGAAGGCCTGACACACATCTGTAACAAAATATGGGCGACAGGAAACTGGCCGAACTTATGGACGAAATCAATAGTTATACCGCTACATAAGTCTGGAAACCTAAAGCTGTGCCAAAATTACAGAACAATAAGCCTCATTAGCCACCCTAGCAAGGTCATGCTTAAATTAATCCTCGACCGATTGAAACCCCAAGCAGAGAACATTTTTGCCGAGGAGCAAGCAGGGTTCAGACAGGGAAGAAGCACTACAGAACAGATATTTAATTTAAGGCTGCTAAGCGAGAAATAACAGCAGCAAACACTGTATCATGTGTTTGTGGATTTTAAGAAGGCGTTTGATAGGGTATGGCATAAAGCGCTTTGGGCAACTATGAACACCTGTATATCAAGGCGTCTAGTGCAGTTCTTGTGAATGGGAGGCGAGGAGACTGGTTTCGCACATCAGTTGGTGTGAGACAGGGGTGTACACTCTCTCCAACTCTTTTCAATATATTCCTTGAAGGAATTATGAGTGAGGCACTTAGAGGTCACGTTGGTACTGTCAAGATAGGGGGCCGCCCAACGATTACAAACCTTCGTTTTGCAGATGATATCGACGGGTTGGCGGGTTCAGAAGCAGAACTCCAGGAATGGGTCAGAAGGCTCGATGAAACAGCTCTTGACTATAGTATGGAGATAAACGCTGGAAAGACAAAATTAATGACAAACAACGCTACGGGCTTCAACAGCAAGATAAAAGCTAACGGTCAGGAACTCGAAGTAGTTAACCGTTTTAAATATCTTGGGTCGTTTGTCAGTGATGAAGGATCAAAATGTGAAGTATTGGCCAGAATATCACAGACAATAGCGGCGCTTGCACGGCTTAACAAAATCTGGCAAGATAAACGGTTAGCACTACGTACGAAAATCAGATTAATGCGTACACTGGTCCTGTCAATATGTCTTTATGCGTGTGAGACATGGACAGTTACAGCTGACCTTCAACGAAGGATACAGGCCTTGGAGATGAGATGTTTCCGAAAACTTTTAAACGTCACGTACACAGATCGAGTTACAAACGAGGAAATCCGAAATAGAATTACAACGGCAATAGGGCCTTTCGAAGATCTCTTGGCAACTGTCAAAAGAAGGAAACTCACTTGGTACGGTCACATATCGAGATCAAATGGTCTTGCAAACACAATCCTCCACGGGAAGGTGCATGGCAGACGACGAAGAGGCCGGCCCAAAAAGAGATGGGAGGACAACATAAAAGAATGGACCAGTCTCCGACCAGAAGAGTCACAGGCAGCGGCATCTGACAGAGAGGGATGACGTGGAGTTGTGGGGATGTCTGCATGTGTGCCCCAACGACCTCACCGGTTACGGGATGACCTGACCTGACCTGACCGTTTCACTACAAATCCCAACAGTGGAAGATAGGGACGATCGAGCTGTTCATTAAATAACCCATGATAAAGAAATGTGTGATGGTCTGGGGACAGCAATGGAGCGTCATCGTCGATGTAGAAAGAAGAATGAGAATGGAACAGCATCTTGAATGTGTGCTGTGTATTCACAGATTAATTGTTAGGAACTCAGTCCCAATGATTGTAATACTACTACGAGTTTTTCTCACAGTTCTTGTTATCTTTGTTAGTTGTGAGAAGAATTTTTTAGATATTAAAATTAATTAACAATTACTTAAGATGTACAGCTAGTACCTCAAGGTTAGAAATGCTTGCCATACTGTCTATGGAACAGCAACTGATGGACCAAATAATCTTCAACAATATCATAGACAATTTTGCTAACAGTAAAATAACATTGTAGAATAGTGAAATTACATTTTTCACTTCTGAAATAAACATGATGTCTTAATTTATTTTCATAAACGTCTCTTTGACTTTTAAATGAAGTATGTGGGATGTGTATTTAGAGGAACGGCTAACTCAGGGACCGTCTCAGGTGGCACAAACTCTAGGTATGCCAATGAGTCTACCTGCCTTTTAATGTTTCTCTGTCTCTACAAGTGATGTGTTCGCATCTAGTATAAGATATTCCTTGCAAACTGAATTAGGGGGAAATCAATCAATCAGACAGTTATCCTTTCCTATAGATATGTTTTGTCAGACAAAAACAGAATTGTATTGTATATCTTCGTAGTCGTCCTCCCTGGCCTTGTGGTCTAGATGTTTGATAGAGGGAAGCCAGAGCAAGGGTGTGAGGCCTTATCATGTTGGATGGCCGCAGTTAGCTGTAAACCGAATAAGGTCGCAATGAAGAAACTTCAATTAGGTGCACTTCGGGAATTCAAAATGTACATTATTTTCTAAAAATCGAACTACTGTGTACTAAGTAATAAGCATCTCCTTTGCAAAACGTCGCTTCTAACAACCACTTATTTGGCCGTTACAAGTTTCTTGGCGAAGTGGGCAGTACGGAATTTTGCCATTACTTTCCGTACATGAAGGAGCGAGGAAAAAAACAAACATGTCTGCCAAACTGGAATACAAGTGGGATTCGAACCGGGTACTATGTACTAACTAACTTAAAAATTGAATAAAAAATGTGTATGTGATATAGTTAGGTTTCTTGCCTACGTTTCGGCGATGAGTTGTTAGGAGGACGGAATGCTTTTAAATATTATTTATACATACCCGGATACGTTCAGGTTATGTAACTATCCTCAAATTTCACTTCAAACGGAAAACCATGCGTACGTTCACAAGTGTAGAATAGACTGACGTACCGGACACAACGGACTACTGACGAGCAGCCTCGCTGTGTAATGGCGCTAGTCAGAAGGGAAAAAGTTATGGATAGTCTTGAGTCACACTAAAACTAAATCTTTATCATAGCAGTTGTCAAAATAGTCCTTATGACTTACTAAAGTTTTATTTGTGGCTGTTAAACGGGGGGATTATTTCATTGAATCTTATTTTAGTCTTTGGTATTTTAAATATGTTCATTTTAAGATTTTAAAAGTAGCAATAACAGACGAACAAAAACATATTAATAACAATAAAAGCATTTGTTCTGCAATATTGGGATTCCTTTAATAATGGACTTACACGTCGTACGGCAGAGATTGGACCCTGTCCGATTAGCAACATGACCAAGACACATCGCACGGCAGACATTGCGCCCTGTCCGATTAGCAACATGAGCAAGACACATCATCCGGCAGAGATTGGACCCTGTCCGATTAGCAACATGACCAAGACACATCGCACGACAGAGACTAGGCTCTGTCCGATTAGCAACATGGCCAAGACGCATCATCCGGCAGAGATTAGACCCTGTCCGATTAGCAACATGACCAAGACACATCGCACGGCAGAGACTAGGCTCTGTCCGATTAGCAACATGAGCAAGACACATCATCCGGCAGAGAATGGACCCTGTCCGATTAGCAACATGACCAAGACACATCGCACGGCAGAGACTAGGCTCTGTCCGATTAGCAACATGAGCAAGACACATCATCCGGCAGAGATTGGACCCTATCCGATTAGCAACATGACCAAGACACATCGTTCGCACGCTGAATGATGCTTTCAATCCTTTCGTCCCTCGTAAATGGCAGCGGAGCATTTGGCTCCCATCAAGGAGTCCACAGGGGCCTTGGTCGACACACTTACCATGACACCACAAGCTGCCAGGGATCCCAGAACATTGGAAGCGCAATGAGAATTGCAACTTGGAGTGTTCTTGTATGCTGCATCACAAGGCCATGGTAGCGCTCGATCGACGCAACGGACCTAAGATGTCCAAGCGAACATTATTATGAATAGACCTACTTCCTACAGCCCCTTGGGATGCTTTGCAATGCTGTATTGAGAATAGCTCTTGTCACCACATTAAAAGATTAAATGGAGACCTGAGAAAAGTGCATGAGCATTGTCAAATCTGAAAAGACTGTTTACACTATCTTTACCAATAGCCACAAAGTAGCCATGAAAATATCAGTCTGAGTTTCGGCAAACAGAAATTGCCCAGAGATGAGGAGCCTACATATCTTGTTCCAAATTCAAAAAATAAAGCATTGAGGCGGCTACAGTTATTGAAAGGGCTCGCTGGTATAGCATGGGGATCAGACGAGGACACTCTGAGAGGCTTGTATCTTGGATATGTACGCTCTGCTTTAGAATACAGCAATACACTCATGACAACATGCTCACAGACTAATGTAGAGTCCCTGGACAGAGTGCAGAACAATGCCCTATGCCTTATTAGTGGAGCAATGAGGCCAACGCTTACTGCGGCATGTGAAATTCATGTGAATGTAGAACCCACTTGAGATGCGAAGAGATGTGGCTGCTATGGAAGTTTATGAGAGGAGTAAAAGAGAATGAACAAAGACCACCCCAATAGAAGGCTTATATAATAATGCCAGAAAAAGCATAGAATGAAACAACGTCAGTCCTTCACCACGTCAGTAAGATTAAAGACAGATATCACGTCCCAGACACAAGACAAGAAACACAGAGCAACAAGAATTTACCACCCCGATATATGTTTTAAAATGCCAGAAATTCAAACAAAACTAACAGATAATACGTCAAGAAGTGCTGATCCAGTCACAGAACGATTGACACCTACCCAGAAGAATGGATACATGTCTATACTGATGGATCTGCTTTTAAAGCTACAATTGAAGTAGGATATGGAGTCTACATAGAGTATCCAGACAGAACATCTGATGAGCTGTTTGATGCCTGTGGGGAGATATGTTCAAATTATGAGGCAGAATAAACAGCATTGGAAGTAGCTCTGCACCACTTAAGGACTGTATTTGATGCTTTCCCATCAAAAGCCTAAAGCATCGTAATCTTTACAGACTCATTATCTGCCCTTCAAGCTCTGGAAGACGGTGGTTACTGTAGGCCTGAACTTACCTAAATATCCCTAGATGCCAACCAACTTCTTACATCCCACCTACTCAGAATGGTTGTACAATGGCCATTCAAATACACCTGACAGGAACAAGACAGACAGACTGGCTAAGAAGGAACAAGTCAAGAGCAACAATACACACCAGCAGCCCTACAGACAGTCAAACAACCACTGAAGACTGGAAACAAAGAGGCCTGGCAGAATAGACGGGCAATGGAAAATACTGGGAGAGAAATCTACAAACACATGACCATCCCAAATCCTAAAGACAACATCAACCTCATGAAAAGGAGAGACCAAAGCACCATTTTCCGATTTCGCACTCAACACATACAACTTAACAGCCACTTGAACAGAATCCAACTAGAACATGCGCCAGAGTACCGGCTGTGCACACATCCCTATGAAACTGTTGAACATCATCTTTGTGACTGTCCGGCCCTTGCAGGTGTTAGGAAAGAGCTTCTTCCTCCGAGGCCAGACAAATGGAACACTTTGTACGGAACTAAACAACAGCTTACAAACACTTGCAGATACAACTATATGGCATTGGACCAAAAGACAGTAGCCCATAGGCCGCTGGATCGATAACCAACCAACTATGAATAGACCGCACTTAATGTCCTGCAAGACTGCAGACCACCGTGCCTGACTTCTACCTTAGATCAGTGAAATTGTTTCTCTGCTGTTACTGGTAACCAAATTGGAAGACATGCATGTGATTGGCCTGTTGCATTATTCGTGTTACACTAATAGCAACAACCATGACAAGACATTGCGTTATAGAATCAGATTTCTAACAATAATCACCTTCTACTTGTGTGACAAAAATTAAACAAATCTTAAAAAACCACCCGAGAAAATGACTGGAACTGGACTGAGAAGAATAAGCAGATGTTATTTTCTGCCACACCTCTGTGAGTGAAAAGTAATCACAATCTGGCGAAACGTACTAATCAGGACCTCACCTCAGGTTCTCAGACGTTCATATTCCTGGAAAGCAGTCTGGCCAACAAGATGAAGATGGACATTAAGTCCCTATAGTGGTGAGCTTACTGTGGAGTTTCACATTGTAATATAACAATGAGGACTCTGGTCCATCTTCTCAAATACGCTCTCGGATGTAAGATACGCCTCTGCAACCCGCTACCAAATAAACCTAAGTGGCCACACCTCAGCACGATTAGCGCCAATCAACTACTACTGCTTTGCTAAACTTCTACAGTATAGAGTGGAGGCGGATTGTCTAAGTGGGAACTTTAAAAACACATACTCTACCTTCGCATAACATGTATAAAAATCAAGTGAAATAGTACGTATAAGCAACACAAAGTACGTTGGTGTCTACAATAACACACCTATATCTTCAGAAGTCAAACTTAATAATCTTTTAACAAATATACTTGGTCAGCATAACAAGAGACAAGACTCACCCAGTAGATATCCTTCCTAAAGCCTGTATCCTGCCTTTGGGTTTTATTTCTTCACAAGCATCAAAATGTACAGCGCAACTCTGACATTCATCAATTACAACACACGTAATTGGTAATGCTAACAGGAACTACTGTAAATTTGTGATGTTACAAAATTTAAAATTCGCAATTTCAAAATGCTAAATTTTAGATAAATCAAAACCTATATAGGGGACTCTACAAATATTAAAAGATCTCATACTTTCTGTGCACGCCTTGTATTCTATTTATTATGACATGGGGCACGTGTTTTATTGTCGAAGCTCTGACCTGACGTCAGGCGGGACGACACGGGCTCAAACTTTAGATTCAATCCCCGATTGTGGCCTGCGTCATATTCAGTTTTCTGCCACCTGTGACTCTGCTGCCAGCACTCCTTTTATTGTTGTTAGATGCGGAGTGGCAGCACCTTGTAAATCTGGTTCAAAAATAACACCGGCATCATAGTTTGCTTATTTTTATAATATCACCTCCATTGCTGTATTTGATCTACGCAACTTTTAGCTCGCATGTTTACTTCGTATAATGATGTAATTAACAAACGCCTACCTTTATCTATTAATTAACTCATTGCACAACAACATGCTCATACGTCATTAATTAAGTATTTTTGCATAACATAATCTTTATTGTTTACTCAGTAAAGTAATGCATCCTATTCACCTTCAAATGAATGTGTTCGAATCTATGTGTATATATGAGGCGTGTTCAAATGAAACCGGACCGAACTGCACTACGTGAACATAAATTCGAGGCACATGATGACGTCCCTTCAAGTGTACAAAGCACATACCAACCCCCAAGTTTGCAAAATGTCATTATCCTCCGACTCATAGTTTCTTTAGCAGACCATTGCAAACATGACAAGTGTGATACGAAATCCGTCCAGAGTTGATCAGGGAGCGGTGATTAGGTTTCTAACAGCTGGAGGATGTCGACCAGTTGACATTCATCGCAGATTGCAGGCAGTGTATGGTGACAAAAGTGTGTCGAAGACAACAGTGAAGAACTGAACAACGATGTTTAAAGAAGGACGTGAGTTAACGAAAGATCGTCTGTAGCAGTTTTACTGCTTGGTTCATAGTGGTGGTACCACGATCCATCGCCTGCCACTATGCGCAAAAGAAACCAATCACCCTCCTCTTCGTATCGCAGAACGTGGTTCAAACTTCATCCCATGCGTTCTTCCTTATGGTGATTGATCAGCAACTGAGGTATCCATTGTGAACACACCTTCTGATACTTCAGTTTCTTGCTAACCCCCATTTGAATTGTCCCTAGCGACACAGCGAATTCCTCTGCTAAAGAATGTAAGCTCCGACGACAGCCCACTTGAATTGCTGTATCAATTTTGGCATCTTTTCTCTCAACAATATGCGCCTGACCTGGTCTCTGAAGATCTTTCGTTAACTCTTTAAACATCATTGTCCAGTTCTTCGCTGTTGTCTTCGACCACACTGTTGTCACCATACATTGTCTGCATTCTGCGATGCATGTCAACTGGTCGACATCCTTCAGCTGTTAGAAACGGAATCACTGCTTGCTGATCAACTCTGGACCGATTCCGTATCACACCAGCCATATTTTCAACGGTCTGCTTAGGAAACTATGAGTCAGAGGATAATAACATTTTGCACACGTGACGGTTGGTACGTGCTGCTTACACTTGAAGTGACGTCATCATGCGCATTGTACGTATGCTCATTTGGTGCAGTTTGGTCCGGTTTAATTTGAATACACCTCGTATATATGTACGAAAAACTACTTCAAAGTGCAAAAATGTTTATCATCTTCTTCTGATGAAGCAGAAAGCAGGAGCTGGATAATATCACGTGGTGGACAATTTTTTTCTCAATGTCATTAAATTGAGTTATCAACTAACACTCTCGTTTAACTAGACCAATAAATAATTCCGTATGTTGTCCTAAATCTGTCAATCAAAAATAGCGTCAGATTGAAATGCATGGAAAGATCAATGGTGAGTAGGGAAGAATAAACAAGTAACCAACTCAATAAAGTGATGGGTATTTCAACAATTAAATTACTTAAAATATTGTTATGATTGTGTTAAAAACAAGAGCTTCATTATTAATCAGGCAAATGACTGTGAATGGCACTGTGAGACATATCAGACAAACGAAAAAAACCAGAAAATAAAAAAAAGAAGTAAATTGTCAAGAAATTCAATCAGAAAAAGAATAAAATGAACAGAGTTATGGCCATAATGTTCTTGAGTAGCATTCACCATGAAATAATCTGAGAATTACACAACTGTCATCCAAATAAATTAGGATGAACAACAGCAGCAACACGACAGCAGCAACACGACAGCAGCTGATGATTGTGGAGATGACGATAACAAGCAACACAAACTCCAGATAATGAAAAAACTAGGTTAGATGGTGTAGGATAACAGAGCGATATAAACATCCAAGCTAGGCAGTGTAGGATTTGGTCAAGTTTAAGATGGGGACTGAGTCATTTCCAGATAAGACGTCGGCCTCGGGTGGTGTAGGTCGCGGGTTCAAATCACGGTGGAGATAGGGATTTTTTTTCTCGTGGACTTTGTGGGTATTTCACCTGATCTCTGGGTAGTAGAGATCGGGCGCCCGTGTTACGGTGCTACTGAGAGCGTGCATTGTGCTGAGATTCTCCCCAAGACATGGAGAAGCACAGAGCACTTATGGGTTAAACTGTATGCAATGACGTTGAATCTTCTACTAAACTAAATAAAGTTCGAGACATCACAATTAGACAGTCTAGGATGTAATGAAGATAAAGTAGATACATTGGGGAGTGTGACTTGGGTACCGGTAACATGACCTTAATAATAACTGCTGCAGAAGTCCTCAACATGAAAGGAACAGAGGAAGAATATATATTGACCTCCCAAGTACCATCCTATTACAATCGCAATGGAGATGCACACTTGTCTGAAACGTATCACATCTTCTTTTTAGATCAGAAGTCTGAAACTCAAGACAGCTTGAGTTTCGGTTCACTTGAGGACACGCGTTACTGGCCAGCGGGCCGCACCTCAATACATTGATGGGGAAAAGAAACAAGAAACAAATTGTAAAAGTTGATTACGGTTGAGTTTAATCAAAATTTTAAAATGGCTATGGTCAGATACCGCACCGAGACGAGAACACAAACAAAACATACGTTACGACCAATAGGCCTTCATCAGGGACAACAATACTGAACTAACAAATCAACATATAAGGAAAAAATGGTAAACTTATCTGATAGTCCACCCAGTCTGTCTAAGCGACCGGTTGGGCCAGATGTTTGACTGAAAATGAAGGACAGCGGTCAAATAAGGTGGCCAGGAGAGCGTAAGAAGATGAGGGGAATGCGCCGGATAAGCCAATGGTGGCCAAATATGGAAACGACCAAATAGTGATCCAGATGGGAGAACAAAGAGAAGGTGATATAAGGGGGGGGGGGGAGGAAGGCGTGAGATTAATATAGGAGGGAGGGGGCGAGAACTGATAGAAGAAATGGGGGGGGGGGGTGTGTGCGGAGGGCAAAGGAAGACAAATAGATGGTGGCCAGTATGAGGTTTTAAGAAAAGGTATGTAAGATATTAATGCCATGCGGTGGGAGACAACCCATGCTGGAGAAGCAATAAATTGATGTATTTTCCTTTTTCTTCCTTCAGTAATCTTTCTAGGAGATTATTTAGGGTATGACAATGTTAGGTAAGAAATTTTGCTATTTGACAAATGCTTGTTTCAGTTTCAGAACTGCGTTCTTTCTCATTTTTCAAGCGACATTTTTTTTCTAGCTTTCCATCGTATCTTAGTGGTGGCAAATATACAAACATGCTCTTTAAGCACAGTTTTTTTCTGTCGGCATTGAACATTAACCGTTTACTTCACGGAAGAATATACTTTCTCTAATTTGAGAAGGATTTATTTTTCCTCAATTACGAGGCGTTTTATTTTTAGAGGGCTGAATTTGAGAGGAGTTCAATTTAAATATGCTGATCAATACATTGTTACAGAAAGATCCTCAAAATACCCTGGACAGGGAAAAAACAAATATAGACATTCGGCAAGAGTTGAGCATAAAGCAGAACTGGTTTATCAATTCCATTTTGGCTAGAAAATGCAAATACTTTGGTCACATCAAGAGGCACAACGGTCTTGAGAGAACGGTGATGGAAGGTATGGTGCCAGGCAAAAGAGGAAAGGGTAGACCAAGAAGACGATGGCACCAAGATATCCAGGAATGCCTGGGTATGACTGTGGCAGAGGCTAGAGTTTTGACAAGAGAACGGATTTCTTTCAGACAAACTGTGATGGGAACGACGTTCTACAAAGGACATGCTACATGATGATGATGATGATGATCAATGCAAATTCAAACTAAATATGTGTTTAAAAAACTATATTATAAGCAAAAACAAGTTACAGTTACTTGGAATTCAAATAGGTGCATGTTTGATGCTAGGCAGCCGATGTTTATCAATAGTAAATTTTTGTGTGCAATGTTTGCTTCCTGCGACTTATTAGACCTGAGAAAAGATTGGTTGCGTATTGTGTAGAACTTTCATTATGTGTATAATGTTGCGGCTAACAGACAAATTTTTATCGATTTCAACTGTCCGAGATTTATTTACACGTGCACCAAATGTACTAGTTACATTCCTATCAAAAGAAACAGATGATTGAATCAAAGAGAGAGCTTCAAACACAAATACAATATGACTATTATAATATAAGTAGGCAAAAGTAGATTGTCATACTGCGCATCAGAACGGGACACAACCGACTCCGCAGCCACATGTATACACAATTTAGGATTGGCGGCTCAAGTATGTGTACATGTGGACAGGCCCCTCAGACTTGCGGAAACCTATACTTCAGGGCTGTCCAGAGTATAAGATACTGAGGCAGACATACTGACCAAGAGAAGCAACACTGGAAGGGAAACTATATGGACCTATGTGTGAATTGCACAAAACAGTGAGGTTCTTACAAGAGACAACTTTACAGATGTAGACATACTCCAAGCGAACGAAAGAAGAAGAATATACACGTGTCATATCTCCAAAATGACAATTAACAGTTTAGTACATTCATAATGTGTTCATTCAATTGTCACCAGTGACAGTTAATGTTATCATATATTGTGCGAGAACAGTTAATGCAGGTAGAACACATAAAATATGGTCATCCTCCCGCAAGAATGTAGCATTCTTTAGTTTTAGAAGAATTTGTCAAGAACAGTCGGGCATGGGAAAACTGAGATAAGATACCGAATTACTTGAATCCCTTCGTGAAACATGGGCGTTTAAGAAGGAGGGAGCGGAGGTTGGCAGAAGATAGCAGATTTGGACAATAAGCTGTTGACCTGAGTGCAAAGCCGACAGAGACTTGAATACACTTTTTACTGTTGCTTCATTTATTTAACATGCCTTTGATTTTAAATTGCTTTAAAGTATATGCTTTGTACAGTAATTAAACTCACATTTATCTGATGTCTTTTCACTAGTTAGATCACTTCTGGTTTGGGCAAATGTACATTAAGATGCCCCTCCTTACGTGGTACACATGCTCTATGTTCTTGTCCAAACTTGATTATTCGTTATCACACGATAAGACATCAAATATATTACTAATCAAACAATACAGTTTCCCGAGCCACATGCGGTTTATGCACGTTATATTAATATTGCTGCTTCAGATGTATTAAAATCATCCGCAATCAGTTCAACTCAAAGTGGAAGAAAGACATTGACGTGAGCAATAGACCTGAATAAATCCACCAGCTCCACATACTCCATCAAACCAGCATCTTTCGACTAAGAACAGGATACTGCAAACTATTGGGCCACCTACATCGGCTGAAGATATCGCATACAAGTGAGTGCTCATGTGAACCAGAGCCCCGAAAATATCCTACAGAGACCTACAGTGTTAAACCAGGCCAGAGGGAACCGATCTGACTCAAAAGCTGTAGGTCTGTCACACGGACCTGGAGAGGAATATGGACTTCGTCCTAGCGACAGGAGTACGGATGTAGAATGACCAAGAAAGCCTTAGCGCAGATTATTAATTTTAAAAAAAGAAAAATAAGAGAAAACGGAAATAAAAAGGAAATGTAAAAGCAGAACAAAAAGAACAAGAATAGGCTGAAGTCGGATTCATTAGGCCGACAGGCGCAAAATAAAAACCACAGTGCAACGCACACCGCCATTGGGATTAGAGAAATAAGGTGAACGCAATAAAAAAAAAACAGGAACAAGAAAAAGAAGAAGATCAATTAGAAGAATAACAAGAACAAAAAGAATAAGAAGAACAAGAAATAGAACAACAGGAACTAGAAGAACAGAAAGAACACGAATAAGAAGAAAAGGAAAAACAAAACGAAGAAGAAGATGACGAAAAAGAAGTAGAATAAGAAGAACAAGAAGAACAAGAAAAACAAGAAGAAGAAGATGTATTAAAGTGGTCACCTGAAAGTGTGACAACAAGAAGAAGGAAGAGATGTAATCCAATTAAGTGCAAGACAATTTACACTGGGCTGCGTTGTTTGACCAATTACTCACCATCATCATCATCATCATCATCATCATCATCATCATTATCATCATCTTCAATACACTTGTGTCCGTAGACGGCGGAGTGAGGTGTAGTTTTCTGTCGTGTGCTAGCCTTGTCGCCGATGTTGTTGTCATTCTGTTTTTCTTTAGTGTCTCACTAATACCATCTAACTACTTTATTTATTGGTCTCCATCTTGCTCTGCCACATATTTTCCCGATTTTGCAGTTGATATCTTTGGCTGCATGCTTGTCGCATGCATAAATAAACCAATTTATTCTCCACCTTACCACTTAATCCATACACGATATTGCGCCCATTCCCTGTCCGATTTCTTTGTTTCAAAATCTGTTCACTAGTGACCTCAACAGATTTTCTCAAACACCTCATTTCGCATACCATGACTTTTATTTCTTATGTCTTGGTGAAAGTTCATGTCTGAAAGTGGTAGCAGAGAGTTACATTAAAAATACTTTTTTTTATCAGCTGTCTCTTTGTCTCCACTGGCATGAGTTTGTCTTTTAATAGCGTAAAGAGCTGATAGATGCACTTTCAAATCAATTCCAAATATAATTGCCTCAAATTACCTTATAACATTTCCCAAAGACTTAATTACGCGGGCGTAATTGATAATCTTACATGATATTACTAATGAACTAAAAGTCAGTTACTTCCCTGTATATTACTCTCAATCAGTATCTTCAGGTCGGTCTTTAAAATAGCTACACAAATGTACCTTCCCCATGGTGGTATGTTAAGAGCAGCTAAAGATGGCGCCTAACTGGCTGCGAGTCTACTTAGCTTTAATATTTAAGTCTATTTAGATGAACTCGCACATCTGTACAAACCACCCTTCAAGAAAATTATTGTATACTGACTCGTTAAATTCTTATAAGCCAGTATAGAAACGTTGAGTTAAGTTGACCAGTGAAATTCATGCAGTTAAACCCTGTTTTGGGCAGATTTCGAATGATTTAGTTACACCTTACACCCCCCCCCCCCATTTTTCACCCTCCCACCTGCACCCTGGCCTAGCGAATCGCACGGTATAAACAAGCTTCGCAACTACATAAATCCAGCAACAACGAATCTAAGCGAGTAATCGTCCACGACGCATAAAACATCCCCCAGATGTCGAAAAAAACTGGCGAATTTCTAGGTCCCCAATGAGCACTTTGTTCGACTTGTCAAGATGCTTATTTAATGTTTTAATGCTGTAAAGGTTGCAAAATCCAAAAGGTGTACACGAATTAAGAAGCAGACAAGCCATTCAAATTCACATGCGAAGACAGCTTGAATTCGAAGGAGTGCAAGACAAGATCGCACTACGTGAACTAAACAAGAGAATCGGTCACCAGCTTATGGGCGACTATGAACTACATCAAACGCCGCGACTAATCAAAATGGCTAAAGCTGGAGCAGTTTATTAATAGTTTATAACACTTTGCAACAGATGAGAGGCCTTCTTAAAGCCCTTTAAAAAAAGAGGGGGCAGGGGAGGGGGGTTACAACACATCGACAACAGATAAACGAAGTATTGAAGGAGAATGCAAACAGTATTACTTGAAGCTCTTTTCATTAAAGGCTGAAATCACAAAAAAGCTGAGAACGAGCCTGTTGCAAAGAACCTGAGGAGATCCACCGTACCACCAAGTAAGATAGCCACGCCTGACTGGCTGCGCTGTCGACTCGCTCCGGTGTTTGTGTCGTTTTCTGAAGTTTGCTAGTTCCTATTCGAATTATAATCCAGAACTCCTTCACCAGGTAGTATGGTTGGTTGGTCAGTTGGTTGGTTGCTAATGCCTACAATGGGATGATAACCCATTTGTGTGCTCCGAAAAGGACGTAAGTTGTGGCAGAATGTAGTAGCTTTCCTGACATCCCGAACGTGCTGATGAAGTGGATCGGGGTCCTTCAGGTGGTTGAGCAATGCTTGGCTTCATCTGCGTGTCACTCACTACTATGGGGGTCACATCGAACTTCACATTGTTAGTCAGACGCTTGTCTTCGACAAGAGCCCGTTTCCAGGGCAACCAACGAGGAGTCAGGTGAGGGTCTTGTCCAGTATATTTCTCCTGACCCTGGTTAACATTGTTTGATCAGCGTGTTTTGTCTGACCAGACGTTAGCCTCATCGTCCCGTCAGGTGAGGGTCTTAGCCAGTATATTTCTCCTGACCCTGGCTAACATTGTTTGATCAGTGTGTTTTGTCTGACCAGACGTTAGCCTCATCATCCCACCAGGTGATATCAAGGACTTTATTATGCAGAATTCATGTGCT
The DNA here is from genome assembly GCA_036924085.1 of Ariolimax columbianus. NCBI lineage: Eukaryota > Metazoa > Mollusca > Gastropoda > Stylommatophora > Arionidae > Ariolimax > Ariolimax columbianus. The sequence continues at coordinate 40,483,241 of JAVGWX010000004.1, read as the reverse complement.
CTTGTTCGGTTATCCTGTTGTTATGCTGCATCTTGCTGCGGCTGTGCCTGGCTTAAACCGTGATAAACATTCGAATATGGCGTTGAATATTCCGCATGACTGCACCACATAATTCAGCACATGGCCTTCTAAGGGCCATCCTACGTGGACTGAAGCGCCTACCTCCTGCCCCTTTCCACCGGAGGTCACACCATACCTCTTCCAATCTCGTATTCTCAGCACAGCAAGTGCCACGCTGACCCGAAAATGGACACAATCCAGAGACCATGGTGGCGGAACGCAAAGAAATAGAAAGTCGAGCCCTGGCATCCATCTAGAGAATTCGGTCAAAAAACTACGCACGAACAATCCTCGGTAGTTGGACATTGTAGTGGCCGATCGTCGCAACGGGCCTTTGACGTCTAAACGAATATTATTATTATTATTATTTTTATTATTATTATTATTATTACCATGTAATCAATATCAGGCACATCCTTAAAACAACATGGGGTAACCGTAGGTGCATGTAGCTGGAGTTGAAATTCTCACAGGTCATCTGCTAAATCTGTTTAATAAATGCTTCAAAATAAATCGGAAATGTTGGACTGAAAAGTGCAATTATCGCAGTCAAGCTGTAAACTACGACACAACGCATTATGTTTTCTGGACTACATTCTGCTACTTAAGCCCTTTCGGGGTTTGGTAGCGGGAGATTGAGAATAAACGAAGAAGAAGAAAATAAAATGATTTCTTGAACAGCGAAATCCTCATAGACTATTCTAGTCCACAAAAAGGGAAACACTAAGCAACTTGACATTCATCAACCTAGTGAGCAAGCTAGAGCAAGCTCAGAAAAGGGTTCTTCCCCGCTGACCACTTTCACCCAATTAATCAACTGCTGGAGATAGCACGCATACTGAGCATACCTTAATGTCTTCTATTTTTGTTCCAAAGGCCTTGCTCGTCGCAAGCGATGGTGATATCATGAAACGGTTTTTTCTTTGGTTGGCGATGTAACTTGAGCTGTAGTTGGATTATAGTGAGGAAGAAAATGTTCTAACTATCAACTTCATTCTCTCGTCACGAGCTACCTTGAAACAAGACATAAATACCGCTCACAATATTGATCACGAAATCTCTAGACGGAGAATAACGAGATTGGTATGACTTCAATTGCAAAAAGCCTATGCTCTAACAGATGAGAGACATCACAGCAAGAGCACGGATCTTTGATTTCGTGATCATTCTAGCCATTTGTTAAGGCTGTGAAGTGTGGCATTTGCGCAGAGCAAATGTCGAGAAGCTCTGAGTTACCCAAAGAGATATGGAACAGCGTGTACTAAATACACTGACAAGTTATCAGTTCCGACATGAGGAAATTCGATTTTATAATCTATCTCTAAACATCGAAGACACAGTATTAACGCCCAAATGCCCCTGTCTTGTCATGTGGTACAACAGATGGACACGTCGAACGACGTCTCAGTGACCTTAGGGTCATGTACGTCCACGGAGCCGTCTATCTTTGCGGTGGCGGTTTGACAAAAGATCTAGATCAGCTCTGGAACAGCATAGCAAACAATCGGGATGTACGTTTCCTCGCTTCCTCGTTCTTTGACTGACCAGTTATGTTTTTGTTCGTCATTCCTCTTTTCTTGTGATGATTTTCCCACGGTCTCTCTCTCTCACTCTCTCTCTCTCCCCCTCCTCTCTCTCTCTTTCTCTTTCTCATATCATTTTTGCCATATCTCTCTCCGTCTGCCAGATTGACGCCAGGGATAAAGTGATAATGTTAAGTAGATTTCAATGTAATATTTATGACAGTTTCTGAAGAAAAGGAAAAATAGTTAAAGAATTGTCTCAGCCGTTCAGGAATTAGGTAAATCATAGAGATACGACCAAAGAAATCAACTTCGCTCATCTGAATTGCATGATTGGATATCGTTAATGTGGTTGTCGTGAACATCTTTCTGAACATGACCGTTAAAATGTGTGGCGCCAAGTGTAGACTTTTTAAAGTTCTTCGGCAGGTTTTCTTTGACATCTCCTCTCATATCTTTAAATGTGGAATCCAGTTCACAGAAGATCCTTAAGCGCTATTAGTCCTGGTACCTCATTAAGTAGTACATGCATCGATTTTTTACCATTCCCCCAAGACAACACGGGAAACTACCAAGAATCAGTTGACTCCAGTTTAAGTAACTACTTACTAAGTGTATTACTACATTTACCATAAAGGCTTTGGTGCGTGTCAGTCTCTAGTCACATTGGGAGTACTAAGGCTATTGTCCATTACCAGGAGCTGTGATACTGGGATAGTTTACTCTTCAAAATACATTAGTTGGCAAGAGGGAGCTCCCTGGTGGTTAATTTGGCCATCAAATTATGTAACTGCAAGTTTCAGGAGAAAAACACTCTTTTTATCGTAGAAACATTTTAGTTCTGGTAAGAGAGTGTTAACGGTAAATTTACCATGATTAATGAATGACCTGACTGCTTGAGAGGAAGCAAGTGAGATAGACTGTGCTACAGGTGCCGCACAGAGAGTTCACCATTGAAATTATATACACATTAATCAATGATGTTCGATCACTCTAACTTCCTTGCGTTTAACGTGTGCAAGTAATCGTTCTTTGACTGACCAGTTATGTTTTTGTTCGTCATTCCTCTTTTCTTGCGATGGTCTTCCCACAGTCTCTCTCTCACTCTTCTCTCTCTTTCTCTCTCTCTCTCTCTCTCTCTCTCTCTCTCTCTCTCTGTCTCTCTCTCAAATAACATCTTTGCCATTCACTGAAGTATTTTTATGTTCGCATATCTTATATTTATAGCTATGATATTTTTGTCGATTGCATCCTGTCTTTTCGTCATATACTAAACAAGTTGTTCTTAGTGCAACTAACCTTCACTCATCAGCTTTCTTTTTGTATAGTGTGTGTGTATATACATAAATATATAATTAATTCCCGCGTGCATCACCGTCGGCCACACTTTCTGCAGATGGGATGTATCTCACCCTGCGGGCTACTCTTCCCTTCTCTCTCTTCTCACCTCACTCTGTTTCATTTGACTCTGTCCTACAGTCACACTCTAGCACAACTTTCACACGCACCCTCATGGTGAGACCCTTCCATTGCACTGTGGTTTGGCTAGCTTCTAAGGGCGCACAAACCTAGCATAGGTACATACAGACGCACACATGCATCCAGGCACTGGTTTATGCGTCCTGATATCGCCCAATGGACTACGGTCTGGGGTGGAAAATGGCGCGCCTCCGCCAGTAGAAACTAGTGAGGCAAACATCTAAGCAACAATTAGCAGGAAGTGCATCACCGTCACACTATTAACATATTCGAATGTATATGTGATCTCACTAGACTGTCCCTTTTTGTACAATATGAATTGAGCTTTTTCTGTTTTGGCTTGTTTCTGTTTCGAAATAACACCAATTGCACAAATTCATTTTCTCCGTAATAAAACTTGTTTACGCCGAGAATAGACGGAAAAACATTACAATCTCAGTTTTACTTCCGTTTTTCGACTCTAACCGTAAAGTATGAAATAATTTTTTTAAAATAATTACATTTAAAAAAAATATTATTTTTAAAACACGTCATACGACATTTTCACCATTGCTGGAATAGTCGAGATGTCTTAAAGGCTGGGGACTACAGGTCGCTTTTCCACTGCTGTCGCCATGTCGTGGGCATGAATATGTTTCTTTATTTCATCCCCAACAGAAAAACAAAACATGTCATAACTTGTCAGCAGGCAGGCCTCGAAACCATTCGGCTATTCGCGCCTCACCGTAAAGTATAATCATTTTTTTTGTTATGTATGTGTTAAGCATATACTAATGTATCGATCTTGTTGCAAATTGTTGTTTATGTTGTGACTATTTTAGCATTGTTGTAACTCGATAAAATTCCTTTAAAACTATCATGTTGCAGGATCGATGAGTTTCTGTGTTCAGGTAAACCAGTCGTTTTTTTTTCGTAATCCGTGGATACCTTTGAAGCAGACGCCAGAAAACGCAGACAAGACGCACATTTTAGTATTTTGATTCGAGGACGTGATTACGTTCGGATTTTGGTTATTTGTAAAGCAAAATCATATTACTTGCATGCATTTGACCTTTGTGCAGCTGCACGGTTGCCGTACTAAGGCTGTTGTGCTTTGCTTGGCTGTGGCTGTGTGTTGCTCACTACTGCGGGAATGACGTCACTCAATAACTCGTTAGACAGACTGCCATAAGACAGGTCTGTTTCCAGGGAAAACTGTGGAAGTGAGGTGGGGTCTTGGTCAGTATATTATACCTGATATTGACAAACATTGTCTGATAAGTATGTTTCGCCTGATCAAACGCTAGTCTCTTCTTCCCAATATGATGAGATATTCTATCTATCTTCAGTCCACGTGTATCGTTAGACGTCGTGGGGAGGTGTGGTCTCCCTTGTTTCGTATTTTATGGCAGCGGACGTTCAGCCTTCTCTTTTTCAATATCCAACGGCAAAGGGATTTTTGACGTGCGCGTCACTGCACACGTGTATCTGATCAGGGTAAATGTTTACTGAATGATCCACGTGAAATAATTCCGGTCTCCGTAAATAATTCCAACCCATCCAACACCCCGCAAATATCTCCCTCCTCAACCCTTCCACCTATTATCTCCCTGAGCCTGTCCCTCTATTCTCCCTCAAAACACACCCATCTATTCTTCCAAGTTATTCTTCCATTTGTTCTTCCAGCAGCTCATCCACCTGTTCTTTCAGCAATCCATCCATCTGTTCTTTCCAACAGCCCATCATTCGGTTCTTCCTAGCAACCCTCCCATCTCTTTTTCTCAGCAACCCTACCATCTGTTTTTCTCAGCAACCCACCCATCTGTTCTTCCCAGCTATTCTTCTATATGTTTTTCCAAAAACCCATCAATTTGTTCTTTCAGCAACCCATTCAGCTGTTCTTCTCAGTACTCCTCCCATCTGTCCTTCCCAGCATCCCTCCCATCTGTTCTTTACAGCAACCTTTCCATCTCTGCCCTACGCAAAATCCCTCCCATCTCTCCTTCCCAGCAATCCTCCCATAGAGAAGAATAGCACCACTGCCCCAAAGAGAATAAGTCATAAGAGGCGGTTAACTGTGACATGGCATAACACCGGATATGCTTAAATAATTTGTTAAGAGCAACATAGATGGTGGCTAACAGACTGAGGGTCTGCAACGCTCTAGTATTTGAGTTTTTAAGATGGACTCGTTCATCGGCTAACCACCCTACGCGGTGCCTGTTCCAGCGGAGTAATAAGCTGCTCGAACCCAGTCTGCTAAGTAGGACATTCACCTCCCGGCTACATTCACCTCACGCCAGAGCTGGAACCTGCATAGGGGCATCCATCCCTGTAGAAGTACAGGTCAACTATGACTAAGATGTTATTTACTAGACAGTTGTGGTCTATATAGAGCTCCTGTTAGATTTTTGCTTTTTTATTTTCCATTTTCGGTGATTTTGTAGCAATCACCTGTAGCATGTTAGCTGGAAGGGTTCAACCCTTTTCCATAGAGTTTGTGTGGTTGACCAAGTCTCACACCCGTATGTTGCCACCGAAAGATGCAAATCCTCATATTATTTTGTCACTTAGTTAGTGCTCTGTTAAACGTTTTCCATTTCAGTTACCATCTGTAGTGCATGCCCATTTTTCTTTTTGATAATCCCCTTTGTTTCTTATTGTAGAACCGAGATATTCAAAACCAGTGATGACAAATACCGTGAAAATCCCTGACATGCCCAATCAAACTGGACGCGAAGTGATTTCGATCTTGATATGTTGGGATTGCAAACACGTGTATACAGATTTAGTCCTAGACACCAGAATTCGAAAGGCATGAAAGGTATTCCTGACACTAGACAACATAATGAGATCCACAGATATCGAGATGCACAACAACGCTAGAATAATCAAGGCCCCTGTCAAGTCGCTACGGTTGTTTGGAATCGAACGTGTAGAACGACAAAGACAATTCGATAAAGACGCTGGTCCTTCGTTAATAGATGACTAAAAAGCATTATGGGCATTTTGTGGTAGGACATGGTGAGCACTGAAGACCTATGGAAAAATAGCCAACAGCTGTGAACGAGACAAGAAGTTAGGATAATGAAATAGGACTGACAGGAAACATGCTGAGGAAATGCCGTTCAACATAGCCATTCAGGCTCCTATACGGAATCCTCAAGTGCAGAGACAGACAAGTAGACCTTAAATTATACGGAGAAGAGAAAGTGAGAGGAAGTTGCGATTGCGGGGTTATACATGAAAAGAGGCAGAAAGACGACCACCTATACTGGCGAGATGGTGACCATAATTCTTAACTTTACGTGGACAGTCAGTTCAATGGCAGACATTGTCTTCCGGAACAAAGGATCAAAGACTCTACTTGTGTTATGTTCGATAAACAACTCCACTCCTGGTTACCGTGTATTATCTAAGTGAAGGTGATATACCCATTTGCAGTCTCATGTCAAATAAAAAACAAACCGACAAACTTTTATCATGTACATAAATTCAAACTAGAAGAAGACACTTTAAGCTTACAGAATTTTGAGATAAGTTGGACTACATGAGAAAAGAGTTTTTTGGGAGTTTGGTGATACAACTCCGAGATCTAGTTGAATTTCTGACAATTCCAAAAGAAACTCTCACTTTTTGTCATCAAAGATGTGGTCTATCTGTGCGTACACGTTGTAGATTCTCCATTCTTGGTTGTTGATTGCCATTCCCATTCGTTTCAGCCCAGCAGGCTACCGCAGTGCTGTTCATTAAACTGGAAGAAGTGCCACAGGTTAGTCAACTGTTGGCTAGAAGCATTATATGTTCATGTGAGATACCTCGAGCCTCGAGATACTGCCATCTGAAATGGTTTTACGAAATACGGTTGTACAATATCGCGTTGTTGTTTTTGAAAATATACCGTGTATATATAGAATCATACATACCGTGGGTTGGTAATTTAAAAATAACACGACATTGTTTTTAATCGGTGCGCAAAAACACAAGGTCTATTTGCTACGTGCCGAGTAGGACAGTAAACTTACAAAGTTGGACAGTTTCTTGGCGATTGCAAAATCTGCTAACACATTGAAGTGGTAATCCAACCTGCAAATAAACAATTGGAGGTTGATCATTTGAATTTAACTGCCGTCAGTAGACGGTCTAAGTGTTGATCAACAAATTGATTTGACAAATTGTGAACTTGGAGTAATTGGATAAACAAACAATAATGTCGTCTATTGTTGACTCTGTAAACAAATCTAAAGTTGCAGATAAACCTAAAATTAAACAGTCGACTGTTGGTGATTCATGTGAAATGTCCGAAACTGCTGATGGTTTTTGTCGAAACTGATATTAAGTTACAGAGGTCAAACGTTAATCTGATCTGATAGATGCCTCAGTGACAGACAGAACCGGTTCTATTGCGCTGATGTGTCAATCAATACCTGACCTGTTGGTACGTCTGATAAACAATACAGGAACTGTTGGTACTGCTGATAAACATCATCATAGTTGGAACGTGTTGCTATCCCTGATAATGTGTGTCTTTTGTTCGGTTCTAGTAACATATACTTCAAAACGTTTACCACTACATTCACTATTGTTGGTGTTTGACATTCGACTAGATTGTACATTGATTTTTGCTTGCCTTATTTTACAATATCTTTTGTAAATGAAATGTCTCATTAGTAGACATGCTCCTTTTCACACCAATCATTAGAAACATTTTGGATATTAATATGTTATAACGTGCGTTGTTCTTTTTGTATTATGCTGTTTACGAATATTTTGCATGTTTCTGTGCGTGTCTTCTTTCTTCCTCTGGCCACTTGCATGACCGAAAAAAGTTGTAATTTAAATATTTAAAAAAGCGTTTTTAAAAATTGTGTTCTAACTTGCTCAGTACGAAATCTTTTCGCAATATAGTTTCTTGAGTCTTTTATTATTCTATGATTATCTTTTTGTTGATGATTGTGTCTGTATTATTTTCAAGTAGGACATACCTGATCATATTACCTAGGCCTGCTTAGAAGATGTCGTTTTCTGCGATCGTTATCAACCAGAAACTAGAAATAATGACTAAATTATCAGTCTCATCATGAAATGACGTTAATTAGGAGAGCGTGAGAGGGCATTTCTTCAAATCCTTAACTTGTACTGTTTCCAAGGAGGTTATCTGAATGAAGCTTCATAATAGGGAGTTTGTCTGTGAATGAATATGAGGAATATGTACTACTACCACCACTACTACTACGACTGCTAATACTATCACCACTTCACTGCTACTACTACTAATATTATTTTTGATAGTACTGCTACAAACACTACTGCGACCACTGTCACTACCATTACTACTACTACTACTACTACTACTACTACTACTACTACTACTACTGCTACCACTATCACCATTTCACTGCTACTACTACTAGTATTATTACTGACAGTACTGCTACAAACACTACTACGATCACCGTCTTGTAACTACTACTGCTACCACTGTCACTACTACTACCACTACTACCACTGTCACTACTACTACCACTATTACTACTACTGCTATCACCCCTACACTGCTTCTACTACTAATATGATTACTGATAGTACTACTACAACTACTACTACAACTACTACTAATACTACTACTACTGTTGCTACTACTATTACTGCGGTCCCTGAGGTATACATGAACAATTTACAAGGCTGAGATATAAAGATCGCTTGATCTTGCTTGTAGCCTATCACTGTACTGACTAGGTATTTTATTTATCCTCCGATAGAAAAACTGTGCTTTACCGAGGATCTGAACAAATGTCCTCTCGGTCAAAGACTGACATTCAAACAGCTCGACCAACCGGTTCTCTGTTTCGAAGTGGGTAGCGTAGAAAAAAAACAGTAGGAGGTTCGCTGAACAATTCAGTAATAAAATGAAATCTTTGCAGTGACCCTGACTCCGTCACATATTAACACTCTTCCTACTACTGTGAAACCTATTTTTGAAATACTTACTTTCCGTTTCCAAGCACTACGTTATATATCTTGCTTCCAGTATTTAGCGACATGGATTGCCTTGTTGTTTGTCTCCAGGATGTCGCACCTATTGCATGTTTTCTGGAGGTTGGGGCAGGTCACGCGGTGGTCTGGGTCCTGTATTGCGCCGCAATCACATGTGTCATCATCTGTGTATTCCAATCACTTCATATTCCTCTTGAATCGTGACACACCAGTTCAGAGTCTGTTCAGCGACTTCCATGTTGTGTATGGTAGATGATGTCCAGGAGCAGGTTCCTCTCGAAGTTCCATCTCTGGGGCCTGCAGCAATTCGTGCCACCTCTCGATACGGCGACTTCCAGGGTTTGTCTGTATGGGGTTTGTTGTTTTTAGAAAGTAATGTCTGGATTTGAATCTTGTGTTTTGTACCTGATGTCCAAACGATGGGTGCCTTGTGTCGTGCTCCTGTTTTTCTCGTTCGATTTCTGCTGCGACGCTTCTCTGGATTTCGGGGAGAGGAGGGGGGGGGGGGGGGGGGGGAGGGATGCTATGTCAATTATTGGGTTCCTTTTTATCAATGAGGGGTGGATTTTAGGCACCCTGATACTATCCAACCCGTCTCATTTATTGCTGTATCAACTAGTTTCGCATGAGCAGAGTTTTACCAGACTGGGGCATTGTATTCAGCTACGGAGAAACACAAGGCAAGTGTAAATGTCCGAAGGAAATATTGTGCCGGTCAGTTTCCTGATGATATTATTTCTTGCGTGTATCTTACGCTTTGTGTCTTGGCAGTGCGTTATGTAAGACAATGTGCGATCTAATTTCACGCCTAGATATTTGGGAGCCGTGCAGTGTTCAAGCTCCTGCCCTTGCCACCTGATCTGAAGTTTTCTTTTTGTCTCTCTGTTTCTGAGATGATTCGCACATACCTGGCATATACATTCTACTGGGATTTGGTTAAAGGTGATTCTTATGGTAGTATTCTGTAACGGCATTGAGAGAACTTGACAGTTTTCTTTCCACGTCCTCAAACCCTTTTCCCTAGGCAGCAACTGCTGTGTCATCAACATAGATCAATTTCCATGGGCAGGTCATTAGTATATATGTTATATAGTATGGGTTCTAGGACACTTCCTTGTGCAAGGCCGTTGTTTTGGTTTCGCCATCTGCTGTCTTTTTTCCCCCGGAGTTGTATAGAATCGCCTATTTTTCAGGAGGCATTTGATGATATTGGTCAGAAGCCATTCTTTTGTCATAGTGTATAGCTTTGATAATAGTCTCCGATGGCTTATTGTGTCATATGCAATTAATTAAATGAACTTTAATCAAATCCCATTACCGATTGGATGTCAATAAATAACCTTGGATATGGAAGCGACACATCCCTGCTCTATGAAAGCCTGCACTAGTTGCAGGAACTCATTACACACAGTTTTTGCGATTGGCAGTTTCCTTCAATTTAAAATGTGTCTCATAAGACCAAAAATTCAAATTAGTCAAATTGTCATTGTTGGATATATTCAAAAATAACTCTCAAAATTCAAGATGCCTATCTCGGTCGTCCTCATTCATTACGTGAAGAGGCCTTCGAATGTATGGCAGCCACTTTGATTGTACTAAACTGCGATGAACACTTGGTGTGCTTACACCCAACTCACCGAAATGTGCCGCGTGGACTTCCCTGAGAATCTTGTGAAAGTGTGTAGCATCGCCCTTGCACTTCTTTCGTTTGTTTTCGTTCTCTTTCTGCCGCACCGTCCCTTATTTACATTGCCCAGTTCCATCCCTCTCAACTTGTCGCGTAATCTCGCAATTGTTACATGTGACGATGCGCAGTATCGAATTATGTCCTCCGTCGTCTCTACCCCTCAATCACATTCTCACATTTTCAATAATACTTTACAATCCACTTATGTTGCTGGAAAGAAAATGTGTTTACCTCTGTCATTTGTCTAGTACATGTATGCCCTTTGTCCAAAAACTAAAAACATCAACATTGACTACACGCGCTCGCACAAACTCAACGTAGTCATTACAGTGCCAAATACAAACAGGCTATCTTCAGTAGGTTCTCTGACAAGAATGTTCAAATAGTGTAAACATAATTTTGAGACACTGTATAGCAGGACATCAAGCTACGAATGGACACCATCAATAATGTCAATTCCTGTATCTACCTTGTTCAAGAGAATAATGCCAACCATAAAATCTATAGAAGACAAAAGGCAACTCCAGGTAAATACTCAAAGAGATGCAAGACGCCGCGGCGAGAGCCCACACTATGAATTCCATGATCATTCCAGCAATGATTTACGGATGTAAAGTAGGGAACTTGTGCAAAACAGATGCCGCGAATCTCAGAGAGCAATTATTTTCAAATATTTCGATACGGGATAAAATTCGAAACGACGATATCACTCAAACATCGGTGCGCTGGGCGTGTAGTATGCATGCCTGAAAACATGGACACGTAGAACAACGTGTTGGTGTCAACATGTCTATACACGTCAACGGGGTTGCACACCGACCTATGCAAAGGCGAGATGGATTAACCAACGAATTAAACCCGCATTGGTACACAACTGTAAAAGGATCGGGACGCATACAAAATATTGTTGGCTTCCTCTACCGGACTGACGTCGAGGAAAATGTGATATGGTTTTGGCTTGGCTTCGTTCGTTCTCAATCTCCCGCTACCAAACCCTGAAAGGGCTTAAGTAGCAGAATGTAGTCGAGAGAACGGAATGCGTTGTGTCGTAGTTTACAGCTTGACTGCCATTATTGCACCTTTCGGCCCAACACATCCGACTTCAGCAATCATTTTTTGAGTACCGGGATAGCATTCCCTCTACGATCTCTTCTCCTTAACCAGTCTGCTCTGCTGCAGCCTGTTATCAGGATCACCACGTGGAGGCGTAGAAGGGTCTTGGCAGCTCTGGTTCGCTGGTCCTGATGCTAGCAGTCAGCTATGGATCGCTGACCACTGCAGCTCATGCGCTGCTCAGCATCTTGATCCCAAATGTGATATATATATATATATATATATATATATATATATACATATATATATATAATCTGAAGGGCACAACTTTTCGACCATTCCTCATTTATATATATATATGAACGACGGATGGTCGAAAAGTTGTGCACTTTAGTATGAAGAAGTCAAGGCACGTACCTGGTCATTGGTGTCAACTTTAGTCCTCTGTGTATTCACCCTGCAAGACGATACACTTCTCCCATCTAAATCTCACTTTCCTGGTACCGTGATTGTAGAAGTCATTCATAGTGCCCTGAAATTCCTTTCCAGTTCAATAAGCAAGTCCCGAACGTCAAAAGAATTATGTCATTGAACCGGATTATTTACTTTTGGAAACAGGAAGAAATAACTAGGTTCAAAGAACGATGAATATATGAATGAGGCATGAATTTATACCCTCAGGATGACCGCCGCTTTTTTCGAAAAAATAATGGTTCCTGTCTGACTGCGTACGATGAAGAAGAAGAAGATACCCTCACGTTTTCTAACTTCATGGATTTAATTACTGATATGGATGCGTGGTTCTGAGCCGAGAAGGAGGAGTTCTGCAATCAGTTCATTAGGTAGGTGACTAATGGATGGAAGAAGTGTATCACTTTGCAGGGTGAGTACGTAGAGACAGACAATGGTTCACATCAATTTCCAGGCAAGTGCCTTGACTCCTTTATAATAAAGTGCACCACTTTTCACCGATACCTCATATACACTATGATACATCTTGTGGAAAGAATAGACAACAAATTAATATGTCTTGATGAAGTTAGTAGTAAAAAAATACATATTGAACGAAGTCACAGTCATTTAAAATATTATAGTCACATTAAAAGATATAATAACTTGGTACTGAAAGGCAAGCTGGGGGAAAATAGAGAAGGCAACCATGCAAAGAACCGCTCATTTTATATGGGGAGCACTAATAATCATAATAATTAGCCATATCAAGCTATAGTGAAAAGAGCGCCAGCATGGATAGATTTTGCGAATCTTCTCAGGTCTGACACTGTACTTGCGCTTCAATTAGGTTACAGTGAGGAAGAATATGTGCTTTCTTCAACTGCACTCGCTCGTTCTGAGCTAACTTGATACAGTGACGAGACACGCTAGTTAAGACGGCTGAAGTATCACAGGATGCATATTTTATATCTGATTTACTCCCGGGACATTGTCAGCACTGAATACACTGTGTTATAGAGCCAAGCTGACTGCTGTTGGAATTTATTTATTTCCTCTCTTGATTTTCGAGTAGCAACTATTTTTACCAGTCTGACTCAGTCACTGGTAGAACTTCTGCGGCGGTGTAGACCACTATAATGTTATGATAGTAATGGACTACCATTGATAAATGGACAAAGAAAAGTATGTCAGACTACATTACAGAAGCAAGAGATAGAAAGCTTTGGAGATTCTGTGCAGCAAACCTTTGGTACGAAAATGGCAAGAGATCTTGGCTTGGCTTCGTTCGTTCTCAATCTCCCGCTACCCAAAAAGGGCTTAAGTAGCAGAATGTAATCGAGAGAACGGAATGCGTTGTGTCGTAGTTTACAGCTTGACTGTGATATTTGCACATTTCGGTCCAACCCATCCGAGTTCAGCAAGCATTTTTTGATCTTCGATCCCTTCTCCTTAGCCAGTCTGCTCTGTTGCAGCCTGTTATCCAGGATCACCGCATGAAGGTGTAGAAGGGTCTTGGCAGCTCTGGTTCGCTGGCCCTGACGCTAGCAGTCAGCTATGGGTCGATGACCAGTGCAGCTCATGCGCTGCTCAGCGTCTTCGCAACAGATCTGATTTCTATTGTTGAAAATGGGCTCATATTGAGTTCAAACAAATATAAACAAATGAAGCAGTACTCAAATACTCTGCTTAGGTCGCGTATGTGCACATATATACGGCTCGTGTAAGTAGAAAATTATTGGCTGGGCAATAGTTAAGCTACGTGTGTGTAGCTGGCAAAGTTCACCTTCTTCTCTTTCGAATGCCTTCAAGAGTCAACTTCAAAATACCTTTAGACAGCTGGTGTTATTGTTATCTCCATAGAATGGTACCAGAATCACACAGGTGATTTTCTCTCAAGAAACGAAAGCTTGAAGGGAGAGGGGGTTCGTATATAACAAGTTTCAAGCGACATCAGTACTCAAGGGTAACAAAATCAGAATCTAACCAAATTGAAGATTAGACGGAAAATTCTGAGTTCCTGTGTACGTGTGAAAGAACCCATGATAGTTGAATATTGATACGAGTAAACTGTTAGTCGCTGTTTGCTGAGCATAATTTTAACAAGTAATAACATTCCTTCACAATAGGCAATCTACTTTTTCTCAGGCCTAGTAAAAAAATTCGAAGTGGGTATACTATGCATACCTGGCAGCAGGCAAAACATGCCTATTTTAATATCAAGATTCCAAATAAGGGGAGACAATCAAGTCTGTGCGTTACAAGCAGCGAATTCTCGACTTTTAAAAAAGATTGTACACAAGGCATCAGACTGAGCGACCAGTGGCGAATCTACAATATCTGTCACCAGGACCATACTTTCCAAATTATCTGTTCTTCACTTGTCTTAACTTAACATAACGTCTTTATACTGGTTTATAAGACTCAGATAAATCTGGAAAAAATTGGCGCCATAACTGGCTGCGAGTCTACATTTCTCTACTGTTAATGAGGCTCACCTCCCTCTGTTTCATTTGACTCTATCCTACAGTCACACACTTGCACAACTTTCACACGCGCCCTCGTGGTAAAGTCCTTCCATTGCACTTTGGTTGGGCTAGCTTCTGAGGACGCACAAACCTATCATAGGTACAATACAGATGCACACATGCATCCAAGCACTGGCTTATGCGTCCTGATATCGCCCAATTGACTACGGTCTGGGTTGGAAAATGGCGCGCCTCCGCCAGTAGAAACTAGTGAGGCAAACATCTAAGCAAAAAAAAAAAAATTATCTACTGTTAATGAGGCTCACCCTGGGGGCCACTCTTCCCCTTCTCTCTTCTCTTACCTCCCTCTGTTTCATTTGACTCTGTCCTACAGTCACACTCTTGCACAACTTTTACACGCGCCCTCGTGGTAAAGCCCTTCCATTGCACTTTGGTTGGGCTAGCTTAGGTACATACAGATGCACACATTCATCCACATTCACTGGTTTATGCGTCCTGATATCGCCCAATGGACTACGGTCTGGGGTGGAAAATGGCGCGCCTCCGCCAGTAGAAACTAGTGAGGCAAACATCTAAGCAACAACAACAAAATTCTTACTGTTTTGGATCATTATGGATGCCGCCAGACCACGGATTTGCCTGAAATTCACACTAGTCGACGACTTACACTTGTGTTCACGGAAACGTGGTGTTGTTTTCCGTCTGGACTTGTTATTTCGTTCTTTTTTTGTGATATCTTCCATCCGTTTATCGTGGTCTGGACGCCGGCTAAATGGCACTACGCTTATACCTGTGTCGTATTTCACGGGTTAGTTCTGCCGGTTCACCTTTACGAATTTGGCCTTGTGGGAATTTAAATGCTACTATGATGAGCTGAATACAGCTGGGGAGAGATGCCAGACTCACTCACACGCTGAGTGTTGTCCATACGACCTCTTGTGGTTATCGAAAAGGCACGACAAACTGCGTTAGATACCATCCCACCTTTCTGCCCTGCGGGTTACATGTTTACGGAAAGGCTTCGGTGGAAACCCTGAGGCAAAATCTGCATCCTATGCTATCTCCAGTCGTTTCGATGAATGTCTTGCCACTGGCAAAAGGTAGCTTAGGCTCTGTGAGTGAGGTTGACAAAAGGCGCAGTTTCTTCCTCACTTCAATCCAAATCACCGCACAAGTCACCCATTTCAGCGGACACAGCAAGAGATACGACTGTCCACACGGCTGAACAAAGAGAGTGGTTTTCATCACTTGTGATGGACAACTATAAGACTCAACAGAGTCTGCATACAACCAGTTTCTTGGATGGTGGTTTTTACCGATGTGCGAGTCAATCTTAATAGACTCAAACACTATAGCTTAGTAGACCCGCAGTCAGTTAGGCAACATCTATAACTGTTCTTATCAAACCACTCGGGGTAAGGTACAAATAACTTGGGTAGATTTTTTATTAGAATTTTGTATGGGCAGCGGCCGCTAAGCCTATTCTTTTCGATATCCAACTGCCAAGGAATTTGTAACGTGCCCTCGACACTTAATGCAGTAGTCTGATCTCACTACCCAGAAGATTCACGAGAAAAAAGTTCCGGTCACCACCCTGATTAGAATACGTGACCTGAGGCGGACACCTTACCTCGATACCACTGAGTCTGTTGTACATGTATTATGATTGCGTACAGTGTACTAGTCATTGTGATGGGAATGTTGCTGCCACTCAAAATACATTTGTTAACATGTTTGATACGTCTAACAATGTGTAGATGGAATGTTAGAATTATGTACCGTCACAAATGTGTAGATGGAATGTTAGAATTCTGTACTGTCACAAATGTGTAGATGGAATGTTAGAACAATGTACTGTCACAAATGTGTAGATATAATGTTAGAATTATGTATTGTCACAAATGTGTAGATGGAATGTTAGAACTATGTATGATCACAAATGTGTAGATGGAATGTTAGAATTAGGTACTGTCACGAATGTGTAGATGGAACGTTAGAACTATGTAGTGTCACAAATGTGAACATGGAATGTTAGAACAATGTGCTGCCATAGCCGGCAGTATGATTGATAATGATCTTTATATGACAATTAATTTCTCATAAGGTATTTGCAAGATATAGTTCCCGATAGCAAAGATCCACCATGCTTTTTTCCAGCCGGAAATGTTCACACAAACATGAGAAGCGGGTCTCACATGAAACTGTCGTCTTGAAATGATAAATGCTTTGGATAGACAGAGCTCATAAGCCATTATGTAGAAGAAGGAAAACTCTGCTTTCAAACCATCTACTTTCTTCTTGGAAGTCTGGCGGCAGTTAAACGTTAGTGAGAAATCCCTAATAAAATAAAATCTTCTTTCCACCCAAAACCTAGTAAATCATTAGTGTATCTCGCTATAATTTGAAGTATCTGTTTTCATTTATATATGTTCTTCTTTTCTTCTTCATTATTTATTCTAAGATGTAGATCACACTTTTTTTTTACATAGGTCACCATTGTTTGTAAGGCTGTTTTTATCTTCGTAGAGTGTTGTTCTCTCATCTGTTTCCAGATGCCAGTATTGTTAGCTCTTCATTTGTGAGTATGCAGCTTTGTAGGATGTGTTCCACGATTATGGTATGCTCCACCATATAGACAACTTTCATCTATACTAATCCTCATTTTGTTGTATAGATGACCGTAGAGTCCAGTTCTCAGTCTGAAGCTGACGACTTGCTCTTTTCTAGTTAAATCATAGTACGTGTCTTTCTTTCTAAAGCCCATTTCTAGATTAATTCATACATTGGTCATGTCCATATTCCTCTATGCTTGTGAGACATGGACAATTACAGCTGATCTGCAGCAAAAGATACAGGCCTTGGAGATGAGATGTTTCCAAAGACTTCTGAACATCACATTCAAAGACTGAGTTACAAATGAGGAAATATGAGAACAAATTTAAATAGGGCTTTTTTAAGACCTCTTGGCAACAGTCAAAAGATGGGAACTCATTTGGTGCACCCACATATCGAGATCAAACGGTCTTGCAAATACGATCCTGCATGGAAAGGTGCAAGATGGACAACAAAGAGGTCGTCCCAAAAAGAGGTGGGAGGACAATATAAAAGAATGGACCAATCTCCGACCAGAGGAGGCACAGGCAGTGGCCACCAGTTGACAGAGAGGGTGGTGTGAGGTTGTCTTCATGTGTGCCCCAATGACCTAACCGGTTACGGGATGACTTGACATTTCCTCCTTAATTTGACTTTAATTATAGTTTTTGCTTCTTTATATGTGATGCTCAGGTTTGTTTATGGGGCATCCTTTAGACAACGCTGGTCTAGAATGTTAAATTAATGACCTTGGATATTGCAGTGGTAGGGGATCCACTGAAAGAGGTAGGCTAATTGAGTGATGACACCTTTTTTAGGATGTCCAGTTGGCTAAATCTCCTGACTCACGTCTAACATGCAGCGAGGTCTGTTATTCCAATAATTCAGACTGCCTAAAATACGCATGCCTTTATTTTGTTAACAACAAAAACCAACATGAGATTAATAACAGAAGAGTAGACAGGATAAACAATTTCTGTACAGGGTTTATTGCTGCTCTGTGTCAACATTCTAACTTGGAAAATCACAGAATATAAACTTGTATAATAATATATGATGGCATAGGCTCATCTATACATATGTATGATGATAACATGTGGAAACAGAGTCAAGATTACATAACTTCAGTGTCTGACAAAGCGCAAAGGGTGGACAAGCAGTTAGGATATTGGTGTCCCAAGTTTGGAGTTACAGGTTCAAACTTTGTTAAGTGCTGGCTTTATTTCTATTAGAGAATACAATTAAAACCTAGTCTGAATAATGTGTGCGGACAGCAGGGGTGCAATCTTCCAATAAACTTTCTCAGATCGAAAGGGTGTACCTCGCCAAAAAGGCAAAGTCAACCTTGAAGGAACAACAACAATGGGAATTCAAATTGATATAAACATTTGAGAAGACAAGAAATCAACAACAATGTTGCAGGATATGGCTACTACTGTAATAAAATCATAAGCAAGCAGCATTGATGGTGTAACCAATTAAACTTCTTAAGGAATTAATATTTGCCATATCATTAAATAATGAGCTTCATTTTTGTAAGGGACACAGTCTGGTACAGGGAGACTAAATTGCAGAACACAGTCTGTACTAGTAATTTGCCTAGTGGTAAGACTTTAAGAATGCACATCTTTAAATATGCATATTACCTAAATGAAATAACCCAAAGAATAATAAACTATAACCTTGACATCCGTCTTAAAATGACAAAATTCAGGTAAAACTCAAACCCAAATGTCAACATAAATTTTAGGCACAAAAACTGAGAGAAGATTATATAAAATTATGATTTGGTAACATATTTACAAACTGCATGCTTCTGTATATTTAATCATATGTTAGTAAAATTTACAAACACTTGTGTTGAGTGTGTTTTGTGCTCATTACTAATATTGGGGCACTTACTTCTTTATAATTTAATGTATGTGTATGTAATTATTCAGTGATATTATGTGTTATTTTTCATTATATATATATATATATATATATATATATATATATATTTATATATATATATATATATATATATATATATATATATATATATATATATATATATATATATATATATTCTATATTTATATATTGAATACATGCTAAGAATATGATCAAAAATGGTTGGAAACAAATCGTTCCACAGATGGGTTTTTCCCTCAACATTTAGGCAAACTTACTGAATAATTATTTTCCAAATTCAAAAAGCCTAGGGTTATCTACCATGTGGAAATGATCTGGATACCTAAAGAGAGCTACATAGACCACAATGACATTTCGCCACATTTGAATGGATGACTATAGTGCTGTACACATGTCCTTAAGTAGACACACAACATAAGAGTATTCTCTATGGCGTGTTTATGAAACTAGGCCATAAAATGTTGGGATGGACTGTGGTAGTTTTGGAGATCAATGGCGACTGAAACAACCTTCTCTCTTCTCCCACACCCTCGTCAAATCCTGTTTTACATAAGAAACTTTAGGTTCTTGTGTAAAATTACATTTGAACTCCTGTGTTCTTCAGTCCTCATTGAAAATTGACCACGATGATTTGTGCCAGCAAAATAATCTCCATTAACATATGTATGAGAAATTGCAGGAAAACATCTGGAATGTGAGTTTATAGTTCAACAGTATGTGGTAACATTATCACAGCTTGCATAGGAACGGTGCTGAAACATAATGTCTTCATTAAACAGTCTCTTAAAATACTTTAAGAATGCTCAGACACACTGTATGAATAGATGAAAGCACTCAGAAAATTGTAGCAGTAGTAGCAGACACAGGCTATATGGAATAGCAGATTGTTGCAGTAATAATCTTAGAATTGATAGTTATATACAAACCTATAAGTAATACTTCACATTTAAAAATAACCCCATAGACAATTTTATTTAAAGTCAAAATATTATTAAAATATTTCAACAATGTTGTGAGAACAAATATAATTTAAAATCTCACCATTTTAATATAGGAAAAAATATACTATGCTAATGATGAGTATAATATTTTATTGTTGCTGACATTGTACTGCAGGTTTAGAAGCAGTTTTCTGAACACCTCTTAAGTATGTGTGCTAATTTATTTGTGCTGCAGGTGATATAAAACAATATTTCATTAAGGCATTGCTGGAGTCCACCAGAAGGATTCATAAGGCTAAAGAATAAAGGCCCCTTGTCCCTGCAGTTATATGCAGTGTGCTATTTAGAATTTTATTTTACTTTCTATTAAAAGAGGTATACCCTAACAAGGTTTCTGAATGTGTGTTTCCTGAATTAGGAGATGAACATGGCAACTTCTCAGCCACCTGGTTCTCATATGCATGCAATTATAATAATTGGAATACAAACTTATCTGTCAATTGCTAGAAACACAATTGTATCTGCTTATCAGGATATTGTCCAAAACCTTATCTAGACTTAGTCTTACAGATGGAACCACCTCTCATCACTACACTTATTGTATAGTACGGAAAACAAAATATAAGAATGCAAGCATTCATTTAAAAGACTTTCAATACATATTTCAACCATTCTTGTAATGGAAAACATGACTCAATACAGTAAAAAAAGGTTTCCAGTCTCGGTTCAGTTCATAAACCCATCAGGTCGTTGGGGCACACTTGAAGACACTCCCACAATCCCACGCCATCTCTCTCTGTCCACTGCCGCCATTCGTACCTCACCGGGACGAAGGTTGGACCACTCAGTGATGTTGTCTGCCCATCTCTTCCTTAGATGACTCCGCCCTCTCTTTCCTGGTACGGAACCATGCAGTATTCTAGTCTATACCTCATCATATAAAGCTTTAACTTAGAAGATGAAAAACGACTTCAAGCTTTATATTCAGTATACATTCAACCATGGATGTTGTACTTATATTTTGAATAAACTTTACACCAGCTGCTGAATATAGAAATATGAAATACAACAGAATGATAACAGACAATATATCACAAGAGAATAATGTTACCAACAGTATCAATTCAGGATAAAGCAATACACATCAATATCACTTAATGTAATATGGATGTAACAGTGACAGCAACAACAATTCCCATAATTGTTTTCTAAGTAGATTTATGCAAGTAGTTTCTTGAATGAGACAAAATAAAACAAGACACTGAGTGTACTGAACGATCAACTGAGCATTTTCGTCTTGTAAGTCTAAAACATTTCTTAAGATAACGTAAACTATTTTGTGCACATAAGACAGTGTTAATCACAATGAAAAGAATAAAATGAAGCAAGCAGAATAAAATTACATCAAGTTTGACAGGTAGGCACAAGCAGCAGCGATCAGTCTTACAAATGTTAGTGACACCAACGTTCAGTGTCTCATTTCTACCCTGTACTAGATCTTAACATTCATATTTTTGTATTATAACTGTTGCTTCACATAATAGTTTCACTTACACATTTGTACATCACATAATTATTTCATGTCTCTTTTACAAATTTTGTTTCTCATCCTGGCTTGTTCCAAATTTCAGCATCATCTCCATCTGCTCAAGTCATTAGACGTCGTGGGCAATGCACTCTAATTTTATCTGCCTATTTTTATTTTTAGTTCATGCCACTGTGGTGTTTCCTTAACACTTTCCTTTTCTTGGTCTTCCTCTTGCTCTAATGCTCTGATGGCTATCATTATCGACTTGTGCTTCGGATAGGTTTAGAGGCATTCTTACCTTTGGACCAAACCATTAAATTCTCTGTCAAGCTTTAAATGATATTATTCTCATTTGGTCAAATTCACAGTTTATCTTTGTATTTTTTTTATATTTTTAAGTATCATAAAATGATTACACTTTTTCTCCATTTTACAATTACTGTATCGCATCCCAGTTTCTACTCCTAATTTGAGTTTCACAAATCTCTATAACAGTAACTTTAAAAACGCAATCATCAGACAGCTGCACGGAATGAAAGAAAAAAATGAACACAAACACTTCAGAGAGTTCACCAATAAGATCTACTTCCCCATATCCTAGCCATCCGACCTACTCTGACTTCACTCTTACAAATGTATTCCAATTAATTTATTAGCTGTTACACACACCTATACTCATTTTCAACAATAAGTAACAGCACGTGAAAACGCTAAAAAAAGAATCTAAGAAATAATATTCTTAGAAACAAATGAAAAAAAACAATAAAGATATTTTCATTGTGCTTATGTACATGTTAATATGTTACCAAAGAATAAAAGCTCATCTGATATCTGAAATGTTCTTATATTTTATACAATATAAGACTTACAATGATATTATTTGAAGAAAGAAAACAACAAGATATTGATAGCGAGAATATGAATGATAAATCTGTTACATTTTGAACAGTTATAGACTGCACATGAAACTGAATGTTGTTTATCTTGTTACAACGTGTCTGAAAATGTCACTTATAATAGTGCAAACTAAAATGTGAGCATTTGGTGTTACAAATGTGTCATTTAGGAAACAAGCAATTTTCTTGCTACTAGTGAAGGGAGGCAAATGATTGGACAGCGTTCATCTCTATAGAGTGCCGTATAGTTAGTTATCTTTCTTTTCGCTGTTTATCATATATGTGTTCAGTGTTTTAGTTTTAAAAGTTTCCTTCTATTGCTTCACATGTACATTTTTCTCTCTTCCAACCCATATAATAATAATGTTCGCTTAAGCGTCAAAGGAACGCTGCGATAATCCAGCACTACCATATCCAACTACTGAGGATTGTTCGTATGTAGGTGTTGACCGAAATCCCTACAGTCTCCCCAGGTAGAGCCCAGTACTCCACAGCCACGTGATTAGGGCTGCGAGGAGTGTGTGTTGAACCAATGTTTGTGTCGGCTTTCCTTGTCTGTCTGTGTCTGACTCGCTATTTCCCTCGTGTTTCGCCACACTGGCCTCTGGACTGTGTCCACCTTCGGGTCAGCGTGACACTTACTGTGCTGTGAATATGAGGTTGGGAGAGGTATGGTGTAATCTCTGGTGGAAGGGACCAGGAGAAAGGTGACGTTAGTCTACTCCAACCCTTATTTGTTACCACAAAATTTATAGTTTATATTTTTCACCAATGTGATCACTGCAACATGCTACTCCGTCTTGCAAAACAAATATATTTCTCAAAGTCACTACACACATTACATTGTACAGATGCACAATTTGTAAACTGAAACATGACAGTGCATATCTTAGCAAAAATATCTTTACAAATATACAATTTAAACATGTTGACATGGCGAGGTAACATTTAGAATTATATTGGATCAATGCCAGTTTCTGGACTTTGGTCCAAACTTGAAGCAGAGTTTTTTGGGGTAGTTTTTGTCTCTGGGTAGGTCTGCAAAATATCCCTCTAACCGTGAATATCTGAAACATAATTAGATAAATATATCTAAGAAGACATTCCAAATATATAACTTTATAACTTGGTATAAATGTATATTAATACCAAAAGAGTTCATTTATTGCTATAATTTGCAGGTATTTTTTAAAACAAGAATAAAACAGTAATGATACCATTTTCTCAGTCTAAAGTAAAAATATGAATCATCTTCTATAATGAAGTCTTGAATAATTCATCCCCAATCTGTTATGGAATTATTTTGAAATGCTATAATATGTTTATCGTTTATGTGTCATTATCAGAAATAGATAAATATGATTAACAAGAAAATAATACTTAATGATTAACATTCAGAACAAAGTTTAAAAAGTATACAAGAGTGTCTGTAAATCTCACCTCAAGGATCTGCTAAGCTTTTCATAGGTCATCTGCTTTTTATTCTTCTTTTTCTCTCCCCACAATCGTGCAACTTCTGTTGAGTTCATAACTCTGAAGACACCATCTGACTTGGAGATCCACTCAATGATCCCTTGATTTGCTGAATTTTGAAGGAGATCTCGCATAAACTCCCAGAGATGGAGCACATTGGACACTGGAAGGAGGAAAAAGAATTAGTTATTTTAACTCTTAAAGGCCATATGAACGCTGTCAGCGTTCTTCCTGGCGTCCGCTTAATGCCATGATGCCAGAAAAACGCTCATATCGTTAACAACACATTGAACAAAATTTGTTTAGTTTTTTTTAGCGTTTCTAAATTTTAATTGGCATTACATGTCAAGGGAAGTAACTCTTATGTTTGTGTTTCAATTGCGACGTGCATTGTTTGGAAACACAGTTGGAAAACATTTGTCATTTTTCAAGTCAGTTTATCACAAAAATGTGTAGCGAACCTAGCACTTCAAGATTGTCTAATAGTAGTTTGTTTTTATCTGTAGAAAAGGATAGGTACTTGGGTACTCTAGATGAATTTAGTGACGAGCATTCACATTTTCCTGATGTTGAATGGTGGTTAGACATAGAATATAATATTATTCAACCTACGCAGCCTACCGAATCTGATGCTGAAGATGAGGAGGCATTGTCACAGCCAGGACTTAGTGCTTCTAAAAGGCAAAAACGTTTGACTGCATCATCAATAGAAAAATGAAGATGCAATATGTCTAAAGCAAATTCGAGAGAACATGATAGCAAATGTGTTTCAATACTAAATTCCATCACCACTATTGACTGACTAAGACCCAGAACTCATTCAGATTGCTACCAAAAGATGTTCGACCATGTGGAGTGAATGGAGACCTGCAACTCAGTGACACATCAACTCCATTTGAGTGCTACAAAAAATTATTTTCTTGTAGATATTATTCAAATGTGGATTACTGTTATTCTGAAGTGCACTGAACCAATCTGTATTACATTTCAGTGGTTCATGGATTGGTGATATTTTTGTGTGTGAAAAATAGTTTTTATTACATAAAATGAGGATATAATAATTAATAATTACTTGTAATATTTTATGAAATTCTACAAGACCTTCGTATTCTTGCTGCATTTTAATTTTCCTTTATTTTGATATATAACATGTTTGCATTCCTGGTGAAATTATTTAAAAAATTCAATTTTTATGAAGAGACTGCTTTTATTGAAAAAAATACTTCTGGCAAAACTAGTTACACAATTACCGCTTTTAAGAGTTAAACATTGCATGAACCATTTTCTTTGCCCAATAACTACTGCTAATGAAGAACTGTTTGCCCGTAGCAACCAATAATTGTAACACACCATCGTAATAGGTTGACACCAGAACTGTATCGGTCATGTCCTAAAATGAAAATCTAACACCATCACCAGAACTGCCATGATATGGGCCCAAGCGGGAAGATGACAGAGAGCAAATATTCAATGAAAACCTTTCTGCTTACAAAAAAGTTGTATACAAATTAAAAAACGCAACTAAATGAGGACAATAATAATAATACTTTAAGAAGCAATATTTACCTTGACCTGGTTTGCGACCTGGCTTTCGTCGTTCTTTTCCACCATATGTCTGTGATTCTCGAATAATCTTTTTCTTCTCCTTGGCACTTATTACACTGCTACGTTTACGCTGTGACACCTTGTCTAGATTCTGTCAAATGATGAAGAGAAAACATTTATGTTTAAATGAGTACACACATGAAATGGCTTTTTCTATTAATGTGCATCTCAAAAGGTAGTCAGTCCTATATCAAAGGCTACCAATGTGGGTGAACTATAAATGATTTTATTGTATGAGATTTCTACTTTCTGTGTGTGAGGTGGAATAACCAGTTCCTGTCATTGCTGTCTTGTCCTCCCTTACTCTAACACAATCGGGTATATATTTTTCAGCTAGTTGGATTAGACCACGTTACATATTACATACTGCCAAGCCAGCTTCATAAGAAGAGCACAATCTGGGGCTCATTTACAGCTGGTTAGATTATTTTTTGCCATGACTGGGGCAAAAACCTGGTTCCTTTGATGTGGTATTGAGCAATCTAACACTATTACTTGAGGGATATTATTAGAAAGTACTCTCATAAAGCTTGATACAAAAAAAGTTAATAATATCTTTGCTGACGTTAACTTCTTATTGCTTTATGAAAGATTGTAGTTTTTGGTTTAAAGTTTTGCAGGTGTTAAATCCATAGATTTATTTTCTATATCTTCTATCTTCCCACATGTTTGTTACATCTTTCTTCTCTATGTACTCCAACTTCTGTCTCATTCCCTAGTGGACACTGGCTATTCACAAAGATATTTTTTCCTTTACTGAATAAAATATTTCCTTCAAACCTTTTCATACTGTTTAACACAGCTGTTCCGATGACTATTATCTTTATAAAATATTTTCGTATTAATGGGCTATAGTTACAGAGTTTAAAACATTAAATACTGATATTGTTGTACTGCACTATTCTTATCATTGTAATTCAGTGTATTACTATTGTTATATATTATAGATATATTATTCATGCAAGAAATTCTAACACAAAAATACTGTAAGAATCCGCTATTGTAAGAAACTGAGCAGACACACAATTTGAAACTTTCTATTGTTACCTGTAATTTTGAAAAATCTGGCAAGATATCTTCAAGACCTGTTCCTTCGCTATAACCTTCATCAGATGAAGAAGAATCATGGCCATTATAACCTGGAAACAATTGGGTTGGTTCATTTGGTCCGCAAACATGTAGAGACATCTCATGTGTATTCACAGTGGGAAGCCAGTGATTGGATGATATCCTTTCAGCTGAACTGCTCTCGTAACCATCTAAAAAATGTAATGAATTGCATTTACTGAATTAATTGAGAATCGATTGACAACATAAAAGTCGTTACGTTATTTTAAAACTTGATACATGAATTTAAAATAAAAACAGCTAGAATAGAGAATATGGCAGGATAAGCTAGTATAGCAAAAGAATATTCTTTAACAATTAAGAAAATACTAACAATGAAACAGAACAGATAACAGTAGAGTGACTAAAACATGTCAACTTAGGTGAAGAAGGTACCTCATCATAAGGATTAGTTTGTGTTAAATGTTACATAGCATGAATGATAAAGGTCATTAACAAGGCTTAAATCTATTGAGTTTGCAATCAAAAACTTTATGACCCTCCGAAGTTATGAAATTGTATTTTAAATGTAGACCCTAAAAAAACATTGATTCGATATTGGAATAGTCTACATGACTAACTCTTAAAGGCCATAAGAATGCTGTCGGCGTTCTTCCTGGCATCCACTTGATGCCAGAAAAATACTCATATTGTTAACAGCGCATTGAACAAAATTTGTTTTGTGTTTTTCAGTGTTTCTAAATGTTAATTGACATTACATGGCGTGGGAAGTGACTCTTATATTTACGTTTCATTTTATAAAACATGATTTATGTTGAAACTCAAAGTTGGAAAACATTTTTCATCTTTCAAGTCGGCTAAATTTTTTATGTTTATCACAAAAATGTATAGCAAACCTAGCACTTCAAGATTGTCTACTAGTAGGATGTTTTTATCTGTAGAAAAGGCTAGGGAGTTGTGTACGCTGAGGAGGATTCCCATTTTTCTGATGTTGAATCGGAGTCGGACATAAAATATAATGTTATTCAACCTACTCAGCCTACTGAATTTGATGCTGAAGACGAGGGGATGCTAAAAGGCAAAAACGTTTGACATTTTTCAACAGAAAAACGAAGATGCAATATTTCTACAGCAATCTCGAGAGAACATGATAGCTAATGGGTTTCAGTACCAAATTCCATCACCACTGACTGACTGACTCAAACCCTGAACTCATTCAGATTGCTGCCAAAATGTGGTCTACCATGTGGAGTGAATGGAGACTTGCAACTCAGTGACAAATCAACTCCATTTGACTGCTACAGAAAATTATTTTCTTGAAGATATTATTCAAATGTGGATTACTGTTACTACAAGTACACTAGACCAATCTGCATTACATTTCAGAGGTTGTTCGTGGATTGGAGACATTTTTGTGAGTGAATATTAGTTTTTATTACATAAAATAAATGAGGATATAATAATTAATAATTTAAATTACTTGCAATATTTTATTAAATTCTACGAGACCTTCATATTCTTACTGCACTTTCATTTTCCTTTAATTTTATTTACAATGTTTGTTTTTTTTTTCCTTGTAAAATAATTAAGAAAAGTCCAGTTTTATGAAGAGACTGCTTTTAATAATAGAAAAAATAATTATGCCAAAACTATTTATAAAATTGGGCCGTTTAACTTAGTTTAGACAAGTTTAAGAATAAGACTAAGAAAAGAGTTTACAATTTCAGACTTCCTGCTTGGAATAGCACAGCCCAAAAGAACTCGATTAGATTCATAAAATCTTATTAAATAAGTCTCCACAACTACCTCTATAATATCTCTGTAAACAAACTACATCAGTGTTTAACTTCTTGCTTTCTATTCGCAAATCCAAAGGCTCAGTATAGCATGAACTCATGTTGTAGCTTGTTAGACATGTTCCTCACAACAAACCAATAATGTTCAAGGGACTGTACTCTCGACCTTTGTGAACTGAGATAAATACACACATGTCCGTAGATGTGTACGTAAATTACCAAAATTAATGCGGATCTTTGCCCCATTCAACGATATGTTTGTTTTATATGCCTGAATACTAACCAATGACTACAATAGAGCTTGTTTCTAAGTCTAATGGTAATAATGATTAACAGACTAAAAAAAATAAAAATTCAGTTTAATAGAAGAACCTGATATAACCTAAAAGACTATATCTGAGGTTGAAACGGTCGTTATTCATACAGGACGATTCAACTTAACCTATCAAGTTACTTAACGTCTCTATACTGGTTTAGAAGACACTGCACAGTCTGTATATAACCAGTTGTTTTGCTTTTGTTGAACTGTGGCTAGGAGATATTGGCACTGATGCTGTACAAACGTACATTAATCGTTAAATATAACACCACATTGTACAGAGTATAAACTCTATAAGTGTAGTTAGTGTATACAGTATATCGACAGCAAGTAATATCTTTTAATAAAAGTAATACCCAATTTACACTAAATAAAAATAAAGCAACCAAATTAACATGGACGCTAAAAGAAAAAGCAGAGACAATAATTTAAAATTTTGCCACAAAAGAAGGAAAGTAATGTAAATAAAACAACTAGAATAATTTTTTTTTTAAATAAAGTACTCAGGCTAAATAAAAGAAAACAACTAACGTAGAACATTCAAGAGGAATCTGAATTATGACAATAAAAACAAAATAATGAAAATCACATTACACAAAATATTTGTTACGGTTGTTGTTGTTTAATGCCCATAATGAGTAGGTTTACTCCTATGTGCTCCCTGAAATGGGCATTAAATGAGTTAAACAGATTAATTGAGCTAAGACTGCTGCGTCAAAGCAAAAATATATACAGCAAATGTATATAAAATAAGAGGTATCTGCACTGCATTTATGTTATTTATGTTTTTACAATGTGCATACCAGAATCAGGTGTTGGTGGGTCCATAATGAAATCTTCCTGAGTGTCGGGAAATGAAATGTTCGTCGGCATGTTAAATATGTCATCAGAATCGTAGACTTCAGAGGGCTCACTTTTAAGATCATAGTCAGGATAACTTGACCAGCTAAGGCCATTCAAATCCATTGCTTCATCAACGTAAGTTTGATCTGGAACATTGAGTCAGATTCACGTGTATTATTAAAGTATGTCGGGAAAGAAGATATACAAAAAAATACCATTCGTCAACAGTCGAAGAGTTTTTGACAGATAAAGAGAGGAGAGGCGGAAATAAGGATTCAATTTGAAAGAGTAAAGTGTAGAGTAAACGGAACATACCTAATTATTAATGTATCGTGATTATTTTAGAACTTACAACAATAACAGCTTAGTTACCGTTATGTATAACAACTACATGGTCGCACTCATCGCTAATAGTAAATAATAGATAGTCTTAATTGCAATAGTTACAACAGGATCTCGGCGAATAACAACAAAGTCTCCCTCGTTGCCAAATACGTTAATGTAGTCTGCCATGGTCTTCGTGTACGACAATGACAAGAATATCACCCCTGCCCCACACAGAGAGCATGTCGTAAGAGACGACTAACTGTGTGACATGGAATAACACCGATAATGGCTAGGTGGTTTGGTAAGAGTATAGCTGGCTCCTAACAGGCTGCGAGACTACTTTGCTCTATTGTGAGTCTATTAAGATGGACTCACACATTGGTTAACCACCCTCCAAGATACAGACTGCAGAGTGTTCTAAACCAGTATAAAGACGTTAAGTTAGGTAAAGTTAATCGCCTTCAATGACAACTGTTTAACTACAGTTGCCTTTATCATTGTTACACCACATTGGTCATTGCGTCATCACTTCTGGTCCTATATTCACTCCACAAGAAGAGGATAGCGACGACCATAGCAGCCTCTGTTCCTCGCCTATCTTCCCTTTTTTTCAGGAAGTCAGTATGTATCAAAGCACTTATCGGAGATATTCCATCAACAGATTCCGTTGAAATTTGTCTTAAATTATGAGGCTGCCTTGACAGCCACACGAACAACCCTCTTTAGCCATTTTTTACGATATTCTAGAGTGATTAAATTTGTCGGGTTTTTACACCTTTTGGTATCACTCGTTTACATCATCGGCATAATAATAATAATAATAACAACATATTTCGAGAAAAAAATGGTAAAGTAATATGTAAAGTAGATGCATACACACAGATAAATGCATATTATGTCACAATCGTTACTCTCTATGTTCCTCATTTCAATAATTTGCTTCACTGTGTGACAGCAATAAACTGTATACAAGACATACATTATAAGCAGGGTGAGAACACAAGGGGCTTCTGAAGTGATGAAATGTTCAAAGAATAGATGATTGTTGAAGGAATTCAATGTCAACGCCATTCAGTACAACACTTGATGATGATGTAAGACTTACCATGGTCGTGCACAGTCTGACTAACGTTGGTAAGATCTGTGTAGTGTGTTTCGTCCTCCATACTGCTCAAGCTGTTGTTTAAGTGTTCATCATTATCATCGAACATATTCGCGTTTGTCCTGATTATCGACTGGTTAGGCGATTCTAAAACTCTCTGTTTGGCAGAGGAGTTAGACAAAAGGGCTTCAAAAGGTGGTAGCCTAATACATTTGTTACGAATATCAGATGAACTGGTTGTACTGCTGCCAAAGAAGGATTGATTGTGGCCCACGATGAGGTCACAGATATTCGAGTTATTGTTGTTAAGGTCAGCTTCATAAGGGAGTCGATGAGGATCACGCAGATCTGAGATTAGTTCTCGGTGAAGGTTCAAGCATGTACTGTTTGTGTTTATAATATGTTTACTGCTACCGTTATTACTGTCACTGGATTCGTTGGTGTGGAAGAAATGTTCACGATTGTCTTGGAATTCGCGATAAAGAGTTAATTGTGTAGAATACTGTTGTTGTATGGCATCTGGTACTTGGTCTATGTGGTGTTGGTACAATGGACTGTGAATTGGCGAGCAGCTAGGAAAATAACTGGAACACGGAGGTGTGCGAGATGTAGGCAACGATGACAGTGGGGAAGGGGAAGATGAGAATTCGAGTGATCTTGAATTTAGTTGGCGTGGCGGAGAGATCACGGTTGCAGATTCATACTTTACTGGTGACGAAGGAGTGGGCGACACTTGTCCAGACGATGGTAACTCTTCACAATTGAAGGCTGGAACATTTGACTGCAACTGATGTGTGTACAGGAAAGTGTACTGACTTGAAGGGTTTACTGTTGATGAACCTGTCTGTGGCCGGGAACTGGGAGAAGCTGGTGCTTCCGTTAGTCGTGGAAGATTGTAGTCGCCTGAAAGTGATGACTGATTGGATTTCTGCAACATAGTCAACAAAACGTCGATATTAACAATGAGAACTTGCTACAGCCTGTGACAAATACAATTTTCGAATTAGCGAGACGAAAACAGAAAATATTCGAATCAACAGAACACACGTGCCACTAAAAATAAGTGTAAATTGTGCTGCTGTTCTTTAGAACCATGTGTTCGAGTATTTGGACATTATTGTTTTCTGCTGGCAGGAAAATCAGGACTATGAGTTAGAAAACATCTGCTATGACTTTTCAGCTGTCGCCATTACTTCGGCACCCAAACATTAGTTTTGCACTTTCATCATCTTCCACTGAAGGTTTATAATGCTAATGGATCTGGTAACATGGCAAGAGGGCGAAGTAGATGGATATGCGACATTAGATGGATTGTGCAACAACACGGTCTCACAATGATCGACACGCCACACTTGGAGCAGGACATATAACGTGTGCTCATCACAGCGCTCAACGACATATATTGAAAGAGAACTAACTAACTTTAGTGAGTAATCATGTATTTTGAATTTCATTTTAATTTACCAATTTTTTAGTAAGGAGTTACAATGAATATATGTAAATATACATGGAGATGGCAGTCACATAACTTCACCTATCACATTTATTGTATGATTTAACTTATTACCTTTGTTGTATGGTTTGACTTATTACGTTTGATGTATGCTTTGACTTATTACCGTTGTTGTACGATTTGACTTATTACGGTAATTGTATGACTTGACTTATTACGTTTGCTGTATGGTTTGACTTTTTACCTTTGTTGTATTATTTGACTTATTACCTTTGTTGTATGACTTGACTTATTACGTTTGCTGTATGGTTGAACTTACTACCTCTACTGTATGACTTGACTTATTACATTTGTTGTATGATTTGACTTATTACGTTTGCTGTATGATTGAACTTATTACCTCTGCTGTATGACTTGACTTATTACATTTGTTGTATGATTTGACTTATTACGTTTGCTATATGATTTGACTTATTACGTTTGCTGTATGATTGAACTTATTACGTTTGTTGTATGATTGAACTTATTACCTCTGCTGTATGACTTGACTTATTACGTTTGTTGTATGATTGAACTTATTACGTTTGCTGTATGATTGAACTTATTACCTTTGTTGTATGGTTTGACATTAGGCTTTTGGTACCATTTATAAAATGTTACAATGGTTACTGCACACTGATCAATTTTGTGGACCGTCTACTTCAGCTTTATCCAGAAGACTCCAGTTGCCCAGGCTTGCTCGATCAATATCTTTGACCGTATATACTTTGGTCTCCCCATTCTTCTCAGTTTGTGTGAGTTCTAATCCAGCGCAACTCTAATTGTGTTGCAAGATGTCTTAAGGACAGTGACAACTATATACATATTCGCTTTGCATTCTTCAGTTGTTTTTGAAGTAATGATATTTGCCACATGTATCAAGAAGTTTGATACAAATTATACAAAGGAGACATCGTCAGTGCATGTCTCCAATTTAATTGGTACTCTTAATTGTATACCATATTTCTGAAGCATATTACCGGAGTGATTTTTTTCGGTACTTGCGTCTAAATTCATCTCAAACAGAGCTCCCTAGGTTTACATCGTACGTGAGGGGCCCTTCCATTTCAGGTTAGGGGAAGGATAAATCAAAAAAATATAATTTGATTTTAAATAAATAAGTAAAGATTTTGATAACGATGGAAGTGAAGAAATGATGGTTATATTCAGTTATGCGGAGGGTTAGGATTAGGGTTAGGTTTAGGTACTAGGGTTAAGATTAGTGTTAGGGTTAGATTTAGGGTGGGTTAAGGTCAGACGCCATTGTTGTTATTACATCGTCTCTCATCATGGATAATGCCATGAGTTGTAGACACTAGATGCTACTCTTATAATCATGGACCGCCATAGACATATTAAAGATATTCGTTGCAAAGACGGCAGGAAATTCTCGTATATTTTCGAAGAATGTTTGACAGCCTAAACTGTTAAAAAGTGCATTTTTCTGTGACGTCAACATCTCAAAATCGGTGTTGAAAATAGATTTATTATTTGTTCAGCGTGAATTAAGACGCAAGCACCTTTTTTTTTTTAACTCATGTGTTCAACATCATAATCTTAAACTGAAACATAATTTAAATACAAGAGCAATGCATAAATGATAGCATACAACATATTTTAAGCGACAAACACCAAGCTTGGTTCTCTGATTTGGATAGATGCAACTGGTTTAGCTACGATCGCATGTAAGCGAAATGAATCAACGGGCAATATAACTTGAGTCTAAAGAAATTCGTTTTAGAGATTCAGTAGGTACAAACCAGATGTGATATTGCGTATCCTCCCAGGCGCCAACAGACACAAGCGGGGTCAAAACACAGAACTAACCTTTGCGCTGCATCAATTAACAATACATATATCAAGCATGAGACAGTGCATTGAGCCTAAAAACATTGCACCTTAACCTCGCTTGCTGTGACTCGTCGCAACAGATCCTGTTTGATTGAAATGCGTCTATCCTGTCTACAGCTTTGGTGTGCTTCTATTCAAGGGGAAAGACCAGAAATGGAGGGTTTATGGACAAGTGTGTGTTAGGATCCTGTAACCTTTGCTTTCAATGTTAAGTAGTATATTTAAGTATATACTTCATGTTCGTATGTACGTGTGTCAGAATGAGTATACCCGAGTGCGTGTGTATATGAGGTGGGGAAGGGGGTATATGTGTGTGCGAATTTGTACATTTAACTGCGTGTAGGGGATGGATATGTGTCTGTGTGTGCTACGGCAGTATGAGAATGTTTAGAAAGTAAATGGCCTTCAGAGATATAGTATGCTCTCCAACGTTTTATGTGTTTAATTTGCATTTATTTTTAGCTATCTTCATTTCGCATGCTTTGCTCCGCCATAGTGATAACGTGCCCACAGTTTTTAAACGATATATACACACACACACACACACACACACACACACACACACACACACACACACATATATATATATATATATATATATATATATATATATATATATATATATATATATGTGATGTACGTGAGTCCTGTTCAGGGCGGTCATTCTCAAATTGTCCAATTATTAACAACCAGATCGTTTCGAGCTATTGGAAATATTGATACTGTATCTATCGAATAAGTATCACAACCTTGACCCCGTCACTTCACTTAAAAATGTTCTCTTATTCGTGAAAAGACATTCTTAAATGATGGCATACGATTGGTATTACGATTATATTGAGTGTCTTTAATGGCAAAATAATCCTGGTTCGCGACATTGCCGAAGCGGACTCCAGTTAAACCAATGGATTTATATCTTGCTTTCAGCTAAGAGAAGTAAGACAAGGAATATAAGAACTGAGACCCCATATATATATTGTTGTATACAGACTCTGCAGGGTCTTCTAAACCAGTGTAAAGACGTTAAGTTAAGTTAGAGATAAAAATCATTCATAATTGAAATTGAAACTTAATTTTGCTAGTGAATTATACTCCTTATGTGTGCCTTAAACCGATGTTTGTTAAACCACATAGAATGTATAATTATTTACGCAAATAAAGACTAAATCGAAACAAGTATTGCTATGGATAGTCTGAGAAAATGTAGGATAACTACGCCGGCGCAAGAAGTATAACAGCACTCGAGAGACGCATAATACAGATGCAATATAAAGAGTGATCTATGCACTTTTGAGAATCAACCTCATGAAGTCCAGGTGATAATAATATCGTCTTCCTGTAAGCCATATATGTTATTGGAATTAAGTAAAATGTACAGTCTATGATCGATTCTCCACAGAGGCTACCTTTCTTTTTCTGACATTCTGTAAAACGGAGTGAGTAATACTTATTTGTATATATTATGTGTGGGATATTATTTCTAGAACTAGTTTCAAGCCGTAAGATCACCCGACACGTAACAGTCCTTTAACCTGTGTGTTGATTGTCATGAATTTGAATCTTTCATTATTTTCGTAATTATTTCGTGTAGATAACATTTGGTAAATAATACTCTGGACAAGCCTCGAGATTTCTCCAATATTCTTATGTAAAGTCATATATTTTAAAATGATAGGGTCCCGTATGACCCCAGTTACCGACACGCTCATGTCGACCCAGCTGTAAATGGGTACATAGCTTGCCGTTTTAGAATGAAAGGTAGACAGATTAAGCCTTCCACAATAAAGTCTCAACACTTCGTCCTCAAAATCCTTGTCTGTTCTGGGACTACGGATACCTTTTAATATCAAATATTTAGATGGCGTCCCTGCCCGTGCCTCTTACTTAGATTGAGAATTCCGTGACATAGATTCCGTGGTAGATACTTGTAGAGGAGCTGCTATCTAACATTCTTCTATTATTCACTTTACCTCTTAAGTCGTTCAAAAATGGACCTTTCTGTAGACTATGCTGCTACTGTAATAAATATAATGAACAAGATCTAAGCCCTAGTTTCTTTGCATTGAAAAAATTATATCATTTT
The DNA here is from genome assembly GCA_036924085.1 of Ariolimax columbianus. Taxonomy (NCBI): domain Eukaryota; kingdom Metazoa; phylum Mollusca; class Gastropoda; order Stylommatophora; family Arionidae; genus Ariolimax; species Ariolimax columbianus. Next base: position 40,446,694 of record JAVGWX010000004.1, on the reverse strand, counting down.
TGAATTAACGAGGCGTTTAATATAATTTTAACGCATCGTCTGAACTCCGACCTTTACAGGATTAGTGGCAACATCAAATAGGGCGATAATAACGTGCTGGATTACACAAATGTAGACGCGTACCTGTGCTATTTTCTTCAATATGCATCGGTATTCCGCGAAGACTTGCAATGAAACTATGCCTACTAATATTTCTGAAAGTGTTATGTCAATGGGAAGTTCTCAAATTGAATGTGATGTATTGAGAAAGTTCTAAAAACGAGACTATATACATTGATCATGCTTTAAAAGTGTGTAGTGTATTAAATAAAGTTCTAAAATCTTTGCTAAAGAAAGTGCTACATTATTTGCTAAAGAAAGATCTAAAATAGAAGTTAATGCATTAAAAGATGGATATCTTTTAAATCGACACTTTACCTATTGAAAGTTCACAAATCGAGTTTACGCATTACGGAAAATCTCTAAATCGAGGCCATGTCTATATAATATTTTCCAACATAGTTGTTTCACTTACCGCTTACTGTGAAAAAATTGGGATTAGTTTATTTTTGAGCGAGAAAGAAGCTCTGAAATCGAGTTTAAATTAACCTAACCTGATATATGTTAATCGATGCTTCATAAAGAAACAATTTAATAAACTGAAATACATGTTTGACTCACTTAAATTTAGTAAAATGCATTCATGGTCAGTTTTATGGTCATTCGAGTCATAGATACAACGCTGCGACGTTCCTATATTTTCTATGAACTATCTGTCACCCCGCGAGAACGGTTTGACGTAACTGCTAGCGAATATAAGATGAAGTAAAGACGAGATTAAAATGTTTGAAGAGAACGAGTGTGATGAGAATGATATGATACATTTTTCATAAGGAAGGCATATAAGGATGAAGAGAGTGGGGATGGGAGAGAAGAACAATATAGAGAAGACAAGAGATATGAAGAAGAGGGATTCAGATGCGAAAGGAAAAGATGCATGCGAGGGGGGGGGGGCGGGGGGCAGAAAAAGAGTAGAATAATTATATATATATATATATATATATATATATATATATATATATATATATATATATATATATATATATATACACATATAGGATAAATAGAAAACATGACATACGCATACACATATACATTCATTCAATCGCACGCAAAACACAGACTTGCAAACATTACTTTGTCCCACCCGCATAAACATATAGTTTCATTCACCACAGAATGCACACGCAACCATAAATACACGAACATTCACACCCGTACGCGGTTACAGAAACATAACAATATTACATTTGCATAACAAAATAAATTGGAAAAGAAGAATTCAACGGTGTCTATAAACACTCAGCGCGAATGTATAAAGCTACACAATAGCAAAGCCGAATTGTGGCATACGATAATTTGGTTTATAATTTGAGAAATACTGAGGGAAAAGAAATAACTTGGTTGTCTCCTTTGAAAAAAGAGCCACATGGAGAATGCACTGTGGAAAAAATTGCACATTTGAACGTAACATTTTCAACGGTAGACTATCTATATATGTTCTTTAAGTTCCAAACGTGGCGCATAAGAGAGAAACCATTGCTCTACAGTTTTATCTGTCTTCTACTTCTTCTTCTTCTCGTTCGTCATGCTTTTTCCTGTTACATCTACACGAGTTTGATCAGTGTCCCGCAATTTTTTCCAGTTCATTTATGTTGTTCTGTTCTTCAAGTCCATAATGGAACCCTTTCTACCGATTGTTTCCTTCGTTCTTACTTTTTTTCCATATGGCAAGATGGTGACAATAAACACGTTTGCAGAGAGAGTCTGTTGCTGTCTATTTTAAGAACATGTCCTATATATGTCTACCATTTTTTCTAAATGAATGATGAAACATATTGTTGATTGGTTACTTCTCTAATTGTTTTGTTGGTTAAGAATTCCTCCCAACTAATGTTCAATAGTCTTCGAAAACGCGTATTCTCTAATAAGTATAGTTTATTTTGTAATGCCTTTGTTATTTTCCAGCATTCCCATCCACATGCGAGTATTGGTTGTACATTTGGGATTAAACAACCTGAGCTTGGGGCCCCAGCTAGGTTATTTTGATTTCCAGATGTTTGTTAGTCGGGGTAAGGCACCTGTGGCTAGAGCAATGCGTGTGAACATTTCCTTAGATGTATCTCCATCTATTATTTTGCGTTCAGAAATGTGAAAGTTCCAACTGTTTGTAATTTATCTTCCCGCACCTGGAAAAGCAGGTTTGTTGGTGAAATTAAAGACGAAATTTTAAAGATAAGTAAAAATAAGTTATTTTAAAAGTTGAATCAATCTTGCACAAGCCATTATCCGAAACAATATAGTAAAATAGCTGTTACATATTTTAGGTTTCAATGCGACGTCAAACCTGCAACAAAAATTGTACACACATAAAGTAGACAAAAACGATAATAATTAACTGACATACCATTCTTGTAGTTTAAAATAGATTAGCAGGTAATATCCATGAACAACTTATTCAAGGAGTGATAGTCACACATCAATTTTAACTGAAGATCTAACAGGTACCCTGGTGCTGTATGCACAATATAGTCTGATATTAGATTTATTGTTCCCCCTGATTTTTATAGGAAACGTAAGTGAACTAGGCTAGGGCAACTGCACACGTGACCTAAGTGGGCTCTCCCCTTGTTTCATTGCGATTGGTCGGTAGCTTTCAATGGTTCTAATAATAAAGTGATTCTAAAAAAAGATTTGTTTCAAAGTTTCCCCGCTGGTATTTTTAGACAATACCTGTTACGTGACCAGGGTAGGGGTTAGATGAGGGTGAGTTGTGAGGGGGGGGGGGGGGGGACTGGTGGCGTGGGGACTTATTGAAGCGGCGGGAAGTGGCGTAATGTGGGTGGTGTGGGTTGCGTAGCTTGAGACTGGGGGCAGTGGCGTACTGAGCGAGGTGAGGGCTTACACCATGATTGGGGGACAGTGGCGTATCGAATGTTTTTTTACTCGAAAAGCGCGGCGACATACTGCAATTTAAACGACACATTATTACGTAAACTAAATAAAAGCTTCTTAATAGTGTTGTGGTAAATCACTCACTTTTCATGGCATAGGGGTAATTTCGTTTTAATTCACCCCAAACAAAAAAGAAATATATATTTTTAGCACCGAACATGAGCCAGTGACGTCACATAATAATTAACTTCTTAACTGTTGCGTGTGTCAAACATAATGAGAGAACAGACGAGAATTTGTTTAATCTGTCAACGTTGGTCTGTGATAAGGAGAGTAGCATCCAGTTTCTACAGCAGTCTAACATTATCCATGCTGATGTAATAAAAACCATGTTATATAACCTTAACTCTAACCCTAACCCTAAACCACAACCTCAACCCTTCGCAAAACTGAATATAACCATCTTTTCTACACTTCTATCTTTATCTAAGCTTTAAATTATATATTGCAAATAAAATTATTTCGACCTTAACCGTAAATGGAATGCCCGTTACGTACAATCGAATCCCAGGGAACTCTGTTTATGGTTAATTAAAACGCAAGTACTGACGAAAGTAGGGGTTCAACTACCGTTAGCTGCCGAAGACTGATGTGTCGGACCGAAAAGTGCAAATATCGCAGTTAAGCTATAAACTAGCTACACAACACATTCCGTTCTCCGGACGACATCCTGCTACTTGCAAAGCACTGTTCAGGGCTTGGTAGCCGGAGATTGAGACGTTCATGGCTTGGTAGCGGAAGATTGAGAACGTTCAGGGCTTGGTAGCCGGAGATTGAGAACGTTCAGAACTTGGTAGTGGGAGATTGAGAACGTTCAGGGCTTGGTAGTGGGAGATTGAGAACGTTCTGGGCTTGGTAGAGGGAGATTGAGAACGTTCAGGGCTTCGTAGCCGGAGATTGAGAACGTTCAGGGCTTGGTAGTGGGAGATTGAGAACGTTCAGGGCTTGGTAGTGGGAGATTGAGAACGTTTAGGGCTTGGTAGTGGGAGATTGAGAATGTTCAGGGTTTTGTAGCGGGAGATTGAGAACGTTCAGTGGTTGGTAGCCGGAGATTGAGAACGTTCAGGGCTTGGTAGCCGGAGATTCAGAACGTTCAGGGCTTGGTAGCGGACTATTGAGAACGTTCAGGGCTTGGTAGCCGAAGATTGAGAACGTTAAGGGCTTGGTAGTGGAAGATTGAGAACGTTCAGGGCTTGGTAGCGGACGATTGAGAACGTTCAGGGCTTGGTATTGGGAGATTGAGAACGCTCAGGGCTTGGTAGCCGGAGATTGAGAACGTTTAGGGCTTGGTAGTGGGAGATTGAGAACGTTCAGGGCTTGGTAGCGGGAGATTGAGAACGTTCAGGGCTTGGTAGCCGGAGATTGAGAACGTTTAGGGCTTGGTAGCAGGAGATTAAAAACGTTCAGGGCTTGGTAGCGGGAGATTGAGAACGTTCAGGGCTTGGTAGTGGGAGATTGAGAACGTTCAGGGCTTGGTAGCCGGAGATTGAGAACGTTCAGGGCTTCGTAGCCGGAGATTGAGAACGTTCAGGTCTTGGTAGTGGGAGATTGAGAATGTTCAGGGCTTGGTAGCAGGAGATTAAGAACGTTCAGTGCTTGGTAGCCGGATATTGAGAACGTTCAGGGCCTGGTAGTGGGATATTGAGAACATTCAGGGCTTGGTAGTGGGAGATTGAGAACGTTCAGGGCTTGGTAGACGGAGATTGAGAACGTTCAGGGCTTGGTAGACGGATACTGAGAACGAACGAAGAAGAAGGAGAACTATCGTTAGCGGCATGCTCTAGACGGCCCAGCCGTAAAGAGGTACCACACCCTCCCCACAAATGGAACTGTGCATCCCACCTCATGCAAGCTGTTGATAATGAATCTCTAACACTTCATCCCCGATGTAGCTGTGTGACTTATAAATAAAAGAAAGTTACATGGCTACATCAGACGCTGTTGGGAATTTATAATGGCATTATGTTATACTATGCCATGACGCAGGTATTTCAATTCACACCACCATAAGGGCTGCGTAAGGACAAGACTGATTTTCCGCGGGTGGACCTCAGAAAAACCTAAAAATGAAATTTTTAAAATCATATTGTAGAGTGTAAAACATTAATAAGCTAACCTATATGTTTGTAAAACAATGGAATCTACAATTATACTTTGGTCAGTACTTGTGAACTTCCGTGCACATTGAAAGTAAATTTGTTACTCCTTAGTTGACATCGTTTTGCTTTTACCAGTACATCGATGTTAGGTTGACTATCCTGAGATGATGTAAGCTTGTGCTGCTTCAGCCAGTACATCGATGTTAGGTTGACTATCCTGAGATGATGTAAGTTTGTGCTGCTTCAACCAGTACATCAATGTTAGGTTGACTATCCTGAGATGATGTAAGCTTGTGCTGCTTCAACCAGTACATCGATGTTAGGTTGACTATCCTGAGATGGTGTAAGCTTGTGCTTCTTCAACCAGTACATCGATGTTAGTTTGACTATCCTGAGATGGTGTAAGCTTTTTGCTGCTTCAACCAGTACATCGGTGTTAGGTTGACTATCCTGAGATGATGTAAGTTTGTGCTGCTTCAACCAGTACATCGATGTTAGGTTGACTATCCTGAGATGATGTTAGCTTGTGCTGCTTCAACCAGTACATCGATGTTAGGTTGACTATCCTGAGATGATGTTAGCTTGTGCTGCTTCAACCAGTACATCGATGTTAGGTTGACTATCCTGAGATAGTGTAAGCTTGTGCTGCTTCAACCAGTACATCGATGTTAGGTTGACTATCCTGAGATGATGTAAGCTTGTGCTGCTTCAACCAGTACATCGATGTTAGGTTGACTATCCTGAGATGGTGTAAGCTTTTTGCTGCTTCAACCAGTACATCGGTGTTAGGTTGACTATCCTGAGGTGGTGTAAGCTTGTGCTGCTTCAACCAGTACATCGATGTTAGGTTGACTATCCTGAGATGGTGTAAGCTTTTTGCTGCTTCAACCAGTACATCGATGTTAGGTTGACTATCCTGAGATGATGTTAGCTTGTGCTGCTTCAACCAGTACATCGATGTTAGGTTGACTATCCTGAGATGGTGTAAGCTTTTGCTGCTTCAACCAGTACATCGATGTTAGGTTGACTATCCTGAGATGATGTAAGCTTGTGGTGCTTCAACCAGTACATCGATGTTAGGTTGACTATCCTGAGGTGATGTAAGCTTGTGCTGCTTCAACCAGTACATCGATGTTAGGTTGACTATCTTGAGATGATGTAAGCTTGTGCTGCTTCAACCAGTACATCGATGTTAGGTTGACTATCCTGAGATGATGTAAGCTTGTGCTGCTTCAACCAATACATCGATGTAAGGTTGACTATCCTGAGGTGATGTAAGCTTGTGCTGCTTCAACCAGTACATCAATGTTAGGTTGACTATCCTGAGATGATGTTGTTGGTTCGAATGCCCATACTGAGTAGGCCTACTCTTTTGCTCGCCCTGTAAAGGGCGTTAAGTGACGGGTTGCAGTAGCTTTCCTCACATCCCGAGCGTGCTGATGAAGGTGGATCGGGGTCCTCTAGGAGGTTGTGCAATAATTGGCTTCATCTACGTGTCGCTCACTATTACGGCGATCACGTCAATCCCTGGCCTATTTAGCCAAGCTGCCATGAAAACAACCCGTTTCCAGGGAGGTTTACTAGGAAGCCGAGGTATATTTTGTCTGACCCTGACTAACATGTCTGATGAGTATGTGGTGCCTGACGAGATGTTAGTCTTCCTCCCCTGAGATGATGCTAGTCTAATTGTTGCTACCAAATGTTCATCGGTGGGTCTTGACCGTAATACTGACTTGTTTATCGTTGTTGGTGAGAAAAACTGTTTACAAATACATATAAGTGCCAACACACATTGCTATTATCTTTGGAGATTCAGAAAGCACCTGGTGAAATCTTTCTCGAGACAGAAACTTGTAATATTCTGGGATGCTAATGTCTATATATTGCTTGTTTCACGACAGTGTCGCACTGACGCTCCACAAGCTAAATGGTCTGAGAAACGCTCTCAATATCCATAGCAAGCGAGTTATAGACAATTTCAAAAATGTGGATCGAATGTTTTAAATTGTTAAACAAGTTGTGCCCGTAAGCCAAAGAGCATTGATGCATAAACATGGAAGAGTTTGATTTAAACATTTCCCAAGAAATGGAACATTGGGTTAAGTTGCCAACAGCCAGTTGTTCCTGTCACAAAGTCAGATCGATTTTGATGTATTTCAAACAACTGTACATATGTGCTATCAGCAACATTTTTCCTTGGATGTTCAATTCCAATGTAGTCGTGTAATCAACTAGGCCTGCTACATATATATTTTGAATCAGAGAAACCTGCATGGCTTTCATTTTTATGGACGCCTCAATCTTCTTCCTAAGTGAAAAAGACCGCTACAAAATATTTCCGCCAGTCAGCCACCTGACATCGTCGTCTTCATCATCATCATCATCATCATCATCATCATCACCATCATCACCATCATCATTATCAGGTCATTCAGTTCTAGGTTTGGTCAACAAGCTCATGGGTTTTGTCCTTCCATTTCTGCCTATCCTCTGTACATGTCGTCAGTGTGATAGAAACATTCTTCATATTCACCAAGAAGAGGTGAATTGCATGTGATTAAACGCTTGAACGAGGGTTATTGCCAGTTTTAACAACAATGTTCATAACATCCTTTATTTATAAGACCTTTACTGAAACATATCTTTTTGGTGCAAATTACATCTGATATCTGTGACGTTATAACCCGGGTACTATGAGATTATTGATTTTGGACGGTATTAACCAAATAACACCAATATTGTCAGGGCACTTTGATGGTGCACAGAGTACGAGTTTATTTCAAGGAAACGCGGACTTATCTAGATTGTCTTCGAGTCCATGAAATATGTCCCGTCCCGTTGTTGCACAATTCAAGTGTATTAAGTCTTCAGTTATATTGGAACTGACATCTATCTATCGTATACACACTACACACTGCCCGGTATCAGATATCTATACACTCGTGAAATGCTACTGGAAATCTTTAAATGTATTTAGACGCTTGAAACATTTGTTACTTTACATTTTGTGCAAGTTCAGTAATTCTGCATACAACGATATTAGCCGACGAGCATGTGGCTTACAATTGGTCTTTTCTTTCCGGTCATACAATTTCACTTGCTTTAATAACACACTCGTTGACCAATTGTTTTTTAAATGGGTTAGTTGATTTCGCAATCAAGTCACTTATTAAGAAACGTGCTATTACTGCATCTCCGTCTGACCAGTTAATGTTATAAAGCCATTTTATTGTTTGGCAAATGCTTGTTCCAGTTTCAGAATTATTTCATCACTTTTTTTTTTCTAGTTACAAGGTCATCTGTCTGGCATGAATTATATCATAGTGGAGCTGAACATTGCACTCTTTAATAAACACCAGCTTTTCCTTAAACTGTGAAAACATGCACATACTTTCCTTATCTTTGGAAATCTTTTTTTTTTTAACTAGTGTTCTCTTTTCAGACATCGGCGTCATGTTTAAAAGAGTCTAATCAAAGTAAATGTTTGTCAATATTAAGTCTGTGTTTAAAAACTATTTGAGGGGAAATAACAGATGCTGTTCGTGACTATGAATTGCGTTGTCTTTAGAAAATGATGGTTTTTGCCTGTCAATAATAACAGCTAATATAATAATGAGAGAACGATCAGTCCCGGAAAAATAATATCTGGTCTTCTTCCAACAGAGATAAAACAGGGTTTAGTTTGAGAATTTGTTACCAAACTATGCAGTGAAAAGAAGCATTTAACAATTGTTATCTCGTCGTGTTAAACATGTGAGGGTCAGAAACAGATTCAAGATTCAAGAGCTATACCGACCTTTTGATTTAAACCTGTCGACGTAAATATCAGTTGGAACAATCCAAACTTAAATTTGTGTTTAACGTTTGTTTCGTTCTTGCTTAGTGCCAATGATTCGTATATATGACGCTGTATTGCTTCATAATATCTGTGTTTTTTTTACCTGTAACAGACTGATTCGGGCAGCGAATTTGAGACCCCTGGTATACAGATCTACACCACAATGCTCTTGTAAAATCCATAGATGATCAATCTCTATCAGTAAATGGTAAAGGTTACAGATAGCTGATATTTAGAACACTATGCAATATGGAGAGAGGTGCTTGTCCTTTAGTTCACACAAAATAAATATATCATCTATTTTTAGCACTGGCTATCTAATTTTAGCACCGAATTTGGGGTAGTGATGTCATAGAGCAGGCCACTTTTTAATTGTTGGGGATGTCAAACATTTTGTTTCCGCGAATTTCTGCTGCCGTTTGTTTCTGCTATCTTATTTAAGATCAAAAATGCATTTCTTGAATCTGTTAACGTCGACCAATAACAAGAAGAGTAACATCCAGTTCTAGAGCAGCATGGCATTATCCAGACTGTCAGACGATGCAATAACAACCATGTTACGGTGTTGTCTTGACGGAACGACAGGATAGATGGACATGTCAACAGTCACAATGCCGGCAGGACATCCCTAAAATTAGATCGACTGTCCTCCTCGTAATCCGAAATGAATGGCCCGCTTCAGTCATCAGCCACAGTCAACTCAAGATTCAGTAGGCCATGCATCAGCTGTCAAATGCGTATGATGGGAACCCAGGGAACTCTGTTTGGAGTGAATTAAGAGACAAGTACCTAGGGCAAATTTGGCGTTCAAGTGTTAACAACAAAAGAAAGAAACACCTGGTTTTGATTTCTTGGAAACAAATTAATAAACTAGTCTATAAAAATCTACATACGACAGGATAGGACGCTCAGCTGGCAGATAACGATAGTTCTAATAATGCAGCGAATGAAAATTACCAGGAATTTGAAGGCAAAAAATAAAACAAAAGAAAATTTCGAAAATGATACGGTGAAAGGAGTGTTAACATGACACACGTGTTTACAGAAAAATGACTTGACCTTTCGGTACTACTCCTGCAACAACTATGTCAGCCTTTTTAATTCCCTAACCTGGTAGGATACACGTTTTACATGCGTCCTTTAACTGTGGGGAGGAGGAAGTGGGGGGAGGGGGGCGGGGGGGGGGGTAGGTGTTAGTTGATATAATAAAAAGCAGAATGAGGAAAACGGACGAAGGGTGGGTTTTTTTTAGTTTTTTTAGGGCAAGGTGAAATTATGATTTGTCAAGTTGTTTTTCTAAGAAATAGTCGTAGTCGGACATAACATATTTGTATCGCTGCACGAATAACTGCAATCTAGTTGATCGAAACCAATCCCCAAGGTCAACTTTTCACACGTGACGACAGCCAAAGTGGCATGCAGGTGTACCCAGTTTGTTACAGAGATTACACTGAGTGTGTGGCACAAGAAACGACTAACAGCGAGACAGAACCGTTCCACAATAGAAGCCTCCATTACTCATGTATTCATTGCACATGTCGTCATAAACTCAAACGAAAAGCCTTTTGGGTATAGAGTACATGTCTGGGCTTGCAGTCAGGATTTGTAATAATACTTGATATGTAAAATTAAAATAAAGGGAAGGGGAAAGAGAGACAGAGGGACATACAGAAAGAGAGAGAGAGAGAGAGAGAGAGAGAGTGAGAGAGAGAGAGGAGTAAATAACTATATTCGTGTAGATCATAATTTTTTTTAAAATATTACACATGCCGTTGTTGTTGTTATTGTTGTTGTTGTTGTTGTCCGAAGCTACTTGAACTGAATTTTTCACTTTTAATGATGATTCTTTAATAGCAGGTTACATGGGCTGTTCATTTACAACGAGGCCAACTGATGAAGGTAAATATGGCCCTTCCTAACTATTGTGAAAGGATACTTCTTCTTCTTCTTCTTCTTCTTCGTTCTCAATCTCCCACTACCAAATCCTGAAACGGCTTAAAGTAGCAGAATGTAGTCCAGAGAACGGAATGCGTTATGTCGTAGTTTACAGCTTGGCTGCGATATTTGCAACTTTCGGTCCAACACATCCGACTTCAGCAAGCATTTTTTGAGTACCGGGTTAGCATTTCCTCTTCGATACCTTCTCCTTAGCCAGTCTGCCCTGCTGCATCCTGTTATCCCGGATCACCACGTGGAGATGTAGAAGGGTCTTGACAGCTATGGTTCGCTGGCCCTGACGCTAGCAGTCAGCTATGGGTCGCTGACCGCTGCAGCATCTTGATCCCGTGTAAGGATACGCTTCTCAATAGGTACATTACTACTTGGATCATAGCGGTGATCCCCACCGCGTTATCCATGCTGCTGAAACATAGGTTGTTTCCAGGCGCACGGAATGGACGCGAGTTGGACTTGTGGTCAGTACAGGATGTCCTACCTGACTGACGTTCGTCTTAGCTTTCATTATACACATAACAAAGAAACAATCCTCGATCTAGCAGCGTGTCAAGGTTAGAACTAAAGACGTATGACAATATGCGAAATTCACGTTGGAAATGAAAGTAGGCAGCAGAGGGAATGAAAGAGAGTGACAAAGAGAGAGAGAGAGAGAGAGAGAGAGAGAGAGACAGAGACAGACAGACAGACAGACAGAGATCATGTAGTAAACACCATCATGATGTGAAGAGAGTCAACATAAGAACTGAATCACGGCACGTACTGAGGACAGCAGTGGTACCCGAGATGAAAGGAATCAAATCAGTGTCATTGAGCAAGTCGGAAACAGGCGACTGAAGAATACTGTGTTTGAGGCTAGTAAAGTTCATCATGAAAAAAACATTGCCATTATAATCAGATTAAAATAAAGCGAGGCTGCTGCGGCACTGTTGATATAAAGATAAACAAACATAAAGTGAAACAAAATTATAAAATGGAAATGGTCAGAAGGCGCACTGAGACGAAAACACAAACAGTCAATTATTGCTGTTATCCGTTGTCCCTGATGAACACATATTGGTCGTAACGTAGGTTTCGTTTATATTTTCGTCCCAGTGCGGTATCTGACCCTACCCATTTATATTTTTGTTTCACTTAATGTTTTTTTCTCATTAAAATCAGTCATTGCAAAAGCTCAAGTACAGTATTCTTGTGAAGGGACCAGCTACAGTTTAAACACGTGCTTGATATTGGAGCGAAAAGGCGAATGATTACAAATGGTTTGAAAAAAGAAAATTAACAGTAAAGATGAGTCCCATGGCAACAATTGCCGTCGGGGATGAAGATAACTCTTCATGGACTAAGTCACAGCATATGGGAGGTGTGGTGACCAGTTCCCTTCCTTGCTGTCTTAACCTTCCCGAACTCATACGCCAGGTACCCATCGACAGCTGGTTCGAATCGAGGAGTGGTCGTACCAGGAGCGAACAACGCCCTGATTTTTTTCTGTCCGTCCGTGATTTCGATCCCAGTCTTAGCAAGCCAGCTCACTGACGACTAGGCTACACGCTTCACGTGCTTCCTTTAAACACCTGCAGTGTTGGCCAATGCTTCATATTGGTGCGAAACGGTGAATGAATGACTAAGAAGAGTACATGTTGGAGGTCCATATCGCACAGGACGTCAGTAGAGCAAATCAAGACGAGGGAATACATCTAGACAAGTGATTCATATCTGTTAATACTATGCTTGGGGGGGAGGAGACAAACGTCCGGTCAGGTGAAACTTACTGATCAGGCTATGTTAGTCAGGGTCAGGTGTAACATGCTGATCAGGCTATGTTAGTCAGGGTCAGGTGTAATATGCTGATCAGACTATGTTAGTCAGGGCCAGGTGTAACATGCTGATCAGACTATGTTAGTCAGGGTCAAGTGAAACATGCTGATCAAACCGTGTTAGTCAGGGTCAGCTGAAACATGCTGATCAGACTATGTTAGTTATGGTCAGATGAAACATACTGATAAGACTATGTTAGGGGCAGGTGAAACATACTGATCAGACTATGTTACGCCTCTTACTTTCAAGCAATTCCCACTGAACAAAAAAACTGTTTCATGGCTGTCTGCCTAACGAGATAAAGATCGGAATTGTGATCCCCATAGTGTTGGGATTACTCAGGACCATATTTCTACAGCAAGGAGGATACATGTACACTTCCATAAGTGCGTCTTGAGATATGAGAAGAGCCACTGTAACCCACAAAAAAAGAAAGTCGCCAAGACTAGATAACTCAAGTACGAGTGAAATCAGCACCGCCAATTTCGTGTCTCTAGGCATTCACAGACGCCAAAGAGTTGTCCTTTTACAATAAAACAACACACGACACTACGGTTGTACGCACACGATAAATAATACGTGTGTCTTACACACACATACATATATATATATATATATATATATATATATATATATATATGCATGTATATTTATGTATGTATTATTTTACTCCCTCTTATGCAATCATCTGTTGTTCATTGGCCTTTTTCACAACACGTTCAGCTTGAACGCCTCATTATTTAGCCTCCATCAGTGGTGGAATGGCTTTTATGAAGTGTAACCGTTTGGAATAACTAAAGAAATGTCGAAAAGTAAGTTTATACACAACAGAAATATAATCTCCACATCAAGCCAGAACAAAGGATAAGACACCAACATGGCAACAAGACAACAAATAACAAGTTTGTCTGGAGGAAAAGAGGTAAGGGGCGGGGGGGGGGGGGGCGGCGTAAAACAATAACAGTATACATCAGCAGCAGGAGAATTGTGACCTAATCCAAATGCTCCCCCTTCCCTCTCTCTCCCACATATTAATGGCAAGAAGCTTTATGTGCTGAAAGAGTATTGAGAATGAGAATAGAGAGGGTTTGGGTGAAGGTAGGGATGAGTACTACACGACGTGGAATCATTCATGTACATTGACAACGATATGATTAATTAAAGTACGGATACAAATATCCAAATAAGAATACAAATGGCGACAGTTTATTGTCACATTATTAAACAATTTATTAATTAAGATAATGTAAAAACTGTGGGACTATTCTTCATCTTCTTGTGATCTTCAGGAAAACGAGTTAACACTTTTTTTTCTAGTATCCTTTTTTGGGGTTTTTGTTTCTATAGGTTTCTTCACCCACAGAAGGTTACTCTAAAATATGCAGAATTTTGGATGAGAGCGTCGAGGTGTACAATGTCAGGTGTTAGAGAGACGTTTATCACACTGCCAGTTATCTCTTATCTTATGGAAAACCAGAACCTCTTTTCTTGGAAAGGAAGAAAATACCTTCTGCACCTTTATGTAGTACCGACGACTAAAGAGACATTAGGCTCATGTGACTAGCAGCCTTTTTAAATACACTTTTCTAAAGAGACCCCCACTGCATGATCACAAGTAGTACTTTTATGTAGGTCTTAGTACCGAAAAAAGGGAGGGGGGGGGGGCAAACTGACTAGATCGGCGGCTTTAGCTTTCGCAAAGATCCAACTGAACATAAGCATTAGAAGTTATTCGTCTTTGACGATATTCTTACAGTAAACTACCGGTCCAAATCTCAAGCTACACTTTGTGTTATTAGAGAGAATAAAGTTGAACTAACTTTAAAAAAAATAGAGGACTGGATAAACATCAAGAGAAAATTGAAAGTATCTCTAAGTGTCTAAATTTCCTACTGATACTTGGAATGATTTTGTCATGCTCTTGTATCTTGGTACAATTCCAACCCAGACACGTTTCTCACGAAATGTTCAAATATTTAAGTTTTTAAATATCTGTTTTCCTTCACTACGGCTGTGCAATGACACGTTCATCTAAATACTGCTCAATTTTTCGGAAAGAATATTGCGTTATTTTTGTTCCACCGCGAGAGGTGCTTCTCACATTATCACGAATAATTAAACGTATAATCGTACGACCGACCTGCTGGTTTTAGTTGAAGACCCTTAATGTTGTAAAATGCGATCACTCAGAAGGGATTGCATACTAAAGGTTAATCATGCAACGTGCGTATGCAACGTTACAAAGGAAGCTTGTTGGTGTACAATTTTACAAGTTAACGTATTATTGTAATGTGATACTCTTGTCTTGTCTCATATTCGATCGATACGATGAACAGGGCAGCCAATTAAACCGGTTGTCATTTGGAAAGCTAATTTCAGATCACTTTTATGAGCACTTCAACTGGTCAGGTTTTTGTAGCAAGTTCTTTCTCTTCTTCTTCTTCTTTTTCGTTCCTTCTCAATCTCCCACTACCAAACCCTGAAAGGGCTTAAGTAGCAGAATGTAGTTCAGAGAACGGAATGCGTTGTGTCGTAGTTTACAGCTTGGCTGCGATATTTGCACCTTTCGGTCCAACACATCCGACTTCAGCAAGCATTATTTTAGTACCGGGTTAGCATTCCCTCTTCGATCCCTTCTCCTTAGCCAGTCTGCCTTGCTGCAGCCTGATATCCAGGATCACCGCGTGAAGGTGTAGAAGGGTCTTGGGAGCTCTGGTTCCCTGGTCCTGACGCTAGCAGTCAGCTATGGGTCGCTAACCACTGCAGCTCATGTGCTGCTCTGCATCTTGATCCCGTTCTTTCTCTTGATAACATTCATAGTTCCTTATACAACCATCTTCAGTCATTTTCACAGTGGTTTTATTCTGTATTTCCGTTGTACCCTTTCGGTTACAAAAATAATACTTCTAGTGATGCTTTGAGAATAACTTCTTCTTCTTCTTACGCAGTCAGACGTCAACCTTTATTTTTTCGAAAAAAGCAGCGTTCATCCTGAGGCTGTCGACACTGTCATAGAGCTTGTCTAGTGTTGCCACTGGTGATGGCCACATCTGCTTTCTCTGATGCTCGTATGTTAGGCAGTTTTGCAGCAAATGTTCAGCGGTGATTTTCCCAGTACCACACGTGCATTCGTCGGTGCCAACTATCTTCATTTTATGGAATAGGTGGTACCTCAGTCTATTGTGGCCAGTGCGAAGTCTGAAGACCACGACCTGCTCTCTTCTGTTCAACTGGTAATAGGCACCGTTTTTTTGTGTAGCCAGTATGTTCTGTTTCCCATTTGGTCATGTATTTAGCTCTAATAAGCCTTTTTGACTTTTCGTATGCTTTGAGAATATGAATAATTGGAAGTGACGACAAAGGAGATGATAACAGTTATTTGGATTCTAGAAATTAACTGATACGTGTTTACGAATAATATAACGCGTACGTGTTTGAAGGTATGTGTGTATATTTATGTATATATATATGTGTGTGTGTGTGTATTTGTGTGTGTGTATCTGTGTGTGTTTGTGTGTGTGTGTGTGTGGTGTGTGTGTGCGGTGTGTGTGTGTTCGATCTTGAGCATGTATGTATGTATGTAAGGTATGTATATATGTATGTATGTATGTATGTATGTATGTATGTATGTATGTATGTATGTATGCATGTATGTATGTATGTATGCATGTATGTATGTATGTATGTATGTATGTATGTATGTATGAATGTATGTATGTGTGTATGTATGTGTGTGTGTGTGTGCGCGTGCGTATGTGTGTGTATGTGTGTGTATGTAGGTATATGTGTATATTTGTGTTTATATATATAATATATATATATATATATTTTTATATACTTTTATATATATATATGCTTTTACTTTTACATACACATGACACAATTTACACACATTCACATATTCACTATAACATACATTCACATCATAGTAGGAACAAATCTGTACAGCTTACGTTCTTCTTCTCGCCACATACACCACTGTATAAACTCTTACAGTTTATGATAAATGTGTCTGCGAATTATTTATGTGCAGGAATGTATTTACATAGTTTATCCACCACATCTGGAAGAATACACCTTCAATATTAGATAATCTATGTCAAATAAATTTATTCATGACGCATTGTCGACCTTTAAAAGTGTTGTTTTTTTCATTGGAGGAAAATCTTGTATTTGTGAAAGATGATTGAAATCATTTACAGTTTTTGGGATCAAGATGCTGAGCAACTCATGAGCTGCAGTGGTCAGCGACTCATAGCTGACTGCTAGTGTCAGGGTCAGCGAATCAAAGCTGCCAAGACCCTTCTACACCTCACGTGGTGATCCTGGATAACAGGTTGCAGCAGGGCAAACTGGCTAAGGAGAAGGAATCGAAGAGGGAATGCTATCCCGGTACTCACAAAATGTTTGTTGAAGTCGGATGTGTTGGACCGAAAGGTGCAAATATCGCAGTCAGGATGTGTCGTAGTACACAACGCATTCCGTTCTCTGGACTACATTCTGCTACTTAAGCCATTTCAGGGTTTGGTAGTGGAAGATTGAGAACGAACGAAGCCAAGCCATTTACAGTTTGTTTTTATAATCTCATGTAGATCATTTCGCTGATACTGTCATCAGCGAAACAGTGTTGCAGAATCAATTGCAATTTCTTATCTTACATCAAGATGATGACCAGTACGTGAGCTGCAGCGGTCAGCGACCCATATCTAGGAACCAGAGCTATCAAAACCTTTTTACACCTCCAAGTGGTTAACCTGAATAACAGACTGCACCATAGCAGATTGGCTAAGGAGAAGGGATAAAAGAGGGGATGTTTAACTAGGTACTTAAAAATGCATTCTGATCTGATGTCGGATGTATCGGACAGAAAGCTGCGTATATCGCAGTCAAGCTGTAAACTAGTAACACAACGCATTCCGTTCTCCGAACAACATCATGTTACATGCAAAGACCTATTCAGGGTTTGGTAGCGGGAGTTTGAGTACGAACGGCGAAGAAGAAGAAGAAATTCCTTTCTTGCCCTTTCTCTGTCCTGATAGAGCGACCGTATCACATTTTTATTTGGATAGTCTTGAAGGTGTCGAGACGTGATGTATTCAAGACCTTTTGCGGCGAGAGACAAAGTCTGGCTGTTCTGCCACTCAGCCACCCAAGCAATGATTGTACAATTTAATCGTCGAAACGAGTGCATTGAAACAAAAATAATGTAATTGTTGTTAATGCCTACAATGTGAAAGTGAACTCTCTGTGCACCCTGAACAGGGCGTTAATTGGCAGGTTGTAGTCGCTTTTCTCATATCCTGAGCGTGCTTATGACGGTGGTCCGAGATCCTCCAGACTTTGATATTATTGGCTTCATCTGCATAACACTCACTACTACAAGGTCAACGTCGATCCCCGATTTGGTTAGCCTATTGCCATGAAACAGCCTGTTTCCAGGAAGAACTGTGAAACTGTGAAAGTGAGATGGGGGTCTTTGTCGGTATATAAGATGGGGGTCTTTGTCGGTATATAAGATGGGGGGGGGGGGGGTCATCGTCAGTATATAAGATGGGGGTCTTCTTCAGTATATAAGATGGGGGTCTTCTTCAGTATATAAGATGCGGATCTTCGTCAGTAAATAAGATGGGGGTCTTCGTCAGTATATAAGATGGGAGGGGGGGGGGGGTCATCGTCAGTATATAAGATGGGGGGGGGGTCATTGTCAGTATACAAGATGGGGGTCTTCTTCAGTATATAAGATGGGGGTCTTCTTCAGTATATACGATGGGGATCTTCGTCAGTATATAAGATGGGGGGTGGGGGGCGGGGAGGCTTTGTCAGTATATAAGATGGGGGGTCATTGTCAGTATTTAAGATGGGGGTCTTCGTAGTATATAAGATGGGGGGTCATTGTCAGTATATAAGATGGGGATCTTCGTCAGTATATAAGATGAGGGGTCATTGTCATTATTTAAGATGGGGGTCTTCGCCAGTATATAAGATGGGGGGTCATCGTCAGTATATAAGATTGGGGAGGGGGTGGGTCATCGTCAGTATATGTCGCTTGATCCTGATTAACATTGTCTGATCAGTATATAACTTCTAAACAAAGAATCGAATCCTTCCAGTCAAAATGTTACAGAAAGATCCTCAAAATTCACTGGACAGAGAAAAAAACAAATGTAGACATTCGGCAAGTGTTGAGCGTAGAGGTGAACTGGCTTATCAATTGCATTTTGGCTATCAAATGCAATTACTTTGGTTACATCAAGAGACACAACGATCTTGAGAGAAGGGTGATGGAAGGTATGGTGCCAGGCAAAAGAGGAAGGGGTAGACCAAGAAGACGATGGCACCAAGATATCCAGGAATGCCTAAGTATGACTGTGGCGGAGGCTGGCGTTTTGGCAAGAGAATGAGTTTCTTTCAGACAGACTGTGATGGGAGCGACGTTCTACAAAGGACATGCTACGTGATGATGATGATGAGATGATGATGATGATGGTGATGATGATGATCAGTATATTTCGCCTGACCCTGATTAACATTGTCTGATCAGTATATTTCCCCTGACCCTGATTAACATTGTCTGATCAGTATATTTCACCTGACCCTGATTAACATTGTCTGATCAGTATATTTCGCCTGACCCTGATTAACATTGTCTGATCAGTATATTTCCCCTGACCCTGATTAACATTATCTGATCAGTATATTTCGCCTGACCCTGATTAACATTGTCTGATCAATATATTTCACCTGACCCTGATTAACATTGTCTGATCAGTATATTTCACCTGACCCTGATTAACATTATCTGATCATTATATTTCAAGTAATGCTGATTAACATTGTCTGATCAGTATATTTTGCCTGACTAGAAGTTAAACTCCTCTAACCGAAACAAAAACAAAGAACTGCTTAACAGTTCTCTTGGTTTCTGTTCATTTTCTCAGTATGAACAGGTTCGAGTAAATCAAATAGTCGAACTCACTACCTATGACTAAACTTTGAAATTATGACTAACACAAAAACTAAAGAAACATGTAAAGATAACATACTTAACTGTGCCGGCATAGAGTTTCTTCGTAATAATATCGGGGAACCACAAGCGCTCGCAATAATTGTCTTCTAGAAAATATTTAAATCTAGATATACTTGTTTGTTGTCCCTTTCACGTGTTGTTGCACTTGAAAGTACTTGAAAACGTATCCTGCACTTAACTGGCGTTATTTGTACAAAGTCTACTTCAAATGAGGCTCACCAGCAAATCTTCTACATCTACTTTCTGTATCTTGCGCAGATGAAACATAACAAATAGGAAATCACTTTAATAAACATACTACATTTGCATAACTTTCTGTAGACATGATCAATGATAATTTAGTCCGTTTATGCGACGTTCAGATTGCAAGTTACAACGTCCTAGTATCATAACTACGAGGACGTAGAGTTAGTATAATATTGTTGTGGTTATCAGATTAGATTAGAATAATCTGAATAACGTTATTCGTGCTCGGTTAGGAATTCTTTAGTTATCTATGTTGTCGTGTTAGATGTATGGACCTATGTTTTGTTTTAATTTTTTTTGGTAGCTAGTGTGAATGTTCAGAGTGATATAAACATTCATGTTCACATCAGCATTCATGTATATGTCAACATTCGTTCACATCAACATACAGGTTTATGTCAACATTCAAGTTCACATCAACATTACAATTCACATCAATATTCAGGTTCACATCAACATTATAATTACCATCAACATTATAATTCACATCAACATTACAATTCACATCAATATTCAGGTTCACATCAACATTACAATTCCCATCAACATTATAATTCACATCAACCTTAAAATGCACATCAAAATTCATGTTCACATCAACATTACAATTCACATCGACATTCAGGTTCACATCAACATTACAATTCACATCAACATTCAGGTTCACATCAACATTACAAATCACAAGTGCATTCAGGTTCACAACAACATTACAATTCACATCAACATTCAGGTCCACATCAACATTACAATTCACATCAACATTCAGGTTCACAACAACATTACAATTCACATCAACATTACAATTCACATCAACATTCATGTTCACATCAACATTACAATTCACATCAACATTCAGGATAACATCAACCTTCAGACTCACATCAATATTCAGGCTCATATCAACATTCAGTTTCACATTAACATTACAATTCATATCAACATTACAATTCACATCAAAAATCAGATTCACATCAACATTCAAGTGCAGATCCCCATTCAAATGCATCTCAAAATTCAGTTTCAGAACAACATTCAGCTTAACATCAACATTCAAGTTCAAATGCAATCAGTCATACATTATGCTACAGGCTAAACCACAAGTGCAGCCTATAATAGCTACTTCATTGCTTATCGTTACTCGACTGTCAGCTCGAATAATCTTATCCACCCGGCAAACGATGTATCTGTTGCAATCTGAACGAGCTTACAAGATCTGGCTGCATCATTAAGTATGATTTTAGCGACCTTGAGAAAATTGGTTGACCTCGCCCAACAAACATTGCTCACAGCAAACATGAAGCATTTGCTATGAATTTCTTTTGCAAAAAGTTCTTTAGCACAACAACAAAAAACATTAAATGGGCACGGACGCCATTTTGTTACTTATCTGCGCACGTGCATACTTTATAAACTACCAACAACATTATTCAGCTATCCCATGTACGCTGCTGTACTACGTACTGACTTTCTCTCTATTATATATATATATATATATATATGTGTGTGTGTGTGTGTGTGTGTGTGTGTGTGTATGTGTGTGTGTGTGTATATACTAGGCACTAATTCAACATGTTCAGACTACAGTCATGCAATTTATGTTAACAAATTTAAACTAGGCACTAATTCACCTTGGTTTCTACTTAACAATACAATGCGTACCAAACCAACATATATTGTATTACTTACACAGTATTAGTGTATTTCTTCTTAAGAAAAAATCTACTACTGTCAGAGACATATTGTGCGTGCACTTGAACATTCTTGGTATTTTTAGCACTTTAGTACTGTAATTTATCGATGGCTTTAGCAAGTTTAAATTGTGGCAGTGAAGGTCCATTTAGATTCACTATTATAAACTAGCTATGTACAAGCTATTAGAACCGTAATATCATGAATAATCGTGGGAGATTCATTATGTAGTAACGATTAAAAACGTATTTTGTAAAACTTCTCAAGCAAACATTTTTACTCGTCACAGACGAGCAGACGATCAGACGAGCGCTTTTCTCAAGCCCTGTGTGTGTGTGTGTATGTGTGTATAAAAAAAAATATA
Organism: Ariolimax columbianus; assembly: GCA_036924085.1. Lineage (NCBI taxonomy): Eukaryota > Metazoa > Mollusca > Gastropoda > Stylommatophora > Arionidae > Ariolimax > Ariolimax columbianus. The sequence goes on along the minus strand of JAVGWX010000004.1, from coordinate 40,424,666 downwards.
TATATATATATACACACACACATATATACATATATATATATATATAAGAAATAAATGACCATTTTCGTTTATGCAGACGGTCATGAAGCAGGTATGGTTTTTTTTTCACTAGACGGATCTTTTCTCGTTTCGACGAATACGTTTATTTTCGAGTTTCTCGGAGTAACTTCAAATGTCGTTAAGCCGTTTCGGAGTGATGTCTTCTATGTAGTTCGCGCTGCGGCTGAATTTTCCCAAACACTGGTCTGCCTGGGACTCTCCTCCCCTCTGACTGCTCACCATACAACACCTGTAGTGAAATGCGCCAATTTTTCATTCTACTCACGTGACCCAGCCAAGCCAGTCTTCTAGCGCGGAACAGTCCTGTAGTAGAAGGAAGATTAGCGTGTTGCAGTACTTCTGTATTAGTTTTCTTGTTCTGCCACATGATGTTCATAATTTTCCGCAGGCGGAGGATGTGAAAAGTGTTTAGCGGTCTCTCGTGTTCTAGAGCATGTTTGTCTGTAAAGTCAGTATAATATTTATCCACGACCTCTTGAAAAGACCACTAAAGCCACAAGGCAGCATCGTCAGCGAAAAAAAAGGTCTCTGAATAGGACATTCGTGGTTTTTGTCTTTGCTCTTAGTCGGGCTAGGTTGTAAAGCGAACCATCAGATCTGGTGCGAATGTAGACGTCCCCAGAAGCATTTTAAAAAGCATTTTCCTGAAGGACAGCAAATAGAATACTAAATAATGTGGGGGACAAGGACACAACCCTGTTTGACACCAGTTTTGACGTCGAAACCTGCATGTATATATATATATATATATATATAAATATATACGCATGTTGCTGATTGAGTGAACATGACATTACTATTTAGACTTTGTCCACAACAGTGACTAACAGCCCACAGTTATCTATTTGAATTCAACTACCAAGGATTCTTTTACACACATGGCTTGTACATAGGATCTCCTACTTATTTTCGCTCATCTCTAATATAACTAAACACTAGTTTCTCCTCTCTTGAGGCTAGCGAAGGTTTGAAACGTGTGGGATTAAAAACTACACGGCTTCGCGCTTTTGTTTCATGACATGCAAGCGCCTTTATCTCTTATTTATAAAGATTCACCGAATAAACCAGACAAATTACAAAAAAGGATATGCATATGACAGAAATGATATTGAGTACACTACCATATTAAGAGCATATCGCTAAAGGCATCGGCACTTCTATTTAACACAAATACGTTTCAAGAGTGAATGAAACAGAACGAGAATAAATCAAATGCCACATTGAGGGCATGTCAATTGTGACCCACCGCTCGGAAAACTCTTCTTCTTCTTCTTCTGCGTACGCAGTCAGACAGTAACCATTATTTTTTCGAAAAAAGCGGCGGTCATCCTGAGGCTGTCGCCACTGCCATAGAGCTTGTCTTGCAGATCCACTGGTGATGGCCACATCTGCTCTCTCTGATCCTCGTATGTCGGGCAGTTCTGCAGCAGATGTTCAGCGGTCATTTTACCAGTACCGCACGGGCATTCGTCGGTACACCCTATCTTCAATTTGTTGAATAGGTGGTACCTCAGTCTATTGTGGCCAGTGCGAAGTCTGAAGACAACGACCTGCTCTCTTCGGTTCAACTGGTAATAGGCATCGTTTTTGGTGTAACCAGTATGTTCGGTTTCCCATTTGGTCATGTATCTGGCTTTGATAAGCCGTTTTGACTCTTCGTACGTCATACTGGTATCTGTTTGTGGTACTCTTGCACCTTCTTTTGCCAGTCTGTCTGCCTCCTCGTTGCCTTGGATGTTGCAGTGTGATGGGATCCCCTGTACCACTACCCTTTTTGGTGCGGACTGCTGGCACAGTTTGCAGAGTGCTGCTCTTAAGTCATTAAGCTCAGTGTTTTTCTGGCTTTTTAGCGCTGTGACTACGGCGAGAGCATCTGTAAGCAGGACTATATGGCTTTCATTTTCACTTTGTGTCACCATTTCTTCCACTGCCGCCCTCAGTGCCTCTGCCTGCGCTCTGAAATTGCTTGTGTACTTACCAGTAGCGAATGACAGTGTTATTTTTCTGCCATTTGGTAGGTTCAGGAATGCTCCTGCCCCTCCGTTCTGTGTTGTGTTTGTTACAGAACCGTCGGTGTATGCATGGGTCCAGTCCATGCTTGGGTAGCTTTTCGTTGTGAAACTTAGGGTAGTATCTCTCCTTTCTTTTTCAGTCTGGCAGTATTTGTTTGCAATACCTGGTATATTTTCTACCACCTCTGGAAATATATCCTGCCTCCAGGTAGGTTTTCGTACAGTAGTGATGGATTTTGGTATTGTTAGTGCGTTTATGGGATCTTCGTGCATCTTTGCTTTGGCTATTTCTGCAAAGTTTCTCCGCTTTAGTTTCCCATTTCCCAAATTGTTTAGTCTCTGGTACATTGGATAGTCCGTCAGTCTTCGGAGTTTCTCTGACTGCAGCTGGGCTCTGCAGTCTCTTCTATCGGTCATGGATTACAGTTTTGTAATCTTTTTAAGTTCTACAATTGGCGTTGACTTCATGCCACCTGTTATAATTCTCATGGCTTGGTTTTGAAGTTTGTTAACTTTATCGAAGTTCGCCTTCGCTGCTGTTGTCCATGCCGCAATGCCATACTCGAGAACTGGTCTCACTCTTCCAGTGTACAGTTTCTTTAGTATGCCTTCGTCTGCTCCCCAGCTTGTGCCAACAAGTTTCCTCATGATTGCCATTCTTTCTCTGGCTTTCATTCGGTTTCTCTCAATCTGACTTTTCCATGTCATGCGCCGATCAAATGTGACTCCCAGATAGTTTGGGTTGTCGTTTGGCTGCAGGAATTTGCCATTTAGACTTAATTTGGTACTTTGGGGTTTTAACGAAAGCGAGAATATTGTGCATGTGGTTTTCTCCTCGTTTATTTTGACCAGCCATGAGTTCGCCCACTCTTCCAGCGATGGTAGGGCCGTCTGCATCCGATTTCTTGCTATGGTGAGATTCTTTTCAGAGGTCCACATAGCCAGATCGTCTGCAAACATTGAGCTATGGACTCTTCTTGGTATGTTCTCTGTAATGTCGTTTATATATACCAGGAAGAGTGTGGGTGACAGTACTCCCCCTTGGGGTACTCCCTGCTCGGGTGTCACCTTTTTGCTCATCTGCCCTTGTACTTGGACTCTGGCCGTTCTTTGTTTGAGGTAGTGGTTGATCCACTTGTACATCTTCCCACAAACATCACTTCTTCTTTCCAGACTTTGTCAAATGCCTTTTCCAGATCCACCCAAACAGCTACTGTGTGTTTCTGTGCCTGGTAGGCATCTTCTATCTCCTGGGCTATGAGGATGACCTGGTCCTCAGTGGATCTGTGCTGTCTAAAGCCGGCTTGCTGTGGAATTAGTATTCGTTTTTCTTCCAGATGCCACATCAGTCTGGTGTTTATCATCCGTTCCATCAGCTTGCCGACACAGCTCAGTAGGCTTATGGGCCTATATCCATTTGGATCTGTTTTTTCCTTTCCTGTTTTTGGTACTGGTACCAGTACTGCGTCTTTCCATGCCTGTGGTACAATTCCCCTTTTCCAGCTTTGGTTCAGGACCGATAGCAGTTTCCTCTTCGCTGTTTGGCCCAGCCCCATCAGCATTTCGTTTGTCATCCCGTCGTTTCCGGGAGATTTCCTTTTCTTTAATGTTTTCATAGCCTCTTCCATTTCGCGCATTGTTAATTTGGCCATCACGTGCTCTTCAGGTGCCGTATTCATGTTTTCGTGCCCCTTTAGCTCTTTGCTAATGTCTGTATGCTGGAAAACTCTTCTAAGCCAGAAGACTCTCCAACTCATGACATTCAAAGTTAATTCAATCGCACACGTCAAATTTCTGCAGTGATATAACATTCTGGGTAAAAAAAATAGTATTTTATAGAGACATTAGTTGGAGAGAGACAGCCATTTATTACCAGTTCTAAACACATTTTCTAGTAATCTCCAAAACAACAACTCTTGTATCGGCAATCCTGTTGTGTACCTCAAAGAAAGATATTCGTTTTTCAAGTGCGGTCAGACTATCAAGCGCTTGCATACGTTTGCCATGTACAGTGGATGTTTGATCCGTGGTTCGGTTTCCCTGGATCAGGTTTCTGCATTACTAAAGGCTTGCTGGACTGCGTAATTGAGGCCTCTGCTGTGAAGATCTTTTTTATACATATTTTATGGAATGATTTTGGATTTGGGCTATTTTCCCGAGTGTTACCGGGCCATGAAAGGGAAGCAAAGAAGAGTAACACTGTAACCTTCCATACATGTTGTAAGAGAGAACTATGGAGCATTGGAAATGAGAATGCATTATCCCATTCTGGGATAAAATTGAAGCCACAAAAAGGTCAACAGATATGAACAGGTCAATGTTAGAAGACTTGGCATGTATTGTTGAAGGGTTGTGCTCCACGTAGGGCTGCAAATATTTGTATAGATTGATTGATTCTATTCTTTACTTCACAATTACACTTGCCTACCTGGTTAAATTCTTGATACGAACACACGTGCATCAAATGCTCACCCTGGGGGCCACTCTTCCCCTTCTCTCTCTTCTCACCTCACTCTGTTTCATTTGACTCTGTCCTACAGTCACACCCTTGCACAACTTTCACACGCGCCGTCGTGGTAAAGCCCTTCCATTGCACTTTGGTTGGGCTAGCTTCTGAGGGCGCACAAACCTAGCATAGGTACATACAGATGCACACATGCATCCAAGCACTGGTTTATGCGTCCTGATATCGCCCAATTGACTACGGTCTGGGGTGGAAAATGGCGCGCCTCTGCCAGTAGAAACTAGTGAGGCAAACATCTAAGCAAAAAAAAAAAAAAAAAAGATACGAACACACTACAGTCGACACGGCTGAAATAATCACAGTGCTTACATCTAAAGTATGAAAGACAGTGACGACACTTCACCCCCGACAGCAGTATCTGCTCTGCGACTATCTTTTTACTTGCATACTACTTGTATTATACCTGTTTTTAAACAGAGAACTTATGTCATGTTATGGAACTAACGTTTACCGGCTTATACGTAACGGTTATTGTGTATACTGTCTCTATGCAACGACCTATACACCCACATTCCATGTTGACATTATGTCTACCTCTGTGTATACCCGCGTGAGTAAGGCCCTGAATCCTGAATTCTTTCCTTTTGCCATTCGTCATAAAAAGGATGCAGTGCCCCAGTTTAAAGCGAGGTATATACGCCTTTCGACTCGAGACAGACGATTTCAGCATGACATTTTTGGGACCGGGTTTCCTGTCCCTCTTTGATCCCTATTATCTTACCCAGACTACACGAGATACAGCCTGTTTCCTGGGCCGCCACTTGGAGGTGCAATAGGCTCGTGGTCAGCCTTAGGTTCGCAGACGCTGGAAGCCAGCTATGACTGGTTGGATGTAGTTAGTATATTCACTGCTGTATTTTGGCCAGTATCTTGATACAATTATAAACGGTAATAAAATTCCTATTCAACATGCAACCTACTTTGCTAATCCCTCCCTCCCTCCGTATTCGGCGTATTCAAATGAAACCAGACAAAACTGCAACAAGTGAACATACGTACGATGTGCATACAGACGTCAGTTAACGCAACAATATACACCTGACCTGGTCTCGCAAGAGATTTCGTTAACTTGCGTCCTTCTTTAAACATCGTTGTCCAGTTCTTCACTGTTGTCTTCGACACACTTTTGTCACCATACATAACCTGCATTCTGCGATGAATGTCAATTGGTCGACATCCTTCAGCTATTAGAAACCGAATCACCGCTCGCTGATCAACTCTGGACGGATTCCGTATCACATCTGCCATGTTGTCAACGGTCTGCTGAGGAAACTATGAGTCGAAGGATTATGACATTTTACAAACTTGATGGTTGGTATGTGCTGTTTATACCTGAAGTGACGTCATCATGCGGATCGTACGTATGTTCACTTGTTGCAGTTTGGTCCGGTTTCCTTTGAACATGCCTCGTAATAAACAAACAATATGTTTTTGAGATAATGATGTATTAGTGTGATCCGATATTACGGTTATTGTCAAATATCGGCATGTGATGTTGTCTGGGAACAGAGAGAAAAAAACAACTCAACAGATGAATTGTATAAACGTCTGGACATATAGAGAAGACACATTCGCACGATTAAGATACGTGGAAAAGTACAGCTGCACTCACAGAAGCTGTGGCCTGATCGTTTGAATGGGGATGTACACAGTTAGAAATATCACAATTTGGTAGTGTAGAGACCATGGAATTGTCTTCTTCATCTTCTTTGTTCATCCTCAGATCAAGTTCCTGGTTTCTCTTACAAAAGACACGGTTGTTTGTAAGGCTGTTTTATCTCCGTTTTGTCATTTGCCTTTCTCGCGAGGTCAGTATTGTTATCTCTTTTCCTGCGTCAGCATGCAGTATTGTAGAATGTGTTCCATGGTCTGTAATATAGCCCTCCACTTTTATTGGATGTGGCTTTGTTAGCTGAGCTATCTACAAATACGTGTATCACTGTTTCTGACGGGTATACTTACACAGTTATTCTTCCGTGAAAAATCTCCTTTCTAAATCTGTCTAAGCTGTCTTCCTATCTATTCTCTATATAGTACCTACCCGAGTTGTCTGCCGGGGTCTTTGTGTATGACAAGGACAAGAATAGCACCACTGCCTCACAGAGAGCATGTCGTAAGAGGCGACTAACTGTGTCAAATGGCATAACACCGGCCATGGTTAGGTGGTTTGTTTAGAGCAGCATAGATGGCGCCTAACAGGCTGCGGGTCTATGTTGCTCTAGTGTTTGAGTCTATTACGATGAACTCGCACATCGATTAAACATATAACGCAGGGGAGTATTAAGCTACTCAAGCCTAGCCCGCTAAGCAGAAAATCATTCTCCCGGCTATATCCAGATCATACCAGATCTGGGACCTGCACAGGGGCATCTGCCCCTGTAGAAATGCAGGTCGACTAAGAACCAACCATCTTCGGGGATTTCATTTTTTTTCCATGGTGGAATTGTTGATGTTTACTTTAGATATATAGCTACTGGCTGGCTCATGATTGGGCCTGCTCTTGCAAGATCTATTGTTTTTTATATGAAGGACCACGGTTTTTTTTGTTTTAAAGTATTTTTTAGATTAGTGAAATGGGTGAGTGGTGAATTCTTGGTAAGCATTACTGAAGCAGAGTAAGTTAATGCATTCAAAAATAGATTGGAAGCTCACAGTATTTTAAGTATCGGTGAGGTGAAATAAACTGGTTTTATAAGACTCTGTGAAGCATTCTAATCCTGTACAATGACGTTAAGTTAAGTTAAGTTAAGTTAAGTTAAGTTAAGTGAAGTTAAGTTAAGTGAAGTGAAGTTAAGTAAAGTGAAGTATAGAATAGGAGTACGAGCAATTAATAGAAGAGATCATTGATTGATTCTCAACCGATATTACGATATTTCATTGGTCAATCAATATACTAGTTCAAAGTGGCGTTCGACACGGCGGTACAATCTCAACAAAACTTTCAGCAGGGGCCATTTTATAAGTCTATAGAAAACTAAGTTTGGGAGATAAAGGCATCAACGTGGACTGAGAAATGCTCTCTCACCTAAGGTTTGACAGACATAGTCATATTTTTAGTTACAGCGCCAGAAAAGTTGAGCAATGCCTCAATGAAGAATGAGTTGACACAGACATGAATAGGCAGAAAACACAACACACTCTGAATACTTTGTGCCAACAAGTGCAACTGCAGCTATATAGGAAACTATGCCATAAAAAACACAAATTCGTATATTTACATGACCGAAGAAATTATGAATCTCCACAAAATAAACCGTGAGATTTCACGAAGAAGTAGCAGAACAGTTCTTTTTTTTCCTTCTTTTTATTCTTCTTCTTCTTCTTCTTTTTCTTCTTCTTCTTTTTCTTTGATTGGTTCTAGTTTCTTACTTCTTACTATTAGCAACAATGAATTGTGCTGATTTTGTTTATCATGCTAGTACATTGATCCTGTCAATATTCCACTATGCCTGTGAAACATGGACAATTACAGATGACCTGCAGCGGAGTATATATGCCTTGGAGGTGAGATGTTTCTGAAGATTTTTAAACATCACGAACAAAGATCGAGATACACATGAGGAAATACGAGAAAGAATTACAACAGCAATAGACGATGAAGAGGTCGTCCCAAACAGAGGTGACAAGACAACATAAAAGAATGGACCAATCTTCGACCAGAGGAGGCTTAGGTAGCGGCCGATGACAGAGAGGGAGGGAGTAGGTTGTGAGAATGTCTTCTTGGGCACCCAAACGACCTGATCTGAACTTTCACATACACGTTGGTTGGATATTTACTTTCTAATATCATTATGCAGGAACTGAGACGCTAGTCTGGTCAGGCACATCATACTGACGAAGAAAGTCGCCTCAGGGTCATGCACAATATACTGACCAAGATTACTATCTCTCTTCCCTGTAGCGTTCCATGAAAACAGACTGTTTTTAAGGCAGTATGGCTGATGAGATGTAGATCGACGTGATCCTCGTAGTATTGAGCGTCACACAGATAAAGCAAAGAATAGCGAAGCCGCCTGGAGGACCGCGGTCAACCTTCATCACTACCTTCAGGATGTTAGGAAAGTTAAAACTACCCGCGATCTAATGTCCTTTTCTGGGGGCACAAAAAGCGTAATTTTACTCATTAAACAACAACAGCAACAACAACAGCAACAACAACAGCAACAACAACAACATCAACAACAACAGCAACAACAACAGCAACAACAACAGCAACATCAACATCAACAACAACATCAACAACAACAACAACAGCATCAACAACAGAAACAACAACAGCATCAACAACATCAACAACAACAGCAACAACAACAGCAACATCAACATCAACAACAACATCAACAACAACAGCAACAACAACATCAACAACAACATCATTATTAGTGTTCAACCAGCATAGCATAGAACATTGAATCTGCCAGGTTTGTCTAAAACGTAAACGTCACTTGTCAATTATGTGTAGTATGTTGAAGTCATCTGTCATATGTGTATAATAGGTGGAATATATCGGCCAGGTATGCCCAATACGTAAAACCCACATATCAGTAGTGTAGAATACTGAGACATTACCTGTCATGTATGTGTAATAGTTTGAAGACATATGTCAGTTGTGTATTATACATGGAAACCACCGATCCAGTGCCTAATGACATAAATACCACATATCTGACGGACTTAATAAGTGGGAGACATCTACCTGATATGTGAAATTAATTAAAGTCGCCCCTCGGTGTTTATTACGTGGAAATCACCTGCCAGGTTTGCCTACTAAATAAAAGTCTAATACTTGGCGAAAGAAATAAGAATATGTAGAGCTGATTTAGTTTCCGTTACAAAGAATAAATATTGGTCCTCTTCTTAGCTACACTTTACATTTGTTTATATCACTTTGTTCTCCAGGGTTATCCAAGTACTGTGATACGTTTCCAATATGCTCTGATAATTTACTTGTTTCAGCATTTCGTTGCCACTTTAGGTGTGCCTAACTAGTCTCCGTTATATTTCTGAATTCGGTAGTCACCAAGTTATCAGGAATAACCATTGCAAATTTAAAAAAATCCCTAGCCCGGTTTTCTGTTATCGGTTGATAGGATTGAAATGAATAAAATAGGGCCTACTTCAATAGCTTGTTACGTTTCTAGACTGCAATATTATCCCAGGCATGATAGTAACAAGAGCTCTTTAGAAAACTATATGTACCCAATCACAACTTCGTTTCGCCGTGTTAAAGAGAAGGTATGCTGTGAAAATACCCTTGACACGCAGTCTTGTCATATCGCGACAAGTCAACCAGGATGTTACCTCATTTCCTGAGGTAAATCTTTGGGGGGTGCGAAAGTGGCCCACTCCTTTTTGGCATGTGTAATCAGACAGAAGCTGACCTTACCACTTGAAGTCGACAGTTTTATCTCAAACAATACGTATCCACACTTAAGAACTGGTATGTGCTCATACAGTTGTGTTTCTCTAAAGTCCTTTCTCTCTCTCTCTCTCTCTGTTTCTCTCTCTCTCTCTGTCTCTCTCTCTCTCTCTCTCTCTCTTTGATGATGATGATGATGATATTTAGTTACCTTTTTTTGCTCTAAGCCAACTATAGAGCCACCACCACAATTGACCCATTTGCAAGAAACATGTATCCGGGTATCTATGGTTGCTCTTTCAACAGTAAAGGTTTTATACAATAAGGTTGTTATCCTCATGCACAACCCTCCCCACAAGCCTTTTACAACATGTAGGCAGGCTACAGTGGTTCTAATATTTTAAATCTGAGTAGCACTTGGATGTTTCACTCTTTCTTTACCCTAAATCTTCTCCATTCACATGCATTGATAACCTATTGACGTTTTTCCCAATTCGATTATGTGGCTGCTGTAGACACACTAAATCGATTTGTTTTATGGCTCTCCTCTCGAGCTCCGGCCACCAGACTCCAAATATTATTAAATTCCTCTTTTACTGTTTTTGTCCAGCTATTTTTTGGAATCTCAAAACTTTTCTTCGCCTTGTGTGGTACATTACGACACATATCTGGCTATATTCTTTGCTTATTTCCTGATGGTGTATTCTGTCCACCCCACAGTCTCTCATTAATCATCAGATGTGTTGGTCGCTACCATTTTATTTTTCGCATCTGAAAGTATGAATTTATATATGTGTGCGTGCGTGCGTGCGTGTATGTGTGTGTATTTATGTATATCCTCTTTTTCAGAACGAATACAGAAACAGAAGAAGAAAAAGAAGAATACGAATAAGACGAAGAAGAAGAAGAAGAAGAAGAAAAAGAAGAAGAAGAAGAAGAAGAAAAAGAAGAAGAAGAAGAAGAAAAGAAGAAAAACGTAGAATTTCCAGAAAAACAATTTAGACAATTACACACAAAAAATAATGCGAGATGCATTTTAAAATTGGCACAACATACAGTAAAATTGTTAACAAATATTGACTTAAGAGTGGTTATACAAGTTACGTTGCATGATGGATCGATGGCCTTTAAGGCTGTCTATCTCTCTATCTTTGGACCACTTATGTCGTTAGACGTCGTGTAGGCCTCCTTTGTTCCATATTTTTTGCAGGCGAAAATCCACTGGTGACTTGCTAGGTAAATCCTAGTATCTGTTATCCTTTGGAATGCACGATCGGCTATTTTTGAGATTGGTGGTGGTATAAGCAAAAGTTAGAGAAAGATAGACCCTTGGTCTATCAGGCGCCATCTATGCCGCTCCACAAACCACATAACCAAGACCTGATGTTATAGCCACACAGTCCCCTTTTTGCTACGTAATCTCTGTTGGGTGAGAATCCCTGGAATAATTAGAGTAGATTTTAAACTTGAATTTTTGCTAGATTAGCGGCCGTTAAGCCTACTCTTTTCGATGTCCAAGTGCCAAAGGATTTTTAACGTGCGCTCTACTTCACACATGTGTCTGATCTCAGTATTAAGAGATCAGGAGAAATTTGTACCAGAAGATCCACGTGAAAAAATTCCGATCTCCCCCGATCTCTCCGTGATCTTCAGCACCCGAAGCGACATCCTAAGACTGTACACGCATGATTTGACATGTAAAACAGCAGGGAACAGAAGTTAAGGTTATGCTGGACAGCAGCATACATATATAGAAACAATGTTTATCTTTTGTTTATCGACTACTGGAAATAGACCCTATGAAGACAGGTCAGCTTTACCCTACAAATGACAATGCTCTGCTACGGTAATCCTGCTAAGCCCGAGAGGAGCCGCAGACATTTTGGTTCACGTACTAGGCGGATAAGCCAACGGTCCGAGGTGAGGGATTACGGCCGAACGCCTCTAAGCCAAACATCCCGCCAAAAAGCAGCCCAGCACGAATGCAAAGGGAGGCTTCGACATGGTGGGGACCTCGGGGTCACGCTCCAGCCCCGCCCGGTCAAGCCGCAGAATGAGGTCTCTGCCGTCCGCTGATAAAAGCGGGCGGGAAGCTGCTCGATATTCACCCCATACGGCGATGAGGAATGAAATCATTTGTAGAAGACTTAGTTCTCGGTCGGGTGCCCTAAGCAGTAGATCAGCTACCTCACTGCGAACTGCTGAGACTCAACCCTTGACCATGTCCGCCCCCTAGGCGGACAACATCTCCGTGCAAGACTAGGCTTGTCCCCTGGTCAAATGCACTATTTCGAGAGGAATCACAGGTCGCTGAAATTTGGTCCACGTGCTTGGCTGATAAGCTACCATCTGAGGGATTACGGCCGAACGCCTCTAAGCCAGAATCCCGCCCAAAATCTCAGCACCGCTGAAATGGGAGGCTACGACATGGCTGGGGCTTGTGTCCCGGCCCGATCGAGCCGCAGGAATGCACCTGGTAAAATGCACTCCTTCCTCGCTCTTTGCCTCTGTCGGCTATCAGTCATTCCAATGGACGCAGAAGAGATGCAGTCCAGCGGACACTGCACCTCCTGTCCTATGGTGGCAAGCTCCCGGGTGGCGGGGAATGCTAGGCGTACAATCACTGCAGATGAGCCGAGAAAATAGAGCGAGCAAAAAGATACCTCACTCATATGCATATGCTACGTTTCTGGCAGGACGTGACGATCCTGGGAAAAAGTCACACTGGACTGCCTCTCTTCCGGGATAGTACAAACTAGTACATAGTCCATCATATCATTGCCAAACGCTATAGACACGAGTAGGGAAGACTCGATAGTCCTGCAAGACAACTTCCCAAGAGAGACAACTCTGACCAAAAACAACTGCTGCCTTGCAGTTAGGCTGGGGACAGCCAAAGGCTAAGGAGGGCAACCCTACAGAAACGCCTGTTGAAATCGGATGCACTGAGCCACTGGCTAACAAATTAAATCAGTGCAACGTAAATATCGCTGTAAACAGCGTACGATGAAGAAGAAGAAGAAGTTTATCGACTACACAAGGACTGTTGACAGAGTATACCTTGTACAGGTAAGACATGTAACGGAAACAAGTTACAGACAACAACATGCTATGATAATGTCTAACTAACATAACAAGGAGGCAGACAAGGTTCACAGATCACGTACTTAGAAAGGGATGTCTGGAAAGCAATGTGGCCGTAGGGAATATAGATAGAAGAGAGATTGAGACGATGCTGAGCACGAGGATTGGGATGTCGTGTCAAAATTATTGGGAACACAGAGATAATCTACAATGCCGACATGCTCAAAGAATAGCTATTTGTTGAGCGTATTGATCTTCAATGTCCCTTGGCATGACATTGAATAATGATGAGCCTTATTAGATCCAATGGCCACATCCCAAGATATGGATGCTAGAGTCATACAGTTAAACAATATTGGTTTACAAGTTTCGGTGGCCTATGGATTGTGTGCTCGGTTGACAATCCCACTTACCAGGTTCGAATCACGTCGTGTTCAGTTTGGCAGACGGGGCATATGGTGGATTTTTCATAGTATGACGGCTTGTTCCAGTCGATCAAGCTGTAAATGGGTACCTGACGAAGTCAAGGGAAATTGTGAAGCCACTGCGGGAGCTACGGAGCTCGTGGTCTGCCGCGGGCACCTTATGTGATGGCCGGGACTGAGCAAGTACGGGATCGACGACTTGCAACCCTCCCTCATTCTTGAACAGATTTATGGTTGTGACGTTTGAACAATGTTCTTGAAGAGTAAATACATAAATGAATCATAACAGGCTTGTTATAATTAATCACATAATATGATGGTTACTTGTTTACTTTTCCTCGATTAAACATAAAGATAAACTTCTTACAATAGCCCACATGTGATTCTGCATGTTAAGTAATACAATGAATGCATTTTACCAGGGATCAATAACAAAATGGCATTACCAAGTCACATAACAAGACTATACACACAATTCACGCTGTCCACGGACCGATTACGGTCAACAGAAATTTCCTGCCGGTCTGCAACTAAGTTCTCGCGGGTTAACCCCTCAACTATGAACGTCGCCTTGAGGTGATCTTCGATTGGCGTAGCTTCGTTTGTTGTAAATCTCTCGCTACCAAACCCTGACACGAGCCTAGCAGCAAAATATGGTTCAGAGAACGGAATGCGTTGTGTAGTAGTTTACAGCTTGACTGCGATATTTGCACCTTTCGGTCCAAAACATCCGACTTCAGCAAGCATTTTTTGAGTACCGGGATAGCATTCCCTCTTCGATCCCTTCTATTTAGCCAGTCTGCTCTGTTGCAGCCTGTTATCCAGGATCACCGCGTGGAGGTGTAGAAGGGTCTTGGCATCTCTGGTTCGCTGGCCCTGAGCTATGGGTCGCTGACCGCTGCAGCTCATGCGCTGCTCAGCATCTTCATCTAAGCTGTGATGGGCTAATTTTTTAAACTCAAATGACGTCAGCTTCACACGTAGCTGTACTTTTCGGACACAAAAGAGTTTCTAAATTGGGCATGTTAATTTAAGTAAGTGAGGTTTGTAAATAATCAGGTATCCAAATATGGCTAAATGTAAATTAGGTCAATCGGAAAATGATAGACAAGTTTTAAATGTGAACTTATTACCCAATACTGTGTTGTGGTATTTGGGAAGGCAATGTATTTCTAAAAATGGTTTTTATTTCTGTTAGAGCTGCCCGCGAAAAATTGTTCCAAACCTCGTTGGTCCGTGAAACATTGTTCTTAGTTTCGCTGGTCCGCGAAAAATTGTTTCACACTTCGCTGGTCGGCGAAAAATTGTTCCTAACTTCGCTGGTCGGCGAAAAATTGTTCCTAACTTCGCTGGTCCGCGAAAAATGTTTTGAATTTGTACAGGTCCACAGGTATAAAAAAAAGTTAGGAAACATCTGATCTAGAAAACCTTGTAGCATGGGAAAAACCGATGGCAAAACTGAATGACCACAACGAAGGAGAGAAATCAGGACTGCACAACAAGTTGGCTTATTAAATAATACATAAAGTGTTGACAACATCGAGAGGCTG
Source organism: Ariolimax columbianus (assembly GCA_036924085.1). Taxonomy (NCBI): domain Eukaryota; kingdom Metazoa; phylum Mollusca; class Gastropoda; order Stylommatophora; family Arionidae; genus Ariolimax; species Ariolimax columbianus. Next base: position 40,409,652 of record JAVGWX010000004.1, on the reverse strand, counting down.
ATACTTGTAAACGTATTTGAAGGTATGGCACTTGTTGATGATTATCCAGTTCTCTTCCACCATACTTTTTCTTATTCAGTAACACATTTTTACATATGTCTTTTTGCAATCCCTTGCTGTCATTTGTTCTCTATGTCTTCTCTATTCTCTTATAGGTTTTCGAATATTTTCCATAATTTTGTCTATCCTCTCATCCAAAATAAATGATCTATAGATAATTCCTCTTATCTGTATTTGCATTTACATGACGACGTCGGTGACAAGTCAATAACCGTAGTTATTATGTAAACCATACAGGTGTTGAAATCGTTGCTTGTTTGACATGATAAGAAATGTTCAATTTCTTAATTTATTTATTGATATTGGAAAAGTATAACACGTGTCATATAACAGACCTTGGTATTGGCCTACCAGTGAAGTCCAAGGTCCACACATATATTTTAAGCATGCTAGCAAGAAACGACTAAAGAACTTTCAATTCATCCAAACTATCTATCTGAGAAAATAAAAATACAAAAAAGCTGGTTAAAGGAACAGAAACGTACAATTACATACACACAGATATTGGAGCAGATACGCGAAACAAAACAATATTATCAAAAACTGGATTCAGGCTTCCCCAAAAGCTAGTTAGGGTCAACCAAATGCACAATTGGACATATGCTTTAATACCAACAGCACAAGGGAATGCATGAACGAATTGAAAAAAGGAATAAATGAAAAAAATGTAAATGGGAAATTGGGGTACGTTTAAATTTAGTTCAAAAATTACACTTCGGTTGTTTCGGCTTTTGTTGAACTTAAAATGTGAGAACGGACTTAATATAATTTACATTACAATTTTGATATAATCCATAACTTCGGTTGTGTTTACTTTTGATGTTTATAAAAACTCAGGAATGCAGCACAACACATTATTTAATTGTTGACAAATATTGACTTAATAGTGCTTATACAGATTAAGTTGTACGATGGACAGATGGCCTTTAAGGCTGTACACACGTGATTCAGATATATAAAACAGCAGGAAACATAAGTTTGGTTCATGATGGACATATAAACTAACAACCACTGTAACACGACAAGTTCTAACATCAACACTTGAAGAAAAAGAGGTACAAACAATGTCATTTCTTTCAATTTCATCTTATTTTACTATTAAACTACCATTATGTCTTCGTTATTCGTCTTGTTCGCTTTCTTCTCACTTTTTGTGTTCTTTTTTAATATTCAGAAAACATAAAAACACATTTCTAAATATACGGTCTGAGATCTATAGGTAATTTTCTCAAGTTTGACTGATAACGAGACGTCGTTCAGCGCTGCATGTTGAATAACAAACAATATCTAAATAGACAACAATTGCAACAATTCAAATAAGCGCGTGCATTTGTAATATGTCAAACATCTGGACTTAAGATCAAATATACAACAGCTATACGTCAATTATAAGTACATTTGTGTGGGGATACTTCTTCTTCTTCTTCTTCTTCGTTCGTTCTCAATCTCCCGCTACGAAACCCCGAAAGAGCCTAAGTAGCAGAATGTAGTCCAGAGAACGGAATGCGTTGTGCTGTAGTTTACAGCTTGACTGCGATATTTGCACCTTTCGGCCAAACACATCCGACTTCAGCAAGCATTTTTTTGAGTACCGGGTTAGCATTCCCTCTTCGATCTCTTTTCCTTAGCCAGTCTGCCCTGCTGCAGCCTGTTATCCAGGATCACCGCGTGGAGGTGTAGAAGGGTCTTGGCAGCTCTGGTTCGCTGGCCTTGACGCTAGCAGTCAGCTATGGGTCGCTGACCACTGCAGCTAATGCGCTGCTCAGCGTCTTGATCCCGTGTGGGGATGCAATGTCATATATTACTGTCTGTGTGCTCTGTCAATGTCAGTGTTGGTGATTGTTTTGAACCACTCATCAATGAAGGATGAATATAGCGAGTCAATGTATTGGGCGAATGTAGCAGGGGAATGTTGAGGATGAATGTAGAAGGTGAATGTAGAGGGTAAATGTATCAGGTGAACGTAAATGGGGAATGTAGAGGGTGAATGTAGCGGGCGAATGTAGAGAGTGAATGTAGAGGGTGAATGTAGCGGTTGGATGCAGAGTGTGAATGTAGCGGGGGACAGTAGCCCATAAATGTAGCGAGTGCATGTAGCAGATGAAAGTAGCGGGTGAATGTAACCGGTGAATGCAACGGGTGAATTTTGCAGGTGAATTTTGCGGGTGATCGTAGCAGGTGAATGTAGCTGTGACAACAGCAGGTCAATGTAGCGGGTGAATGTAGCGGGTCATGTAGTGTTTGAATGTAGTAGAGGAATGCAGCGGATGAATACTGCAGGTGCATGTAGTGTGGGAATGTTGCGGGTGAATGTAACGGATGAATACAGTGAGTGCATTTAGTGAGATTATCTGGAGCAGGAGAATATGGTCAGGATGGGTGTGGGAGGCGGTGTTGGCATGAACGAATGGCCGTTCAGTAGGAACTTACCGGAATTCCTTAACAGTCAACATACCAACCTAAGCTACCTATCTATATATCGACATACATACCTACTTGCTTACCTACCTACATACGTAGCACCCAACTACATTTATAAGCTACTGCTTACTCGCCTATCTGCTTAGCACCCATGTAACTACTTATATACGAGGCGTGTTTAAATAAAACCGGACCTAACTGAAACAAGCGAATATACCTACGATGTGCATGCTGACGTCACTTCAGGTGTAAACAGCGCATACCAACCGTCAAGTTTGCAAAATTTCATTGTCCTCCGATTTATAGTTTCCTCTGCAGACCGTTGAAAACATGGCGGGTGTGATACGGAATTCGTCAAGAGTTGATCAGTAAGCGATAATTTGGTTTCTAACACCTGAATGATGTCGACCAGTTGACATTCATCACATAATGCAGGTACTGTATGGTGACAAAAGCTTATCAAAGACAACAGTGAAGAACTGAAGAACGGTGTTTAAAGAAAGACGGGCGTTAACGAAAGATCTTCCGAGACCAGGTCAGGCGTATATTGTTGCGTCAGAAGATGACATCGCCATAATTGATGCAGCAATTTGCGTGGACCGTCGCCAGAACTTACGTTCGCTAGCAGAGGAATTCGCTGTGCCGCTAAGGAGAGTTCTTCATTTTGGTGGTTGGCTAGCAAGCAAGGTACCAATTGCGAACACACCTTCCGATACTCCAGTTTCTTGCTAGCCACCATTTGACTGTCCCTAGCAACACAGCGAATTCCACTGCTAGCAAACGTAAGCTGGTCTGGGAAGATCTTTCGTTAACTCATGTCCTTCTTGATATTTACATTTCTGTCCAGTTCTTCACTGTTGTCTTCGACACACTTTTGTCAGTTACACTGCCTGATGAATGTTAACTGGTTGACATCCTCCAGCTGCTAGAAACCGAATCACCGCTCTGGACGGATTCCGTATCACTCCCACCATGTTTTCAACGGTCTGCTGATGAAATGATGAATCGAAGAATAATGCAATTTTACAAACTTGACGGTTGGTATGTGCTGTTTACACCTGAAGTAACGTAATCATGTGCATCACACGTATGTTCACTTGGTGCAGTTAGGTCCGGTTTGCATTTGACCATGCGTCGTATATTCTTAACATGATACTGCCTGTCTACTACCCTGCCTAAGATCTCTCTGTTCACCTTCTTGGCTGCGTGTCTGCCTTTTCCGTATAAATGGATATTTAACAAAGATTATCTCTGAATGTCTCAATGGCGTTGATTTTGGCATATAATATACATTTTTGTCAGGGTATTTAAAAAGTAACCTTTGCAGCATTACTAAGATCATTACAGTTTGATGGAAGCTTGTTACGAACGGCTCCTAGCATGACTCAATCATGTATAAGTGGATCTCACATTGAGAACTAGTTGGTTTAGGCATGCACGTCAAGGTCTGATAAGCCGCATAGCAAGTTGCGTCCAGTTAACGTATTGAAAGCGCTTCATGAAAGAGCCTCGTGACTTCAAGATCCATAAACCTGAAGGCAAGATTTACCATATCACATGCAGCTAAAACCACGAGGAAGGAATGCGGAAGACTTACTTGAAAAGTGTACACGTATTTCTATGAAACTATTATCTGATCTGGCTAAAAACGCAATTGAATCTTTTGGCAAATGCGTTTCTTGAATACAAGTTACACGTAAGCTCTTATCGGAAATCTAGCATAGACTTATGATGTAAAGTCCAAAACTAAAAACAATACTAGTACTGTGAAGAAACAAATCCAAACAAATAAAAACTGGGTTCCTGAAACTCAAATGTTAATCGCAGTCACCTTGATTATATACAGGGCGTGACAAATTTTAGAGGGAATTACCATTCGGTCAAATATTTCACCAGTCAGCATGGTCAGACTACAGTCATGCAATTTGTGTTTACAAATTTAAACTAGGCACTATTTCACCTTTATTTCTACATAACAGGGCGTAAAAAACCACTATATATTGTGCATTAATAATAGCTGTCCATCGTTGTCGATGAGGACCGCCGACATCATCCTTGTCCCAGATTTCCCTATTGGGTGTGGGTGCGCATGTGGCTGAACAGGCCAATGCGGGCACAAAAACATCTGCTACATATCGGGCATACGAGGTTTGTAGAAGGGGATGGTGTTCCCGCTGCTCCGGATTTCCGGGTCTCGCGTCGGCTCTGGGCTTTCACAACACTGTCGTCTTCACCGGCAGCTACATCCGATTTGACTGCGCTTCTTCAGTCAGATCTGTTTTGCGCAAGACATTCCCAGGTGTCGATGTCTATCTGGCAACTTTTCAGTGAGTCGTTCAGACCTTCCTAAAAACGTTTCTTTGGGCGCCCTCTCTCGCGCCATCCCTCTCTCAGCTCGCCGTAGAGAAGCTTCTTTGGGAGCCGCTCGTCTGACATACGGACGAGGTGTCCGGCCCATCCTAGTCGTGCTTTCTCTAGCAGTGCATGTATGCTAGGCATGTTAGCCCTCGAGAGAACCTCGATGTCAGTGACACGATCTTGCCATCGGATGTGGAATATTCGCCTCAGGCAACCTGTTTGGAAGTGGTTTAACCTTCTTGCATGTCCAGAGTATACAGTCCAGGTTTCGCAAGCGTATAGTAGGGTTGGAATGATGGTTGCACGGTAGACTTTGAGTTTGGTCTTGACGCTGATGCCACGACGTGCCCAGACCATCGAGCGCATTCTACCAAAGGCTGTGCTGGCCTTTGCTATTCTGCTTGCCACCTCATGGTCTAGGCTGACAGATCTCGACAGCGTGCTGCCCAGATATGTGAATTTGTCTACGGCATTCAGCGTCTGCCCGCTGACTGTAGTCTCTGGTTTTATGTACGGCATGCCTGGTGCTGGTTGGTACATGACCTCTGTTTTTTTGGCATTTATGGTCAGGCCAAAATTTTCGCATGCGACAGAGAACTGGTCTATTCCAACCTGTATGTTCAGTTCTGAGTTGCTCATTAGAGCGCAGTCGTCAGCAAATACAAGTTCCATGATTATGTCGCCAGCCACTTTGGTTTTGGCCTTCATTCTTCTGGGATTGAGTAATTTGCCATCTGTGCGGTACTTTATGGGTATTCCAAGCTCCAGTGATCTGAAGGCGTCTGTCATCGTGGCCGCGAACATCATGCTGAACAAAGTCGTGGTGAGTACACATCCTTGTTTTACTCCGTTTGATACTAGAAACGTTTTAGAGATTGTACCGCTGTCCAGTACACGAGCACTCATGCCTTCGTGTAGCTGTTTCAGCATTGTTATGAACTTGTTGGGACAGCCAAACTTAGATATTATCATCCACAGCCCTCCTCTGTTAACTGTATCAAATGCCTTTGTCAAATCAATAAATGTGGTGTACAAGGCCTGATTTTGTTCTCGACACTTCTCTTGTACTTGGCGAGCGGCAAAAATCATGTCCACAGTTGCTCTTCCGGCTCTGAATCCACACTGGCTTTCTGGGAGGTGGTGGCTTTGTTCAAGGTGTTTGTTGAGCATGTTTAGCAGTAAGCGCGCCAGGATCTTGCCTGATACGGAGAGTAGCGATATTCCACGATGATTGTCGCATTCCTGGTGGTTGCCTTTTTCTTTTGTGCAGGTGAACGATTGAGGCGTCCTTTAGCTCCTGCCGAATTTTTCCTTCAGCCCACATGTGACAGAAGAGTTCAGTTATCTTTCTGGTGAGCGATGGGCCAGCGGTCTTATATACCTCTGCTGCTATTGCATCAGCTCCTGGAGCTTATCCTATAGATAATGAAATGATTGCCCTGTCGACTTCCTCCTCAGTGATGACTTCATCCAACACCAGGTTCAGTTCCACCTGCGGCATTCGCCGGATGGCCTCTTCATTTATGGACGATGGGTGGTTTAGTTTTTTGCAGAAGTGGTCTGCCCATTTGTCTAGAATCTGAACCTTATCTGTTAGCAGTGCTCCATCCGCACTGCGAACTGGAATATTACTAGAGGGCTGCGGGCCGTAGAGAGGTTTCAGTGCCTCGTAAAACCGTTTGGTGTCATGACGCTCGGCGAACATCTCAATTTCGTCAGCTCTTTTGCTGAGCCAGGAATCTTGCATCTCTCTAAGCCTGGTCTGGACAGCTTTGCAAGTAGTATTGAAGGCAGTTTTTCCAGCCGGAGATGATGTGTCCCTCTGGTATTCCCTGTGCGCTTCATGATTTGCATCGATAAGGCCCTGTATTTCCAGATCGTTCTCATCAAACCAGTCCTTATGCGTGCGCGTGAGTTGGCCAATGTGTTTAACAGCTGTATCGAAGAGTGTGTTTCTCAATGATGCCCAGTTCTGTTCGATGTCGTTCTTTTCAAAACGAAGCTCAGATATTCTGCCATCAAGCTCTACCTGGAAGCTTTCTCTCGTGGGTTCGTATTTCAGCTGAGAGACATTTAGCTTCCTCGATGGTTTCTTTCCCTGGGGGCGCATTTTGGGCTGGATCTTGAAGTTTAGCTTGGCAATGCCAAGTCGATGGTCGCTCCTTCTTCTTCTTCTTCTTCTGCGTACGCAGTCAGACAGTAACCATTATTTTTTCGATAAAAGCGGCGGTCATCCTGAGGCTGTCGCTACTGCCATAGAGCTTGTCTTGCAGTTCCACTGGTGATGGCCACATCTGCTCTCTCTGATCCTCGTATGTCGGGCAGTTCTGCAGCAGATGTTCAGTGGTCATTTTACCAGTACCGCACGGGCATTCGTCGGTACACCCTATCTTCAATTTGTTGAATAGGTGGTACCTCAGTCTATTGTGGCCAGTGCGAAGTCTGAAGACAACGACCTGCTCTCTTCGGTTCAACTGGTAATAGGCATCGTTTTTGGTGTAACCAGTATGTTCGGTTTCCCATTTGGTCATGTATCTGGCTTTGATAAGCCGTTTTGACTCTTCGTACGTCATACTAGTATCTGTTTGTGGTAGTCTTGCACCTTCTTTTGCCAGTCTGTCTGCCTCCTCGTTGCCTTGGATGTTGCAGTGTGATTGGTCCAATATTCTGCACCACACATGCTCTTCGTTACCATAGCATCCGCTCGATCCCTACGTCTGATGATAATGTAGTCAATGAGGTGCCAGTGGCGGGACCTTGGGTGCATCCATGTGGTTCTATTTCGGACAGGAAGTCGGAAAGCTGTGTTTGTAATGAGTAGTTCATTTGCGGCACATGTCCTCAGAAGGAGCAGTTCGTTACAATTGCATTTTCCGATACCATGTCTGCCAATGGCCCCATCCCAGGCTGAATGGTCTGTGCCAACCCTAGCGTTAAAATCACCGAGGATGACCAGTTTTTCAGATTTGGGGACTGCAGCGATGAGCGCCTCAAGGTCCTCATAAAACTTATCTTTTGTTTCCTGAGGATTTGTCATTGTGGGAGCGTATGCACTGATACGTGTGGCATTGCGCCCTCCTTTTAGAGGGAGACGCAGTGTAATCAGGCGGTCATTAATTCCTCTGGGCATGCTTGTGAGCTTGTCGACCATGTTGGTCTTGATGGCAAAGCCAACTCCAGCTTCACGCGTTCTTCTTTGCTGCGTCCGCTCCAGAAAAAAGTATAACCAGCACCTTCTTCTGTGATTTGCCCTTCCTCTGCCAGTCGTGTCTCGCTCAGGGCAGCTATGCAGATGTTGTATCTAGCCAGTTCCCTGGCGATCAGTGCATTACTTACATAGTATTAGTCTATTTCTTCTTAAGAAAAAATGCACTAATGTCTGAGGCATGACGTTTGTGTCCTTGAACATTCTTTGTAGTTTTAGAAGGTAGTACCATTTATCGATGGCTATAGTAAATTTAAATTGTGGCAGTGTAGGTTCATTTATATTCCCCATCATAAGCTAGCGTATGTACAATTTATTTCAACCGTAATATCATGAATAATTGTGCGAGAGTCGCTATGTGGTAACGATTAAAAACGTAATTAACGATTAAAAACTAATTTTTTTTTACTCGTCAAGCAAAAATGTGTGCTAGTCACAAACGAGCAGACGAGCGCTTTTGTCTAGCACTGATTATATATATATGGCCTATCCCATGACTTATCAGAACTAACACTATGCTACAGTATAACTTGGTAGATGAGGTACTATATATTGAGGATTTTATTCGTAAAACCTTACGAGTAACCTATCTGTACAAATGGGTCTCCTATTGGACAATATGCATGCACCCTCTGTGGTTAGGAAGGGACCAGCACCACGATGAACAGACCAGGGAAAAGAGAACCTGCATTCGCCGCACCATGACTGTCGAGGCCAATCGTAAAGGCACAGTGCCCCAGGACGTCACGATCAAATTGTCTAGAACTTTTGTCACATGTCTAGATCCTAGGAGAACTTGCCTAACCAGTTGACAATTGGTGAAGGTCACATGTCTAGATCCTAGGAGAGCTCGGCCTAACCAGTAGACAATTGGTGAAGGTCACATGTCTAGATCCTAGGAGAACTCGGCCTAACCAGTAGACAATTGGTGAAGGTCACATGTCTAGATCCTAGGAGAACTCGGCCTAACCAGTAGACAATTGGTGAAGGTCACATGTCTAGATCCTAGGAGAACTCGGCCTAACCAGTAGACAATTGGTGAAGGTCACATGTCTAGATCCTAGGAGAGCTTGGCCTAACCAGTAGACAATTGGTGGCCGGGAATGAGCCCAGTGAACCCTACCGTGGCTTCAGTAGCGAGGGGAGTTGCTAATGCACCCTCTCAATTACTTAATGTCGGAACAGTACATTTCTGGTTTCGGCCTGGGGTGGGAAGAAAATCCGGACTAACCAGCCTGAGAATTCCAAAATATGTGAAGTACAACATTTACAAATTTTACAAACGAGCTCGGACGACGCCTCGGTCCTCAAGGTCCGCGCCTGGCAGGGGGTGACCAGGCTGCAGTAGGTGGAAAATGGACTACTTGAAACAAACCTAAACGTACTTAACAAGAAAACTTAGGAGGAAGCATGTGCAGAAACAAGATAACAAGCAAGCTTCCATTGAATGTTCAACAGTTAAATATTTGTGGCCTGAGAAATAAGGACCTGAAGTTAAGGTTTGGACAGCCATAGGATTCATGTGGCTCGCCTGCACGAAACTCTACACAAGGACATTGACCTGAACTTGACAGGATACTCTATCTATGTCTGTGAATGCACTAACTGCCGTGGCATAGTTACCTACATCCGGAATGACATTCAGGCAAATGTCACACACATAACAGCCCATTCCAGATACCTACATAAAATTCCTATCTGGCACACTGGATCAAAATACATTATATACAATATATACAGCCACCCCCCCCCCTCCCCTTCAGACTTGACTGATCTGCACGAAACACGATGTCATAAAACACTTCTAGCAGGTGACCAATGGACACTCACCTCGTTGGGGTTACACTGACCACACAGTACAGGAAAATGTATCGAGGAGTTCTGCGATGCAACTAACTTGTCTGTCTTGCAGAATGCAGACTCTACATCATCGATGCTATGCAGAGCCCACCTCTCTCTCAGTCGACCTGACTTAACAATCTGTTCATTTGATTTGATAAACTCCTGCAACCTGCAAGTTCTTGACGGCATTGGAAGTGATCACAAACCGCTCCTTACAGCCATAAGAAGGCCATCAAAAATATATTTTAAACAGAAAACGCGATGGAACTCTAGAAAAACGAACTGACAGTTATGTCAAGAAACATCAGACCGTCTCCTTATGAACACAACCAACGGTGTTGAAATTCTCAACGAAGTGATTGGAAAGACAATCTTGGGAGCGGCCTCACAGTACATCCCAAGGGGCTGTCGTAAATCATATAGATAATTCTGAAATAGAGAAATACCGAGTGATATGTACGATAGGAAGAATCCAAGAACAACTCTTGAAACAATGTCATCACTAGAAGCAAAGATGCAGTACAACAAAGCGTGTGGCAAAGTAAAGCTGACAGTCAAGAAAGCAAAAAGTGAAAAATGGTATTAGACATGCTCAAAATTAGATCTCAGGCATATTGGAAATATAGCCTGGTCATTGGTCAACAGTCTTATTGCTCCACTGCGTTTAGACAAGTGCCGGGAAGCGTGGTTAGCTGGATGTGCGAGTCCATTTTAATAAACCGAAACACTAGAGCAAAGTAGACCCGCAACCTGTTAGGCGCCATCTTTGCTGCTCTTAACAAACCATTTAACCTTGGCCGGTGTTATACCATGTCACACAGTTAATCGCCTCCTCTAACATGTCTCTGTGGGTCAGTGGTGCTATTCTTATCTTTTACATACACAAAGACCCCGGCAGCTTCAAAATCTATCAAGTGCATAAACCGTCTGCAGCAGGCTCTAGTTTATAAAATATGTAAGTTACTTTGTTCAGGGCTTATCAATTATAATCAGTGGTAAAACAAATATGGCAATAATACATTAACGCTGTCGCGGTAATGAAGCTCAAAAGTTGATAATGACATAAACATGTTAGGCTCAGGTACCGCACAGGGACCGACGATCCTGTGATCGCAATGACAGAAGTAAGCGACTCATTTGTGACTTTTTGCGTCAGGGTCGGAGAACCAGAGCTATCCAAGATCATATTCCGTCTCCAAGTTACGGCCCTGGAAACAGGCTGCATTTATGCAGCTTGGCTAATCGAATTCGGATCGAAGAGGGAAGGAAACCCAATACCAAAAATGGATCGAATGTGCCTGACCGAAGGAGACAGATGTCGCAGCCTCGCTGGAAAACTACGACACAACAAAACAAAACGTCATTTTCTGGATGATCAACGAAGGAGAATAAGTTACCGAGACAAATTAATCTGTCACTCTAGATAACAAATATGAAGGATCTCGTACGTTGTAGTCTACATCACTGCATCTCATGTGGCAGTATTTGGTAGGAAAGTGCCCTTACGGAAAACAAAAAAGATAAATATTTCACTAAGTATTGATTACCTTACATTTGTATCGGTAACTATATATTCTTAACGATCGATAGTGAATGACTACAGAGTATGTAACGTTCTTTTAGTAACTGAAGCTTTTAGGTTATAGGTGGCAATTTATCCGAGAGAGAAATAGAGAAAGAAAGAGAGAAAGAAAGAGAGAGAGAGATAGAGAGAGAGAGAGAAAACTTAGTTCAGACTACCTACTACTGCGCTGCTATGCCGTGGACAAGCAAAAGTAAGGCATATTTACCACAAGTAAAAACAAATTGCCAATAGCGATTGTGCTTGGCTGAATGATGCAGCTGTCGTGTACCACGTGAAAAGAGAAATAGAGGAAATAGACTTACTAGAAAATAACTTTTGTTCAATTGATAACAACACTTGTTTGTGCTGTGGAATTCATTAGAATTATTGATTCCAGCTCGAATTAGTTTTGATATAAATAGTTTGTTGTATTTTGGAATTCATTTAAATGTAGAGAGTGTAGCCTAGTCGGCAGTGAACTTGCTTGCTCTAAGACTGGGATTATACCAAGCCACGGGTTCGAAATCATGGGCAGACATAAACAAAAATCTGGACGTGGTTCGTTCCTGGTACGACAGCTCCTCCAGTCGACCCAGCTGTAAATGGGTACCTGACGAATGAGTTGGGAAGGTATAAATATCAAGAGAGGGAACAGGCCACCCCAACTCACATAGACTGCGGCTTAGTACATGAAGAGTATGTTTGCCATGGGACTGCATTTTTACCTTTGCCTTAAAATGATTGAATTCGATTGTGCGTTTTATATTTCCCCAAAATAATTATTTCAGCTCGAATCAGTTTTGTTCACGTGACAACAACATTTTGTTATGTTTTGGATTTCAGCCAAATGATTGATCTCAGTTTGAATCACATGAATGACTATCCGCTTTATGTCTTTTTTTCGCATCTGATGAAGCCGGTGCAAGGAGAGTTCTTTTCCGGTGGCTGCTTCACAATTTGTATGTAATATTGTTTACTGTGTGCTTATACAATCCGTGCCGTTTTTATTGTTGGCTTACTTCTACTACGATTCTTCATTTTTTTCTTCTTCTTCTTCTTCTTCTCTATTTCACATTCTTTGGAGCATAGAATCACCACTGTGGTAGTCTCCTTACTAGAAGCCTGCGAAGAAGCAATCTGCGTGCTCTTGCAGCAATGGTTTCTGCTTTCCCCTGCAATATTGCTAGGCCCATGCACAACACTCTTTAGGAATGGCAATACAGTGATTATATTCTTTTCTCGTCCGTTTGACATCTCTAAATAGGCACAAGAATCCTAAGTTTCAAACTTCGAAATTGCCTTTAGTCTACTATTTAGAGATATATTTTAGACATCTTCGACGCAGCTCTCGCTGGAAACCCTTCTCTGGCTAGTGTATTATAATAACATCGACGTACCTCATTTAGAATATAACTAGATACATATTTCTTGAAGGACGACATGACATGAATGGTAATAATTTAGGTCAGTCTTGTTTGCTATTGAAATGTGCAATAAAACATCTTGTTACGTGTGGGGCGTCAAGCTGATACTTTCAAATTTTGATTTACTTTGGTGAGGAAATGCCAAGTACAAGATTTGAATGGGAAAGCTGTGCTTCTGGTTAAATAAAAATTTCCTTTAATGACGCAGGTTGTGTGTAATGAGATTTTGTAGAAACATGTTGTAGAGTAAAGCCATGAAACATGTTGTAGAGTAAAGCCATGAAACATGTTGTAGAGTAAAGCCATGAAACATGTTGTAGAGTAAAGCCATGAAACATGTTGTAGAGTAAAGCCATGAAACATGTTGTAGAGTAAAGCCATGAAACATGTAATAGAGTAAAGCCATGAAACATGTTGTAGAGTAAAGCCATGAAACATGTTGTAGAGTAAAGCCATGAAACATGTTGTAGAGTAAAGCCATGAAACATGTTGTAGAGTAAAGCCATGAAACATGTTGTAGAGTAAAGCCATGAAACATGTTGTAGAGTAAAGCCATGAAACATGTTGTAGAGTAAAGCCATGAAACATGTTGTAGAGTAAAGCCATGAAACATGTTGTAGAGTAAAGCCATGAAACATGTTGTAGAGTAAAGCCATGAAACATGTTGTAGAGTAAAGCCATGAAACATGTTGTAGAGTAAAGCCATGAAACATGTTGTAGAGTAAAGCCATGAAACATGTTGTAGAGTAAAGCCATGAAACATGTTGTAGAGTAAAGCCATGAAACATGTTATAGAGTAAAGCCATGAAACATGTTGTAGAGTAAAGCCATGAACCATGTTGTAGAGTAAAGCCATGAAACCTGTTGTAGAGTAAAGCCATGATACTTGTTGGCGCAGATAGGAAGGAGTGAGATATTACATTTACATAATGGGTTCAAAATTCTCCGTTTGGATCCCGAAGTCTTCAAAAATGTATGACAACAATCGGACAACTGCCCTTTAATTTGCCTGTCGCAAATTGTCAAAATAATTGCTGCCGTTGATGCTGGTACCTCATTATGCATTGTACAGCACAACAGAAACTAACAATGCCAGAGAACATACATGCCTCGAAGCAGACTTCCTGCAAGGAGTCTATAATCATACAGGAAGGAACTTTGCAAAAAGTTCATGATGACGAATTTGGTCAAATGATATTGCTGTAACATACTTTTGGCTTGATATGACGACAAGGAAACTACAGGCACAATTTTCTCTACAGGACCAAAATTTGATTAACAAACTTTGCAACATGCAGATTTACAGTTCATCGATTGCAGTGCCATCTCCTAGAGACGGTCGTTGATCAACCTTCAAATGTTACCATATCCATTGTCAATGTCCCAATGGAGAACACACAGTGATCGAGACGACAGCATTTAGCGACTTATTACTGGTTGCTTGCGTTAGGAACAGCCAACCACAGATGACCAGGATCATACTTCGCCTCCAAGTGACTGTCCTGGAAAGCTGGCGGCTGCGTCTGTGCAGTCTGACTGAGAGATTAGTGATCGCAGAAAGAAGGCAAACTCGGTCCGGAGAACGTACATTGCTGAATGTGTCGAGTCGGAAGGCGCTGATATCGTTGTCTCGCCGAAAACTACAATACAACCTAACAGAACGCTCCCATAAGGACGGGCACCGACGAATAAGAATGTCCCCACAACAGCTGCTTCTCAAGACCTGGGAGTCAGCTATTTTATTTCCACAAACCCCAGCATGACCAGAACAAAAGATCTACTCGAGATCTTAAAGCTATAAGGCCTTTTCGTCCGCTGTCCATGGAAGAAATGATCACCTGTTGTATAAATTCCGAAGGAACGAATCGTAATCGCAAACGATGACGGCCCTCCCTTAAAGAGGTGTCAGAGCTGGTCACTGCTTCGGTCTCCATTCTCAATCTGGAAGTTATTGTCATATATACCACGCTCCTCTCAGCAACTACCTTGCCACTCGCTGTAGCAGAGAACCCCAGCTGGATTTCTCACATCGCAGTACAAATCCGTTTGTATATAATTTAGCATCATAATCCGTAGTACTATCACATCAGCTGTTTAACACAGAGCCCGTTTTCTCGTCGCATCATTCTCAGCTTTCTTGACCAGCGTCAAAATACTTCCCGTGGTTCTTGTTTTTCCTTTGATTCTTGCTTTTCCTGTGATTCTTGTTTTTCCAATGACTCTTGTTCACGTGATACCCGCAGTGTTAATATCCTTTTTGTTTGCGTTTACTCCCATAATAGCGTTGGACTGGGCAAGCACATATCTGGATTTGATAGAATTCCAATCATGCATTTCATCTTCAAAATATGGAAATCCCTGGTACAACCAAGTCAAGCCTCACTTCTTTATTCTCGAAGCTTTACAACTGTTAAAGTCATCGTCTTAACAGCGGCATAATTTACAACCTGTAGTGGATAGTTGACAGGACCAGATTATTACATATTATGCAAAGCAACTGCTGTCCCAGGCTTGCAGCTATACTTGTTTTGAGGGCTGCCAGACCCCACTTGCATCTCTAAATATTAATTGATCCACATGATATTTCGAGACATGCAGCAATCAAATGATACTTTAATGCATCTCAAATGGACTGCTTAATGACTAATCACTTAAGGATAACGTTAGGGAAGTCATCCTTCACCGTTTCAGAAGCACGACATCACACCGTCCTTGTTGAGATTGATCAGGGACTTCCTTAAACACGTGCTTGTATGTCTTTCGCCATCTTATTCCCACCCGAGTCATTCCTGAATGTGACGTTATCATCTGCAGAAGTTAACGCTTGCTATCAACTTTGTGGTTTAAAGTTGTTTACTTTTACGTGTAGACGTTGTTGTTGTTGTTTGCGAATGTCCACAACGAGAAGGTTTACTCTTTTGTGCGCCCTGAAAAGGGCGTTAAGTGGCGAGTTGCAGTAGCTTTTCTCACATCCCTGATTAAGGTGGACCGGGATCGTCCTGACGGCTATGCTATGCTTGGCTTCATCTGCGTGTCACTCACTACTATAGGCATAACGTCGATTCCTCACCTAATTAGCCAGGCTGCCATATAAACAGCCCGTTTCCAGGGAAAGCTACTAGGAAGCCGAGGTGAGTGTCTTGGCCAGTGTGTTTTTCTGACACTGACTAAAATGTCCGATCAGAATATTTTGCCAGACCAGACGTTAGACTTCCTCCCTACGTGTAGACATTAAACAGTACAGACGAAATCTGAGAAATTTGGGGCAGTTCCGGAAAACAAACTCGCATAGGTTCGGATGTTTATAATTCTAAGCGCAGTGCCGCTGGTTTTTTATCACGGCAACTACTAGACAGTAAACCATCCATTGGTTGATATCACATTCTCTTAAACGTCCGCTATGGTTCGGGTGTTTGTTAAGGCAGAATATATGGCGCCTAACAAGCTGCGGATCTACTTTCTTCTAGTATTTGAGTCTATACTCACACATCGTCTAACCACCCTATAAAAAACTGGGTGTATACAGACTCTGTATATTCTTCTTAGCCAATATAAAAACCTAGAGTGAAGTTATATACATCCTCGATATCAAAGGTCGCAGCGACGTTTTATGGCTTGCCGTGCACGCTGTGCACTTAAAAGAACCATAGGCAGTTCAAAATAGAATCGTTCAGTCCGTTAGCCGATGTCCGAGAAATAACACTTGAAAATTAATTATATTCCCACCCAAACGAAGATGCAGCCTGTTCTTTTTCGAGTCATCACAACTAACACGTCTCGCCACTGGTCTAATGTAACTCAGGACGAGAGAATGCGGATGATGATAGCACACATCCTCCTCACTTACATCTAATTAAAGCGCAAGTCACCGCGCCAGACCCATCACTTGCATGGATATCTGATCATTGGTCTGTACCTACTCATGTTGTACCTACTTATGCTGTACCTACTTATGCTGTACCTACTCACGCTGTACGTACTCATGTTGTACCTACTCATGCTGTACTTACTCATGCTGTACCCCCTCACGCTGTACCCACTCACGATGTACGTACTCAGGCTGTACCCCCTCACGCTGTACCTACTCATGCTGTACCTACTCATGTTGTACCTCATCATGCTGTACCTACTCATGCTGTACCTACTCATGATGTACCCCCTCACGCTGTACATACTCACGCTGTACGTACTCAGGCTGTACCTACTCACGCTGTACCTGCTCATGCTGTACCTGCTCATGCTGTACCTACTAATTTGTTTCCTACTCATGATGTACCTACTAACGCTGTACTTACTCATGCTGTACCTACTCGCGCTGTACCTACTCATGCTGTACCTAGTCACGCTGTATCTACTCATGCTATACCTACTCACGCTGTACCTACTCATGTCACTGTCGTCAGTTCCTGAACCAGTTATATGTCCGTTGCTGAGATGCGAACTACTCAGTGGGGGACTAAATTCTAGACCAACACCGTTCAGGTTTCTGGCGAACATCTGTGTATGTTCCACTCTTTCAGTTTGAAGAGGTTGAGCCTGTTCACAGGCTTTCGCCCGTCCACGCTGACGACGCATAGGCTCCCCATGAATGTTAAGCTTTGTGACAATTAGTCTGTGGTCTATCCAGGACTTAGCAACACACATGCCCTTAGGTGTACGCACATCTTGTTTAACCCTTCGTTGAATGATTGCATAGTCGAAGAGACGCCACATTTTTGTTCGAGGGGGGATCTACGACATTTTGTTTGGACACCTTTTACACCGTCAACAGGGTGGGCTCAGATAAATCGTGGCGAAAGTTAGTTACCTGCGCATAGTCATCGCTGCCTTCCGCCAGTTTCATGATGTCAATTATCTTGAGACGTCAATGGTGTCCAACAGGGTTGTATGGTGGCACTGAAAATCGCTAGCATAGACTTTGCAGCAATGCCATGTGATGGTCTTCGTTGCACTGCTCCTAGCATGCATATCAGGTACAAGACGGAAACGCGACTGTTCAATGCAAGACACCTGAAGTATCACACCAATGTGAATGAAATATCTTTGAGTCTCCTGTTCTCTGACGACTGCGGATTTATAACCTGCTCAGAACAAGATATGCAGTTCACCATGACGGAGTTATACATGTGTGTGTGGTGTGTGTGTGTGTGTGAGAGAGAGAGAGAGAGAGAGAGAGCGAGAGAGAATGAGAGAGAGAGTGTAAGTGTGTGTGTTTGTGCATGTGTGTAAGTGTAAGTAACAGACAGTCACATCCATATTTGCAAATATTATTTGAGGTAGGCTGTTCCTAGGGCCATAATATAAACTGTATTTGTTTAACTTTAACGATCTATAAAACGTGTTCTCAGTAAGCTTCAACTATTGCTTCTACAGGCAAGAGGATCATTTACATTTATAGTTTCTGTCAGTCACCACTAACACGTCTAAATTTTGCTAATTTTTTTATTTCTACATTTGTTGGAAAACATTTGTGATTCATTTTCGTTTGTTATTTTAGAGTGCACTGTAAGCCTGTTCAGGCTTCTCAACCTAGAGCCCCCAATTCTAAATGGATCTCAATTGGATGGCATGATTGTGAAGTAGAACACTTCAATGTGGCCGTTGCCTGTTTCTGTGTGTGTTTGGTGTAAATGCCCTAGTAATAACTGATTATCTTTTTATGCTATTACCGATATTTGGTGTTCAATTTTGTTAAATTTTTACAATAAATAAAGATACTCAAGCGGATACATACTCAATGTATCCATTCACACATATATGCATACATACTTATACATATATACATTCATACATACATTCACACATACTCACATGTCGGTAATGCTTCCGATTAGGATAGCGAGCATATGGTAGGTGGACAGACGACGTAAAGGTGATTTTCAGTAGCACTCAACTTAACGTCTTAAAATCTTTATACTGGTTTAACAGAATGCAGGTATTTCACGATTGATGATGCCCCGCACAGATTGATGATGTCACGCACGAAATGATGATGTCACGCACGGATTGATGATGTCACGCATGGATTGATGATGTCACGCACGGATTGATGAGGTCAGGCACTTTACGTCTGACCCCGGAGTGGGTTTTAAATGAGTTTATTCTTCATTTTTCCAATATAAATCATGTCATGGTTTTATTCATTCAAACTTCTTGCTCTCGCATGTTCATTCAATTGTAAAACAAAATGTCATGAAAAAACAGTTTCACATTTTTGTTTGTGTTTTTCCCACAATGATTATACATTATATTCAGTTTAAATGCCATTTTGGCATTTGAATATTTACAATTTATACAAGTTTATACACACACACACACACACACACACACCCACACACTGCATATACACGCACTCTACAGCCACACGAACCAAAATTGCTAAGGATTTCAAATGAATGTCAATAATTTATAGTTTGTGTTTCTGTTTAAATATGTTGGTGAATATTTGTGTAGTGTAGATTCTCTGTTGATAAATTGCTTTGTTTCTACATATCCATATAACGTGTCTGAAATCTGCAAGTAGAGTTAATAGTCTATTCTGCGTGTTTCTGTCTGTTCTGGGAATGGTATTTAGCATGATTGCTCTGTACATGTTTACTTTAATTTGTGTGTGTTTATTTATTGTTTGTCTGAGTGTTGCTAAAGTTTCCGATATGATGCTGCATTGGTAAAAAAGATGGTCTTCTGTTTCCTGAATGTTTTGTCTGCATAGTTTACATTTTGGCATGCTTGTTTTTGACATGTGTGCTTTTTTGTATAGCATTGGTGTTATGCTAAATAAAAGTCTGTATGTTGTTTCTTTAGTTTTTGGAGCTATTTTTAATGCATGTAAAGTAGTGAAAATATTTGAATAGTCTGTTATGAAAAAATTATATCCTCTTTTTATTCTATTTTTAAGTGGGGGCTATGAGTTTGTACTAACATTTTGTAAATAGTTTTAGTCTCTTGCTTTATTAAATGTTCATTATTTTGTATATGCTTAATGCATTCTTTATAATAGGGAGGTAAGTTTCCAAAGGAGTGTGGCATATTATTGTTAAGTTTACAGAATTTATTAATTCTGAGTCCCACATAGTAGTGCGTACTCAGTTGGATTCGCGATTATTTAACCAATAAATTTAATTCTAAGGGCTTTAATTTTTGTTTTTATATCTTGTAGGGAGATCCCGCCTCTATTTTTTTCATGTATTAGTGTTTTAGTTTGAATGCTATGAAGAGTGAATCTAAAAATGAAATTTCTAATGAGGGCATTTATTTCTTTACTGGTCTTTATTGGGGGGCTAAAGATGTTTGATATATATATTAGTTTGGGTATAATAAAGATGTTTATTATTATGCTTCTGCCAAATATTGTAGTGGTTTTAAATTTATATTTCTCTAATTTATTTGTAATTTGTTCTATTACTTTTCTCCACATTTCTTTATTTTTGTTCATAGGATTTGCTTGGAAATCAATTCTATATATTTTGAGTTTATTTTCTTGCACTAATTTAAAGGGGAAGTCTGTTTTAAATTTCCATTTACCTATTTCCATAATTTTAGATTTTAATATATTTATTTTAGTGCCACTTTGTTTCCCAAATGTTTCAAATGTATTTCAAATATTTTGTATTGATGAATAATTTGTTGGGAAAAATATGGTGTCATCTGCAAATGCTATTAATTGTTTCTCTCCTATTCCTGGTACATGTGTTCCGTTAATTGTTGTGTCTTGTCTGATTTTTTTAAAATATTGGCTCTAACACCAATACATATAATAAAGGGGATAGAGGACAACCTTGTCTAACTGATCTTGTTAAGTGTATGCTGTCTGTAAGTGTGTGGTTTATTAACAGTCTACTTTCTGGCTTTTTATATAGAATGTTAACCCAACTTGTAAAATAATTCCCTATGTTGTTTCTCTCTAGTGTTTTATGCACTTATTCGTGTGATACTCTATCGAATTCTTTTTCTTGATCTATTGATACAATTGCTGCCTGTGTGTCTTTTTCGTGCGTGTATTGAATTATGTCTCTTAAAAAGTGAGCATGTTTAATGACGTTTCTATTTTGTACGCTACACTGCTGATCTTCGTTAATTAGGTTTTTCATAAAAGGTTTAATTTTTATCGTTAGAGCTTTTGTTAATATTTTATAGTCTGTGTTTAGAAGTGATATTGGCCGATAATTTTTTTATTTCTTTTTTATCTGTGTCTGTTTTGTGAATTAAAGTTACGAAAGATTGGGAGTTCACCTTTCTCGAAGGCCTCGTGTAAGACCTTGAGAAGGAGTGGGCTCAACACGTGGAAAAACGTGGAGTAAAACTCAGCAGTCAGGCCATCAGGGCAATGACTTTTGTCCCTTTGAAAGGAAAGGAGAGCAACTTGTAAATCTGTTATTGTTAATAGTTTGTTTATTGCTTGTTTGTCCTGCTCATTCAAGCGCTTTGTGAAGGTCTCACAATCTTCACGTGTACTTGTTGAGATGCTCTCTATTGAGTACAATTTAGCGTAGAAAAGTCTAAACGCTTGACCTATTTCCTTTGTCTCTGTACAAATATTTCCCCCCTCGTCCTTTATTTCGTCTATTTCTTTGTATGTTTTGTTCTACTGCTAAATATTGCTTTACTGGGTGTTTCTTGTGTCATAGAATTTAATTTTGTCCTTAATTGTGCCCCTTGTATTCTGTGATTTTCAATTTTGTCTAACTCTTCTTGCAGTAAATGAATTACGGGGGCGTTTTTATCTATTAGTTCAGTTAGTCTAATGGCTTCTTCTATAATTTGTTTATTTCTTCTTATATTTTTATAAATAAATTTTGATATTGTTTGTGTTCTTTCTTTAATTGTTCTTTTTAATAAATCCCAGTATTCTGCTAAATTTTCAGTTGGTGCGGTCTGTACATAATCTTGTATTAAATTCGTTATATTTTTAACAAAATGTTCATTTTTAAGTAGAGAGTTATTAAATTTCCAATGTACAGACTCGGTGTAGTTTGTGTTTGTATGTGTTGAGTTTACGACTATGTCTACTGCTTTGTGGTCTGTAAATGTTCTAGTGTCTAAATGACGTATTTTGTTTATTATATAGTTTTCATGTGTATAGAATCTATCTAATCTAGCTGATGTGCCGTGAGTAGATGTTTTGTCTGTGTATGTTGTCTCCTTGCCCTCTGGATATTTCCGTCTGTATGTATCTAATAGGGCATGCTCATCTAAAATGTATTGTAGGATTTCGTTTGTTTTCCTTGTTGTAATTCTCACATGTGTTGTATCTAAAGGGTTCAATATGCAATTGAAATCCCCACCCATTATGATTTTATGTTTTTTGTATTGTTGACTTAAAGTGTTAAAAAGATTGTTATAAAAAGTATACTGCTGTGTCTTAGTTGTGGGAGCATATATATTAACTAGTGTGTGTGTGTCATTATTATTTAATTTATTTTTAACATGTATTATTTGTACCCTACCCTCTGTGTCTCTATGGTTATGCGTCATTTCCCAACTATCTGATGTCTGTAAAATAGCTACTCCTGTATGTGTTCCTAAACTAAACCATGCATGAGCTATTCCTAATTTTGCTGTGAGTAAGCGTGCATGCATGTCGTGGTCTATGTGTGTTTCTTGTAAAAAGATGAAATCTGTTTTGTGTCTATGCATTAGAGTTGTTATGTGTTGTAGTTTATGCCTTAGGCCTCTGATGTTTAGGGATATAATGTGTAGTTTATTTGTTGAGGCCATGGGGTATGTGTGTGTTAGTGTGTTGTGTTGTATAATCTGTAATACAATTTATGGGGTTCCACAGTCAAGGATTTTCACACTTATGAATCTCATAGGCAATTTGTTCAACATGTAAGTTTCTTTCAAATGAAAATCGATCTTTCTCTCTATAGCTTCCGGACCGTACAAAACAGAAAGAGACATTCATACGTACGAATATGTATATACAGAGGACAAACATTCTTTCATTTTCCCACTCCGACACACACTTACATTCAGATATCTTATTTTCAAAGAAAGGAACAGGGGATATAAAAAAACTGCAAGAGCGGAAAAAAGGATCGTTTCTAGTGAAGAGTATGATAAGTAGAGAAAAGAGTTCGTGAACACGGCAAACTGGTGAGAAATACATGGCCGAGAGAGAGGGGAAGATATAGATTCAGACAAATATACGTACCTTGAAAGAAAAATAGGAAAAAACCATTCAAACTATCTAAATTATCAAACTTTTCACATTATTGACTATTTGTATCAACTAAAAGTCACTGAAATATAGAATTAAAATAAATAATCCTCTAATTTCAGATCGTCATCCAAAATGTCTATAATTAATTTTGGACTGTTTCCTGAGTCCTCGGCGTCAACTAGGGCGTGCCAGGCTGGTCTGCTTTCTTGTGGAATGTCATCTGTTGTCATCTGTTCTGTTTCTGTAGATGTAATGTTTATGGATTTCTGTGGGCTTGCTTTTTGTTGTTGTGTTGTCTGCTGCTCTTGCTGGGTCTGCTTTTGTGGGGCTGTTTTGGTGGGGCTTCGTGTTGTTTGTTTTTGTGGCGTACCATTTTTGATGCTTTGTGTGGTGTTTTTTCGTTTTCGTGCGTGCTCAACGATGGTAGAGCCGTCTTCTGTTGTTCTTGGTGTCGGTGATGCTGGTGTTGGTATCTCTGGTGCTGGTGTCTGTTCTGTTGTGTTTTTAGTTGGTTTTCTATTTCTTTTGTGGCACTGACTGGACCAATTTGACTCTTCGCCACAATGGTCGCAGGGCGTTCGCCTGCCCGTCAGAGTAACCCACATCTTCCACGTGGCGTTGATGTCCCCTTTTAATTTTGCGTGGACATAATGGGGAATTGGTCTTTTTGTAGGTTTAAACCAAAAATCCCATTTGTCAAAACAGTTTTTTTGTTGTTTCACCCGGACTTCATCGTCGCCGGTGGCCAGTGTTGCAATTTTCTTGATTGCTTCTTGGATCACCCCCTTGGATTTAATTTTATCCGAATGCTCAATGATGATTGAGACCTGTGGGTTGTCCCACTCTAAGGATAAACCATTTAGTCGCTGGTAGTGTGTTATATGTGCCGACTGGGTTAGAGTGGCACAAAACACTCTTGGGTCTGAAAAACGACCGATTCCTACGACCCCATTTGGGCCTACGCCGGCTGGTCCCGCTAAGATGCTGTAAATTAGGTGGTAACATGCCTTCAAAGCTTGTCTTCCAGAAACTAATTATAAGTGTTCCCTGTTTGTGAATCTCTCCATCTGGGACGAAATCTTCTGATTCAAAATCGACAAATAAATCTGCCATTCTAAACACCGGCGAAAACACACACAAAAAAGAAAAGAAAATACACTCCTTGACTGAAAAATCACTGCTCCTCGAAAAACACGTCTGCCCAGTCCGAGAAAGACTAGGCAAGTCTGACCCCGGAGTGGCGACTTAGGTTCCCCACGGACCTAACAAATCATAAATAACTATCGATGTCAGAACGTAGAAAGTATGCTCAGTGTTGAATAGTAAGGGTGTTTTATAATAAATGAAATGAAAGAATAAATTTCCACAATAATCTTGCGTGCATACTTGAATTCATGAAGATAAATACCCGTAAGATGCGACTTTCTAGTGGGATTCGCTGTAGTCAAAAGGTTAAACTACTCGCCTCTCACAGTGATGAACGGAAACGGTGGGCGATCGAATCCCGCATATTTCAAGAAACTCCTGGTCTCACGGGAGGTAAGACCAGAGTGCCTGAATCCCGAGTTACCTCCAGTTGTCTCGACCAATAGTCTTGCCGCTGATCCTAGATAACTCGGGATAAGAGTGAGATTGATGACAAGCGCATACTCTTTCTCACTATAATCCAAATACAGGGCACATCACATTATTATTAAGACGTAAACCGAATGATGTTGTGGCCATTAGCTTCGCGATGGGCAATAACTTTATTGACGCTGAGGTCATATCGATTCAAAAGTTTATGTTATCCATAATTAATCAGCCTGATACCTGGTCTTGGTAAATGTGCGTCAATAATTACTTATCTTCCACCGGTGTGAGAAAAATTGTTCATAAAAACACAAGTATTCCCCGCCATTCTAGAAGATTCACACTAACATAAGTTGGCATATATCTCTAATAAAACTATAACAATGTGAGAGGAACAAACCAGGTGGTACCTGGGTTAAAAGTCTGGGTTAAAAGTGTAAGATCACTGCAATCTTCCAAGGATGTTGTAAGAGGCGACAAAAGAGAGTTGTGGTTGGAGTTGGCAATCTCATTATGTTGAGTATTACTTTGCTATGAAACTGTCACTGTAGTTATTATGATGAATAATATGCGACAATCATATTTCATGTATTTGTGTATTAAGTGGAACGTGATACGCGTTTTATGAGTATTTGGATAGTAAGAGACCACTAATGTTGGCCTTGTAACAGTGGCATGAAAAAAAACTAACACTTGTTCTGTTGCGGCAGTAATTTGTCTAAAATGATGAAGTTGCTAGTTACATGCCATTAACAACAACAACATGATTGAATGGCATAGTTGTTCCATGCCATTAACAACATGATTGAATGGCTATATTAGATCCTAGGCTTCAATTTCAGAGCGGAGGCAGAGGCACTGAGGGCGGCAGTGGAAGAAATGGTGACACATAAAGAAAATGAAAGCCATATAGTCCTGCTTACAGATGCTCTCGCCGTAGTCACAGCGCTAAAAAGCCAGAAAAACACTGAGCTTAATGACTTAAGAACAGCACTCTGTCAACTATGCCAGCAGTCCGCACCAAAAAGGGTAGTGGTACAGTGGGTCCCATCACACTGCAACATCCAAGGCAACGAGGAAGCAGACAGACTGGCAAAAGAAGGAGCAAGCCTACCACAAACAGATACTAGTATGACGTACGAAGAGTCAAAACGGCTTATTAAAACCAGATACATGACCAAATGGGAAACCGAACATACTGGTTACACCAAAAACGATGCATATTACCAGTTGAACAGAAGAGAGCAGGTCGTTGTCTTCAGACTTCGCACAGGCCACAATAGACTGAGGTACCACCTATTCAACAAATTGAAGATAGGTGGAACCGACGAATGCCCGTGTGGTACCGGTAAAATGACCGCTGAACATCTGCTGCAGAACTGCCCGACATACGAGCATCAGAGAGAGCAGATGTGGCCATCACCAGTGGAACCACAAGACAAGCTCTATGGCAGTTTCGACAGCCTCAGGATGACCGCCGCTTTTTTCGAAAAAATAATTGTTACTGTCTGACTGCGTACGAAGAAGAAGAAGAAGAAGAAGATCCTAGGCTTCAACAAGATTTTGTAAAGGACAGATTAGTTCCAGCCTTTAACAATACGATTGAACGGCTAGAATAATTCTTGACTTTAACAACACGACTGAAAGGCTGGATCAGTTCCTTGTCTTTTAATATGATGATTGAAAGGCTCGAATAGTTCCTTGGCTTTAACAACATGATTGAAAGTCTACATTAGTTCCTTGCCTTTAACAACATGATTGAAAGGCTACAGTAGTACCTTGACATCAACACGGCGATTGAAATGTTGAATTAGTTCGTTCTAAGACTAACAAAATGATTGAATGGCTTGATTAGTTCTACTTGTTTCTTCTACAGGTATCACTCAGCTAGGGCTACCACCATGTATTACTCAGGAAAGACAATCACCATGTATCACTCAGGTAAGACAACCACCTTGTATCACTCAGGAAAGAGAACCACCATGTATCACTCAGGAAAGACAACAGCCATGTATCACTCAGCTAGGGTTACCACCATGTATCACTCAGGAAAGACAACCGCCAAGTATCACTCAGGAAAGACAATCACTATGTATCACTCAGGAAAGACAACCACCATGTATCACTCAGGAAAGACAACCACCATGTATTACTCAGGAAAGACAACCACCATGTATCACTCAGTTAAGACAATCACCATGCATAACTCAGGAAAGACAACCACTAGGTTTCACTCAGGAAAGACAACAACCATGTATCACTCAGGAAAGACAACCACCATGTATCACTCAGTTAAGACAATCACCATGCATAACTCAGGAAAGACAACCACTAGGTTTCACTCAGGAAAGACAACAACCATGTATCACTCAGGAAAGACAACCACCACGTATCACTCAGGAAAGACAACCACTAGGTTTCACATAGGAAAGACAACTATAAGGTATCACTCAGGCAAGACCACCACCAGGTATCACTCAGGTAAGACAGCCACCATGTTTCACTAAGGTAAGACACCCACCAGGTATCACTCATGTAGGACAGCTACAATGTATCACTCACGTAAAACAGCTACTAGTATCAGTCAGATAAGACAGCCACCTTGTTTCACTAAGGTAAGACACCCATCAGGCATCACTAAGGTAAGACAGCTAACATGTATCACTCAGGTAAGATATCCGCAATCTGTCACTCAGGTAAGACAGCCACCATGGTTCACTAAAGTAGGACACCCACCATGTATCACTCAGGTAATACAGCTACCTTGTATGCCTCAGGTATAACAACTACGATGTATCACTCAGGTAAGACAACTACCATGTATCAGTCAGGTAAGACAAGTACCATGTATCATTCAGGTAAGGCCTCCACCGTGTATCACTGTCAAGGAGAAGGGCAGTCAGAAAGGGAACTGTCCACCCTACCTCATAATCTAGCTGTGACATCACGCAGTGAAGTCTCTAAAACTTCATCCCAGACAGCAGTGACGGGTGTGGGACTAACTTTGCCTTGTTGCGTATACGGAAA
Organism: Ariolimax columbianus; assembly: GCA_036924085.1. Taxonomy (NCBI): domain Eukaryota; kingdom Metazoa; phylum Mollusca; class Gastropoda; order Stylommatophora; family Arionidae; genus Ariolimax; species Ariolimax columbianus. Next base: position 40,382,017 of record JAVGWX010000004.1, on the reverse strand, counting down.
AGTACAATCAACCTCAATCTTTTTTTCTAATATTTTTACTGCTTCTTCTTTCTTCTTCTTCTTTTTTTTTCTTCTTTTTTTGTTGTTGTTGTTCCTCTTCTTCTTCTTCTTTTTCTTTTTATTCTTTTTTTGTTCTTCTTTTTCTACTTCTTCTACTTCTTCTTTATCACGCCGCGTCTTATGAACCATTCAAAATATGGTATCGGACATAAATCATGTACTAATGCACTTTGGGTGTTCTTGCAGTTTAACTGTGTTCAGTAGCAACTGTTTTTACATGATGTTACAAAGCACTCATAATTCGCTATTTACAACATACAGGTACTTGGACGAATGTTGCAATACTTCTATTATTTGTTATCCGGTAAACAAGTATCTGGCACATATGATACGTCCTGGTGTTTTAACATCTCAAACTCAGAAGACTGACAGACCATCCAATGCATCAGAGACTAAATAATTTTGGAAATGGGAAACTAAAGCGGAAGAACTTTGCAGAAATAGCCAAAGCAAAGATGAGCGAAGACCATAAGAACGCATTAGCAGCACCTAAGCCCATCCTTCCTGTACGCAAACCTACCTGGAGGCGGCATATATTTCCAGAGGTGGTAGAAAATATACTAGGTATTGCAAACAAGAACAGCCAGACTGAAAAAGAAAAAAGAGACATAACCCTGAGGTACATAACGAAAAACTACCCAAGCATGGACTGGACCCATGCATACACCGACGGTTCTGTAACAAACACAACACAGAACGGAGGCAGGGGTATTCCTGAGCCTACCAAATGGTAGAAAAATAACACTGTCCATGGAAACTGGAAAATACTCAAGCAATTTCAGAGCGTAGGCAGAGGCACTGAGGGCTGCAGTAGAAGAAAGGGTGACAGGTAAAAGGAATGAAAGCCAGATAGTCCTGTTTACAGATGCCATGCCCTGGCCGTGGTTACAGCACTAAAAAGCCAGAATAATACTGAATTTAATGATTTAAGAGCAGAACTCTGTCAACTATGCCAGCAGTCCGCACCAAAAAGAGTAGTGGTACCGTGGGTTCCATCCCACTGTAACATCCAAGGCAACGAGGAGGCAGACAGACTGGCAAAAGAAGGTGCAAGACTACCACAACCAGACCCTAGTGTGACCTACCAAGAGTCAAAAAGGCTTATTAGAGCTAGATACATGACCAAATGGGAAACAGAACATACTGGCTACACAAAAAACGATGTCTATTACCAGTTGAACAGAAGAGAGCAGGTCGTGGTCTTCAGACCCCGCACAGGCCACAATAGACTGAGGTACCACCTATTCAATAAATTGAAGATAGGTGGAACTGACGAATGCACGTGTGGTTCCGGGAAAATGACCGTTGAACATTTGCTGCAAAACTGCCCGACATACGAGGATCAGAGAAAGCACATGTGGCCATCACCAGTGGCAACACTAGACAAGCTCTATGGCAGTGTCGACAGCCTCAGGATGACCGCTGTTTTTTTCGAAAAAATACATGTTGACGTCTGACAGCGTACGAAGAAGAAGAAGAATAGGATTTGTTATCCGGTAAATAAGTATCTGGCACATATGATACGTCCTGGTGTTTTAACATGAAAACCAACAACACTGAAAACGAGGGTTCAGTACATACTACAGAAACACATTAGCGCATGAAAGACTCATCTTGTACGAGACGTATTCAAATGAAACCGGACAAAACTGCACCTAGTGAACGTACGTACGATGCGCATGATGACGTCACTTCTGATGTAAACAGCACATGCCGACCGTCTAGTTTGTAAAATTTTATTATCCTACGACTCATAGTTTCCTCAGCAGAGCGTTGAAAACATGACGGGCGTGATACGGATTCCGTCCAGAGTTGATTGGCGATCGGTGATTCGGGCTCTAACAGCTGAAGAATATAGACCTGTTGACATTCATCGCAAAATGCAGGCAGTGCATGTTAAAAAAAAATGAGTCAAAGACACCAGTGAAGAACTGGACAACGATGTTTAAAGAAGGATGTGAGTTAACCAAAGATCTTCCGAGACCAGTTCAGGCGCATGCTCTTACGTACGAAGATGCCATCGCCAAAATTGATGCAGCAGTTCGGATGGACCATCGCCGGAGCTTACGTTCGCCCCACTTTTGTCATCATACACTGCCTGCATTTTGCAAAGAATGTCAACTGGTCGACATCCTTCAGCTGTTAGAAACCGAACCAGCGCTACCTGATCAACTCTGGATGGATTCCGTTTCACACCCGTCATGTTTTCAATGGTCTGTTGAGGAAATTATGAGTCGGAAGATAATGAAATCTTACAAACTTGACAGTTGGTATGTTCTGTTAACATCAGAAATGACGTCATCATGCGCATAGTAAGTATGTTTACTTAGTGCAGGTAGGTTCGGTTTCATTTTAACACGCCTCGTGTAACTAAAGGTGACAATGATTCTGAGCTGATTAAATTTATGGAAGATAGACTAAGATATGTATCCTAAAGCTAGCCGATAAAAGAAATACGAACAAAACAGTAAAGAAAACAATGGAAACTATGTTCTGATGTTGTTGAGCGACAAAGAAGACCATTTCATACCAAAAGGTGAGACCTGAACCGATTTCAGACCTGAAACAACAGCTGTGCATGCAGCAACTCAGATTCTTTTCAGCCAAAACACAACTACAAGGAAAACGGTTATTCTAACAGACCACAAGAACTTATTCCATGCCATCTCAAGACCCCAAATAAGATAGATTCTCACACGAAATCAAATATCGTCTTCTTCTGCGCCGTTTGTTATCAATCTCCCGCTACTTTACAAGTAGCAGGATGTTGCCAGTAGAGCGTAATGCGTTGTGCCGTAGTTTACATCTTGACTGTGACATTTGCACCTTTCGGTCCGACACATCCGACTTCAGCATGACATTTTTGGGTACCGAGTAAGCCTTCTCTTTTCGATCCCTCCTCCTTAGCCAGTCTGTCGTCTTGCAGCTGGTATGCAGGACAACCACGTGAAGATGTAGAAGAATCTTGGTAGGCCTTGATCGCTGACCCTAACGCTAGCAATCAGCTTTGTGTCGCTAACCGCTACATCGCATACACTGCTTAGCATCTTGATCTCAAACTAAAATAAAATATCGAGTTGCTGTTCTTCAAAACACATCTAGTTCTACAGTTCATTCCCACACACTGGAAACGAGAAGGCAGATAGACTAGCAAAACCCGGAAGTGGCAGTACCCAGACCCGCCATCCACAGAGCAATAAAGAAGCAAAGACACTCATCAAACGATCGATGATGATGTAATAGAGAAACTAGCTCAAATAATGCCACCCAGAACTTGACAACACAGACACACTTTGCAGAGATGAGCAGACAAAGATCTTCAGACTCAGAACGGGACATTGTAAACTCAAGAATGGGTTTTAGAGACGCCGCCACAAGCGATTGCGGAACAGCCAAGCAAACATCAAAACATATCCTGCAGGACTGACCCACTTATGCAGATCAAAGATATGCAGCAAGGCCCGGGAGCGGTCATGCTTGAAAAGCTGTAGTGGACCGACGAAGACCTGAAACTCTCTGTCTTTCTTGTTAACGTCACTGATCAGTTTATAAAAGAACAAGAATTAGAAGAAGTAGAAGAAGAAGACGAAGAAGAAGAAGAAGATGTTGTTGAGCGATATCGACATAAAGGAAAGAGCCAAAGATGATGTAGATTTCTTGTTGAGAATGTAGATTTCATTGTAGAAATAGAATACATCAGCTGAAGATTAATACGCAAACAAACAATTCAAATGGAAACAACAACAAAATAACCCAGGTCGAAGCCCCATGCAATGAGACCCACAATGAAGAAGATATTTCTTTGAATGTCTTTTTGATGATATCAATAGGATCAATGAAATTAATGATCTAATCGTGTTGGGTGATTTAAATGTCGGGGAAGGCTGGAAAAGATCATCACATGAATATTGGTTCGTTGTTTTTTTTAAAACTTAACTCAACGTCTTATACTGGTTTAGAAGAATCTGCGGAGTCTGCATACAACCAGTTTCATTTACATTACCTTGCTCTAAAAGCTATGCGCATCCAATTTATTATCCAATTATGTAACACCTCATTAGAGTAGAACATCAATGTAGGAGAGCTTATAAATATTTGTACTTTGAATTGTGCATTAATAACAAACACCTTCTTCGAACAACGAAAAAGGCATATCAATACGTGGTACAGGTGGAATAACCCAGGTGCAAAATCAAATTGAAATATATTTTCATAAGACTAAGAAGAAATATAACAGGCCCCAGAATAATCCCCAACGTATGTATAGATACTGAAAATCAACCTACAGTAATGACGTTAAACAATGTCGCAGAAGAAAAGTTAGACAAGAGAAAAGCTAATACTCACCACAAATATGTCTAAGAAAAATATATTATACATGAAAAACCGATTCCCGTAGTAGTGAGCACCGAGCAGATTAAGCCAGGCATAACACAACCAACCTCCTGGAGGACCTCGGTCCACCTTCATCAACATGCTCGGGATGTGAGGAAAGCTACAACAACCCACCACTTAACGTCCTTTTCAGGGCGCACAAAAGAGTAGACTTACTCATTGTGGGCATTAAACAACTTAAACAAACAAACAACATCAAGTATGCAATGAAAGGACAATTCAGTTTTGAGACGCTAAATAGAAAAACTGATGAGTGGGCCATCATTAAAACAGCCGTTACAGATACACTCATTGAGAAATATATAACAAAAACTTAAGAGGTGACAAAAAAAGAAAGCAACCAGCAGGATAAAAATCTCAAAACTAAAATTTTAATACAGATTAAATAAAAAGACTACAATACTTGGGAAGATTATATTACTTACAAAGGAACAAGATGAAATACTAAAAAAGTAATCAAAATCAAAAGTATAATATAATGTGTGCAATACAGAGAATAACTTACATCCAATGGCATAAACTGCCTAAGTGATTTTTATGAAGTATCAAAGCCATGAGGTTAAAAGAAGAGAGCTTCATCTTTACTTTAATCATTAACGTACAAAGTGGATCCACAAAATTTAACGAGCCTCGATTTAAAGAAGACAAAAACATGAGAGAAGCAGAGACACATAAACCGGATAGATATTTTTGGTGGAACAGATGTTTAACAAGAGTGGGGGAGTTTCAAAACAGTTCTAGAGAAGCTAAAATAGAAATGTGTTCCGTTTAGGGAAGTAAACCACAAGCGTAAAAAGTAGATAACTAGATTCGTAGTTAAATGTAGAAGAGCTAAAAATAAAGCATGGAAAAAATGTATAGAGGCAGATCAATCAAAGGAAACATTTAAAACATTTGGAAAGCAAAATATATCTCAGAAAGTGAATAAAGCAGCAAAGATAGACTTCGAAAGAAAAAACCTATTCATAGGATTGAAAATGATAGTCAAAGCTTCTTTTCTAATTTTAAAAATAAACAAAGAACGAATTACAAAGTACGACCTCTAATAAAATGCACAGGGAATATAATAAGTGAGAATAGGGATGCAGATAATCTACTCAATCAATACTTTAGTACAGTCTACACAAAAGAAGACTGCTCTAAGATCCAAGAGCCCATATATATTTTCAAAAGAGCCATGGATACAGTGGGATTAAGATCAGTCTATATTACGGAGGAAATGGTTTTTAAAAACTTGGATGGGTTGAAAGTGAATAAATGTCCAGGTCAATGTCGTATTCGTCCAAAATTGCTGTTTGAAATCAGAGATATGCTAGGAAAACCATTGGCTTCTATTATGTTCTCAATCACTACCGAAAGGGAATGTTCTAGGGGTTTGGAAAGATGCAGGAGTGATACCCTCATTGAAAAAGGGAAACAAATCAGATCCAGCAAATTAGATATCGGTGAGTTTAACGAGCGTATCTTGTCAATTGTTAGTCAATAATCAAAGAAAATATTGTAATGCATTTAGACAATTTAATCTAATCATAAATAGTCATCATGTGTTTACTAGAGGGAGATCATGCTTAACAAGTCTATTAGAATTCATAGAGAAGGTTACTAAAAGGATAGATGAAGGGGAGTCAGTGGATGTTATTTATCTAGATTTTATAAAGACCTTTGATATATTAAATCATTAAAGAGTATTTAGGAAGATAAAATCACATGGGATAGGTGGGGAAGTTGCCGAATGTATTGAACATTGGTTAACAGGAGTAAGGCAGAGAGTTGCCATAAATAAGGAGTACTCTGAGTGGTGTGAAGTAAAAAGTGAAGTTCCATAGGGCTTGGTTTTGGGATCAATTTTGTTTTTGATATATATACACGATTTAGACAGACAGTGACATCTGATCCAGAAATGGATATATTGAGGTGGGATTTAGATAAGAAATGAGAATGGTCTGCCAGCTGGAAAATGGCGTTCGATGTAGATAAATGTACATTCACATGGGTAGATCCAATATGGAACATAATTTCAGAATGGGAATTAACAATCTTAAAAAGATAGATAAGGAAAGGGACCTAGGGGTTATAAATGATCATACAGGTAAGGTGAAGGAGCAAGTCCAGGTAGCAGTGAAAAAGGCAAATGCAATGTTAGGGATGATATAATAAAATATTAAACATACACGGAAGGAAGTGGTTGTGAAACTGTATAAATCATTAGTTAGATCTAGATTGGAGTACTGTGTATTAATGCATTCAAGAATACATTGGATGCGCATAATTTTTAGAGCAAGGAAGGCTAAATTAAACTGATTGTATACAGAATCTGAAGAGTCTTCTAAACCAGTATAACGACTGGTTAAGTAAATGTAAGTGTCTGTGATAGTATTTCCAAAAATTATTACGGAATAGAAAGAGATATAAAGAACAGTCAAAGACATGTTACAGCATATGGACTGCAAAAGTAACTGAAGCAGTTTAATCTAGTGGGAAAACAGAATTGAGGCGGTTAGAGAAAATCGTTACAAATGCATGGACAGAAAAAAAACCAAGAACCAGACTAATGATAACAATAGTACAAGTCTGGAAGAAAAAAAATTAATAAAAGAAACTCTGATACATACATAGACGTAACTAAGTCTTCTAGGTCTACTAAGTCATAAAGGAGAAATGTATGCAAAAATACATAAACAAAGAATGATACAATTCGTTGCACCTCACCTGAACAACACTCAATTTAGATTCTGTAAGAAAATGGATTGCACTTACACATTATACACCTTAAGCCAATTTGACAACAGTGCAATAACATATGACAAGCATTTAAACATCATATTTATTGAAGAGGAAAAAGTTTTAGATAGAGCAGGTATGACAAAACTAAGTTCAATATTAGAGGACTACTGAATGAATATACTACATGGATACCAATGTAATAAGATTAATTGCTGGAATGACAACTACTTTTGATATAACAACAGGAGTACGGCAAGGATGTGTGTTTTTCACTATTGATGGTCAACATTTAAATGAACAAAATAACAACATAAGTAAGCCAAATTGTAATAATAGAACTTAACACTTGGACTCTTTGCAGACGACTAAAGCATAATGAGCTTCGATAAACATAGACTGCAAAATCATATAAATGCATATCTCACAGACAGTAAAAGGAAAAAAATGAATGCATAAAAGGAGCAGCCATGTGGATAAGCAGAACACCAGGTCCAATTAAAATAAGTGTCAGCAAAATGTAACTTAAGTAGGCTTAAGAGTTCAAATATCTGGGAATATACAAAGCTTGATGGAAAAATGGAAACAACATGTCAGAAACCATATACAATGACTCAACAACTGATAATACTGTTTAAACATCCGAACATTCTGTTGGTAACCAAGCAGCAACTGATAAACATTATATGTATCTCAACTATGCGCTACCAACTATCAAACCGTGACATTATCTAAGGCGCAGTGGAGAAGAGGGGAAAATGAAATGTCTTAGAAAGGTCGTTGATGTCACCAAGAGAGGTATTCTTCTTGTTTTTGCCTATTGATGTTAACATGATCAGTTAAGTACCAGTGATGAACAAGACTGTTTTCTAGAGTTCCTCTTTAGCTCTACAACTTAGTGTTGAGACATGTGTGCAAAGAGTTTTCCTTAACTGACTATACAGAGGGCGGTTATGTAAAACATGCTCTGCAGTTTGTTCGATAATCCAGAAGTGGTCTGCCGGTCTATTTGTGTATTACAAAGATAAGAATAGCACTACTGCCCCACAGAGAGCATGTCGCAAGAGGCGACTAACTGTGTGACATGGCATAACATCGGTCAGGGCTAGGTGGTTTGTTGAGAGCTGCGTAGATAGCGTCTAACAAGTTGCAGGCGTACTTTGCTATTGTATTTGAGTCTATTAAGATGGACTCCCACACCGGTTAACCACCCTCCGCGGTACTTGTCCTAACGCAGCTGAGTAATAAGCTGCTTGAGCCTAGCTCGCTAAGCAGGAAATCTTCCTCCCGGCTGCATCCAGCTCACCTGCACAGGGGCATCCGCCCGTGTAGAAGTACAGGTCGACTAAGAATAAGACTAAGTCCAGAAGTGGGGAAACAGACAGACGGAACTGCACATGCGTCTGTTAAGTCTATTATGCCCTATCTGTAGTGAAGAACGTAATCTGTCCCTGCTGGATAATAGTGGGGTTGTCGTAGATTTGTCATGTAGATACTCTCGGTTATCATCTCTTCTAACACCGGTTATCATCTCTTCTAACATCGGTTATCACCTCTTCTAACATCGGTTATCACCTCTTCTAACATCGCTTATCATCTCTTCTAACATCGGTTATCACCTCTTCTAACATCGGTTATCACCTCTTCTAACATCGGTTATCACCTCTTCTAACATCGCTTATCATCTCTTCTAACATCGGTTATCACCTCTTCTAACATCGGTTATCACCTCTTCTAACATCGGTTATCACCTCTTCTAACATCGCTTATCATCTCTTCTAACATCGGTTATCATCTCTTCTAACATCGGTTATAACCTCTTCTAACATCGGTTATCATATCTTCTAACATCGGTTATCCTCTCTTCTAATATCGGTTATCCTCTCTTCTAACATCGGTTATGAGCTCTAATAATAACCTAGGTAACTCTATGTGCCTCACAATTTGTGCTTTCACATTATCCTTCCCTGTTTGCAACCATGTCATTCCATTCCTGGTTCACCACAATGGTAAGGTGCCCATTTGCGTATGGTTCGTTTACTGACATTACAATCCTACTTAGTTAATTCTGCAGATTGAGGAGATCACCACCATATTTGTACATATTAGTACAGATAAAAATTATGTGATGATGACTATCTGATGACGGTCGGAAGTGCTGTTGGGTATCGTATAAGCAACTTGTTCTAGAGCTTCAACATCAGCAGTTTAGTTGCAACAGAACCATTGAGAGTACTCCCTGTCTCACAATTACGTTCAGAATGCGAGACAAAGAGATAACGGCTTCACTATTCTTAAGATCATTTACTGCTGACCCCTGCATGTAGGCATGTATCCAAATCTGTTGTTGGATAGTTCTCGCCAAAGATACCAAATAAGAAACGGTGACATCAGAATTATGGTGAGAACTATATCTTTTCTCTTCTACCCCCCCCCCCCCTCCTTCCTGTGCTAAATACATTTATAGACATTAAATACGATAGTTTGGCCAGCCACGGGCGTGTAACCTAATCATCTACCACATCACGATTGCAACACAGGAAGCGCTATCTACAAGGCACAAGGAAGACCGTGTGTATAATGGGCTGGTCACACAACATATATCCTGCTACAACATAGGTTTACAACAACTGACGCGACACACTTGAACAAAGAAAGACGACTTTAAACTTCGTGCGTCACTTAAAGACACAAGTGGGTGGATAAAGCAAGTAAGTCAGAAAGTAAGATTACTCATAGTTTTATCCCGGAAAAAAAATCAGACATACCGGATTGCTCCGATCAAAATGGGACATCTTCCTGTGAAACAACGTTTTGTTTCACGCCGCCCATATTTGCATGTCTGGGTTTACTAGATGACCGGTACTGTCTTGTGGTGAGTTCTGTTTAGGAGTCTCAAACTGTTACCATCTTGATAGTCATACGAAGTAACAGTTAATGAACCAAGTGTCACAGTTGGACTATTGGAATCGCGTGAAGGATCGCAAGAAGATATATTTGATAGCGCAAGGGCTTCATCACAGCACACACAACAAAAGCGTTAGATAAGGACTGTTTCATGGAAACATGTCTTCATATATGAATGAGTGTGTATGTGAATATGTGCGAGAATGTGTATATATACTTATATAGTTGTGTACATGTGGTTAAATATATGTTCATGCATAGCTGTGTATGTGGACACGTGAGAAGAATCAGCAATGTATAGGAATGTGTATGCAAGCGTATGCTGAGGTGATGGATTGATGAAAGTGTGTGCGGAGACAGACCCACCTCCGTGTTGCCTGAACCTGTAATATTTGTATGGGTGTGAGTGTGTGTCCGTGTGTGTGTGTGTGTGTGTGTGTGTGCATGAGTGTGGGTATGTGTGAAACTATTTTGTAACAATAATTTGTTTTAATTTACTTGTTTGTACAAATTTATTTAATTTCCTACAATGGCTGCATTTTTTACATGAAAAATATTGAAATATATTGAAATTCGTAAATGTACCATTGAAACGGTCAACGTTTAAAAAAAACTTAAAATCGGGAACATGCCTTCTTTAGCCAGAGCTTTTTTTCGGAGTATTCGCAATTACTTGGCTTTAATCCTACAGCTTAAATCGCGCATGATAATGAAGCTTTAAAAAGTGTTCAAATACATGCTCCTTTAAAAAAAAAAAAGAAAGAAGTCATAGTATACCATGCTTTTTTCTAGAGAACAAAGCACTACGCAAAACTATTCTAGATCTAATTGATTATCGTAAAACTGGAATGTCTCTGTTCTTTAGTTAGATATCCTGCCGTAATCTAATATTTAATCCTTGTTTTTTATGTATTATTACTTGTAGTGCTCTATAGTCCCATACATTCCCTCTTTGTGTGATTGTATTGGCATGTATACCACATTACAAATCTGCCATTTAGTTTGCGGGCAACAGATGCAGCTTGACCAACTGCCCTGACCGCCCATTTAATATGTTTGAGACCACTTTTATTTGAAGTAATGCGTGGAGGCTAAAACGGGCGTAGTCTGCATACTTCACTGGTTTCCGGATCAGATCAAAGAAGAGATAGAGAGCGACGAAGCATGATATGTGGAAGAGAGACATGAAGTGGGAGGAAGGACGCTGGAAAATATCAAAACAAGATTGTGGTTGAAGTGGAGAGAGAAAAATGAACTGAGAAGTAGGGTGAATACCATTGATAACATGATTGAACTTAAATAGCACATCCTAACTCTTGTTAGTAATATTATAATTTACTTCTTTTTCTATCTACATTATAATAGCAACAATAATAATTAGTACAGTGCATTTTCTAGTGCTTGGACTTGTGTATTTATTTGACAGAACTATGAAGACATGCTAATGTACAATAGGTTTTCATCTCTAATAGAACAATAAACTAGTTCTTACTGGGGTTTGAGACTATCTCCACAGTCTCCCATACCTGTATTCTAACCGCTCTGCAATTGACAATTATTTTCATTCTAGTCTAAAAATGTATTCCGTTTCCCCGTTGAGAAAAAGGGTTACTACTGACACATGCCACAAATCTTCTTCTTCTTTTTCTTCCTCTTCTTCTTCGTTCATTCTTAAATCAAGGTTCCGGTTTCTCTTACAAAGGACACCGTTGTTTGTAAGGTTGTTTCATCTCCATACAGCTTTTGTCTCATATCTGTCTCACAAGGCCAGTATTGTTCTCTCTTTTCTTAACAGCTTGAGCATGCAGCTTTGCAGGATGTGTTCTACGGTCATGATATGCTCCTCACATGAGCACCTGTCATCGGTCCCAATCCTCATTTTGTTGTAAAGATGACCATTGAGTCTGTTATGCTCAGTTCTCAGTCTGAAGATGATGACTTGCTCTTCTCTAGTTAAGTTAAAGTAGCTGTCTCTTTTTCGGAAGTCGGGGTGTTGATCAGCCCATTTTACCCTGAAGTTGGCTTTAATTATGGTCTTGGCCTCATTATATGTGATACTCAGGTCTGTTTGTGGGGATGCTCCTCCACTATTTGCTAGTTTGTCTGCAGCTTCATTGCCTTCAATATTGCAGTCGGATGGGATCCACTGTATGACCAATCTTTGGTGTTCTGCTTGAGAGCTGTGTCAGAGAGAACATACATTGCTCGAGATCTTCATCTTTGTGTTGTTTTAGCGCTGCTAATACTGACAGCGGCATCAGTCATGAATACTATGTTATCTTGGTGGATATCTTTATCTTGGATTACAAGCTCAGCTGCGGCCTTCAGTGCCTCTGCTTTAGCACATAAATTATTGGAAAATGTTCCGTTGTTAATACTCGAGTTTTTTCTTCTCCATTTCTTAGTCTGTAATAGACCCCTCCACCTCCATTAGATGTGGCCTTGTTAGATGAGCTATCTGTATATACGTGTATCCATGTTTCTGGTGGGTATACTCTCCTAATATATTCCTCTGTGATAAATTTCCTTTCTGGGTCTGTCTGAGTTCTCTTTTTCCCAATTCCCTCTCTGGTTTCTACCATCTCAGGGGACGGCTTTTTTCAATTTGGGATTTGGGATTTTTGTTTTAGATCTCTAACCACTGTTTGGCTGATGGTTTGATCTGCTCTTCCAAGTTCTTTTGTTTTTGATATGAAGTGGTTTCTCTTTAATTTCCCTCTTCCTATGCGATTTATCCTGTCACATAATGGGTGATCACATCTGTCGGTACGAGAGAGGGTTGTACACTCTCCGTAGATCTTTTGCCTATATTCCTTAACGAGATTATGAATGTGGCACTTGGAGGTCACGTTGGTACTGTCAAGATAAGGGGTCGAACGATTACCAATCTTCGTTGTGCAAATGACATTGACGGATTGGCAGGCACAGAAGCAAAACTCCAGGAATGGGACAGAAGGCTCGATGAAACAACTCTTGACTATGGGATGGAGATAAACGAGGGAAACTCACAATTAATGACCAACAACGCCGAGGGCTTCAACAGTAGGATAATAGCTAATGGCCAGGAAGTCGAAGTGGTCAACAGTTTTAAATATCTGGGTTGGATTGTCAGTGATGAAGGATCAAAATGTAAGGTGTTGGTAAGAATAGCACAGACAATGGTTGCGTTTGCACGGCTTAACAAAATCTGGCAAGATAAACGGTTAGCACTATGCACGAAAATCAGATTAATGCGTACATTGGTCCTGTCAATTGTCCTCTATGCTTATGAGACATGGACAATTACAGCTGGCCTTCAACGAAGGATACAGGCCTTGCAGATGAGATGTTTCCGAAGACTTCTAAACGTTACTTACAAAGATCGAGTTACAAATGAGAAAATACAAGATAGAGTTTCAACAGCAATAGGGCCTTTTGAAGACCTCTTGGCAACTGTTGAAAGATGGAATCTCGCTTGATACGGTCACATATAGAGATCAAATGGTCTTGCAAATACGATCATCATGGAAAGGTGCAAGGCAGAGGACGAAGAGGGCGTTCCAAAAATAGGTGGGAGGACAACTTAATAGAATGGACCAATCTCCGACCAGAAGAGGTATAGGCAGCGGCCGCTGACAGAGAAGTATGGCCTGGGGTTGTGAGGATGTCTTCATGTGTGCCCCAACGACCTCAATGGTTACGGGATGACCTGACCTGAACTGACCCTATAAATATATATGTATATATAATATAAAATGTCCATCGTGTTTCGCCATCTACCAATCACTCGAAAATGTCAAAATTTCTATGCATCAGTTAATAAATGGCAATTTCACCCTATATCTTTGCTAGCAGTATCAAAGACATCCCCTATCTTCTTCTTCTTCTTCTTCATCGTACGCAGTCAGACAGTAACAATTATTTTTTTTTAAAAAGCGGCGGTCATCCTGAGGCTGTCGACACTGCCATAGAGCTTGTCTTGTGGTTCCACTGGTGATGGCCACATCTGCTCTCTCTGATCCTCGTATGTCGGGCAGTTCTGCAGCAGATGCTCAGCGGTAATTTTCTCGGTACCACACGGGCATTCGTCGGTACCACCTATCTTCAATTTGTTGAATAGGTGGTACCTCAGTCTATTGTGGCCAGTGCGAAGTCTGAAGACAACGACCTGCTCTCTTCTGTTCAACTGGTAATAGGCATCGTTTTTGGTGTAGCCGGTATGTTCAGTTTCCCATTTGGTCATGTATCTGGCTTTAATAAGCCGTTTTGACTCTTCGTACGTCATACTAGTAACTGCTGTGGTAGTCTTGCACCTTCTTTTGCCAGTCTGTCTGCCTCCTCGCTGCCTTGGATGTTGCAGTTTGATGGGACCAACTGTACCACTACCCTTTTTGGTGCGGTCTGTTGGCATAGTTGACAGAGTTCTGCTCTTAAGTCATTAAGCTCAGTATTTTTCTGGCTTTTTAGCGCTGTGACTACGGCCAGAGCATCTGTAAGCAGGACTATATGGCTTTCATTTTCTTTATGTGTCACCATTTCTTCCACTGCCGCCCTCAGTGCGTCTGCCTCCGCTCTGAAATTGCTTGTAGCTACCAGTAGCTAATGACAGTGTTATTTTTCTGCCATTTGGTAGGTTCAGGAATGCTCCTGCCCCTCCGTTCTGTGTATTGTTTGTTACAGAACCGTCGGTGTATGCATGGGTCCAGTCCATGCTTGTGTAGTTTTTCGATATAAAGCTTAGGGTAGTATCTCTCCTTTCTTTTTCAGTCTGGCAGTTTTTGTTTCCAATACCTGGTATATTTTCTACCACCTCTGGAAATATATCCTGCCTCCAGGCAGGTTTTCGTACAGTAGTGGTGGGCTTTGGTGTTGTTAGTGCGTTTATGGGATCTTAGTGCATCTTTGCTTTGGCTATTTCTGCAAAGTTTCTCCGCTTTAGTTTCCCATTTCCCAAATTGTTTAGTCTCTGGTGCATTGCGTGGTCAGTCAGTCTTCGGAGTTTCTCTGACAGCAGCTGGGCTCTGCAGTCTCTTCTACCGGTCATGGGTTGCAGCTTTGTAATCTTTTCAAGTTCTACAATTGGCGTTGACTTTATGCTTCCTATTATAACTCTTATGGCTTGGTTTTAAAGTTTGTTAACTTTATCGAAGTTCGCCTTTGCTGCTGTTGTCCATGCCGCAATGCCATACTCGAGAACTGGTCTCACTCTTCCAGTGTACAGTTTCTTTAGTATACTTTCGTCTGCTTCTCAGCTTGTGCCAGGAAGTTTCCTCGTGATTGCCATTCTTTCTCTGGCTCTCATTCGGTTTCTCTCGATCTGACTTTTCCATGTCATGCGCTGATCAAATGTGACTCCCAGATAGTTTGGGTTGTCGTTTGGCTGCAGGAATTGCCATTTAGACTTAATTTGGTGTTTTGGGGTTTGATTGAAAGCGAGAATATTGTACATGTGATTTTCTCCTCGTTTATTTTGACCAGCCATGAGTTTGCCCACTTTTCCAGCGATGTTAGGGCCTGCTGTATCCGATTTCTTGCTATGGTGAGCTTTTTTTTCAGAGGTCCACATAGCCAGATCGTCTGCAAACATAGAGCTATGGACTCTTCTTGGTATATTCTCTGTAATGTCGTCTATATACACCAGGAAGATTGTGGGTGACAGTACTCCCCCTTGGGGTACTCCCTGCTCGAGCGTCACCTTTTTGCTCATCTGCTCTTGTACTTGGACTCTGGCCGTTCTTTGTTTGAGGTAGTTGTTGATCCACTTGTACATTCTCCCACAAACTTCACTTCTCCTTAGCTTGACTCTAAGTCCGTCTTTCCAGACTTCATCCCGTATCTGAAGTACATGAGAAGAATTTGGGAAAATATTACCAGAATCACGAGACGATTTGAACCTTTATGAACAGGTTTATCAGATTTCATTTAAAAATAGACTGAATAGAAAATGACTGAATTCATGTAGATTTAAACATAAATAAGAATAACGCCCAATTTACAGAATTAGAAGACATATAATAAGAAGGTCCTTGACCAGTTATACATAGCAAGTGAATTCATGGAAGAAATTGTCAGAATTGTCAAATAGTTGTACCCTATGGTGGTCGCTCTAGTCTAGAGGTTAAGGCACTCGTCTCTCAAATCGTTGAACTAAAACGGTGGGCGATCGAATCCGACACATTTCTAGCGACTCCTGGTCTCACGGAGTAAAGACTAGAAGGCCTGCGTCTCGACCAACTTTCTTTCTACTTGTCCAAGGAAACTCAGGACAAGAGTGAGATTGATGACCAGCGCATTCACTTCTTTACTATAATGTAAATGCAGAGCACACTTTTAAGACAAAACCGTCTGATGCTGTGGAGATTATCGCTTGCGATGACAATCATCATTATTATTATTATCCAGAGATATACCCTACTGAAAATCATACTGGAAAGGGAGGTAGACGATACATGGACAAGAGGTAGTAATTGTTACAAGTGGACAATCACATGTAGAGGATTGACAGGCAATGTCGTACTAAAGGGCTTCCTCAAGGAACGGAATAGAAGTTATATTAAGTCAATATATGTCGCGGAAATGGTAAAGGATATACTGTGATATTGGAATAGTAGTGGTTTGCTGGGGTTTTGCATATGACACGGACAAGAATAACACCACTGCTCGATAGAGAGCATGTCGTAAGAGGCGACTAACTGTGTGACATGGCATAACACCAGCCATGGTTAGGTGGTTTGTAAAGAGCAGCATAGATGGCGCCTAACAGGTTGCAGGTCTACTTTGCTCCAGTGTTTGAGATTAATTAAGATGGACTCGCACATCAGTTAACCACCCTCTGTGGTACTTGTACCAACACAGCGGGGTAATAAGCTGCTAGAGTCTTGCCAGCTAAGCAGAAATTCTCATTCCAGCGACATTCAGTTCACGCCAGAGGTGGGACCAACGCAGGGGCATCCACCCTTGTAGAAGTACAGGTCGACTAAGACAAATTCTAAGACTAAGTACTAATCAATCAATTAGTGAATTAGACGATCCATCAGTTACAACCGCCCAGTTCCCCATGGAGTTCAGGACTTTAACAAATACACGCAAAGCCACCATGTCTGTTGCCATCCGTTCCAGTTCTGTCTAGGTCGTCATTGTTTCCTTTAAGTTTGTCTTCTAGTTTATAACATAAGTTAGTGATACATATTTATGGCGCCTTTCTCTGCACCGCGTCTTTGCACACTTTGGCAGAGGATCTGCCCACGTCTTGGTTCGTTGGGTTGGTTGAATGTTTCTTCTCTGTTAACTTGTCCACATTGGTTGCTGTTTTAGGGACTTGAAATTTCTAACGAATGAGATACTGGATCCATACATAATCCTCATTAATTGTCTTTTACAACATGCTTGGCTGGTTAACAATTTTATTATTCTTCGCTCTTCTTTCGAACTCCAGCTGCTAACATGTACATTGTACATAATCATGTACACATATAATGAAGTGCTATTAAAGGCAACACAGCTCGCACGTTTGATAAAATGCTTCTATTCAAAGCTCTCAGCGACATGTACAGGAAGAATATATAAATCTCTCAGCGACATGTACAGGAAGAATACATAAATCTCTCAGCGACATGTACAGGAAGAATACATAAATCTCTCAACGGCATGTACAGGAAGAATACATAAATCTCTCAGCGACATGAATGAGAAGAATACATAAATCTCTCAGTAACATGAATGAGAAGAATACATACATCTCTCAGCGACATGAATGAGAAGAATACATAAATCTCTCAGCGACATGAATGAGAAGAATACATAAATCTCTCAGCGACATGAATGAGAAGAATACATAAATCTCTCAGCGACATGAATGAGAAGAATACATAAATCTCTCAGCGACATGAATGAGAAGAATACATAAATCTCTCAGTGACATGTACAGGAAGTATACATACAGCTACCACTTTTGTAGGGGAGGAAGACTAACGTCTGGTCAGGCAGAATATACTGATCAGACATGTTAGTCAGGGTCAGACAAAATATATTGGCCAAGATGACACCTTGACTTCCCCGTAATTATCCATGAAACGGGCTGTTTCATGGCAGCCTGGCTAACAAGGTGAGGCATGGACGTGATCGACGTAATAGTGAGCGACATGCAGATGAAGCTAAGCATAGCATAACCGTCTGGAGGACCCCGATTCACTTTCATCAGCACGCTCGGGGTGTGAGGAAAGCTACGACAACCCGTCACTCAATGTCCTCTTCAGAGCGCACAAAAAAGTAAACATACTCATTGTGAGCATTCAAAACAACAACAACCACTTTTGTAATTTACACTTCATTAGCTCATTTACTAATATAGCGCCATTAAACGCAGACACTGTAGTAGAATGTGATCAGGAAAATCCGGTATTCGTGTCGGAACAAAGCTCAAGGTCTGGACAAACGCTCTCGTGACATGTTTACTTTCCAAGAAAATCAGTTTTTTTTTGCAGGTCACAAGTTTAGGTTTTGGCTGATCTGATGTTCATATTTTAGCTGTCTCGTGACGATGGGAATAGCGGATTAAAAAAAAAATTTATAGTACTTAAACATAGCTTTGTTTTGATGAGGAACAAAAACTGACATGTTGAGCGAACCGGCAACTGTAGTTTCTAAATCTATTGAACAGATTAAACAGGGGACACTACGCGTGCCTGTATGTTGGAAAGAGCAAGTAACAGTCTAGCCTTCTCCAATATAATTCATAACGACGATTGGTCCATAACGCAGACCATCAGTATTAGACGGAAAATAGATTATTATTATTATTTTAGAACCACCAAAAAAGTTGAATAGAACATTAACAATGACAACATGAGGTAACACGGTCTGAATATTTCTGCTGGTGAACACTCATTAGTTTTGAATACGAAAATTAATAATGAACACAGACAGCCACACACACATAAGTCTTCAATAATTAAATTGACCAACTCACCTCTGCGAATGATGAACGTGTAGTAGAACAGATATATAAATGATAAACGTAACCGTCTGTAAAACTATAAGGTAAACAAGCAAGCTGTACCAACTTTCTTGTTTAAAGTTCACAAACAAGCTGACAACGAATATTTAGATAACTGTTCTACTTAAAACTCATCCGCAGTGAACAAAAGAAAACATTAAGGCTAGCCAAGACATCCATGTTGAGTCGCCAGATGTTCGTATTGACAAAACTGTGCATTTAGCAGCTTCTTCGCGATGTTAGAGAGGCCGATTAGAGAAACTTACGCAGCATGCTCCTGGTAGACACTTTGGATTTTAGTAGATTAGTCTAACAATAATGCCCTGCAGTGGGAAGGGACAGGGCGAGCTGAAAGTATAAGATGGGGGGGGGGGGGGGGGAAGTATATGGGCGTTTGTAACTTTAAAAAACAGAAAGACAGCTTGATGTAAATAAATGGGAAAAATCGTTCAAGTAGATAGATAAGCCTGAAAGGAAGACAATTTTGATTTTTTTGAAAATAAGAAGTGTTCAGTTCGGTTCAGTTCATCCCGTAACCCATCAGGTCTATGAGGCACACTTGAAGACACTCCCACAAAATCCCAAGCCATTTCTCTCTGCTCGCTGTCGCCAGTCGTGCCTCACCGAGACGAAGGTTTGACCACTCAGGGATGTTGTCTGCCCATCTCTTCCTTGAACGACCTCGTCCTGTCTTTCCTTCTACGAAACCATAAAGTACCGAATTTGTAATGAAAAGTATACATTCTGAATATCACAAGAGAATATGTTAAAGAAGATAAATGAAACTGGGACTGCTCAATTGAAATTGTTATAATATATATTTGCAATGCTTTGCAGGAAAGAAGACTAATGAGAAAGATTGTAATAATAGGATCACTAAGTACATTTTTTTAATCTGAGAGGTTATGTTATAAGTTGTATCATAAGGTATCAAGATGATGAGCAGTAATATCAGGCCCTGCGACTCAGAGCTGGCAAGACCCTTCTCCACCGTCACATGATGATGCTGGAAAACAGGTTGCAACATGTCGGACTAGATAAAGAGATCGGATCAAAGAAGGAAGGCTAACACAGTATCAAAAAATGACATGATGAAGTTGGATGAGTTGGACAGAAAGGTGCAAATATCGCAGCCAATCTGCAAACTAAGACACAACACATTCCGTTTATCCGACTACATCTTACTACTTGCAAAGCCATTGTCGTGGCTTTTTAACTGGAGATTGAGAACTGGGGATTGAGAACTGGAGATTGAGAACTGGAGATTGAGAACTGGGGATTGAAATCTGGGGATTGAGAACTGGAGATTGAGAGCTGGAGATTGAGATCTTTGGGATTGAGAACCGGAGATTGAGAACTGGGGATTGAGAACTGTGGATTGAGAACTGGGGATTGAGAGCTGGAGATTGAGAGCTGGAGATTGAGAACTGGGGATTGAGATCTGGGGATTGAGAACTGGAGATTGAGAGCTGGAGATTGAGAACTGGGATTGAGAACTGGGGATTGAGAGCTGGGGATTGAGAACTGGAGATCTACGAAGAAAAAAGAAGTACCATACAAAAGCGCAACATACATAAATGCTAAGTTTCTTTCAGAAAAATGCAACACCTAAGGATACTGGTAGTTATTGGCACCCTGGTTGCTCCCACCTCCCTCCTATCAAGTGTTACTCCCAGGTTGACCTTCCTCTGGCTTCTAACTGCACCAGCCTGTATATTAGTGAGTATCAGAATCGAGTTTAATCATCTTTATCGACATCTTATGTAATTTAATGGCTCTTTAATTTATGTGAATCACAACATGAATAGGACTATATTTACACGCCACAAGATGTTGGAGCCCTCTATTTCAGTTATCCACTCATGCTGCATGATGTCTTAGATATCCATGTCAGAGATAAAGAGACAAACGCTCTGTCAGGAAAAATATAAGGATCAGACTATGTTAGTCAGGGTCAGATAAACAAACTGATTCAACTATTTTAGGGTTGGGCAGAACCTGTTGATAGACTAAGTTAGTCAGGATCAGGTAGAACCTGCTGATCAGACTATGTTAGTCAGTCTCAGGCAGAACCTGCTGATAGACTATGTTAGTCAGGCTCAGGCAGAACCTGCTGATCAGACTATGTTAGTCAGGCTCAGGCAGAACCTGCTGATATACTATGTTAGTCAGGCTCAGGCAGAACCTGCTGATAAACTATGTTAGTCAGGCTGAGGCAGAACCTGCTGATAGACTATGTTAGTCAGGCTCAGGCAGAACCTGATGATAGACTATGTTAGTCTGGCCCAGCTGAAATATACTAATCAACAACCCCCACATCACTTCCAAGAAGTTCTGAATATAAACATGCTGTTTCCCGGCAGACTGGTTAACCTTTCAGAGGAGCCTCGCATTGCAGTACAACGAGGACGACTTTGGACCACCTTCTCGAGTACGCCTTCGGATGTATGAAAAGTCGTTGTAACACGCCACCATAGAAAGCATCAAGAGTCCATAACTCTAGTACTAGTGGCCTTAGTAACAACAAAAAAGGTTTTCAGTATAGGAGAATTGCACACATCATATTATATCAACGAGTGCTCACATCGTCATTAGCACAGACATTCCAGCAATGATATACGGCTGTCACGTGTGGAACTTAGGAAAAATTGACATGGCGTGGCTTCAAGCTAATCGACGACCGTTGGAGCGTTACGCCATGCCAATCTCATAACAGGCCCACATCCCTAACACCGCCACCAGGAGTCAAACGTACTTCAATGCCGCCATAGACATCAATATTTTCTGACTCCAGTGATGTTTATAAATTCTGTTGTTCCCTCTCTCGTGACAATCACGGCAAATTGTCAAGTATTTTTGTTTGTTTGTTGCCCGCTGTTTGTTTTTGCCTGTTGTAGCAACGCACGAAACAACCCGGACATCATTCGAGAAGTCGGCCGGGATGTATGTCACCTCTTTAAAAGTCATGCATCGAGTCTGCAACCAGTAGAGGTTTTTGTTGCAAACTAAGCTACGAATTGACATAATCCTATTGTGATGTGGCAAGATAAACGGTTAGCACTATGCACGAAAATCAGACTAAGGCGTACACTGGTCCTGTCAATATTCCTCTATGCGTGTGAGACATGGACAGTTACAGCTGACCTTCAACGAAGGATACAGGCCTGGGAGATGAGATGTTTCCGAAAACTTTTAAACGTCACGTACACAGATCGAGTTACAAATGAGGAAATACGAGATAGAATTACAACAGCAATAGGGCCTTTCGAAGACCTCTCGGCAACTGTCAAAAGAAGGAAACTCGCTTGGTAAGGATACGTATCGAGATCAAACGAACCCTGTAAATACGATCCTCCATAAAAGTGCAAGGCATACGACGAAGAGGTCGTCCCAAAAAGAGGTTGGAGGAAAAGATAAAAGAATTGATAAATTTCGAACCAGAGGAGGCACAGGCAGCGGTCGCTGACAGAGAAGGATGGCGTGGGAATGTGAAGATGTCTTCATGTGTGCCCCAACGACCTCACCGGTTACAGGATAACATGACCAGACCTGACTTGATGATCAAAGCCTGACACCCAAATCGTTCGACCATCAGCTTGTCGCCTTTTTCAATAACGAAACACATCTCTGAAATTATCTTGATTGGTCCCACTAATTGTTGTTGGATGATAATCGTACTGAGTTGATTTAACTTCTGCAGAATTTAATTTGGTGACGTATAGCAGTGCTTCTTCTTACATTCTGAGGAGCACTTTGGGAAGATGACACAGTTTTATTGGCTCAAGTGCAACTCGAGGATCCTAAGTATGCTTTCGACTAAGGAGATTATAGTGTCGATTTCACCTCGTTGGAGCAGGCTGCTGTGACAAAGTTTGTTTTCCAGTAGCCGCGCGAAAATGTAAAGTTTGGTTTTGATCAATATATTTCACCTGGTCCTCATGCTACTCTTCGCTTTCGATGCTACTAGGTCAAACAGAGAACGAGTCACATAAAAAGGTCAAGGCTATGATAATCCAACAATTGCTTCCTTGTTTCGATTTCTGTATTGTAGGTCAGGACAGTGTTATTTACATTTGTAATTTGTAGTCAAGAAAATCACTGCACTGTACTTCTGTACTTTCACTCACTTACATTTATATCAAAACTTACAGAAAAATAGTTTTGAAGCTTGACCTTTATATTGTCGTGTTCTGTCTCGAATTCGAAAGGCAAGCACGTGCAGAATTTGAGACATATTGGGCAAATACATTATTTGCACTAAGAGGGTTTGAAGTGGCCCATTCATTTAATCTGGGACAAGTTAGCCATCAGATCCCTAGAAGATACTGATCATGCCAGACAGAATAAAGGACAAGTTAGATCTTGGAGGAAAAGGATCGTCCCAGACAAATTCAGATGCAAGCCATATCGTGATAGAATGTTTCGTTAAAAAAAGTCAGATTATAGCAGAAAATCATCGTTCATACAAATTCATTTACAAGCCACATCATGACAGAACGTGAACGTCTCAGACATATCCATCGTCAAGTGAGATCGTGGTAGAAAGTAATCGTCTCAAACAGTTTCATCTACAAGCGATCATTCTGAAGTGTGGAGTGTATTACCGACATTAACAGAGGAAAATGTACTAGTCAATCTAGGTTTTCAGTAATTTGCTCTATGTTAAATTGTATCCCTTTTTCCATCAATTCTTAACTTGGACATCTTTACTGCTAGTCTCCTCTTCCCAGCATGTCATATAAACAAAAATTAATTCTCTCTGACACGTCAACTAATCTACCTTTACTCATACCATTAGTGTTCAGTATAGTAACAATACTTAAAGGTATCAAGATGATTGTAGACTAACAATGAGATTGTTATTTGAAAGCTGACAGTAATAATAATAGCTGTCCATCGTTGTCGATGAGGACCGCCGACCTCATCCTTGTCACAGATTTCCCTGTTGGGTGTGGGTGCGCATGTGGCTGAACAGGCCAATGCGAGCACAAAAACATCTGCTACACATCGGGCACACGAGGTTTGTAGAAGGGGATGGTATTCCCGCTGCTCGGGATTTCCGCGTCTCGCGTCTGTTCTGGGCTTTCACAACACGGTCGTCTTCACCGGCAGCTACACCCGATTTGACTGCCCTTCTCCAGTCAGATCTGTTTTGCGCAAGACATTCCCAGGTGTCGATGTCTATCTGGCAACTTTTTAGTTAGTCCTTCAGACCGTCTTTAAAATGTTTCTTTGGGCGCCCTCTCTCGCGCCATCCCTCTCCCAGGTCACCGAAGAGAAGCTTCTTTGGGAGCCGCTCGTCTGACATACGGACGAGGTGTCCGGCCCATCCTAGTCGTGCTTTTTCTAGCAGTGCATGGATGCTGGGTATGTTAGCCCTCGAGAGAACCTCGATGTCAGCGACACGACAATGACTAAAATATACAGCAGACACCATATTATATGACATTCTTCTATATCCGAAACAGCAATTTTTACAAAAGACAATGCAGTGAAATACTAGACACGTTAAGACTGTAATCTTTCAGGTAATTTATTAAGTACAAAAAGTCAAGATCCCGACACGTCATGCGGCGTATAGGAAAGGAAATAAGGTGTTTGGCTCATATTATTTTGTGACCAACAGCAGATAGTGGACGAAGTGGTCAGCATCACGCTGGTCGTCTTTACTTCTCAGATTGTTTTCTTATACCCAATTTATGTGGCTGGGCCGCTATGGTCGGCCCTAAGCCCGGATGAGAAAGGAGGAAGGTTCAGCGTGGGGCCAGCTACTCCACCTCGTCACAAAATAATTGCTACAAAAACGATAACCATAACAATCAAAAGCTTTTCTTGAAGGGAAAGGTCCCCTCAGCAGGTTCTTTGATGCGGCTCAGCCAGAACCGAAAGGAAGCTGGACTGCCGACTACCTTACTTTCGACAAGGAAGCTTTGCAGACTCGGCACCTGGAATGTTAGAGCTGTGTGGGAGGAGGGGAAGACAGCGCAGTTTGCAAAAAAGAGGGAGCGATATGACATTAGTATCTTTGGTCTGAGTGAGACTAGATGGACTCAGTCGGGAAATGTACTATTGGCAACAGGGGAGACTCTGATATACTATGGACATGTGGAAGAGAAAAACGCACCACACACAGAAGGAGTGACCCTAATGCTCTCAGCGGAGGCCCAAAGTGCTCGTATAGAGTGGAGAGCAGCCGGATAATGACTTTTGATGGATATATTTCGAACAAAGAATAAGAATGTTAAACTAAATATAATTTAGGGATATGCCCCAATAAATGAAAAGGAAGAAACAGTTAAAGAGGTTTTCTACAGCAGATTACAGCAACTAGTGCCAGAGACATGAAGGCGTGACATTACCATACTAATGGGAGACTTCAACGCAAAAATAAGACATGACAACGTGGGATATGAGGAGATCATGGGAAGAGTGGGACTAGGAATCTTAAAAGAAAACGGGAAGGGGTTTGCATATTTTGGTGCAGGAAACAAATTGGTAATAGGAGGAAGTATGTTTGCACACAGTGCAAGTCTTATGGCAACATGGGTATCCCCAGACCAGAAAACGAAGAATCAGATTGACCACATCTGCGAAATCTCAAAATTTAGACGATCATTATTAGATGTCAGGGTCTACGGGGGGACATATGCGGCAACAGACCACTTTTTGGTGATTGCGAAAGTACTGCTGAAGTTAAGGATAAACAGAACGATGCAAGTCAGCAAGTTAAAATTGTGAAGATCTAACAATTGTTTTTTTTTTCATTTTCACAAATTAAGAGATTGCCATTTATACTACCTCATTCAATTCAGGATATTTTTAGTCTTTCGCCGCCTTTATTTTTCCCGTGTAAATGCCAGCACAATATCGTGTTCGTGAGATCTATTTACCTTCTGTAATCTTATTTTAACATGTCATAAGATCTGTTAGATTTTGTTATCCACATTTGAATATAAAAATACAAAATAATAATGACGATTGGCATGGGGGGACGTTGAATTGTGAAATGGGGATTTAAGTAACACAAGTTTGTTATTCTTACCTGTAGATCAGTTGTTTGATATATACGTATACATACCTGGTCTAACAATACCAGCATGACGGACCCACTGTTGTTTTTGTTTTTTTGTTTTTTGTTTGCGTTCGCCTTATTTCTTTATTTCCCAAGGCTGTGTGCGTTGCACTACATTTTTATTTTGCGTCTGTCAGCCCAGTGCATCCGACTTCGGTATGCATTCTATGTAAGAATGGCTTCCTCCTGCATTTTCTAAGGGTTAACGGCCGGTGCTGAGATGGGGAGCAAACCCAGCACCTTCGGGTTGTGAGACGTCTCACTTAACCATTTGTCAACGTAGTCCCCCAGGACCAATTGAGTTCATCTATTGTTACTGAGCAGGAACAAATTACTTCAAATTTAGCTTCACCCACCTGATAATTCAACCACACCCACAGACGAATTACTTGCCCCACGTGATAATACAACCACACCCCCAAACAAATAACTTCCCCACCTGATAATACAACCACACCCACAGGCAAATAATTATGTCATCTTGACTGTTGTTAAGAATGGTCTGATAGCTATCAGATTGAGTTTAATGTAAATAAGTGTACAGTCATCCACATGGGTTGATCCAATTTGGAACATAATTACATGATAGGAGAGAAGAAAATTAGGAAGATATATATACACAAGGAATGGAGCCTAGAGGTTTATAATAGATCATATTGGTCAAGTGGGTGAACAAGTCCTGGTAGCAGCGGAAAAGGCAAATGCAATGTTAGATATGATAAAAATAAATTTTAAACATATGAGAAAGGAAGTCTTAGTCAAACAGTATAAATCATTCCAGTACTATGTTCAGGCATGGAGTCTATTTAGCAGAAGGGATATAAATATTCTGGAAATGATACAAAGAAGAGCAACAAAACTGATGGTGGGATTCCGAAATTATAGTTATGAGAAAAAAACGACGTGCAGTGTCTAGAAAAGAAGAATCCGAAGGGGATTTAATTTAGGTTTATTATATAATCAAAGGAAAGGATACATTAGACAATAACACGTTTTTCAAAATACGGCCGACTGCAAGAACAGGAGAACACAGCTATTAGTTAATTTTTAAAATGGCATAGGTAAGACACTGTGATATTTATTTTTATTCAGAGAGTGATGAATGCTTGGAATGTACTGCCACAGGAAATCGTGTGGGCAGGGTCAGGTTAATATATTCAAGTGGAGTAGAAGAAACTGGTTGTCTACAGACGACAGAGTCTTCTAAACCAGTAACAAGAATTGCGTTATGTTCTCTTGTTATCGATCTATATCTCCAAATGAATGTGACCCTTTGTCGCAACGTACTGGCATACGTAATCAACTTGTTCTCACCATACGCCTGATAGAAATGAATTCTGCTTGTCTATGTGGGAGGATAATAAACTGACATTTTGTATCCGTTTCCATCGGCTTTTTGTTATTGTTTTTCTTAGTTATATATGGGATGCTTAAGATTCTTCGGTAACATCGCATGCAAGTATCTTATTTGTTTTTATTTTTCATTGATAGTCAATGATTCACCTTTACAAATCAAAATCGATTCTATGAAGTGCTGAAGAATAATCGATTTCACACCAACTAATATTTGTGATGATAAGGGTAGTGGCATAGCAGATACTGTCATAAATGAAGTGTTAAAGTCGTCATTGTACTAGGCCTCAGTTTTTTTAATGATGTGTGGTGGCCAGTTACCTTCACTATCAGTAAGCCTACTACCAATTTACAGCTCGGTCGACTTAAGCGTGTGGATAGATAGAAAGAACTCAGTGTTTTTACAATGAACATCGAATGTTCTACTAGTCTGCTAATATAACGTTCCTCCCATTGCCAAATCTTGACTCATATTTCCATCTTTTTATATGATGCCTAGGATGACTTGATCGCTATTCTCTTCCCCTCAAAGCCGTATCATCTATTGCCTGTTATCAGAGTGGCAAGTCTGTTAATTCCAGGACTAACTTTAATATTTCTAATGACACCAATATGCTTACTTACTCACTTTTCAGTCGCCGGTGGTGCTAAGCGTGGCATGAAGCTCACGTTACTTTTGATCGACCAAATGTGTTGAGTCAGTTGTTGTAAGTTCGTGTTGTTGTAGGATGTGTCTTATAACACTGAAACTTACGTTTTTTATACTGGTTTAGAAGACTCAACAGAGTCTGTAGACAACCATTTATATTTGCATTACCCTGCTCTAAAAGCAATATACTACACCCATCTGTCGTGTCCTCATTCGTGTTTAGCAGTCAAATCGTATTATGTTGTTAGCGTCCAGTTTACACAATCAGGTCATATTATGAGATTACTGAATCGTCGTATTTTATGTCTTGAAAAGTATTTAGCACACGGCCTAGAGTTTTCACAATAATTATGTCATCACTTAACTTAAATTAACTTCATAATACTGGTTTAAAAGGCACTACAGAGTTTGTATACAACCAGTTTTTTATCCACTTCACCGATACTAAAAGTGACTATGATAATCCAATATATTTTTGAATGCATTAACTGACCCTGTCTCCATCACATCCTGTGGCAATGCATTCCAAGCATTCACCACTCTCTGACTACAAATATATTTCCTAAAATTTGTATTAAGTCACCTCGAATTCTTCTCTGTTCTAGACACTGCAAGCCAATTTTTCTAAGTCTCTCCTCATAACTACAATTCTGGATTCCCAGGATAATTTTGTTAGCTTTTCTTTGTATCCTTTCTATAAGGTCTATCCTCTCTATAAAAAGGTCTCCATACCTTACAGTACTCCAAATGATTTATATAGTTTGACTTACATGTCCTTGCTACCATATTTTCTCTTATATGATATTTCGTAGACATTTCATTTCAAACATTGTAATTTGGTCTCATGTGCTTTGGATAAGAACCCAGTTTGACATTGGTAACACTGAGTTGGTAAAACGTACGTACATGCTAAATTTAAGAAATTGTATGTTCTAGACGCTGACTATGACCTTAAGCAAACATATTACGTTGATGATCATCTCTAAATACGTAATTGACTGTCCTCTCGTTCTTGAGTTTACAAATGACCAATTATAAACTTGCACATAATCTTGTCACGCTGTTGTCACGTATGGAGTTGCGACCATGCAATTTGTATTAGTGGTGAGTGGGAGAGAAACATAAAGGTGAAGGTTAAAGATTGGGGAAGTCAACAAGATAAAATTAGATAGCAGTGTGTCAACACTTGGAACATAATTGTTAACATCCGGAGTTCGTGCTGAAATGCCATTAGATGAAGCGATATTTAAAAATAAAAGCATGATTCAATTACACTTTCTCTGAGGTACTTGATAATTGTTTTGTTAGTTTCGTTTCATCGCTGCCCGTTTAACATTTTTAGTTAACTTTGTTTCGCGCAGGAAGCAAACATTGAAACATAACGAAGGTTTAGCGATTGCGTACGACAGTATTGGAGCTCTAGCTGCTAATGGCAGCAGAAATTGGTTCAATCCCCGTTGTCAACACGCTCTAGTCAACCAAGTTGTAATTGGGTAGCTAGTTAACTGATAGCGAAGGAAAATCAATTAGAAGGGGAACTGACCCCCACATCATTATCCCACAACCCAACCCCCCCCCCCCCCCCCCATTCCTTACTATCTTATAAAATAATGATGGCTAGTGAGATGACGTTTCTAGCACTTCATACTAGAACCACCACACCTCTCAAGATGATGCGATCTATCGCTACTCCTTCCTATCCCATCATCCCAGAGCCACCCCACCTCACAAAATAATGTAGTATAGTACAATAACGTTTCTAGCACTTCATCCCAGAACCACCTCACGTTCACAAAATAATGTCTTCTAGTACAATAAAGTTTCTAGCACTTGATTCCAGAGCCACACCACGTTCACAAAATAATGTCATATATTGCAAGGACGTTTCTAGCACTTCATCCCCGAGCCACCCCAACTCACAAAATGATGTCATCTAGTGCAAAGACGTTTCTAGCACTTCATCCCCGAGCCACCCCAACTCACAAAATGATGTCATCTAGTGCAAGGACGTTTCTAGCACTTCATCCCCGAGCCACCCCAACTCACAAAATGATGTCATCTAGTGCAAGGACGTTTCTAGCACTTCATCCCCGAGCCACCCCAACTCACAAAATGATGTCATCTAGTGCAAGGACGTTTCTAGCACTTCATCCCCGAGCCACCCCAACTCACAAAATGATGTCATCTAGTGCAAGGACGGTTCTAGCACTTCATCCCCGAGCCACCCCAACTCACAAAATAATGTCATCTAGTGCAAGGACGTTTCTAGCACTTCATCCCCGAGCCACCCCAACTCACAAAATAATGTCATCTAGTGCAAGGACGTTTCTAGCACTTCATCTCAGACAGCTGTGCCTGCTTACAGACAATCAATTTCAACTCTTGGCAGAGAAAGATGGAAATACAAATGAAAAGTTGAATTCATGGCTGAGAAAGATGGATGTACGACTGAACAGTTGAACTAATGGTTGAGAAACATGGGTGTACGACTGAAAAGTTTAATTCATGGTGGTTGAGAAAGATGGATATAGGACTGACAAGTTTAACTAATGACTGAGAAAGATGGATGTACGACTGAAAAGTTGAAATTAATAGCTGCAGAAGGTGTGAGTATAACTGAAACTATTAACTCATTCTCTTCTGACTAGATTAACCCTCTGGAGACATATATTCTTGTAATGCCAAACTGCTGCTAAGAAGTACATATACATTTACCTATTTAGCAAAACGGAGTATTCAGAAACAGTTACGTATATGCATGACAATTGGTCAAGCAAATATCAGCTTTCATAGCATTGTACAAAAGGTTGTGGGCCAGTATATCGACTTTTTAGCATTGTAAAAATGGTTGTGGGCCAGTATAACAGCTTTATAGCATTGTACAAAAGATCAAGAGTCAATATATAAACTGTATAGCATTGTAAAAAAGATCGTGGGTCAATATAGTACGTTGATATGGTCAAGCTATTGTAACTGTCTAGAACTGATTATTGGATATCATTACTTGTTTGTCTTTTACTTCCAAGAAATGACATCACTTGCTATTATAACGTTTGCACAAAAATAACCAGAACAATCCAACTGGGATAAAAAAGACTATAACAAGTCTTTTTTTCAAAATACTACCACCTACTAGAACAAGAACGCACATCTACAAATTAACTAAAGAAAGGTCCAGATTAGAAACTATAATTTTAGTCAGAGAGTGGTGAATTCTTGGAATGAATTGCCACAGGAATTAGTGTAGCCAGGGACAATTTATGTATTAAAAAATAGATTGGATACGCATAGCTTTTAAAGCAAGGAAATGTAAACGAAACTGGTTGCATACAGACGTTGCTGAGTCTTCTATACAAGTATAAAGGTGTTGTCAAGTGAAGTTAACGAGGTATCAGAAATCCTAGATTTCCACAACGCCATTGTGAACAACTTACCTTCCAGGAAAAACGAACAATTATTTTGTCTAGCTCAGACATTTATACTTCGCATTAGATGAACGTGATTATAAAACTGTTCCTGTTGTGAACATAGCTTTTAGAGATATTTCAACACATACCTGCTTGAACTATGCGAGTCATACCAGCAGTAGCTGCCATATTGTCAGACTATAATCTGCTAATGGTGAACCATACTGTGTTACAGATCGATTATCATCAACCATCGATGTGGACACGGCACTTGATCTCTTCTGATTTGATGGTGGATTTATTTATTTAGTTTGTCCGTGAATAGGACACGATAGCAACAACACAAACAATGCGCGATATGCAAAAATCAATCTGACAGGCATTTATATTTGTGACAATGTTAAATTGACCCGTACACGTTACTCTATTATTATCTATTCTTGACGCTCCTGACCTAATAACAGACTATGTTACAGCAGCCTAGCCAACGAGTTGGACATCGGCACTGTGAAACAGGAATCACATGGGATTCGCAGGGGAAAGAGAAATATGGGTAGAGATAAAACACATTCAGAAGAGAATCTGAGGTAACTACGATTAAATGGTTACACCTGTAGAGAGGCATATAATAGCACTGGATCGTGAGTGCCAGCGAGATGTAGTCAATGTCCCATATACCGAGAGAAGCGAAGGACTTGATTGATTGATCAACTATGAAAACTGTCGTGGTGAGCTTACTATTAAGCATGGCATTACTTTACAAACAGGCTGTTTTTGATAAGAACATGCCGAGACCGGAGTACAAACCGGACAACTTTGCTACAAGATGCAAGAATCCTAAAGTCTCTACCATTCGGATGCCCTATCCAAAAACACAATTACTGAAAACGAACGCAACATGAAACGAATAGAGTGGCTTATTCTCCACCCGATACCAAAAAAACATCCTGTCTTATTGGTTCAACAGAAACATTCTGTCTTATTGGTTAAACAAAAACATTCTGTCTTACTGGTTAAACAAAAACATTATGTCTTATTGGTTAAACAAAAACATTCTGTCTTATTGGTTAAACAAAAACATTATGTCTTATTGGTTAAACAAAAATATCCTGTCTTATTGGTTAAACAAACATATCATGTCTTATTGGTTGAACTTCTTCTTCTTCTTCTGCGTACACAGTCAGACAGTAACCATTATTTTTTCGAAAAAAGCGGCGGTCATCCTGAGGCTCTCGCCACTGCCATAGAGCTTGTCTTGCAGTTCCACTGGTAATGGCCACATCTGCTCTCTCTGATCCTCGTATGTCGGGCAGTGGTCATTTTACCAGTACCGCACGGGCATTCGTCGGTACACCCTATCTTCAATTTGTTGAATAGGTGGTACCTCAGTCTGTTGTGGCCAGTGCGAAGTCTGAAGACAACGACCTGCTCTCTTCGGTTCAACTGGTAATAGGCATCGTTTTTGGTGTAACCAGTATTTTCGGTTTCCCATTTGGTCATGTATCTGGCTTTGATAAGCCGTTTTGACTCTTCGTACGTCATACTGGTATCTGTTTGTGGTAGTCTTGCACCTTCTTTTGCCAGTCTGTCTGCCTCCTCGTTGCCTTGGATGTTGCAGTGTGACGGAACCCACTGTACCACTACCCTTTTTGGTGCGGACTGCTGGCACAGTTTGCAGAGTGCTGCTCTTAAGTTATTAAGCTCAGTGTTTTTCTGGCTTTTTAGCGCTGTGACTACGGCGACAGCATCTGTCAGCAGGACTATGTGGCTCTCATTTTCGCTGTGTGTCACCATTTCTTCCACTGCCGCCCTCAGTGCCTCTGCCTCCGCTCTGAAATTGCTTGTGTACTTACCAGTAGCGAATGACAGAGTTATTTTTCTGCCATTTGGTAGGTTCAGGAATGCTCCTACCCCTCCGTTCTGTGTAGTGTTTGTTACAGAACCGTCGGTGTATGCATGGGTCCAGTCCATGCTTGGGTAGCTTTTCGTTATGAAGCTTAGGGTAGTATCTCTCCTTTCTTTTTTAGTCTGGCAGTTTTTGTTTGCAATACCTGGTATATTTTCTACCACTTCTGGAAATATATCCTGCCTCCAGGTAGGTTTTCGTACAGTATTGATGGGTTTTGGTGTTGTTAGTGCGTTTATGGGATCTTCGTGCATCTTTGCTTTGGCTATTTCTGCAAAGTTTCTCCGCTTTAGTTTCCCATTTCCCAAATTGTTTAGTCTCTGGTGCATTGGATGGTCAGTCAGTCTTCGGAGTTTCTCTGACTGCAGCTGGGCTCTGCAGTCTCTTCTATCGGTCATGGATTGCAGTTTTGTAATCTTTTCAAGTTCTACAATTGGCGTTGACTTCATGCCACCTGTTATAATTCTCATGGCTTGGTTTTGGAGTTTGTTAACTTTATCGAAGTTCGCCTTTGCTGCTGTTGTCCATGCCGCAATGCCATACTCGAGAACTGGTCTCACTCTTCCAGTAAACAGTTTCTTTAGTATGCCTTCGTCTGCTCCCCAGCTTGTGCCAGCAAGTTTCCTCATGATTGCCATTCTTTCTCTGGCTTTCATTCGGTTTCTCTCAATCTGACTTTTCCATGTCATGCGCCGATCAAATGTGACTCCCAGATAGGTTGGGTTGTCGTTTGGCTGCAGGAATTTGCCATTTAGACTTAATTTGGTACTTTGGAGTTTTAATGAAAGCGAGAATATTGTGCATGTGGTTTTCTCCTCGTTTATTTTGACCAGCCATGAGTTCGCCCACTCTTCCAGCGATGTTAGGGCCGTCTGCATCCGATTTCTTGCTATGGTGAGATTCTTTTCAGAGGTCCACATAGCCAGATCGTCTGCAAACATTGAGCTATGGACTCTTCTTGGTATATTCTCTGTAATATCGTTTATATATACCAGGAAGAGTGTGGGTGACAATACTCCCCCTTGGGGTACTCCCTGCTCGAGTGTCACCTTTTTGCTCATCTGCCCTTGTACTTGGACTCTGGCCGTTCTATGTTTGAGGTAGTGGTTGATCCACTTGTACATCTTCCCACCGACATCACTTCTTCTTAGCTTGACTCTAAGTCCATCCTTCCAGACTTTGTCAAATGCCTTTTCCAGATCCACCCAAACAGCTACTGTGTGTTTCTGTGCCTGGTAGGCATCTTCTATCTCCTGGGCTATGAGGATGACCTGGTCCTCAGTGGATCTGTGCTGTCTGAAGCCGGCTTGCTGTGGAATTAGTATTCGTTTTTCTTCCAGATGCCACATCAGTCTGGTGTTTATCATCCGTTCCATCAGCTTGCCGACACAGCTCAGTAGGCTGATGGGCCTGTATCCATTTGGATCTGTTTTATCCTTTCCTGTTTTTGGTACTGGTACCAGTATTGCATCTTTCCATGCCTGGGGTACAATACCCCTTTTCCAGCTTTGGTTCAGGACTGATAGTAATTTCCTCTTCGCTGTTTGGCCCAGCCCCATCAGCATTTCGTTTGTGATCCCGTCTTTTCCGGGAGATTTCCTTTTCTTTAATGTTCTCATAGCCTCTTCCATTTCGCGCATTGTTAGTTTGACCATCATGTGCTCTTCAGGAGCCGTATTTATGTTTTCGTGTTATTGGTTGAACAAAAACATTCTGTCTCATTGGTTAGAAAAAAAAAATCCTGTCTTATTGGTTAAACAAAAACATTCTGTCTTATTGGTTAAACAAAAATATCCTGTCTTATTGGTTAAACAAAAACATTCTGTCTTATTGGTTAAACAAAAATATCCTGTCTTATTGGTTAAACAAAAATATCCTGTCTTATTGGTTAAACAAAAAAATCCTGTCTTATTGGTTAAACAAAAACATTATGTCTTCTTGGTTAAACAAAAACATCCTGTCTTATTGGTTAGACAAAAAAATCCTGTCTTATTGGTTAAACAAAAAATATCCTGTCTTATTGGTTAAACAAAAATATCCTGTCTTATTGGTTAAACAAAAACATCCTGTCTTATTGGTTAAACAAAAACATTCTGCCTTATTGGTTAAACAAAAACATCCTGTCTTATTGGTTAAACAAAAATATCATGTCTTAGTGGTTAAAAAAAAACATTCTGTCTTATTGGTTAAGCAAAAACATCATGTCTTATTTGTTAAACAAAAACATCCTGTCTTATTGGTTAAACAAAAACATTCTGTCTTATTGGTTAAACAAAAATATCCTGTCTTATTGGTTAAACAAAAACATTCTGTCTTATTTGTTAAACAAAAACATCCTGTCTTTTTGGTTAAACAAAAACATTCTGTCTTATTAGTTAACACAAAAACGTTTGTCCACCGCTCAGCTATTCTCCTAACAACACACCTGCCACGAAGCTTGCTGCTGGTATAGATGCTAGTCTCTGAGTTTTCCCTCCTGAAGCTGTTTTCCTCCTTTACGGTTTGATGACATCATACATATTGCAAAAGCTTCTACTTGGGCTGAATGCGCAGCGAGACAAAATAAAATGGCTCGATCAGATTATGAGAAGGCCACTTAATCAACTACAACTGTGGACAAATAGCTTAAGAAAAGCTTATTACGAGGCAAGAAGAAACCGACGTGGTAGATGGACAGAATTAAGCTTTCCACTCCGCTTGATAGCAAATGTTGACGTACAGGTAAATAACGCAGTTTGCAGACGTTCAAAAGAAGGTTGACTTGGACTATCCAAGCTGCTGTACATTATTAAACTTCTTAGAAGACCACTATTAATCCAAAACCTGGCATCGTCGGCCAAGTCACAAAAACACATTCTGTGTTCAAGTGCTCTGCAGAGACGTGAGTTGGCATCGCGAAATAACCAACTCAGATCACACAAAAACTAACATGAAGTCTCTAGCACTTCCTCCCAGACTGCAGTGTATGCTATGGAATACCCACATAAAAATGTAATTTCACAATAATTAATGTACGTTATGCACTCGTGTTAAGATTATTTAAGTATTCTCAATTGTGCATGTTCATACAAGGTATATGGACGTTGTTAGTGGTTCTTAAGACATGTCTCTATAATGCATATTATGAAATGTCCATGGACAAAGTTTCTTGGAGTTGTAATAGATCTGCAAATTCAATGACATGAAAGTAAATGTAATCAAATTTACCGATGATAAAAAAATTTAACAGCACAGCCATAGAGTTTGACATGAAAATAAACACGCTGAATTCAAAGACTATGGTAATAGCTTTGCAACATAGGGAAATAAATATAACCATCTATCTAGGAATAATCAAACAAGTAGAGCCGTTTAAATATTTCGGGAAATGAAACAATAATTAAGACGAGGTTTGCATTATCAAAAAGGGGTCTTCAGAGAAAAACTGAAATTGCTAACCTCAAAAAGCATCAAGATCGAACTAAGGAAAAGAATATTGACTACTCGTGAATGACTGTTTGGCCTGTATATGGCTGGAACATAGACTCTAGGAAAGAAACATGAAAACAGTTTGAAAGCTTTTGAAATTCTGTGCTAAGATGGAATGGAACGAGTGAGTTGGTCAGAAAGAAGATCTAATAATAATGTCCTCGCCGAGGTAAGCGCAGAAAGACGGACACATATTGAAAATGATTCAAAAACGGAGATTGCGTTGTTTTTGACAGAATATACGACATGAAAAATGTTACAAAAGATACTAGAGGCCAAGATCCAGGGGAAAAGGGGGGAAAGAGCCGACCAAGACTCATCTTTTCATTCCAGGCATGTAGAGACATTAAAGTATGAACCTATAATGAAATGGGGGAAAAACTGCAGTGGATTGGGTCAAATGGAGAGACGTGCTCAGACTAAATTACAATCAGTCTTAGGACTGATCAACCAGAGGACATGGTCAAATGAAGAGACGTGATCAGACTAACTTACAACCAGTCTTTGGACTGATAAACCAGAGGGCAGGGTCAAATGGAGAGACGTGCTCAGACTAACTTACAACCAGTCTTAGGACTGATCAACCAGAGGACAGGGTCAAATGGAGAGACGTGCTCAGACTAACTTACAACCAGTCTTAGGACTGATAAACCAGAGGACAGGGTCAAATGGAGAGACGTGCTCAGACTAACTTACAACCAGTCTTAGGACTGATCAACCAGAGGACAGGGTCAAATAAAGTGACATGGTCAGACAACTTTACAATCAATCTTAGTTCTGGCCAGCCAGATGATGGTGATGAAGGTTTCAGAACGACAAGTGCACAAAGCTTGCCAACATTGCTTAGCCTTTACGAAACATTTCGTAAGTTTCACTGTGAAGTAAAACATTTAAGATTAAGTGGAATGAACATTTAGTATTTTATATAAAATTCTACATAGTATTTTGCATTTTCATGGTGTTGCGTGAATCACTTAATAACGTTTACATCCGCTATGAAGTCGCATCCTTAATGAGTATGCACACTTGACGTTCCGGACAACAATTTTTACTTTGCAATTACTTTCTTTTGGCGGTAACAAACCCGAAAGTATTATCAAAAAAACTGTGACACATGTAAAATCATATTGCTCTTAAGTCACGCTGTGAGAATTATTTCGAAAATACTTGAGCAAAGAATAAGGTCAACTGTTGAACCTCGGCTGAGCAATATCTAATTTTGGATTCATTAAAGAAATTGGAACGACTAATGCCTTATTCCCGTAAGAAAATTAAGATAAAATAATAAAAATGACAAACATAACCTTTAGTGATCAGGACAAAGCTTTTTATATAGATAGAAATAAGGTCTTGTCAATATCAGAGGACTACGGAATGTGAGGATAACTCTTATATCTTCTAAAAGCACTGTACCATATGCATACAATGTAATAATAACAACTGATGCAATCACATGTAATTTTGAAGAAAAAACAACACATGATTGCGTGTACTTTAATCTTTCCTGTTCAACATTTGCATGCATAAATAACAACAGAAGTCAGCCACATTGGATCTCCAAAGATGGAAGTCAACACGGAAATCGAGGAACCCAACTCTGGGCATAAACTACGGAGTGCTACTAAAGCCTATTAGAGTATTTGATGACGGAAATTTTACCTCAGTATAATGTGAATGCGCTTAGCAGAATCTGTCAAAGATATAATATGAAGATTAGCACACCAAAGACAAGATATTGAAGGTAAGCTAATCAGCAGGTGCACTTAACACATGTGAAAACAATACCGAACTTAAACATGCCCACCAGTTCAAATACCTGGCCAGTAATTTATTGAAGATGGTAGACTTGAAATTGAAAGTCATCAAGTTTTTTTAAGCTGAAAGTTTGGATGGGATGACACTTTCCATACCCAACCTTTTTTAGTCACCTCTTTCGACATGCCTGGCAGATTTCAGTCTAACTATTCTTTAATTTCTGGTTTCACTTGACCTAAGACAAGAAACCTATTCTCAAACAGAACAATGGGACGGAATAATTAAGTAATTGAATAAGTAGCAGAGCAACTATGGTAATTGAGCACTACCACTTATTCCTCGTCTAACGAGTCTCTGCTGTGGACAGTCTTCCTGTGACTTGCTCTAGTACAAATACAAGTAAAAGACATTCAAGTACATTCAAGTACAAGAATATGTTAGGTAGTCTTCACTCCATACTATCATAGTCGCCGGCTATGAAGTGAAAGATTCTTCATTGTAAGACATCAGAATTCAGTCAGTAAGGTACATCATATTGTTTAGTCCTGAACGCTTTTCAGCGCTGATGAAAAGCATGTGTCCAAAACATCAACTATTTAGTGATGACATATACCCTGATGTTCTTGATAGTTTCCGAAGTTTCTTGTTTTTGAGTACTTCACTCTTGACCGAATGTTCTTGACGGTTTTCAAAATTACTTGTTTCTAAGTACTTCCCTCTTGACCAAAGGTTTTTGATGGTTTTCAAAATTACTTCACTCTTGACTGAAAGTTTTTGAAGGTTTCCATAATTTCTCTTGATTTTTAGTACTTCACTCTTGATCGAATATTTTTGATGGTTTTCAAAATTACTTCACTCCTGACTGATTGTTTTTGATGTTTTCAAAATGTTTACGTTTCTGAGAACTTCACTCTAGACTGGATGTTTTTGAAGGCTTTCGAAATTACCCACTGCTGAGCACTACACTCTTTGTCGAATGTTCTTTAAAAAAATGATTCGAAGTGCCCCTTCTATTTCGGGTCATAATGAAGATGGCGAATCTGTGTCCTCCTCGTTGTAATGCAACGCACATCTTTTAATTAAGCTCACTACTATGGGAACAAACATAGCTATGGCAATGCAGAGACTGAATAGCCTGAAGAAATTATGGCAGAGCACCAACAAAATGATGAAAGTAAAAGTCTTGAGAGCCTGTGTTTATCATGTGACAGCTTATGGCTGTGAATCATGGACGATTACCAAAACTTCTAGACAAAGAATCGAATCCTTCGAGTCAAAATGTTACAGAAAGATCCTCAAAATGCCATCGACAGAGAAAAAAACAAATGTAGACATTCGGCAAGAGTTGAGCATAGAGGAGAACTGGTTTATCAATTCCATTTTGGCTAGAAACTGCAAATACTTTGGTCACATCAAGAGACACAACGGCCATGAGAGAACTGTGATGGAAGGTATGGTGCCAGGCAAAAGAGGAAACGGTAGACCAAGAAGACGATGGCACCAACATATCCAGGAGTGCCTGGATATGATTGTGACGGAGGCTGGAGTTTTGGCAAGAGAACGAGTTTCTTTCAGACAGATTATAATGGGAGCGACGTTCTACCAAGGACATGCTACATGATGATGAACTATGGGAATCTTGGCGTCGATC
Organism: Ariolimax columbianus; assembly: GCA_036924085.1. Lineage (NCBI taxonomy): Eukaryota > Metazoa > Mollusca > Gastropoda > Stylommatophora > Arionidae > Ariolimax > Ariolimax columbianus. The sequence goes on along the minus strand of JAVGWX010000004.1, from coordinate 40,341,699 downwards.
AGCGCTTGGTTGGCCAGATCACAATAGCACATCTGGTTTCCATGTGCACGTCATGGGCGCGAGGTGAGTGGGTCTTGGTAGCTATGTTGCACGGGACACTGTTAGCCTTTACAACCACATATATTACTATGACCAATAAGACTTTGATCTACAGCATAAAAGGTCTCATCACTATCCCCTCTCATTTCTAGTGTTTTTGACAATCAATCCCTCTCTTCCTCTCCTCTCTTTCTCTCTCTCTCTCTCTCTCTCTCTCTCTCTCTCTCTCTCTCTCTCTCTCTCTCTCCCTTTCCCCCAAATATAAACGCTTCTGCCACGAATAGAAAGTAAACACTACAGAGGTTCAGATCTTCCCCATCCAGATTGACACAGAGCGTGGCTTCCTTAGGAAAATTGTTTAACTTCAACTAAACAACGTTAAGTAGGTTTGACTTACATGAAGCATAGTCTTCAATCATATCTCCTCAGTCTTCAATCATATCTCCTCAGTTTTGAAACATATCTCCAAAGTCTTCAATCATATTTCCTCATTCTTCAATCATATCTCCTCAGTCTTCAATTATATCTTCTCAGTCTTCAGTCATATATCCTCAGTCTTCAATCATATCTCCTCAGTCTTCAATCATATCTCCTCAGACGTCAATCATATCTCCTCAGTCTTCAATCATATCTCCTCAGTCTTCAATCATATCTCCCTACTCTTCAATCATGTCTCCCTACTCTTCAATCATACGAGTATTTAAATGTAGTTTCGGTTATTACCTGTATATTTATGTTCTCCAGTCTCTCTCGTAGTGTTTTTAAAGATTTCTTTCCCTGCTTCTGTTCATAGACTGTTTAAACATCTTCTCCATGTCTTGTTTGTAGAGTGTTTATTGCAGTGTGTATTTGACTGTTGATTTTGCAGCGTGTATTGCATCAACCATAACTCCGCCAACAAATAACACTCAGTCACTCAGTACAAACTACAAACAAAACTTATCCTAATCTTCTTATAATGTTAAGATTCAACATGTAGACAAACTATTGCCTATCAAGCACTTTCACAAAAGCGTGTACTTTCGTCTTTCCACGTCTAAGAGAAGCATATATGTTTAACAAAACAAACAAACGCAGTGTCAAACCTTTAAACACACCTGCGCCACCGATCGTTAACTTGCATAGCTCCAGTAGAACCATTTGATTACCTATGATTTGACTAAATTAAAACCTCAGCCAAAGTATTTCTGTGTTTTTGCAATTGTCGATACTTTAATATGATGATGTGCAAGATACTGATCAAATCGGCACATGTGAGAGTTGAGGTTAAATGTCAAGGTCAACAGGCCCGAATGGTGTTGTCATGTCAAGGTCACAAGACATCAGAGATGTTAATGTCACGGACAGCACAACTGAAGAATGTCGCTAATGGCACGGTCGCAACACCAAAGAAATATTATTAATGTCAAGGTCAGTGCACATGTAGGGATAAGTCAGTGCCAAGGAAATGTTGTTATTTTCAAAATCATAACTTCTGAAAGACGCTTCCAATGTCAGCAAGCATTATCGATTTTGTAAATCTCAAGGTCACTGCATCTGCTGTTGTTAGCAATGACTAGGTCCGCAACAATGAGTTGTCGTTTTCAAGGTTATAGCACCTGATAATTGTTGCCAAAGAGGAAGTCAATACACTCCGAGAGTTTTTATCATTCTTAAGATCAGAACAAGATCTGTGAGCTGTTAATGTCAAGGTCAGGTCACCAGAGAGACGGTGTGTACTTTTTCAACAATTTGTGAAACAAATAACTACAAGAAAATTTGTCAGATCGATAATAGTGACGATAGAAGAAGTACAATTCTGACGAATCTCAAACGTTTTATGGGGACGGCGTGGGCTAGTGGTTAAGTGACACTACTCACAACCAGAGGGTGCTGGGCTCGATCCCCATCACAGCACCGGTCGTTACCCCAGGGAAGCAAACCTGCTGAAGTCGGATGCACTGGGCCAACAGGCACAAAATAAAAACCACAGTGTAACTCACACCGCCTTGGGGATTTAAGAAATAAGGCGAACGAAAAAAAAATGTTTTACGTTTGTCAATTTACCCCAAAAATATTGGCAATTTTAGAACAATAAGTAAGAACAAAGACAAACACACACACACACACACACAATGAGAGAGAAAGAGAAAGAGAGAGAGAGAGAGAGAGAGAGAGAGAGAGAGAGAGAGTTAATGTCTAGAACAGACAGAATTCAAACCTAAGCTAAGTAAACAAACGAAGTAAATAAACTATTTGATAAAAACAGGAAATATCGTACGAGCGTGTAGATGCGGACAGTGATTGATGTGCGTGTATGTGTGTACACGTGTTTATGGATAGAGTGGGTAGCGTTTTCGGAAAAAAACCTGTGGATCAAGGGTCTTTAAACACGAGTGTGGTATGTCCTGTATGTCCCAACGTGTGGCCAAAACGTGTATAACTTCACAATGTTAAACAATTGTTAATTACAATTTAACAAGAGATGTACAGGGGAAAAAATACAATCTAAACGTTTCAATAGAGAAATAATGGAAATTAAAAAAGCATACAACTTATAACTTTATGAGAGATAATGGTAGAATGACATATTCAAACAAGTAACAAATGTCAAGTCAAATGTTGAATTAAAAATTAATAAATCATTTAAGATTTTATATAGGGCAAGGTAAAACGCAGTCCATGACAGATTTTGCCTTGATAGGGCCATGGTCTCTCGTAACAGACAGCACATAGACATGCGATATGCTTGTGTGTACTTGCGTGCACGCTGATGTATCAGCAATGAGAGCTATGACAAATGGAGGGGAGATGTTTGTATACAATTTCATAATGAACAGAAGCAGGGGACGGCGTGGGCTAGTGGTTAAGTGACACGGCTCACAACCAAAAGGTGCTGGGTTCGATCCGCATCACAGCACCGGCAGTTTCCCCGGGGAAACAAACCCTTAGAAAATGCAGGAGGAAGCAGACCCTTACATAAAATGCATGCTGAAGTCGGATGCACTGTGCCGACAGGCACAAATAACAACCACAGTGCAACGCACACCACCTTGGGGAATAAAGAAATCAGTGGATTCCTGCACATTGTGTGAAACATGTACCGGGAGAGACCTTGGTACTGGACAATTATAAAGAAGACATGTCCTTCCTGGAGACAGAGCTATATATGAAGACAATGATAACATATTACTTCGTATACAAGTGGGACGTATAACACCTGGAGTCTGATCTGTGGTCGAGATGTAAGGCAGACCTCTCAAAGCGATGAACGGAAATGGCGGAGGTTCGAGTCCTGCAGGTTTCAAGCAATCGCTGGTCTCAAAGGAAGTGGGCCTAGAGTGCCTGCGTTTTTTAAATTACATTCAGTTGTCTCGACTTATCATCTTGCCACTGACCCAAGGTAGCTCCGGACCAGAGCTTGAGGTTGATGATCGAAGCAGTTCCTGCTCGCTACAATCCAAATACAGTGCAAGTTACATCATCCTGACAAAACCGTTTGATAATGTCGCCATCATTGCTTGCGATGGGAAATTAACTTTAACTTTAAGGAGTCTGATAAAGAAGGAAAATGCTTATTTTTGCGAGATAGAAATCAGGTTGTGATATTTAGAGAGAAATAGTCCGTTGAATGAATTGAAAATGGGACGCACTGACCATGTTAGGTGCGCATAAAGTTTTACAAGCCTGTTGGGATCACGAGAGAAGCAGAATGACCCTTCCCCGACCCAATTGCGGTATAAACTGTAAGAGAACGTGAGAAGTCTAAGATTGACTGCCAGTTTCATAGAGGATATAGGTGCCATTATTTGATAGCGAATGACGAAACAAAATATATCTAAACAAAGTAAAAGGATTACGATGTTTCGATAACAGTTTCAATAAAGGACGAGTATAGAAAATAATGTGTATCAGCGCTTGATAGTTTCGCTAGCAATTCCCTTTTATAAAAGCCAGACAACGTATGACTACCATTTCACCTCTCCCCCTATCCCCACCCACCCCACCCAAAAAAACAACAACACAAAAAACAGCAATTAAAACAAACTGACAAAAACTAACAACAAAATCAGACATACAAACTGTCAATTTGCAACCACTATGCGGTGGGATGATGGTTTTGGAACCTATTACTTATACAATCAGATCTGCATTCACACGAGCCAAGTCTCATTAAACTGAGTAAGTGGTGGTATGCGTTTGAGATGTAAACTATATGAAGAATAGCTGCAGACTCGGCGAAGTAAAGGGACATTGTTGCTGATCTGAAAGACGTTATCAGAAGGAATGGTCACAAACGGCTTTGTAAACTATTGTCCAAGGGTCTCTGGTGAAGAAGACAATGAACTGTCTGAGCTTTACGCTGCACCAAATCGTTAATGGCGTCAGTGTAATGGTTAACTTCTTCATTCTCAATAGCAACCGGAAGTTGTCATGGGGGAGGTACTACTCTCGGTTTCCTGATTGCTGATGCTAATTCTAGCTATTTTCTCACTTGCCCTCTTAGTCATCAGTCGTTTATGTTCTAACGTAACAGCCCCTTACAGTCACCACTGACTTTAGGACGTTAAGATGTTGGAGTGGTAATAAAAAAGCGTTTCTACTTAGCTTTCTTGTTCTCGTTTTCCTTGAGACGTTGTTGTTTCACATCTTCGTGTTACAAGAACTGCTCTTCACGTTTCTGAGATGGTTCTTCAAGGTACAACTCCACTTGAACTTCAGGGTACAACTCCACTTGAAATTCAGGGTACAACTCCACTTGAAGTGTCTTATGGGAACCGACAATATGTGTAGTTTGCAGTTATTTTTGTTGAATTCCCACAATGAATATGATTACTGTTTTGTTGACCCTGAAAAATGTGTTAGATGGTGGGGTTCACTAGCTTTCTTCACATCCTCAGCGTGATGTGAAGGTTGACCGCTCTCCTGCAAGCGGTTGTGCTATGAAGGTTGACCGGTGTCCTGCAAGCGGTTGTGCTGTGAAGTTGACCGGTGTCCTGCAAGCGGTTGTGCTGTGAAGGTTGACCGCTCTCCTGCAAGCGGTTGTGCTATGAAGGTTGACCGGTGTCCTGCAAGCGATTGTGCTGTGAAGGTTGACCAGTGTTTTGCAAGCGGTTGTGCTGTGAAGGTTGACCGGTGTCCTGCAAGCGGTTGTGCTGTGAAGGTTGAGCAGTGTCCTGCAAGCGGTTCTGCTGTGAAGGTTGACCGCTCTCTTGCAAGCGGTTCTGCTATGTTTGGCTTCATCTGCGTTTCTCTCACTACTACGGGGATTACATACGTACATAAATAAATGGTTATCTCTTGTCAGCATTTTCCGCATTGCTGAGTCATTTCGATGGGTGCGGCATGTATTCAGTCCCGACAGAAAGAGCCTATGTCATTACTGGGTTTAAACTAATGCTCTTCTGCATAGCTTATTAGTATTCTAGCGATACTGCCACCGGGCAGTCTGATATTGTGGTTGAATTAGCATGCGTTTGTCGCCTTAAAGTGTGTGTGCAGCAAATTGGTAGAGGTCTCATTTCTTACCGCAAATGTTCGACCATGGTTATCGACACGATCTAGTAGATCCGGCTGTAAACTGATACTTTGCTCATTGTTAAGGAAAAAAAGCAGCGAGTAAAGGAACTGGTGATTAGTACAAGGCAGACTAACACTTCACTTTCCCAACAGTGTCTGTTGTTGAATAAGTTGCATTTTTTCTTGCTGCCTCTACTGAAAATTTGTCATTGCGGCATTGACTCTCGCATTTCGAATTTGTAGGTCAACAATGTTATGTTAGCGATGTCAACCGTAGATCATAATGACTTAATCTGGCAAGTAACCTTTGTAAGATACTGGCAGTTGGGAGGTTTGTCTGCATTCGTGTAGAAATTGCATACTTCGACTCTTCAACTATACGCATTTTCAATTAAAGACCGAAATCTTTAAGGTCACACTGTAATATTGTAATCCTGGTGTTAATTCAGGTACATTTTATGCCCTATGTCAGATATCCAAATGTCGACTAAACTCATCTCTGTCTTTTGCCATTGAGTACCATGCTGGGCCAAGGTTTTATCGTAGGCCATATCTCCATCTTATTGGTGGACGTCCGAGACTTCAGAAGCTTGCTGAACGCGTACTGGTGGACGTCCGATACTTCAGAAGCTTGCTGAACGCGTACTGCCCGAGTCTCAATGTGTGTTCAGAGCGGGCCGTTGCACCAAAGACATGATTTCTACACTAAGACAGCTGCAGGAAAAATGCATAGAGCAAATAAGCCCCTGTTCATTGAGTTCGTTGATCTTGTAAAGGCGTTCGACAGCGTGAGTAGACCAGCCTTATACAATGTTCTTGAAATTATTGGCTGTCCACTTAGATTGCTCAAACGAATCGTCTCCTTCCACGAAGACACGGCGGCCAGCATTCAGTTTGATGGAAATACATCCGACAGTTTTGAAGTCAAAAGCAGGGCTGCGTTCTTGCTCCTACCCTATTTGGAATTTTCTTCCCAGCCTTGCTGCACTGTGCTTTCAAAGAGATTGGTGACGTCTTTGTCCGCAGTAGATTTGATGGCTCGATGTTCAATCTGGCAAGGCTAAAATCCAAAACAACGGAGAATCTCAACAGAGAGCTATTGTTTGCTTGTCCCAGTACATTTGTTTTATTCAGGCTTATTGTGGGGCAGAAATCTGTGCACGCCTGGGAGTAGCCATATATCAATCTCTGGAGCTTATGCTGGCTGTCAGTGACAATGACAGTGTCATTAGCAAATAACTAGTCCCTGACAGTAACTTGACTAATCTTGGTTTCAGCTTTAAGTCTCACACGATTAAATAGAAGACCATCTAAAGCGTAAAGGCAAATCTCTTCTGTTGCATTACTAAATGCGAGCTTCAGTAGCAGCGCAACGAAGATTCTAAATAGTGTTGGGTCCAGGGCGTAGCCTTGTTTAACAGCACATTGCATGGTTGTGATGTATCACCGTCGATTTGGACTGTTTCTTGCATTTCCTCATGAAATTACTCTATTATCTATGAAATGACACTTTTGTGCAGTGATGATAGGAAAAAATATAGAACGGTAGTTCGTAAGGTCTTTTGTGTCCCCTTTTTAACAAATTAGTTTTGTTTTTGAAGGTTTCCATTGGTTAGGAATTATACCTTCATTTAAACATTAATTAAACAGTTTTGTCAGCTTGCTTGCCAGTTTTTTTCCCTCTTGCACGAATAACATATTCTGTGACTCAATCTAGTACTCGGCTTTTCCTATTTTCAGATGCTTGATTGCATGTGTCGTCTGCGACGTCAGGATCTCCGGTGCTGGCATAGAACCTGAAGTGAGCGGCCGTTCATCGAATACTACTTTGGATGCGAAGAGGTCAGTGTAGAACCTCCGACATTCTTCTTCTATTTTTGTTCTGTTTGTCAAGGTTGTACCATCCTGTTTTTCTAAGAGCGGTTAGAAGCATTTTTGACTGGTCAATGTCTTTTCAACATTTGATCGCACTCTGTCTTGTCTCATCCACTTTGATCAATTTATATAGCCTGTGTTGTTAATAATCTTTCTTGAGTTGCATCTAATCATCTTGTTGATTTCACACTGTTCGATTGTATTGATTATTTCATTGACCTTGGGGCGTCTTCTGGTTGCAAGGAGTCTTAATGTAGTATCCTTTATGCGACTGCATTTTGTCCTCATTTGTTTTATTTTCGCCACATTGATGCAGTTGAAGCTGACCCAGCTATTGTTACAGAGAGCCTGTACATTAAAAGTCCTGTCGTTGAACTTCCTCTGCGAGTCTTCTAGAATCAAGAGTGATGTGAACCTGGTTTTAATTTTTAGTAGGCGGCGTTTTCAGAATTTGCCCGAATCGGTCTGTGATCATTGTCAATAATCAGCCGTTGCAGAACTTCGACGTTAGTAACAAATTTGAGATCGTTACTTAGCACACAATCAATCTCAGCTCTAGTTTCTCAGTTTGGAGAGTGCCATGACCATCTTTTTCCAAATGGCTTGTCGAAGAACGTGTTCATAATAAAAAACGTATTCATTGCAGAAAAGATAGTCAGACGCTCACCACGTACATTGAATGTGTTGTCATATTAGGGTTATGATATGGTTATCAAGGTTATATTATAGTTTAATAAACATTAAATGTTAGGGACATAATTGCATTCCAGGCAGACCCATAGACACTCAGTCTGGTTCAGCAAATGATGAAGTGTATGTATACTGATGGCATAAACGCCATTTTGGCAGCATAGTGGATACATTTGTTAAAAAAATGTAGCTTTTCAAACTTATTGGCATCTTTTTTTTCACGTTGACAAATATTAGTTTTGTTGTTGAAATTTTTAAAAGCAACTGTCATCTTTTTGGTAATTTATTTTTAAAGTCAACATTTTCTATTTTAATTTTTTTGTTTCTGCATAAATGTCGCACAATATAATATATTCATTATTTTCGCAAGTAACGTTGAATATGAAACTGAAAGAAGTTGCACTCGAGCTGTGTGCAGTAATCCATCAGTTTAGCAGTTTTATTTGAATTGTAGTTCCAATTCCCAATGGCTTGTTTACATCGATATTGTATGTGCGACGTTGTTATTTGTTCTTCAAAAATATATTGCTATTTCTTTCTAAGTAAACTAACGACCAGTTATCATATTTATATTTTATTTCGCGTTAAAGCTGCTTTTAAACATTTACTATTACTTTACTTCTTGCCATGTCGTCAAAGAGATAGAAAGCTACTTTTTAAAGAAAACTTATTTCCAAGAATTTCTACTCATTCACTTTTTTGTTTGCGTCAACGTCACTCATAAGTTTTAATCTCAACTGGTTTCGCAGCAGAAAGACTTTAAATGAGAATTTTAAGTGGCTAATTATAATGACATTGTTTTTGCACAATGAAATTGTTAGCTCCAAGCACAACCCTCTTCATTACATGCTTAGAAAGTAACAGTGGCCAAAATCTGTTTATCATGGGTATCATTCTAGTCTTTATGTATATACATATTCATTTGTAAATTTTATTTTCAATACAATTAAATATTAGGACCTACTTCTAACCTATTATAAATTAACTTCGTACTTCAAGATACATATGAAAATATATACTTTTGTTTACGCATTCATTTACAATAGACACTGTTATGTCAATGATGATTCACATAGTCTTAGACTTCATTAACGTATGATTGATGCTGCCATCTTTGATTATGTTCGGATATAAGAATCTTTTGATTTATGTTTTTAAACGTATTTATTTGTGGCCGTGTGCATGTGGTTGTGTGTGTGTGTGTACATATATATATATATATATATATATATATATATATATTTATATATATATATATATATATATATATATATATATATATATATAATTGTATTAGTAAAAAGAATGAAATTAACAGAATTAAGAAACTTATAACATAACAGGTTTGCTAAGTTCTTGCAACTTAAAATAAAGACTGTTAGTTACTATACATATTTTTCGTCTCGCAAACCCCGAGTTATGGTCCTGTAGACTGTTGGTTATACACACTAATGGTTTATATTCAAATGAATCCCTTACTTCTTGACCTCCGTTTGATTTTAAATCTGTTAATATCTGGCTCAGCGAGTCTGGTGCTTTCATCTAACAGGTGGTCATGGATTGATGTCTATATGTCTCCATTCTCTCTCTTCTCTAATACCAATATCTAATTAGAAGCCCAACAAACATGCGACAATAACCTCTAAGACTGAGAAAAGTCGGATAGATTACACCACCAAGGCAGGAGAAGGTTGGAGATCTGTCTCAACTGATCTTTGATTGTTCTTGAACTATACTGAGCTGTTCTTATAATGTCTTTATAAATGATGAACGGCATGGAGGGAGAAGACGTTCTTGTCGTACACCTGTAAGTTTTCCAAAAGCATTTCCGTCAGTTGTCCTTGTTACATTGTTTTTCACGCAGAAGAAGGAGAAGAAGAAGAGGAAGAAGAAGAAAGAAGCAGACTCAAGACCTATCGTTCAGATTATTTGTCATTTAGGTTATCCAGTAGCAACATTGCACCACCACTAGTCAGCCTCCTATCAGGAAGAAGCGCCAACACATTTATGCGTTCTTTTTAGAGGTGTTCTATGTGGTCGTTGTTTGACATGATGAGGTTTCCAACTCTATACACGACCCTGCTTAGTCGCTTTTCACGAAAAGCACTTAAAGGTGAAGCGTCTCAGTAGTAGAGTGGTAGAGCACTTGGTTCTCACTGCAATGGTAACAAGTTAGCTCCACGTTATTAACACGCTCCAGTCGATAAAGCTGTAAATGGGTGCAATATTTACTGTTGAGAAAGGAAAAACATGTAGAGCAGACCTACCCACCTCACAAAGATTTGAAGCCTAGTACAATGACGGATGTAACACTTCATCCCCGGCAGCTCTGTCTTCTACAGGACTTTTCAATGACACAGTAGGACCAAGTTGTCCTACCTTTCATTATTTCTCGGAAACGAATCTAGGCGTTTTAAAACAATTATTTCAATCTCGTGAACAGCGCAACTCAGACCATCTTGTCACATCTACAACTGTGTCACTTCAACAATTAGGTCGCCTGTCCGTTAATGAGTCCCGCTATGTACTTGACGGGAAGAGATGAGTCAGTTGTGGGACTCCTGGGAATATTAATTTTCACAGTTGGGGGTCTTTGTCCAGTGCTTCTCAGTTCGGGGTAAGCTGACCCTTGGGTATTTTAACAATGGTGAAGGTAGTCTCATTGAAGACTATATCGTCGAGGATAAAGTGTTAGAGAACTGCATTTTTGTCTCAGCTTTTTCTTTGGTTGGTTGGAACATTTCCCCACGTCTTCACTTGCCTTCCCTAGCTGTTAGCCATGAATACATTTGCATTGGGAGCGAACTTGGTTCTTTGGTTCCTATATTCAACACTCAGTTTATAAAGGCTCCAATCAATACAGGCTGTATTTTGTTACAAGTCGTAAAACCTGAGTATTTGATTACAAGGTGGCTTTACCTGTCGGGAAATACCTGAACTCTCTTCAGGGCCGCTCAGCTTGTGCCGAGTGGTAGAACGGCATCGAGGCATGGGAATTATTTATGAATTTATTGATCAAATAATACATTTGTGACTGTCACAACGTTTGTATCATCTATACTAGGGCCATTCTTGACCGCAAAACCTCTGATCCATATAGTAGTACTGCCTTAAGGTTATAGTTGAAAATAGTGTCAGACTTGACAACATTGTTTAAAAATGTGTCAGACTTGCTAAAAACGACTAACGCTTAGTAAAATATGTATACCGCGTAGGGGACAGATTATTTTATTCATTCGTCTACCTTTTTGCTCTAATTTGAAGACTGATAGGTTTTAAACTGCGATTGACCAGTTACATCATGTATGTATCCGAGATGCGTTATGGCTGTTTCAGATGTCAACGTTTTATTTATCATTTAGACGACATGTATTCATATAACAGACACTGCAGCTGCTTGTTGGAATTTTGAAATGTTACTATAGACTGTATGAAATTCACTAGTCACTACAGTGTCACTGTGCTAGTTCTAGCTGGAGCATGGGCATTGGCGTTTAGGGCAAGGGAGATTAAGCTTACGACTCTAAGAACAAAGGTGGCCTGAATCTTAATGCGTGCCAAAGTCAATCACAGCCTCGACACTAGGTCGTCAAAGAAAACAAGGTGTTTAGGTGCACTACTTTGTACGGGACAGTAGTGGGGGGGGGGGGGGGTTGTTCGGAGCTGAACACCAAGGCGTTCCGATTTGGCGTAGAAGGAGGGGGGTGGAGTTGGTGTAAGTGCTTTGTGGATAATCATCCAATAACAATTAGAAGAGTAAATTCCAAATTGGAGTGATGGCTTAGTCAGACAACCAACAGAAGACCATTGGACAGTCATGTTGTTGCTTGAGACTATAAAATACTTTGCAAATATGAACTCAGGTACTGGCTAAGAGAGTGGTTGAGAGACAGACTGTGCGCAGTCTGTGAGTGAGTGAGTTTGCAGGGTGAATGGGCCAGCATACATCGCGAGTTTTGGCCAGACGCTCTATATGTGTTTATGTTGGACAACTTGTAAACAGTAAGATATCTGAATGTGTGTTGTATGTGTAGGACACTTTGTGAACCGATTGTATATGAAATACATACATCGCCTGATTGAAAGTGATATTATTATATGTGAATTCACAGAACGACGGAGTAGGTAATTCGATCAGGAGAACGAGTTTGTGATTAAGTGTTGAGTGTGAAGATAAGAGAGTGCATCGGCAAGAATCTGGGTTATGTAGTTTGGGGGAAACATCAAAAGCAAGTACCTAAAAACCTCCTATTGTAGATTTTCTTCTTCTTCTTCTTCGTACGCAGTCAGACAGTAACCATTATTTTTTCGAAAAAAGCGGCGGTCATCCTGAGGCTGACGACACTGCCATAGAGCTTCTCTTGTGGTTCCACTGGTGATGGCCACATCTGCTCTCTCTGATCCTCGTATGTCGGGCAGCTCAGCAGCAGATGCTCAGCGGTAATTTTCTCGATGCCACAGGGGCATTCGTCGGTACCACCTATCTTCAATTTGTTGAATAGGTGGTACCTCAGTCTATTGTGGCCAGTACGAAGTCTGGAGACCACGACCTGCTCTCTTCTGTTAGACTGGTAATAGGCATCGTTTTTGGTGTAACCAGTATGTTCGGTTTCCCATTTGGTCATGTATCTAGCTCTAAAAAGCGGTTTTGACTCTTCGTATGTCACACTAGTATCTGGTTGTGGTAGTCTTGCACCTTCTTTTGCCAGTCTGTCTGCAGTGGGATGGAACCCACTGTACCACTACTCTTTTTTGGAGCGGACTGCTGGCATAGTTGACAGAGTACTGCTCTTAAATCATTAAGCTCAGTGTTTTTCTGGCTTTTTAGTGCTGTGACTACGGCCAGAGCATCTGTATACAGGACTATATAGCTTTGATTTTCTGTATGTGTCACCATTTCTTCCACTGCCGCCCTCAGTGCCTCTGCCTCCGCTCTGAAACTGCTTGTGTACTTACCAGTAGCGAATGACAGTGTTATTTTTCTGCCATTTGGTAGGTTCAGGAATGCTCCTGCCCCTTCGTTCTGTGTAGTGTCTGTTACAGAACCGTCGGTGTATGCATGGGTCCAGTCCATGCTTGGGTAATTTTTCGATATAAAGCTTAGGGTAGTATCTCTCCTTTCTTTTTCAGTCTGGCAGTTTTTGTTTCCAATACCTGGTATATTTTCTACCACCTCTGGAAATGTATCCTGCCTCCAGGTAGGTTTTCGTACAGTAGTGATGGGCTTTGGTGTTATTAGTGCGTTTATGGGATCTTCGTGCATCTTTGCTTTGGCTATTTCTGCAAAGTTTCTCCGCTTTAGTTTCCCAGTTCCCAAAGTGTTTAGTCTCTGGTGCATTGGTCAGTCAGTCTTCGGGAGTTTCTCTGACTGCAGCTGGGCTCTGCAGTCTCTTCTATCGGTCATGGGTTGTAGCTTTGTAATCTTTTCAAGTTCTACAATTGGCGTTGACTTCATGCCTCCTGTTATAACTCTCATGGCTTGGTTTTGAAGTTTGTTAACTTTATCGAAGTTCGCCTTTGCTGCTGTTGTCCATGCCGAAATGCCATACTCGAGAACTAATCTCACTCTTCCAGTGTACAGTTTCTTTAGTATGCTTTCGTCTGCTGCCCAGCTTGTGCCAGCTAGTTTCCTCATGATGGCCATTCTTTCTCTGGCTCTCATTCGGTTTCTCTCGATCTGACTTTTCCATGTCATGCGCCGATCAAATGTGACTCCCAGATAGTTTGGGTTGTCGTTTAGCTGCAGCAATTTGCCATTTAGACTTAATTTTGTGTTTTGTGGTTTGAATTAAAGCGAGAATATTTTGCATGTGGTTTTCTCCTCGTTTATTTTGACCAGCCATGAGTTCGCAAACTCTTCCAGCGATGTTAGGGCCTGCTGCATCCGATTTCTTGCTATGGTGAGATTCTTTTCAGAGGTCCACATAGCCAGATCGTCTGCAAACATTGAGCTATGGACTCTTCTTGGAATATTCTCTGTAATGTCGTTTATATACACCAGGAAGAGTGTGGGTGACAGTACTCCCCCTTGGGGTACTCCCTGCTCTAGTGTCACCTTGGACTCTGGCCGTTCTGTTTTTGAGGTAGTGGTTGATCCACTTGTACATTTTCCCACAGATATCACTTCTTCTTAGCTTGACTCTAAGTCCATCTTTCCAGACTTTGTCAAATGCTTTTTCCAGGTCCACCCAAACCGATACTATGTGTTTCTGTGCCTGGTAGGCATCTTCTATTTCCTGGGCTATGAGGATGACCTGGTCCTCAGTGGATCTGTGCTGTCTGAAGCCGGAATGCTGTGGAATTAGTATTCGTTTTTCTTCCAGATGCCACATCAGTCTGGTGTTTATCATACGTTCCATTAGTTTGCCGACACAGTGCAGTAGGCTGATAGGCCTGTATCAATTTGGATATGTTTTGTCCTTCCCTTTTTTGGGTACTGGTGTAAGTACTGCGTCTTTCCATGCCTGGGGTACAATTCTCGTTTTCCAGCTTTGGTTCAGGACCGATAGCAGCTTCCTCTTCGCTGTTTGGCCCAGTCCCATCAGCATTTCGTTTGTTATCTCATCTTTTCCGGGAGATTTCCTTTTCTTTAATGTTCTCATGGCCTCTTTCATTTCGCTCATTGTTAATTTGGCCATCATATGCTCTTCAGGTGCCCTACTGATGTTGTCGTGCCCCTTTTGCTCTTCACTAATGTCTGTATGCCTATCTGCAGGGACCTCGATGTGGTTTGGTCTGGCATAGTGATCGACAAAAGCGTTTGCAGCTTTTTTACCAGGGAGCAAGTTTTCGCCGTGCTTGATGGTAATTTGTTTGTTTGAAGGGGTTTCGTCATTCATGGCTCTGACTAGCTTCCATAGCTTGTTCTCTTCTTTGTCCAGGTTTAAGCTTTCCGTTTTGTTTTTCCAGCTCTCTCTTGCTGTTTGCTTGAAAGTGTATTTGTATTTCGCCGTGGCGGTTTTGAGGGCGATGTTTGCCTCCATAGATTGTTCTCGCTCTGCCATGTTCCTAGCATTTGTTACTGCATCTTCCGCTTTCTGCAACTCATCATTCCAATAGGGCTTATTGTTTTTCCTAGCCCCTCTTGGGATGGTTTCAGTGGCGGCTTGCATTATTGCCTTGCTTAGGCTTTCCACCATGGGCTTCATTTTGTTGTTTCGTGTGTTGATGGTTTCACACAGCCCGTCTGTCAGGATTGCAAATCTGTCCCAGTCGCCTCGTTTGTAATTCCAACGCGGGAGCGGTTTTGTTTCCTGTGGGCCTACTTCCATTTCAATGTCTAGCCTGAACGGCCTGTGGTCCCTACCTGACAGTTGCTTTAACACCTGGCGGTCTATTTTATGGTGTATGTCCTGTGTGGAGAAGGCCAAATCTGGAGTCGAGGTGGAATGCCATATTCTAGAATAGAAACTAGGGCTAACCTCCGGCCTATTGATTAGGGAGAGATTTGTGTCTATCTCCCAATCTTCCACTTCGTCACCTTTGCTGTCTGTGTCCGAGTATCCTCATCTCTCCGAGTGGCTGTTGAAGTCTCCAACTACTATGCAGTTGGAGTCTTTGACGTCCATACTCGAGAGCGATAGGGGATTATTTGGTGGTCCGTACATATTGAAAATGCGGAGCTTCGTCTCTTGAGCCATTATGTCAACTCCTACAATTTCTACTTGTCCGGTGTGATTGACAGATACCGCGCTACTCGGTATGCAGTTTCGGGTCAGTATCAGGACCCCTCCTTTGTGACCTTCTCTATCGAGACGGAAGGTCTGGTATCCTGTGATTGAGAATTTATGGTTTTTGTTGAGGTGCGTTTCCTGAATACATGCTACGTAATCCTTACCTTCATGCAGGTGGTGTGTTAGGGAAAGCTTTTTATTAACGACACCCTCCGCATTCCACTGTAGTATTTTGAGGGTCTTGAGTTTTTGGTCAATAAAAGTTGCCCCATAGCCATGTGCCTTGACTCCACGACACATGGGTGGGTGACCACCAGTAGTCAAGAGTGGGCCCAATCGAGGCGTGAGAGCCGGCACTATCGCTGCCTGGCGGGACTCCGCAGGATGAGCGCCATACGTTTTTCTGATCGGTTGTACTGTCATCATACTGCGATTTACGTTGCACTGTTTTGTTAGGCTTGCGGCCCCGTGCATCCTATTTCAACAGGCGTTTCTGTAGGGATCCCTCCTTAGCCTTTGGCTGTCCCCAGCCCATCTGCAAGGCAGCAGTTGTTTATGATCAGAGTTGTCTCTCTTATCGAAGTTGTCTTACCAGACTAACGAGTCTTCACTACTCGTGTCTATAGGGTGCGGTGATGATATATGAGATGATATATGATATGGACTGGTTTACCCGGAAGAGAGGCAGTCCAGTGTGTCTGTACCCCAGGATCGTCACGTCCTGCCAGAAACGTAGCATTTGCATG
Organism: Ariolimax columbianus; assembly: GCA_036924085.1. Taxonomy (NCBI): domain Eukaryota; kingdom Metazoa; phylum Mollusca; class Gastropoda; order Stylommatophora; family Arionidae; genus Ariolimax; species Ariolimax columbianus. The sequence continues at coordinate 40,325,177 of JAVGWX010000004.1, read as the reverse complement.
TGAGTGGGGTATCTCTTTGCTCCCTTTATTTTCTTGGCTTCTATGCAGGGATGGTACGCCTAGCATTTCCCGCCAACTGGGATGTTGACACAGTGGGGCAGGTGTTCAATGTCCGCTGGTCTGCATCTCTTCTGCGTCCATCCATTGGTATGGCTGATAGCGTACAGAGGTAGATATCGAAGCAGAAGTGCATTTAACTAGGGGACAAGCCTGGTAATGTCACGGAGATGTTGTTTCCTGGTTTGCGGACATATCTCGTGGTCAAGGAGTTAGTCTCGACAGTTCACAGTAAGGTGGCTGCTCTACTGTTTTCGACACCCCGACCAAGAACTAAGTCTTATGTTGGTGGTTTCGCCCTCCATCGTCGTATAGGGTGAATATCGAGCAGGTATCCGCCCGCTTTGATCAGCGGATGGAAGAGACCTCTTTCTGTGGCTCGACATGGTAGGGTTGAGGCGCGATCCCCTGGTCCCGACCGTATCGAAGCCTCCCATTGCAGTGGTGCTGAGAATTTAGGCGGGATTCCGGCTAACAGGCGTCCAGCCGTAATCCCTCACAAGGTAGCCTCGTGCCATTGGATTATCAGCCTGGTACGTGAACCAAATGTCTGCGGTTTCTCTCGAGTTGAGCAAGATTTCTGTAGCAACGCCCTGTCATTTGTAGGGTAAAACTGACATGTCTTCCGATGGTCTATTTCCAGCACTCGTTCATTTTTTGGCCAGGACGAATTAATCGAGGGCTTTTGTTTGTCCGTGACCAGGTATCTGGAGCCTGCGGTTTCCGCGGTGTTAAGACACGGTTTCCTTAGCGATCCTTCAATAGAAGGTTAGAGAGCTGACCTGTCTTCCGTGGGTCTAATACCAGCACACGTTCACTATTAGACCAATCTAAAGTGCTCTCGATTTGTCAGTCGTTCTACAGTGTTTGCGTGTTGAGTCCAATTAAGCCACTCCTGATAGTGCTCTTCCGTCAATTCCTTTATCAAACACTGAATGCAGACCAACCGAGCGACAGAGGGCATAACCCCAGATTTCTGAGGGTCTAAATCCAGCACCAGTTCCATATTAGACCCAAGGAAAGTGGTATCGGCATGTCAGTAATTTCAGTGTTTGACGTGTTGAGTCACATTAAGCCGCAGGCTTTACTCCTGGTGGTGCCCTTCCGTCAATTCCTTTTAGTTTCAGCTTTGCAAACCATACTTCCCCCGGAACCCAAACACTTTGGTTTCCCGGAAGTTGCCCGCAGAGTCATCGAAGCAACTCCTGCAGATCGCTAGTCGGCATCGTTTATGGTCAGAACTACGACGGTATCTGATCTTCTTCGCGCCTCTGACTTTCGTTCTTGATTAATGAAAACATTCTTGACAAACGCTTTCGCAGTAGCTCGTCTTGCGGCGATCCAAGAATTTCACCTCTAACGCCGCAATACGAATGCCCCCGTTTGTCCCTGTTAATCATTACCTCCAGTTCCGAAAACCAACAAAATAGAACCGAGGTCCTATTCCATTATTCCATGCACCATTATTCAGGCAGCCGAGGCCTGCTTTGAAAGCTCTAATTTTTTCAAAGTAAACGTGCCGGCCAACCAGGACGCTCAGCGAAGAGCACCCGTGGGAGAGAGCCGGCAGACGGTAGGGCAGGAGACAACGGGCAGTGAACCGGCGCGAGCCGGACCGCCAGCCTGCGCCTGAGATCCAACTACGAGCTTTTTAACTGCAACAACTTTAATATACGCTATTGGAGCTGGAATTACCGCGGCTGCTGGCACCAGACTTGCCCTCCAATAGATCCTCGTTAAAGGGTTTAAAGTGTACTCATTCCTATTACGGGGTCTCGAAAGAGTCCCGTATTGTTATTTTTCGTCACTACCTCCCCGTGTCGGAAGTGGGTAAGTTGCGCGCCTGCTGCCTTCCTTGGATGTGGTAGCCGTTTCTCATGCTCCCTCTCCGGAATCGAGCCCTGATTCCCCGTTACCCGTTACAAACATGGTAGGCATGTCACGTACCATCGACATTTGATAGGGCAGACATTTGAAAGATGCGTCGTCGGCACACGAGGCCATGCGATCAGCACAAATTTATCCAGAGTCACCAGTGGGGACGCCGCAACCCTGCGAGGGGAAACGACGATTGGTTTTGAACTAATAAAAGCGCTCTTTCCGCGAGGGTCGGAGCTTGGTAAGCATGTATTAGCTCTAGAATTGCCACAGTTATCCAAGTATGATCGTGTCATCTAAGGAACCTCGACTGATTTAATGAGCCATTCGCGGTTTCACCGTGAGACAGTGTGAACTTAGACATGCATGGCTTAATCTTTGAGACAAGCATATGACTACTGGCAGGATCAACCAGATATCTGTCGGAGACGTACGTAGCGCACACATCGGTTGGAGGAGGACGGGTGTGTAAAAAGCCTCACTGGGACGGCCGCAGGGACCGACTGACGGAACGGACGGACGGTTGTTCCACCCGTCCCTCACTCCGTCGACCTAGGACCGCCTGACAGGGGCCCCTACACGCACCCGACGATTGACCGACCGAGCTCGCTCGAGGAGGGATGGCAGCGCTCTGTGCAGAACGGATCCCAACGACCTCGCCGATGAATTTCCCTGGGACTAGAGACAATTTGGCCTGCCGGCCTGCCCTTCTCCCGAGGGTTCGTCCCCGGGAGAACACAGGGCCTTCAGGCACGAATCCTGCTTTCCATTTGCCGGTCACAAGCTCTTTGCGAGAGTCTGACCACCAGCGAGACGAACTGTCGAGCTCTGCTATAAACCTTAGATAAATCACCACGGACTGACAACGTTTTTCGATACGGACCAGAGCAGCGCACTCGGTGGAGGAGACGCCAAAAAAAAAAACCGCACCCCAATAGCTCTACGGGGAAAGGCGAGCTAGCGTTTTCCGCAAGCCCGCGTTATCGCTCCGCCTGGCGGGACTGAGATCGCTTTACGAACACTGGTTGAAATTGAGTCGCGGCGGCGAGACAACTACCCCAGATCTATTGTAGTTCTTCTTCTTCTTCTTCTTCTGCGTACACAGTCAGACAGTAACCATTATTTTCTCGAAAAAAGCGGCGGTCATCCTGAGACTCTCGCCACTACCATAGAGCTTGTCTTGCAGTTCCACTGGCAATGGCCACATCTGCTCTCTCTGATCTTCGTATGTCGGGCAGTTCTGCAGCAGATGTTCAGTGGTCATTTTACCAGTACCGCACGGGCATTCGTCGGTACACCCTATCTTCAATTTGTTGAATAGGTGGTACCTCAGTCTGTTGTGGCCAGTGCGAAGTCTGAAGACGACGACCTGCTCTCTTCGGTTCAACTGGTAATAGGCATCGTTTTTGGTGTAACCAGTATGTTCGGTTTCCCATTTGGACATGTATCTGGCTTTGATAAGCCGTTTTGACTCTTCGTACGTCATACTGGTATCTGTTTGTGGTAGCCTTGCACCTTCTTTTGCCAGTCTGTCTGCCTCCTCGTTGCCTTGGATGTTGCAGTGTGACGGAACCCACTGTACCACTACCCTTTTTGGTGCGGACTGCTGGCACAGTTTGCAGAGTGCTGCTCTTAAGTCATTAAGCTCAGTGTTTTTCTGGCTTTTTAGCGCTGTGACTACTTCGAGAGCATCTGTCAGCAGGACTATATGGCTCTCATTTTCACTGTGTGTTACCATTTCTTCCACTGCCGCCCTCAGTGCCTCTGCCTCTGCTCTGAAATTGCTTGTGTACTTACCAGTAGCGAATGACAGTGTTATTTTTCTGCCATTTGGTAGGTTCAGGAATGCTCCTGCCCCTCCGTTCTGTGTAGTGTTTGTTACAGAACCATCGGTGTATGCATGGGTCCAGTCCATGCTTGGGTAGCTTTTCGTTATGAAGCTTAGGGTAGTGTCTCTCCTTTCTTTTTCACTCTGGCAGTTTTTGTTTGCAATACCTGGTATATTTTCTACCACCTCTGGAAATATATCCTGCCTCCAAGTAGGTTTTCGTACAGTAGTGATGGGTTTTGGTGTTGTTAGTGCGTTTATGGGATCTTCGTGCATCTTTGCTTTGGCTATTTCTGCAAAGTTTCTCCGCTTTAGTTTCCCATTTCCCAAATTGTTTAGTATCTGGTACATTGGATGGGCCGTCAGTCTTCTGAGTTTCTCTGACTGCAGCTGGGCTCTGCAGTCTCTTCTATCGGTCATGGTTTTGTAATCTTTTCAAGTTCTACAATTGGCGTTGACTTCATGCCACCTGTTATAATTCTCATGGCTTGGTTTTGAAGTTTGTTAACTTTATCGAAGTTCGCCTTCGCTGCGGTTGTCCATGCCGCAATGCCATACTCGAGAACTGGTCTCACTCTTCCAGTGTACAGTTTCTTTAGTATGCCTTCGTCTGCTCCCCAGCTTGTGCCAGCAAGTTTCCTCATGATCGCCATTCTTTCTCTGGCTTTCATTCGGTTTCTCTCAATCTGACTTTTCCATGTCATGCGCCGATCAAATGTGACTCCCAGATAGGTTGGGTTGTCGTTTGGCTGCAGGATTTTGCCTTTCAGACTTAATTTGGTACTTTGGGGTTTTAATGAGAGCGAGAATATTGTGCACGTGGTTTTCTCCTCGTTTATTTTGACCAGCCATGAGTTCGCCCACTCTTCCAGCGATGTTAGGGCCGTCTGCATCCGATTTCTTGCTATTGTGAGATTCTTATCAGAGGTCCACATAGCCAGATCGTCTGCAAACATTGAGCTATGGACTCTTCTTGGTATATTCTCTGTAATATCGTTTATATATACCAGCAAGAGTGTGGGTGACAATACTCCCCCTTGGGGTACTCCCTGCTCGAGTGTCACCTTTTTGCTCATCTGCCCTTGTACTTGGACTCTGGCCGTTCTTTGTTTGAGGTAGTGGTTGATCCACTTGTACATTTTCCCACAGACATCACTTCTTCTTAGCTTGACTCTAAGTCCATCCTTCCAGACTTTGTCAAATGCCTTTTCCAGATCCACCCAAACAGCTACTGTGTGTTTCTGTGCCTGGTAGGCATCTTCTATCTCCTGGGCTATGAGGATGACCTGGTCCTCAGTGGATCTGTGCTGTCTAAAGCCGGCTTGCTGTGGAATTAGTATTCGTTTTTCTTCCAGATGCCACATCAGTCTGGTGTTTATTATCCGTTCCATCAGCTTGCCAACACAGCTCAGTAGGCTTATGGGCCTGTATCCATTTGGATCTGTTTTGTCCTTCCCTGTTTTTGGTACTGGTACCAGTATTGCATCTTTCCATGCCTATTGTAGTTCAATATATACATTTGCAATGCTCATTTAGTTTAGATGTACTTTGTTTTTTGTATGTTAATATTGATGTATTTTAACAATTATTAAATAATATTGTTTTGTCTCACAGTGGAGTTTAGTGTTAACTGTGTTATTTACTGTGTAAAGTCGTGTCGTGGTGTAGATAAATTATGTAATTCTTTAGATAAGTAAACTACACAGCTAACTTAGTCTCTACCACACAGCTGGTTGTATGATATCCGGGATGTGACTATAGATCACATGACATTCACAAGTCACTGCTACTGTTTATATGAATTCTGAAATGTGACTATAGATCATATGGCATTAACTAGTCACTGATACTGTCTGTGTGGGTTCCGAGATGTAATCAAAGAGAACAAAACAATAGGGTCTTTTAAGAACTGTATTATCCTGTATATGGATACGTCCGTGCGTCTGTTTGTTCTGCAGTATAATTAATACGTTGATATGGTCTCCAATTAATCAATGGTGTGAATCATGTTAGGTGCAGTCTGTAAAACGCATGGTGTAGGACCGCACAATACGCCAAGCATTGTTTGTTTGCGTTTATCCCATTGTTTAGTTTAGTGTTTACTTGGATGTTGGGTATTACGAAGCACACACGCACACAAATCACAATCTTAAACAGTTAGCACTAATGAAGTTATATATTGTAGAAGGCGTGTTGCAGGAAGGCATGCTTAAGTGGAAAGAATGTCCTGTTTAAAGATAGGCCAACTTGAGACAAGAAGTCTGTGTCAAAGCCAAAATTAAAATTAGAACATTGAGCTGCTTCTTCTTTCTGTTTTTAATTTTCTTTCCTTTTAATGAATTGTCTTTAGTAGTGGGTTATATTAATGTTTCTTATATCATAGGACGTCCTGAAGAAGGTGGTCCCGAGTCCGCACAGTTGTAGTGCAATGATATGCTTATCAGTATGTGCTTCACTACAGGGATAACACGGTTGATGTCTACCTCGTTAAACAGGCTGAGCTATATTTATCTCGTAGTTAATCACACACGATCAGCGTCCTTCTATATATTACTAGACTATGTCTACATTTCCAGTTGTGAAAATAAGTATGTTCTGACCGTCAGCAGTATACTTTCAGCTTTACTATAACAAAGTAATACAAAATAGAAGAAATGGGTTTGAAAACAAGCCTTAGAAATCAATATAAAGCGATTCCGAATATTAAGACGTCCCATGTGAAATGTATACTTTATAATTAAATATTTGTTTAATGTTTCTTTTTTCCATTATACAAATTTGTTCGTTTTGTAATGTAAATAAAGAAGGTTGTTATGTTTATATTTACTTTGACTAAAGAAAACCAAGGTATAGGAAATTATATTTAACCTTAAAAATGGCATTGTGTAAATAATTGCACAACGAAAAAAAACCACATAAATACTGTTGGACAATCAGACTAAATCAACGTCTAGAAAAACGTGACGAAAATGGTCAACATTTCAGAGCATTGATACAATTTATCAAAGAGGTATTCAGTGGACACTACTATCTTAATTGGAGAACCTGGAATACTCAGATGATCTGGTACTTTTGTTAAACAATTATGGCTGAATGCAAGAAACACTCGATAGGATAAAGAACAATCAGCCACATTTTGAATGTAATATCAATAATAATAAAAGCCCAGGATAGTGTTTGTTAGGGATATGTTGTCACAGCCGAGGATTGTGTTTGGTAGGAAGATGTTGTCACAGCCGAGGATCGTGTTTGTTAGGGAGATGTTGTCACAGCCCAGGATCGTGTTTGCTGGTGAGATGTTGTCACAGCCCATGATCGTGTTTGCTGGTGAGATGTTGTCACAGCCCAGGATCGTGTTTGCTGGTGAGATGTTGTCACAGCCAAGAATCGTGTTTGCTTGTGAGATGTTGTCACAGCCCAGGATCGTGTTTGCTGGTGAGATGTTGTCACAGCCCAGGATCGTGTTTGCTGGTCAGATGTTGTCGATGGCCTGTGCACCGAGAGGAACGACGGGCTTTGATTGGTTGTAGTTGAGACGAGTGAACAAACAAATTACAAATTTGGATAACAACATTTACAGAGACAGTACATAATCAATTAGCAAGAGAGAGAAAGAGAGAGATTGAGAGAGAGCGTGAGAGAGAGAGAGAGTGTGTGAGAGAGAGAGAGAGAGAAACAGACCGGGTAAAAGAGGGAAGAGATGAGAAAGAAAGAATGAGTTAGAGGAAGGGGAACTTCTCTTCTTATTTGTCATGAGTCATTAAATCAAAACCAGTAAGCGCCCTGTGAAGTATATGGCCTCAACAAATACATGCTGTCTTCCTGTCCTACCAAAGAATCCATGTTACTCACTCCGGCTTTCCTGTTGTTTCAAGGTTTGTCTCGACTTCTCTTCCCAATGAGTGCTCAACTACGGACTTCCGGTAAACTGTGAAGGCAGCCACCTGAAATGTTTTGAGCCTTTGCAACTAATATTCTATGGCCGGATTCACCGAGGACAGGATAATAAAAGACGGCAAGTTCTCCAACGGCGTTGCATTCTCATGCATTCTGACGGCCGGTGACTGCACAACGGCAACAGCCTCGTTCTCAGACCGCCTTTCAACAACAGCCTTGCCAACTTGCACCCCGTCACTGGCTGGTTGCCAAATGACATTTCGCGACACAGGCACGACCACATCTCCATTGTTGTTATCTATGCACCTACAGCAGAATTCCACACATATTTGAAATGGGACGTTTACATCAAACTGGACGCCACCTACCAGTCGACCCCATCTCAAGTCAAAACATTATTGAAACGGATTTCAACGTCGCTTCGGGCTCCAACTGGATCGGTTTCGAAATTGGCATGGGTCCCTTTAGCAGTAGACTTCTAATGACAACACTGTCATATTTATTCCTTCTACGTCTTCTTTGGTCTCAGGATTACAAGCTCATGGTTGAAGCGAAAGAACATTCATTGACATATGGGGATATCCAACGACCACAGGAACAGAAAAGACCTGAACCATATCCTCGCCAGAAATCCTGGTCTAATCCGACCTTACATGGTGTATCGCGGTGCTAAGACCCAAATCCTCACTGAATGCAGCCTGCTTGTACCTGGCATTGTTATATTACATATATACCACACTAAAAGCAGAGGTAAATACCGTCTACACTACTAAATCAGTGCGCACAGATCCAGCGTTGGCAGCGAAATACTCCCTAGTAATCCAAAACAGATTCTCAGCCCTGGGCTCTCTGCCTTAGCAGATGAAATCCACATGGAATGAGGTGACTAAGAGCTGTAAGTGCAGTCGCAGGGGTTGTTCTGGGTACAAACAAAACAACTGCAGAAACTGTGGCTCACCTCTGCACCAAATTATATCATAGAAGTGAATTAAGGCTACCAGATGCAAAAAACGGCAAAGAAGAACGCAACTGTATTTAGATCATCTTCTGCTAAGCCACAAAAAAGAACCCGGAAAAGTTCTACAACTCAATAGCAGATGATGCAGAGGAAAGACTGAGACACAATACCTTTCATTCAGCATACCAAGAAATCGAACTTTAAGAGTCGATTCCCGGATGGTGCAAATATCACAGTCAAGCTGTAAACTACGACATAACGTATTTTGTTCTCTGGACAACATCCTGCTACTTGCAAAGCTGTTTTTAGGACTTGGTAACGGGAATTTGAAAGCAAGCGACAAAGAAGAAGATTCCTCCGGCAAATCACAGCCTACTCTAGAGCTAAAGTAGGCCATGGAAAAATAAACAGAGAACAAATATATCGAACGGTTCCACGTGTCTCTTAACGGAAGAGATAATGCCAATGAAGACAGAGTACTACCCAGACTTTCTAATCTGTCCAGTGGCTGCCTCCTTCCATTCTCCTCAGCGAGTGACCCCACCCCAAAAACGTCCAGAAACCCCAAAAACCTCAAAAAACCACAAAAAATAATCCGGTTTCAGAAGTTCCCATTCTCTCAAAAGCCTTAAATCTAATTAAAGCCCAAATCACAGTAGCAGATTTGAGACAATTGCAAAAGTGTTTTTATCCTGAGGCTATCGGCATCTACTATTGCAATGAGCCAACAATTTGTTGAGAGAATTGATGCGCTTTTATTGAAGACAATTATAAGAATATAGCGAATGTCATTGACCGAAGCGAAACTAATTATATTTTGGTGAATTTAAGGATCATAATATAATTACAATAGCTAGGACATGAAAAAACTATTATCAATGGATTAAAAGACAAACTGGAAATACAATGAAAGGACAATCGTACTAGAGGAGACGACACTGGTATAAATGTGTGTGTGTGTGAAAGACGAGCGGATATGTGGATCATCATCGTCCAATAGACAGGAAAATGCATGTCAGATTGTACCATTATAATAATGGATAGGAGACTATAATACAATTGCCATCGACCTTCAGTGTATCGATCTGGAGTCGGAAACTGATCTGATTTGATCGATTGTTTAAAGTTATGTATGGATCATTCATTCCTGGATGGGCTGTTTGAAATGTTTACTAGCTAAAGTACATTAAATAAGCAATATGATTAAATTTAAGTTGAAATCCGCTGATTATGTTAAGGTCAGGACTACTTGCTCAGAGAGATAGCGAGAGAGAGAGAGAGAGAGAGAGAGGGGGGGGGGGGGATAACACTAGAGACAGAAAGCGTTAAAAAGGGAGAGAAGGATCAAGGACGAAATTAACAGACCAAAAAAAAAGAAAAAGAAAAAAAAACAACCACGAGAAAGCATCAGTGTTACTTTATGCAACAATTATTGGATTCCAACAGAAAGAAATTAAAACGTAAAGATAGAAGGATACATAGGTAAATACGCGTACAATATGTGCCAAAGGGCACTACATTTCCAAGAGCACTAAATAAATCTCTAGAAAAAAGAAAAAAAAACAGATTACTATGATAAATTAAAACATGGCTAGAACCGACAGGAACAGAATCAGCAACTAAAAACATGAAAATATAAAAATAAGACACGTAACATTATAAAGAAGCAGGTCAAAGTGGGCGCAGCAAATCTGAAGTTGGGGTGTTTCAATGTTATAGAACAATTGTGTTTGACTAATAGAAAAAGAAAGCAGATAAAAGCAGGACTAGCCCATTCTATTTTTAACTGTAGCCTATAATGTTATTTCAAGTTACCCAAATTACAAAAACTAGGGAAATCCCCTTGGCCAGGATTTCATTTATGAAAAAATAGGCATTTAGAAAATCCAAACTTGTGAATGCTACGGTTAAAATTCACTTGTTTCGAGTTGTGCATGGACATGTCTCACAGTACTTGTATATGTTTGTTGACACTTGCTAGATCCTGTTTTGGAGGAACAGAAGGAAAACCCGACATCTCCGGATAGATTACATTCAAGGAATAGACTATTTCTAGCTATTAAAAAGCTGTTTCTTAAGACTTATCTAAAGTTTAATTACAATATGTCTCCTATGTTACCGTTAAGGACCTCTGGTCATATTGATTCATATTGACGCTCTAAGCGGAATCCTGGGCCACAAGTGGAACGCGGAGTTTAGTCGACATTGAGCTGGCTCGTTAGATTGAGATTACAGCATGCCAGGGTTCGAAATCACGGATGAGCAGAACAAAACAATCCAAACGGTAGTACGTGCCTGGTACGTCCGATCCTCCAGTCGACCCAGCTGTAAATTGGTGTCTAACGTATGAGTTGGGGAAGGTAAAAACAACAAGGTAAGGAACTGGCCACCCCACCTCACAAAGGCTACGGCTTAGGCCATGAAGAGTTATCTACATCCCCAACGGAACTGTTGCCATGTGACCTTAATAGGGAACGTTTATCCAAGTATTTGCTGTTTCGAATTCAGGACAATGATTTTGTATGATAAGTTGCTAATAACATTCACAACCCTATTTAGACGTCTTCTACGGTATACTTAGAAAGGCAAAATAGTTATTTTTTTCAACTCGAGCTCAACACGGGTGCCTGACCCCGTTTGATTAGGCTCAATACCTTTTACAAAACTCATGATGAATTGTAACTATTGTGGGTTGTCGATAGTTAACCAAAGTACTCCTGCAACAACAAAAATCCCAACATAAAACGATTTAATAGAGGTCAACTGTAAGATCAACACCTCAAGGAGTTATAAAATCGAATTAAGCCGTGTATGTTTGCATGCTGTTTTCAGATACAGTACCGCTGACACCACCTGGGGGCCACATACATGCACGTAGTACACACCTACACATATACACACCTCCACACGCATACATATATACTCCCCAACGTTCATAAACACTTACACAATTATACGTTCACTTACAGAACCACGCTCATATTGTACATATGTATCCACACTCATCTGCACGTATACGCTACCACTCATAAACACACATACACTCTCACGGTCAGGTATATGTATATGTTCACATTCATACGCACACGTAAATTCACACGCTTGGACGTACCAAGATAGCATTAATTCACATATATACACAGGCCCACTCATACACAGCCACACATTGACACACCTACATTTTCCCATATACAAACGCACTCGCCCACATACATATACGTTCAGACTAACATACGTACACGTCATGCTCACACACACAGACACACAGTCACTCATTCTAAGCAGTGATACCATTGACAGACTTCCACAAAATGCAGTCAGTGTACTACGACAACAACAAAGTATTGGTTCCATGAATAATGAGGTATAGAATGAAGGACACATTGGAAATAATTGATTTATGATTTCAGGCGAAACGACTTCGCAGGCAAATTATATATCGATCTGAAGTTGACATCTTCCTGAAGTCTGTGGGAGAACAAATACATTGGAGTGAGGAGGATGGACTATCAAACAAAAAGTGAAATGATTACCAGACAAGGATGAACATAACAGTGTGCAACGTAGGATAGTGACCCTCAGTTTCCTTGATGAAGAATACCCACAAGATCTCTGGAGTATACACAGATGGGTCAACACAGCATGCAGTAAAGAATAGCGAGGCTGGAGTGTACATAGAATACCCAAAACAACATTAGAGATACAGTCACAGTATCAACTGAAAAATTATGTCATACATATGATGCAGAAATCCAGGCAATCAAGGTGGCAACTGAGAAACTGTTGAACACCAATGTCCGTCCACAACCTGTAGTATTTCTGACAGATGCACAATCAGCACTCCAAACACTGAAATTCGAGAAACTGCCAGATCTACAGGCTATACTGTCTGAACTGAGCAACCAACGCAAGATGGTCGTGCAGTGGATACCTTATCACTGTGGAGTACCAGGGAACGAGAGAACAGACCGACTGGCAAAGGAGAGTGCAGCAGACGAGCAACCAGATGTGCCAGTTTCATACCAACAGAATATAAGGATGATCACATCAATCTTCTTCTTCTTCTTCTTCGTACGCTGTCAGACGTCAACTTGAATTTGTTCGAAGAAAGCGGCTGTCATCCTGAGGCTGTCAACACTGCCATAGAGCTTGTCTAGTGTTGCCACTGGTGATGGCCACATGTGCTTTCTCTGGTCCTCGTACGTCGGGCAACTTTGCAACAGATGTTCAAAAGTCATTTTCCCTGTGCCACACTCGCATTCGTCAGTGCCACCTATCTTCAATTTATTGAATAGATGGTACCTCAGTCTGTTGTGGCCTTTGCGGAGTCTGAAGACCACGCCCTGCTCTCTTCTGTTCAGCTGGTAGTAGGCATCATTTTTTGTGTAGCCAGTGTGTTCTGTTTCCCATTTGCCCATGTATCTCTGGCCTTAATAAGCCTTTTGGACTCCTCGTAGGTCACACTAGAATCTGGTTGTGGTAGTCTTGCACCTTCTTTTGCCAGTCTCTCTGTCTCCTCGTTGCCTTGGATGTTACAGTGGGATGGAACCCACTGTACCACTACTCTTTTTGGTGCGGGTGGCTGGCATAGTTGACAAAGTACTGTTCTTAAATCATTAAGTTCAGTATTTTTCTGGCTTTTTAGTGCTGTGACCACAGCCAGGGCGTCTGTGAACAGGACTATCTGGCTTTCTTTGCTTTCGCCTGTGAGCATTGCTTCTACTGCAGCCTTCAGTGCCTCTGCCTCCGCTGTGAAATTGCTTTAAAATTGTCCAGTTGCCACTGACAGTGTTATATTATTTGGTAGTCTCAGGAATACCTCTGCCCCTCCATTCTGTGTTGTGATTGTTACAGAACCGTCGGTGTATGCATGGGTCCATACTTGGGTAGTTTTCCGCTATGTACCTCAGGGTTATGTCTCTTCTTTCATTTTTAGTCCGGCGGTTCTTGTTTCCAATACTTGGTATATTTTCTACCACCTCCGGAATGATATGCTGCTTCCATGTGGGTTTGCGTACAGTAGGGATGGGCTTTGGGGTTGTTACGGTGTTCATAAGGTCTTCGCTCATCTTTTGCTTTGGCTATTTCTGCAAAGTTTCTCCGCTTTAGTTTCCCATTTCCAAATCTAGTTATTCTCTGATGCATTGGATGGTCTGTCAGTTTTCTGAGTTTCTCTGCTTGCTGCTGGGCTCTGCAGTCTTTTCTTTCGGTCATGGATTGCAGATTTGTAATTTTTCAAGTTCTACAATTTGTGTTGACTTCATGCCTCCTGTTATAACTCTCATGGCTTGGTTTTGAAATTTGCTAATTTTATCAAAGTTAGCCTTTGCTGCTGTTGTCCATGCCGCAATGCCATAATCGAGAACTGGTCTCACTCTTCCAGTGTACAGTGTCTTTAGTATTCTTTCGTCTGCTCTCCAGCTTGTACCAGCAAGTTTCCTCATGATTGCCATTCTTTGTCTGGCTCGCATTCGGTTTCTCTCGATCTGACTTTTCCATGTCATGCGCCGATCAAATGTGACTCCCATGTAGTTTGGGTTGTCGTTTGGCCGCACGTATTTGCCGTTAAGACTTATTTTGATGTTATGTGGTTCATTTGAAAGCGAGAATATCGTACATGTTGTTTTTCCTCGTTTATTTTGACCAGCCATGAGTTCGCCCACTCCTCCAACGATGTTAGGGCCTGCTGCATCCGATTGTTTGCTACGATGAGATGTTTTTAAGAGGTCCACATAGCCAGATCGTCTGCAAACATGGAGCTGTGGACTCTTCTTGATATATTATCTGTGATGTTGTTTATCTACACCAGGAAAAGTGGGGGTGACAGTACCCCCTCCCCCTGCCCCCTTGGGGTAGTCCTTGTTCCAGTGACACCTTTTTGCTCATCTGCCCTTGTACTTGAACTCTGGCAGTTCTGTATTCGAGGGAGTGGCTGATCCATCTGTGCATTTTCCCACAAACTTCACTTCTTCGTAGATTGACTTTAAGTTCCTCTTTCCTCGCCTTGTCAAATGCCCTCTCTAAATCCACCCAAACCGCTACTGTATGCTTTTTCTCCTGGTAAGCATCATCTTTTTCCTGGGCTATAAGAGTGATCTGGTTCTCAGTGGATCTGAGCTGTCTAAAACCTGCTTGCTGTGGAATTAATATGTATTTTGCTTCCAGGTGCCACATCAGTCTGGTGTTTATCATACGCTCCATCTGTTTTCCTACGCAGCTCAGTAGATTGATAGGCCTGTATCCATTTGGATCTGTTATATCTTTTTCTTTCTTTGGTACTGGTATAAGTACAGCATCTTTCCATTCCTGCGGTACAATTCCCCTTCTCCATCTTTGGTTCAGGACTGATAGTAACTTCCTCTTTGCTTTTTGGCCCAAGCCCATCAGCATTTCATTTGTTATCTCATATTTTCCGGGCGATTTCTTTTTCTTTAGTTCTCATGACCTCATCCATTTCGTTCATTGTTAGTTTTGCCATCATGTGCTCCTTTGGTGTCATATTGATGTTGTCGTGGCTCTTTTGTTCTTCAATCATATCTGTATGCCTGTCTCTAAGGACATCGATGTGGTTTGCTCTGGCATAATGTTCTACAAAGGAGTTTGCTGCTTTTTTTCCGGTAAGCATGTTGTCGCCCTGCTTGATGGTAATTTGTTTATTTGATGGTGTTTCGTCGTTCTTGGCTCTGACTAAATTCCATAGTTTGTTGCCTTCTTTATCTATATTGAGGCTTTCTGTTTTGTTTTTCCAACTGTCTCTTGTTATTTGGTTGAGTGTTCTTTTGTATTTCACAGTGATGGCCTTGAGGGCGATATTTGCTTCCATAGATTGCTCTATCTCCGCGATGTCCCTAGCATTTAAGACTTCATCCTCTGCTTTCTGCAGTTCATGATTCCAATATGGCTTGTAGTTTTTTCTTGCCCCTCTTGGGATGGTTTCGGTGGCTGCTTGTATTATTGCTTTGCTTATGCTTTCCACCATAGGTTTCATATTGTTATTTCGTGTGTTGATAGTTTCACACAGTCCATCTGTCAGCATTGAAAATCTGTCCCAGTCGGCTCGTCTATAGTTCCAACGTGGCAGCGGTTTTATTTCCTGGGGGCCTATTTCCATATAAATTTCTAGCCTAATTGGCCTGTGGTCGCTACCTGCCAATTGGTCGAGTACCTAACGATCTATTTTGTGGTAAATATCACCCGTGGAGAAGGCCAAGTCTGGGGTGGAAGTGGTATGCCATGTTCTAGAATAGAAGCTAGGGCTGTCGTCCGGCCTATTGATAAGATATAGATTTGTGTCTATCTCCCAGTCTACCACTTCATCTCCTCTGCTGTGTCCGAATATCCCCATCTCTCCGAGTGACTGTTGAAGTCACCAACCACTAGGTAGCTGGAGTCCTTGATTTCCATACTCGAGAGCGACAGGTCTTTATTGGGTAGGCCATACAGGTTGAATATACGGGTTTTCGTTTCCTGTGTCATTATGTCGACTCCTATAATTTATGCTTGTCCCGTGTGATTTACAGATACTGCGCTACTTGGTATGCAGTTACGTGTCAGTATCAGAACCCCTCCTCTGTGACCTTTTCAATCAATACGGAAGGTCTGGTATCCTCTGATTGAGAATCTGTGGTTTTTGTTGAGGTGCGTTTCTTGGATACATGCCACGTCAATGTTACCTTCGTACAGGCGATTTGTTGGGGAAACCTTTTTTGTTAAGGACTCCCTCCGCGTTCCACTGTAGTATTGTAAGGGTCAATTACATCAATCTAAAAGCCATCATCGGTAACAACTGATCATAACCATAAGATGAACAGACAAGAACCAACTGTTGTGTTTCGCCTTAGAATGGGACACAACCGACTCCGCAGCCACATATACATAAAAATAAAGATTGGCAACTCAGCCATGTGTACATGCGGGTAGGAACGCCAGACATTAGAGCACATACTACAGAACTACTCCGAATATGATATACAGAGAAAATCTCACTGGCCCATAGAAACAACACTGGAAGAGAAACTTTATGGACCTGTATGCGAACTACAAAATGCAGTGAAATGTATACAAGAGACAACATTGCAGATATAGACAATATTTTAAAGCGAACGAAAGAAGAAGAAGAAGAAGAAGAAGAAGAAGAAGATGATGATTTGGATTGAAAATTAATTTATAATTTGTCTTGAGAATTAATATTTAGTTTGACTCAAGAATTGTGTATACATTTCCAGTTTTCCAATATATGTTTCCGGTTTTTGCTTTTTGGTTTTTTCCAAATATACAGAAACGATCTGTTTGTTCTGGCAGACTTGAAGGTGTACCTGCATTTCGAAGGTGCTTCTAAGAATCTTATAACAGACAAATTGGTGGTGGATTGTAAGAAGCGACGTTCTGCAAAGGACATGCTACTTACTTTTTGTAAGGCGTTTGTCATTCACTTTCCTTTAAAACCGTCATTTGATTTTAACAATTCTTCTAACAAAGGTAGCATGTGCAGTTCTTTCAATGATGATTCGAAGAAGTTTACAGGTCTCTCTATCAGCGGTTCTATGAAGCTGGAAAAATAGCTTCTTCAAAAGCATTGTAAAATATCTTTATCAGCTCATTCTATTTACGTTTATGCCTTGCTTTCCTTTTTTGGCAGTAGAACGATGAAAGTATCTCCATGCTTTAGGGACACCCGCTTCGGGTTTGTCCTCTAGATTTACTCCCGAAACTTTTCATGTGAACATGTACCACAAAGTAATTGGGGCAGCAATGGACGTGTCGATGTTCACATTACGGTAACAATGTTGACAAACCATGAGTGTTTCGAATAATTTTCTTTCCGAAAGGAACGAATAGATTGTCGACGTATTTTCTGATCATAAAAAAACCCTGTAAGCACGGGCAAAATACAATCATTTATAAAGGTTGCATTTTCTTTCACTTATCTTGTTATACCTTTCAGCGTCTCTTTTATAATTTCCGGTGCCAAGCAAGATGGCAATGTGTTTGTGGTGTCCTTGGGGAACAAGTTCAACCGTGTAATGGTATAGTTTTACTTGTTTAATAAAACTTCACCACGGTTACACTTTCATTATTAGTCGTCTTCTGGAATTATCCAATCAACTACATCGTTCAAACGACTCTCGAAATTACATGGGCATGTGGGAACGAGTTAATGGCGGCATAGCATTACCAATAATATAGTGTGCGAGTTGTTTGAAGTGTTGTTGGTGTTAATGTGGGAATAAATGCAAAGTTAGAATATGAGAAAATGCCAGATTAGGAGAAATGAGAAGAGATGGGGTGAGTTAGGAAAGAGGCCAACAAAATTTGAAAATCAAAAGAAATATGAGGATATATTAAAGAAGCTGCATTTGTGTAGTAGAGATGATAAGGTAGAGAGTTTTGCTGAGAAGTGTGCAACTTTAAAGGAAGGTTCAGTATTGATAATACGAGATTCAATGGTTCGGGAGGTTGGCAAACATCTGTCAAAACAACACATTGTGTTTGAAAAAATAGATATTGGTCGTGCTAAAATTGAAGATATAGAGGAGAAGATAAAGATGATAGGGGACAGAGCGAACAGTTATGTTGTAGTAGTGGTAAGTACAAACAATCTCAAGAGATATGATACAGAATTAATAATGCAAAGATACAAGAGTCTGTTGAGAACACCTGAAAAAAAAGTATAGGAAGGTCAACATGATGGGTATTTTAGAGTAAATGGTTCAAACTATACATACAATAAAAAAAATAGGTATCAACTTCAGGTTGCGGAAAATGTGTACAGATTTGAATATCTATTTTATTGATGTGAAAATAGACAAATGTAAAATGCTGGAAAGGAAAGGTTTCCATCTAAATGAGATAGGACAGCTGGCTGTAGCGAAGTATATGTTTAATCGTTGTATTAACAATTTTAACTAGTTAGGTCTATAAAGTATAAGCCTAAAGATAGACCTAAAACAGGATGCTATAGAGGAGGCAGTCAAAGGGGAGAGTTGAGGTCACGGAAGTGTTAAATTAGTAATGGAAGAGTACATATAAAAAGGATAAAGCACCAGCAAACATTGGTATATCCACAAAATAACAAATTAAAATGTTTTGAAATAAAAGAGAAGAATTGGAAACATATGTAAAAGAAAAAAACCCAGATATAATTGGATTAATAGAATCATGGACATATGAGGACATTGCGGATAATAAACTTTAAATAGAGGGAAATACAATATTAGGGAAGGATAGGGTAGTTGGGGACAAGGCTAAGGGAGATGGTGTTTTATTATACTATGTGAATAGAGTAAATATAACATATGCTACAGATGTCCTTCAAATACAAAAGACAAAAATGAGGAGATAATGAGTAACATAAAAAAGGCAAGTGCAGGGAAATTATTATTATTTTTGACATGGATATAGGATCAATGATTGAAAAAATTTGCGGACGACACAAAATTATGTAGGAGTGTCTCTTCTATAGCAGAGGTGGATATATTGAAGTCGAATTTACATCAAGTTCTAGACTGATCTGTGAGATGGCAAATAAAGTTTAATATAAATAAATGTACAGTCATCCACATGAATAGATCCAATATGGAACATAATTACAGAATGGACGAGAACAATATTAGAATGATAGAAAAGGAAAGGGACCTAGGGGTTATAATAGAACATACAGGTAGCAGTGAATTAGGCAAAATGCAAAATTAGGTATGATAAAAAGAAATATTAAACATAGGAGTAAGGAGGTGATAAACTGTATAAAGCATTAGTTAGACCTAGCTTAGAGTGCTGTGTACAGGTATGGAGTCCTTATCGTAAAGAAGATATAAACATGCTGGATAGAAAACAAAGAAGAGCGGCACATCTGATAGTGGGATTCCAGAATTACAGTTACACGGCTGCCGAAGACGGATGTGCCGGACCGAAAGGTGCACATATCGCAGTCAAACTGTAAACTAGCGACACAACGCATTCCGTTCTCCGGACTACATCCTGCTACTTGCAAAGCCCTGTTCAGGAATTGTTAGCAGGAGATTGAGAACGAACGCAGAATATTAAGAAGAATAGTTACAAGGAAATACTAGGAAAACTGGCCTACAGTGTCTAGAAAAGTGAAGAATTTGAGGGGACTTAATTCAGGTTTATAAGATAATCACAGGACAGGTAAAATAAGACTTTAACAAGTTTACTTTCAAAATACAATCATCAATGAGAACAAGGGGGCACATAAACACATTAGGTAAAGAAAGGTCCAGATTGGATATTAGGAAATATTTTTTTTAGTCAGAGAGTGGTGAATGCTTGGAATGCATTGCACCAGGAAGTAGTGAAGGCAGAGGCAGTTAATGCATTTAAGAATAGATTGGATGGGCAAAGCTTTAAGAGCAGGGAAATGCAAATGTGACTGGTTGTCTACAGATTCTGATGAGTCTTCTAAACCAGTATAAAAGCGTTTAGTTAAGTTAAGTTGTCAGGTTATTAAGACATCTCTAGAACGAGTCTGTCTGTGTGCCTCATCCACAGGAGCATTTACTGCCTCAGATATTTCTGTCAGCCACCTTTTTTGTGGTCTGCCTTTGGCTTTCAGTCCGTTGAATATAAATAGCATTGCTTGTTGGGGGATGATGTGTGGTCGTAGTCTTATTACGTGGCCAAACTATTTTAGTTGCTTTTTTTTTTTTTTTAATGTAGTAAAATACTCGTTTTGTTTCCATCAGTTTCCTGATGTCATCGTTTCTGATCATGTGTCTGCTTGTTATGCCCAATATTGTTCGCAGGCATTCAATTTCTGTTGTTACGATGTAGCGTTTTTCATTTGATGTCAGTGTCCAGTATTGACATTGATAGCATTATCTAAGGACGAAAATCGTATTGTATAAAGCTCTTTTGGTAGTCATTGTCACGTCCCTGCAATGACGTATTGGAATTAATCGTTCAATGATCTGATTTGCCTTATTGCATCTTTGTTGGATTTCACCCGTAATTCTTCCGTTAGCTGATAACGTACATCATACGTATGTGAAATATCTTATTAAATTTCATTAATGTTAATTAAACTTTGCTAATTTAGTCAAATTATCAATGATGACAAATCTATAACATATTATAATAAATTCCTTAGTGGTTAAGACATCTCTTCAGGCTGCGATACCATAATATGAAATGTGTTTAGCAGATGCCTTTATGTCTATTTGTGTGAATGTGTGCGGGCATATGTGTGCATGTGTGTGTGTCTGTGTTTGTGGGTGTCTGTGTGAACGATCCGGAACAAAAAATCAATTCTGATTCAGAAAAATTGGCAGAGTGTATGGGGGAAGCTGTCTGTAGTTGTAGTTCCAAGCTGTTTGTGCTGATGTTTTCAGTCCTGACCATTTATCGTTGGTAATTGGTTACATCAGCTCTAATTGTCTCTCGAGACGTACTGAGGGTGGTGACCCAAGTCCTTCTAGCTGTAGTGCTGGGTGGGGCTAAATACATTTACCTCTTAGAGAGTAAGGGATGGGGGGGGAGGCACAGTTTAGATCCCCATCGCATTGGTCAGGCTACTGCGCTGTGGACTTGAGCTGGAGTCTTTATCAGTATGTATCATCAGATTTTGACACTTACACATTTCTCCTAGTGGCTAGGTACAAGGGAATAGCCGAGTGAATCAGATAATAACAATAAGTGCGTATTGTCGGCACATGCCAATAAAACAAATCATTTTGAATGGCTTTGGTATGAAATAACGCGGTCACTGTGAATGTATGTCATTTATTTACTTATGCATGTGCGTATAACAGATCTAATAACAACTAGAGACGCGTGTCCAAAGACACAACAACCTATTGAAATTGAATATGGACCATGTAACTGACTTAATTGCATCTGGACGCTCTCATATGTGCTCAGACCATGTCATTGCTGAAACTGGCACAAACGGAGCACGAACGTCGTAGCTCCTTCGTCAAGTACCACTTTACTTGTAATTTAACTTGACTTCACATCGTTATACCGGCTTAGCAGAGTTTGCAACATGTACACTGCCAGTTATTTCTACTCCTTGTCTTTCCCATAACCCCAAGAGGTCGTATGGGGCATCACAATGTGTCTTACGCATTTTGCTAACAAGGCAGGGCCCAATCTCTCACGGACAATGTCTTAGTCAACTGTTAGCCCGTGTGGATATTTCCTAGCCTCACCAAAACTAGGCGTCTTGAAGAAGTGGTCATTCCATGAAAAGAAGAAAAAACATACGACATGCCCGGTTTATAAACTGAACACGATGTTGTTTAAACCTCGTACTCCGTGACTGTAAACCAAGCTCCCAACTCCAACATATACAGCTGAAGAAATGGACGGAAGTAGGTCAAACGAACAGGAAATGCCTTTAGAAAGAAACGTGACTGCCTGTGCCTAATGAAGCGTGCGTTAGTTTGGTACGTTCAGGGAAAGAATAGAATTGAGACACACAATAACATTTGGTCAAAAAAACAAAAAAAACATGCGCAATGCTAAAGAAGACGACAGAAAATAGGAATCAGAGAAAATAAACCATCTTGACCCTAAGTACTTATAGAACTGTCAGAGAAATTTGAAGTGACTTTGCCATTAGGCCCTAAGACAACACATATTTAAGTTCAGACTTGCGGCAGTTTCACAAACTGTATCTTTGACCCTACTAAACTAACATATACTGTATATACAATCTTCTTTGTATTCCTTTTATTATTTTCCACTTGTCCTCCACTTTATAATTGCTGTGATGTGTTGGTTGTTTGCATATTTGAACAAAATAGCTTTATTGTTATGATCCTAAATGTGCCTCTCATTCAATGTGTTCATCTCAAGTGTGCCTATGTAACACACGAAGTGCTTATGTCCGGTTAGAAATAATGCAGACTAGATGGCGAAGCTGTTGAGAATAACAAATAAGTTCCTGCATACAATTACAGTAAAATTATATGTACCGTAATACTCTTGCTGACACATATGGTGATACCTCAAATTCACTTGTTGAATCAGTTAAATCTCATTGTTTTTAGGGGGACGGTGTGGTCTAGTGGTTAAGTGGCACGGCTCACAAACTAAAGGTGCTGGGTTCAATCCCCATCACAGCACCGGCCGTTACCCCGGGGAAGCAAACCCTTAGAAAATGCAGGAGGAAGCAGACCCTTACCTAACATGCATACTGAAGTCGGATGCACTGGACGACAGGCGCAAAATAAAAACCACAGTGCAACGCGCACCGCCTTGGGGATTAGAGAAATAAGGCTAACGCCAAAAAATAACCAAAAAAAAACAAAAAATTATTATTTTTATTTTTCATGAACACGAACCCACACAAACCCCACATGGGCACCTATCATCTGTTCCAATCCTCAATTTGTTGTAAAGATGACCCTTGAGTCTGTAATGCCCAGTTCTCAGTCTGAAGATGATGATTTGCTCTTCTCTAGTTAAGTTATAGTAGCTGTCTTCTTTTCGGAAGTCGGGGTGTTGATCAGCCCATTTTACCCTGAAGTTGGCTTTAATTATGGTCTTGGCCTCATTATATGTGACACTCAGGTCTGTTTGTGGGGAAGCTCCGCCACTCTTTGCTAGTTTGTCTGCAGCTTCATTGCCTTCAATATTGCAGTGGGATGGGATCCACTGTATGACCAACCTTGGCTGTTCTGCTGAGAGCTGTGTCATGGAGAACATACATTGCTCGAGATCTTCATCTTTGTGTTGTTTTAGCGCTGCTAATAAGGACGCGGCATCAGTCATGAATACTATGTTTTCTTGGTGGATATCTTTATCTTGGATTATAAGCTCAAGCTGCGGCTTTCAGTGCTTCTCCTTCTGCACGGAAATTATTGGAATATGTTTCTGTTGTTAATACTCGAGTTTTTTCTTCTCCATTCTTTAGTCTGTAAAAGACCTCTCCACCTCCATTGTATGGGGCATTGTTAGATGAGTCATATGTATATACGTGTTTCCATGTTTCTGGTGGGTATATTCTCCTAAGATATTCTTCTGTGATAAATGTCCTTTCTGAATCTGTCTGAGTTCCCTTTTTCCCTACTCCCTCTATGGTTTCTACCATCTCAAGGGACTTGGCTTTTTTCCACTGTGGGATTTGGGATGTTTGTTTTAGATCTCTAACCATTGCCTGGCTTATGATCTGGTCTGCTCTTGCAAGTTCTTTTGTTTTTGATATGAAGTGGTTTCTCTTGAATCTCCCTCTTCCCATGCGATTTATCTTGTCATATATTGGGAGATCAGGCATTCGTTTGAACTGTTACCCTGCTGGAGTGTTTTTAAGTCTCTGCGCGTCTCCATACTTTCGATTCGTGTGATATTCTCCATTGCATTTATTGGTGTTGTTCTCATAGGTCTAGTGATGATACGTATACCTTGATTTTGAGTTGTATGTATTTTGTGAAAGTTATCCTTTGTTGCTGTGGATAATGCTGCTATCCCGTATTCTAGCAATGGTCTCAAGTAATTTGTATACAGTTTCTTTAGAGTGCCCGTGTCCGCTCCCAATGTTGAGCCTGATATCTTCCTCATTATCGTCATTCTGTTCTTTGCTTTGTTGGTGGCTTTTTTTTTTACCTTGTTTTCCCATATCAACCTTGGGTCCATTGTTATTCCCAGATAAGTTTGACTTATGTCAAGGGGGAGAGTCTGGTCATTTACTTTCAGGATTACTTCTTGGGGCTTAGGAGATAGAGAGAAGATTGTGTACGTGGTTTTGGATTCGTTTATAGCGATTTGCCATTTCTTTGTCCATAACTCTATTTTATTTAGAGCCTCCTGCATTTGGTTTTTAGCTACAGCTGTAGACTCTTCGGATGTCCATAGTGCCAGGTCATCTGCATATAGTGCACTGTGTACTCTTTTAGGAATTTCTGTGATTATATCATTGAGAAACAGCATGGGTGAGAGTATTCCACCTTGTGGAACTCCTTGTTCCATTTTCATCTTTTTACTGAGGTGTCCTTGGAATTACACTCTTGCTGTCCTGTTATCTAGATAATCATTGATCCACTTGTGCATGTTGATGGTTACACCCACTTACAGTAGTTTGAGTTTTAACCCACTGTTACATATTCTATCAAAGGCTTTTTCTAGGTCTAACAAGACTGCCAGTGTTTTCTTTTTTTCATGAAATGCATCTTCTATCTCCTGCGAGATATATGTCCTCCGATCTTCGGTCGATCTGTTTCTACGAAAACCTGCTTGCCTGGGGATAAGTAAAGTCTTTGATTCCATATGCCAGGTTATTTTAGTGTTAACTATTCGTTCCATCAGTTTCCCCACACAGCTGAGTAGACTAATAGGTCTGTAACTGCCTGGCCTCATGTTGTCTTTTCCATGTTTAAGGATGGGAATTGTCCTTGCCTACTTCGACACTGTGGGGACAGTTCCTTGTTTCCAGCTTGTGTTAAAGATGTGTAGCAGTTTGTTCTTTGCTACTTCTCACATGTTAGAGAGCATTTCATTAGTGATGCCATCTTTTCCTGGGGCTTTTTTCTTCTTGAGTTTACTAATGGCTGACTCCAATTCTGTCTTGGTGATATTTACTATCAGATGTTCCTCAGGTACTCGCATTTAGGGCTCCATGTGTTTTATTTATTTCATAATATACCTTTTCATGTCTGCTGGGATTTTGTTTCCACTTGTTTGTGCATAATTTTGGATTAAAACATCCGCTGCTTTTTTCCCAGTTAATACTTTTTCTTACTTGTCAATCGCAATTATTGACTTGTAGCTGTTTTCGTCACTCAAGGCCTTTGCTAGCTTCCAGAGTTTTTTGCTCTCTCTATCAACGTTGAGGGTTTATGTATGCACGTGCCTGCTTTTCCTGCATGCTTAGTTGACTGTTTTCCTATATGTTGCAGCAGCTGCATTGAGTCCGATGTCACTTTTTTTATTTTGGACAATTTCCGCTCTTTCTCTTGCCTCTTTTAGTTGAAGTTCCCTCTGTTGCACTTCAGGTGACCAATACGGTTTGTAATTTCTTCTCATGCCTCTTGGGATGTTCTCCATTGCTGCCTTTAGGAGACACAGGTTGAATGTTTCCACCATCTTGCCTACCTTCTTGTGGTGAGTGTTGATGGACTGGCAGTGAAGATTTGTACTCGTGACAAACTTCTGCCAGTCTGCTCTCTTATAGTTCCACCTGGGCAATGGCTTGTGGTCTAAAGGAATGTTTCCCAGGTTTATTGTAAGTTTGATGGGTCTATGGTTGCTTTCTGCAAGAGGTGCGAGTATGTACAAGGTATTTAAATTGTATTATTGTTCTCATAAAATGTCATGTCGTTGACTTATGTGATCATGTTTGTCCGCAGTTACATATCCTACTTCTTTATTATCGCTTCCTTTGCTGCGCATCTTATTTACACGATAATATATTGCGCAGAATAATTTCAATCCTTTTTATTTTTTAGATAAAGAATAGTCAAAGCTCGTTATTCCTCGGGTCAGAAGTGTCAATTAAAAAATAAACCTTTTTCTTTTTCCTAACAATTGTGCTTGCTATTTGAAAATGGTGTAACTTATCACTTCTTAAATTATAATCCAGACATGTGAATTGATCTGTATTTTTTAATTTTTTTTTTTATAGCTCATTAGTACTAGCCCTGATATTGCAGGAATAATTTTTGTTGAGCACACTAATTTTCTTGATTGTTGATATTATTACCATGACTCTAATCTACTTTCCGGCTTGTTCGTTTTAATATGTCAGGTACCTGGTTTGAGTGCCGTTACCGGCAACCTCTAGTCGATCCGCGTAGGGGGCGGCGTGGCGCAGTTGCTAGCGAGCTGGCTTTGCATCTGAGTGGTCCCGGGTTCATTCCCCGGTTGAGGCGGAAATGTTTTTTTCAGACCGCAACGGGTCCCCGGGTCGACCCAGTCTTAAATGGGTACCGTTTAGTTCGGGAAGTAAAAGCGGCGAGGGAGAGGAGATGGCTACGGCACTCATATAGCCGAGTCTTTGAAAGGTGAGATCCCTAACACCTCAAACCCCTACGGCAGTAATGTGAGATCGCTAACGCCTCCCCCCCCCCCCCCCTACGGCAATAATGTGAGATCGCTAACACCTCACACCCCTACGGCAGTAATGTGAAATCGCTAACACCTCACACCCCACGGCAATAATGTGAGATCACTAACACATCACACCCCTACGGGAGTAATGTAAGATCGCTAACACCTCACACCCCTACGGCAATAATGTGAGATCGCTAACGCCTCACACCCCTACGGCAATAATACTATAGGTTACTTTACCTTACTTTTTCACTAGTCAATCCGGATTGTTAATGTAAACCTCACTTAATGTTAGTAAAAGGAAGTATTAATTTCTTGAGTAAAGCTGATTTGGAGATGGTGTTGAGCAGAAACATTTTCTTTCTTTAGAATAGCTTCACAATGGAATATGGATGAAAGATTTAGAAGCTAAACCTAGAAGCCGTAGTTCGGTCCTTAACATTATGATTTGTCTCTGCACCTTTGCCCAGATTCTAAGAATGCGAAGAGCGATCACCATATAACTTAACTTAACTTAACGTCTTTATACTGGTTTAGAAGACCCTGCAGAATCTGTATACAACCAGCTACATTTACATCACCTTGCTCTAAAAGCTATGCGCATCCAGTTTATTCTTAAATGCATTAACTGTCCCTGCATCCACTACCTTCCCTGGCAATGCATTCCAAGCAGACACCACTCTCTGACTATAAAAATATTTCCTTATATCTAATCTGGACCTCTCTTTAGTCAGCGTGTAGCTATGCCCTCGTGTTTTTGTAGGTGGCTGTATTTTAAACAACTTGTTATAGTCTAATTTATCGATTCCTCTGATCATCTTATAAACCTGTATTAAGTCACCACTAATTCTTCTCACTTCGAGACACTGTAGGCCGGTTTTTCTGAGTCGCTCCTCATAACTGTAATTCTAGAATCCCACTATCATCTTTGTCGCTCTTCTTTGTATTCTTTCTAGCAAGTTTATGTCCCCTCTGGGATAAGGACTCCACACCTGTACACAGTACTCCAATCTAAGTCTAACTAAAGCTTTATACAGTTTGACGATCACTTCCTTGCTCCTATGTTTAATATTTCTTTTTATCATACCTAACATTGCATTTGTCTTTTTCACTGCTACCTTAACTCGCTCACTCACCTTTCCTTTATGATCTATTATAACCCCTAGGTCCCTTTCCTTATCTATCTTTCTAATATTGTTTTCTCCCATTCTGTAATTATGTTCCATATTGGATCTACCCATGTGGATGACTGTACGTTTATCTACATTAAACTCCATTTTCCAGCTTACAGACCATTCTCGAATTGTATCTAAATCCGACATCAATATATCCACTTCCGCTTTAGATGAGACACTACTGCATAGTTTTGTGTCATCAGCAAATTTTGCAATCATGGATACCATATCAATGTCCAAATCATTTATATATATATCAAGAACAAAATTGGTCCCAAAACCGAGCCCTGTGGCACACCACTTTTCACTTCACCCCACTCAGAGTACACCTTATTTGTGCCTACCCTCTGCCTTCTTCCCGTTAACCAATTGTCAATCCATTTGGCAACTTCCCCACCTATTCCATGTGATTTTAACTTTCGAAATAATCTTTGATGAGGTTATCTATCAAAGGCCTTTGCAAAGTATAGATAAATAACATCCACTGGCTCCCCTTTATCTATGATTTTAGTAACCTCCTCCATGAATTCTAATAGATTTGTTAAGCATGATCTCCCTCTAGTAAACCCATGCTGACTATTTCTAATTAGATTAAATTTTTCTAAATGCATTACAATGTTTTCTTTGGTTATTGACTAGATAAATAATATAGAACGACTGTTTTAAAGAACGGATGCGTTCTCTTGCCTGTGTCGTTTTTGCAGACTTTTTTTACATGATGAAGTTGCTGGTCGCATGCTTAGGTTACTTTAATTTATAAAACTTTCACGACTGCGTGAACGGTTACAGTGGTCGTATTCGATCCTTCTTGGATGACACTCGAGTGATCTTTGTCAATTCAACTTCCTATAACTTGATCAAGTCTAAGACGTTGCAATAAATGAGCTGAAAGCAGATATTGACTCACAGCTTAATGTTTGGGTCAGGATCAGGGATTCATGGCAGACCAAGATCCCATTATGTTTCCAAATGGCAGCTCTGAAAACAGGATGTATCCCCGCAACCTATTCGAAGAAGGAAGAGGGGTAAGGCAAATGTGCTTGCATAATTTTCGATTTCAAAACGGATGTATCGGGTCGAAAGGTCGAGATATCGCAGCTTCACTGTAAACTACGACATAGAGTAACGAAATGTCCTTTTCATAACGAAGAAAGAAAAGGAATCATTTTTAAAAATTAATAAAAATAAAAATAACAAAGAGATGAAAAATTATAAATCCTTTCATATGTTCTGTTCACATTATCTGCAGCAAAGCTGTCTGGTGTTGCCACTATTTGAATACATTGATCGTAAATATCGTGTAATTGAGAGTAAAGACACACACAAACAGTACATTCAACATCTACTAGTTACGATAGTCATTGCTTTTCTACCTTCTGTAATTTGTCACAGAGCTATTGCGTTAGTGTAAGTTATCACTGAGTGTATGGAATGTCCAGTCAACATTGAATGCGTAGGATAAACAAAATGAAGATAAAGACGCTAAATAAAATTCGTGATATAAGTAGACAGACACATGCGCATACACAGACGTGTCTATAAAAAACAAAACAGCAACTAAAACAGCTGGTAAATGTTAAAATAAAGAAACAAAGCAGTGATATTAACTACCCTCAACTGCCCAGGTTAACTCAACAAAATATTCTTGAAAATTCTGGATTTGAAGACAAGAAATGCAAATGCGGATATAAACGATGTAAGATAGTAACAAAGGAAGGCCAGTTACAAAAGTCTCAGTGACGGAACTCCAGAGAACGACTCAAAACATAAATCAGTAGTTGGTGACTGTTGGAGGCTTGAAATACGAAGTAACCTATACAAACAACATTTAGATAAGCCTTCTTTTTATTCTTGTTCTTCTTTTAACTTTTATTATTTATATCAATCTCTCATATAACCTAGGATTTAATTAGGTCATAACACCTCATTGTATTACGTGTTGTCTGTTTCCACCTCTGTTCAATGACAGTGTTTCTGTACTTTCTGAAGGTTTATTTTGTTCATTTCTGAATATTATCTGTCACTAGTAATTTGAATCTGCTTCTGTTTTGTGTATCCTGAAATGTTCATTTGAAGGGACAGCTTACTTGATATTCACACAACAACCATTAATTGGGATTTAGTTATATCTACACCCATCGTTAGGTCAATCAATAACCAATCAAAACTGTTTCAGCTCCTTGATAAGCCTTCGAGAAAAATCACAGGGTGTCGACACCAGTTGACCTACTCGTATCTATTGAGTGTTACCGGGTTCTCAAGAAGGAGCAACGAATCATAACATTGTAACTTGCTAGGCAAGTCATAAGAGGCGACAAAAGAGGGTTCGGCATTAGGCTGAACACCCCATTCTTGTAGAAACGTAAAGCCACACAACTACAATATCATTAGGTGCAGACCTTTCAATAGTTTTACATTCAGACCGATTGTGTTTCGCACTTTGATATTTGAAATATTACTAAGATATTAATTTTCTAAAATATTTCATAAACACATTTGGAGTGAAATTACTACGATCCTTGTTGTTGTTTTGTTGTCTAATGCCCACAATGAGTAGGTTTACTCTTGTGTGTGTCATGAAAAAGATGTAAAGTGGCGTGTTGTTGTAGCTTTTCTCACATTCCGAGCATGCTGATGAAGGTGGACCACGGTCCTCCAGACGGATGTGCTGTCCTTGACTTTATCTGCGTGGTGTTCAGTACTACAGAGATCACATCGACCCACATCTCGTCAGCCAGGCTGCCTTGAAAACAGCATCTTTCCAGGAAAATCTACATGGAGCAGAGATTGTGGTCTTGGTCAGTGTATTGACCTTGACGCGACGACCTGGTCAGTATGTTGTGCCTGACTGGACTAGCATCTCGGTTACCTTACTGCGGTCATTAAATGTATATATCAGTATTCTTTGTCCAAAGCATGCAAGTACTACCGAAAGTGTCCTTTATATATATATATTTATATATATATACAAAGAGATTTAAACGGCTCAAAATGAACATTTGTTGTGCATGTAACAGGGAACAAAATCATGCAACGGAAATATAAACCAATTTAAACATAAAAACTGCAGACAGAAACAAATTAACACGTCCAGTGCCTTCATATCACGCTTACACGCATTGATCCTCAACTGTGGTCGGTCGTCTGTTCTCTTGCCATCCGTCAACATTCTATAGAAAATATCTTTGGGAATGCGACCATGACAAGAACAAGATAATCTTCGCTGCCAAAGAAGCTAGTAAATATTTTGGAGACCCGTCTGAAAGTGCACCTATCCATTTGTAACTATGTCTCTCCATATAATTTTAAGAATGGATAGCAGGCATCGTAGAAGGAAGGTGTTAAGCATGTGTTCTTGTTTGTCAAAGGTTGGCCAAGTCTTGCTAACATAAAGAAGCGTGCTGATAACACATGCATTGGTTCTAATAGTGAGTTTCTGGTTTTCCGAAACATGCGTTTTGAGATTAGAAAATGTAGCAAACAGCTTTGCCAATGCGACTGTCTTTTTCTGCGTTTAGAGAGAGCTTGTTGTTGATGTGGGACTCCATCCCAGATATGTGAATTGAGGCACAGCTTTCAGTTCAATTATCGATGCTAAGAGTTGACTTGACATCTACTTCCTGTCTCAGTACATTTGTTTTGTTGAGGTTTATTGTGCGACCAAAATCTATCTAAGTCTAGGCGAATCGATTTATCAGGCTCTGAATTTCCTGCTGACTGTGGGTGACAAATGCATCATCGTCAGCGAACAGTAAGTCACTGGTTGTGATCTACATGCGTTTCGTTTTGGCTTTGAGCCTTACAAGTTTAAACCGCCGACCATTCGACCTAATGTGAAGACAAATACCTTCATTTGCGTTACCAGATGCATGTTTCAGTTTTAGAGAAAAGCAAATTCCGAAAAGCGTCGGGGCCAGAACACAGCTCTGTTTAACAGAACTTCGAAGACCAATTGGTTGTGATACGCTACCATCAAATTAGACTGTTCCTGCATGCCTTCATGGAACAATATTAATAGTATAATTAGCAGTTTGCTTGCGCAACCTATTTCAGAATGAATTTTGGAGAGTCCATTCGTACTAACCAAATGAAATGACTTTGTCCACAAATGCGATATAAAAAGGCTTCTGGTGTTACTATTTCTGAAGTTGCTCAATAGAGAAAATCATGTCGATCACACAGTATGACTATGGGATACACACCCTCAGCCAATTTTTGGAGCCGTAGTAAGATTACTATAGCGAGGACTTTACCTACAACACTGGGCAGAGAGACACTTTGATAGTTATTACAGTTACTACCACATTTGAATAATATTGCAAACTCTCATATTTTGATGGATAATGACATATTTCCAGCACTGGCAAAACATCATATACAGAGGATTGCAAGAGTGCACCCTTTCAGCGCTTAATCGAGTCAGGTTTGATCCCCTAACTGTCTGGTGCTCTTGTCGGGGTCAAGCTGTCGGTAACTTTATTCAAGGTTTCAATATATGGTTCAATAATGACTATATAGATGGCTCGCCCACACAAAGATATCGTTTAATAGCGTTAAGCGCTGTGAGAGTGATTGTATTGTCACACGAGTAGTACTTCGACTAGTACTCAGCCCATCGCTTTCCTTTATCTGTTATTTTCTCGCCAGTGACGGATTTAAGTGGTGCACATTTCCTACTCGTAGAAGCAATATATTGCTTTATACCACCGGCCATTTGTCTGATGTCTACTGTTTGTACTGCAGTCTGAATGTTTTCACTGAGCTATAGTCAATACTGATTTACCGAACGACACGCTATTTGTTACATGTGACTTCTAGCGGACTTGAAGGTCGGCAGAATAAGTGCTTTTGGAAACTTCTTGTATAAAATCTGAGAAACGCCACTTTACCTCAATGACGGGTGTCATATAATTCACTTTCACTTCTACCCAGACATCTGATGAAACAGTTCTTCTTCCAAATGCACGAGGCGTGTTAAATGAAACCGGACCAAACTGCACCAAGTGAACATACGTACAATGCGCATGGTGACGTCACTTCTGTTGTAAAAAGCACATACAAACCGTCAAGTTTGCAGAATTTCTTTATCCCCGGACTCATAGTTTCCTCAACAGACCACTGAAAATATAGCGGGTGTAATACGGAATCCGTCCAGAGTTGATCAGAGAGCGGTGACACGGCTGAAGGATGTCGACCAGTTGACATTCATCGCATAATGCAGGCAGTGTATGGTGACAAAAGTGTGTCGAAGATAACAGTGAAAAAATGGAACACTTGTTATAAATCAGAAAAGTTCAGATCTAAATGACCTAAGATCAGTATTCTGTATTACAGTGGTACTGTAAAAAAAACTGGTTGTACACATACTCTGCAGGATGTTCTAAGCTAGTATAAAGATGTTAAGTTAAATTAAAGATGGACCTCAGAGAGCCTTTAGTCATTTTCATTAACATGGCCGACTACAAAATTGCCCATACATGATGGCCATAAATCGTGATCGGCATCCATTCTTGCATTGATGTCACCGAGTAGAATTAGCTGTTTCTGTCTAAGCATATTTCAAATGGTTTGATAAATTCTCGTAGAAATCGTCTTTGGCTTCAGGTGAGGAGCACAAGGTTGTTGCATATGCTATGACAAGGGTAACTGGATCTACTTTGGTATGGAGACAAAGTGTAAGCAGATGCCAGGACCATCTTAGACTGGTTCAGCAATGTGTCTTACATATTTTTTCACTACAAAATCTACAACTTGTTCTCTCTTTCTGTTGAGGTCGTTTCCTTGTCAGTAGAATATGTATTCTTTCTCCGTCATTGAACCCAATCCCGCTAACCGAGTTGATCAAATAATAAGCAATACTTATTGTGAGTATTCAACAACAATATATCCAGTTTTTGTAAATGTTTGTTTGTTGTAATTGTTTTTATTTTACCCGTGTCAAATCCTTCCACCGAGACGTGAAATTATCCAAGAGAACAGAAAGTCACCCCAGTTTAAACTTCCTGACTGGTTAACATAAGATAATTTATCATTTCCTCTTGACCATGACCTCGTCTTGTAAAGGAAATGACAAATGTCTGATTGTTATTAATCTTTAAAGAATGGATCGTAATTTTCTGAATCAATTTCGAAAGTATGTTGACCTTGTTACACGTGTATGTGTTTCGGTTTCGATAACTCAGGTCAAGATGACTTAGGCACGTTACATAAATAGAATCGTATTTGTTATGCGCTTTACTAAAGTTGCGAAATTGTATGTGATTTTGTCTTGTTCTGGAAATAAGCAAATTAGCTTAAATAAAGAATTACAACAAAACAAAATGCCATTCGACTCTTTTCCCATTGCAGGTGTTGTCGATGAGTTTTTAGGCTGACGGCTACAGGCCGCTTTGTCACTGCTGTCGCCATGTCATGTGCTGGCCTTGATGTTTATTTTACCCCCAACAGAAAAACAACATGTCTAATCAAAGATTTGATCCGCAGCCCTCCTTGTATCGACATGATTCATCCACGCGTTCATTAGAAATCAACCACAAAGCAAGAATTGACAATTTTTCTTTACCATCATCATTATCATCATAATCATTACCATCATCCGCATTATCATCATCATCATTACCATCATCCTTTTTACCATATCATCATTACCATGATCCTCATTATCATAATCATCATTACCATGATCCTCATTATCATAATCATTATTACCATCATCATCTTTATCAACGTCATCATTACCATAATCATTGCTAACATCATCTTCATTACCTTCATCATCATTACCATCAACATCATCATTAACTTCATCATCATTACCATCATCATCATTACCACCATCATCATTATCCATCATCATTACCATATTCATTAACACGATCATCATTATTGTCGTCACCTTGATTAACAGTCTTGCCAACCATTATTACTATTATTTTTACCATCATTGTTACCACCACCATCATCATTAACATCATCATCATCATTAACATCATCATCATCATTAACATCATCATCATCATTAACATCATCATCATCATTAACATCATCATCATCATTAACATCATCATCATCATCATCATCATCATCACCATCATTATATATCACGCTGATTGCCCTTCACGATCTTAGATCATATATTGTGCTGTCTAACAATTAGACTAGTGAACCTCTTCCATGATAGTGAGTAAAACTGCCCAGCCTCGTACTCATATGTTGGCAGTTAACCGTTTACAAGTCAATGCACATGTTTCAGCATTTCAACAGTGTATTAGACAAAACAATTACACTAGTTGTCAAAAACCTACTTCCGTTACTTAGTCATAGTATACAATTAACCCGACCATAACAGTTTGGGAACTAGACTAAAGTTACTGTTGTTGTTACTGGTTCAGTGGCATCCATGCTTTCGCCCTTCGGATCGATTTAATACCATCTAATGGTATCTGCACGTGTTTGTTAGTTATTCCGTAGAGCCATTCAAAATGTTCAATTTATCTGACCTTGTGGGAAGAAGCATTATCCAAACATTGTTGAGCGCAGAGAACGCCAAGAGATAATGATCAACGTTTTTAAATTGGGTGTGTACACAGCTGGCACTCAGGAGTGTGACGTTGTTGGATTTTGTCCACGGGATTGTTGAGCAGGATGTGTTGGGTTGTCAGCCGGAAAAGGGTGCTCTGATCCTTCTTTGTGAGTTGAGTTATACTGACATTTGGATTGGGGCTTACCATATGTCTAGACATCCCTCGCCGCGTTTCACACGACCCATCTGTTTAGCCAAAGTTCTTTATTTGTTGTCCCTATCAGCTGATTTATTGTTTGTAGAGTTACTGCTGTGTGTGGCTGGCTTTGTCGTGATCATTCTTTGTTAGCATGTATTCCAGGTGTGTTTGAGGATTCAGGGAACCACTGCATAACTTTTTTGACGAAATGAGAGATGAAAATGTAGTTAATGTGTATATATGTATTTGGATATCAGGTACATAATGTTCAGCGTCTTCTATCGCACGAAGAACGGACATCGAGACTGTAAAAGAAAAAAACGTTTTCTGCCAATTAGGGAAAGGCGTCTGAAACTATCTTCTGGTGGCACAAGACGGCTTCAAGTGCAATGAATTCAACGTCATTGTCGGAGCAAACCTTTCCGCAAGCATTTTTTGTTGTCTGCGTATTATATATAAAAACAATGATGGTGACATTAAATGCAGATCCTTCATTATATACATGTATCCATTCATCGGAATAGGCATCGATAGTTCTTTGAGCTGTTCGCATGAGAGTTCGGGATTTAAACGTTTGGTTGAATCATCTATTAATATTGATAGTATTTCAGTATTTTAAGTAGTGTGGTGCGGTGGTGGAACTTTTACTATTTTCTGTAGCTCTTGTCTTCTTTCTGTGAGGTGGTGTGTTTTTTATTTCACTTCCAAGGTGGAGTACGGACTTTTGTTAATTCTGCATTCTGGCTATCAGTTTTCCTCAGGAAGTCTGTTGCGAAGATCATTGTTCATTCAGCTGCTTTTTTTTATAAGCTTATATAACAACCTTATCGTTTCGCATTGCAAAGGGAACGCATTGAAGACATTTATGTAGATGACACATAGCTTTTTCGGCTCTCATCTTTTCAGCCAAGTCATTGATGTGTAACAGGAAAAGAGTTAAGCTTAAAGATGATACTTCCTCCAAGACTTTTTTTTAGACATGATTGCATCTTTTATCTTCGCCTGGATAGTTTGTTCAGGAAAGAAGTACTTTATCTAACTGTAGAGCTTATCGTGAATTTCGATGTGAATTCCCATCAGAATACGTTTTCTCCTGAACCGATCGTTAGCCTATTGAAGTTTAAAATTAAAAGATGGCAACTGTAAGCTTATTATTTTGAAAGCCATCATTTATTCTTTGGGTCACCCTACAAATATGGTATTCTTTGCAACTACCGATTCTAAACCATGCTTATTCTTGGCATAGAGTCTTAGATTTCTCAACGAACTAATAGCGATGTGAGTTAATCATTTTCTTTGCTTATTTGCTAAGACATGCTGCTAGTAAATTAGACTGAATATGCTGTTATCCGTTAGGCACGACTGGAGGTCTTTGTTTTTCAATATTGGCATTATATGTGCATTCCTCCATGATTTGGCATCTTTTCATTTCTCCATTTCATGGAAGTAGGCCCACAGGAAACAAAACCGCTCCCACGTTGGAATTACAAACGAGCCGACTGAGACAGATTTGCAGTCCTGACAGATGGGCTGTGTGAAACCATCAACACACGAAACACCAAAATGAAGCCCATGGTAGAGAGCCTAAGCAAGGCAATAATGCAAGCCGCCACTGAAACCATCCAAAGAGAAGCTAGGAAAAACTATAAGCCCTACTGGAATGATGAGTTGCAGAAAGTGGAAGATGCAGTAACAAATGCTAGGAACATGGCAGAGCGAGAAAAATCCATGGAGGCAAACATCGCCCTCAAAGCCGCCACGGCGAAGTACAAACACACTCTCAAGCAAACAACAAGAGAAAGCTGGAAAAATAAAACGGAAAGTCTAAACCTGGACAAAGACGGGAACAAGCTATGGAAGCTAGTCAGAGCCATGAACGACGAAACCCCGTCAAATAAACA
This sequence comes from Ariolimax columbianus, assembly GCA_036924085.1. NCBI lineage: Eukaryota > Metazoa > Mollusca > Gastropoda > Stylommatophora > Arionidae > Ariolimax > Ariolimax columbianus. Next base: position 40,287,756 of record JAVGWX010000004.1, on the reverse strand, counting down.
AATTACTATCAAGCAGGGCGAGAACTTGATCACAGGTAAGAAAGCCGCAAACGCCTTTGTCGATCACTATGCCAGAGCAAACCACATCGAGGTCCCTGCAGATAAGCATACAGACATTAGCGAAGAGCTAAAGGGACACGAAAACATGAGTACGGCACCTGAAGAGCACATGATGGCCAAACTAACAATGCGCGAAATGGATACAGGCCCATCAGCCTACTGAGCTGTGTCGGCAAGCTGATGGAACGGATGATAAACACCAGACTGATGTGGCATCTGGAAGAAAAACGAATACTAATTCCACAGCAAGCCGGCTTTAGACAGCACAGATCCACTGAGGACCAGGTCATCCTCATAGTCCAGGAGATAGAAGATGCCTACCAGGCACAGAAACACACAGTAGCTGTTTGGGTGGATCTGGAAAAGGCATTTGACAAAGTCTGGAAAGATGGACTTAGAGTCAAGCTAAGAAGAAGTGATGTCTGTGGGAAGATGTACAAGTTAATAAACCACTTCCTCAAACAAAGAACTGCCAGAGTCCAAGTACAAGGGCAGATGAGCAAAAAGGTGACACTCGAGCAGGGAGTACCCCAAGGGGGAGTACTGTCACCCACACTCTTCCTGGTATATATAAACGATATTACAGAGAATATACCAAGAAGAGTCCATAGCTCAATGTTTGCAGACGATATGGCTATGTGGACCTCTGAAAAGAATCTCACCATAGCAAGATATCGGATGCAGACGGCCCTAACATCGCTCGAAGAGTGGGCGAACTCATGGCTGGTCAAAATAAACGAGGAGAAAACCACATGCACAATATTCTCGCTCTCATTAAAACCCCAAAGTACCAAATTAAATCTAAATGGCAAATTCCTGCAGCCAAACGACAACCCAACCTATCTGGGAGTCACATTTGATCGGCGCATGATATGGAAAAGTCAGATTGAGAGAAACCGAATGAAAGCCAGAGAAAGAATGGCAATTATGAGGAAACTTGCTGGCACTAGCTGGGGAGCAGACGAAGGCATACTAAAGAAACTGTACACTGGAAGAGTGAGACCAGTTCTCGAGTATGGCATTGCGGCATGGACAACAGCAGCGAAGGCGAACTTCGATAAAGTTAACAAACTTCAAAACCAAGCCATGAGAATTATAACAGGTGGCATGAAGTCAACGCCAATTGTAGAACTTGAAAAGATTACAAAACTGCAATCCATGACCGATAGAAAAGACTGCAGAGCCCAGCTGCAGTCAGAGAAACTCCGAAGACTGACCGACCACCCAATGCACCAGAGACTAAACAATTTGGGAAATGGGAAACTAAAGCGGAGAAACTTTGCAGAAATAGCCAAAGCAAAGATGCACGAAGATCCCATAACCGCACTAACAACACCAAAACCCATCACTACTGTACGAAAACCTACTTGGAGGCAGGATATATTTCCAGAGGGGGTAGAAAATATACCAGGTATTGCAAACAAAAACTGCCAGACTGAAAAAGAAAGGAGAGATACTACCCTAAGCTTCATAACGAAAAGCTACCCAAGCATGGACTGGACCCATGCATACACCGACGGTTCTGTAACAAACACTACACAGAACGGAGGGGCAGGAGCATTCCTGAACCTACCAAATGGCAGAAAAATAACACTGTCATTCGCTACTGGTAAGTACACAACCAATTTCAGAGCGGAGGCAGAGGCAATGAGGGCGGCAGTGGAAGAAATGGTGACACACAGTGAAAATGAGAGCCATATAGTCCTGCTGACAGATGCTCTCGCCGAAGTCATAGCGCTAAAAAGCCAGAAAAACACTGAGCTTAATGACTTAAGAGCAGCACTCTGCAAACTGTGCCAGCAGTCCGCACCAAAAAGGGTAGTGGTACAGTGGGTCCCATCACACTGCAACATCCAAGGCAACGAGGAGGCAGACATACTGTCAAAAGAAGGTGCAAGACTACCACAAACAGATACCAGTATGACGTACGAAGAGTCAAAACGGCTTATCAAAGCCAGATACATGACCAAATGGGAAACTGAACATACTGGTTAAACCAAAAACGATGCCTATTACCAGTTGAACCGAAGAGAGCAGGTCGTTGTCTTCAGACTTCGCACTGGCCACAATAGACTGAGGTACCACCTATTCAACAAATTGAAGATAGGGTGTACCGACGAATGCCCGTGCGGTACTGGTAAAATGACCGCTGAACATCTGCTGCAGAACTGCCCGACATACGAGGATAAGAGAGAGCAGATGTGGCCATCCCCAGTGGAACTGCAAGACAAGCTCTATGGCAGTGGCGACAGCCTCAGGATGACCGCCGCTTTTTTCGAAAAAATAATGGTTACTGTCTGACTGCGTACGCAGAAGAAGAAGAAGAAGAATTTCTCCATTTGAAGTTGGTCAATTTGAGACCAGCTTCTTTTTCTCGAATTCTAAGGTGATTCTGAATTTAATTATTAATCGTGTCTGGTCCTGTGACCTTTCTAGCGTTGAGTTTCGTCGGGGTTTGTTGGAGCTCTTGCCTGTTAGTCTACTTCAAATATGAAGGTAGTAGAGCAATATCTTGTCTCCTGTTCTGTTCTGTGGGTTTCCTTCTCTATTTACTGATGCAACGTAAAGATTATAGTGCTATCCGTTTTTTGTTTATTTTCATGAATTGTTCTGTCTGCATCTATCACGAGCTTTGTGTTTGCTCTCCTGTTTCCCCCAAATCGACTGTCGGACCAATGATCAAGCTCTATTTTCATTATGCTTGATATGTAATTTGAAATATGCATTTTTAACTTTTGAATTTTTAACCAAATTTATTTTGCAACTTTGCTTCTTGTCTTGGCACTTTCTCTAGCCTTGTATAGAATTCTGTTTTTCTTTATTCCATAATGCTCTATATGACTTTCAACAGCCCCTTGGGATACATTGTAAAGCCACTTCTGAAATTGTTTTTGTAACCTCGTTGAGTGTTTAAACTCTGTTGGTTAGGTTTGTATGGAGACGAACTGTTGTTTCTTTAAATAATCTTCAGTTCGCTTTTCAGAAGTCCCAGCAATCTTTCTGTTTGAAATATTCTTTTGAGGCTGTTCCTGTTAATGAATGGCTTGTGATCACTTCCAATGTCGTCCATAACGTGCAGGTAGCCAGAGTATGTCAAGTCAGATAATCAAGTCAGATAATCAAGTCAGATAATCAAGTCAGATGTGCTCTTTAGCTCTTTACAGCAGCGTTGAACTGTCTAGTACTTCTGTGATCAGTGTAATCCCAACGAGCCCGAGTGCCCATTAAAGTCACCGGCAGTGATTGTTTTATGATTCTGTGTTTCATACAGATCATGCATGTTGCAAATCGTCTGCAGGCGAGGGGGAGGGGAGGAGGAATAGGAAGGGCTGTATATGTTGATGTTGCATATAGTGTATTTTGATCTAGTGTGCCTAAAGAAGGTGCAAGGCTACCACAAACAGATACCAGTATGACGTACGAAGAGTCAAAACGGCTTATCAAAGCCAGATACATGACCAAATGGGAAACTGAACATACTGGTTACACCAAAAACGATGCCTATTACCAGTTGAATCGAAGAGAGCAGGTCGTTGTCTTCAGACTTCGCACTGGCCACAACAGACTGATGTACCACCTATTCAACAAATTAAAGATAGGGTGTACCGACGAATGCCCGTGCGGTACTGGTAAAATGACCACTGAACATCTGCTGCAGAACTGCCCGACATACGAGGATCAGAGAGAGCAGATGTGGCCATTGCCAGTGGAACTGCAAGACAAGCTCTATGGTAGTGGCGAGAGTCTCAGGATGACCGCCGCTTTTTTCGAAAAAATAATGGTTACTGTCTGACTGTGTACGCAGAAGAAGAAGAAGAAGATCTAGTGTGCCAAAAAGTGACTTCTTCTATGGCTGTGGAATGGACTGTTATTTGTGTGACATATCTTTGGACGTTATTTCGGATGTAAGTAACTATGCCACTGATATTGTGGCAGTTACAAGAATTGGTAATGTATCTTGTAAAGTTCAGGTAAATGTCTTAGTTTATAGTTTCTTGTAGTGTATTTTACTCATACCAGCCTCGCAACCGAGGAATTTGATAACTGGGGCGTTTTCCGAATGTCTTTGTAGAACTTGTGTATTACCAATACATTCAGCATTGGCGGACTGGCGTGTCTATGAATTTTCTTCCCTCCCTCGGCACAAGACAAAACTGTTCTGACCTGACATTACGTAGTTGAGAGGATGCATTAGCAACGGTACCAGGTGCCGAAGTCAAAGAAGGGATCGCCGGGCTCATTCCTTGCCATCAATTGTCTAGTGATCAGACCAAGTTCGTGTAGGCTCTCGACCTGTACCACACAGTTCAAGATCATTGGATCGTTAGGTCCTGGGCCATCGTGCCGTTACGTTTGGCCTCGTTTATCATGGTGTGACGAATGATATTTCTCTTCTCCAAGGTTGTTGTTGTAAGTTTACTCTTTTGTGCGACCAAAAGATGGCGTCAAGTGGAGGTTTGTAGTAGCTTTCATTACATAATGAGCGTGCTAATGAAGGTCTTTTCAGCACGGTGTTGTCGCCTTCCTTACCTGTAATTTTGATTGGGGTTTGCTTCTCTAGAGCCTTTATGTTCATCCTGAGAGTTCGCATCCCGAGTTACCAGGTCTATCTCGAGCAGGATGTGGTTCTCCACAACGCACAACTTTCTTTGAGTGTGCGATATTATCTAGACCTGGAACAAGAGTCCAACATAGCAAAGAATGCTATATTAAGGAAGACAAAAAATATCAGTAGGTCTATGATGCGACAGGATCCCCATCCCATCATGCCATGCTCTATATTTGTATCACAGACTTGGTATCGACTACATCTGTTAACAACATATTGTTACCAATCCCTGGTATAACTGTATAACATTGTCCTTATTCTAGACACAAGGAATGGAAACAACAACGCGCGACATGAAATGAATGGCTACTGTCAGTATTATCATCTTAAGCGATAAGAGGAAATGTGACGACACTAATGCTGTTGTTCAATGCCCTCAAAAGGGGCGTTAGGTGGCGGGTTGCAGTAGCTGTTCTCACATCCCGAGCGCTTTGATTGGTGTAATCTACGTGACGCTCACTACTACGGGGATCGCGTCTATCCTCATCTCGTTTTCAAGACTGAAACAGTCGGTTTCTATGGATATATACATATATACATATATATACATATATATATATAATGTCAAATACATTGCAAGGCAGAAAATAAGATTATAAGCTCATCTCATAGGAACACAAACATATTAACTACCACTATGCGACTATAACAATAGTTCCCGTTCTGTAGTGCTAAGAAAAATACATTGCATAGAAAACCTACAATATCAAGGGTTTGCAACATGTTGTTTGGGCTAAATATACTATAACTAGGATAAGAACGGAGCCCAGAACAGATATATGGTTTCTTTAGATCTGAATAGACTGAAATTGAAATTAAGAGGTTGTATGTTTCAAGCGCACCTAGATAGAACGTTGAATAAAGTCTGTTGAATTGGTTTATGAACCCTCGCCTAATTCATTCGTACCCACAGGGGATATCGTGCCATGGGTGAACTGCCATTGCATCTTTTGAGCACACCTGATCCAGGTTCTGCTAGGTTTCTAGGAAAAATGTTAATCGAAGCTGTTTCAGTATTGGTCAAAGTCAACAAAAATCAATAAACACATTTTGCACACACATCCACATCTACACCCCCCCCGCCCACCCCCCGGCCACCCCTCCACAGACAGACACACACATACACACACACACACGCACGCACACGCAGCGAATGAATGTGAACCTATGTGTAAACATACATACATACATTCACACAGATGCATACATTCATACATCTATAAACATTCAATAACAAGGCTGAGAAATAAAGACCTCTTGCACCTGCAGTCATCATGTAGCGGTCAGTACAGATTTATTATTTTAGTTCGTCCCCCTCCCCCTCTCCCCAATCCCACCTCCACCCACTATAAATCACTGTAATCGGAGGTTTCGATCCATGTCCTTTAGTTTAACTGCGGTGCTACCAGCCTTTCTACACATACGTGCATAAAATAAAACACACAAACGCACATGCATAATTATTACATACGCATACACATACAAACAGAACAAATATACGCACACACATGCAGGTAAAGCTAATGGCCCATAAGACGCTTTAAGATTGGGGATTTTGGAGCCTAACATAAATGTAGGTTACTTTGCCATTAAAGAACCTTGACATTGCATTGAATAGAAGTCCGGTATTACCTGTTTGTTAGACTAGACACACCAAACGGAAACCTAAAACCAGATATTGGAATAACCAGAATGGTAAGAAGGCTTGCTTTCATTTGTCACGCAACGTGTCCAAGCCTTGGAATCTCAATGCATATTTTTAGATGGGGACTTTCGCTGATCGTATACAGCTGTAGTGTGGCGTGATGTGTGGTTGTTTTGCTGTCCTCTATATTTACCACAGTGAAACCCAGAGCCCCGTACTCGAGAGAAAATAAGAGGCCCAATGCACCTCTACGTACGTCATAAAATGAGGCTAAACGGAGTTGAAATGCATTTAGACAAATGTTATCAAATCAGGAATAGCGAGTATGGGTTTACTAAATGGAGATCCTGCTTAACAAATCTATTTTAAAAAATAATGAGAAGATTACCACAATTTTAGATGGACAGGAGGGGGACTGTTATTTATCTAGATTTTGCTGAGGCGTTTGTTTGAATATCTCATTAAAGACTGTTAAGGACGTTAAGATCACGTGGAATATTTGCCAAATAGATAGAAAATTTGATAATTGGAAGAAGGAAAAGAGTGGGCATAAATAAAGAGTAATCTGAGTGGTGTGAGGTAAAAAGTGGAGTGCTACAGGGCTCGGTTTTGGGATCGATTTTGTTGTTGGTATATATAAACGAATTGGACAATGGCATCGGATCCATGATTGCAAAATTCCCGGATGACACAAACTATGCAGAGGTCAGGTCATCCCGCAACCGACGAAGTCTTTGGAACACACATGAAGACATCCTCACAACCCCACGCCATCCCATCCTGTCAGCGGTCGCTACCTGTGCCTCCTCTGGTTGGAGATTGGTCCATTCTTTTATGTTGTTTTCCCACCTCCTTTGGGACGACCTCTTCGTCGACTGTCTTGCACGGTTTCGTGCAGGATGATCGTATTTGCAAGACCATTTGATCTCGATATCTGACCGTACCAAGCGAGTTTCCTTCTTTTGACAGTTGCCAAGAGGTTTTCAATAGGCCCTATTGCTGTTGTAATTCTATCTTGTATTTCCTCATTTGTAACTCGATCCTTGTACGTGACGTTTAGAGGTCTTCGGAAACATCCCATCTCCAAGGTCTGTATCCACCGCTGCAGGCTAACTGCAATTGTCCATGTCTCGCAAGCAAATAGGAATATTGACAGGCCTAATGTACGCATTAATCTTGTTTTTCGTCTATATTGCTAACCGTATATCTTGCGAAATTGCATTAAGCCGTGCAAGCGCCGCTTTTGGCTGTGCTATTCTGGCCAACATCTCACACTTTAATCCTTCATCACTGAAAATTGAGGCCAGATATTTAAAACGATTCACCACTTCAAGTTCCAGGCCATTAGCTTTTATCCACTGTTGAAGGCAATGGCGTTGTTGGTCATTAATTTTGTTCTTCCAGCGTTTATCTCCATACCATAGTCAAGAGCTGTTTCGTCGAGCCTTCTGACCCATTCCTGGAGTTCTGGTTCTGAGCCCGCCAACCCGTCGATGTCCTCTGCAAAACTAAAGTTGGTAATTGTTCGTCTCCCCTATCTTGACAGTACCAACGTGACCTCCAAGTGCCCCACTCATAATTCCCCCAAGGGATATATTGAAAAGAGTTGAAGAGAATGAATAGCCCTGTCTCACACTAACTGATGGGCGAAAGCAGTTCCCGCGCCTCCCATTCACAGGAACTGCGCTGGACGCCTTGTCGTACAGGTGTTCAAGATCCTGTAAAATATTTCTGTTGATTTTATACATCGTCATGGTTACCCATAGCGCTTTATGCAATACCCTATAAAACTGCTTCTTGTAATCAACAATCACATGATTCAGTTTGTGTAGAAGTGCTGCATCTGAAATAGCGTTGGATTGAGGTTACATTTAGACACAATTATGAAATGATCTGCGATCTGACAAACGGAGTTAAATGTAAATAAATGTACAGCTATCCACATGGGTAGATCCAATATAGAACATAATTAGAGAATAAAAAAACAATATTAGAAAGACAGCAAAGAAAATGGACCTAGGGGCTATAATGAATACAAGTAAGATCAGTAAACAAGTCCAGATAACAGTGAAAAAGGAAAATGCAATGTTATATATGATATAAATAAATATTAAACATAGGAGTTAGACCTAGATTGAAGTACTGTGTACAGGTGTAGTGTCCTTCTCGTAGAGTGGATATAAACATGATGGAAAGGATACAAAGAAGAGCGACAAAACTGATAGTGGGATAATGAAATTATAGTTTTGAGAAAAGACTACACGAACAAGACGGCACAACTTTTATGTTTATTAAAGTTTATTAAAGAAAGATCCAGATAAGATACTAGGAAATTGTTATTTAGTCAGAGAGTGATGAATGCTGGAAATGCAAGAAATGCATTGCCACAGGAAATAGTGGAATCGAGTCAATTAATGCTTTCAGGAATAGATTGGATGCGCATTGTCTTTATTTAAATAGATGTAAAAGAAGCTGGTTGTGTTCAGACTGCAGTTCTTTTAAACCAGTTGAAAGGCTTCAAATTAAGTTACGTTGTGCCTGGGGCTAGCATAGCGTCGTGTAATACCGATACAGAAACCACCAATGAAAAACAAGCAAAGTGGTTTGGTGCAGGTCACTTAAAGTGTAATGGTGACCCTATACTCTGTCTGGAGCTGAAGATGGATAAAACGAAGAAGCGATTTACCATTGCGCCTGCCCTCTAATGGTTTGAAGCATATGAGAAGAAGAGTTGTAATTAGCTGCGTTCTCTGAGAAATCAAACTAAACTAGACACGATCCAGAAGTTAATTGGTACCCGGCTTACCTGAAGTGAAGGAAAATCAGCAACGTAGAGAAACGATCCCCTCACCTCAGGAAAAGCTGAGAACTAGTTCAATGAAATCTCTAATACGTCATCCCCGACCATAATGCCTGTATTTGAACTGCCTATCCCATCATACCTCTTGGTTGCCGTTGGTTCAAACATATTTCCTTCAAATCTCTTCACGTGTTGTTCTTTCTTGTTGAAATATAAATTATTTTTAAATACACAAGTTAAATATATTTCAATAGGGGCTGTAGACACGTTGTTGATTTTATTACGGTGCTTCTGAATTTGTTTGTATTATGGTTTAGTTGTTGTATCTGGTATTGTTTAGTTATGTATTATTGTTTGACATTTGCATTATTTACCTTTTCACTCCGTATGTATGTATTTCGACTTAGTTGCTGTGCAGTTTGCTGTATATTCCCGTGTTCTGTTCTCGTTTTTTCTTCTTATTCTTCTTCTTTCAGACGTCAACTTGAATGTCCCTAAATAAAGTAGTGGTCCGCAGTAGGTCATCGATATCCCCATAGTGCTTGTCTTAGATTGAGACGGGAGATGATCAAATGTGCCTTCTATGAAACTCGTATGTTGGATACTTCTGCATCATATGTTCAGCAGCGATTGTTTCAGTGCCGCAGACACATCCATCGACATGTCCTTGTTTGACATCATGAAGCGTATGGATGAGTAACTTTGTTTTCTCGAAAATTGCGTTGTGAGCTCTTTCAATGGAGGTTTCTGTAGCAGTGGTATGACATGAGAATTATAACCTCAAACTCTTAAACTTTTGTCACATTTTACGATATAAATGATGATGGAGTTGACTTAACCAACCTCCTTATACCCTTAGTGTGTGGGATCTCTGGATCCAAAACTGGATCTTGAATGATGTTTGCTTCAGAAATTTTGGTAACACACTTTGAAACACACTACACCAGAAATTCCAGCCATTAAAACACGCTTCTGTCCAATTCATGGTCTTTCTTGTGGAAGCAATGAGCCACCACTGCAGTTTTGGTTTCTATGAAGGCAGCCTGTCTTGGTGAATGTATTGTGTTTTTCCAATGACAGTTTCTGCGCTGCTCTGTTTTATCGATACAATTAGATGTCCAGCTGCAAGTACAACCTTTTTAACAATAATTGATGGCTTCTGTAGGATGAGGTACTAACGGTTGGATAGATGGTGGTACTAACGGTTGTGTAGGATGTGGTACTAATGGTTTGTGTACGATGTGGTACTAAGGGTTTGTGTAGGATGTGGTACTAATGGTTTGTGTAGGATGTGGTACTAATAGTTTGTGTAGGATGTCTTTCTAATGGTTTGTGTAGGATGTGGTACTAATGGTTTGTGTTGGATGTGGTACTAATAGTTTGTGTAGAATGTGGTACTAATGTTTGTGTAGGATGTGGTACTAATGGTTTGTGTAGGATGTCTTTCTAATGGTTTGTGTAGGACGTTTTTATAATGGTTTGTTGGGGATGTTTTTATAATGGTTTGTATAGGATTTCTTTCTAATGTTTTGTGAAGGATGTTTTTCTAATGGTTTGTGTCGGATGTTTTTCCAATGGTTTGTGTGGGATGTTTTTCTAATATTTTTAGAAAGTTTTTTTCTAATGGTTTGTTTAGCATTTTTTGCTAATGGTTTGAGTAGATAGTGATACAGTTCTTATAGCTTTTAGACAGCTCATCACAAGTAACACAGACGTTTATAACAGGGTCGCTGTACTTCCTAATTCTTTGTGCTGATACAATTGGGTACTCGATTCGCCTGTAAGGTAGAGATGGCAAGATGGAGAAGACAGAAGTCGCTTGATGTTAGTAATTCATCATGTCCTGTACAAAACGCCGCTCCCATCATAGCTTGTCCGAAAGAAAATCGATCTCTTGCTAAATCTCCTGCCCGCGTTAGAATCGTACTCTAACATTCCTTGACATTGTGGTGCAATCGACTTCTTTATAAGCGTCAGTCTCTCTTGCCCAGCACTATACCTTCCATTACCTTTATCTCAAGACCTTGTGTCCTTTGATGTGGCAAAGTATTTCAATTGTTTGTTCACTATGGAATGTATGAGCCATTTCTCCTCTCTATTCACTTCTTTTTTTCGGTTTTTTGTATTCCGAAGGTCTTTCTATAATACTTTCACTCAAAAGATTCAACGTTTAGGTAATTGCCCATGTTTAGCAGCGGTATATGGCCACGAAAAAATACAGGCTTTCAAAATTGTCAGTTTTGTTGGTTTGTTGGTAATCTGCTATAGCTTCCACAGGTTGTTAAGCCTTTACATTGCCATTACCAACCTCATGTAAGTAGTTAATTATTTAAATAAATGAAAGAATTCAAGTATTAATTAAGAATGCCCACAGAACACTTTACGGAGAATTGGAAAAAATACTAAAAATGAAATTGCTGAGATCACAAGCTACCATCTGGCATAGATACAGTCGTTAGCTTCAGTGGCAGGTACAATATACTATGACCACATCTAACATCCAGAAGAACAACATAGAAACAACATTTAACACAACAGCCTGACAAACTAGGTAAGGGTGGAAACTGATATCCCTAGATTTCTCAGCCTATTGTGAAACCTAGCATCACACCTCGGCTATAAACGTCAGATCGATCTTCTTCAGCACACCCCCGGGTACTAGATGAAGCATTGTAACTCAATACCATTTAAAAATCGCCAAGATGGAAGAAATCAGTAAGAGCAGATCAGAAAAAAAACTCACTCTAAATTCTAGAATCACACCACTTTTACCCCTAACTAGTTCAATAGTTAAATACACAATGAGAAGACTGAGTCACGGGTATCGTCGCATGCACTCTTGTGATCCTCATGGAATCAAGCTGAACAACGGATAGGTGTTGCTGCCAAATATTCATCTCTGGGTCTTGGAGTTAGTACTGTTGTATTTATCTTCATTGGGTTCCGTTACACGTTGCTAACGTATGTTATTCCTTAGCCTAGGTAGGTTCTTCTTGCAGATTTATCTTAAGCTATCTCTCTCTCTCTCTCTCTCTCTATCTCTCTCTCCCCCTCTCTCTCTCTCTCTCTCTCTTCCCCTTCCACAAGCATTTCTCTTTATATATTTAATATATGTATGCATTTTAATATAAATATATATATAAATATATATATATATATGCAAGCAGTGTTCAAATCAAACCGGAACTTGTTTGTTCTACTTCTACCTGAATGGATTATACCATGCTGAAACTAGTATCATTAGTTAGGGACACTTGTGTCGTATTACTGCTAGGTGGCCTACTTGTCCTGAACAGTCACGAGTAAGATAAATACAAATGGCGGACAACACTGTTAGTGCTTTAATGAAACAGCGTGTTGTGATGAGGTTTCTTGGGAAAGAAGGAGAGAAACATGCGAAAATTTACGTAATAATTCAATTGCAAAACACGGACAAGACACTCAACTGCAAAAAGACATTTGAATAGTGTAAACGTTTTAGAGAAGACCGTACATCCGAGAGTGATTATCCCGGTCGAAGTGGCTCTTAACTTACCACATTCATTCCTGGGAATATCCAGATTGTTGAACGCCTTATCCTGCAATATCGGCGTAGAACCTTTCACGAAATTGTACAAGATGCAAGTCTTTCTCTGGGTACGAGGAATACTAAGGCTTGACTTGACTTCGTTCGTTCTCAATCTCCCGCTATCAACCCTGAAAAGGGCATGTTTCAGAATACAGTCCAGAGAACGGAATGGGGTGTGTCGTAGTTTACAGCTTACTGCGATTTTTACATCTTTCCGTCCAAAACACACGACTTCAGCACGAATTTTTTGAGAACCAGGTTAGTCATCCCTCTTCCATCTATTCTCCTTAACCAGTCTGCTCTGGTGCAGTGGGTTATCCAGGATCACCGTGTGGAGATTTAAAAGTGTCTTGTCAGCTCTGGTTCGATGGCCGCTGCAGCTCATGCTCCACTCAGCATCTGGATATCGGTGAACACTATTGTTCGTGAACATTTGCATTTTCTGAAGATTAGTCCACCTTGGGATTGATCACAAAGGTGGTCCTGCTCCTGCAAGATAATGCTCGACCTCAAACGGCTCACCACACTATGTACCATCTGCAGTAACTCGGCTGGGACGTGTTGCCACATCCACCTTACAGCCCAGACCTCCATCCAAGCGATTCCCACCTGTTTGGACCTCTATACATATTTCTGGTAGGTGAGTATTTCAGCACTGATGACGAAGTGAAACAGGCTGTCCTAGATTGGTTCAGACATACTGACAAATCTTTAAACGCCGAAGGTTTTCAAGCATTAACTGATGAGGTTATTAAGCATCCCCTGTACATGATTTTTCTTTCAAATGTACAGACAAATAATACGCAGTGGACGTTTTTATCAAATATATAGACATATCATGCATTGGACGTTTTTATCAAATATAATAATAATAATAAAAATAATAATAATAGCTGTCCATCGTTGGCGATGAGGACCACAGACATCATCCTAGTCACATATTTTCATGATGGATGTGGGAGCGCATGTTGCCGAACAGGCCAATGTTGGCACAAAAACATCTTGTGCATAATGGGCACACGAGGTCTGTAGAAGGTGTAGATGTTCCCGCTGTTCGTGATTTCCGGGTCTCGCGTCTGCTCTGGGCTTTCACAACTCGGTGGTCTCCGCTGCTAGGTACACCGGCTTTGACTGCGCATCTCCAGTCTGATCAATTTTGCGCAAGGCATTCCCAGGTGTTGACGTCTATCTGGCAACTTTTCAGTGAGTCCTTCATACCGTCATTAAAACATTTCTTTGGGTACCCTCTCTCGCGCCATTCCTCTCTCAGCTCGCAGTAGAGAAGCTTCTTTGGGAGCCGTTCTTCTGACATACGGACGAGGTGTGTGGCCTATCCTAGTCGTGCTTTTTCTAGCAGTGAATGGATGCTGAGCATGTTAGTCTTTGACATAACCTCGATGTCAGTGACAGGATCGTGCCATCGGATGTGTAATATTCGTCTCAGGCAACCTGGAAGTGGTTTAACCTCCTTGTATGTCCAGAGTATACATACAGTCCAGCTTTCGCAGGCGTAGAGTAGGGTTGGAATGATGGTGGCGCAGTAGACTTTGAGTTTAGTCTTGAAGCTGAGGTCAAGACGTTCTCAGACCATCGAGCGCATTCTATCAAAGGCTGTGCTGTCCCTTGCTATTCTGCTTGAAACCTCATCGTCGATGCTGAAAGATAGCGACAACGCGTGCTGCCCAGATACGTGAATTTGTCTACGACATTCAGCGTCTCTCCGTTGACTGTAGTCTTTAGTATTATGTACGGCATGCCTGGTGCTGGTTGGTACTTGACCCCTGTTTTCTTGGCATTTATGGTTACGCCGAACTTTATTCATGCGGCCGAGAAGCGGTCCATTCCAACCTGCATGTTCAGATCTGAGTTGCTGATCAGAGCGCAGTCGTCAGCAAACACAAGTTCTCTGATCATGTCGCCATCCACTTTGGTTTTGGCCGTCATTCTTCTGAGATTGAGTAGCTTGCCCTACGTGCGGTACTTTATGGGTATGCCAAGCTACAGTGATCTGAAGGTGTCTATCATCGTGGCCGTGAACATCATGCTGAACAGGATCGGCGCGAGTACACATTCTTGTTTTACTCCGTTTGTTCCTAGAAACGTTTTAGAGATTGCCCCACTGTCCAGTACACAAGCACACATGCTTGTGTAGCTGTTCCACCATAGTTATGAACTTGTTTGGGCAGTCAAACTTGGACATTATCATCCCCAGGCTTTATCGGTTTTTTGTATCAAATACCTTTGTCAAATCAAACAATGTGGTGTACAGGGACTGATCAAATATATAAACATGTAAAGTACAGTGGACATTTTCATCAAATATATAGACATATCATGTATTGGACGTTTTTATCAAATATATAGATATATATATATATTTATTTATAAATATATATATATATATATATATATTATATATATATATAAATATAATGTACAGGTGACGATTTAATCAAATAGCCGTCTAATACACAATAGATGATTTTATCAATTATGCAAACATATAGTGAATTTGAATATCAAATATACAGAAATACAATTTACGATAATGCAAATAGTTCGATGAGTAAGAAATACACCTAGGATCGAAGAAATATAAATCGGTATAAGCATATGTAGATGTTGGCGTTAAATACCCATCTGAGACAACTGACGACTCCAACTACGATTAGATTAATCGAAGGGGTGTGAGGTGTTAGCGATCTCACAAATCAAAGGCTCGGCTATATGAGGCCGGTTTTACTTCCCGGACTGAACCGGTACCCATTTAAGGCTGGGTCGACCCGGGAGCCTACGCGGTCTGAAAAAAACATTACCGCCTCAACTGGGAAATGAACCCAGGACCACTCAGATGCGCGCTAACCACTGCGCTACGCGGCTCCCTACCGCGATAAGACGACGATGACCGTAATGTGGTGTCGGTAAACATTTGTAGATAATACTTGTGTTGTCAGCTTATATATTATTATGGTGTAAAAATCGTTTGAGCTGATATATTCCTTTTAGAATTGTGCATCTTATCTTTTCTGAAAAGGATTACATTCGGTTGCTTGGTACAGCTCGAATAATGTCTTTGAGTTCTAACACAATATAGTATATTTTCAAAACAAATAAAATAAATAATGGATTTCTATTTGCCCGTGAAAAGCAATCACTAGCCCACCTTTCTTGAAAAACACGCAATTCACTTACGAATTCCATTTTCTTCAAAGATGAAATTTAAAAAATGTAAAACGACTGACATGCTACCTGACAAGCGACTATGTGGGCAGGAGCTCATGTAACAGGATACAATTCCTTATCTCAGAGCGAGGAAAGATAACCTAAACTGAGTTTTGTGGCAGGATAGACCAGGCCCTAGCCTTGGTTGGCAGCTGGTCTATGAGTGAAGCCCCGACAGGCGAACAGATAGATCATTGCTCTGCTGATCCGGCAGCTTCTGCAGCTTGCCTTGTTCCAAATGTATTGGTATCACCTTCCCCTTGGAGTAAACAAGGCAGACCGAGAGAGGAACCATACTGCATGGGTAACTCATGGTCTCTATATTTCTGCCCGAGCTTTGTGGTAATAGCACAATTACTATCGTCTGAAAAGACGAACAATGATAATCATCATTCCTTGTCCATAATTAATGATCGCATCACTGGTTAGTACCTAGACCACTTTATAATAAGTGAATATACGCTCGTGTGTTTGAAATATTTGTTGTGTTTTACGTTATTCTCATGTTCAGAGATGTTCCCTCCAACCCCTATGTGTATTTGACGGCAATGTTCTTATAATGGTAACCAAAAGTCACTACAAATACCAAAAGGTTATAACGTGATTTAAGGTAAGAACAAAAACAGATACGAATCGAAGTTTTGAAAAATTTAAGCTTTTATACAGGACTTGGAATTTCGAAAAAGAAGCCAACAAAAAACCCAGATGTTCTGAGTTGAAATATGAAAACATGTAGTATAAAGACTGAGCATGTATTTCACGAATAACATGTTAGTTGAAGCATCAACAAAATATGCACTTGTCATGTTTCGGAATCAAATAGATACATTCAGATTAGTGCAAGAATTAATGTCGGGGAGGACAGCAGGAACACTGAAGTTGATGATGATTGAAAAATACTAAAGTAGAAATACGCGATTTTACTTAAAAACAGACAACTTCCTGAACGGACATTCCGACCAATTAAGATAGTTTAAAAAACGTGTGCTCATATAATTGGCGTGTTCGTCATTAAAACAGATATGCAATCTTTTCATTTTAAGTTAGCTTTTAATAGTATCATTACGTGCTTGCCTACGCGTATTTTAATCAGGACGAACCGGAAGCTACGATAATGCGTGACCAGATAGGCATTTTAAATAGGAGAGTCCGCAGAGTATTGTGATCTAATACCGGATACAAAACATATTCACCAATTTCAGAACATGCATGCTAAGCCGTTTCCTGATTTCAAACACATTAGAGCAAGAATGTTGACCAAGGTTCGGAATGTGTAGAGTGATAAGCGTTTAAGGCTCTGCTGAGATTAAGGCTAGGTCCGATACTTAGTGTATTAAAAGGTTAAAGTATTTACAAATCAGAAACTACTGTCTGGGATAAAGTATTAGAACATGTAATATAACAAATCATAGTTTTAAAAAATTAGAGTTGCAGGACCGTTTTCTTACAACCAGGCACCTTTTTTTTCAAGTAAGGAGAGTATTACAGCGTTTCTTGGAAAAAGTCGTCTGCCACCAATATTGAACGTAGAAGACTCGCAGTTTCCCTCTTTGGCAGCAGTTAGTGATAAATTCAAAGCAGGCAGTGACAATTAATGCATTTTAGAATATATTGGATGCACATAGCTTTTAGAGAAAGGAAATGTAAAAGAAACCGGTTGTTTACACACTCTGCAGTCTTCTAAACCAGTATAAAAAAGTTAAGTTAAGTATGGTTAAATATTCTTTCCTGACATTATTTAAGGTACCAATTTACAGCTGGACGAGCTGAAGTTCGTGTCCCTAACAGGTATCAATCCCGATCCCTTCTAGGCGAGAGGCAAGCACCATACTACTTCCGGGCTCTTTAATGCCTAGTTCACAGGCCATTCATTTTATCCTTGGAATAATACCAAACAAATGAGTATCCATATCCAAACTTGGAAATAATTAATGAAGAAATACTGAGAAGGAAAATAACACGACAAGATTTCTGAAAAAGGACTAGAATTTGATTTGTGAAAATGCTTACACTCTGGAGATTGTAGTGGACAATGATAGTTCTATAATTCTTTAACTCGGTCAGTTCCAGAAGGCGATAATTGTCAATAATGCTTTCACTCGGAGGGCGGTAGGGGGGAGGAGAAATATTTTAATGTTATTTGAGTACCAGGTTGGATCAATCCCGTTCCCCAGTAGTGGATCGACTAGACCATCCACTCCACCACTCTCATTTATAAATATTAACATACTAGTCTTCATTTAAACTGACATATCACCATGTGAGCCTTCAAGTAGGCTTGTAACCTTTCAAGTCGTCATGTCAGCCTTAAGGTCAGCATGTGTGCTTTTAAGCCAGTATGAAGGTCTCATGTGGCATGCAAGCCTTTATGTAAGCATGTCAGCACTCAGGTCAGCATTTAAACCTTTAGGTCACCTTGTAAACCTGCAAATCAACATGTCAACCTACAGATCAACATGTAATATAAGTTATGAAGGTTTTCAGGTCGGACAACAATAATAGTTATAATTCGTTGCCATATATACCAACTGTACACATTGCTTTGTGTGTTTGAACATTGAAGGGCCCATGTCAGTTATATAACTTGTGAATGTACGATACTCTAAATCAGTATTTCTCAACATTTTATCGACAGTGGCCTTATTCCAAATTTGTTTCTTTTCTGTGCCCAACCCCTCTTCCCCTTCCTCCCCACCCCATGTCCTACCGGAAGTAAGGTGGCTATTTGAACGTTTTGTTCGTAAATACTTGCGTAACATGTTTTATATATAAATTGTGTAATTTGTGCAATATTCAATTACATAAAAATGGTACACTTTAAGTAGTTCTCTACCAATGTACTTGATGACAAAAAAACTACATTATTTTATTTTTGAATCTATTGATGTGAGGGATAACCGAAGACCACTTCTGTAATTTACTTTAAGGCCATTCCTACTAAGCTGAGTTAATAATTCACACAACTAAAACATGATTCTACCAAATACGAAGTAGGAAATGCCACGAACAATAATTTTGCTTTATACCAAAGCAGTGTAAACATTTAAGATAATGTACTCTTTATCCAAAACTAACACGTGTCCTTGACTGAACGTTACTTTGGTCGATATGCCATTCTGTAGCTCTATGAGCGCTTTTTGCTGAGAAACGTCAACGTCAAGCAGCATTCACAGTAAATGAATCAGCTACCCAGGCCAGAGTTTCCATGTCCAGAAGATCACGGAAATATCATTATAAAGCTGCTGCAGATGATTAACACACACACAATTATTTAACCATTTGTCAATTCATCACTGACTGCTTCCAAAGAGGAAAACTGCGAACTTTTCTAGCCCAATATTGATGCGAGGAAGCTTTACTTTAAAAAAAGAAACCCTGTAATAATCCCCTTGTTTGAAAACAGGTAGTTTGTTTAACAAATTGAGCCTTCTGAAGACGTCATACAGGGAAAATATATCAATTTAGCTGAGGTCATCTTTTATTCCATGTCCTTAGCTTTGAAAAAACTCTCAACCGTGTTCCACAAGGCAACAAAACGACAAAGACAGTTACGTTTGAACAGCCAATGGACTTGTGCAAGCAGTAATAAGAGTACTAAATCTTTGTTATTGTCCTCGCAAAGCTGTCTAAACAGGCGATTTTGAGGTGCATTTGATTTAATATTAATGAATGCTTTCTTTTATTACAATATATAGAGATTCATTCAAGTGTTCTGCCATTATTTTTTAAACCAAGTGTTGTATGTGAACTACGCAGTGAATACATAATGCTTCTAGCAAAACACCTTTCAAATATGCAATCAATTTGATGTATCTACCTATCATGGAAGCATACTCTTCGGTAGCTCATGTCATAATGTTCTCGAGAAGGATATCTTTCTCATTAAAGTACCTCTTTACTTCTTCAAAAACGGTTCACCTTTAGTATCTATTCTAAACTTTGGAACAAATAACATTTCTTACAATCGATTCTTAAAATGTTACCTTTGATGGATGCGCCATTGACAGGTGTGACAGGTATAAATACCTTAGTGTCACCTTTGATCGCAGTCTTTTACATAGATACCACGTCGATCAGACGCGACGGTGATGCAAGTAATGCCTGGTAGCACTCAAGACTATGGCAACAACATACTTGAAACAAATACTGCTTTTCACCTTATACCATCAGTTGGTAATGTCAGTTGCAGATTACCGACGGGGCTTCCTCGTACAGTTAAGATTACAGTGTGAACGGTAAGAACGTATCAAAAATGAAGGGATGGGATTGGTTTTGGAATACACTAAAGATTCCCCGATCTTAAAGATGCGGTAGATGCTTGGCCTTGTGTCCGTGACATCCAGATATAAATTGGCACATGCCAAAGCATACATTTGAGGACCACCACCAGACCGCACACACTGCCCAGTGACACCTCAGGCACGAAGGAATCAAGAGAGGGGCGCCATGGATGGCACATGCAGAGAAAATAAGTGGGCAGGTTATCACAGTTAGATGATAGTCATGGAAAACAATGGGTGCACACTGGCGATGTAATGTTAGATTACCGCTGAGGCATCGTAACACTGGGCAAGGAATGCAGAGAGTGCTGCAATGGGATAGCAGAGCTCGAAGCTAACGAGCTGATACATGATAACTGTTGGAATGATAATGCTACCATATGTACTGATGAATTGGTATTACAAAGTGGGATATTTGTTGGACTTCGCATCTAGAGTAACAGAGCTGATCGTCGCTGAGGAGAGCGGTTCATGTAGAACATCAACCGCCAGTGCCAGAATGGAGATGAAAACAGCGACTGCAGCTATGAGATGGATATCTGGGACCTCTTTAACAGGGACAGTCTACGTTCCAGACTCAAAATTCTTGCTTCGAATGGTACATAAAGACATTAGTGGGTGTCAGTTATAGAGGCATCAAACCTGAAGAGGTTGGTGTGGATCTATTTACCTGGTCATTCTGAAGTTGAGCAAATCGAAAGAGCTGACATTCTGACTTCACATGCATCAATTATTGGATGACTAAATTTGAAAATAAATTACATTTTAATATATATCAATGGCCGTCTGTTAGATGGCAACATCGTAATCGATTAATCTGAAATTCATAGACTGCAGATGTTTTATATCGAACGCCGTTCGAGCGGACTAAAGTGAAAGAGAGTGCTGGGCAAACATGTGTACATCCAGCGAACTGTAGGAACCGTCAGCATCCACACCATTTGCATGCAATTTACTAAGAGAGACTGTTCACATATGAGTACGTCCGGAGTTCAGTAAAGTCGATTCTTAGGAACAGATCAGAATGGGTGATAGATCAACTAGATGTTCGTGGTTGCACTTCGGATGTGTCCTCTGATGCGCCACCCATGCCCCATCTACTTTAAAATACGATTCATGGAGTGTGTGGATACCATTTTATCGATTGCGTGGTAATCACACAGCAGATAACATCTGATTCAATTCATATCGCCCCTCCCTCACCCCTTTCATTGTACTTAATGAAACTTCGACGGATGCTGGCGAAGGCGAGATCTTTCGGTGCTGCCAACCCAAAAATGACCAATACAATAGATCCACGCAGATCTCTGATATCTTGAAGTTACCATATCGGCTTTCCACTGGTCTTGCCACCGCCATTATGTACTATTCAGTCCTAAACAAATGCTTGAATTCCAATTTACGGCTGAGTACATTAAAGCGTGCCTATATCAAGAAGCGAATCTGTTTTGTTGCCCATGAGACACTAACGCAGTAATTACTCGAAATGCTATATACGACTTATGCATGACAAAATCCGGGTACCTTGATTTGATGCCAGCAATATCAGCAATAGCACAGGAATTGTAAATGCTGCGTATACATGCTATTTTAAAATATGTCTCATTAATTCACTTTCTCGCTCCTGTTTCATGTGTGTCTCTTTTTTAAAGGATCAAGCTGTTCTTCGATGGTGTTTCAGTTGTTGATATGTGTGTTTTACGCTGTCACAGATGAATATCTTTTTTGTCATGCTTAACTTCCGTTCTTGTTTTGGCTCCCACGCAGTATCTGATCCCTATTTATATGTGTTGCAATACTCTTTCAAACCTTGAAATTTACCCCACAGTCAACAAGTCGTTGGCCTATTATTAATAACTTGACCTGTAGTATCGCGAGTTAATCATCATCAGTCCTATAACTTGAAAGATTTTTGAGGCACCGTTATTGCAGTTTGTAGTGCCAGTTCCAGCCATACAACAACGGTTTGTCTTGGGCCGCTACACACCTGACGGAGCCCATCTCTCTCCAGGTGGCAGTTCATTACAGTTGCGTCCAAAGCTCATACAACAAAATTGACACTGTCTTCAGCTATGGCCATGGGCGACAAACTGGTAAAGTTCAGCCATGTGTTTAAGCGCAGTGATATTCACATAGACGATGTCCACTAACAAGTCTAAATGGAAAACAACAACACGTTTCCGTGAACACAAGTGTAAGTCGTCGGCTAGTGGGAATTCCCGGCAAATCCATGGTATGGGGGCCTTCTATAATGAACTAAAACATAAGAGCAATGTAGACCCGCAGCCAGTTATGTCGCCATCTTTGCTGCTCAGTCACGAGTTAGACAACCTATTAAAATTATAGGCGTTAGATGATAGGGATTGTCTCATCCTTCGACTTGTTTTAAGCGTGGCAGTCGTTCTGTTCTCTATTCCGTCACACCAACAGTCATCCTGACAACTGGTCGTGAAATATGAATGGCTACGCTAGTCAAGGACTGACACATGTTTATGTCGCTCGTTGCTAGCAAGCAGCCTTGACAATTGTCGCGATAGGTTCAAATCGTTGATATAACTGACCATTGGCATGTCTTATTTGCGTGACAATTGTGAATCGAATGTTTCAAATTGCATACCAGAGGAAATAAAATATGCCATCTTTAACCTTCCCAGTTATATGATTTTTAAAAAACCGAAGATGGTTGCACATGGGTCTAGCAACATCATCTTGTAAATCAACGTGCTACGTAAACATCTACTGTAATTGTGTTTAATAACAGGTCTACCATGAGGGGACAGGTTGTAATAGTTATCCTCTGCTCTTTATGCTGCAAAAATAGACAAGAAAGTATTAACTGTTCGCTTAACTATATCAAAGATTCGACATTAAGTTTTACAACAGGACTTTTATCTAGAATCTCCAAGAGTTAATCTCACCGGAAAATTGATTAATAAGCACAAGAAGAACAGGAAGAAGAAGAGGAAGAAAAAGAAAAATAGATAATAGACAATACTATATTTACAAAATTTTCTATTACAAAAAAATGCAATGCGTACTCCATCAAAGGCGTCGTGAACAATCTAAGACAGATCTTACTTAAAAACCCCTCAAACATATTCTTCAAGACCCTTATTATACGCTCATTACAAGAGAGCTTCACCTTCCAACCCTAACACTATTTATGCCAATCTTTTATAGAAAGCTCGAGTAAAATTATTAGATATCAGAATGATACGATGGCAAAACCTGGTACTTTTATCTCTTTCTGATAACCTGTGACACACCGTTCTAGCTTATGACCGGAACGGTCCGCTAAAGTGTTGTTACACTCGAGGATATGGATAACATACATTTCTGCCGGGTTTAAAAATGGAATAGCATGCTTGTGATGTATTGGAATATTCAGTGCCAGACTATGGCGCCTGATATGTCACACTTTACTACAGAATAGTGTTGAAATCATTGCGAAATAATCTCTGTTCTGGATTCGCAAAGGCAACGAGAGGTCAAGGCAGACTGAGACACACGTAAAGGTGGGAGTTAGAAGTACACTTAAGGTCTCAGGAAAAGTATAGTTAGAGATGGAATGGGTGACCCAGGATGTGGAGACGACGTATTTGTTGAGGACATGTGCTCCTTCGGGAGTAGGAGGGTTTTGATTATTTTATTGATTGATTGATTGATTGATGTACTAGAATAACTCAAAACATTTCCATGGTGACGAAACTGAATGCATCTGATTCCCAAGTAAACAACGACCAGTAACAGATGCTCGTCTCCGATTTCCATTTATGATCGTCATGTTGAGCTCTGCCACTGAGGCGCTCGTCCAATGTCTCACATTCTACAGTTGTCTGTGAGGTTTTTATAGTTTATCTGCCTTTTCTCGTGAGACATACCAAGCGCAATTCTAATCTTCTCTCAAGTATATTGAATGGGCTGTCTTATCCATCTCTATGTTCGAGCGCCGTGACTGGCTGCTGACACGTCAGCTTCGAAAATTATGTGATATTTAATCTCCTTGGCTATTTCCTGTGACAGGCACTGAGCACCCATTGATATGTCGTGAGTGCAGTTATGTCGATTCTGTAAGTAAAGTAACCCATAGCATTACTGCAGTACGGGTGTGAGGTGTTAACGATCTCACATTTCAAAGGCTCGGCTACATCAGGGCGGTAGCCATCTCCTCTCCCTCGCCGCTTTTATTTCCTGGACTGAACCGGTACCCATTTAAGGCTGGGTCGACCCGGGAGCCGTTACGTTCTGAAAAAGATTTCCGCCTTAACTGGGGAATCAACCCAGGACCACTCAGATGTGAAGCCAGCTCGCTAGCCACTGCGCTACGCGGCTCCCTTCTGAATAACACAAAATAATCCAGTGACGACAATTGAACGGGGAAGGGAAATGCTACTTCTTTCTAAAAAAAAGCTACTACTTAGTACAAGAAAGTATGCAGCACTTCATCCCTGATTGCATAGTCTGATATGAAGATTTCATGACCTTTGTATGTTTGCTGGCATGTGTAACAAAAAGTATGATATACTAAGCACGAGTAAGACAGTATCCATGCGTCACGGTGATATTTTTATGATCGCAATCTTTCAAGAATGTTAATTAGTTAGTTTTCTAGACACGTGTGCCGTTTAGCGTCGTGGGGAGCTTGAGTCGTCTATCCTGCGCCAAGTTCGTTGCATCGGTCAATGTGAGCCCTTGTTGTTGCACAATTACTCTAAGGTCATCTATCCACCTACCTCGCGGCCGCCCCCTTGCCCTGTAGCCAGATCTACCAGCATTGTAAGTCATAAGTAGAAGATGATGAGGGTGCATTCTCATGAGATGACCAAACCAACTTATTTTCTGCCTGGAAATGTATTGGGTACAAGACGTAGTGCCGACCATACTTCGAATGTCGTCATTCCGCATTGTGTCTCTTCTGGTAACACCGATGACTTTCCTCAAAGACTTCATTTCACAAATTGAAATTCTGCTCTCGCACGCCCTTGACAGAGGCCATGTTTGGCACTGGTAGCACAAAATGGACATAAATATACTATTTATCAGCTGTTGCTTTGTTGCCAAACTAATGCTCGTGTGTCTAAGCAATGGGGACAGCTGATAAGTCACCGCAGATGCTTTCTGTCACCTTGTCTGGATTTCCCTGTCAATCCTACCGGCTGCCGAAAAAATTCTGCCCAAATACTAGAACTCATGGACCTGTTGAAGAGCAATATCATTTAGATTTATCTTGAGTGGCCCAGGAGTTCTACTGATCATCATAGTTTCTGTTTTGTTCTCGCTAATTCGCATTTTGTATTTAGCACAGGTAGTCGCAAGCGCGTTCATGTGGTTTGTTTTCAGCGTCGTACAGCAAGCATTATAATCCCGAGTATTACCTGGTCTCACAAGAATGTAACCGAATGAAATACGATCAGTAACAAGTGGATCTAGTTTCATGAATCGAAAACGTTCAAATGGTTTCATCTGACTGTTGTTGTGCATGTTTGAGCTTAGTTGAAATTCTCTACGAAAGATATCCAAAAGCGTACTAGTTACTTGGCGCTGGAAAAATACCGTAAAACAATGGAAAAACACAGGAATAAGGCAGAAAGGTGGCAGAAAGGAGAGTAAAGTATTTTAACACTGTAACGTACCAATCATGACAGAAGAGACAACTAAGAAATGTTGGGCATGGGGTCCTCTATCTCTTCATATATGAACGTTTGCCCACATCTTTAATCAATATGGACGAAACCTAGGCGAAAGATTCAACCCGGCCATCGAAGACAGAAGCAGGTCCTCTGTCATAAGGACAGGTGACACGACGCACAGATAATCGCAAGGAACCTGTTTCACAGACTTACCTGGTTTCTTATAGGAGACAAAAACAGAGGAAAAAGGTAAACCGTGAACAGAGCTAGAAAAAATGGCTTAGGACATGATCAATTGTTAACTGTCTATTGAAGACCTATGCTTCTCAGGGAAGTAATATGATTTGATTGATTGATATGAACAGTGCTACTTAAACTTTCTAGTCTTGTAAAAGGCGAGTAAAGAGGTTGTTTTTTTGTTAAGGAGTTAGCAACAACATCATGTATAATCGTTACTATGAAACAGTTACTTTGGCTCGGTTACAAATTTGCTGTAATGGAACAAGCTGTCGTTTTGGTCCTATGGTTTCATTAAAGCGTGAAGATGGATCATTCAATCAATGACAAAAGATGTCATGATCGAGAAAGACTGGTGCAATTCAATTTTTGAAGGACTTAAACAGAGACTGATGAACTTTTTGTTATCATAATATGCCATGCAGATTGACGATAGGGAGCACAGATCTTCATAACTTTCTGTCAAGGTGCTATCTTTAATGTCGTCGACAGTCTACTGTATCATAACGTTAAACTGTTTATAATATGTTGCCTTTGTCGTTCTTTTTTCCTCTTGTCAGTAATTTTGACTAGATCTGACTTTGTCGTGGTTTCTCTATCATGGGGTGTAGATATCGTTCCATTATTTGTAGCTTATAGTATTTACACGATGCGTTAAACAGTCACATGCACAACTCTCATTAGTCATCTCTTACGAGTTACTGGACGGTTACAGTAATATTCTTTGTTCCTCTCCTTTCAGACCTCAGTAGCGCATGGGTGCTCCAGTAATCGTGTATGTTGGAACAGTGCAAAGGAGGGGAAGACCAATAGAGGTATACGAGCATATGAACATAACACTTATTGAAAGCTTTCCATAGACTTGATAGGAATAAACGAAGAAATGTTAGAGGGAAAACGCATAACACGTGAAGGCACTTTGTCATATCAATTACGTAAAATATAACTGATTGAGTCGCAGAAGCGTGTGAAATAACACCAGACGTATCATTGAGATGTGTGCTGTTCAAAGGTTAAGTGAACACAATAACTACACAAGCCAATCAAATTGCAGCGTCAGAACAAAAATTAAACACAGAAAGCGTAGATGTCTAGCACACGAGTTGAAACATTCCTGTAAATTCATATGCGTTTACTTGACATAGATTGTTAAACATATAATATGAATATCATCAAATCAGACGAAATATATGAAAATCAAGAGAATAGAGCGTCCACTTAACATACATGTAAACAATACAGAAGTTAAGCAGTCGCAAGAGTGTAATTCTCTGGGAAATAAATTTACCAGGAATGAACGGAGTGACAGAGAAATTGAAACTATTTGTCTGAATAGCCTCTGTAGCGAGATATATATATATATATATATATATATATATATATATATATATATATATATATACTTTTTCGTTGCACTGTGGCTTTTATTTTGCGCCAGTCGGCCCAGTGCATCCGACTTCAGCATGCATTTTATATAAAGGTCTACTTCCTCCTGCATTTTCTAAGGGTTTGCTTCCCCGATTAGGATCGAACCCAGCATCTTCGGGTTGTGAGCCCCTGCCACTAAACCACTAGGCCACGCCGTCCCCGTAGAGAGATATATATCTATCGCCACAATGATCTTCCCCACATCAATTAGCTCGCAAAACGACAATTGATAACAAGTATATTTCTACCATCTTTTTGCTGAAAATGTTAGATTACTAGTGACATAAGGCACTGGCGAGGACAATTACAACGTGTAAAATGAAATGTTTGAGAACAGTCATTGATGTCACCAGGAGAAATGTTGTTAAACGATTTCTTTTGTTCGCTGTGAAAAAAACGTTAAATGGTGGATTGTTGTAGGTTTACTCACATCCCTAGCGTGTTACGAAGGTGGACCGTGGACATCTAGGCGGTTGTGCTAGGCTTCGCTTCACCTTTGTGTCTCTTACTACTACGGGGATCACGTCAATCCAGCCAGTTCCTAGTAGAAATGCGTGAAAGTGATGTTGGGGTTTTGACGAGAATGTTTCACCTCCCTCTGACTAACATTGTCTGATCACTATGTTTTGCTTGACCAACCAAACACTAGTCTCTCCCTACCAAGATTTATAGATTGAGAACTAAGAACATTAGAAACATCATGAGAACTACCTGTGAGTGTTACCTGCGCTCACACAAGTGTTACCTGCGCTCACACAAGTGTTACCTGCGCTCACATAAGTGTTACTTGCACTCACACGAGTGTTACCTGCGCTCACAAGAGTGTTACCTGGGCTCACACAAGTGTTACTCGCGCTCACACGAGTGTTACCTGCGCTCACACGAATGTTACCTGCGCTCACACAAGTGTTACTTGCACTCACACGAGTGTTACTTGCGCTCACACAAGTGTTACCTGCGCTCACACGAGTGCTACCTGCGCTCACAAGAGTGTTACCTGCGCTCACACGAGTGTTACCTCCGCTCACACGAGTGTTACTTGCACTCACACGAGTGTTACCTGCGCTCACACAAGTGTTACCTGCGCTCACCCGAGTATTACCTGGGCTCACAACAGTATTACCTGTCTTCACCCTAGTGTTACCTGGGCTCACGCGAGTGTTGCCTACTCTCACACAAGTGTTACCTGGGCTCATTCGAGTGTAACCTGGGCTCACAGCACTATTGTCTGGGTTGACCCAAGTGTTACTTGAGATCACACCAATATTTTCTGGGTTTATCCGAGTGTTACATGGGCTAACAAGAGTGTTATCTGGGCTCACACGAGTGTTACCTGAGCTCACACGAGTGTTACTTGGGATCACATGAATGTTAATGGTCTGACACCAGTATTACATTGGTTCACAAGAGTGTTACCTGGCCCCACACGTGTGTTACCTGCGCTCACGCGAGTGTTACTTGGGTTCCCCCGATGGCTACCTGGGTTCCCCTGAGTGTTATCTGGAGTCACACGAGTGTTACCTGGGCTCACACTATTGATACCTTAGCTTATGTAATTGGTATCTAGGCCCACACCACTGTTACCTGTCCTCACACGAGTGAGACAGTGGCTTATGGGAGTGTTATCTTTGCTCACACAAGAGTTATTTTGCTAAATACAAGTGATACCTTGGCTTATGGGATTGTTACCTGAGCTGACATGAGTATTATATTTACTCGCACGAGTGTTACCTGGGCTCACACGAGTATTATTTCTACTCACACGAGTGTTACCTGGGCTCACAGGAGTATTATTTCTACTCACACGAGTGTTACTTGGGCTCATACGATTGTTATTTGGGACATGACATATCATTACAGGTTTAAAACAATGTAACCGAGTGAGTTGATTTCTACTGAATAGAGGCATTTATTAAACAGCTTTGACAGATGTAGTGCTAGGGATTTTCCCCTTGCCTTAAGAACGTCTATAGTTATTCTATCTGAACCCGGAGAATTATCTGGGTTTTCACTCCTTAATGGCGTTCAAAATTGCGTCAGCTTTGATAGGTGCGATGGAGTCTCCCTCGCTATACCACCTCTAGTATATGAGTCTCCCAAGCTATTCCACCTCTAGTATATGAGTCTCCCACGCTATACCACCTCTAGTATATGAGTCTCCCACGCTATACCACCTCTAGTATATGAGTCTCCCACGCTATACCACCTCTAGTATATGAGTCTTCCACGCTATACCACCTCTAGTATGTGAGTCTCTCACGCTATACCACCGTCCAGTATATGAGTCTCCCACACTATACCACCTCTAGTATATGAGTCTCTCACGCTATACCACCTCCAGTATATGAGTCTCCCATACTATACCACCTCTAGTATATGAGTCTCTCACGCTATACCACCTCCAGTATATGAGTCTCCAACGCTATACCACCGTCCAGTATATGAGTCTCTCACGCTATACCACCTCTAGTATATGAGTCTTTCACGCTATACCACCGTCCAGTATATGCGTCTCTCACGCTATACCACCTCTAGTATATGAGTCTCCCACGCTATATATTCAGTATATATTCCGATAGCAAGAGGAGTCCGACAGGCCGACACTATGTCCTCAAACGTATTTACAGCAGCTCTCTGAGAGAGTTTGCTAAAATAATATTAGTACAACAGAGGTGTGAATTTAGATGGCGAGTGGCTCACCCATTTACGATTTGCAGATGACAGCGTGCTCATCGGTGATACAATTGAGAAAGCCTAACAATCCTTGAGCGAACTAAATTAGGTCAACAGTGCTGCTGGACTAAAGATAAATAAAACTAAAACACAATATCTCATAAACGCTTACTGCCCAAGGCAGGGCATGGAGCTATGACAGGAAACCATCTAGGATATCAACTCCTATATCTACCTAGACCAAGAGATACATGCTAGCCACAGAATCGACCACGAAATCTTTAGATGTCAAAAAGTAGCGTTGTATTCCCTTAACTCCATTAACCCAATACACCAACAGATAAAAGACACCACGGCAAGAGCACACACTTTAAATTCGATTTTCATTTCAGCAATAATTTATGGATGCGAAGTGTGGATCTAGCGCAAAACGGATGCGGAGAAGCACAGGGTAACTCATTGAGCAATGAAGCGTCGCATACTCTAAATTTCGATAGGGGATAAGATCCGAAAAGAATAAATTTTGCATCAAACTTTGTTTCACCAGGTTGTGGAACAGGGGTCTCACGCAAATATCGCTGGGCTAGACATGTGGTACGCATTCCTGAGAATAGATGGATATGTAGAACACTATTTGGTGGCCATATGCCTGTACAAGCCGGTTGACCGGGTCGCCTACCTATGCAATGGCGAGATGGACTGCCCAAAGACCTAGGCCCGCATTGGTACAGAACTGCAAAAGATCGGGAGACATATAGAGTACTGTTGTATTCCTCGAATTCGGCCCATCTGTCGGACTGACGCCAAGAATAATGTCATAATGTGGAATACAATGAGAAATACACCTTGTAGACAGGGAATAACATGGTTCTTCTTCTTCTTCTTCTTCTGCGTACGCAGTCAGACAGTAACCATTATTTTTTCGAAAAAAGCGGCGGTCATCCTGAGGCTGTCGACACTGCCATAGAGCTTGTCTTGCATTTCCACTGGTGATGGCCACATCTGCTCTCTCTGATCCTCTTATGTCGGGCAGTTCTGCAGCAGATGTTCAGCGGTCATTTTACCAGTACCGCACGGGCATTCGTCGGTACACCCTATCTTCAATTTGTTGAATAGGTGGTACCTCAGTCTATTGTGGCCAGTGCGAAGTCTGAAGACAACGACCTGCTCTCTTCGGTTCAACTGGTAATAGGCATCGTTTTTGGTGTAACCAGTATGTTCGGTTTCCCATTTGGTCATGTATCTGGCTTTGATAAGCCGTTTTGACTCTTCGTACGTCATACTAGTATCTGTTTGTGGTAGTCTTGCACCTTCTTTTGCCAGTCTGTCTGCCTCCTCGTTGCCTTGGATGTTGCAGTGTGATGGGACCCACTGTACCACTACCCTTTTTGGTGCGGACTGCTGGCACAGTTTGCAGAGTGCTGCTCTTAAGTCATTAAGCTCAGTATTTTTCTGGCTTTTTAGCGCTGTGACTACGGCGAGAGCATCTGTAAGCAGGACTATATGGCTTTCATTTTCACTGTGTGTCACCATTTCTTCCACTGCCGCCCTCAGTGCCTCTGCCTCCGCTCTGAAATTGCTTGTGTACTTATAACATGGTTCGATCCCCTTATAAGAGTGCAACCTGATTTGTTACCACTGCACATCGACAAGAGGATCTGATTGGAAGTCATAGGAAAGACCTAGTGAAAGATGGCTATAAATATAAAATACCGACAACAAAACACGAGTGCAACACGTGATGAATAAACCTCTGTCTATAGATTCCACGCGAATTTTAGTGACACAGATCGACGGAAACCAAAAAGGAAGATCAAAAGTTTTATTGCAGCCAAATACCAACACGTTTTGTTTAACTATTCTCATAGAATTCATAAATAGCAATAGCTGGGCCTTTGGAAATTTTGGAATATGTATTTCTGGTTGTTCCTCTTCCCAGATAGCTGTCCGTGTCTTACCTTTCGTCCTAAATTTTCCCCAGGATTTACAATCCTGTTTAGTCTGCGCAATCTCTGTTGTTTTCTTTTCATCCACAAAAACTGCTTCAAATACCACTATCACAGTATTACTTCTTGTCCTATTTCGATCCTGTTCTTTTTATGATCCGCATTTTGTTTCTTTACGTTCGCATTGCCGAACCAGATCAAACTGCATATTATCTGCTTCGATATGGAATGCAAAAGTAGGGATAGGGTGGCAGGTAAATCTACAGAGATTCTAAATATGTGTGCATAGAAACCCCAATGACTTACAAAACCAGGTTAAATGATTCAAGAAGAGAGTGTAATTAAAGAAAATAAATAGCGTTTAAAACAGTTATTAGCTCTCTGCAGAAATTAGCAGACACCGAGCAACTGTGTGTGTGTGTGTTTATATATAAATATTTATTTATATATACAACTGATATATTTTATATGATTGCATGCATACTTTTTTGTCTTATGATTGTTAGTAATTGTATTGTTCAACATTGACACAATATATATATATTTTCCGTGTAGAATATATATGAAGATATATGAAGATATATGAAGATATATGAAGATATATGAAGATATATGATGTCAACAGAAGTATCTGACGCAGTTATTATTGCGTTCTTATATTTATAACATTCTGATCACGTGACAGTGTTTTGATCTGTAAATATAATAATTTGTATGTGGAGGTTTCATGAGACCTGAAAATGATATCTAGGGATACTCGAAGTCTATGACTAGAGTAGTACTAGGGCACTCTCTTTACACGACAAATATGATTATGCGTCGACTCCCGATACTGGTATGCTTCTCTTGACCCAGCTGTAAATAGGTAAATGTCTCATTGCTGTGGAAGGAAAGGCAGCTAGGAAGAGAAATGATCGTCGCACCTAAAAACAAGCTGTGTTCTCGTAAAATGAAGTATCTAACACTTCATCACCGATAGCAGTGTCTCGTGTATAAAATTACTTGCATCTTTACAATTCAATAAACAGGCTGAGAAACGCTCCGAACATTTTATCGGAATTATTGAGCAATGCTAGTGTTCAAACCAGAAAGGGGTGTTTC
This sequence comes from Ariolimax columbianus, assembly GCA_036924085.1. NCBI lineage: Eukaryota > Metazoa > Mollusca > Gastropoda > Stylommatophora > Arionidae > Ariolimax > Ariolimax columbianus. Next base: position 40,254,557 of record JAVGWX010000004.1, on the reverse strand, counting down.
ACCCCATGCGGACATGTATACACTCCAGTGCGCTTCTTCAACTGAATGTCACCATATCCCTGTATGGCAACACAGGACTTTCGCATGGCTGCTACCTCTCCCTATAAGTTTTCAGTAAAATATTTCAAGTACAAAATTGAACTTAATTGCATTTCTAAAAAAAATGCACACCTTTTTTAACAGACAATTGTATGACAGAAGCAGAAATTGAAATGAGCATAACAGATCACGGAGTCATTAACTGAAAGTATCTTTTTCTCTTTGACAGTTCGTACACATGTTCGCATTTGTAAACTAAATTGCATCTCCAAGGCATTCTACGCCGCAGATGATGCACTGTCACGTGAATTAATGCCGAATTCTGCGATCTTCGTCCTTTAAAATTAAAAAAAATAAGTTCTACAGATTCCAGAACACAAAATATGTTATCATTGCTTTGTTATCAAAATGCAAATACATGTGCAGTTTCCTAATTATCTTCCTTGTGACTTTCGCTCTGACACCAAGTTTAGCGATACGAATGCAAACAGCGATGGTGCTTAAATTGCGTTAACAAAAATTTGAAAAGCAAAAGAAATTAAGCCCACAACAAAGATAAAAATCTGCCTACTCCAATGCATAAGACAAAAAGATAACTTACCAGTTTTTGTGTATGTTTTAATTTTTTTTAAGTTGTAAAGTTATTTCATACCGATGCAATATTGACCGTTCCTAGAAGCCATCTAATTGTCTCAGTACAGTCTGAGTTACTAAAAGCCATATAATTGTCTTAGTACAGTCTGCGTGTGAAATGACCGTTCACTGGCCTAAAAAATCTGATTTCATGAAATTAACGACTATCCAGACAGTTTCTCACATTTCATGAGGCCATTACAAAATGGACCTGAGAGGTGTTCATTAGCGATCTGAGATTATTTTGTCATTCAATTCGTTCATAATCAACCTACTGGTCGGATGTCACGCACGGCGCGAAATGGAAATTTACGAGCTGTTGGGACGTTGGAAGATGGAATATCGTTGTCTGCAATAGCAAGACAGTTTGATGTGTCAAGACAGACTGTTAGACTGTGTTTACATCACTACCAGACGACTCAGACTGTTTCTAACCCGCCACGCAGGGGACGTTCGCGATTAATAACCAGTGGACAGGATCGTTACATCACTCTGGCACATCTGCAGAACATAATTCAATCAGCAGCTGTCACTGCCGACACCACCCTGAGACTTAGAGGAACAAGTTCAGTGACTGTCAGGAACCGTTTGTGAACAAAGCCTTTGTCCAAGACGCCCTGCTATTCGTTCAACTCTGCAGTCATTACATCGTGCCGCAGAACTAGCCTGAGCCATGCAATATCTGCGCTTTGAGAACGCTCTGTGGGACAGAATACGGTTTACTGACGAGTCCAGCATCAACCTTTCAAGAGCCGTTGGTCGTCAAGGGGTTTATTGTCGACATTGGAGAGCTCTATGCCAACAACTGCATTCAAGAGCCCGCTCGTCTTGGAGGTGAAGGGATTATGATCTACGGAGGCATCTGCACAATTCATCCGACAGACCTCGTTATCTTCGTTGGAGCTGTTTTCAGCTTGCGATCCCGTGATGAGATCGTGAAGAACCATATCGCGTCTTTTGTGCTGGATCATGCACCAGACATTATGCTTCAACAGGACAATGCCAATCCTCATGTTGCCAGAGTCGTGCCTGATAAACTCCAAGCCAGAAACATTCAAATCTTGTCCTACCCAGCCATTTCTCTTGACAGGTAGCCAATTGAGAATGTCTGGGAAGAGCTGAAACGTCTACTTCAGCAACGACAGCATCCACCACAGCATCCACCACAGACTGTTCGGAAACTTCGTCAAGAAGTCGTGCAGGAGTGGCAGAACATTCCACATCCTTTACTGAGACGTTGTATTTGAACTATGAAGCGAAGATGTCAAGCCGTGATCAGCTCACGCGGTGAACACACGTGGTACTGAGACGTTGTATTTGATCTATGAAGCGAAGATGTCAAGCCGTGATCAGCTCACGTGGTGAACACACGCGGTACTGAGCGTTGTAATTGTTTTTAATTACCCCCTCCCCCTCCCCCCCCCCCCCGTCCCTCTCGTTGACGCCGTGGAGACAATAACACGTGACGCGAAAATGCCCTTCCAGTTGTTTTAGTACCGAGGTATAGAATAACGTTTTTTTCTCCCTAAATTTCGAAGTAGCCTCTCAGAACGCAAGCCTGGGCGCTCTAAATGAAGATCCTGTGCTGCCCAAAACTGCAGGATCCCCATCTCGGCCTGACTGGTGTAATCCAAAGGAATGCAAAGCATGACCATTTGGCACCAGCTGAGCTGCAGGAGCTGCCGGAATGAGTTCACAATTTTGAAACCATCCACCTTAGGTGCTACCACTCCAGACTTCTGTCTGGGTTTACTCTCGTAGCCTTGCGCTCTCCCGAGGTTTGCACAAGGCATTAGTGTCGTTGCCCGCTGAAGCTAGTTACTCCAAACATCCGATGATACTCTCATCGTCCCAAGACTAGCCAGAATTCCCTGGGAACTGGGTTTGAAATCAAAGTTCCTCCTCTCCTACGCAAACTGCCTGAACAGGCTAATGAGCTTAGTTTACCCGGGCTTAGTGTCAGCGTTGACCTTCTCATTGATTGTCAGACAATCAAGGCTAATGAACCCAAACTGCCCGCCCAGTTATACCACCGGGTACTCGGTCGCGCCCCACAGCAGGCGCTGTAAGAAACAGGGGGCCCCTCATGAAGGTGCTTCTGAGGACACAATAATGTAGCAGAAGCCATTGGCATAGAAACTCCTGAACGACAAGCCAAACAGTGAATCCAGCGGCGATCTCTACACCTGGCAAGGAGAGGCTATCTCAGACGGTTCCCTTTCCTTTAACGAGCGGGACGTCGAACCCAGACCTTGCTATATATATATATAGCTATATCTTGCTATATATACCTTGCTATATATATATATATATATATATATATATATATATATATATATAGCAAAGAAGAATCGCGAATTTACTGGAAACAAACTGTCACACATCTGGACATCAGTCAAGTTTCAGCATACCATATCATCTATGGATGAGCTAAAGTACCACAAGTGTCTGTAAGGTGGGTGCCACGGCATTGTAATCCAGAATTTAAACAACGAAACGTTGATGCTTGTCATGAACTTTTCCGGCGTTTTGAAGCAGCGTGTATTGGTTTCCTAGCATGAATTGTTACTTAAGATGTAACCTGGGTTCACTACCACGAGCCTGAAACAAAGAGAGAGAGTAAGGATTGCCGTCATCCCTTATCATTTAAACTGAAGAAGTTTCGCGCTCTGCAATCTGCAAGGACGGTTATGCTGACTCTCTTTTGGATGAACGAGAGCTCTTTTAGAGCACTGCATGCCCAGTAGAATAACTGTCACCAATGCCACGTATACAGATCTTCTCTGGAACCATCTTCGAACCGCAATCAAATCCAAAGTATGTGGACTTCTGAATAAAGTCCTTATGCAATAATGCTCGACCCCATACTGCTAATGCGACGGCTGCAATCATCGAGGACCTCCACTTGTCTACCACATCCGCCGTACTCACCAGACCTAGTCCAAAGTGCTTTCCACATCTGTAAACGGTTAAAAGAGGTATTGGGGGGTGGGGGTGGGAAAGACTATCAGGTTCGATGAAAAGCTCCAGCAGGTGGTGCATGAGTGACGCGTGACCAAGATAATTTTGTTTCCACAGAAATTCATGTCCTTTATGGGAGCTGGGGGACTTGTATCGAACGCAATGTTAACTACATCGTCAAATGGTACAGTGGTGTTTCCCAATTTATAGCATAAATTTACTCAAAACAAATATTTAAGGTTTTTATTTGAAGCCCACTTGTATATATTTATATATTGGGACCCAGAAAAAAAACCACTTATGAGAATAAAAGTACCAAACGACAATCATATTGTATTGGAAGAGTGGATACTCCTTGATAAAGATTCGTGCATTTATCTTGGTCGAAGTAAAGGCAAGGTCAGAAATACTGAAAGAGATAACTAATTAAGTGTAAAATAAGCTATATTGACTTTTCTTGCTTTAGGGTTTTTGTGAAAATCTAAATAAATCAAGTCCACAAAAATACAAATATTCAAAACTACTTTAAGTTGATACTATTGTATGACTCTTTGACGTGGAGACCAAAGCAAAGTACAACTAATACGGTTCAAGATTAATATCACGTGATAAAGTCACTAATATACATCTATGGGAAAGAGCTGAACAGATGCCAATGGGATTAGACGTACGTATAAGGTATTTGCGATGGGCAGGAAACACATTAAGGAACCCAGCGTCAAAACATTACAAGACAGTCACCGTTCTGAAATTAACAGGGCATGAGAAGTAGAGTCAGATCTAAACATTCACTGATAAGGGAAGACGAGGCCAACCTGAAAGCGACAGGAAATACGTGGAGGAACTGAAACAGATGTCGCGTTAAGGGAGTTGGTCGATTTTGTATTATAATATATCTAGTAAAAGAAGATAATTAACTTAAATAAAGCAAAGATTTACCGTGTAAAACATTATGATCTAAAAACATTAATGAGAGACAATCGAAATCCCTGTAGTAACTGTATGCTAACCTTCCATCTTCCTTATCCAAATGTTTTCAAGTAAATGTGTGTAACACATAGACACATACACACACACACACACACACACACACACACAAATATACAAACGCATAGGCACACACACACCAACACTCACACACCAACATACACACACACCAACACATACTCACTAACACACACCCACACACACACACACAGACACAACATCACGTAGCGGGGCTTGTAACTATAAATCTTCTGTTGGTCATTGGGCACAATTTACTGGGAAAGTACCGCAGATGAAAATAGAATCCTGGTAATTTAGGCACGGTTTCTCAAATGGTGTTCTCCGGTACCCCAATGTTACGCGAAAAGTCTTCTGGGATTGGATACAAATAATTCATTAATTCCAATAACGTCATTCTAAAAACTGACAAAAACTATTATTCCTCATTATGTGCCGAGTTCGAGCAGAACTGCATCTCAGTACCAAAGTCAATGGCGAACGGGCCAACTAATGCTGTTTCAATGTAACCTTCACTATTCAACATGTGCAATAAATCATTGTTATATATATATATATATATATAATATTGAATACAGTCAATTGGTATGATCATAAACAATTATAATTAGATAACTATATTTCTGACTTGCTGGTAACTCTTAGCCACCTAGATCGATAGATATAGAAAGTTTCGTGCAGAGACTCCTTGAAATATACACATCATTAGAAGGGTTTCCATGAATCAAATCATTGAGAAAAGCTACTCTACGGAGTCAGTCTTACGCAGAAAACCTGCACATAGAATTACCATTTGTGACGGAAAGTCCATTATAATATTTTGGAAATGCTATTTTTGTAAATGACGTGCGTAATTGAATTTATTACGTGTGTGTATGTGTCTGTGTGTGTGTGTGTGTGTGACTAAATGAAAAGTTACCAGTCTGTTTACTTATCTATCTAACTTCATACTTATCTACACACATACAAACGTATACCTACTTAGCTATCTAGATGACACAAATCGCACCCACTCCATCTGCTCCTCGTGCGGCATGAAACACTAGCATAAACCGTGGTCATGAGAGTCAGCGCGCGGATCCCTGGTTGACTTGACTATTTTTCTATCTAACTGTATGTCTGTCTGACTGTCTGTCTATCTGTATAACTACCTGTCTGTCTGTCAGTCTGTCTGAGTGTATATCTGTCTATATATGTATCACTTGTTATGCCAATCTATCTGGCTGTCTGTCGTTTTGTCCCTCTCTCTTTGCATGTCTTTCTCTTTGTCGCTCTCTCGCCCTTCCTTCCTCTCTCTGTCTCTCTCTCAATCGATCCCTCTCTCTATGTCTGTCCGTCCATCTATCTCCAGATCCTTTCTGTTCGATTAGAGATATATGATGAATAAGTACTGGAATGGAAAAGACTTGCTTGTGAGGTTACAGGGCATAGAGTCATTTTTTGAAGCTATAAAAAGTTGCGATAAAAGAGTACAAAATGGGCGCAAGAGATTCAAAATAACTTATACGGAAGATACAATGGATGCATGTGATATATAGAATAACAGACACGTGAGATACAATCCACGCATGCGATTTAGAATAACTGACACGTGAGATACAAAGGACACATGAGGTATAGAATAACTGACACGTGAGATACAATGGACGCATGAGATATATAGAATAACTGACACGTGAGATACAATGGACGCATGAGATATATAGAATAACTGACACGTGAGATACAATGGACGCATGAGATATAGGATAACTGACACGTGAAATACAATGGACGCATGAGATATAGAATAACTGACACGTGAGATACAATGGACGCATGAGATATAGAATAACTGACACGTGAAATACAATGGACGCATGAGATATAGAATAACTGGCATGTGAAATACAATGGACGCATGAGATATAGAATAACTGACACGTGAAATACAATGGACGCATGAGATATAGAATAACTGAGACGTGAAATACAATGGACGCATGAGATATAGAATAACTGACACGTGAAATACAATGGACGCATGAGATATAGAATAACTGACACGTGAGATACAATGGACGCATGAAAAATAGAATAACTGACACGTGAAATACAATGGACGTATGAAATATAGAATAACTGACAGGTGAAATACAATGGACGCATGAGAAATAGGATAACTGACACGTGAAATACAATGGACGCATGAGATATAGAATAACTGACACGTAAAATACAATGGACGCATGAGAAATAGGATTACTGACACGTGAGATACAATGGACGCATGAGATATAGAATAACTGACACGTGAAATACAATGGACGCATGAGATATATAGGATAACTGACACGTGAAATACAATGGACGCATGAGATATAGAATAACTGACACGTAAAATACAATGGACGCATGAGAAATAGGATAACTGACACGTGAGATACAATGGACGCATGAGATATAGAATAACTGACACGTGAAATACAATGGACGCATGAGATATATAGGATAACTGACACGTGGAATACAATGGACGCATGAGATATAGGATAACTGACACGTGAAATACAATGGACGCATGAAATATAGGATAACTGACACGTGAAATACAATGGACGCATGAAATATAGGATAACTGAAATGTGAGAGTAATTGCGATAAGTTTTATTTCAAAAGTCTGAGACAATTTATTACGTAAGTTTATGATGCTATTCTATAGTTAACTGCACATATACATACATTTCTTTTGATATAGATAAAATAAACAAATCGTTAATTTGCTTTGTGTATTTCATATTAAGAAGACCCGTTAAAAAACATTACCCATATCCTACCTTTAGACATTTTTATCGTGAACCTTCAATTTATTGTTATTTGACTTCCGTCAAAGAAACAAAGTTTAAGTTTACCCCATATAATATTATGTATAGTGAATTATTTCAGTCTTAGTTTTCACAAAAAGGGCCAACAGCTGGTTGGTAAAGAGTATGAAAACAACAAAGCGCCCAGAAAATATGTAATAGGTGCATAGGTTGATAAGTTTATGCATTCTAGGACTGAGACTAGCCTCAAAGAAAATCGGATGACCTATCAACTGATTCATAAGTGCTTTGAAGACGACATGGAACGTTTTGAAGATGGTTAGAGCATCTGTTAAGTGCACAGAGTAGAAAGGTTGTCATGTGAAACATACGCTGTAACTTTGAAGCAGAGAATGACACGTGTATTTTCAACTCCCATGTTTGATAATCAATATTTGATCAATATTATTGACAAGTTTCAATCTTTTAAACGAACTCATAATGTTATATGTTTACTTTTTACTTTCAAGTTTATTCTTTTCATGCCACCCAGTATGAACCAATAACAGGCATAATGCAAGAATATCCTTTTATTAATTTGATAATCCAAGATTGTCCAGGTGTGTGAATGTGTCTTTGTGTGTGTGTTTGTGTGTGTGAGTATGTGTATGCATGGGCGTATATTCATGCACTAACGATTAGACATGTAACATGTTTCTGGGAATTGCCTTATAAATATTATGGATGGGCTTAAAATTTCCGCTAAGGGAATTTCCTATTTAGTTTACAATTCTGTTTCCTGCTAAAGGCAAGAGTTCTCCGCCCACTTTCTCAGCAACTATTACACAGGTTCGGAAACTCCTGCGGTATATTAAAGAACAAAATATTTTTTGAATACAAATATGTAGATAATACAGGTATGTATATTATATGTCGAATTTAATAATACAACTTATGAAATTCTAAAACACAAAGCAAGATAAATGTTTCAACCAAGGAATAAATGATATTCACATATAATGTCCCACATATTAACAGCAAATCAACAACATACGAAAGGTAAACACTCATACGAACAAGTTTTTATCACGTAATTATGTCCAAATTATGTCTGTTTTTGACTAATCATTAGCCTATTATTGCATTTTTTCGTGAAATGTGAAAAACCTTTTCTGATTGTAAGTCACAAATTGTATATCTAATGTTTTTTTTAAAAATTTGTAACCTTCTTAACTTAACTTAACGTCTTTATACTGGTTTAGAAGACTCTGCAGAGTCTGTATACAACCAGTTCCAGTTACATCACCTTGCTCTAGAAGCTGTACGCATCCAATTCATTCTTAAATGCATTAACTGTCCCAGCCTCCACCACCTCACTTGGCAATGCCTTCCAAGCATTCACAACTCTCTGGCTAAAAAATACTTCCTAATATATAATCTGAACCTCTCCTTAGTCAGCTTATAGCTGTGCCCTCTTGTTCTTGTTGGTGGTTGTATTTTTAAAAACTTGTTATAGTCTACTTTATCCATTCCTCTGATCATCTTATACACCTGTATCAAGTCACCACGAATTCTTCTCTCTTCCAGACACTGTAGGCCAGTTTTAAAAAAATCTTTCCTCATAACTGTAATTCTGGAATCCTACTATCACCTTTGTCGCTCTTTTTTGTATTCTCTCCAGCATGTCTATATCCCCTCTCTGATAAGGACTCCACACTTGTACACAGTACTCCAATCTAGGTCTAACTAATGCTTTATACAGTTTGACTATCACCTCCTTGCTCCTAAGTTTAATATTTCTTTTTATCATCCCTAACATTGCATTTGCCGTTTTTGCTGCTACCTGAACTTGCTCCCTCACCTTACATGTATGATCTATTATAACCCCTAAGTCTCTTTCTTTATCTATCTTTCTAATATTGTTCTCTCCCATTCTGTAATTATGTTCCATATTGGATCTACCCATGTGGATGACTGTACATTTATCTACATTAAACTCCATTTGCCAGATTAAAGACCATTCTCGAATTTTATCTAAATCCGACCTCAATATATCCACTTCTGCTTTAGATGAGATACTACTGCATAGTTTTGTGTCATCAGCAAATTTTGCAATAATGGATCCCATTCCTATGTCCAAATCATTTATATATATCAAGAATGAAATTGGTCACAAAACCGAGCCCTGTGGCAATCCACTTTTCACTTCACACCACTCAGAGTACTCCTTATTTATACCAATCCTTTGCCTTCTTCCTGTAAACCAATTTTCAATCCATTTGGCAACTTCCCCATCTATTCCATGTGATTTTAACTTTCGAAATAATATTTGATGAGGTACTCTATCAAAGGCCTTTGCAAAATCTAGATAAATAACATCCACTGGCTCCTCTTTATCTAACATTTTGGTAACCTCCTTCATGAATTCTAATAGATTCTCTTTATCCTCTCTCCACCTTTCTCTCTCTCTCTCTCTCTCTCTTTATCTCTCTCTCTCTCTGTGTCTTCCTTACAAGTTTTAAAATATGTTTGAAATGCACATAATGAAATACAAAACAAAAGAAAACAACATGTTTGATGATATATTGGAAGAGAATTCAATAAATTTTACTTAAAACATAATCTATTATTGTAAATTGTAAGTTTCTATTTAGAGTTTCTATTTAGTTATATTTCTGGAACATTCTGTTATTATGTGTTGTTACTGATGTTTTCATGTCCGAAACTATAGCGACATCTCCTTTTCTCCTTCAGGTACGATACGTAAGCCGTTTACATGTAGTTATACGCTTTAGTTGTCTGGCGTTTCCTAATCCATGTTATTAGAAGTGTTACTTTCTGAAAATGTAATACTCTATTAAAAAAAGGAATAATTCTATAATAACCTTCACACATATTATATTAATTGAAAATGAATTTTTCAGAAGATCTAATATGCAATTGTACTCTGTTGTTACTCCATCAAATAGAAGGAGTTTAACTTTAAAATGTATAACATACATTTCACAATGCTATAAACACCAATAGATGCTGTCAGAATAGTAAATAAATTAGTATCTACACTTCTGTTATTATAACACTTCTTTGAAAAGCAAAACTCTTAATCTGAATCTGAGTGCTGGACTTTTGACGCACGCATGTCAATCGCTAACACAAATCCGCTTTCACCTAAATCTAGCATTGGGTTCTGTGTTGCGTTTCCAGTTGCAAGAAAGCAAAGATCGAGTATTCATTACTAGCTTTTTCTCTACTATTAAACTAACTTGGGAAAAACAAAACGGAAAGCCTAAACCTGGACAAAGAAGGGAACAAGCTATGGAAGCTAGTCAGAGCCATGAACGACGAAACCCCGTCAAACAAACAAATTACCATCAAGCAGGGCGAAAACTTGCTCACTGGTAAGAAAGCCGCAAACGCTTTTGTCGACCACTATGCCAGAGCAAACCACATCGAGGTCCCTGCAGATAGGCATACAGACATTAGTGAAGAGCTAAAGGGGCACGACAACATCAATACGGCACCTGAAGAGCACATGATGGCCAAATTAACAATGAGCGAAATGGAAGAGGCTATGAGAACATTAAAGAAAAGGAAATCTCCCGGAAAAGACGGGATAACAAACGAAATGCTCAAGGGGCTGGGCCAAACAGCGAAGAGGAAACTGCTATCGGTCCTGAACCAAAGCTGGAAAAGGGGAATTGTACCCCAGGCATGGGAAGACGCAATACTGGTACCAGTACCAAAAACAGGAAAGGACAAAACAGATCAAAATGGATACAGGCCTATCAGCCTACTGAGCTGTGTCGGCAAGCTGATGGAACGTATGATAAACACCAGACTGATGTGGCATCCTCATAGCCCAGGAAATAGAAGATGCCTACCAGGCACAGAAACACACAGTAGCTATTTGGGTGGATCTGGAAAAGGCATTTGACAAAGTCTGGAAAGACGGACTTAGAGTCAAGCTAAGAAGAAGTGAAGCTTGTGGGAGAATGTACAAGTGGATCAACCACTACCTCAAACAAAGAACGGCCAGAGTCCAAGTACAAGGGCAGATGGGCAAAAAGATGACACTCGAGCAGGTAGTACCCCAAGGGGGAGTACTGTCACCCAGACACTTCCTGGTATAAATAAATGACATTACAGAGAATATACCAAGGAGAGTCCATAGCTCCATGTTTGCAGACGATCTGGCTATGTGGACCTCTGAAAAGAATCTCACCATAGCAAGAAATCGGATGCAGACGGCCCTAACATCGCTGGAAAAGTGGGCGAACTCATGGCTGGTCAAAATAAACGAGGAGAAAATCACATGCACAATATTCTCGCTTTCAATAAAATACCAAAATACCAAAATAATTTTAAATGACAAATTCCTGCAGCCAAGCGACAACCCAACCTATCTGGGAGTCACATTTGATCGGCGCATGACATGGAAAAGTCAGATCGAGAGAAACCGAATGAGAGCCAGAGAAAGAATGGCAATCATGAGGAAACTTGCTGGCACAAGCTGGGGAGCAGACGAAGGTATACTAAAGAAACAGTACACTGGAAGAGTGAGACAAGTTCTCGAGTTTGGCATCGCGGCATGGACAACAGCAGCAAAGGCGAACTTAGATAAAGTTAGCAAACTTCAAAACCAAGCCATGAGAGTTATAACAGGAGGCATGAAGTCAACGCCAATTGTAGAACTTGAAAAGATTACAAAACTGAATTCCATGACCGATAGAAGAGACTGCAGAGCCCAGCTGCAGTCAGAGAAACTCCGAAGACTGAATGACCATCCAATGCACCAGAGACTAAACAATTTGGGAAATGGGAAACTAAAGCGGAGAAACTTTGCAGAAATAGCCAAAGCAAAGATGCACGAAGATCCCATAAACGCACTAACAACACCAAAACCCATCACTACTGTACGAAAACCTACCTGGAGGCAGGATATATTTCCAGAGGTGGTAGAAAATATACCAGGTATTGGAAACAAAAACTGCCAGACTGAAAAAGAAAGAAGAGATACTACCCTAAGCTTTATATCGAAAAGCTACCCAAGCATGGACTGGACCCATGCATACACCAACGGTTCTGTAACAGACACTACACAGAACGGAGGGGCAGGAGCATTCCTGAACCTACCAAATGGCAGACAAATAACACTGTCATTCGCTACTGGTAAGTACACAAGCAATTTCATAGCGGAGGCAGAGGCACTGTGGGCGGCAGTGAAAGAAATGGTGACACACAAAGAAAATTAAAGCCATATAGTCCTGCTTACAGATGCTCTCGCCGTAGTCACAGCGCTAAAAAGCCAGAAAAACACTGAGCTTAATGACTTAAGAGCAGCACTCTGCAAACTGTGCCAGCAGTCCGCATCAAAAAGGGTAGTAGTACAGTGGGTCCCATCACACTGCAACATCCAAGGCAACGAGGAGGCAGACAGACTGGCAAAAGAAGGTGCAAGACTACCACAAACAGATACCAGTATGACGTACGAAGAGTCAAAACGGCTTATCAAAGCCAGATACATGACCAAATGGGAAACAGAACATACTGGTTACACCAAAAACGATGCGTATTACCAGTTGAACCGAAGAGAGCAGGTCGTTGTCTTCAGACTTCGCACTGGCCACAATAGACTGAGGTACCACCTATTCAACAAATTGAAGATAGGTGGTACCGACGAATGCCTGTGCGGTACTGGTAAAATGACCGCTGAACATCTGCTGCAGAACTGCCCGACATACGAGGATCAGAGAGAGCAGATGTGGCCATCACCAGTGGAACTGCAAGACAAGACAAGCTATATGGCAGTGTCGACAGCCTCAGGATGACCGCCGCTTTTTTCGAAAAAATAATGGTTACTGTCTGACTGCGTACGAAGAAGAAGAAGAAACTAACTTGGCAGTAAGCAACAACTGCGCATAATGGCGTCTTAGGGCAGCAACAACATTTTTACGAAAAAAAGCTAAATATGTTATCTTTAAATTAGTTTTTGTAAATACTCTCATAACATTTTATGTTTTAAAAATTGTAGAAGTTTCACTAGAGCGTGCTATGAACATCTAGCACCTACTGAAAATACTTCTTTGCTTTAGTTATACATTACGGCATATAGACGAAATGATGCGCATTAGAATATTCCTGATCTCAATGGGTACGATCTTATTTAAACGTTTGTTAAATAGTCTATGTTAATTTGAAATAAGTAAATCCAAACTGCACCAGTAATTAAGGTTACAAATCGATCAAAGCACATACAGTTAATGGTTCAGTGACAACACCAGGACGAAAGCAAAATATCTCGTCTTGTTTTTTGTTGGGATTTGTAAGTTTGTTTTCTTTTGTTCTTTGCACCTAACGAAGACTTCTTGGTCGTAATATAGGTATCTATTTGTCTTTATCCTGGTGCAGTCTCTGGGCAATTACAAAAATATGTTCAAATTCGAAACGTAATTTTCAAAGAATTAAGAATTGTTCATGTAATACGACTATTTCCATTCTGTCCCACATTCAGCTCTTCTTTCAACTTTAAACCCGATTTTCAACCAGGCTTTTAACCAGATCTACAAGCAAATTTACAACCACATTTTCAATTTCATTTCGTTATTAATTTTTACAGATTTTCCAACGGAGTAGACATTTTTGACAATCAAATGAGCAGAGTTATTTGACCCTTGAATTCCTTTATTTAGCGTATATGTAACTAAGTAAGTTTTCTGACAGATGCGGTTCTAAAGCCTAGGAAGCCAACTCATCTAGGAGAATGAAAACTGATTTCAAACCACCTGAATTCTTGCAGATAAGATACTGGCGTATCTTGTCGGGTTTTGTCTTATATGGCTTTGCAACCTGTTCTTGATAACTCTTAAAGTTGGTCAGCGGCTACCAAACCTGATAACTGACGATGTGGGAAGGAGCAAATGCAAGAGGATACAATGCCTTATCCTAGAGCGACGAAAGGCAACCCCAGCTGAGTGTTGTGGCAGTACAGACCAGGTCCTTAGCCTTGGTTGGCTACTGTTCTAGGAGTGAAGCCCCGACAGGCGAACAGATAGAGCATTGCTCTGCTGATCTGGCATCTTCTGCAGCTTGCCTTATTCCAAATGTATTGATATCACCTTTCCCTTAGATCAAACAAGGCAGATCGAGAGAGGGACCATACCGTATGGGCAACACATGGTCTCTATATTTCCGTTCCGGCTTTGTGCTTAAAGCACAATTACCATCGTCTGACAAAATAAAAGAGCCAATGATGTAAGTAATACCATTTTTGACTTAGTTAATTAAATTATTTTAAAATAAATATATACATACATTTACGTGCATAATGAACATAGTATTTACAATGAGGCTAATATATATGAAGAAATTGCCTTTGCTTTTCTGTTCGACTTTTTTAGTGGAAAAAGAACGCTGTACCAGTTTTTAGCTGGAATGCGAGGATCTAGATGCTACCTGCTTAATATTCAAAATCATTCTTGTCAACTGCAGTAGAAGCATATGTTGTGGTCAGTAAAGAAAGATATCAAATCAGTATTAAATCATTATGATAATAATTGGAAAGATCTTGAATACAGTGCTTCAAATCCAAGAATACGTTACAGAAGAACAAAACAGAGACGTACATAGAATATACAACACTAAGTACGGAAGCAGATAACAAAGTGCAAACAGTAAGACATACATCACCTTTGGAGAAACACCGAAAAAATCCTAGAGAACACTAGAAGCTGTTCTACTCGACCTTATAGAACAAAGATGTTATAAGTGATCATAGAGAACATTAGAGAAGCTGTTCTTGACTCTTAGAACACTAGAAACTGTTCTACATGACACTAAAGAACACTAGGAACTGTTCTACGTGACCCTATAGAACACTAGAAACTGTTCAATGCGACTCTAAAGAACACTAGAAACTATTCTACGTGACTCTAAAGAACACTAGAAACTGTTCTAGGTGACTCTAAAGAACACTAAACACTATTCTACGTGACTCTAAAGAACACTAGAAACTGTTCTAGGTTACTCTAAAGAACACTAGAAACTGTTCTACGTGACCATAGAGAACACCAGAAACTGTTCTACTTGACCCTTTAGAACACTAGAAACTATTCTACGTGACTCTAAAGAACACTAGAAACTGTTCTAGGTGACTCTAAAGAAAACTAGAAACTGTTCTACGTGACCATAGAGAACACTAGAAACTGTTCTACTTGACCCTTTAGAACACTAAAAACTGTTCTACGTGACACTAAATAACACTAGAAACTGTTCTACTTGACCCTTTAGAACACTAGAAACTGTTCTACGTGACACTAAAGAACACTAGAAACTGTTCTACGTGACTCTAAAGAACACTAGAAACTGTTCTATGTGACTCTAAAGAACACTAGAAACTGTTCTATGTGACACTAAAGAACACTAGAAACTGTTCTATGTGACTCTAAAGAACACTAGAAACTGTTCTATGTGACACTAAAGAACACTAGAAACTGTTCTATGTGACTCTAAAGAACACTAGAAACTGTTCTAGGTGACTCTAAAGAACACTAGAAACTGTTCTAGGTGACTCTAAAGAACACTAGAAACTGTTATACATGACCTTAAGGAATACTTGTAAAGAAAAAGAGTAGCAGTTAAATTTGTAAAAGACAAACAAGATGGCTTACTACCATGAAGGTAATGGATAGATGGTACTACTGTTTCTTGGAGCTCCACTTTACGACCACATTCCAAGAACCACATATATAAAACAGAGAAATAAATTAATCACGGAGAAAACAACATCAGAACATTGCTAACAATTAAGGATGGCAATGTAGGTAAGTATGAATGAGTACATCAGAAATTATCATATACATGGGAAATACAGGTAAACTGCTATTATTACACCAAAGTATTCAGAGATAGCCATACATTAAAAGGTCTTATTAGAGTAATGGTAAAGCTATTGTATTCACGACACAGGTACGCTGGTCAATTTCCTTTCCGGGGCGTTCCAGTCGACCTAGTTGTAAATGGGTACCTGGCTTTCTGTTAAAAATTTATGGGCGCCAAGGTAGGGAATTGGCTGCTCCACCCGACAAACAAACAATGGCCTTGCACATGGAAGTCTCTGACACTTTACCTCCGATATCAGTGATTGCTATGGGTTATCCCTTTACCATTGAGGTAAACCGCTCCTTAACGTATCCGGTAACGTCTACTCTAGGATACTGAATCAGAGATTAAGACGTCCCGCTAAGCCACCCACAGAGGAACAAGACGAAATCCCGGTTCAGAGCAAAGCGAAGTACTCAAGACCATATCTGCACTCGCGGGCAACTGAGTGAAAAAGATCTTGAGTGTGATAAAGAAACGCACATCCGTTTCTCGTACCTAGAAAGGGCATTCGGTAAGCCTATCTGTGGATGCTTGGAATGGAGGAATATCACAGTACCGTTGATCTGCGTAATACAGCTTTTCCATAAGACATGCAGAAGCTACAATTCGACATGCCATCAGAATTCAAAGGAGTTAAAACCTCTATTGACCTAAGACTGGGAGACATTACATCTCCATATATTTTCATAATACTGTTGGGTGATGTCATCAAAGCCTGAAAGGAAAGTACCAAAAAGTACTCATAGGAGTACTGTAAGTCGTGGTGTGTCTGCATTTGTAGGATCTGTACTTTGTTGATGAATTGGCCCTAATTGTTAATCAGAGACACCTTTCAAGACCAACTTTCCAATCTAGAAAGATGAGCTGGATAAGATAGGTATGGCCATTAGCAGTTCAAAATCAGAAATCACAGTGATAGCAGAGAAGTGACATCCCATTATCCTGGGTGAACAGCCTATGAAAGAGATCAATCGGTTCTAATTACTTATATTTGTAATGGGCAAGAAGGATGATATAAAACAATAGTCGGCTGCTTCAAAAGCAGCGTCTGGTAGACTTTTTATGCCATAAATAAAGCCCTCCTCAGAAAAAGAGAAGTAGCTAAAGAAACTAATATGAATATATTAGTATTCACCAATGTACTAGTTTTAGTTTACGGATGTGAAATGTGGGCAATGACCACGATCTAGAAATGCCAACTATAGCCATCTGAAATGAGACATCTAAGAAAAGTTACTCGTGTGACAATGAGAGATAAGGTCTGCAATCAGATAATACGGCCCGATCTCGAAACACAAGTCCTGCGGAGTGAGTGGAGCAATATCAATTTCGGTGGAATGTTCATGTCTCCTGGTATAATAAGATAATAATAATAAGGTAAGATCAGGTGTCACGAATGTCAAGGAAAGCTAAGAGTAAAAGATCCAGAACGCAATGGGGAAACAGAGGCCGCTGGAATGACAGAATGAGTGATTATTAAGAGATCGATGACTAGACATAAACCAGACCAAGAGGATGACAGCGGATAGAATAGTATTGCGTTCTTTCTTGCAAATTTATACAGGGCAGGTAATTGAGCATAGGCCCAGACTACAACTACAAGTACAGAACAGCAATATAAGGAGTTTCAAATTTACTAAGGATAAATTTGCTCAAATCGTGTCTTTGTAGTTATCCAACGTACAAAGCCAGAGCGTTCCTGGCGTGAAAATAACAAAAGCCACTGTCGTCGTTTTAGAGTGTCATAATATACGACTAAAGAATGTTGTGTTTTTGGCTAGCAACATCTTAGTCTTAGTTGACCTGTACTTCTACAGGGCTTGTTGCTTCTGCGCAAGTGCCAGTTCTGGCATGAGCTAGATCTAGCCGGGTTCAGGATTTCCTGCTCAGTTGGCTAGGCTTGAGCAGCTTATTACTCCGCTGTGTTGGGACAAGTGCGATAAAGGGTGGTTAACTGATGTGCGAGTTCACCTTAATAAACTCAAGCACTTGAGCAAAGTAGATCCGCAGCCTGTTAGGCGCCATCTATCCTGCTCCCAAAAAACCACATAACCATGGCCATTATTATGCCAAGTTCCACAGTTAGTCGCCTCTTACGATATGCTCACTGTGGGGCAGTGGTGCTACTTTTGTCTGTGTCATACCCAAAGACCCCGCCGGATCGCTCTAGCAACATCATCATTAAAAAAAAAACATTGCCATTATATCAGCCACATCAAATGCTCTGATACATACTACCTGTATACGAACTAACCGAAAATTAAAACATATACTTCAAATTATCGCGGAATGGTGAATGGCTGCAAATGTTTGGAAACAGGTTTACTTTAAAACGAGCGAAGCCGCGTTGGTCGCTTGTGTATCACATTGGATCTCGTAAAAATGTAAATAAAAGAACCATCTAGAGGAGATACCTTTTTTCTTAGTTCGTATCTAGGTCGAATTGACATTTTACCCAATCGTATTTAATCGCGTCTCCACAGGAGCCCTAAAGGTGTTTCCAAAACAAGGATCAACGCTGATACCATTGCGGTCCTAGACAACGGGCGAGTTGTCAAGTCAAAGGCTGGTTGTTGTTGTCGGTAGGTGTCAGGTTGGGTGGCGAGAATTTCCACACTGACTTACAGCTGTTCGTCTGAATCAAGTGGTATCGCTCGTTGATGATAAAAGTAGGTGGCGGACTGGTTAGGGCTCTGGTATCTTAACCAAGGGATAGGGTTGAAACGTCTATCTATCTATCTATCTATCTATCTATCTATCTATCTATCTATCTATCTATCTATCTATCTATCTATCTATCTATCTATCTATCTATCTATCTATCTATCTATCTATGAATCTATCTATCTATCTATCTATCTATCTATCTATTTATCTATCTATCTATATATCTATATATCTATCTATCTATCTATCTATCTATCTAATTTATCTATATAATCTATCTATCTATATATCTATATATATATATATATATATATATAGATATATATATATATATATATATATATATATATACAAACACACACGCAAGAAGACAATACAATAAATAGATCATAATTGTATGTTTAATCAAAATTAAAATTAAATGAGATACAAACTTGAAAACCATTTATTAATGCAGTTACATTGTCCCATATTTTAAAACATATTTTCCACTAACATTGATATAGTTATCGCATTGCTTTTTCAGTGAACAAAAAACCTGCAGCATAAAAGCATTTGGTCTGCTGTTTCAGCCACATTTATAAGTAAGAAAGTAAGTTGCCAATCGCAAGCGAAGATGGCGACATCATTAGACTGTTCTCGTCCTGAAGATGTAACTTGCGCTGAATTTGGATTATAGTGAGGAAGAAACTGCGTTAGACATCAATTCCACTCTCTCGTCCTGAGTTACCGGGAACCAGTGGCAAGACATACAATCAAGACGACTGGAAGTAGCTCAAGATGCAGACATTCAGGTCGTACAATCAGTGAGACCAGGGGTCGCTTGACACTTGTGGGAGTCGATCGTCCGCCGTTTCCTTGGCGAATGTCGTGCCTTTCGACAGCAGCAACCCCCACGCGTAGACTAGAATACGCTGCTGCTGACCAGCGCCCACATATGGAGGTCAAGGTAACGGACCATTAACCAATGGCTGAGGGGAGATGAAATGAAAATGGACCCAATTTCCAAGGATGGTGCGCAATCTGTAGTGACGTCCTATCCAACAACATGTATTCTATAACACATGAAGAACAGATCGTGTTTACTCCGAATTCCGAGGAAAATTACACACATAGGCTTCATGTGAATAGCGTAGTACGTGCTACAAAATGATCGCCACACAACACAGCGCTCCATACTTTAATTGGAACGAACAAACCACATGAACATCGATGACCATGAGAGCAGCTGTTGCTTGTTCGCCATCTTACCGGAAGCCACATTTGTACTTCATATTCAACATCTTCCTCATTTACGTAACTTCTGACGGCAAGGTGGGTTTTGGGTGCAACAGACATATGGGCATAGCTCTGATCTAAGTCGAAGCGGTGAGGTGGATATTGAATAAGTTCCCGCCCTAGTTGGTCAATTTCCACCTGGGTTAATCGAGCCGTTTGTGGACTGAGTGTCATGATGGAGCAGTACGCCTCTAGTCAGTCGGCCTAGACGAATTCATAAAATTACATCCTGGAGCACCAAAAGAACTTTGCGGTAAAATACAGATCACATTGATATCCTTCTTCTGAGAAATGGCTAGTAGTACTCCATGAGAATCCTAAAACACTATAAGTATAACCTTCCCTGCTGATGGCGTAACCTTGAATTTCTTGGCAGAAGGTGAAGAAGGATGTTCCAATTGCATTGACACTTTGATTCAGGTTGGTGTGATGGACCTATGGTTCGTTCCCAGTTAATCCTGTCCAGCATATCTGCCCCTTTATCTGCATACCGATGGTGACACTGCAAGGACAAGTCCATTCGGTTCATTTTGTATTTGTCAGTCGATTGTCCGGGTACCCAGCATAGCACGCTCTCTGGAAATTCAATCAATCCTGCATTTTATTGTTATCTCAACCATTCAAACCCCGTAATGCAGTTGCTTCACTGTCTATCATTAGTGGTCTGTCAGCGCATGTCATTTCCTGCACCCGCTGCATATATGCCTCTGTTGCAATTTTAACAGGACGACCACGGTGGCTTAATCAGCAATTTGTGAGCCTCTTTGAGAAATTGTACCGACTCAGTTATTTACCGTTATACGTAAAAATATTTCTGATCGTAAATAGAAAGCACATCTTTTGACTATCCTTTGCAGAAAGCCCGTTTCATCCCCATCCAAAAAATAACACGCAATAGCAGGCTGTTCTTTGAAGATACACTCTGTGAGCACGGACGCCATGTGATCTGATCACATGCACGCCACACCTATGACCTGCTACCTACAATAATAACAAAGATGGATGATGCTGCCACCAAATGAAACCTTTAAAAACTACTATCTACAATTGTCGACTAACTAATATCGGTTTGTGACCTACTTACTGACGTTTACCTTCGTGAAAATAATTCTCCGTATCTCTATTTGTTAAGACATAAGTCCAAGACTGCACCTAAATAGGTTTTTAGGAAGTCTGATTCCAGTCATTTGTAGTGACATTTCATTGTGATGGTATTTAAGAATTGAAGCTGATAGCCCCGACCATGCAAGGAAAGAAACAGTGGGCCTGTTCTGCTTGTCGATGGAACCATTCGCAATATTCACTATAGAGTGTTATTATTATTATTGTGATTTTTACACTAGTAGAAGTGGTCTCTGGTAAAGGCTAGTAGAGAAACACGATCACGCTAACATACCCGTGAGAATGGAAAGTTGGAAACCACATGAGAACTCGTCACTAGTATACCATCAATTAAACTCGTCACTAGTATACCCTCAACTAAACTCGTCACTAGTATACTCTCAACTAAACTCGTCACTGGTATACCCTCAACTAAACTCGTCACTAGTATACCCTCAACTAAACTCGTCACTAGTTTACCCTCAACTAAACTCGTCACTAGTATACCCTCAACTAAACTCGTCACTAGTTTACCCTCAACTAAACTCGTCATTAGTATACCCTCAACTAAACTCGTCACTGGTATACCCTCAACTAAACTCGTCACTAGTATACCCTCAACTAAACTCGTCACTAGTTTACCCTCAACTAAACTCGTCACTAGTATACCCTCAACTAAACTCGTCACTAGTTTACCCTCAACTAAACTCGTCATTAGTATACTCTCAACTAAACTCGTCACTAGTATACCCTCAACTAAACTTGATACCAGTATACTCTCAAGTAAACTCGTCACTAGTATATTCTCAACCAAACTGGTCACTAGTATACTCTCAACCAAACTCGTCACTAGTATACTCTCAACCAAACTCGTCACTAGTATACTCTCAGCCAAACTCGTCACTAGTATACCCTCAACTAAACTCGACACTAGTATACTCTCAACCAAACTCGTCACTAATATACTCTCAACCAAACTGGTCACTAGTATACTCTCAAACAAACTCGTCACTAGTATACTCTCAACCAAACTGGTCACTAGTATACTCTCAACCAAACTGGTCACTAGTATACTCTCAAATAGAATCGTCACTACTATACTCTCAAGTAAACTCGTCACTACTATACTGTCAACTAAACTCGTCAAAGATTAGATAACAGGTGCACTCATATTCATTTACTTGACCATAAATCCTTCATGCGTATTCATCTCTCCCTCTATGATATGTTAGCTCATATGTCCAGCCGATGAAGGCCTTTATTTCGTAACGTAGTTTTTGCAATAGTGCAGTTTCTTACCACGCCTCTCAATGTGTATTACACTTCATAAAAGAATGAAAAATTCCTTTTTCCGGAGATAAAACAAAATACACAACAATATTCAAGTCTAAACCCACATACAAATGTGCACACATATACACACACACACACACACGTAAATATTCACACATGCGCAGATATACACGTTATAAACACACACGTCAAACAATCGCGAATAAACAAACCCTACCCTTTCCTACTCCACCCAACCCACTAACAATCTTGTGCATGTAAATGTTTGTCGTTACGTATGGCTAATTATTTAGGCCAAGACGAAAATTATGGAAGTTAAGAGGTAATAAATGTACGTAAGAAAACTAGCATAGGCACAAAAGAAAAATGGAGGTCGTTTCAAACTGACCTTGACGAAGGTCTGCTACCTGCACTTACATTTTGTTTACAGGCTGCTTCCTTATTCTGTGTACTGTGTACCTCCCCTACCGCTTAGGTTTCCAGGCACAAAACTTCTCTCTAATATTCAGACATTCTTTATAATTGCCTTTCTAAATATGCAGGAATATAGATAAGAGAATATAACAGAATCAATGTATCTTTCTTTCTTTCTGTGTTTTTATCCTTCTGTATTTCCTGCTTTCTGAAATTTTTCCTCTAAAGGACATTGTGATTTTGTGTTGGTGTTGCAGTTTACAGTGAGGCTACGATATCTGATCCTTTCGGTCGCGTCACATCCGATGTCAGCACGATAATTGTTAGACCGGGTTTGCCTTCCATTGTTCTTCATGCTGTTTAGCCAGACTACTCGGGTGCAGCCTACTTCCAGGACAGCCAATTGGAGACGGATTAGTATCTTGGTCAGTTATGGTTTCCTGATCCTGGCGCAAGCAGGCATCAGTATGGCGCTGGCTGCTGTTAGTTCATTCACTAATACATCTTCGGTCCCGAATCAAAGTATGAACACAATATCGAGAAGCACTTCAGTCTACTCAGCTGTAAATGGGTACTTGATTAAGAGTTATGAAAAAAGCCAAGGCACTGAAGAACTTGAAATGGGCATCCCACTTGACAAAAATCGGTGTCATCTTACAGTTATCTAAAGCTACGGGAAGGAAGACTAACGTCTGGTCAGGTAAAATATACTGATCAGACATGTTAGTCAGGGTCAGGTAAAATATACTGATCAGACATGTTAGTCAGGGTCAGGTAAAATATACTGATCCGACATGTTAGTCAGGGTCAGGTAAAATATACTGATCAGACATGTTAGTCAGGGTCAGGTAAAATATACTGATCAGACATGTTAGTCAGGGTCAGGTAAAATATACTAATCAGACATGTTAGTCAGGGTCAGGTAAAATATACTGATCAGACATGTTAGTCAGGGTCAGGTAAAATATACTGATCAGACATGTTAGTCAGGGTCAGATAAAATATACTGATCAGACATGTTAGTCAGGGTCAAGTAAAACATACTGATCAGACATGTTAGTCAGGGCCAGGTAAAACATACTGATCAGACATGTTAGTCAGGGTCAAGTAAAACATACTGATCAGACATGTTAGTCATGGTCAGATAAAACATACTGATCAGACATGTTAGTCAGGGTCAGGCAAAACATACTGGCCCACAACCCTTACCTCGGCTTCCTAGTAGCCCTCCCTGGAAACGGTCTGTTTTCATGGCAGCCTGGCTAACGAGGTGAGGAATCGACGTGGTCCCCGTAGAAGTGAGTGACACGCAAATGAAGTCAAGCATAGCACAACCGCCTGGAGGACCGTGGTCCACCTTCATCAGCACGCTCGGGATGTGAGGAGCTTCTACAACCCGCCACTTAACGTCCTTTTCAGAGCGTACAAAAGAGTAACTTACTCATTGTGGGCATTCGCAAACAACATCTAACGCTTCATACTAAACGATAGTGTCTGCTATTTGGTACTTTTTTACATTTGATTTTATTTAACGTAGATGGAGCACACCCGCCTAAGATTGGTGAGGACTAGACACACAAGATAGGCAGCAGGCCTTAACATTATTAGAAATCACACACAATACCTCCTGAACACTGTTTCCCACTAGGGCAATCGCGACTAGAACAGAATCACCTCTAAATCGTGCGAAAAATGTCCAAACTCTCCAAAAAGTTCAAACACTCCAAAAATGTACAAACTCTCAAAAAATGTACAAATTCTCCAAAAATGTACAAACTATCCAAAAATGTACAAACTCTCCAATAATGTACAAACTCTCCAAAAATGTACAAACCCTCCAAAAATAAATCGTAAATTGTACGTAGCAAAGCTTTAGTTTGGGTCAGCTTCAATCGTATCAAAATCATACATCAACAGATGAGCAAGGACAAGACAACAGTTCCCACCTTTAACAGCGCTGCTTATTCCAGCTATGGTTTATGGCTGCAAGTTATGGAACCCATGGAAAAAGAGATTTAGAGAATCTCCGAGTTGCTCAAGAGGCCTTGAAGAAAATAACATTGACAGTCTCTCTACGGGACCGAATGTGGAGCATAGAAGCCGGACGCCGATCGTGCTTCAGTGGCGACGTAAAGCAGATGAGTGTGGCATGCGGTGCGTTTGCCTGTCAATAGATGGACATGACAGTGATGTCTAGAAGACTTTATAACCGTAAGCGCCCACGCGAATATTCACCTATGAAATAGAAAGATGAGTTTAGTAAGGGCCTTGGTTAGAAATAATAATAGGAATATTCGCCTAGGCATCTAGGGCCCGTTGCGTCGATCGACAACTACCATGTCCATCTTCTGAGACTTGCAGCCAAACCTTGTTCACCGCCGAAGTAGAGATTACTATTTGTCGGAATCATGCCGAACGTGAACGGAGATGTTGTTACACATATCAGACTTGGACATTATCTGGTGAGCCGGTACTGCCTGATCCAATCGAAACACGTGACCAAACAGAGACAGGCGGCAGCATGCCAGAGTGTCTTATTGGATGGAAGACTCGTCTTTGCAGACACCTCGACATTACGGATGAGATCGAACCACTGAATACCGAGGATACGTCGCTGGTTGCTCATATGAAGGGCATCGAGTCTGGATATGTCTTATTTAAGTAGGGTCCAGGTTTAGGAACCGTTCGGGAGTACAGAAATCACACACGTTCTTGTTTTCCATATGCTACTCTCAAAAGACTGCTTTGAGTTGAAACAATATTTGACAACCTGGCATAAAGCATTTCCTTTGCCTGATTAAGTCCAAGGATTACAGATTACAGACATATAGTATTCGCTTAATTTTGATTGAAGCAATAACGCGCGTTCTTGGTTGACAATGTTTCTAGAATACTGATCACAAGAACATACTGAAGCTGTACATACATTGATCAATAGAAAAACACATACGTGTACAGGTAAAGGTGCTTCGATAGTTGATGGTGTTGTTGTTGAGGATGACGTGTCAGGACTTCATCAGGTTCAGTTTTAAGTACGAGCCGTGTTCAAATGGAGTTGGAGAGAGGTAGAGCACTCGCTTGTCATGGTAAAAGTACCCAGCTCGATCCTCAATGTCAGCCTGTTCCAGTTTATTAATTTGGTATCTTAAAGTAAGAAATGCAGCTCCCTCTCATAAAGGGAGACGCTATAATTGAGAAGTAAGAAATTGGTGTGGCAAAAAACGATCAAAATGGAAGGTGATTGAATACGGACAGTTTCAAGCGTTACATTGTCTCAATAAAGATGAGATTGGCGCCTTGTAATTATCGAAGACGGATGATACACTCGGAGGTACAATGTATTCGATTTGCATGTAAAATAAACCTTGGCAGTTGAAAATCGAATTTAGAAATAAATAGACAGAAGCTTCATTCTACGATGACCGACACATGATTAAGTTTGAGAATCGTTTGATCTTCCTTACTGGTTTCCTCAACCGTCATCGTTTCTCCATACGTTTGCGTAGATTTCCCTTATTATTCTGCTCTTTTCTACCTTCCATTTGTCTTTTTTAATATATCTTCCTTCTAATAGCTAAACTTAACTTAACGTCTTTATAATGGTTTAGAAGACTCTGCAGTCCATATCTTTGTGTTCCTTGATACTTGTTTGTGGGTTTTTTGTGAAATTGTTTTTGTTGTTCTTTTATTTGTAATTGTTTCGGCTGTTTTTATCTGTATGCAATCATATTTGCTGACCATTTCATGTTTGATCTACGGTATTTCATAACTGGCATACCATGTTTCACACTTTCCTGGCACATCCTGTAAAGGCGGTGAAATCCAACCACCAATCTCACATCATGTCTTGTTTTTTGTTGTGATTTGTTAGTTGTTTGCCATTATTCATTGTCCCTCGCTAAGGCATTGTGGCTGTAACGTAGGCATCGTTTGACGTTCTTTCTGGTACGCACTGAGAGATTTTATATCTGAGTTGTTATCGAAAATCAAACAGAGCAGTCTTGAAACTGGTGGGATAACAAAAACAGCCTTTCCTGATACATTGAAACAAGATGTCAACAGGTCTTTACAGCGACTTAGAAACATTTTGATAATTTCAGCAATAGCTTATGAACAAAATGACATTTGATAAATGGTCCATATCAACGAACTTTATGTAAAAAATTACATTGCAATCTTTAGCTTTGACGCGCTCACTGAGCCGTTATCTGTTTGAGTTTTCATAGAAAAACGAAAAGAGCAGTCTTGAAACTTGCGGGATTCGAAGAACAGCCGTTGTCGAGAAATCGAAAAAAAGATTTCAACAAGTCTATATAGCGACTTTGTAACTTCTTGACAAAAGCTTATGAACAAAATTACACGATTTATACAAACTTTATAAATACAATTACATTGTGACCTAAAAAGATGACATTTCCTGGAAAATCAACTCAAAGGTTTACTTGTAAGCGTGGGAACTTATGTGAGACCTAACTAGCCAATGTAGATATAACTTAAGGGTTAACGTTTCTGCATCAGATACAGAAATAAGACAATCATCATCTCAAGTCGGGTCGACTGGCGTTGGCGATTATGTATGATCATGCCTTTGGTTCTCTTGTTCGGGGAACAACTTTAAATCAGTAATAGTTTGAGATGAATATTCATATTTAAAAGCCCCCCCCCCCCCCCCCTCCTGATCGACAGTATAATAAGCTGCTGGGGGGGTCAATAGAAAAGTAGCTTTGGGTAGTTTGCACGCCGTCCCATGTTGCTGTGTTGAGTGAACATGTAATTATTATTTAAATGCCTAATGTATTTTCCTTCAGAAGAATATAGTTCCACAGATACGATTCTATGACTATTGTTGAACTACGAGACTACACAAAAAACGATGCCTATTACCAGTTGAACAGAAGACAGCATGTCGTGGTCTTCAGACTTCGCACTGGTCACAATAGATTGAGGTACCATCTATTCAACAAATTGAAGATAGGTGGCACTGACGAATACCCGTGTGGTACCGGGTAAATGACCGCTGAGCATTTGCTGCAAAACTGCCCGACATACGAGGATCAGAGACAGCAGATGTGGCCATCACCTGTGGCAACACTAGAC
This sequence comes from Ariolimax columbianus, assembly GCA_036924085.1. Lineage (NCBI taxonomy): Eukaryota > Metazoa > Mollusca > Gastropoda > Stylommatophora > Arionidae > Ariolimax > Ariolimax columbianus. Next base: position 40,226,406 of record JAVGWX010000004.1, on the reverse strand, counting down.
AAGCTCTATGGCAGTGTCGACAGCCTCAGGATAACCGCTGCTTTTTTTCGAAAAAATAAAGATTGATGTCTGACTGCGTACGATGAAGAAGAAGAAGAAGAACTACGAGACGTGTTCAAATGAAACCGGACCAAACTGCAATAAGTGAACATACGTACGATGCGCATGATGACGTCACTTCTGGTGTAAGGAGCACGTACCAACCATCAAGTTTGCAAAATTTCATTATCCTCCGACTCGTAGTTTCCTCAGCAGACCATTGTTATTTACGACATGCGTGTTCAGTTGCAGTCGCAGTTTTCTCTGCTCCAAGCCATCCCCACAGGTGTTGACACGCCTCTGCGTGAACATATTATATACTTATTTACGTCCACGTTGTATCCGTAACATTACTCCATCTCTCCCCTGCAATGTTTACTGGTATTCATTATGTTCTGGAGTTTCCCATAAAATGTCTGCGCCACCTTACAAATCGTGTCTATAATCTTGAGGTTCCAGGTCAGCGAATCTCCCATAACGTTGGCAGTCCTCCAGGGATTATAACCTGCTCGGATCTATCATCATATAAATGTGTCTTACTCTGCAAATACATGTGTGAATGTGGCTATAAATATGTAAAAGTGCATGTGCTGATGGTTGGGGTAAAGCCACATTTACAACAGCCAGCAAGCTACGTGGACCATCAGCATGTATCAGTACCATTCGCCATTTGCTCAGAGAAACGCAGCACCTTTGTCTGCTTCAAATGTGATGACGATTATGTGTAATTTAGCTACAAGTAGCGGTCAAGCCAGTATGCTGTATAGGACTGGGAAAACAAGGTTTCAGAGAAAACAAACAATGCACTTCCTTGATGATGTTTCAGGAAACGTGCAATAAAAGATCCCACACAATTTGGGAGTTTTCAGCGAGAGATTAATACGATTCGGAAACCTCTGTCTCGCTCAAGTACCATTACATCGCCGGAACCGGAAATGTCCTGCATCGGGAGCGTTTGTTTCGCTGTTTATCCACTTCCAAATTTTGTCGCACGCCTTGTTCTCGATCCCATACAATTATCCTTCGTTGTTTGGTTGTGTACGAGTGGATTATATGTGCGATATTGACGAGAATTGTGCCATTGTCACACACAACATGCCGAAGAAAGAGACTAACAATGTGGTGAAACACTAGAGTGATACGTTATCCCACTTATAATGATGTACACCTCGCCACCAACATATCCTAATAGTATAACAAATGTAGCGTCATTATTCTGGGTCAAATAGAATTCTCAGTTAACAATAACCCATGTGTCAGGCATGTAGTAAACGAATGATTAGTTCGTTTTCACGAGGATCAGATGAAGTATCTTTCAGAATAATTGTCTCTTATCCTTCATCTCTGTCTGTTCCTCTCTCACTTATTGTCTTCATCTCTCTCTCTCTGTTGCTCTTTCACTTGTTCACTCCCTCTCTGTCTGTCGCGCATTCCTTTTATCTCTCTCCATCTCTGTCCGCCGATCTCTCTCTCTCTTTCATTTGCTGTCTGTCGCTCTCTCTCCCTTTCTGTCTTTCTCCATCTCTGTCTTTTGCTCTCTTTCTTCTTCTCTGTTTGTCATTCTCTCTCTTTTGTTTCTGTCATTTTCTCTCTCACTTAATATATAAGCATAAATATAAGCAAATAAGCCCACTAGCCCTATTTAAGACTGTTGTTAGAAAAATAGGGCAATATACGAGGACTTAGTTCTAAGATGCATTGCAAAGTTTGAGCTGAGAGCTGACAGCAGCCAGGGAATCGTACTTGGCAGCCTGCATCAGTCAGTAAACGAGAGCTGACAAATAACTATTCTGCATCAAAGCAACTTGCCTGAAGCAAACCGCACTATTATGGTTTGGTTAAAAGAACGGGTATCACAGAGGAAAATCAAATATGTACCCATATGGGCCAGTTGAAAATGGATGTGCCAAGCTGAAAGGCGCAGATTTTGCAGCTTCGCTGTAAACTACGACATAGCGTCACAACGTCTTTTTCACGAAGAAGAAAAAAAATATAGAAGAATAGGGGGAAGATTTGTATTATTTATTGCCCAAAAATTCTAATCATACATATAGACTTACTGTAAAGACTTACTGTATAGACTCACTGAGATGAAGTAAGAAAGTGATTCAGGTTACCAACGACGTGCGAAATGGTTGCTTTTGATATTGTAAAAGCCACTTGTTCCGAGTTAAATTAAGTTTTGTCGACATTTCTTTGACGGTAGGTTACAGTGGCTCTTCCTAAGTTCCGAAGTGTACTTGAGAAGGTGGACCAGGGTCACTGTTGTGTCTAATTCACATGGGCAGGGCTTCAGTGTACTATCACTCTTGTTGTTTATAATTCATATGGGCAGGACACCATCTGAGGTAAGACCAGAGCACACCACATTAAAACAACTCCTCATTAGAACGGATAACTATGGCAGATAAAACACACCAAAAGCATCCGAAATCCCTATATGAAGCATGAGAAAAGTATAAAAAGAATATAATCACAGGAAAAGCTGATTTTAAAGTCAACAGCATATAAAATCCACTATACTATAATTTGTCTATAGTAAGCGAAACTGGCGATAGCATTTATTGCTGCAAAATGTGTTCTCTGATGGATGTAACCACCAATCCTGGAATCGCAAACTCTGCAGGGAGCCAGGAGGAGAATAGTTGTGAATATTATTTTGTTCTGGCAACACGCTATGGCTGAGTCTCCGTCGTGGCTGTACTCTCTGCGATATGAGCATCTTCAGTGAAACTAGTTCGCCAGGGGGTGAAGGTCCCGGGTTCAAATATCTGTAGAGACTGGTCAATTTTTCACTGATCTCTGAGTAGTAAGATCAGACACCCGTGTGCAATGACACGCACATCAACTATTCTTTGGCAGTTGGAAATCGAAAGAGTAGACTTAACGGTCACAGCTCGGGCAAAATTCAAGTTCAAAATCTACTAAAATTATTTTAGGGATTCTCGCCTCACAGAGAATATGTCGCAAAAAGGGTTTGTGTGGTTCTAGCATTAGGTCTTTGTTATGTGGTTAACGGAGCGGCATAGATGGGGTCTGAGAGACTGCTGGTATACCTTGCTCTAATTTGCGATTCCACCACCACCAGTTTCCAAAATAAGCGATGGTATAGTCCAAGGTAACAAATACTGGTTTTGACCTGGCAAGTCTCCACCGGAATTTCGACTGTCAAAAAAATATGAAACAAAGGAGGTCACACCTCCCCACAACGTCTAACGACATAAGTAGGTTGAAGATAAATAGATAGAGAGAGAGAGAGTGATATAAATATAAGCGATGATGGCGACACCAAAAACGTTTTTTTTTTTTTATGGTCTTCATTGTGCCACTTCCGCTGTATTTGGATTAAAGTGAGAAAGAAATGCGTTGATTATTAACCACACTCTCTCGGCTCGAGCAACTGCCTTGGACCATTGACAAGACTATCAGTCCAGACGATTGGAGGTACCTCTGGATGCAGGCACTCGCGCGATCACACAGAGAAAAAAACACCTTTCTGCCGAATTGGGCTCAAAATGATTCGAACCCAACCGGTGTTGGAATTGCGAAACTGGTGTTTCATACCTAGGCGCACTGCAACAAATATGTAAAAGGGAAGTAATATCAATCTATTTAATACTTTCTTCAGCAATCTTTAGTGTTTACGGAATTGTCTCTCTTGCATTGTTAAGTAGCCGGAAAGGTGCATTCAAGATTATGTTAAATACATTTTCAGAGTGCGATTCCAAGACCCGCTTTCCTAGCACGAAATAATAGAACCACCGTATCGCACTGTGCATGTAGCTAAAGATCAATAATTAGAACAGCATATGTGAAGAGAACCATATCATGTACCCCAGAAAACACCTAGACAAGAGTACATACATGCCTTGGAACAGGCTTTCTGCATGATGGCCAACAGTATTGTTTATCTCATGCTTCTACTTGTGAGATAAGGACATATAAAACGTGTGTTTCTGCACTCCGGGCATACCCATAGGTACTCAGTCTCTCTCAGCAAATGGTTCAAGGTCCCGATGCTGGTGGTCCCTGTAGCTTGCTGGTTGTACACTCTCCTGCTCTGTCCTCTCATGCGTCCTACTCTACTCAAACCTCGTTTTATATCGACACTCTGCAGGGGGATTGATGATTTATCGATTTCGGTGTCCTCATCCAACAGACGGTCGTTGATTGATTTCAAAATGTCACTCCTATCCATCACTAACGTAAAGTTAACAAACTTCAAAACCAAGCCATGAGAATTATAACAGGTGGCATGAAGTCAACGCCAATTGTAGAACTTGAAAAGATTACAAAACTGCAATCCATGACCGATAGAAGAGACTGCAGAGCCCAGCTGCAGTCAGAGAAACTCCGAAGACTGACGGACCATCCAATGTACTAGAGACTAAACAATTTGGGAAATGGGAAACTAAAGCGGAGAAACTTTGCAGAAATAGCCAAAGCAAAGATGCACGAAGATCCCATAAACGCACTAACAACACCAAAACCCATCACTACTGTACGAAAACCTACTTGGAGGCAGGATATATTTCCAGAGGTGGTAGAAAATATACCAGGTATTGCAAACAAAAACTGCCAGAGTGAAAAAGAAAGGAGAGACACTACCCTAAGCTTCATAACGAAAAGCTACCCAAGCATGGACTGGACCCATGCATACACCGACGGTTCTGTAACAAACACTACACAGAACGGAGGGGCAGGAGCATTCCTGAACCTACCAAATGGCAGAAATATAACACTGTCATTCGCTACTGGTAAGTACACACGCAATTTCAGAGCAGAGGCAGAGGCACTGAGGGCGGCAGTGGAAGAAATGGTGACACACAGTGAAAATGAGAGCCATATAGTCTTGCTGACAGATGCTCTCGAAGTAGTCACAGCGCTAAAAAGCCAGAAGAACACTGAGCTTAATGACTTAAGAGCAGCACTCTGCAAACTGTGCCAGCAGTCCGCACCAAAAAGGGTGGTGGTACAGTGGGTCCCGTCACACTGCAACATCCTAGGCAACGAGGAGGCAGACAGACTGGCAAAAGAAGGTGCAAGGCTACCACAAACAGATACCAGTATGACGTACGAAGAGTCAAAACGGCTTGTCAAAGCCAGATACATGTCCAAATGGGAAACCGAACATACTGGTTACACCAAAAACGATGCCTATTACCAGTTGAACCGAAGAGAGCAGGTCGTTGTCTTCAGCCACAACAGACTGAGGTACCACCTATTCAACAAACTGAAGATAGGGTGTACCGACGAATGCCCGTGCGGTACTGGTAAAATGACCACTGAACATCTGCTGCAGAACTGCCCGACATACGAGGATCAGAGAGAGCAGATGTGGCCATTGCCAGTGGAACTGCAAGACAAGCTGTATGGTAGTGGCGAGAGTCTCAGGATGACCGCCGCTTTTTTCGAGAAAATAATGGTTACTGTCTGACTGTGTACGCAGAAGAAGAAGAAGACATCACTAACGTGCCCATGATGAGAGCTTGTGAAGATTTGATGTCAGCTCCCTCGCTGCCCTGAACCAAAACATGACCAGGTCAGTAAAGACAAATGCCACCATCCATCGTAGACCATGATGGCATAATTTATTTGCTAGCGCTATCTTTAGAAAGGATTAATTGCGCTACTTGTTATCCTCACTCTCTCGTCTCGAGCCGCCGGACCCCAGTGGCAAGTCAAGGACAAGACGACTAGTGGGTGACTACGAGATGCAGGGGACTCCGCATCAACCACCCGTGAAAAAGACGGCAGAGTCCGGAGTCAAATCCACACCGCCTGATCACGAGGCCGACGGCTTAACCACTTCGACACGGAATCCCCACCAGGTCAGTAGAGCCATGTCAACACCTGGATTTGTGAGGCCTCAACATCTGTTATCAACTCGTATTTCAACCTTCCCTTCTGCAGTTTGGCTTACGCGTCAGTCACGATGATTGACTTTGTTAAAGGGGTGTCAGATAGCCATGTTAACGTTGATGTCACTGCTTCCATCCCATTCTCAAAGAGGGTCTTTTCAAAGTATTGTCTAAAATTGGCTGCCCACCTAAACTACTAAGCACGATTAGGTATTTTCACATGGGCATGAAAGGTACAGTGCTGCACAATAGTCAGGAATCTGAGGCTTTTGACATTAACAGCGGAGTTAGATAAGGTTGCACAGGCCCTGACGCTTTCGACCTTTTCTTTGCCATCATGTTCAATCACGCCTTCGTTGCTGCTACAGAAGAGGTCTTCCTGCATATTAGGCTAGATGAGAGTCTAGTCAATCTGTCGAGATTGCGTGCATAATGTAAGAGAAGGGAGACTGTCATTCGGGATATGCTGCCGATGATGCTGCCCTGTCGCTCACACAGAAACTGAGTAACAGATCCTCATTAATAGAGTAGCAAAATAATGTGATCTGTTAAGACTCACCATCAGCGTACAAAAGACAAAAGCAATGGCCAGAGTGCAGATCCTCTAGGCATTGTCCTAAGTAAAACAAATCTGGAGGTAGTAAATAATTGTAACTACCCCGGATCTATTATCATAAACAACCTTTCACTGGATGCCGAGCTGCTTATGAAGATTAGGAATGGCCTCAACAGCACTTGCCAAGCTCTCACATAGAATGTGGAACAATAGCATGCAGACCATCTATACAACGGTTTCTGTGTACAGATCCTGTGTGATTAGTACTTTGCTCTGGGCCAGGGAAATGTGGAACCTGTATGTTTTACAACAAAAAATGCTAATTGCTTTTCATATACGATGGTTGATGAGAATATGTAGAATTTTATGGAGTGACAAACAACGAAGTGCTGGACCAGGTAAAGATTCCCAGTTTAGTTACGATCCTCCGTCAGTGGCTCTTATGGTGTCTTGATCACGTGTGCAGAACGGAGGACTAGCGAATTTCAAAAGATATCCTATATAGAGAGCTGACCACGGGCAAGCGTAACAAAGGTAGACCATTCCTCCTCCGCTACAAGATGTTTGCAAGCAGGACCTGAAAGCGTTGGATATGAACTTGGCAAAGTCAGACCCGGCTGGAAGCAGGCTTTGTGTGTTGGCCTGCAGGCAGGGGAAACCAAGATGCGCCAAGATGCAGACTCCTAACGTGTGCGGCGAAAGCACGGTAACAACTGACCATTGAAGTCAATTTTCCCTCGAAACTGATAGGATGCCAATCAATCAATAAAGAATCAATTTATGTATATATATATATATATATATATATATATATATATATATATATATATCCCTCGGTGACACATGTAGACTGCAAACATTACCCAGGTCTACGTAGTCCAAATTTTATTCAATTGTTTCCCTTTACTTCAAACGTTTGTATACCGATGTTGTATTCTGGGCAGATTAGCGCGACCTTGGACAGAAAGAAAAAATGTCCGTCGCGCACAACTACTCAGGTAAATTAACCGTATGCATTGTATGTGTATGGTTATAACAACATTAAAATATTATAATAAGACTTGTTTATAATTGAATGAATGTCATAAAAACTATTATTGAAAGAAGTTTAACATACTAGTGTTGCATTCTATCTATGATATTTACAAAGTTGCGCACAGATTTTGACATCAGTTGAAGATTTTGTGCAAAAAAGACACAAAACCACTGTTTCTGAAAACGTTTGCAATGATACTCTGGTTACGTCCTTTCAAGTGTATAAGGAAGTTGCTTGTAGCGATAACGATGCAAAAGTAAGTACACTTAGACATTTATATCTAATAACAGGGAACACTATGTACTCAGTATCCACGAAGTGGTGAACCTGTTGATCAACCTTGCATTTCACTACATCCAGAATGAAGCAGGTCCAATTTCTTCAGTACATCATGAGTTGTGAGAAGAGACACGCACAGCAGACCTGTTACCAAGAACAATTTATTAAGAGTAAAGAATACAATACCAGTAGCTTTTAAAACAAGCCTAGCTCTCCCGGTGGGGAAATGCTTTGCTAGAAGAAACCTAGACATGTACGGATTGAGCCAGCTGGACGTAAAAACGTTAAAGTACGTCACACAACTGTAGTCCATTATCTGAAGCATGTTAATTTGTCGCAAGTGTAACCGGAACTCCAAATAGTAACACATCATATTTCCAATGTTGTTCGCAGGTATGCAGTAGTAGGAGTTAAACGTGGTTGGACATCTGGTGATGGTCATGGGGTAAGATTGGGCTTTGGAAAAGAGAGGAGCGGCTACACCATCCTGTAATGATAAAACGCTGCAAAAGCAAAGATACAGACACTATGTTGGAAGAGAAATGACTGTTATAGAGCAAGGCAAGGAAGTACTTGCGTTCTATGATTAAGTAAATAGAATTGATCTTCACCAAGTGCCATCTCCGCATTGCAGATTGACTGTAATAGGTTCCCAGCTATGCCAGGTTGGCGTAATCAGTCAAATAAATTGATCCTCCGGCTTTAATGTATTCAAAATGAGAAAATCAAGTATTGATCGTCAGAAAATGGATATGTTAAGAATTTAATTTCTTTTAGATAATAGAGAAGAAATTGGATATGTGATATCTGTTCAAATAAGTGAGTTGTAAACTTGACACAACCATGTAGGTGTGTCGATAATATGACGCAACCTTATTAGCATGATGCAAACTTGACACAGCCTTATCAGAGTGTTACTAACTTGACAGAACCTTATCAGTGGGTCCCACATTTGATACAACCTATCAGTGTGTCCCAAACTTGACACAGCTTTATTAGTGTGTTACTAACTTGACACAATCTTATCAATGTGTCCCAAACTTGACTCAACATTATCAGTGGGAAGCAAGCTTGACACAACTTTATCAGTGTGAAGCAAATTTGAGACAACCTTATCGGTGTGGCACAAACTTGACACAACTTTATCAGCCTGAAGCAATCTTGACACAACCTTTTCAACGTGAAGCAAACTTGACACAACCTTATCATTGTGGCACAAACTTGACACAACCATATCAATTTGGCACAAACTTGACACATCCTTATCAGTGTGGTGTAGTAAAATATGTAAACAGATTTCATGTTAGACACAAGTCGCCAAACTTTCTTGGAAAATGTCTTTGTTTTATGACTTTGTGGGGTGTTTCTAATATTTTGTAAATTTCTGATTTTTTCTATTACTCAAAGAACATGATCTGCAATATTATTGTCTTTAAAAATATATAGTTATTAGATGATCCGTGCAGAACATCTGCCTGTTATAAATATAACTGACATCATTGATGCCACTTTTATGGCTGCCTCGACTTTGAGTGTTTAGGTCTGTCTTGACTTCTCGTGTCCTGATAATTCCAGAGCAGAGACTTTTTTGTGATGCAATCAGGGGGTTTCCACTATGTTGTCATTTTCATCGCCAATGTCTTATTTTCACGTCTAGTCCCACTGGAATTTGCCATGTTCTCTCCTACAGTTTTATATTAATGACTTTATCATACCATTTTATCCCATCAGTTTGGTGAAATCGTTCATTGATCAAAGCCTGTATCTTTTTAGTTGTAGTTCTCTTTGTTCCCAACGTCACAGAGCCATATTATAGAGGGAATAAGACATTGTATTTACAGATCTGTATTTTTGTGGTAGACTGATTTCTTTTGATTTCCAGAAATTTACATAATGCAATAAAAGCCTCTTTACCTTTTGCAGTATTCTTAATTCGAAAACTATCAGTACCTCCAAACTTGTCTATATTGCTACCAATATATATATGAATGAATCGACCTCTAGCTGCATGGCCTAGGGGTGAAACTCGCTCGGTATTCCCAATCGCAAGGTTCCGGGTTCAATTCCCACTTGTGTCTAGTTTGGCAGACACTGGGTTTTTTTCTCGGGCGAATGCGCCTCCACGTACGGAAAGTAATGGCAACCTACCGTACTGCACACTTGCCAAGAAACTTATAACAGCCAAATAGGTGGCGTTTGTAAGAAGCTACATTCTGTAAAAGGACATGCGACTTACTACTACCTCTAGTAGTATCGTGTCCCCCAAAAAATTATGACTACCGTTTGGTGCTTTTATTCACAAATACTATATCTGTTTTTTGTGAACATTCGATTTAATTTGAGGAACCATTCAGTAAGCAGATTGAATTTATTTTGCATTTGGTTGTGGTTATGAAAAAGAAGAGCCAATTCATCAACCCCGCCCAGATCATATATTTTTAGTAAGCAAAAGTCATGTTCTCATACTCCAGTCAACAGCTAGTGGAAAGAGGAATGGTGATATGAGGCTGCTCTGTCTCACCCCAGTTCTTATCTCAAAGGTCTTCAAAAGCTCTTCATCTTGGAGAACTCTAGTTTTCTTAATTATGTTTGGGAACATCAGGGACTCTCAATTGTGCCTGAGCAATTTCCAAAGTGATTCCCTGTCTAAACTATCAAATGTCTTCTCATAATTTACGAATTCAATATAAAGTTATGCATTCCAGTCTACACTATGTAGAACATTTCATCGCAGTACAGTTATCTGATCAAAATAGAATCTGTTATGTCAAAACTTGTCTGATTGTTGCCCAACTGTTTATCTATGACCTCTTTCAGTCATTAATTTAATATAGCCAGTTCAATCTCTTATTCCTATAATTTGGGATCTGTTGCAGATCTCTCGTTTCCAGTAATTGAACTACTTAGTATTTCTTCCAGTCTGCTGTTGTTTTCTCCATTTCAAACTGTATAAGTCTATTGAAATTTTATTGTCTGATTTGATTTTTCTGCTGATACACTATCTGGTTCAGTGGGTTTACTATCTTTCAGAAGTAAAATGGCTTCCCAGATTTCTTTTCTAGTTGGTTTCAAACAATTAACCGATTGAATGTCTGAAGGATACTCTGAAACTGATCCATTTAATACTTCATGAAAATGTTATGGCTCTGTCCTCAGATGCTCTTTGTGTTGCTAAGCAAATCCTCTAACATCTTCAATAAATCAATTTTCTTGCATACATTTTCCTGTCAGTGATTTCATTTGTCCATCATTCTTTTTCTCTTGCGTTGGTTCTGAATAGGATGTGTGTGGCAATATGTCCTAGATTATAGCAAGGCTGCAGTACCTGCACTTTTTGGTTCAACATATCCGATTTCAGCACATTTTAGGGACTGGCTTTACCTTCCTTTTTTATCCTTAACCTCTTAGCCAGGCAGCATAGTTGCAGTCTGTTTTTAGGGCTACCACTTAGAGGTGGAATAGGGTATTGGTCAGTTATGGATCATTGGCCCTGATGCAAGCAGCCAGCTATGAGTCACTGGCTGCTGTCAAATTTCATTTTCACTACTGCATCTTTGGTTCTGCCCATCACTTATGGTGTACACAATGAAAAAGAATGACATTATTTTAGTAATTAAAGATTTGTTGTTGTAAATAACGTTGATTATTGTCATATTGCAAAACTGTGAATGGAAGAAGAGAAAAGAAATTATGAAATCAAATACAAAAATACAAAAACAATGGTTATTTCTCAAACAAAATTTTTCATTGCAATATCTGGTTTATACTTTCATTTGGAACAAAATATTTGTAGGCAAATGAGTCAGAAAATAGTTTTTTGCATCTTTTATATTTCAGGAATCTAATGAAAATAAGGTTAAGAATTAAAGAAAGACCACAATGATGTAGATAATAATTTTACATTTCAATACAAATAGCACTTTCAATTCTTTTTGTTCTGTAAATAAGCTAACCATTTCAAATTTCTGTAGTTGGATCTACAAATTACTTGTGGCAGTTTTTGACACACACAGTTTCCACTGTGCAGGCTGATTTGCTATTAAGTGTTCCAGGAGGTCCAAGAATCATACATTTGGTCACAATCTCATAGAATCTTGGATTAATATTTGCATCAGGTTTCTCAGTACTAATTAACCCATTCAATCCCAGCCCGGCCGGCGACGACCGCTATCGACTCACTCCCAGCCAGGCCGGTGACGGCCGCCGTGGGTATACTGATTTAAATTATTTTCCCTGCGAATAGACACGCTAAATTTAGCCTTCACGTGACTACCAGTAATGGCGGCTCCCATTGCAGTTTACATATCATTTCTATCACGTATGGTGTTCGAGCCCTAATTTTTGGAAAATGGCATTCAATTTTCATCAAAACTTGGTGCAGACTGAAGATACTTATGAGTCAGACGATAGTGATTGCGAATTTGTTGATGGAGTTGAAGAGAATGGGAACGAATCGACGTTGATGAGAAATAAGTTCAGGACTTAGAAGATGAAAGTAGCGACACTGGCCTCGGTAGTGATGACGAATTATCGGTAGAAGACGGTGACAAAGTGACCCGCCCCACAGGCAGGCCCTAGTGGTGATAGAGAATGGTCAAAGCAGTGGAGTAATATCATTATTGAAGGATTTAATGAGGGAACAGGTCCTGCAGATGACACAGATCCAGATCAAGATTACTCTGCTTTTGATTACCTTTCACTTTCATTATTTCTACTTCAGACCATTTTTTAGTAATGGGCAGAGCAAACCAATGCATAGGCATACCTGCATCAGAATTTTAGGGGAAAAAAATCCTTGAGGAATTAAAATTTGGTGTGCCGCAGATCCTCATACTAGACACCTCTATCACTTTGAGGTGTATACTGGAAAGTCAGACATTGGACAAGAAGATGACAGATGTACTAGTTGCAATGAACCAAGGGAGATTGTTTTTCGCTTGGACAGATATCAGCAAAATTGACACAAGTGAAACAGACAGTTTATATTGACACTTTTTTTTCTTCTTCACTTGTTTAATTTTTCGCATCCAACATACATGACACTCACAAAAAATATGTGCATAGAAGAGTACCTCTTCCATTTATCTGTAAACTGGAGTTTGAATCCCACAAATAAATATAAAATTGTATTTGTTATTAATTTTATTGCACAAGCACGTCTAATTTTTGTGGAGTTATTCCTCTTGCCCTGGGAATTCAGTTGTGAGATTTTCTGATCAGCTTGGATTGAATGGGTTAATGTAACCTTTTCAGCGTTTCTTTAAAAGTGAATGTAAAGTTTGGAAATCATTGACGTAGATGTAAATGTGATGGCGATGCCAAAGATATTCCTATTAAAAACATCACCCAATAGCTTAGACAACTTCATTTCAAACACCCTGGTAATTATGTCAGGACTATTTTTAGGTGCCTGATTACCCAGTAACACATTTTAAATATCTGTCATGGTCCTGTTTCAAGTGAAAGCAACAAATATGTCTGGACTATAACATTTTGACTATTGCATTGCATCCTATAGCTCTGTTCCATATATTGTGCTGTTGCATATATCGCGGCCTTACCTGAAACAGTGAATGTAATGCGACCAAAATGTATGAACGGAAAGTCACATAATGAATGCGAGACTTGTTTTTGATGGATGTCTTTCAAACATCGTTTATTGCCTGGAGGAGTTTTGTTATATATGTAGTCATGAAGCGTAATTTCCAGCTGCCAATCTTAACTGGTGGCTTCTCTGGTATTGGTTGATTTCTGACGTGATATCTTTATTGACTGCCTGGGCATATTGATGCAAGTTATATAGCGACCAAGATGGATGTGCCTTTTTGCATACTTAGCAAAAGACGGTTGGAAAATATCTTTCTAGTTTGTCCTGAGCTATAAACTGGATTTAAATCAACCTTCAAATAGAGAGTCCGGACACCTTATACTGGTATGCATGATTGCTGGGAGCGTGTTATTTCCAGCTGCTATACATTTCATCATATCGGTATTGTAGGACTCACGTGCGTAGAAAACTATTAGCCTGTTGTGAATGATAGAAATGTGGATTAGCTGGAGGTGTCTTCTTCCTGTGTTTCCATACCATCACTGTGCCGTATTAGAAAGCACATTAGTTTGAATTGGTGCCAAAGTGGGTGTCCTGGCCTGCGCTAGTGTTTTCACTGTTAACTCGTGGTACGCCTCCGGTGCCAAGTAGTGTCGACCTGTCATTCCCTTCAGTACACTGGTTACATGGAGAAGAGGGATCTGTTTACTGGGCAACATTGGTCCTGACATCAACTGTGTGTCTGATAGTAAATTATTCTGCAAAAGGAAAAACAATGTTAAATGTCAATACCTTAGGTAGAAAAAAAGAACTGTTTTAAATATATTTAATAAATATCATTCATTTAGTCTTTAATTAGAAAGAATGCTTATTTATAGCTAAAGCCATTACTATAAAAATTTAAGAGATTTATTTGAGATAATTGTGACCAAAATTGGTTATTTAGTGGTTGGGAAAATACATTTTGAGATTTTTCTTCCTTTGTCGTCTCACTTTCTACTGGGTTGTAGCCTAGTGTCTAAATATGTATTTGTCTTCAGCCTCTTTTGTTACAAGTTACACTTATCTCCATTTTAAGGCAGGCTTCATTTACGCTATCTATCCACGTTTTCTACTGTATACCTTTTGCCCTCATTCCTGATGTTCTTTCTGCAGAAGGTTGCATGAACAACGTGGTCTTGGGGCATTCTCACAATTTCTTTCTATGTTACTCGATGTAATTTAAACAAGGAATTGTTTGAACCTCCACCTGAATATTTGTATTTGGTCTCTTCTGGTGTTTTTAGTAAACTTTCGAAAGCACCGCATTTCATAGATGGCTAACTTTCATTACTTGGCCCTATGCAATGCTCATGTCTGGATTTGATAGCACATGATAGAGATACAGATACTTTTTATCATCTGCTTTGTTGCTTGGAGGAGAATCTTGGGGTGTCTTACTAGTTGAGACAGCTAGTAAGTAATAGCGTTTGCCCTCTGCACTCTCGTCTTTATTTCTCTAAAAAGTCTGCAGTCTTCAGTAAAAAGAGTTCCTAAATTCCTAAATTCTTGCACCTGCTTGATTGTTTCCTCAATTACATAATTTAAAGTGCAGTGTGCTTTCTACCTTTACTCATTGTCTTTATTTTTTATGGCTGATATTCATGTCGCACTTGCTACTGTTTAAGTACAGTAAGTCAAAATGACAATGTAAGTTATGTTCATTGGGATGAATCAACCATTGGTCATTTGCGAAGATAATTTCGTTAGTACTTTCCTGTTCTGTATTTGCCACTAGGAACAATTTAATAATATAAGTGACAAAGAGGAGTAATGAGAGAACACAACCTTGTCTGACGCCCGATGAAACGGGAAACCACCTCGACATGTCTTCTGTTATTCTTACTGCACTCTGGCTGCCCTGTTATAGGGTTTTTACGTTACTCAGCAGAGGACCTTGCAGTCCATAATCAGTTAGAGTCTCCTGTAAATCTCCTGTTGACTTATCGAACACCTTTTTTTTATCTATGAATATAAGACTGTTGTTACCAAGTATTCTTTAGACCGTTGACATATTTGTCTCAATGTAAATTTTGCGTTGATGCAGCTCTTTCCTTTTCAGAACCCAAACTGATTATTTTCTAGCTGGGATTGCAGTGTTGGTCCTTGCTCTTCTTTCTAGTATCTTTGCATATATCTTGCCTATGTGGCTTAGAAGCGAGATTCCCATATATGTTTTGCACTTGCTTGTCGATTTTATTTTTTTCGACAGGAATAATGATCGCTTGCTGTGATTCAACAGCGCTGCTTCATCTTCTGATTTCAATATATTTAATTTGTTCTGTTTCATTCTCCATCTGGTGCTGTGCTGGTTCATACTGTCCTAGGTTTAGCAGCTTGCTAAAGCATTCTTTCCATCAGTTTCTTATGTTTGGAATGTTGGTGAATAGTTACTTAAACTTGCTGTTGATTATTATCGATATATTGAATTTTTTCTTTCTTCCTCTCATTGCTTTGATAAAAATTTATAGGTGATGCAGTATATAAGTTGTCTGCTTGCTCTCAATATCTTGCAATTCTCAATGTGTTTTTTTTTTTTTATGTGCTGTTTGCTGCAGATTGGCTATAAGCTTTCTAATCTTCCTTTGTTTTTGATTTCTGTCAATTGTGACAATAATTTATTTATTTCTTGAATGGAACTTTTGACTTTTCCATTCACTATCATGTCCGTCTTTTTTTAAATTGTAAGTATAAAGTTTATTTGGGACGCCTGGTTTGTGTTGTTCCATCTGTACCACTTGACTATTTGATTTCTTCAGTGTTGATAGCAACCTTTATTGAAAATTAAATTATGTTCTGCACATATATTAAGAACTTTCCCAAAATATGTTTTTGTTAGCTTCTGAGACATACATTTTCTAATTTGGGTCACTTAGCACAAAGTGTTTATCACTATAGAAAACACATCCTGGAGTCTAAAACGCTCTGAATTTCACATTAATACACACTGTTCTAGCCAAGTTTGTGGAAGATGTGTCACCATGTTGGACACAAAGTCTCATTTTGAGATTCAAATAACAAAATTAAAGAAGCAAAAATGTTACTTTCGAAACTCTAACAATGCTAGTTTGGTATGCAGCAAATGTTTGTGTACATAACAATGAGTAATGGAATCATTGAGAAAATATTGGCATGAAACAATTATGTTTCAAACCATTTGGAAAATATTTAACTGAAATGGAAATGTCCAAGATTCCAAGCAGAGTGAAATTGTTCTCTGCATAAGAGTAGCTGATATACAGCTCACCAGCCATGTGTTGATTCCACACTGCTTCAAACAGGATCAATACACCAAAGTCGACCTGATTATATACGTAGTTTTGGAAGCAAAAGAGAAGACTGAAGCAATTGTCCCTACTGGATGTAGCAGAAGAGGAATGCCATATTCACCATCTACTCATCATCATCATTAGCTCTTCTGTCTTGTCAGACATTAGTAATTGTGCTTTGAAAAAAAAAAGGTATTCAACTACAGTGCATGACGGTAACAAATGTGACTCGTAAGATCAATCTGAGTAGAGAAGCGTCTTTCACAGTGTGTGCAAGAAAAGTCAGGACCGTTTGTGGCATCGCATTGTGGGGTATGTCTTCTCAAGCTTTGAGTCTTTAGCCTATCAGCAACCAGTATCTACTGTGTCTATATTTGATGCTTAATCAACTGAGGATCCCAAGTACGTAAAGTGATTTACTACATAGAGCGCTTCATCATCAATTGAGATTACTGGTGGTTTGTTTGCACGCTGGACCATAACTTGTGTTTTCGTTTTGCTGATTGTTAACCCAAACTCACAGGCATCTGAAAATGCAGATAGTAAGCCCTGCAGGTCCTCCTCTGAGTGAGCCGTAATTGCGGCATCATCCGTAAAGAGCAGTTCTCTCATCAGCACCCTGTTTATTTTGGTCTTGGCTTTCGGCCTTTGGGAATTGAATAGGCCACCGTCTGTGCGAGAGGAAATGAAGATACCACCTTCCTGGTCACAAAATGCATGCCTCAAGAGAAGAGAGAAATATATTCCATCTACTAGAGAGAAATGGAAAATAGTTTTTTTAGACCACCCCCTTTGGAAAATTGTTGCCTGCCAGTTATAAAAAACACACCTGACAGAAAAAGCAACCACCAAAGAGACTACACCTAATATCATGAAGACATGTGCCTTGGAGACAGTCTCCAACTACCCAAACACGGCAGTGCTTATCTATACAGATGGATCAGCTTTCAAATTTACATCTTTTGCAGAGAATGGTATCTATACGAAATATCCAGATGGATCCATATATGAGTTGTATGATTCATGCGGCAAAAACAGTTCAAATTATGAAGCGGATGCCGGGGTTATAAAAACAGCAGCTGAGATTTTACACCAACGGCTTGAATTGGGCGAATTGTTGTCGATGAATTTTATAATTTTTAGTGACTCCAAGTCGGTTCTGGAGGGCGGTCAACAAAATCATCATTGACCACGGAATAAATGTCACCTTGCAATGGATCCATAAACAAAGTAGGCTACTAGGGAACGAGATGGCCTATAGATTAGCAAAAGCAGGAGCCTGAAAATAACAAATGGAAAGACCATGTAGTAACCACACAGTAAAACAAATTATTAAGATTAATACTCAGAAAATCTGGATGAACAGATGGGCGACGGAAACAACAGGTGGCAGTGTATTTAGCTAAATGTCACAGCCAAAAAGTAACGATGACAAAAAAACTGCATAACAGAAATCAAAGTCTCATCGTTCAGTTGCGAACAGGACATACCAGAGTCAATAGTCACTTGAACCACATCAATCCCCAGCACCTGCCCTTGTGCAGACATTTCTCTCATCCTGATGAAACAGTTCGACATCTACTCATTGAGTGCAAGGCACTTGCGGACATAAGGAAAACATTCTTACAAGCACTGCCAACAATTACAAACACACTATTCGGAGCAGTGACACAACTGAAGAAGACCTGCACAGATATATATATATATATATTAATATATATATATATAAGAATGGCATTGGGCGGCCAAGAGCAGGCTTGCTCAGCAGCTTTTGGATAACAACTTATGCGTAGTCTGTCTAGGTTTTAAAGGAACTGCGGCTATTTCCTGTCTACACTTGAAGTCTTCATACATATCATATGCAAATGTCCCAGCATTATCCTGGGTCTCCTTAGTTTGTAGATAGCTACCAAGGGTGTCAGGTAGAACGTGTTGATGTTCTAGATGGCACATTATGTTTCTGGTGATTATCTTTTAAAGATCTTCATGACCCGTTCCTCATTGATGCTGCGGGCACCAACTTCATTTCCAGCGGACTCTTGGGCCAAATCAAGTCTAAATCTCAAACACAATAGGTGATACAATAACATCATATATTTCAATTCATATTGGAACGACAGCTTTTGACGTACTATTTGTAGACCATATATGTAAATATCATACAGAGATGTAATTTTAATTCAATATGAACTTACTTGTGCATTAGAGTGCATAATTCATGATCAACAAAGTCTTCTGGCAATGCCATTACCCACTGCCAATTTCTTCATCTCTGCAAAAATTAACTTAACGTTTTTATACTGGTTTAGCAGACTCTTCACATCCTGTAAACAACCAGTTTCTTTTGCATTTCCTTTCTCTAAAAGCTATGTGCTATTCTTAAATGCATTAATTTTCCTTGCCTCCACTACTTTCTGTGGCAATGCATTCCAAAGATTCACCCCTCTCTGAATAAAAAATATTGCCCAATATGTAATGTGGACCTTTCTTTAATTAATATGTAGCTATGCCCTCTTGTTCTTGTTCTTAGCAGGGGGTTGTATTTTGAAAAACCTGTTATAGTCTAATTTATCCGTTCCTTTGAACGTCTTATGAACCTGTATTGTCACATTCTTCTCTTTCCTGATAACTCTAATTCTGGAATTCTACTAGCAGCTTTATCACTCTTTTTTGTATCCTTTCCAGCATGTTTAGATCTCTTCTACTATCAGGACTCCACACCTGTAAACAGTACTCCAATCTAGGTCTAACTAACTACACTTTATACAGTTTGACTTTCACTTCCTTGCTGCTGTGTTTAATATTTCTTTTTATCATACCTAAAATTGCATTTGCCTTTTTTACTGCTACCTGGACTTCATCTTTCATTTTAGTAACCTCCTTCATGAATTCTAATAGATTTGTTAAGCACAATCTCCGTCTAGTAAACCCATGCTGACTATTTCTGATTAGATTAAACTTGTCTAAATGCATTACAATGTTTTCTTTGATTATTGAATAACAATTTACAGACTATTCTATTTAAACTCACCGGTCTATAATTTGTTGGGTCAGATTTTTTGCCCTTTTTGAATAAGGGAATCACTCTTGTATCTTTCCAATCCACTGGAACAATCTCTTTTTCAAGTGTTTGAGAACATAATATATTGAATAATTTTGCTAATTGGTCTCCAGTTTTAAACAGCAATTTTGAATGAATACCATGTCACCCTGGACATTTATTCACTTTCAACCCATCCAATTTTTAAAAAAACATTGATCTTAATATCTGTGTATCCATGTTTCTTTGGAAGATATCTAATTCTCTGTTCCTTCAATGATGGATCTACAAATGTGATGGCACATATTCTTAAAGAGCATGTAATTAATAATTTACTTACATGGTGTTTACATGCATATCATTGATGCTGAATATTGTTTTGCCCAGTCAGCATGCATGATGTCATTCAGGTTTGCAATTTAAAATCTGTAAGAAAAAAATAATAATTTGAAGGCGCAAGTATTTTGTGTCACTCTGAAATAAAATATTTTAGATTAATATTGTATCTATTTTGAATTAGATATATATATATGTGTCTGTTTGTGTGTGTGTGTGTGTATGAAGTGTGGGGTGTGTATGATGTGTGGGGTGTGTGTGTAGTGTCTATTCGTGCAGTGTGAGTGGCACTTATATGGTGTGTGTGTGAATGTGTATGTGGGAAATATGTGTGTGTGTGGATGTGTGTAAGGGTGTGTGGGTATACGCGTGTGTGTATATGGGTGTATGGATTGTGGTGTGTGTGTGTGTGTGTGTACAAAAATATAATTTACTTATTTGATTCGTAAATGCCAGACAATGGCATATTCAATAAAAGATAATTCATCAAATCAGATAATCAGAAAGGACATTCAGTGTCACACTGGTTTTGAAGTTGTTAGATCATGTCACGTGAATGTCCTTGTCAGACCTATTTAGCACAGTTTATCAAATACTTCACTGCGTTGCTAATCCTGGCAAATAGCTTTTGTAAGTAATTATTGTCCTTTTATGATTGCTTGATAATCTGCAAATTTGATGGTACATATTCTTTCTCCATTGATCTTATGTTGTATTTCGTGGTAGCTTCTAAGCTCTTCCAACTTGATATCAGAATAAGGATTACATAGGTCCTATCAAAATAACATTCCACTCTGTTTGATGTTTTTTTTTTTTATTGGGCCTACGCTTGATATATTGAATAGAGAAAAGACACTAAAGTGAAGTTAGTAAAGATCAAGTTTCTTCGGTCTGCAAGAAAACATGTAATCATTGGTTACAGTCATGTTAGCGTGCACTATTAGACTTATCGAACTATTTTTGCATTCAACAGTATCTTTATTTGTTGATAGTATTAGAATGATAACTGGTGATATGTGATCTGTAGGTTACATTCTTAAATCGCTAATCTAGATTTAACTTTAATTGAACGGCTAACTTACGTCTGCTGTTGAGAGAACAGGAAATGTGACCAGACTTTCTTGATGAGTTAAACCAAACTAAACGCCTGAAAAATGGCAATCGTGTATACATTTTCGATTCCTGATGCAATCTATTACATTTTTTAAGGTTATATTCATAGGCGCATGTCTTTTTTTTAGATAAAACATGTAGTTCACATCACCATCATCATCTCCTTTATCAGTTCTTCTACTTCTTCTTCCAACGCTCTCAGAGGTCGACTTGAATTGGTTCAAAGAAAGCAGTGGTCATTCTTAGGCTGTCAAAACTGCAATAGAGCTCGTCTAGTGTTGACACTGATGATGACCCCATATGCTTCCTCTGGTCCTCGTATATCGGACGATTTTGCAGCAGATGTTTTCCCAGTACCACAGATGCATTCGTCAGTAGCACAAATCTTCAATTTCATGAATAGATGGTACCCCAGTCGGTTGTGGCCTGTACGAATCTTGAAGACCACCACCTGCTCGCATCTATCTTCTTTTCGCTTGTGTCCTGCTTGTGCCTTTAAGTGTCAGGTTATGAGGAGGTTTCTTGACCAGGCCGTAGTATATGCTTCTTACACCGGAAGCTTTACTGCTTCTGTTATTTCTGCTATCCATCGTTTGCGTGGTCGGCCCTTGTCTTGGTATCCATTGTGTCTGTATAGCATTTCTTTCTGTGGGGTACTATCTGGTGTTTGACGTTTCACGAGACGGAACCATTTAATTTGCTGTCTCTTGATGAAGTATAGCACTGGTGTTGTACCTACTTGTTTTCTAATATCTTCGTTTCTGGTTCTATCCATTATTGTTACTCCAAGCATTCTGCGATGACATTCATCTATGTTGTTACATTGTCTCTTTTATCTTTGCTTGTCAATGTCCAATTTTGACACTATTACTATTAGCACAATGTGGGTGGAAATACCGTGTTTTGTTTGTATTCATTGTGACGTGTTTACATTGTAATATCGGGGACTTTTGCCCAACGCTTTGACTTGCTTTATTACATCTGTGTTGGATTTAGGTGACCTCGTTGTCATGCACTGAGATTACATTACCCAAATAAGTGAAAGTTTTTGCCTGTTTTTACTTGTTGGTTTTGTATAAATATATTTGTTTTTGTTTCATTTCTTGCAATCATTATAACTTCGGTTTTCTCTATGTTGA
Source organism: Ariolimax columbianus (assembly GCA_036924085.1). Lineage (NCBI taxonomy): Eukaryota > Metazoa > Mollusca > Gastropoda > Stylommatophora > Arionidae > Ariolimax > Ariolimax columbianus. Next base: position 40,204,151 of record JAVGWX010000004.1, on the reverse strand, counting down.
TTGTCATACCGTAATCCATACATGCCTCATCAAAATTGTGGATAAGTTCCTGCAGTTGTTATTCTAAAGTACACATTACTGCTCGGTCATCAGTAAAGAGAAGTTCATTTAAGTGATCACTGAGGTTGGTTCCTTCATCAATTATTGTTGGCTTTCTTACATATTGCGTTTATATATCTGATAAACAGTAAAGGGAAAAGTACACAACCTTGCCGTACACCAGACCTAATATGCCATTTTTAGGAATATCCTTCGTTTGTTCTTACTGTACATTGGCTAGTCACATAAAGACTTTTAGATAGGTTGATAAAATGTTTTTCTTACTCCATAACGTTCTTGGGCTCAGTCTTTTTTTTCCAGTATTTTACATAATATCTTTCCAGTACGACTAAGCAATGATATTCCTATATTCGAGTACTAATCTTGGAAATTCTTTTTTAAAATTTAGCAACACGTGCCAAAACAGCAACTTTTTACAATTTAAATATTGCGTAATATCCCCCAACGACCAACATGGTGCTCTTCATGGCTACATTCTTTAGTATGCCGGAAAATGCATGTGCTCAATTGTGAGTGCAATGTGGCAAAGGAAATAAAAAGTAGAGGCTGTTCTGGTTATGGATCACAATGATACAAATTACAGAAATGTCGAATATACAAATTATCAAACCTGCCATGTTATTTCCGGTCCTACGGATATTAATATAAGAGATAATAGACAAACACATACGGCATATCACCCTGGGGGCCACTCTTCCCCTTCTCTCTCTTCTCACCTCACTCTGTTTCATTTGACTCTGTCCTACAGTCACACCCTTGCACAACTTTCACACGCGCCCTCGTGGTAAAGCCCTTCCATTGCACTTTGGTTGGGCTAGCTTCTGAGGGCGCACAAACCTAGCATAGGTACATACAGATGCACACATGCATCCAAGCACTGGTTTATGCGTCCTGATATCGCCCAATTGACTACGGTCTGGGGTGGAAAATGGCGCGCCTCCGCCAGTAGAAACTAGTGAGGCAAACATCTAAGCAAAAAAAAAAAAAAAAACACATACGGCAACTGGGGGCAACTCTTCTCTCTCTTCTCACCTCACTCTGTTTCATTTGACTCTGTCCTACAGTCACACCCTTGCACAACTTTCACACGCGCCCTCGTGGTAAAGCCCTTCCATTGCACTTTGGTTGGGCTAGCTTCTGAGGGCGCACAAACCTAGCATAGGTACATACAGATGCACACATGCATCCAAGCACTGGTTTATGCGTCCTGATATCGCCCAATTGACTACGGTCTGGGGTGGAAAATGGCGCGCCTCCGCCAGTAGAAACTAGCGAGGCAAACATTTAAGCAAAAAAAAAAAAAAACAACACACAAAATATGTTCAGTTATAAATATAATTTATTACAAAACAGAATTTCAGATACGCATGTGCTTAGGAACAAATGAAAATAATTATATCCATAATATATAAAACATTATGTTATATAAAAATAAAATTTGAAAAAAAATTCATATAAAAAAGATGTAACAATACATGTCTTTATGAAGGCACTCTTAAATAAATAAAGCCATAAGATATCCATATAAATGTCAATATCCTTAATCAGTCTTGCTGCCACAATACTTCATTAACAACGGAATGTTGTAGGTAGACTGTCAAAGTTGTCGTAAGACCTCATTAATAATGGAATGGTGTGTGTAGACTGTCAAAGTTGTCGTAAGACCTCATTAATAATGAAATGGTGTGTGTCAAAGTTGTCGTAAGACCTCATTAATAAGGGAATGATGTGTGTAGACTGTCAAAGTTGCGGTGAAACGTCATTAATAATGAAATGATGTGTGTAGACTGTCAAAGCTGCCGTAAGACCTCATTAACAACGGAATGGTGAGAGTAGACTGTCAAAGCTGCCGTAAGACCTCATTAACATCGGAATGGTGAGAGCAGACTGTCAAAGTATTGTACTCGTAATGGACTAACTTTGTCGTTAAGGCAAATCAAGACACATTAATCTCGGTTTGAAGTGACAAATCAGATAATTGTAAATTATATCAGGACATTTATTTTATTTTTTAAACTAAGAAATAAGACACAGTGACGGAAGCACTTGGACCTTGTTTGCCTGGGACAAAATAAGCGACATCAAAGTTTGCCTATTTTCGGCCGTAATGGGTTAGCCACAAACAGGAAATCTTGGTGCGACTTATTTGATCCAAAGGTGTGCAGTAATTGCTCAGTGCATTTAATTCAACATGGTCTGTTCACTTTTGGTGATAGCCGACGTGGAAAGATGCAATGTTCTCACTTCTGCTTTATGCGCCATTCTTATATTTAGACCCATTTCTTTTTGTGTTTCGTTGTCATTTGAAAAGCTGACACAGTGGGCTCTGGAAAGAAGATGAAAATGGCATAGCAAGCGATCAGTCAACTTTCAACTAGTCAACTGAATAGAAACACAATGTGACTGTCCAAAAAGAGAAATCATGAAAAGTATTATAATTCAGGATTTGCTGGGAGAGTTCACTTCTCTAAACTAGGGTAATGATATATGGGGTATTGTTCCCGATTAAATCCCGTGGTCCCTTACCTGAAAGAATTTGATGGGAGAGTTCACTTCTCTTAATTGTGCTAACGATACATGAGGTATTGACACCGATTAGATCCCGTGGGCTCGTACTAGGGAGGAAAGAATAGGACAAGCTAACCTAAATGCATGTCGTAAACGGGAACTAATGAGATTTGTGCACGGGTCTAGCAACTTCATTTTGTACACCATTTTCTACAGAAATCACAATGGCAAGAGCTCAAAAGTGCTTTAGTACAGACTTCCTAAGTGAGAACAAATGTAGGAGTGGCCTTATACTCCGGCTGGAATTAAGGAGAGCAAGATAAAGAACAAGATGAGGTACTCGATATGAAAGACATTTTTCCCAAGAGAGGTACCTCTGACATAAAAAAAGCTGCGCCTTGCAGGTAGAATGAGGACAGTCAAAGACAATGGGGTCTTTCTAAAAGACATCTCTCCCCCAACTGGAACGTAGTCAGTCACCTCCCAAAAGTTGAGGTCTTTTAGAAAGACATCCTTCCCCAACTGGGACGTAGTCACCTTCCAAAAGTTGTGGTCTATTCGAAAGACATCTTTTCCCCAACTGCATTCCTAGCAATAGTTTACATTTACTCTACAACAACTTACTAACTCAACTTTTGACCAAATATATTAATGAATAACTGTATAGATTAATATAACACAAACTAATACTAGTAAAATCACTAGCCAAATACGGTATCAGTGTAGTGTACCGATTCTAGAATCAGCATGCTTATAGATTAATATGCAAAGTAAGATAAGGTATTTCACTGTGAGCATACTAACTAAAAAAGACTGGCATCAGTTTCGTAACCTGCTACAAAATCTAAGAAGAAATCATACTTAAAAAAGAAACGAGATCAAAGATGTAATACTATTGGCAGAAAGTATCAAACAGATGAAGTTAACAGAAGTAGAATCACTTCAAAAAGATTAAAATGAAGCAGCAACACTAGGAAGACAAATCGAGGTCGTCATAACATTACAATGGGAATTAAAGAACATACACATGGAACAAATTAATTATACTAGTCAAATATGAAGTGATTCACAATTATATCTACATGGGAAGCAACTTTCATTATGATGAAAGAACAAACCAAAGATGTTAGCACCAGGTACAACCATATTATTATTGTTCAACTCGCTGTGCCAAATATAGAAAGAATTCGGCAGTATTATCCCAGACAATAATATAAGGCTGAGCGATATCAATGTCAATTAATGGCTAGAATATGTAAGTAATAGTGTGACATTAAAAGGGTGGACTTTTGTAACAGTTCCAGCCCGAGCATAAGCGTTTAGGACAGGGGTGATGTGGTCGGAGACTCTGAGAACAAAGGTTCCTGAATGTATGCCAAGGTCACTCTCCGTCTCGACACTACGCAAAGGTCACTCACCGTCTTGATTCTAAGTCAACAAAGAAAAACTGGGCTGGGGGAAAGAAGGTGTCTAGACAGGTAAGAGGCTAGGTGCTGACCACTGGCGTTCTGATTTGGGTAGTGTGGGATGAGTGACAGGAGTTAGAGTGATGCGTTCGAATGGCAGCTGAATGGCTGGGTCACGACAACCCACAGAGATTCCATTGGACAGCTCTGATACTGCTTGAGACTATATAATAATAGACAAAGTTTAGCAAACAGACTGGCCATGGAGATAGATAGAGAGACATAATTTAGCTAGGAGTCTGTTTAGCTCAACGATACAATAGAAGAGTGATTGATAGGCTGTTCTTACGAATGTGTGAGAACCAGCATACGCCTTCGAGTCTTGGCTAGTCGCTCCATATGGTGTCTGTTGGGCGCCCTGTGTCTAAGAGAGATCTAGATGTATGTGTGGTGTGTGTAGACACCAAAGGAACGATGTGTGTTCTGAAGAGTTACACATGTGTAAAGATCGACTAGGTAAGATCAAGATGTGTGTGTGGTGTGTGTAGACACCGAAGGAACGTTGTATGTTCCAGAGTGTGTGTATACGCAGATCGATCGAGTGTGTGATCATATGTGAGTATAAGTTGAATATATTGAATGTATTATGCCCAGAGGGGATCTGAGTGTCACAGAATACGAACGTGAGGACGAGTTTTTGAGAGTGTGTTGATGGTGCAGATAAGGGGAGGGGAGTGTGCGGCTAGAACTGGGTTGGATTAGTTAGGAGCAACATCAATAGCTTAAAGCTTATGCTTGTAAACTCCCATGTATCTACTTAGATAAGATCGTATTTCGTGTGTTGTTGTAATTTAATTGCACTCACTTTAATAGTTGTTATATGATATAATAAATATGTCACCTGCCGCATGCTATGTTATTTGTCTGTGTGTGGTCATGAATTATATGGATGAGTGTGGTAACATTATAGATAGTGGAAACCTGGACTCTGCTACACCTTCACTGACAGACATCTCCGTTTCATATTTCAAGCTACTCTCCACCATATTGTGTGAAAATGTATTCTTTGAAAATCTCTCATTTAGCCATATTTTCTAACTAAAACAGCGTTGCTGTGGGTGCACAGCCATAGATGATGTGTCATTTGATGCCAAGGCAACTAAATGTTTTGTCAATGAGGAAGTGAGATTTACGGATTTCGCTGATCAAGCGATTTATTTCAATTTATAAATGTAATATTTTAATACTCAATATAATTTGTAAACAGCCGTGGTTAACTCCGAACTATATGCAGTGCGTAGAGCTTACGACTTTTCAAATGATCATTGTGTGTTCTTGAAATGTTTAGGCATAAATTAACCAAACGGTGGGTATATCAGGAGATTTCACAGATCCCACAGCATTAACCGTTTATACAAATCTATATCTATAGAACATGATATCAGCACTAAACTATTTTCTAACAAATGTTTTCTCATTTCAGCTTATCCAACCAGTATCACGCTAGCATTCGATTACTATCTTCAAGTGTTGTTAAATATCACATAAGCAATAACAACCTATTAGACTAATACTGAATCAACCACAAACCATATCCTATGACCAACTACTTAGATAGATACAAATACACAAACGAGAATAAGTAGGTCGCAATACTCGTGACTGCTAATCGATACCCTGCTTAGAGGTCATCACGACCTCAATGTCATCAACAGTAAACAACTTCCGCTGATAACACGTTTAGGGGCGCCAAATTCTTTTTCGAGTGTTATTGTGAAAGTTCTCTGTCCTTATAATGTTAACGATAACACAAATCATGCACTCTCGTGTTATTCAACAATATCAGTCTCTCCATCCTTGAGCTTTTCCACCAAACATGAAACACAACTTTTTGGGAAATCTACCAGTCTTGGGAACACTTTCAAAGTACCCAGCTTTCCGGCAAAACCTGAAAAGAATAAAGAGAAAAACACTCGAAACTGGTAATTATGTCACACTTTTGCATTATGTAAATCGTGCATATTCTGTCATATGCAAAACATCCTTTAGACTGAACACAGGTGTCGAAACAAAGTATCGAACACGTAGGCCAATGAAGATTCCGTGTGTGAAAAAAGAAGTCATTGCAATTATTACGTACTATATATCCTACTTGCATTGGATATGCTCTGATAAATTAAACAAATCAGAAGTACATTAGAGGTTACACACAGAGATGAAAAAAATATATATATTAAAACCGAAGATTTACTATACTCTCGATAACCTACGTGTGTGTGTACCAGGAAATACTAAACATAGGCAATAGCACAGATAAGTTTGGAGCAATAAATGTTAGAACAAATAGGACTTCAAGTAAACGCCTCAGAGATCAAAATCAAGGCTTCCACAACCACAACGGTTGATATTAAGTTACAGGTGAAATCTCTATAAAATGTCCAACACTATACATACATAGGAAAGCAAAATGACACAAGAATGAGATGCCACGAAAGAAATTTCCACTAGAATTGCTTTGGCATCATGCGACGCCTTTAACCAGCTCACCAACATCTTGAAATCAATGACACTGAGCAAACATACCAAGATCAGGCTTTTCAACTCAATCGTAATATCAGTCCTGGCGTATGGATGTGAAAGCTGGAAGACAATAAAAAGCGCGGTAAACAACCTAAATGTTTTTGAAAATAAATATTTAAGAAAATTATGGAAAATACAATGTGACTAGGTCATAACTATTGACTTGATAAAAACAGAGACAAACCAACTATATATGTCGATCATCATCCGGAAAAAAACGATAGACATACATATGACATGTTCGTAGAATGAACAACAGCCGTCTCCCATTGCAGGCACTCGAATGGACGCCAAGGGGCGTTCGGAAAAGAGGAAGACGCAAGACAACACAATCATCCGAGAGGGCTCAACTATGGCATCAGCACTATACAAGATCTAATAGCAATTGCATCACACCGTTTCAAATGGAGATATTTTGTTTCATTTGCCCAACCACATCGAGGTCCCTGCAGATAAGCATACGGACATTAGCGAAGAGCTAAAGGGACACGAAAACATACATACGGCTCCTGAAGAGCACATGATGGCCAAACTAACAATGCGCGAAATGGAAGAGGCTATGAGAACACTAAAGAAAAGGAAATCTCCCGGAAAAGACGGGATAACAAACGAAATGCTGATGGGGCTGGGCCAAACAGCGAAGAGAAAATTACTATCAGTCCTGAACCAAAGCTGGAAAAGGGGTATTGTACCCCAGGCATGGAAAGACACTGGTACCAAAAAACAGGAAAGGATAAAACAGATCCAAATGGATACAGGCCCATCAGCCTACTGAGCTGTGTCGGCAAGCTGATGGAACGGATGATAAACACCAGACTGATGTGGCATCTGGAAGAAAAACGAATACTAATTCCACAGCAAGCCGGCTTCAGACAGCACAGATCCACTGAGGACCAGGTCATCCTCATAGCCCAGGAGATAGAAGATGCCTACCAGGCACAGAAACACACAGTAGCTGTTTGGGTGGATCTGGAAAAGGCATTTGACAAAGTCTGGAAGGATGGACTTAGAGTCAAGCTAAGAAGAAGTGATGTCTGTGGGAAGATGTACAAGTGGATCAACCACTACCTCAAACAAAGAACGGCCAGAGTCCAAGTACAAGGGCAGATGAGCAAAAAGGTGACACTCGAGCAGGGACTACCTCAAGGGGGAGTATTGTCACCCACACTCTTCCTGGTATATATAAACGATATTACAGAGAATATACCAAGAAGAGTCCATAGCTCAATGTTTGCAGACGATCTGGCTATGTGGACCTCTGAAAAGAATCTCACCATAGCAAGAAATCGGATGCAGACGGCCCTAACATCGCTGGAAGAGTGGGCGAACTCATGGCTGGTCAAAATAAACGAGGAGAAAACCACATGCACAATATTCTCGCTTTCATTAAAACCCCAAAGTACCAAATTAAGTCTAAATGGCAAAATCCTGCAGCCAAACGACAACCCAACCTATCTGGGAGTCACATTTGATCGGCGCATGACATGGAAAAGTCAGATTGAGAGAAACCGAATGGAAGCCAGAGAAAGAATGGCAATCATGAGGAAACTTGCTGGCACAAGCTGGGGAGCAGACGAAGGCATACTAAAGAAACTGTATACTGGAAGAGTGAGACCAGTTCTCGAGTATGGCATTGCGGCATGGACAACAGCAGCGAAGGCGAACTTCGATAAAGTTAACAAACTTCAAAACCAAGCCATGAGAATTATAACAGGTGGCATGAAGTCAACGCCAATTGTAGAACTTGAAAAGATTACAAAACTGCAATCCATGACCGATAGAAGAGACTGCAGAGCCCAGCTGCAGTCAGAGAAACTCCGAAGACTGACTGACCATCCAATGCACCAGAGACTAAACAATTTGGGAAATGGGAAACTAAAGCGGAGAAACTTTGCAGAAACAGCCAAAGCAAAGATGCACGAAGATCCCATAAACGCACTAACAACACCAAAACCCATCACTACTGTACGAAAAACCTACCTGGAGGCAGGATATATTTCCAGAGGTGGTAGAAAATATACCAGGTATTGCAAACAAAAACTGCCAGACTGAAAAAGAAAGGAGAGATACTACCCTAAGCTTCATAACGAAAAGCTACCCAAGCATGGACTGGACCCATGCATACACCGACGGTTCTGTAACAAACACTACACATAACGGAGGGGCAGGAGCATTCCTGAACCTACCAAATGGCAGAAAAATAACACTGTCACTCGCTACTGGTAAGTATACAAGCAATTTCAGAGCGGAGGCAGAGGCACTGAGAGCGGCAGTGGAAGAAATGGTGACACACAGTGAAAATGAGAGCCATATAGTCCTGCTGACAGATGCTCTCGCCGTAGTCACAGCGCTAAAAAGCCAGAAAAACACTGAGCTTAATGACTTAAGAGCAGCACTCTGCAAACTGTGCCAGCAGTCCGCACCAAAAAGGGTAGTGGTACAGTGGGTTCCGTCACACTGCAACATCCAAGGCAACGAGGAGGCAGACAGACTGGCAAAAGAAGGTGCAAGACTACCACAAACAGATACCAGTATGACGTACGAAGAGTCGAAACGGCTTATCAAAGCCAGATACATGACCAAATGGGAAACCGAACATACTGGTTACACCAAAAACGATGCCTATTACCAGTTGAACCGAAGAGAGCAGGTCGTTGTCTTCAGACTTCGCACCGGCCACAACAGACTGAGGTACCACCTATTCAACAAATTGAAGATAGGGTGTACCGACGAATGCCCGTGCGGTACTGGTAAAATGACCGCCTAACATCTGCTGCAGAACTGCCCGACATACGAGGATCAGAGAGAGCAGATGTGGCCATTACCAGTGGAACTGCAAGACAAGCTCTATGGCAGTGGCGACAGCCTCAGGATGACCGCCGCTTTTTTCGAAAAAATAATGGTTACTGTCTGACTGCGTACGAAGAAGAAGAAGAAGAAGTTTCATTTGCCCTATGCGCCGTATTTGGTGAGCAAAGAACACAGACAGACAGATGGACGGACGGACGGACTGAGGGACGGACGGACGGACGGAGGGATGGATGGATGGATGGATGGATGGATGGATGGATGGATGGATAGATAGATAGATAGATAGATAGATAGATAGATAGATAGATAGATAGATAGATAGATAGATCTCTTCATGGACTAAGCCGCAGCCTATGTGAGGTGGTGACCAGTTCCCTTCTTTGCTGTTTATACCTTGCCCAACTCATACGCCAGGTACCCATTTACATCTGGTTCGACTGGAGGAGCGGTCGTACCAAGAATGAACAACGCCCTGATTTATTTATGTCCGTTTGCGATTTCGAGCCCTGGCGCGGTGTAATCCCAGTCTTAACAAGCCAGCGCACTGTCGACTAGGTTACACGCTCCAGAATTCGATTAAAAAGTCTTAATTCTGAATAATGTTAGGGGAGGGTTGTAGGCGTGAAGAGACAGTTGGGTTGAGGAGAGGGGTTGTGTGGAGGCATGAAGAGATGGACGGGTTGAGGAGAGGGGTTGTGTGGAGGCATGAAGAGATGGACGGGTTGAGGAGAGGGGTTGTGTGGAGGCATGAAGAGATGGACGGGTTGAGGAGAACGGTTGTGTGGAGGCATGAAGAGATGGACGGGTTGAGGAGAGGGGTTGTGTGGAGGCATGAAGAGATGGATGGGTTGCGGAGAGGGATTGGGTGATGTGTGAAGAGATGGACGGGTCGAGGAGAGGGATTGTGTGGAGGCATGAAGAGATGGATGGGTTGAGGAGAGCGGTTGTGTGGAGGCATGAAGAGATGGACGGGTTGACGAGAGGGGTTGTATGGAGGCATGAAGAGATGGACGGGTTGAGGAGAGGGGTTGTATGGAGGCATGAAGAGATGGACGGGTCGAGGAGAGGGATTGTGTAGAGGCATGAAGAGATGGACGGGTTGAGGAGAGGGGTTGTATGGAGGCATGAAGAGATGGACGGGTTGAGGAGAGGGGTTGTGTGGAGACATGAAGAGATGGACGGGTCGAGGAGAGGGATTGGGTGATGTGTGAAGACATGGACGGGTTGAGGAGAGGGATTGGGTGATGTGTGAGGAGATGGGGGTGTTGAGCATATGGGAGAGTGTTGATGCATTCTTAGCTGTCCAGTGTATTCGCAACATGTTGCATCAGACCCAATTAACTCAGAATTTGTATTACTTCTAAATGCTGTGGTAGCAGTGAGTGGGGTTCTTTGTTGGCTTCCAATTGTTATCAGAATGTTATACATACATGCACAACATATGCTCATAACGCAAAACCCCAGAAGTTGTCCATATAGTAGAATCCTTTTACCTACTAAAATGAGAAGGGACACGGTGCTAGTCTATGTTGTCATGAACAAGTGTCAGCGTGGTCGAAACCGGCAAGGCAATATGCAATAATTCAGATCAGGTCAGGTCATAACGTAACCAGTGCGGTCGTTGGGGTACACATGAAGACATCATCACAATATCACGCCACCCTTCTCGGTCAGCGGTCGCTGTCTGTGCCGCTTCTGGCCAGAGATTGGTCCATTCGTTTATGTTGTCCTCCCACCTCTTTTTTGGACGGCCTCCTTGTCGTCTGCCTTGCACCTTTCCGTGGATGATCGCATTTGCAAGACCATTTAATCTCGATCTGTGACCTTACCAAGCGAGTTTTCTTCTTTTGAAAGTTGCCAAGAGGTCTTCAAAAAGCCCTATTACTGTTGTAATTCTATCTCGTATTTCCTCCTTTGTAGCTCGATCTTTGTACGAGACGTTTAAAAGTCTTCGGAAACATCTCATCTCCAAGGCCTGTATCCTTCGCTCAAGGTCAGCTGTAACTGTCCATGTCTCACAAGCATAGAGGAATATTGACAGGACCAGTGTACGAATTAATTCAACAATGTATACCAAAAAATGCAACCTGACAGCTGCCTTACATGTTGCCATGTGACGGATATACTTTAGACAAAGTTTACCAGTATCAAATGATTTGCGACATCTATTGATGTACTAGGTCGAAAGTAGTCATCTAGTTGGTTTAATGTTTACACGGGATTTATTTCTGCATGGCTACTACCATTTATTTATATAATGTTATTACGCTTCTGTTGCCCTTAAGTGTCACTTAAAATGGATTAGGCTATCGTCTAATCTAAGACAAAATCAATACAGGTGCTCGAATTGTTAATCCAACAAGAGTGTCGTGGTCATGAACACACGATAACATTTGGGACGTATTTACTTATCTGCGGCTCGTGATAAAATGTGAACTCCCCAATTGTAATGTGGCTAGATTATCACTGTCGGGAAACAAAGGACTGATTATATTCTGATGAGCACTGTACTAACATCTCCGCTTCATCTACTGAAACAGTGATTATTGTCACCTTAATATATTAGTTGATATTTCGCTTTGTCCACTGAATGGCGTGGCCTTCTACGGCAGTCCAAGTGAAAGTTGCCGATCCCTTGATCAATTCAATTACTAATCTCTATCGATTCTCAAACAGCCGTCGGCAACGATCACTCTTCACCAATTACGCATGTCATTCCACCTTTAAAATATATGTGTCGTGGGTTTCTCTTCTAACAACCATCGCCAAGTGACTGCGAGCCACCCCATTTACTTCTTACTTTGTGGTTTCTAATTCATCGAATGTTTGGTTAAATTTATAGCTAGATTTCTTGCTAGTGATATTTCATTTCTAATTAAAATTTCTCTTTTTAATAGGTATGTAAAAAGTTAGTTCGCATGCTAAGGCCTCAAAGGGCAGTCAGGCTAACCAGGCGTTATCAAGCTGAGCGTAGTGATGATGATGTCATGTAGATCTGCTTTATGAAAGATACTGATATGAATACAGAGGAGGCGGGAATTTGATGGAAAGCCCTCCACCCCCTCTCCCCCTCCCCTTCCCTCCACCGCCTGGTTCATTACAACAAAGGATGGGATGCATACAAGATATTATGGGCTTCCACTCATGCGGAGTGCCTGCCGGATTGACTCCCATGATAGTGTACTAGTGTGTATAACCTGTTTTATTTTAATATATAATATGAAATTAATATAACTAGTAGTATATAATATAATATATATACTACATATATTACACATCAAAACCGTTCAACTCACTGTGGTGGAATACAGGTCTTCAGCAAGAACACGCTACGCTCTCGTGGCATTGGCTGTGCCTTCCAGGTTCTTCGACGTCAACTTGTTTCATTTATATAGCTCGAGATCCTTCTTCGCGTATGTTTGACTTGCTTCTATATCTCTAACTTTGAGTTTCCAGAGCATTTTCGCTTTATTTCTCTATTCCCCAAGGCGGTGTGGGTTGCACTATGATTTTATTTTGGGCCTGTCAGCCCAGTACATCTGACTTCGGCATTCTTTTTATGTATGGGTCTGCTTCCTCTTGTATTGTCTAAGGGTTTGCTTCCCCGGGGTAATAGCCGGGGCCGCGATTGGGGATTAAACCCAATTCCTTCGGGTTGTGGGCCGTGTCACTTAATCACTAGCCTACGCCGTTCCCTGGACAAATTTAATATAATCTGCACACAAGTTAGTGAGTAAAGGAGCAACACAAATCTCCTGTAATGATTTTCATTCAATAGGAGATAACTCTGATCTGCTTTTAGCAACGTCGTCTAAGTTTGATATAATCATTACTGGAGCCTCATTGGTTGATATTCCGTTTAGCTTCTCCTACTTAAGGTTGAAATTATTAAAAACATATTTTACGTCCTGGAAAATATCTTCTTCCCGCGTAGTATCATTCATTGGTTGAAGAACAAGCAGTTCTTTGGTAAAATTGAATTTAGCTTTGACTCTACAAACAAATATAACCAACTGAACGGACTCCGGTGCAGTTAGTGCTTTCGTCTGGAGACATTTTAAACGCTTCCAGTTGAGGCTTCATTTTATACCGTTGCCCAGTCTGTCGATTCGTCCTCCCAAAGAGAAAGACTTATTTGTTTTTCTTCGACGTTTGGCACGTGGTGTAGTTGATTACATCAAGGTTGCAATATCTGCCCTTTTCGCTCGTTTACTGCTACATCTGAGGCCGCACTTGTTTACTGCTCTTGCTTGTATTAGGAAACATGACCTTAATGACGTCCCTGATCCATTTTTGTTGTTGGCATTTTATAATATGTAGAAATATATTTATAGAATTCAGCTTTGAATGGTTGGCAATGAAGTTTACACGAACAATGTTGTCAGCTCTACTATTCCGTGTTTGGGAAAGTATCCTTTTAGCAGATATACTCTTTTTTTCAAATTGGGTATTTGATCTTTTCTTAGAACACCGTTCCAATCGTTGTAATTGTGTGGTAAGTATTACTGCTTTTTGGTTTGTATTCTTTTACAACGGTAATTGTTTAATATAAAATAAACTGTGTTTTACTATGCGTAACAACCAAATAATAACCAGTCAACTTTGATTACACAACATTCACTGTCTAACATATTCTTCTTAGAGTCATTTTAATCATCTGGAATGGAGATATCATTATTATAAAACAAAACTAACACAATAGACCCCTGCAAAAGATTAAAAAATTCACTTGCAAATCATAACTTTATAAGACGCTTAAATCAATATTAACAGGTATGAACACATGTGTTGCCTGTTGTGTACTCAAGTATTTTTGTTTTAGGGTTTTGAGTGGTCGTTTCTTGTCGTTGCATCTGCACCTCAACCAACCTCAACTTGTTTTACCTTGCAAATTTCACGTTACCCTGTACATACGTCGAAAGTGAGGTCAACGTCGAGTACACATGCGTGACATTTGAAACAGTTCAAATAAACTCATAATAAATTAAATTCTCACATGTTATGAGTAGACGCTCATAGTTTTCTTTTCGATTACATAAAAATGCAACAGTCTGTACGTGGCAGCTGGACTATATTAAATGAAATGTAACATTTTGAAACATCCTCGCGGACCGGGTAAACTAGTACACGAACCTGGTGCGGGCCGTAAGTTTCACTTGCCTGCTCTAAGCTGTGAAATTCTCTTTAATGTTACATTTAATTTAAAATGTTATTAACCATAATCTGTAAAATGTGACATGAACTTATAATAGCACCAACAAATTCAAGACAAAGATGCTTTGACTGAAAATGTTCATTTATTGCACTTGTTAATTTTAAAAATAATGGGCTTTTCAGCCAATCAAACTTTTTCACATGTTTCACTATCTACCTGCTGACGGTTCTTTTAACCTGGCAAAAGTAAATGAGTCCTCAATTTATGGGATTCCAAGAATCTGATATTTACACAAGCAAAGATCCTGGAGGGTATTGATCGGACCGAATACAATTCATCGCATGGGTTGCATGAATACAAGAGTCAAGAAATGTAACTGGTTCCAACGAATTTGGAAATGGAAAGAAGAAGGGGAGACTTTTAAAGTTCTTGCAGTACTTTCAGCTGTAGTACTTTCCTTCACGTGCTCAACTTTCCTTAGTGGTCTAGTATCTAAACAGTTTTTGTTTCGTTTCATTCGCATACTATTTGTGATTAAAGTGATTTTAGAACACTCGTTTTTTATGACTGTTAGGAACGAAATCGCCCCTCCACCTGATTAACTATCCGTTACTTAGCACAATGCAGTTTCTAACACATCATCTTCGATAACAGTCTGCTACTGGACTACATCTTCCTTTTCAATAATACTCAAAGTAAATAGTTTGTATGCTTAATTTGAATATTCTGTTGAGCCTTGCTTATTACAATGATGACTTGTTAAGGGTTTACTATGCCCTTAATTCAGACAACAGATTGCTAAGTCCGTTATTTTAATGAATGTGCTGTTTGTGTATAACAAGTAACCATTGAAGGCTGACTTGTATTAAACTTCGTTATTACAAATTGTCATTGTTTTCCTACAATACTACAGTTGTTTCTGACTTGTATTGCAGCTTTCCTTAATTCATGTTTACATGTAACTTACAAAATGATTTGTTGTGTTTACCTCATAGCTCGACTTAATTTCTCGTAGGTCATGCCTGGGTTGTTCTTCTTCGCTCCCCAAAGTTGTGCCACTTTTTCTGACTGAACAATGCGAAACACTCCAAGCTGAGAATTTGTATCGGTCAGTGTCAGTTTAGTGTAAAATATAGATTATGACTAGATTAAACAAATTTATAGCATGACAGAACAAATATAAATGACAATTGTACTAAAAAAATGTATAGCGTGACTCATCAACTATAGATGATAACTATGCTGAACAAATATATAGCATGAATAAACAAGTATTTATTACCAGTGTTCAAACATATATATATATATATATATATATATATATATATATATATATCATAGGCGTCTCAGCCTTTGTAGACCATATGAGTGGCGCCCTGTGAAGCGAATCCAGGGCGCAAGTCTTGGCGCTGATTATGAAGACCCTGGGCTGCCCAAACTGCAGGATCCTCCTCTCGGCCTCGCTGGTGTAATCCAGAGGAATGAAAAACTTGACAATTTGGCACCAGCTCGGCGGTAGGAGCTGCGGGAATGAGTTTGCAATTTTGAAACCACCCGCCTTAGGTGCTACCACTCCGGATTTTATGTCTGTGTTTACATCTGTAGACCTATCCTCTCCCGATGTTTCCACAAGACAATGGAATTGTTGCACGCAGATGCATCGAGGCATCCGATAATTCTCTCATCGTCCCAGGACTAGGCAGCACTCTCTGGCACATCCAGGTTTTAAATCATAGTTCCCCCTCTCCTAGGCAAACTGCCTTATGGTAACGAGCTTCGTCTACCCTGGACTAGAGTCAAAGTTTACCTTCTCTTAGATTGACTGCCAACTAAGGATAATGAGCCCAATCTGCCAGTCCAGTTTTACCACCGGATACTCGATCACGCCCCACAACAGACTCTGTAAGAAACAGGGCGCTCCTCATGAATCTGCTGCTGGGAACACAATAATGTATGAGAAGCCGAACAGTGAATCCAGCGGCGATCTCTACATCTGGATAGGAGAGACTATAACAGACGCTTCACTTTCCTTTAACGAGCGGATCGTCCAGCCCAGACCTCGCTATCCTGCATTAAAAAAAAAAAAACGGTACTCTTTAAGTGTCTCTGCAGTTTTCTTATTGATGTTGTCTCCTGTGAGAGACTATAGACCACTCAATCCGAGGCACTGAGGTCGCACACGGTACTCGCATCACCGAGCTGAGAATCATCGTCTTGAACCGAAAAAAGCGAGCTACGCCCAAAGACGGAATGCAAGGCAGTCCAATTACACACGGTGTCCACGTGTGCATTACGTACAAGGATGTTTGATATGCTCAAATATGATTGTTCAATCAAATCCTTTCACAGCTGACTTTACGTAGATGTCGCTGTCGATCTATTCCCTTGCGGTGGGAACTATTTGTATACTTAATACAAAAATGTTCTAATACTTCATCCCCAAAGGCAATGTCTTCAATGAGCCTGCTTTTACATTATAATTAATATTTCTGTCAATGTGAAATAATTTAACAACAATAAATGAATTTACATTCCAGTTTGTCTATATACATTTCAAAGAGCACTTGATATATTTCATAGTATTTTCTTACGTGTTTCATTTTTAACGTATGTCATAGAATTCCAATTTAAAGTAACTCATCCCTTACAACATTGTGCTATAATTTCTTTTACCTTTTTATAACAATAAGTTTCAAATAGACACAGCATTGTGTAAACAAAGGACAAGACGACAGATACTTACATCTTTGTCTTCCCATCTGAGTAGTTGTGGATTTGTATTATAACCACGAAGAAGGCTTAGAATAAACATCCACAGAAGATTTCCATTTTTGGCTGCAGATAAGCACAACTTTGTTAACTACAGTTTGAATTTCATATAGTTCATTTCTATTATATAAAATCAAGTGGTTCGAGGTACAAAAGCGAATTTGCAATCAGTTGTTATCATTGTGTTCTGAAAGTCTCATTTATTGAAATATTTGTTGTTTCATCCAACCATCCATATAACTATCCATTGTTCTAATCTTCTTTCCATCAACTTCCAATCTTTTATCAATCAAATTCTCTTTTCATTCAATCATCTATTAATCTACGTGTCTGGGTGTCTGTCTATTTGTCTGTATGTCTGTCAGTCCATCTAATGATCTATACACTATCTCCCAATTCACTCACCACCTTTGTGCTTAATCTTCTTGTCGACATTCCTGGAATTCTCATTACCCGATGACTTTGAAAATCCAATCGTCCGAGTTTTGTTGATTCCACTGTTCGTTAAGTCATTGATGAAAGTATCACCATGATGCGCCTCTACTGGGGGCATGAATGACATGTCCAAAGTTGAATCTGGAAAACCAAAATGAATGTATACGATTTATAAGAAAGCGTACTTTGATATCTTGAATTATATACCATTCAGTACTTATCGTGAAATTATAGAAATGATTTAGTCTGTCAATATTGTACAGTAAACTCTAGGGTAGAGCAATGTAACACAGGTAAGTAAAATTCTTTGTTTGTAACCTGGTCACGAAACTTTCTATTACTTGTTATGTTACAGTCTTAACAAATTATCATTTATTTCATATATTCTTCTAGGTTCAATACGGCTTGATAATTCTCTCACCTCATAATAATTTCACAGTTTTAATGTATTAATATTACAGCATTAATATATAGGAACGGTGTTACACTTCGTCATAGCTCGAAGTCCAGACTTAAATACAGAGACCGTGTGTTGTCTTTGCAGCATGGTTCATCTCGGTCTGCCTTGTTTGCTCCAAGGAAAACGTCATATCAATATATTTAAAACAAGGCAAGCTGCAGAATCTGTCGGACCAGCAGAGCAACGCTCTATCTTTTCACCTGTCAGTGGTTTCCTTCTAGACCAGCCGCTAACACAGGCTTAGAGACTTGTCTGCCCTGCCACAACACTCAGCTTAGGTCGCATTTTCTCACTCTAGGATAAGGGAGTATATCCTCTCACATGCTCTCCTCCGCAATCTGTGGATTGTCAGGTTTAGAAGACGCTGACAAACTTTCAGAGTTACCCGAAACAGACTGTACCGTCCAGCAAAGCATGCTACATTATCTTATCTACAAGATTTCAGATGGTTTGAAATCAGTTTATCTTCTCCTAGATGAGTTGCCTTTCTAGGCTGACTATCTCCATCTGCCCGAAAATATATATGCTATTCAAAATATATATTCCATGCCGTATTGCACAATAAAAACAGTTTTAACTTATAGCCAAACAATATACTATCAAATTTATTGGAAATGTAAATACTGAACTAATTAATTTTTCTTTACACTTAATTCTGGTCTCACACATAACTATTTCACAATGGTACTATTCAGGTGTTTTGTACAAGTCGCATAGATAGTTACCTTGTTCTATTGTCCTATTTTTCTCCTTCGATTTAATTAGTCTGGTCTTCTATTTTCAGCCCAATCTATCTAAAACATCTATTTTTAAGTTCTTAGTTCGTGGATCAATCAGGGTCTTCTGAAATCATAGTAGGTTTGCTGTAGGAAAAAGCATTCAGATTTCCCCGAGAAACCTATTTGCACACAAATCTTTCAGATCTACTTGTGAGAAATGTTAGTGCATGAGGCGTTCAGATCAATTTGTGAGATATTTTCTTGCACAAAATTTTATAATTTACTTGTGAGATCTATTGGTACATGTGGCTTTTAGATTTATCTGTTAGTCTGTTCGTACACAAAGCATTCAGATTTAATCGTATACAACGTTTTCAAATCTACTTGTAAGATAAATTGATTAATGAGGCGTTCAGATCAGCTAACTGTATGTAACAGAGACTGGTACATAAATAAAAATAAATTGCAAGAATGTTTACAGAAGACGAAAATTACACATTTAGACATTACAATAAGATGACCTATGAACTGTCCTGACTGTTTACACCGGATCACCTTTCTGGAAAGAAAACAAAACACGTGAAAAACAGTGTCTCCACGCCAACTTTGCGTAGTCAATGTTAAATATAGTACTTAAGAAGCACTTGATAGGAAAACAACGTTTCAATTGAAACATCTAAGAAAAGTCGTTGGTGTCATCAGGAGATATACATTTGGAAATGATGACATTAGAATTATCGTGAAAACTACCTTTTGTGCTGGATGAAAATCGCGACAAAAAATGATACTGTTCAGTCATTTCATGAGAACCTTTCATGACCAATGACCACTGCACGCTTACAACCAAAGAATGTCTGCTTGCAAGAAGCGAGGAAGAACTACTACCAGATAGAGAAATGAGATTTTGAACAACCGACGTAGCACATTTGGACAAAGTAAGACATTGTAAGATTCCCCGTTGCTTAACTGAACAGCTGGACTTGAAGATCAATACGTAAGTTATAATAAAACTATTATGAGTGGTTTGCCGAGGTCTACGTGTATGACAAGGACAAGAATAGTACCACTGCCCAACAGAGAGAATGTCATATTAGGCGACTAACTGTGTCACATGTCATAACACTGGTCATGGATAGGTGGTTTGTTAAGAACAGCATAGATGGCGCATAACTGGCTGCTGGTCTACTTTTCTCTAGTGTCTGAGTTCATTAAGATGGACTCACCACATCAGTTAACCACCCTCCATATGGAAGTACTAAGCTGCTTGAGCCTAGCTCGCTAAGCAGGAAATCCTCTTCTAGGCTACATCCAGCTCATATCAGAGATGGGACCTGCACAGGGGCTTATGCCCGTGTAGAAGTACAGGTCGACTAAGACTAAGACTAATAAAACTATATTGCGACGTTATAAACAACTTATAAATACAGTTCAGACGAAACACACAAAACACGTCAGCCCATCTGGTCAATAATTTATACAACTATCTAAAGAAAGAATGAAAGCTGTCTTTTATCTAGCATCCATTACTGTGTAGTTACCTTAGATGGCTCTGTGTGACATAGTCTATGACGATGGGTTGTACACTGTCCGATTTACAGTTTTTCTTTTAACGCCAAGACAATGAGATAAGGTAGACAAGCAAATTGAGTGTGGAATAACATTCTGGGTTGTTTGAGAGAAAGCCTTGTTTCTGATACGCTGTATGTGGCATCGGGAGAAACAAGTAAATACTTCGTATTCCTGTGAAACGGAAGACAATGATCCTGCCATTCATACATTCAGTTGGCTGATTTTAGGGAATAATTTACAGACAGTCACATTGGATAGGGGGATCACCTGGTCGAGTGGTTTCAATTTCCGCCTTCTTTACTTAACTTAACGTCTTTATACTGGTTTAGAAGACCGTGCAGAGTCTGCATACAACCAGTTACATTTACATCACCTTGCTCTGAAAGCTATGCGCATCCAGTTTTTTCTTAAATGCATTAACTTTCCCTGCCTCTACTACCTCCCCTAGCAATGCATTCCAAGCAGACACCACTCTCTGACTAAAAAAATATTTTCTAATATCTAATCTGGACCTCTCTTTAGGCAGCTTGTAGCTATGCTCTCTTGTTATTGTGGGTGGCTGTATTTTGAAAAAAAACTTGTTATAGTCTAATTTATCCATTCCTCTGATCATCTTATAAACCTGACACACCAAAATTCTGACCACAATGACTTGCGTTCAAATCTAATGAGTTGTTATTCTGCCATAGGTTAAATGAAGAAAAAGAAACGTTGCTTCTACATTTCGCAGCTGTAGGGGTGAACGGCCTTTATTCATGAGTTGGGTAAGCCATCGTTGTGACTCTCCACAATAAGAATATACACCGTAATGTACAACATTGGGTGACAATTGAGAATTGATACAGACAATTATTAAACTCTGAGAACGCAATCATAATATTATTTGTGCACATGTTCATCACGTTTCTACAGAATCATCGTTACAAGCACCGCATCATTTTGTTGTGTGTCATTACAGTTGTCGTACTTCCCAAGGAGCAATTGCAAGTCCAAAGGAGAAGGGAGACCAGTTGGGTGTGAGGCCAACACTTCCGGTGATGAGAAAGAAGGGTTTCCACCGTTGAATAGCTAGGATGGTTGAGCTTGCGGACTGTTCTCCTACTGTTGTGAAGAGAGGAGGGTTTGGCGTGGAACCTGTTCTCCTAATGTTGAGAAGAGAGGAGGGTTTGGCGTGGAATCTGCTCTCCTACTGATGAGAAGAGATGAGGGTTTGGCGGGGAACTTGCTCTCCTACTGCTGAGAAGAGAGGAGGGTTTGGCATGGAACTTGCTCTCCTACTGCTGAGAAGAGAGGAGGGTTTGGCGTGGAACCTGCTCTCCTACTGCTGAGAAGAGAGGAGGGTTTGGCGTGGAACCTGCTCTCCTACTGCTAAGAGAGCAGGGTTTGGCGTGGAATCTGCTCTCCTACTGTTGAGAAGAGAGCAGGGTTTGGCGTGGAACCTGCTCTCCCATCGATGGGAATTGATAATGTTTGGTAATTTAATCTGCTTTCATTCCGATGATAGGGAAAGATAGTTGGGCTTTCGGGCTGCTCTCTTACCGATGAGAAGGGAGTATGGTCAGGAATGAGAACAGATGAACCTGCCAATGAACAGGAGAGAGTTTTTGCGTGGAGGCCGACTCTCACAATAATGAAAAAAGAGGAGAGCTAGGCGTAGAGATTGAATCACACACAGTTGAGAAGTGATGACATATGGACAAATCATCTGCTTCAATGCCGAAGAGACGCTAGATATGGACGTGGATGGACCAGCTCTCTCAATATTACAAAATTAAGAATGGAGGAGAGTTGCTTGTGTGATGGGGGGGGGGGGGGGCATCACTCTGTCACTGATGAGAATTGAGCAGAGTTGAGTGTCGCTGTCCATGTAAAACCTGTTGCGCTAGAAGTATATCAACCAATATCTTAAATAATCAATCTAAAAGTAGGACAGTCCTTAAGCAAAGTGGCGTTAGACAAACAGACTTTGACAAGACATACAAAACGCTATGGCAATTCACTGCATCCTGTTCTGTATCCAGCCATCTTGGCCACGTTGTACAGCTTAACCAAAATATTTCAGGATAAGATATTAAGGTTGACGACCAAAGCAATTTTTTCTCACTTAAATCAAACTGTAAGGCAACTCACAGCCTCACACATAGTAGACACGCCCCACAAAAATATTAAGATCGTTTAAATTGATATTGCCATTTTAAACGTCATGTCTCATTCATTATCCACGTATTACAATCCACGCATAGCTTCAAATTAACTAAGCAGACGTCCAAATTAGAAATAAGGAATTATTTGTTTTAGTCAGAGAGTAGTGAATGCTTGGAATGCACTGACACAGAGGTAGTAGAGGCAGGGACAGTTAATGCATTTAAAAATAAATTGGATGCGCATAGCTTTTAGAGCAAGGTAATGTAAATGAAGCTGGTTGTATACAGACTCTGCAGTCTTCTGAACCAGTATAAAGACGTTAAGTTAAGTTAAGTTAAGTTAAGTACTTCTCTTCATTAATGTCAATCTTGAGACTTTCCTGTATTTTGATTCTTTCGACTGTGCTATACTGCCAGTTGAAACCATATAAGCTACATATATGACACCCATATCACTTTACTACCACTTGGCTAAGTACATCACGATGTACCTGAATATTTATTTAGATATCAAGAATGTTACGGAGTTTGCAACATTCAAGTTTCACAGCTGGATACAAATAAATCTTTCGTTCTACTTATTCATCAAAATGACAGTCTCGGAATTTAATCTACAAATGTTCTCTTGAATCGAGGAGTACGCGTATTTGACTGATGAAAATCCTCGCACTAACTTTCCAAGGTTCCCTTCGTTCAGCCATTTAATCATGATTTATATCGCTTCTAATCTGGCGTAGCTGATGCCTGGTAGTGGAACGTTCTTGCTCTGATTAGATGATTATGTACCATCTATTAGATCTATCTCTCTTCAGTACAGCTACGACGGCTCCTAAATACAAATAACTTCTAGTCGACATATCGACCTATAACTCTGCTTGGACGATTAGACACTTTGTCAGTGTTTGACGGTTTGTCTGTGCGTGTTGTTCTTGGACTACCAATTCTACGATCGAGTGGAAATCTCTACCTTGAATATTAACGTGGGCGATTTAACACTTAGCAAGTGTTTGAAGGTATCTCTTCCCTTTGTTGTCCCTATACTATCAATGTAGCTAATACGTCATTATCTCTGGCCAGGAAACAGGTGATACAGTAATCCGAATGTTGGTTCAGAAAAGAAGAGGAGGAAGGGAAGTGGTGGGGGGGGGGGTGGTGGGGATGGGAGAGGGGTGGCTGGCGGATGTACTTTGCAACAAGAACTTCATTGAAATAGAAAGATACTACTGCCAGCAACATTTAGGATGTCGAACTACATGGGATTTCAAGGACGATCAATAACTAAGATTGGAGAATGCCTAACTTGATAAAAGGCAGTGACGTTTTTTTCTCACTTAAATCAAACTGTAAGGCAACTCACAGCCTCACACATAGTAGACACGCCCCACAAAAATATTAAGATCGTTTAAATTGATTTTGCCATTTTATACGTCATGTCTCATTCATTATCCACGTATTACAATCCACGCATAGCTTCAAATTAACTAAGGAGACGTCCAAATTAGAAATAAGGAATTATTTGTTTTAGTCAGAGAGTAGTGAATGCTTGGAATGCACTGACACAGAGGTAGTAGAGGCAGGGACAGTTAATGCATTTAAAAATAAATTGGATGCGCATAGCTTTTAGAGCAAGGTAATGTAAATGAAGCTGGTTGTATACAGACTCTGCAGTCTTCTGAACCATTATAAAGACGTTAAGTTAAGTACTTCTCTTCATTAATGTCAATCTTGAGACTTTCCTGTATTTTTATTCTTTCGACTGTGCTATACTGCCAGTTGAAACCATATAAGCTACATATATGACACTGGAAAATGGTGTCATTGTTGGGGATTATTATGAATCAAATAGTGTAGAAACGCCAATGAAAATAGGCTGGGATAGATTTGAACCAGGCACAACTCGACACAAACTTTACTGTCATGAATGATGGACTCTCAACAAGATTGACATCTCTGCCTACGGATACATATTGCGGCGTCGATTTGGCACTCATATCAAGCGAAGTTACTTACCCCACATACTTGGACGTACTAGGTGCTTTGGAAAGCGACCATCTGCCATTCGTCGTCCTTATCGTGACAGGAAAACCAACCAGACACAGGAAACTTAAACATGTTTTCATACATCAGGCACATGACAAGGCCAATGTTTTACATAGACTGGACGAGACAACTGGGCGCAGAGCCACCAGATCGCATGTCGTACAATCACCCTGATCGAGTCAACCAATAGAACATGCATGGCACGAAAAAGGAAAAGTGGTGGAACGCCCGGAGGAGACTAATAATGTCGACTAGGTTAATGAGATGAATGGGAAAACACGGATATGTCACCAGTTTGCTTTAAAGCCATAGCGAGAGGATCGAAACACAAGAAAGCGAAGAAAGGTTAATAGAGGTGGGTAATAATACCTTTCCAAAGTTCTAGCAAATAGATCGGAAGATCAATGGAAAGAAGATAAGCTAGCTAATTCCACCCTGATCAGAATCCACGGGTACGTCCCTGACGACAGATGAAGTGAAAGGTCTTGTTTTCTAACGGATGTTGCCAAGAAAAACAAAGGGAACAGAGATGTGCACCATAAAATAAGGAAATATGTTTTAGACACTGCCATCAGGGAGAAGACATATTTAAACTGATAAACTGAAACAGAGATGGGACATATTAAACGCTCCGGAGGGGGGACGGCGTGGCCTAGGGGTTATGTGACACGGCTCACAACCATAAGGTGCTGGGTTCGATCCCCATCTCAGCACCGGCCGTTACCCCGGGGAAGAAAACCCTTAGAAAATGCAGGAGGAAGCAGACCCTTACATAAAATGCATGCTGAAGTCGGATGCACTGGGCCGACAGGCGCAAAATAAAAACGCAGTGCAATGCACACCGCCTAGGGGATTAGAAAAATAAGGCGAACGCAAGAAAAAAAAAAAAAAAAAAAAAAAAAAAAACGCTCCGGAGTCTGATCATGAACAACTGCTGCCTTGCTGATAGGCTGGAGACAGCCAAAGGCTAAGGTGGGCATCCCTACAGAAACGCCTGTTGAAATCGGATGCACGGGGCCGCAAGCCTAACAAAACAGTGCAACGTAAATCGCAGCATGATGACAGTACAACCGATTAGAAAAACGCATGGCGCTCATCCTGCGGAGTCCCGCCAGGCAGCGATTGCGCCGGACCTCACGCCTCGAAGGGGCCCACCCTTGACTACTGGTTGTCACCCACCCATGTGTCGTGGAGTCAAGGTACATGGCTATGGGGAAACTTCTATTGACCATAAACTCAAGACCCTCAAAATACTACAGCGGAATGCGGAGGGAGTCATTAACAAAAAACTATCCCTAACACATCACCTGCATGAAGGTAAGATTGACGTGGTATGTATCCAGGAAACGCACCTCAACAAAAATCATAAATTCTCAATCAGAGGATACCAGACCTTCCGTCTCGATAGAGAAGGCCCCAAAGGAGGGGTCCTGATACTGACCAGAAACTGCATACCGAGTAGCGCGGTATCTGTCAATCACACCGGACAAGCAGAAATTGTAGGAGTTGACATAATTGCTCAAGAGACGAAGCTCCGCGTTTTCAATCTGTACGGACCACCAAATAGAGACCTATCGCTCTCGAGTATGGAGGTCAGAGACTCCAACTGCATAGTAGTTGGAGATTTCAACAGCCACTCGGAGAGATGGGGATACTCTGACACAGACAGCAGAGGTGACGAAGTGGAAGATTGGGAGATAGATGCAAATCTCTCCCTAATCAATAGGCCGGAGGATAGCCCTAGCTTCTATTCAAGAACATGGCATACCACCTCGACTCCATATTTGGCCTTCTCCACACAGGGCTTACACCATAAAATAGACCGCCAGGTGCTAAACCAACTGGCAGGTAGCGACCACAGGCCGATCAGGCTAACCATTGACATGGAAGTAGGCCCACAGGAAACAAAACCGCTCCCACGTTGGAATTACAAACGAGCCGACTGGGACAGATTTGCAATCCTGACAGATGGGCTGTGTGAAACCATCAACACACGAAACAACAAAATGAAGCCCATGGTGGAAAGCCTAAGCAAGGCAATAATGCAAGCCGCCACTGAAACCATCCAAAGAGGAGCTAGGAAAAACTATAAGCCCTACTGGAATGATGAGTTGCAGCAAGCGGAAGATGCAGTAACAAATGCTAGGAACATGGCAGAGCGAGAACAATCCATGGAGGCAAACATCGATCTCAAAGCCGCCACGGCGAAATACAAACACACTCTTAAGCAAACAGCAAGAGAAAGCTGGAAAAATAAAACGGAAAGCCTAAACCTGGACAAAGACGGGAACAAGCTATGGAAGCTAGTCAGAGCCATGAACGACGAAACCCCGTCAAATAAACAAATTACAATCAAGCAGGGCGAGAACTTGATCACAGGTAAGAAAGCCGCAAACGCCTTTGTCGATCACTATGCCAGAGCAAACCACATCGAGGTCCCTGCAGATAAGCAAACAGACATTAGCGAAGAGCTAAAGGGGCACGACAACATAAATACGGCACCTGAAGAGCACATGATGGCCAAATTAACAATGCGCGAAATGGAAGAGGCTATGAGAACATTAAAGAAAAGGAAATCTCCCGGAAAAGACGGGATAACAAACGAAATCCTGATGGGGCTGGGCCAAACAGCAAAGAGGAAACTGCTATCGGTCCTGAACCAAAGCTGGAAAAGGGGAATTGTACCCCAGGCATGGAAAGATGCAATACTGGTACCAGTACCAAAAACAGGAAAGGACAAAACAGATCCAAATGGATACAGGCCCATCAGTCTACTGAGCTGTGTCGGCAAGCTGATGGAACGGATGATAAACACCAGACTGATGTGGCATCTGGAAGAAAAACGAATACTAATTCCACAGCAAGCCTGCTTTAGACAGCACAGATCCACTGAGGACCAGGTCATCCTCATAGCCCAGGAGATAGAAGATGCCTACCAAGCACAGAAACACACAGTAGCTGTTTGGGTGGATCTGGAAAAGGCATTTGACAAAGTCTGGAAAGACGGACTCAGGGTCAAGCTAAGAAGAAGTGATGTTTGTTGGAAAATGTACAAGTGGATCAACCACTACCTCAAACAAAGAACGGCCAGAGTCCAAGTACAAGGGCAGATAAGCAAAAAGGTGACACTCGAGCAGGGAGTACCCCAAGGGGGAGTACTGTAACCCTGCAGCCAACCTATCTGGGAGTCATATTTGGTCGTCGCATGACATGGAAATGTCAGATTGAGAGAAACCGAATGAAAGCCAGGGAAAGAATGGCAATCATGAGGAAACTTGCTGGCACACGCTGGGGAGCAGACGAAGGCATACTAAAGAAACTGTACACTGGAAGAGTGAGACCAGTTCTCGAGTATGGCATTGCGGCATGGACAACAGCAGCGCAAGCGAACTTCGATAAAGTTAGCAAACTTCAAAACCAAGCCATGAGAATTATAACAGGAGGCATGAAGTCAACGCCAATTGTAGAACTTGAAAAGATTACAAAACTGCAATCCATGACCGATAGAAGAGACTGCAGAGCCCAGCTGCAGTCAGAGAAACTCCGAAGACTGACCGACCATCCAATGCACCAGAGACTAAACAATTTGGGAAATGGGAAACTAAAGCGGAGAAACTTTGCAGAAATAGCCAAAGCAAAGATGCACGAAGATCCTATAAACGCACTAACAACACCAAAACCCATCACTACTGTACGAAAACCTACCTGGAGGCACGATATATTTCCAGAGGTGGTAGAAAATATACCAGGTATTGCAAACAAAAACTGCCAGACTGAAAAAGAAAGGAGAGATACTACCCTAAGCTTCATATCGAAAAGCTACCCAAGCATGGACTGGACCCATGCATACACCGACGGTTCTGTAACAAAAACTACACAGAACGGAGGGGCAGGAGCATTCCTGAACCTACCAAATGGCAGAAAAATAACACTGTCATTCGCTACTGGTAAGTACACAAGCAATTTCAGAGCGGAGGCAGAGGCACAGGGCGGCAGAGGCACTGAGGGCGGCAGTGGAAGAAATGATGACACACAATGAAAATGAAAGCCATATAGTCCTGCTTACAGATGCTCTCGCCGTAGTCACAGCGCTAAAAAGCCAGAAAAACACTGAGCTTAATGACTTAAGAGCAGCACTTTGCAAACTGTGCCAGCAGTCCGCACCAAAAAGGGTAGTGGTACAGTGGGTCCCATCCCACTGCAACATCCAAGGCAACGAGGAGGCAGACAGACTGGCAAAAGAAGGTGCAAGACTACCACAAACAGATACTAGTATGACGTACGAAGAGTCAAAACGGCTTATCAAAGCCAGATACATGACCAAATGGGAAACCGAACATACTGGTTACACCAAAAACGATGCCTATTACCAGCTGAACCGAAGAGAGCAGGTCGTTGTCTTCAGACTTCGCACTGGCCACAATAGACTGAGGTACCACCTATTCAACAAATTGAAGATAGGTGGTACCGACGAATGCCCGTGCGGTACTGGTAAAATGACCGCGGAACATCTACTGCAGAACTGCCCGACATACGAGGATCAGAGCGAGCAGATGTGGCCATCACCAGTGGAACTGCAAGACAAGCTCTATGGCAGTGGCGACAGCCTCAGGATGACCGCCGCTTTTTTCGAAAAAATAATGGTTACTGTCTGATTGCGTACGAAGAAGAAGAAGAAGAAGAAGAAGAAGAAACGCTCCGGAGAGAATACTTCCCCAGATTCCGATAGAAAACAGTATTGCCACATTAAGCAGCTGGGTGATGCAGATATTATTGTGTGAATGATTTCAAATACCAGTATAAAAAAGGCTTCAGTGTCTGAAGACTGGATCGAAAGCTCTCGGTATCTACTCCCTAAACCTGGCACGGATTTTACACTCCTCATTAGCTATAGAGAAATCATTCAGCATAATGTATAAGGCAAGATGCGAGAGAAGATAGTTGCCAGAAAAAAACATCTCATCTAGAAAGTGAACACATTCTACATTTGGCAGTTCCAGAACAACGAATGAGATCTGGGATAAAGCTGGAACATTCGCATATGATTTATAGAAGGACATTCGGTCCTGGCAGGACACGGTCGCAGTTACTCTAGACCTCGAGGGTGCATTTAGCTGGGTCGATTTTGAAACTCTGATGCACTGAAGCAGTGGGGAGTCATGCAATGGCTGGTGAGTTGGATATAAGCTGCACTCCTCTTTATATCTTAGATATAAGAACCGAGGCGAATACGCCCAGTTCTCCACTCTTACCGGTGCTGTTCCACATATACTCAATAAGGGCCAAGTAGAATACTAGCTTTTGCACATGACATTCTGACGTACAGGACTGGCTCAGATAGGCATGAGATGGTCACAGACATCCAAGAGTCCTTGCATATAATCGTACAATGGTGTTCATATTCCCCTCTCTGATCAACCATAACAAGGTCTGCATAATGTGGTATCTATGGAACTACTACGTCGCATATAGTGAAGACTGATCTCTGGGATGAAACATTTGATGGGTGAGCAAATGACAAGTGTGTCAGGTGCTAGGTAATACACTGAGTAACATTTAATCGTAGACTATCACACACGTCGACCAGACCATAAAAAGATGCAAGCAAGGTCTTAAAGCACGCAGCACAATGGCAGAGACAGACCTGAACAACGACTGCCTTTCATCCTTACCACTAATGGTATTGTCAGTTGTCGAATATCAACTATGCATCCTCACACTTTCAATATCACAGTGCCAACGGTTAGAACGTATCCAAAATGAAGGGATGCCACGGGTTTGTACATGCACTAGCGATTTCCCGATCTTAAAAATGGGGTAAATTATGGGACTGTTGCTGACAGCCAGATATACATTGGCACAGGCCAAAGCCATTATTCGGGTTATCACAAACAAGAGGGACCATTTGCACAATAGCACCTTAAGCTTCAGGGGATCAATAATCAAGGTAGGAGGGTCATGGATGGCACAGGGTGAAAGAATAATTGGATATGTGTCTACAGTCGAGACAAAAGTCAAGCAAAAATAATATTTTCACACTGGCGATAGAATGGCAGATTACCGAAGTCATTGTTACCCCAGGTAGAAAGTGATCAAGTGGCAGCAGAACAGAACTTCAGATTAATAAGTTGATAAAAGATCAAATACAGTATAGTGATATCATTAAATATACCGATCAATCGGTGCTAGGTAGTGAGATATCTGATTAGGACTTCTCAGCAAGAGTTATAGGCAGGTCGTTACTGAGCAGAGTGGGTCATACATAATTAGAGCCTGCAGTACGAGAATGCAGATAAAAGCAGTGACTATAGATCTGAGATGTCTATCTTGGACCTCTTTAACAGGATCAGAAGATACAGAAATGATGGGTAAGAAAGGAATGAATGGCAGCTGTAGAGGCTTTAAATCTGCAGGGGGTCGTGTGGACCTCCTGCCTTGGTCATTTTGAGGTAACGAAAGAGCTGACATTCTGGTTTCACGTGCATCAATTTCGAGTACACTGATATGAATAAGTGTGACATTTTGATGTCTACCAATGACCACCTGTTAGATGATGACAGCGTAATAGAAGATTCAGCAATTCACATAATGCAGATCGTTGGTATAGAAAGATCTTCGAGCAGAGTGAGACACAGGAGAGAACGGGGCAGAAGTGCGTACCATTAACGAGTCACGGGAACCGTCAAAATCCACCATCTTTGCCATTTACTGAGACAGACTGAGCAGCTATGAATATTCCCGGTGTGCAGTGAAGTCGATTCTTAAGATCGTATCCGGACTCTGCTTTTCATGCCCTACCAGGTTCGTTTTAGTCCGCCTTATTTTGTGTCGGCCTGTCCTGGTCCGCTGTACTTTTCGCTGCTCCGACGTCTCCGCTCATTCCAATCAGGTCTCCGAGTGTTGTACTCTGACCTGTGTTCCTAGACTAAACCTTTATTTGGAGGAATGCGCACCGTCTGTGAATCTCAGCCCCCCCTATGAGCATCCCGTATATTAGAATGTATATACCTGAACTACTACTGTGATTGACGTGTCCTGCCCACGTGTTGTCTGCTCACAATCACAATGACCAATTCTATCTTCCCCAAGACTGACTAAGGAATCACTTTCGCAATGGCTGGTCACAGTTAACTCCGCATAGCCTGTCCTAAATGCGTTTCCCCCCTTGTCTGTAGGAATTACCGATTTGATCTATACATACACTGCATAGCACACATATACAGAGCATCTAAAAGATGTACACAGGTTGTCCTTGTTCGGAGATACTTTTAACTACGTACAATTTCGACGTCCTTTTAAGAGGTTTAGGTCCCCTGTATGGCAATCTAGCCTTTTACATTATTCTGGCGTGTGACTGGAAAAATCAATCAATCTAGCCCTTTACGTTATTCTAGCGTGTGACTGGAGAAATAGATCAATCTAGCTCTTTAAGTTATTCTAGAGTGCGACTGGAGAAATAGATCAATCTAGCTCTTTAATTTATGCTAGCGTGCGACTGGAGAAATAGTTCAATCTAGCTCTTTAAGTTGTTCTAGCGTGCGACTGGAAAAATAAATAAATCTAGCTATTTAAGCTATTCTAGCGTGTGACTGGATACATAAATCAATCTAGTTATTTACGTTATTCTAGCGTGCGACTGGAGAAATAAATCTTCTTCTTCTTCTTCTGCGTACACAGTCAGACAGTAACCATTATTTTCTCGAAAAAAGCGGCGGTCATCCTGAGACTCTCGCCACTACCATAGAGCTTGTCTTGCAGTTCCACTGGCAATGGCCACATCTGCTCTCTCTGATCCTCGTATGTCGGGCAGTTCTGCAGCAGATGTTCAGTGGTCATTTTACCAGTACCGCACGGGCATTCGTCGGTACACCCTATCTTCAATTTGTTGAATAGGTGGTACCTCAGTCTGTTGTGGCCAGTGCGAAGTCTGAAGACGACGACCTGCTCTCTTCGGTTCAACTGGTAATAGGCATCGTTTTTGGTGTAACCAGTATGTTCGGTTTCCCATTTGGACATGTATCTGGCTTTGATAAGCCGTTTTGACTCTTCGTACGTCATACTGGTATCTGTTTGTGGTAGCCTTGCACCTTCTTTTGCCAGTCTGTCTGCCTCCTCGTTGCCTTGGATGTTGCAGTGTGACGGAACCCACTGTACCACTACCCTTTTTGGTGCGGACTGCTGGCACAGTTTGCAGAGTGCTGCTCTTAAGTCATTAAGCTCAGTGTTGTTCTGGCTTTTTAGCGCTGTGACTACTTCGAGAGCATCTGTCAGCAGGACTATATGGCTCTCATTTTCACGAGAAATAAATCAATCTAGCTATTTAAGTTATTCAAGCGTGTGACTGGAGAAATACATCAATCTAGCTATTTAAGTTATTCTAGCGTGTGATTGGAGAAATAAATCAATCTAGCTATTTACGTTATTCTAGCGTGTGACTAGAGAAATACATTCATTCTACTCATTAGAAGCTTATAATACTGTGTTGAAAGATATCCTCCATCAACTGCTTTCAGTGTTCTGAAACCGGTGAAAGAAACCACGGAGCATCCATTGATTCTGTCCCATTAACACACCGTCACCAAATTTCAAAATAGTATGTGAAACAGTCTTACCTTCGCTTGAATATCCTGCATCCGACATGTCTAATGTTCTTCTAAATGGAGACAGATCCGGTGGCGATGAAGATAATAACTCTTGCAGCGAGGATGGAAGTGACTGTGAAAACGAAACTGTTGCAGATGAAATATAATCAGATTTGGCCGACGATGGGGATTGAATCAGAGATGATTGCGACGATTTTTCAATCTGGAATGCTGGGGATGATGATTGCATCTGAAATAGTGGTAATGATTGTTGCTCTTGGAATGTTTGCAATGATTGCTGTATTTGGAATGCTGTCGATGAAGATTGCATGGGGAATGCTGATGGTGACATTTGCATATCAAATTTTGACAATAGTTTCTCAATCCTCATTTCTGGTAATGATTGTTCATTAAGAAATGTATGCGAATGGCTCGATTTGCCAAGAGATTGAAATGATATTTCAGAGGATTGAGGATATTTTGAAGAGTGATGGTCAAATAATGTCCCGACCGGAGATAACTCTTGTTGATGAGAGGGGAACAGAAACGATCGAATTGAGTCCTGGGCAGATGGGTGGGGAAGCTCTATTTCCCGACTTATATCATAAACGCCTAAGCCTGACAGGTTGACCTGGATCTCGGTTTCTGAACAGATATCTCTCAGACCTGTGAAAATATATTATATAGAGCACGTCAATTACATGGTATAGATCTGCTTGTACAGATATGTTGTCTAGAATGCGTATATCAAAGAGGCTATAATCCGGGAATGTAAGTTGTATCAAACGTGTGAATCAAATGCTAATAGATATGTAAACACATAATGTAAAGAGTGTGTAAGTCCCATTGTGTTAGATTTGTAAACGTATATTTAATAAAATGTGGGAATTCCATATTGCGAGATTTGCGAACAACTGTTTTAAAGCAGTGTGAATAACTTTGTATTAGATCTAAGAACATCGTATGTAGAACGTGAGAATCACATGGTATTAGATCTGTGATTATCTGTTTTACAGAACGTGTAAAACACTGGTTATTAGATCTGTGAATAAATTCTGTACATTACGTGTGAATCACATGGTTTTATATATGTAAATTTATGTTGTATGGCCCTTCTGAATCTCATAGCAATAAATATAGTCTAATGCGATTCAGGTAGTGTTAGGTATGTGAATATATGTTGTATAAACCGTGTGAATCCCATATTGCTAGATCTATGAGCAGATTGTATGCATCAAGTACGAGTCACATTTCAATTGATGTGTACATGCATGTGGGATCGGGCGTATGAATAACATTTTACTTAATCTGTGAAAATATGGAATACACATCTGAAAATACATGTGCAGTACAAATGTATTCCTAGATATGTGAGAATATGTTGAATTTCGTGATTGAATACCCATGTCATAATAGCATTGACATTCTATTGTAAGCTGCCCATTGAAATCGATGATGATGACACCATCAGACAGTATGTGTCTTAATGATGTAACTTGCGATGTTTTTGGATTATAGTGAGGAGAAAGCTGGACTAGTCATCAACCTCACTCTCTGGTCCCGAGCTACCTTGGGCCAGTGGCAAGACATAAGGCAAAACGATTGGAGATAATGCAGGATGCAGGCACTCTGGTACCACCTTCTTTAAAGCCAGGGGTCGGTTGAAACCTGCTATTCTCGAACCTACGCCGTTTCCTGTCGTCGCTTTGAGAAATGAGAGCCTTATCTCTCAACCACAGCGACCCCAAGTGTGTTGCATACAGTGTGTGAATCACTTAATCTTAGAATATGGTAAATAGAACAAAAAAATATATCATTGTTTGATTTGGGAATGTATCTTGTAAAGACTATGTGAATGAAATATTGTTAGAGGATTCAAAATGTATTGTATTGATCATGCCAATCACACACTACTTGGTGCGGAAACACATATTGTATTAATCATGTCAATCACACACCCTTTTCTTCACCAGACGGGATCAAGTTCAATGACGGACAGTGTAACTTCGTGTCTTTGTTTTTCAATTTCTTCATATACTGGTACTTGCAATAATCATCGCTGTTAATGTTATTAATTATAAGCCTCGGAGTGTCTTTCTTTTTCTGTATTGCTCATTGTTGTGTCAAATATAGCAGCTTTCATTAATTGTCTAGGTTATTTGTAGTTGCTAGTGCAGACCAAACAGTCATGTGGAAAACGCATGTAAGTAAAACAAACAAAAATATTGTCAACACTCGAAACTTGGTTTTGCAATTTACAAAAATGCCAAACTCACTGAAGAGTTTGTTATTCTAACCAACATCAGAAAATAATGTGCTTACATAGAGATCTCTAATAAGATAACATGCACCGAGTTGTGGTCCAAATGAAATGACAAGCAGACGAAGAATAACAAAAATGTGATTGAGATTTGATTAGCAGATCGGAGAGAAATATTGTAATATTATATGCTTTTAAAATTAATAATAACATAGCTAATACATACGAAGCAAGTCAGTAAGTAAGTCCCAAAATGATAAAAAATTTCCGGAAAAATGTAGTTGGCAGTTCATAAAGGTGTCATTTAGGGGCATCAACATCCAGGTTTGTGATTACTGTAGGTTACAGACGATAGATCTTGTATGCACGTGCGTTGCTTAATTACAAAATGGCTTCCATGCTCAGACAGTGTACAATCAAAGAACAGCCTGCTGAAGCGTTTTGTTTGTTTGTTTTTCGGTGGGGGGGGGGCGGGGGTGGGGGGTGGGGGTGGAAGTGTTGCGGAGGGTTGTCGGAGGTTGGTGACATGTGCTTTTTGCCAAAGATATTGATACGGTAATGCTTCCTGTTTACGGTGAGAATTGTTTGTTGCGTAAAGCAGTGCATAACTGGGTCGATTCATTTTTTCAAGGACGCTCACAAATTGCTGATGTAGCCTAACCTGGTCGTCCTAATCAGATTACAACAGAAGCATCGGTACGGTGGGTGTAGACGATAATTCGAGCTGGGAGGCGAATAATCATAGACAGTGTGGTGTTCGCATTGTTTAGCCTACAGCCTAATGCAAGATCCGACTTTGGGTGAAGACGTTTCTGAAAAGACTAAGACGTTGAACGTGAAATGCAAGTGCCAATGAGACAGCACACCAAAGACTTTTACACTGTATGTTTTTGGGGCACTGTTGAGAACGATATAATAGGTGTATCAATATTGGTGGAAATTGTGTTGAGAAATAATGGACAATGTAACTGCCACATTATATGGTTTTTAAGTTCGTATCTTGTATTTTTTTAACAGCCGTTTGTGACCTATTTACTGACTTGTCCTCTTATAACTGCGACATTGGTGTTAAAAGTACTATACTGGTCGGTTGGATAACATAGATGGGATTTGTTTATGGGAAGACGAATTTCTACGAAGAAAGACAACTTATTGCACACATCATAACAGAGCAATACTTTTTTTAGGCATCCTCTAAAAAATACAGTTTGAGCACATGCTAAGAGCTGAAAAAATGGACACGCTTTGGCATATGGATATAATCTTGGATGACTTAACTTCATACACGAAGTGCGATTAATGGCCGAATTTACTTTATCACACAGGACAGGAAGTTGTATATATCATCGAATGACTACGGTATCCGTGACGGCACAAAGCGATATTGATGGTCCATTCTTAGCAAGTAGATGACTTAACTGTGCACATATCACAGCACATGTGCTTGTTAGCTCGTCAGCCTAAATATAACAGCACCGCAATTGAACGATTGATGTTACGTTTCCTTACCAAACACACATACATCTAGAATGGTATGGGTATAGGTACATACAGACTTCTATCTAAACATCCAGAAGGTTAAACAATTCTACAGTTAAACTTAAACATCATAGATCCTCACCCGTGGTTTGTTTTGCACTTTCGTTGTTGTCAGACGTACCAACAACCAATTGTCCACCACTGAGAAGTGCAGGGCCGTTGTTGATTCTGTACACATTATCAACATTGACGTTACTGACGTTAAGGAAATTCTCCATGAAAACGTTGTCGATACCGGATTTGGGTATCTGCAAGGACGCTGGAAAATATTCGAAGGTATACACATTATTAACCGACTAGTTAGTTTGATGATTTCGCTAACCGTTATGAACATTCATAACACATTATTTTCTCTCTACCAGATATTCTCTTTCTCTCTGTCTCTCTCTTTCTCTCTCTATATATTTCTTTCTCTCTCCCTATCACTTCTTAGGTGTACAGGAAAGTTCTGTTACCATGTTTTCTTCCATGAGACATGTGCTAGTTATGCATGTTTAGGAGATTCTGTGGTCTAGGGGTTGCAACCTTGGTTCTTAATCCCAACGTAATTGATTCAAATCACGTTGGCATCAGTTTGACAGACCAGGTATATCGTGTGTTTTTTTCATTTTATGAGTGGGACTTCCAGTCAACCCATCTGTAATTGGGTAATTGTCAAAGTCATGGGAAAATGTCGTTCCGCCACGACATCTTCGGAGTTCTTGCTCTGTCGACAGAACTTTCATCTATAAAAAGGACTGAGAAAATATTGGAATGCTAAGGTGTAGTCAAGTCGGTTTAATGAGCCAGTTTTCCCTTTTCGTTTTATGACCAAACACCCAAACAAAGTTTGTGACTCTACCTGTGTCCCTGCCATGTACTTATTACGAAATTGAGAAACCGTGAGCTAGTTCTACTACCCATGTACTTCATCTTTTTTCCTTTTTCCTCTTTTCCTCTTTTCGATTGATTTTTAATTATGTTTACACATGCTGCTGTGGGGAAGAGTTTTTCGTCTCTGCGGACCAGTCTCAGTACGCAATCGCCTAAGCATATTCCAGTCTATATATGTTCGCCTGTCTGTGCTGCTTGTCTTCAACTTCACCTAAATGATGGACTCAATTTTAACTTAAGTAAGTTGTCATTCAATCTGTCTTGTCCCGTTCTCATGAGGCACACAAACACTTGCCCCACTCGATCAAGGCAGTGATAGTTGTCTCTCGTCTGGACGATTTTCCTTATGGCTTCGATAAGGTTTTCTTTTCATATAAGGTGATTGTTTGTTGTCTTTGTTGTCCTGTTGCTCCCTACTTTGCTAGCCTGTCCACTCGCCAAGTTGAAGGTATTCACTGTACGCTTTCTTAACCTCTGGCAGTTTATCATTCTTGGGGGCTTTGCAGAACTAAGATTGCATCTGTAATGAATACAACCTGCAGACATTAGCTTAATTACGATGTTTATTATTTCTGAAGAAATTTTCTTCTGTGTTCGTTCCGAAAAGAACATTTGTGACGTAGCGTCTCATTTTATAGCGAGAATGTGATATCCACGAGTGTCGGTTCCACACATCCGATTTCGATAGGACATTTCTGGACCTGGTTTGCTATCGTTCTTCGATCCCTAATCTCTTTGCCGGGCTACAAGTTTGTAGCCTGCTTCCAGGACCGCCACTTATAAGCATCCATCGACGAGTCTGTGGCTACTGCCAGCTCTTTCACTGCTACATCTTCGGCTTCTCTGTAGAAATGAATATTACTTGTACTTAAGCCGAGTAGTTTGGACAGAACATTCAAGTTGATCAAGTAGTGGTTTTGTTTTCCTATCTGGGTGAACAACATAGATTTCTGCGCCTCCATTCTTCACTGCTCTGGTCACTGATGTATCAGTATATATACCTAGATCCATGCTTTTCTGGGCTTTAGTTTATCAATCATGTTTTATTTTGTAGAGTATATTGCTTTCTCATGAAACATGTGGTAGTTATGAATGTGTTTTTGTTTTACAAGTTTGTTTAAAAGCTGTAAAATGAATATCCATATTCGAGGGAGACCCAGTGGTGTTCGCCTCGGGTCCTGAAGGTCGCATGTTAAAATCCCGATGGAGAACAAGATTTTGTTACGTGGATCATCCAGTGAAAAATGTCCCTGATCTCTGAGTAGTGTGATCATACACCCGTGTGCAATGGCGCGCACGTTATAAATCAAAAATAGTAAGATTAACAGCCGCTGCACAGGCAAAATTAAAGTTAAAAATGTACTCAAATTATTCTAGGGATTATCGCCTCACAGCGAATAGTCGCATAAATTGGACTGTATGGATATGACATCAGATCTTAGTTATGTGGTTAGCGGATGGCGCCTGACAGGCTGCGGGTCTTCTTTGCTCTAATTTACGTTTCCACCAACACACGCCCGTAAAATAAGGGGAAACTGCGATTGATCAGACATGTCACCAGCAGATTTTCGTCTGCCGAAAAAATAATGAAACAAAGAAGGTTACAACTCACGATGACGGCTACTGACACAAGTGGACTGAAGATAGATAGATTCATATTTGAGGTAGAGTCAAAAAGTAACCTTAATATTTGTTATTTCTGTTTATAAGAATCGACGTCACTGCACTCCGGGCATACCCACAGGTGCTGAGTCTCTCTCATCAAATGGCGTAAGGTATGGATGCTGATGGTCCCTGTAGCTCGCTAGTTGTACATTCTCCTGCTCCGTCCTCTCATGCGCCCCACACCGCTCGAACCTCGTTCAATGTCGAAACGTTGCAGTCTGTGGATTGCTGCTTCATCTATTGCGGTGTCCTCATCCAGCAGACGGTCATTGATTGATTCCAAAATGTCACTTCTATCCATCAGTAATGTGCCCATGATGGTAGCTTGTGAAGCCATGATATCAGCTCTTTCATTGCCCTGAACCCCAGCATGAGCAGGACAGTAGATCCATGTCAACCCCTGGAGGTTTGAGGCATCAACAGCTGCTATCCACTCGTACCTCGTACCTATTTGTTATGAACAGAGTAAGCTAAATTAAGGTTATTGATTGACTCACCACATGACCAAGGGACAGCAGGGCATGTAACAGGTTTTCCTGTGATTGGAATATTAATAAGAATCAGTTTCTACTTTACCTTGATTGAGAACAACCTGGAAGGTGTCATAGATCTTTGCTCCATAATAAGGGTCGACTTTCTGAAACTGTCCTATGTCCATCTTACACAAATCACCACCGACAAAGTCGCTGAAACCTTCTCCTCGAAACTTTGACCCGTCCAGTTGTTGCTTGGAAATAAATAAATATTGTTATTATTATAACTACAATTTGTTTACTATCGTTCTTATTACTACTACTATTATTATTATTATTATTACTATTAGTATTATTACTACTATTATTATTATTGTTTTTATTACTACTATTTTTATTGCTGTTTTAACTACTATAATTAGTATTACTACTATTTTTATTGCTGTTTTAACTACTATAATTAGTATTACTACTATTATTAATACTGTTATTATTACTACTATTATTATTAGTGAGAAAGAGTAACGCCTAGTCAGACACAACGTACTTATCAAACATGTTAGTCAGGGTCAGGAAAAATATACTGTCCAAAACACACACCTCGACAATCCCGTATTCCTCCTGCAAACGGGTTTTTTTCACGGCAGCCTGACCAACGAGGTGGGAGATGTACGTGATCCGCGTAGTAGTGAGCGACACGCAGATGAATGCAATTGGGCATAGCACAACCACATAGAGGACCCAGAGCCGCTTTCATCAGCATGCTCGGGATGTGAGGAAAGCTACAACTCGCCAGTGAACATCCTTTTCAGGGCACACAAAAAAGTAATCCTCCTCATTGTAATCCTTCTCACTCTACTCAATCCCGGTGAGATTCGACAGGCGGCGGCAGACAGAGAAAGATGGCGTGGGATTTTGGGAGTGTCTTCAAGTGTGGTTGTGTTCTCATGTGTGAATCTTGGGCGGTTTTCTCTTTGCGGAGCCCATCTCCTCTCTAAGCTGGTGCCGGCCAACATCTGCATCTGACCTGGTGGAGCCCATCTCCCCAAGTGAGCCATTGCCTCGTTTGCCTACAGCCTCGCGGCCATAGTTTCCCAGTGTGCACCACTTGGAGGTGAGGTTGACTTGTGTGTTCGCTTTATCGGCAGGCTACTCATTGCACTCTTTGCCCCTCAGAAGATGGACTAGCCGACCCGACATCGCTGGTTTGCGATGCCGAGCGCAAAACAACACCATTACACATGTTTCCGAAAACTTTTAAATGTCACGTACAAAGATCGAGTTACAGGAGAGGAAATACGAGATAGAATTACAACAGCAATAGAGCCTTTCGAAGATCTCTTGGCAACTGTCAAAAGAAGGGAACTCACTTGGAAACGGTCACATATCGAGATCAAATGGTCTTACAAACACAATCCTCCACGGGAAGGTGCATGGCAGACGACGAAGAGGCCGGCCCAAAAAGAGATGGGAGGACAACATAAAAGAATGGACCAGTCTCCGACCAGAAGAGTCACAGGCATCTGACAGAGACGGATGGCGTAGATTTGTGAGGCTGTCTTCATGTGTGCCCCTACGACCTCACCGGTTACGGGATGACGTGACCTGACCTGACCTTCAAGTGTGCCCCAACAACCTGATGGGTTACGGGGTGAGCTGAACTGAACTCATTGTAGTCATTCAACAACAACAATTAGTATTATTATTATTACTCCAACCTCTACACCTCACATTAGAATAGGAGCGACTAAGTAAGTAAGTAATTATTACTACATTTATTACTATTATTATGACTATTATTATTACTATTCCTATTATTATCACTATTATTATTACTATTTTATTGTTACGATTATTTGCAATATCACTATAATTATTTTTACTAGTATTATTAATATTATTACAACTGCTACTACTATAATGATTGTCACTAGTATTATTACTATTATCACTAGTATTACAATTATTACTATCATAACTATTAACACAATTATAAATATTATTCTTACTATTATTATTATAACTATTATTACAAGTCGTGTTCAAATGAAACCGGACCAAACTGCAACGATATGCGCCTGAACCGATCTCGGAAGATCTTTCATAAACTCACGTCCTTTTTTAAACATTGTTGTTCAGTTCTTCACTGATGTCTTCGACACACTTTTGTCACCATACTCTGCCTGCATTTTGCGATGAATCTCAACTGGTCAATATACTTCAGCTATTAGAAACCGAATCATCGCTCGCTGATAAACTCTCGACGGATTCCATATCGCACTCGTCATGTTTTCTACGGTCTGCTGAGGAAACTATGAGTCGGAGAATAATGAAATTTTGCAAACTTTACTGTTGGTATGTGCGGTTTATACCAGAAGTGACGTCATAATGCGCATCGGAGGCATGTCCACTTTTTGCAGTTTGGTCCGGTTTCATTTGAACACGCCTCGTATTATCACTATTATTATTGTTGTTATTATTACTATTATTATTATTAATATTATTAACATTATTACAATTACTGTTACTGACATTAGTTGCACAGGAACATGGACTAGAAGATATGCATCTAGACAATGGCTCGGCAACAATTTTATACTCGGCGCCCACTTTGATAACGTTTGTGAGAGTAAATTGTTCTTACCGCCCAATAAAATCTAAATTATTATTACCGCCCAATAAAATCTAAATTATTCTTACTGCCCAATAAAATCTAAATTGTTCTTACCACCCAGTAAAATCTAAATTGTTCTTACCACCCAATAAAATCTAAATTGTTCTTACCACCCAGTAAAATCTAAATTGTTCTTACCGCCCAATAAAATCTAACTTGTTCTTACCACCCAATAAAATCTAAATTGTTCTTACCGCCCAGTAAAATCTAAATTGTTTTTACCGCCAAGTAAAATCTAAATTAAAGAAAATGTCGTCATTGTCAACTGAGTTTGTATTTCAAAAAAATGTTTTTAATACATCATAAGTTGATCTTTTTAATACATCATAAGTTGATAATTTTAATTCATCATAAGTTGATGTTTTTAATACATCATCATCATATAGCATATTCTTTGTAGAGCGTCGCTCACATCTCGGTCTGCCTGAAATAAATTTCCATCGTGTTCCAGAGTCATGTCAGAGTATTCCTTGACATCTTGGCGCCATCGCTTTATTGGTCTAGCGCTGTCTCTTGTCCGGCACATATCTCTTACTACAGTTCTCTCAAAACCGTTGTATCTTTTGATATGGTGAAAGCATTGCAATTTTCTGTTTATGATGGAAATTATGAACCAGTTCTCTTCTATTACCAACATTTGTCAAATTATTGTTCGTTTCGGCATTCTGAGAACGTTTCCATATCATTTCGACTCGAAGGACTCGATTTTATTTTCTTGAGGTTTGGATAACTGTCTATGTTTCACAGTCGTATGCTGCGACGGGGAAAACACAGGTTCTCAAAATGTTCACTTTTTGTGTGCTGGTATTCTGCCAAAGTTTCCTCATGTTGTGTATGCTCAGCATTGACTTAATAATAATAACATGTTTGAATACACAATGTAATTATTCTATTACTGCCCACCTCAACGGTAAAATCGTCCACTAGTGAACGCTAGCTCCCAGGTTGAAGAACACTGATGTATACAATATATATGGCCATCAAGTTAGCAGTACATGAGATAAAAGATGTAGATCTAGACATTGTGGCCATCAAGTTAGCAGTGCCTGAGATAAAAGATGTAGATCTAGACAATGTGGCCATCAAGTTAGCAGTACATGAGATAAAAGATGTACATCTAGACATTGTGGCCATCAAGTTAGCAGTACATGAGATAAAAGATATAGATCTAGACATTGTGGCCGTCAAGTTAGCTGTGCCTGAAATAAAAGATGTAGATCTAGACAATGTGGCCATCAAGTTAGCAGTGCCTGAGATAAAAGATGTAGATCTAGACAATGTGGCCATCAAGTTAGCAGTGCCTGAGATAAAAGATGTAGATCTAGACAATGTGGCCATCAAGTTAGCAGTACATGAGATAAAAGATGTACATCTAGACATTGTGGCCATCAAGTTAGCAGTACATGAGATAAAAGATGCCGATCTAGACAATGTGGCCATCAAGTTAGCAGTACATGAGATAAAAGATGTAGATCTAGACATTGTGGCCATCAAGTTAGCAGTGCATGAGATAAAAGATGTAGATCTAGACAATGTGGCCATCAAGTTAGCAGTACCTGAGATAAAAGATGTAGATCTAGACAATGTGGCCATCAAGTTAGCAGTACCTGAGATAAAAGATGTAGATCTAGACATTGTGGTCATCAAGTTAGCAGTACATGAGATAAAAGATGTAGATCTAGACAATGTGGCCATCAAGTTAGCAGTACATGAGATAAAAGATGTGGATCTAGACATTGTGGCCAAATAACAGATATTAGATCGATTTACTGAATGAGGATTTTAGTAGAAAATATATGTAGAGTTGAACACAAATAGAGGATACTACACAGGGCTTTGCACAACTATAAATTTATGCTAACTATCAATACCGAATAGCTGTCCAATAATCTGAAAGTGATTGTTGCTTTTTGGTATGCCGGCTTTTAGTGACATCGTTTCAATGTGAC
Source organism: Ariolimax columbianus (assembly GCA_036924085.1). Classification (NCBI taxonomy): domain Eukaryota; kingdom Metazoa; phylum Mollusca; class Gastropoda; order Stylommatophora; family Arionidae; genus Ariolimax; species Ariolimax columbianus. The sequence goes on along the minus strand of JAVGWX010000004.1, from coordinate 40,159,480 downwards.
AATACCAAAGCATACCAACGTTTACTAATAATATACGTATGTTTTTTCATCTTCCAAGTTGACAACATAATTTGTCACCAGAATTGAACAGTATAATTTGTAAACAGAGTTTGTCAGTAGAATTTGACAGTATAATTTGAAATTTGAATTCGGCAGTATAACTTGTCAGCATAATTTGACATTAACATTTGTCACGATAATTTGACAGTACCATTTGTCAACAGAATTTGACAGTTTAATTTGACAGTTGAATTTATGAGCAGAATTTGACATAATGGTTTTAGTTAAGAATTTGGCGTCATTATTGAGAAGAAAAATGTGACAGCAGCACGTGACAGCAGCACTTGACAACAGAACTTGACAGTATTTTGATGTTGTTGTTTAATGTCCACAAGGATTAAGTTTACTCTAGAGTCCTACATGTAGTTGTGTAATGATTGGCTTCATCAGCGTGATGCTCACTACTACCTGGAATCTCGTCAATCCACAGCATGTTACCTGGAAACGCTACATGAAACACAGTGGGCTTGGTCAGTATATTGTATCTGACCAGACTAGCATCTCAGTTCCCCAACTTGACAGCATAATTTTATAACATAATTTGACATCATACGTAATTTCTCATCAGAATCATACAACATCATTTTCACGGCAGAATTGGACTGACAGTCATGATATAGTGAGTCTGGTAATTATGAACAGATAATTGTAGACAATGATGATAAAAACAGGACATTTGAGTAAAATCCGATCGTTTTGTTGCCTTACCTCGTTAACAACGTTGTAGAGCCAGTCGAGCACGTCCGTTTTTGTCCATTCTCGGGGATTTTTATGAGCCCAGTTCGCCAGTGAGGAGCGCATTATGTTGTCCAATTCTACACAAGATCAAATACATGCGAGAACAATCCTTATAAAACATAATTGTTATTTAAATTAAGTGTTTAAAGAAGGTCATCGGTGTTACTAGAAGATACAGATTGAGAAAGGAAATTTAAGTAAGATGGGCATTACGTCTTGCATAGAGTACATTTACAAACCAAACAAACTCTGATTTAGTCAACTCATGCGATGTACTCATCAACGTCCACTGATGACTTATAACGCTGGAAAATTTGGTTACCGGGCATGAGGGCAAATCAAAATAGGTGGATATATGTTATTAGAGTGATTGTGCAGCTACATGTTTTCATGCAAGCACCAGCGATGGGACACGATGACGTCTCAATCGATTCATTCAGTTGACTTTTTTTGTTTTGTTTTGTTTGGTGCGTTCGCCTTATTTCTATATTTATAATCCAAAAGGCAGTGTGCGTTGCACTGTGGGTTTTATTTTTGCGCCTGTCGGCCCAGTACATCCGACTTCAACTTGCATTTTATGTAAGGGTCTGCTTCCTCCTGCATCCTCTAAGGGTTTGCTTTCCCAGGGTAATGGCCGGTGCCGTGATGGGGATCGAATCCAGCACCTTTTGGCTGTGAGCCGTGTCACTAACCACTAGCCCACGCTGTCCCCACATTCAGTTGAATAGAAATTGAGCCTAATGCTGCAGACTTGGTTTTCATGTAAAACTTGATCTATAACGTCAACATTCATGTCATTGATTTTCCTTATAATTTGAATATAAGAAGTTAAATATACGTTATTTATCAGTTTAAATCCAATATCTATGTATATGCCAATAGCCTAAGGCAGACCATTGGCGCCTGAAAGAGAACTAAAAAGACGAAGAAGTTCAATCGCATTTTCTTGTGATAGATTTCCCGAATATTTCTAGGTTAGAATATTTTACAACTGATTGATTTGTATTTGTGGCTGTGTTAAATGTTTGCCTTCCCCGATTCTCATGACTAGGATACCTCTTTTCAACCACAGATCAAAGTCCATTAAATAATATATTTGCATAATGTGTTGTTGTGTGTGTTCCACTGTGGCAGTTTTGCAGCAGAGTAGTTTATCCGATTTGTTTTCTGTACGTGGAGAACTGGTCGTACAGAGAAACATTCAGAGAAACATAGCTAGCATAACTTTTAGAGCAAGTAAAGTAAATGAAACTGGTTGTTCACAGACTCTGCAGAGTCTTTTAAACCAGTATAAAGAAGTTAAGTTTAGTTATTCCCGACATACCCAGCCAAACTTATCAAATAGAGATTTCAAACTGGGTATGTTAGTATTGTCAATTAATCTTTGAGCTGGATTAACACTCCAACAGCACTTTTTTGGTTTGATTAAAAGCTTGCCTTTCTGAATTCTACTGATCAAGACATACCATCTTCACACCAGACCGTAGTTTTTGGGATGATATATGGTCGTATTGTCTATTGTGTGGATACGTGTTTGTAATGTGGTCCACTACGGCAGTTTTGTAGTAGTTTTGTCAATCGTTTCTGTACTTGGAGAAGAACAATCTTTGACATGCCTAGTCAATCTCGGTATGTTGGTATTGCAAACCAAGTTTGCGTTAGATTCGTGCCCCTACGCCACACACCTCCTTGTCCTCTCAATTTGAAAAAAAAGTTCTAGGAACTTTACCCACTTCTCCACCCACACACTCTCATTTTCCGTCTATGATACAGGAATAACAGAGTGAATCATTAATTTTTCTGAGTTTTGATATGAGAAACATTATAACTCACCAGACTTGTGTCTTATAGTAAAATCTGTCGTGCCAGAGGGGCTGGGTAACATGCTAGAATGGAGATCTTTGTCCAGGCTGCTGCCCCGTCGTGCTTGTGCTTGAAGTTTGTTCATTAGCTCGTAATCTCCCCTGGAGTTGAGCTGAAACAACACAATGTTTGCTTAGTTGGCACAATTTGTATGATAGAACATATGCGAATGTTGTTGCTTGCGAATGCCTACAATGAGTAGGTTACTCTTTTGTGCGCCCTGAAAAGGACGTTAAGTGACGGATTGCAGTAGCTTTCCTCAAATCTCGAGCGTGCTGATGAAGGTGAACAGGGGTCCTCCAGACGGTTGTACTATGCTTGGCTGCATCTGCGTGTCGCTCGCTACTCCGGGAATCACGTCCAACCTCACCTTCCTTGTTAGCCAGACTGTTGTCCTCAACAACAACCGGTTTCCAAGACGACCAACGAAGTCAGGTGAGGGTCTTGGCCAGTATATTTCTCCTGAACCTGGCAAACATTGTCTGATCAGCCATCGTCCCAACATATGCTATTAGAAAAAATGCGATTATAAATGAATTGTCCACCATTTTCTGTTAATAGAAAACAAATTTTAAATAGAACAGGAATAACAAATACATAAATTATTTGTTATACTTTTTTAGAATACATGCACACATTTTAAGATAGTTATACAAATAGTTATAACAACATACGAAAAGGTAAACAATAAAACGTATACTGGGAAATATACGGCGATAAAAAATTATTAGAAATGAAACAAGCCAATTATGAATTAATGTCAGAATTACGAGTTATTTTTTAAGGTTAATATACAGAAACACAAGCAACACATCTAGAAAAACAATAATCCATATTAATATATTGAAGTTGTCAGGACAACAGTAACAAAATATTTATAATATCGTAATAGAAAAAACGCTTTTAAGAAAAGTCACAACAAATAACGCAAAAGTAAATACTGAGGATAACAGCATAATTTAACAAACAATATTGCATAGTACTGTCATGAAAACGAAACGTGGAGAACAACGTTTAAGACACACCATAAGAAATTGACAACCTAATAATAAAGATGCAGCGAGTACATGTGCACAAAATGTCGTTTGTTTAAGTAGAGGACAATCGTGTCTTATTTCGTTAAACGTATATTTAAAAAAAAATAATTTGTGATATTCGTTTAACCTGTTTGTTCTTAGTCAACCTGTACTTATACAGGGGCAGATGCCCCTGTGCAGGTTCCAGCTTAGCGGGTTAGGCTCGAGCAGCTTAATAGTCCGCTGCGTTGAGACAAGCGCTTACGGAGGGTGGTTAACCAATGTGCAAGTCCATCTTAATAGACTCAAACACTAGAACAAAGTAGACCCGCAGCATGTTAGGCGTTATCTATGCTGCTTTAAACAAATCACCTAACCATGTCCGGTGTTATGTCATGTCACACAGTTAATCGCCTCTTACGACATGCTCTCAGTGGGGCAGTGGTGCTATTCCTGTTCTTGTCATACACAAAGACCCCGGCGGACCACTTGTTTGCTTTTATCAAATACGATTCACTAAATCAAATTTGTACTTACTAGTGGCTCACACTTCTCTTGTCGTTTTATAACAAGTCAATACATCAAATGAGTTCGATAAGACGATACAAACACTCTGTCATAATTGTGTAGCAACCATCTGAACTGAAAAGCATGTTCAACGTTTTTTATGCCTTCTGACATGTATATCTGTTTAATTGTCTGATTTCAATATTTTGAGAGGATATTTGATTTTGCAATAGTTCGTTTGTAGCCAGAATATGGGCACTAGATATGGCTTGACTTGGCTACATTCGTTCTCAATCTCCCGCTACCAAACCCTGAAAGGGCTTAAGTAGCAAAATGTAGTCCAGAAAACGGAATGCGCTGTATAGTAGTCTACAGCTTGACTGCGATATTTGCACCTTTCGGTTCATCACATCGGACTTCAGCAAATAAATTTTTAGTACCGGGTTAGCATTCCCTCTTCGATCCCTTCTCCTTAGCCAGTATGCTCTGTTGCATCCTGTTATCCAGGATATCCGCGTGGAGGTGTAAAAGAGTCTTGTCAGCTCTGGTTTGCTGGCCCTGACGCTAGTAGTCAGTTATTCGTCGCCGCTGACCCCTGCTACTCATGCGCTGCTCAGCATCTTGATCACTAAATATTATCTTTGTAGAAAGAGGTGAGCTTCTTATATATCAGAATATGTGTGTTTTCTGTTAACTTTTTATTCTACAATAACGTTTACAGTCGAATGTATCACTTCTAAAATAAATCTCATGTACGTGGTAAAATGCTCTGAATCTTTCATTCGATGTGTAATACAGACCACTCCATCAATAATATAATGTCAACACAGGTTTTCAACAAATATACAAGTCTCACATGCCCTGGACTACCCATTAAAGCTCTGTCCAAACCTTCCCGGTTTCTTTCGAGCTGTCTCTTCCGGGTTTATTTTAAGAAATGTTTAAGAAAAATAACACACCACTAAGGAAATGTCAGCATGAATTAAAAGAAATCATTACGAGTTGGCGGTCAAAAACACAAGAAAGTGGCCGATCTGCAGAAGCACTGGTCTTGTGGTCTGGTGCGTGCGGAATCATAACTCTAGGAAGGAAAGAGTTGTTCTGTTATTTTCTATGGGTGGATGAACAAAAACCTAACATGCAAACTACGTGGCAGCTGTAAAGGAAAAACTAGTTTATCTCTTCAGTCATAAAAGTCTTCAGTCCCAACTCATGCAGTTCGAATAAACACGGCAATGGCTGATTTTTGTGTTTCAGTTAGTTTTGCTTGGTGAACATTTCTATTATTTTATGTTTGTAAATATGGAACTACAGCAGCGATGATCATCAATCAATATGTGGTAAGTGATGTGTGATAACAATGGTGTTTCATGTAACTTTAATTTTCATGTTGAGAATAATCCAAGCAAAAAATTGTAAAGGTAGTCGCATTGGATAAAATGCTTGGAATAACTAAAAAACTTAGAATCTTTGTGTATACCTGTTGCTAGGTAACAGAAGACTATCAGAAGTGTGTTCTTTTTGCAATGTTTATTTCTTCAGGTTACATGTCCTGAAGGAGGTATGTGGTTAGGAAATTCATTATTTTTCTAAATATTTTGCCTGGACAGGGGTTGACAGTTTGTCCTTTTCGATTTTTAATTGTCTTTTTTTTGGTGGTAACCTGCATAACATGTAGACGGAACTTCCTAGTCTATCATCCGTCTCCGATAGGACTGGGTCTTTGATCTTACCACACTTGAGATCATGGGTCGCTTGAAACTTACAGGTTTCATTCGAACCCCAACCGTCCGTATGCTTAAAAGGTCCCCCTTTCAAAATATGCCGTCAGAGATAAAGTGTTAGAGATATAATTGTTACCTTTTCTTCCGCGGTGGGTGACAATAACTGTAAGTCGTATATCCGTTTATGGCTGGGTAGACTGAAGATTAAGTAGGCCGGTAATTCAGCCTGGGCCGTTTACCGAGAAAAGCTTTCTAACTACAATTTCTATTAAGACGTTCACATAAATTATCTACTGTTACCTCTCACATAGTTCTTGCCTGGGCTCTGTTGAAGTGCTATCCCACTCACCAGAAATATATGATGGAATATAATGTAAGTGACATGTCCTTGATAGAACGCCCGTTCTTACAACTACAAGACTGTTAAACGTTTCCTGGCAGGCGTGCGGAACGGTAGGTTGCCATTGTTTTCTTAACGTGGAGGAGTGGTCGCATCGAGTCAAACAAACAGTGTCTGCCAAATTGTACGCAAAGGGATTCGAACCAGTTACGTTGCGATTAGGAAACTTAGTTTCACTTCAGACATCGCTGTCTCAGCATGATGCAATAGGCTATAGAAGGGTTAGACATATATGTTGAAGACATGAACATACCAATTTTCAAACATTTACCAAAAAATAAAAACAAAACAATTGGATTGCTCTAGACACCTAGCTGTTGGTTGGTAATGGTGTTCATATCTTATTGATTGCTCCGCCAAGCAGCTCTCGTTTGGAGATGGTGTTTGTATCTTATTGATTGCTCAAGACACTTAGCTATCGGTTGGGGATGGTGTTTGTAACTTATTGATTGCTCCAGACACTTAGCTCTCGGTTGGGGATGGTGTTTATATCTTATTGATTGCTCCAGACACTCAGGTCTCGGCTGGGGACGGTGTTTGTATCTTATTGATTGCCTTAGCCAAACAGTTCTCGTTTGGAGATGGTGTTTGTATCTTATTGATTGCTCCAGACACTTAGCTCTCGGTTGGGGACGGTGTTTGTATCTTATTGATTGCATTAGCCAAGCAGCTCTAGGTTGGAGATAGATGGTATTTGTATCTTATTGATTGCCTCGGTGAAGCAGCTCTCGGTCGGTGATGATGTTCATATAGTCTTGATTGCTCCAGACAAGCAGCTCTCGGTCGGTGATGATGTTCATATATTCTTGATTGCTCCAGACAAGCAGCTCTCGGTCGGTGATGATGATCATATATTCTTTATTGCTCCAGGCAAGTAGATCTCGGTCGGGGATGATATTCATATATTCTTGATTGCGCCAGGCAAGCAGATCTCGTTCGGTGATAGTGTTTCGCCAGAAAATTATATGAATTTTTCTTAGGCATGTTGTGTGAAAAGATGATAATATTGATGTTCGATTTCCGTTACTCTTCAGCATTCAGTTCGTACAGACGCACAGAAGAGCCGATCCTTTTTTTAATTTCTAAGTGTGATGGCTGTGCTGTGCTGTAATGAATTCCAAACACTGTGTAAGCTAGCAAAGACTATTCTAGTTTTCTTCATTCTGGTTATAACGTCTCTGTATTCACTGCCGTCTGGTAAAACTGTGTTTCTTACGTTTGTAAATTTTTTCGCCTTCGACATATCATAATTTAATATGTTATATTTTATATTGATATTAGTATGTGCAGTGTTATCTGCGTATTACAGGTCATCCAATACAGAAAACTAAACAATGTATATTTTTTACCATTAAGTGCTCTCTGTGTCTGTCCCATCACCAAGTCAATGACGGTTTGGAAGAGAGTGTTTGACACTTAACACCTTTGTCTTACTTCTATTTTCACCTAAAAAGCTTGGTCGCTATGTCAAATACTGAATGGAAAGAGCAACTAATTGAAAACGTCTGCAGATGCAACGTCGATCAGAACGTAAACATAAATAAAACACAGATTATGACCATCGACGAAACAAGAAATCCGGATACATTCACATTCAGGGGTGTGGAAATAAAACAGGTCGCAAACTTCGAGTATCTGGACTCCAGAATTAACAACAATGGCGATTGCTCAAAATAAAATGAGAAGGTGATTGTCATTGGCAAAGCAAAGGCTACACAACCTTGGAATACTATGGCACAATACCAGCAAACCAACTTCTTCTTCTTCTTCTTCTTCGTACGCAGTCAAACAGTAACCATAATTTTTTCGAAAAAAGCGGCGGTCATCCTGAGGCTGTCGACACTGCCATATAGCTTCTCTTGTAGTTCCACTGGTGATGGCCACATCTGCTCTCTCTGATCCTCGTATGTCGGGCAGTTCTGCAGCAGATGCTCAGCGGTCATTTTCTCGGTACCACACGGGCATTCGTCGGTACCACCTATCTTCAATTTGTTGAATAGGTGGTACCTCAGTCTATTGTGGCCAGTGCGAAGTCTGAAGACAACGACCTGCTCTCTTCTGTTTAACTGGTAATAGGCATCATTTTTGGTGTAGCCGGTATGTTCAGTTTCCCATTTGGTCATGTATCTGGCTTTTATAAGCCGTTTTGACTCTTCGTACGTCATACTAGTATCTGTTTGTGGTAGTCTTGCACCTTCTTTTGCCAGTCTGTCTGCCTCCTCGTTGCCTTGGATGTTGCAGTGTGATGGGACCCACTGTACCACTACCCTTTTTGGTGCGGACTGCTGGCATAGTTGACAGAGTGCTGCTCTTAAGTCATTAAGCTCAGTGTTTTTCTGGCTTTTTAGCGCTGTGACTACGGCCAGGGCATCTGTAAGCAGGACTATATGGCTTTCATTTTCTTTATGTGTCGCAAACCAACTAAAATGGCAATTTTAGAACCTGTGTTTTCCCCATGGCAGCATGCTGCTGCCAAACACTGACAGTTATTCAAATCTCAAGAAAGAGAATTCAGTCCTTCGGGTAGAAATGTTATTTATTTTTGTTGTTGTTGTTTTGTTTGTTGTTGTTGTTGCTTTTGCCTTATTTCTCTAATCCCCAAGGCGGAGTGCGCTGCACTGTGGTTTTTATTTTGCGTCTGTCGGCCCAGTGCATCCGACTTCAGCATGCATTTTATGTAAGGGTCTGCTACCTCCTGCATTTTCTAAGGGTTTTGCTTCCCCGGGGTAACGGCCGGTGCTGTTATGAGGATCGAACCCAGCACCTTCTGGTTGTGAGCCGTGTCATTTAACCACTAGCCCACGCCGTCCCCTGAAATGTTATATAAAAGTTCTCAAAACACCATGGACATAAAAAAAAAAGAAGAAAAACCCAGACAATGGACAAAAGTTGGGCATAGGGGAGAACTGGTTCATAAATTCCGTTAAGAACGGAAAACTAAAAAATGTTGGTCACATGAAAAAAGACAGCGATTTTGAGGGAACGATATGGAAAGAATGGTGCAGGAAAAGAGAGGCAAAGCTAGACCAAAAAGGTTACACCATTATATCAAATAATGATGTGCATGGCTCTGGTGCAAGCAGGACGCTTGGCATAAGATTGAGCTTTTTCAGATAAACTGTGATGGGAGCGACATTCTGCAATGGACAGGCTACATGATGATGAAGTAAAATTGGTATGCTAGCTTTGAATTATTGAAGCAATGCAGCTAGAAACACCGTATGCTCGTAGTTTCATCCCCAGTCTGCCCTGATGTATGCCGCATAAAGTTTTCTTCTGAGGCAACATTATTTATGTACAGTTACTTACTGAAACATTAAATGGGATAACAATAACTGACGCTCCTTGAATCAGAATGGTCATATCACATATCTCAGAAGATGAAGACCCCATTAATGGACGTCTCTATCACGCGACCCCCGAATTAGTAAGCGAAACACAGATGAATCTAATTATAACACAATCACGTGGAGGATCCCTGTACACCTTCATCAGCACGCTCGGGATGTGAGGAAAGCTACTGCAAACCGCCACTTAACGACCTTTTCAGGTCTCACAAAAGAGTAAACATACGTATTATGGGCATTGGAAACAACAACAAAAATATCGATATTACTTATTTGTGTAATTACAAATATCTATATTACTTATTTGTGAAATTAAAAATATGAAAATTAGTTATCGGTGTGCTTAAACAGATATGCACTATTTATTTTTGAGACTAAAAGAAGCAAACTATTCACAAACGATTTGTTTTTGTTCTGTAAATAGTTACCTAATGGACCCTAAGTGTTGTGATAAAGTTAAAAGAACCAATAAGGATCTCAATTTGCCAGAAAAGTTTGATCTTACCAATCTTAATGAACAAGACATCTGAAGTGCTGAAATAGGTGGTAAGCTAGGTGTACGTCACACTGCAGTTAGAACAATTGTAATAAACAAAGTTAAAGGGTTAAAGGAAATTGAAAACGCATTGCCAGTGCATGCCAAACTTATCAGAAAGAAACATAATTTGGTGGGATGAGAAAAGGGTTAAATGTATAAATTTAAGACCTGGTCAGCCAGGTTTTTTATTTCTTCTAAGGCGTGGTCTGATCCAGAATTATGGAAAACATGATTCGATAAAATAAAGGTTGAAAAATAGGAAAGATCTGCTGAAGGGACATGTGGTGCAGGCATGGGCTGAGTTGGTACTAGTACATTTAAGTTACTGTCAAGTTTTTAGTTGTGTTGGAATCAGATCGACTACTGTTAATGGTTGTTTATTGCATTACAGTTACATTTGTGTCTAATGTTGCAAACTGTTTAGTTGTGACTCCAACAAATTAGTTTATACTTGTAAGGCTGTTTGGTTGGAATGCTGTCAGAGTTTAACACATTATGACGCGTGTATCCGAGATTAAACAAAGTTACATTTACATTGTTTATGCTGCTAAATATGAACACGACTTTGAAACATCAGCTATTGAAATATTTATAAAAATCAGTTTCACACATTTGCATATACAGACCGTATGAAAATCTTCATACAGGAAATCATCCAGAGCGACGCAACTTTTTTTGTCGCTTGCAATGAGTTTTTGGAGAATCTCTGATTCGTGTTTAACAATAGTCATCTAACATTGCTGCATTTAAACGGTAGGAATGTCCCGATGAAACCATTCCCAGTACTCGTGAAGATCACATGTAATATTATCAAAACGCTTGTCTTTGAAGAGCTGACATATCAAATGGTTCATTAATTGTGTTCCAATTCAACTAATTGTCGTGGTTGCCAATTCGTTTTCTTGCAATGGGAATTCCTGGCATGACTGTCCTAAACAGCAAATATGTGTGTAATCCTGCTGTAGTCCCATCAAGCTGGCAATGATCTTCAGGTCCCAAAAAATCGGCCACTTATATGTGTCATGTTTAAAGGAGTGTAACAATTGTTTTTCGTTGTTGTCGGTTTCATTCATATGGACTGCGTACCCGAATGGAACTAAATCGTAACACCTTTACCATAATGGAGAAACCCAGCTTTCAAGTTAAACTTGGACGAATCAATGAACAGACTTCAAACGTCGTCTTTTTAGTCGATTTCTAGTGATGCTATCAGACCCAGTATATCCGCACAAGCAATATCATTATCCATCATTTTGAAAAATGAAAGCCCCGTCTTATTTGCCGACCATGAAACACATTCTCTTCCAGTAGATTACATTCCTACAGTTTATATAAAAAAAACTTCGAAATTTCAGATCTCTCACTTCATCATAAAATGTTTCTAATGGAATGTAACTGTACATACTCTTCAATAGGAGCGAAATCAGGATCTCTTGATGTAGATACTTTCAAAGGTGACGAATGGTCTGTGGCCTTACTTTTGTCTACACCATCCTGAGCTTAAGAGCATGATTGATTTAAAACGGAAAATCATTCCCGCGAGGCTGAGGGTCCAGAGTGTTGTTGTTGTTTAATGTCTACAATGAGTGTGCCTTGTGTGCGTCCTGAAGAGAACATTAAGTGGCGGGTTGTAGTAGCATTCCTCACATCCCGATCACGCTAGTTAAGGTAGACAGCGCTCCTCCAGGCGTTTGTGCTATGCTTGGCTTCATCTTCATGACGCTCATTACTACGGGGATCACATCGATCCACATCTTGTCAGCCATGCTGCCTTGAAAACGGCCTGTTTCCAGGGAACGCTTCGTGAAAGAAGGATTGTGGTCTTGGTCAGAATGGTGTGCCTTACTAGACTAGCTTCTCAGTTCCCCTAGGACTCATAGTAAAAAGTATATTGGAAAAGGTCAAAGATCGCTTTTTCTTCTTAGAAACACCTAGTAAAACTGGGGAAGTCATGCAAGAGTAACACATTTATTGGACATCATGAACCACACGTCAGCACTCACAAATCACAACACAAATAGTGGCAAGAACGATTTGGGGTGTCAATGAATGCTGCAGAATGTGTCATCCCATTGGTTCTCTTGGTTATGAGTCTGGTGGGAACTCAGCGCACGAGATACGGACATCAGGTGCAGCCGATCAATTCTCACCGAAATCCACCCCCTCCCCTATCTAGAAAACTAGATCTCATTTGTGATAGTTAAGTTCATATTCGGGAGCAACATGTTCAAATTACTTTTTTAAAATCTAGTTTTAAAAAGCTCGTTTTAAAAAGCGCCTACTTTTTGTTGCATATACATTATGGCTGTTCGAACAATCGATCAAAGCCCGTCGCTTACTCGGTACATAGGCCTTTGATTATGTTCGTCCATCACATGAGTTCACTCTATTCAGCCGTGTGGACAATCTTTTAATTTTACTCTGTCCGATGAAATGGGTGATTTGAGCGGTGATTTGGATTAAAGTGAGAAAGTTTCAGCAAAATATCACCCTCACTCTCTCGTTCTGAACTACCTTTGGCCAGTGGTAAGACGTTATCCATTAATAATAATTCGGCCCCATATACAGTTATGGACTGCTCTTTCTGTCGCTCTAATCATTAAATCATCTTAGTTCCTTCACATTCTCTTCTCCGTGAATTGTTGCGTCTATCTCTCAGAAGATTCCATGTAAGAGCATGTCTGTCTGTATTTGGTGGTGCTTTACGAAGCGTATGTCCTATCCAGCACCATTTTCTTCGTTTAATGTGTTGTTCCAGTAGCTGTTGTTGGCGCCTTTCCCACAAGTCTTCATTTCTCACCATGTCCTGCCACTTTGTACACATTACTCTTCCTAGACATCTGCTAACGAAGGACTGAGGTGTTTGTCGTATGGCATTGGTCGTTTTCCCGTGTCTCCGCTCCATACAGCAACATCGACTGTTGCTCAGTGTTGACTGTGTTAAAAATAAGCAGTTCATGATGTTGTAGATTGTTTAGATATGTTAATGTCGGGATGGTTTCTATTGTTGGATGATGTTTGGTTGAAACGTCGTTAGTTTAGTTTATACTACTGTAAGCTGTTTAGTTGCGCTAATGTCAAAATAGTTTTTTTTATTGTTGTATGCTGTTTAGTTCAAACGCATTGACACTGTTTTAGACTGTTTAGTTGTGTTACTGCTAGGTTTGTTTATATTGCTATATTTTTGTAATTTGGAAGACACTTAGTATTGTTTATACTGCTCTAGACTATATAACAGTAAATTTAGTTTTCTACACTTGTAATCTGCAAGTCTGTTTCAATTTCGTAATATGTTCAGTTGTGTTGCGTCTAGTTGTTTTCACGATTGCATTTTGTTTAGTTGAGTTACCTTCAATGTGGTGTTTACAACAGTTTACGTTTTGTAGCCTGTTTACAACAGTTTACGTTTTGTAGCCTGTTTACAACAGTTTACGTTTTGTAGCCTATTTACAACAGTTTACGTTTTGTAGCCTGTTTACAACAGTTTACGTTTTGTAGCCTATTTACAACAGTTTACGTTTTATAGCCAGTTTACAACAGTTTACGTTTTGTAGCCTGTTTACAACAGTTTACGTTTTGTAGCCTGTTTACAAAAGTTTACATTTTGTAGCCTGTTTACAACAGTTTATGTTTTGTAGCCTGTATACAACAGTTTACGTTTTGTAGTCTATTTACAACAGTTTACGTTTTGTAGCCTATTTACAACAGTGTACATTTTGTAGCCTATTTACAATGATGGTTTCTACTTGATAATACTGTTGTAAAGAATGATAACTGATGAAAGTGGATCAAGGTGTTAGAAGCATGTTGTGTACATCAACTTTAGAGTAGTATACGTTGAGATCGTTAATACAGCATTTTTTTTTAAAGAAACAACCACTACTAGGATACATTTATAAATATTTTAGAGCATTTTATTCCTACGACATTGGTTGCGGTGGTAACCGCTGCAAGCATAAATGATGGGGAATTGGAAATAATTTGAATTGTTATAGGACAAAGATGGATGCTCTCAACGTTTATAATTGTTCTCTAGCAGAAAATCAACAACTACGCCATTGATATAGATATTTCCCACAGGAGAGCAGTGGCTCAGCTTTAACTCTTTTAAAGTTCAGCATATGACGGACGTCAAAGCCAGGACTCACACCTTCAATAGTATTGCTATCCAAGCAATGGTATATGGGCATGAGGCTACGTAAATCAGACGCAGAAAAAGATAAATGGGGCGAATATCTTCCTAACCATATCAAAAATACCGACATCCGCAACCAAAGAGTTCCTGGAAATCGTCGACTCTGTGCGACATCCGCGACCAAAGAGTTCAAGGAAGTCCTCGACTCTGTGCGACATCCACAACCAAAAAGTTTCTGGAAGTCGTCGTTTCTGCATCAATGTGAAATTACAGATGGGTAGGTCATGTGGTCCGCATGGCATACGATAGATGGACTAGGAGGGTGTCTTTCTGGTCACCATACAACAACAACGGTCTGGCCGTCCGCTAACGAGATGGAAATACGATCTGCACTACGTCTTTGGAACATCATGAAACTCCAGGCCGAAGATTAAGCACAGATTCAAACAGTTTTTGGCTACATGACATCAGACAACCTTACCTGATTGAATAGCATGATTCAGCTATTCAAGCAGATGATGTCTTCGGAATTGTCAATATATGACAGCAAAGTACACTTATAGATACGTTACTGGTGAAGATATCATACATTAACAAAAAGTCTGAACGACCACGAACAGTGAAAGAAATGAAAACATGGTGTTCTGCCAAATTGTACAGTATTGAGACCGTATACATCGGATTACAGTTTACGTAAGGTATATAAGTGACTAGTGGGAATTCCGTGGCGAAGTGTTTAAGCCGTCGGCCTCGTGATCAAATGGTGTGGGTTCGTCTCCGAACTCCGCCGTCTTTTTCACGGGTGCGTGATGCGGAGTCCGCTGAAATCTCCTAGTCGCCCCTTAGTCGTTTTGCCCTTGACTTGCCACTGGGGTCGGGTGGTACGATACCAGAGAGTGAGGATTAAAAGTAGCACAGTTAATCCTTACTAAAAATAGCGCTAGCAAAAATTAATTATGCCATCATCGTCTACAATGGACGGCAGCCTTTTCCTTATGCCTATAAGTGACAAGTGACAATTTTATTTGCGGACCTAACAAAAATATCGTTATTGATGATAAGGTAACATGTTCATTTCCATACATACGTTCCCAAAGAAGATATGTGACTGTTAGACTAATAGTTATGCATTCACGCGCAATGATGTACTTTAACACTTTTACGGTGGTTTACTTTAACATTTTAGAGAATTTAATGTGTACAATTGTCAGGAATTTTAACGTTTACGATTGTTAGAGAGTTTAATTTTCTCAATTGTTAGTGAGTAAACTCCCGCAATTGCATATTGTAGACTACTATAAATTAATTTCTGCAATTATTTGAAAGCTGAATTCTATAGTTTGTAGGTAGCTAAATTCTACACTTATTAGAATGTTAATTTGTATTATTATCTGAGAAATGCCTTCTACAACTGTTATTGATGCAAGTTTTATAGTTTCTTTAATATAATTAAAATCGACGTTTCTGGATCGGTAACTTTCAACTTTTTTAGAGAAATAACATCGACAATTTTATCCTCTTTAGAGAGGTAACATCAACAATTGTTGAAGTTGTAACCTTTTACGATTTCAGAGAACTACCAGTCACAATTGCCAAGGATGTAACTTTTATAGTTTTATAAAATAGACTTTTATCATTATTATAAATCTTATAACTATTTTTGTATTTAGATAATTAACTTGCATTACTGTTAGAAACTTAACATGCACCGCTTTGTGATAATTAACTACTACAACTGGAATAGGGGGCAACTTCTATCTTTTAAGGAAAACTAATGTGCTTATTTGTTGCAGGTCTTACAAATATATTTTTATCGAACTTGCTTCTACAAGTGTTAGAGAAGTAACTTTTATCGTTTTTAGAGAACTAACTTCTGTATGTGTTTGAAGCCTAAGAGATATTATTTTCAAAGAACAAACTTCTTCATTTGTTTAAAGCCTAACAAATATTATTTTCAAAGACATAACTTCTACCTACAACTGGTTTAGATCTAACGACATTATAGTTTTTAGAAAACTAACGGATACAGTTATGAGAGGCCTAACTGTTTTGGTTTGTGGCTAACAAAGGTATAGGTAGTAGTATTCAGACAATGTTGCCAGAGATGAAGTATAAGAGATTTCATTGTACTTGTTTTCCGTTTTTAATGATTATTGACTGCTAATATCCTTTCCCATTACTTAAACTTTTTTAACAATAAACCAGGTACCCATTTACACCATGGACGACTAGAGCTGGTAGATAATGGGGATCGAACCCCATTTATGCATGTATACTTTTCTATGAGAAACGAGCGATCTGCCAATCTGATACTGAAACGTTTTTAGAGAATCAACTAAGCTTCCTACAATTATTTGAAAGATAACTTGTATTACTGTCCGAGAACAAACTAGATTTACTATAATTGTTAGAAATATTGATTACATCATTATAGGAGGACAAACTTCTGCAAATGTTATACTGTTATACTTACATTTTGTAATTTATTTTCAGATAACTATTTTCTACAAATTTGAACTTCTATAATCTTAGAGATTTAATGTTTATAATTTCGAGTGCTAACTTCGACAATTATAAATAGTTACGATCTACTGTTTCAATTAATTAACTTCGATACATTTTCAGAGCCTTAATTTCTGCTTTTAAATTATACTCTCTGACATTGTCTTTTAGAGAGATAACTTTTACAGTTGTTAATTTTGTTACTAACGTTGCATCTTAAATTCCTATTTTAAAATATCAAAATTAAAATTTGTTTTTAGATTGAACTAATACGATATTTTATTATAGACTTCCACATATTTCAAATAGTTAATCTCCACCAGAATGTGTTGTTATCAGTACCCTACTTCTTTACTATGAACGATTGAATAGCAGATACGATCCAGAATACTCACATGAAAATGGTAACCAGAATGACCGTTATTGAAAGGAATGCATTAAAGAAACAAATAGCCAACTAACTTACAGAAACGCTGAAACATGGTAAATTAAATATCTAGACTTCATCTCAGACGCCAAACATTTCTTTCCCGATGGAAGTGGCAGCTTTTGAACCAGCTTTATGCATTCTATGGGGGACTGTTTTTTTGGCAGCCTGGCTAACGAGGTAAGGGATCGACGGGATCCCCGCAGTAGTGAGTTTCACACAGATGAAGTCAAGCATAGCACAACCCAGTGTTCGGTTCACCTTCATCAACTCACATCGGGTGTGAGGAAAGCTACTGTAACCCGCCAATTAACGTACTTTTCATGGCACACAAAAGAGTTACCTACTCATTGTGGGCTTTCACAAACAACAACAAACATTGCTTGCATCCATCATGCAGTGATGACTATTCTCTACAATAACTTTTAATTTTAATTTGACGGACTAATATTATTTTAATTGGCAGTCTCTTTGTTTTATTTCCTTATTTATTTCTTATGTTTGGATATTATATTTTCATTACCCGAGCGCATATCGACTGACATCAACGATCATAGACACTTACACTGCATGTCCATATTGCTATTTATCATTTCTAATGTTAACTGTTCTCTACGCCTAAATGTTAAACTGCCCAAAATCTTCTCTCGTTGCAAAACATAGTAGGTATTTAGCCATGAAGCAAGAATGACAATGTTATTTCTAATTAAAATATCATTTTTGAAAATCAGAGCCCCGTTTATTAATAAAATACTTGTCTCACTAATAGTATTTTTGGTTTTACACTACATACACACATACGTATACGAACATACGTATATATTTTTGAGTGTTCGTAGTTTTAAATATATATATGTGTGTGTGTGTATTTATAAATACATGTAAATATTAGCTTCACGATATTAAATCTAGAATGATGTCGCAATAGATAATTCATCCAGATGGCAGCCAGAGGGTTGTTGGTTCAATTCCAACATATGACAGGAAAAAACTAATTACAGCAAGCATACAAATAAATGATAACAGGAAGACGCCACTTGCGAGTCATACAGCAAGTGGGTTAGTCCACTAAGTGTAGTGACAAAGTAGAAGGGAAAGACTTCTGATGATCAGATTTCCCCCTGATGATTTGTTCTGTATATAGTGTTTCTGACTGTAATAATGATTTCTCGGTCCATTTCGAAATAGTACCTCTTTAGGTGTATAACAGACGTCCTTCATATATTCCACACATAGATCGACATATATACATACATATATATATATATATATATATATATAAATAGATAAATAGATAAATAGATAGATAGATAGATAGATAGGTAGATAGATAGATAGATAAATAGATAGATAGATAGATAGATAGATAGATAGATAGATAGATAGATAGATAGATAGATAGATAGATAGATAGATAGATAGATAGATAGATAGATAGATAGATAGATAGATAGATAGATAGATAGATAGATAGATAGATAGATAGATAGATAGATAGATAGATAGATAGATAGATCATTGTCTGGTTTAAGTGAAGCATACGGACCGACACCACCCCTAACAACATTTTGTGTTGCAGTAATTTAATGAGGATCGACATCGTAATCCCAAATGTAGTAAGCCTGCTGAGATGTCTAGCATTTCACTAGTCCAGGAGGCCGATTTCCATTTTCTGTAGTTCTCTTTGGAATATATTGAAAACCACTACAACCAAACACC
The DNA here is from genome assembly GCA_036924085.1 of Ariolimax columbianus. Lineage (NCBI taxonomy): Eukaryota > Metazoa > Mollusca > Gastropoda > Stylommatophora > Arionidae > Ariolimax > Ariolimax columbianus. The sequence goes on along the minus strand of JAVGWX010000004.1, from coordinate 40,140,504 downwards.
AATAGAAATACGTCAAGAATAATGAACAGCACTCAACCAACTTCGGACAGCACAAGGTACGAACATGTTCTGTGTTTTTCATTTCTTCAGAAATTATACTTTCAATCTTGATAATCTGTCTACAATTTGAACGAATGTTGTGTTTCCAATGATTATGCAAATAATGTTGTCCAATGCACAAAATAAATAGTGCCGGATAAAAATGCAGAAACTGGTAGAGATAGTCAACAACAAAAGTAAAGAATATGGATTGAGAATTAACATTAAGAAAACAAAAAGAAAGAAAATTAGCAAAACATACAAGATGTTCACAGTTACGTTCACAGTAAACGGGGACATACTGGAACACGGAAATGGTTATTTGTACATAGAACAAATAATAACAAGTTATGGAACATGTAACAGTGAAGTGAAGATATGAATTGAAGTGAAGTAAAGATTGAAAAACTATGAAAATCTGTCAAACAAATATAAAGTTCACAGTTAAATCATAGCAAACGGGAATATACTGGAACAAGTAACGAGTTATTTGTACATAGATCAAATAATAACAAATTAGGGAACATGTAACAGAAGGTGTAGAAGAGAATAGGAATGACCAAAGACATATTTAGGAATCTGAGAAACATATTGTCATCCAGGAAAATAAATAAACTAATAATTATATCCGTCAGCTGCTTTATGTGTGGTCACTTGCTTCTTAAAGCGATCAACGGAAACTGAATGGGTTCCAGCCCTGCATATTTCAAGAGACCACTGGTCTCAAAGGAGGTGATTCAAGAATACTTGCAATCAAATTATCTCCAGTCGTCTTGTCATGTGTCTTGCCACTGGCCCAAGGTAGTTCGGGACCTTAGAGTGAGGTTGATGACCAGCGCAGTGTCTTCTTCACTATAATCCAAATACAGCGCAAGTTTCATCATCAAGACAAAATCATCTGATGGCGCCCTCATCATCGCTTGCGATTGGCAACTAATTTTATATATATATATATATTGATCTTGATGACCAATTTCGCAGTGTAGCTGTGGGTCTCAACATGTACTCTGTCTTGGGCCACGTAAGTCCAGTGCGTCATAAGTGCCATTCTAAAGGCATCTAGGATGTTGCAGTGTACAGCAAGGGTGTCACACCAACGCATTGGAGGCCTTCCCCGAGGTCTATTCTTAAATAGGGAGGACCACACTGCTGTCGTTGGGCTCCATCAACCATCGTTTCGTCTTAACATGTGACCTGCCAATCTATGTTTTGTCTTGACTGCATTGATTACCGCATCCCTCACCATGGACAATCGTCTTATATTAGAATTGTGGAGACTTTGCATACGATGGTTCCGGAAAATGATTCTGACCAAGCGTCTCTCAAGGGAGACCTGGGTCTCTCTCAATTTGTCCTCTAGTGATTATGTTAGTGTCCACGTCTCAGCACCGTAACACATCGCTGGGAGTACCGTGGAATTGAAAATGGTGGCTCGTAGTTCCTGGTCATGGCAACCGCACAGCAACGTCTTGTCAGTTCAGGTTCCAGGTTATTATACGCATTGAGAAGGTGGCCAAGATAGATGTATTCGTTGACATCCTCTAATTGTACATCGCCAAGGAATACTGGATCTCAACTGGTAACGCGATTGCATAACACTTCCCAATTGACTAATATCTGATTCCAAACATGAGAAGAAAAGGTTTGATTAGACAGGATCGACTTGCGGACACTGAATTTTACCACAATCGGACGCTGAAAGGGAATAAATGTGGATATATTTTACTATGCGGTGCGGAATCGTTGGTAATGAGCAAACAGTTGAAAGACACAATACAGGCCCTAAAATGTGGACATACAGAAGATTGGGCCGCATTTCGTGGAAAGAATGGCAAACAAATAGAGAAACCATGACGAGATTATGACCGGGAAGAAAAATACTGAAGACCATATAAATCATACGGAGCCTGCACTTGACATCATCATCGCATCATCAAAATAAAAGATAACTAATTGCCCCATTGAGCAAAATTATTTCAATATTTTTACGTAATACAGAGGATAGGAAAGTGCTGTCCCGAATAGTGTCGATGTCTGCCTGCTGACAAAAGAGCAGCGAATCAAATTTGCGGTAAGGCATATGTTGTTTTGTGTTGGGAAAGAAATAAACAAAAAAAGCTAGCAAATAATGTGGCTACAGCAGTGGCTCCTGTAGTCCTCTGTCTCCAAATCCATCGACTACATCCGCAATGGGAATTAAGTCCTGCCACAGTGTTTTAAAAAAATTGTTATGTCTAGTATATTTGTGGATTATGAACTAGTCTATATTCGATAAATAGATCGATAAAGCTTCACAATTTTTAATTTATTTCTGTAAAGTCGAACGATAATTTAATTTAACAGCAACAGTTAGAAAGTTTTGTGTATTAAAATTTGCCGTGTGTGATGAGTTGGGAAAGAATTCATTGTATTATATCTTTGTTTGACAAAATGGGGGTTATTTGTTTCATTTTGTATTCTTACCTAATCATAACAATGAGTAGGGTACCCATTTACTGTTTGCAGACTTGAGATTGTTGCTGTCGGGGAACAAACACTGAACTTTTACCGTTATGAACCAGTGCTCTAATCAGATGAAAATGAATATTTTCATGTTCATTTACAGGGTAGTAAAATAAAAGACTGTTCTTTCCTATTCCCGTTCACAGATTCGTTGAAATGCATCCACGGATTCCTGAAATATCCATACATTTCTTTGAAAGATGTTCACTGACTCCTTAAATATTAATGTATTTCTTTTAAATCTATCCACTGACTCCTGAAATATTCATGCATGCCTCTGAAATCTATTCACTGACTCCTTAAATATCCATACATGCCTCTGAAATATATTTACTGACTCTTTAAATATACATACATGCCTCTGAAATCTATTCACTGACTCTTTAAATAGTAATACAGGCCTCTGAAATCTATTCACTGACTCTTTAAATAGTAATACAGGCCTCTGAAATCTATTCACTGACTCCTTAAATATCCATACATCTCTCTGAAATCTATCCATCTACCCGTGAAATTTATACACACACTTGAAATCTTTCCATGCAATCCTAACATGTTATATACATACCCCTGAGATCTATTTAAATACCCTTAATGTTTGTCCATATACACATGAGATCTGTTCAAATACCAGTAACACTGATTCGCATACCCTTGAAATATATCCAATTGCCTCTTATACAAATTAACATACCCCATAAATCTGTCAAAATCTCCATATATTTTATCCACATACTCCAAATACCTCTACCATGTATTTATAAATCCCTGAAATGTATCCACATATCCCGGAAATATATCAATATACATATGAAATCTGCAGGCTTACCACCTCTTATATGTGTCCACTTACGCCATATAATATACCCATATATCCCTACAATATATCGATGTATCTCTTCAAATCTGTCTATATACAACATAAATATATTAACATGTTACACAATTCTATCCATATAAACCTGAAATATGGCCACACATAAATGGAAAGTCGGTGGACAAAGTAAATTGCAACAGCAAAAGTTGATAGTAACAAATGGCTAGTCAATTGATCATGATTAATTCTTATACGCTGGCAAGTATAAACGTACTTTGCAAGGGGACCTGTTTATGTGTGTGTAAATTGATTAACACGTACATACACTAGCAGGTGATAATGGCTTCATTTCACTATGTTTATATAACGATAAATTAGTTCACGTTAAAAGAAGCCACTTACTTACCTGCAAATAATTCACATCCTTCGACTGCATGAAAAATATAGTTTGACTGCAGAAAATCGGAAAGAAATGGTCCTATAATAAGTTGGTTCGTGTCGTTATTTGAAAATAACCACTAGAAAACTACATCAAGTTTGTTGGTTGCATAATTCACCCGCTCTGCTTAGCAGCAAGTCGGTTGACTGCTACTTTGAACCTGGCTACGCGAACTGGAAATAGTCCAGAGCCGTTGAATTGAAGGCGTTGACACCTAAGTCATTGTTGCATGAGACATTCACAAGAGTTTAGCATGTCACGGGACCAACATAACCTGGGACCTGCATGGTGATATACAATCGCTTAAATTGTTATGTAACGTTTGGACACTGAGGCGGAAAATTAAGGGGCGTAATCCAACATTATACAGGACTAACTTTGACTACGATAATGCAACGGAAATTAACGCAAATGACAGCCAATGAAAACTTACCTCGGGATCGACTGGCCACTTCCTGGCAGTTAGCAAGGTCCTATCTTAGCTACGTGGTCCAATAAAATTTATGACTATATTTATGGGTGGGGTTGTATGTGTAAGCTGGATGGGTTTCATTTATTAGGAGTTATCTATGTGAGATCTGTAGCGAGCTTGCGCAGTAATCTTACAGATACTATTATTATTTATGTTAGTACACATTTCAGTTGCACTATTTCTCGTTGAGCTGAAAGAAGCTGTAAATGTCGAGTGTAAACAATTTTTGTTAGAGTATTCATCTGGCCTAATATCTTGACTAGTATTAGTATCGTTGCAAATGCTTTTGTCACTTAATGAATCCATTGTTTGATTCTAGAATTCGTATTATTATGCTTACTTTTCTGCTTTCGGGGTTCGTTTTCCGAGTACAGAAATACAACAAAATATATCTTTACAGACGTCGCCTGTGTTGTTGTGTATATATATATATATATATATATATATATATATATATATATATATATATATATATATATATATATATATATAATATGTTCATTTACAATGTGTGTGTAGATAAATATCAATATAAAATAAACTGCGCTACCCTTTCTCAATTTTAAATCAAATTACTCCCCCCCCCCCCCACCACCTCACACACACACACACACATATATATATATATATATATATTTATATATATATATATATATATATATATGCATATATATATATATATATATATACATACATACATACATATACATGTGTCTTGTCGCCGGGGCGAGTGTGTGCGCCCAGCAAAATATGTATTCATGTGCAACATATGACTATGCGTAATTCTTGTCATATTGGTGAATTTGTTTAGCGCCATGCCAATATGCTGATATACACTTTGTTGTTGATTTTAAAATGTCGATTCGTCGCTATTATCAAAGCTATTCCTTCCAGACATGTCTTCACGTTTAACTATTGAAAAAGTAATTAATATGTGCACCCTTGTCTTCTATAATGTCTCCATGTTTAACTAACTGCCAAAATGTTCAGTTGTATATGGTATTTGTTCGTGTTTTCCCACCAACTTTCTTTGATCAGCGTTAAACATGAACCCTGGTATAGGCACAAGAAGGGAAGATAATAACATGAACTGGTTGTGCACAGAAATCAGTGTCACTATTTAATGGATAGCGAGAAAAGAAGAAATGAAACCAGAAACAAAGAACATGGTCATGCATAATATGTCTAGGCAGACGTCAAATATATTGTATTTCTGATCGTGAGAAGACGGCGTATCGTAGTTTACAGTGAGGTTGCGATATCAGCGTATTTTGACCCGATACATCCAGTTTCAGCTGGCTTTTTGGGAAGGATACCGGGTTGATTTCCCAGTGCCATCCTTACTCTCTTGGTAAGACTACACTAGTGCAGCCTGTTTCCAGGGTCGAAACTTGGAAGCAGAATATGAGTTACTGGCTGTTGTCAGCTTATCCACTGTGCCGCATCTTCAGCGAGCCCCCTCCCCCACCCCCTTCTTGGTCATACCATAAGAATGTCTCTATTCTTTCTCGTCTCGAGAACATGTAACAACCGACAGCAAGAAGTCAGAGCAAGAAGAAGACAAAGAAACGTTGGATTGATGGTGTTAAACTCTACGATCTTATTGTGTGAGCTTTGCTTACAATCCCTTCGACACTGTAACTCCCATAGTGGAGAGCTTACTAATAAATCTTACATTGCACTAAAGCCAGGAGAACGTTGGTTAATCTTTTCAAGTGCACCAAGATGTAAAAATAGTCGCTGTATCTCACGAACAAAGAAAACTAAATTTGATTGACATTAAACAAAAACAACAATCTCTGTGTATCGAGTATTTATGTCACTCAAGTAGGGTTTTTTTTCAGGTTAATGTCTGGATATATTTTTTTCCAGTGCATCTTGAGTCGCTCTCTCTTTCTCATTCCCTGGAATGTTCAAACAGTAAAAAGAAGGTGCCTCCGACGGACTCTTGAAATAACACACAAGAAATGTATCTCACATATGGTTGTGAATATAGGAAATACACACAATCAGAACATAGAACTAATAAAAGAAGTGCTGATAGTTGCAACAGCATAAGACATCAATGGTGCAGTGATGTATCAGCTTAATATCGTCTGCCCGACATTATAATCTAATTCAAACACGATTAGAAATAAAGTAACGGTGATATCACATTAAATATTGCTGTAGAGCAGAGGTCTCGTACTCAAAACTCACAGACCGTATACAGAGACGTTTTCTTAAGGTGAATCAATTAGTGATGAACAAATCCAGTCAGTTAATAATACATGAACATTAGAATAAGTGAAAGTTGTTCATTGTCCAATACAACTACAACAATATCACGCAAGCCAACAAAGAAATATATCATTTAAGGAAACAAATGACTGTCAATTAAAATCAGAAAGGGGCAGACACACACACACACATACACAGGGAGAGAGAGAGAGAGAGGAGAGAGAGAGAGAAAGAGAGAGAGGGCTTTGAATTGAGGTGTACAAACTAGTATTTCACCAATACATAATGACGGACCATTTTAGACGTCAATCAAAATACAATTGTAAAATAAAAAAATATGTTTATCATACAACTTTGAAAGAAATAATCAGCTGGTCTTCTATCATCATTATCTTCAGTCCCGTAACCTAGAAGGTCGTTGAGGCACCGTTATTGCAGTTTGTCGAACCAGTTTCCGCCATACGTCTTCATTTCTCACCAGGGTATTAGTTTCCGCTATAGACCTTTCCGTCCACTCTATTATATTGTCCTCATATCTCTTTTTTTGGGAGGGGTCTCCCTCTCCCACGCTTCCCAGGCACAATGCCTTGCAGGACGGTCTTGATCAGCCCCACCGATCGTGACCTATGTCCATTCCATGTCAATTTTTGTGTTTTTACTATAGTCAAAAGGTTTTTATATTGACCTAACTTCTTCCTAACAATTTCAAAAACACTCTCGATTGTAACACGTCCAGATATGAAATATCAAGATTTCTTCCCAAGCATCTCATTTCCATTGCGCAAATTTCACTTTCTAGTGCAGCCGTCAGAGTCCAAGTACATAGAAGTGACCATTGTATACATTAAAGTCAGCTTCGATTTAAGATTAATGTTCTTGTCTTTTCAGATTATTCGCAGTCTGTTCAGGGCGACCATGGCCATCGCTGTTCTTGACTGGATCTCCCAGATATTTGCTCCCAGATATTTGAACCACGTAACACTGTCCAATTTCACCTTTGACCATAAACTGGTTTAAAATACCCTCTTTGGTCTTGACCATAATCTGGTTTAAAATACCCTATTGGGTGTTGACCATCATCTGGTTTAAAATACCCTCTTAGGCGTTGACCATAATCTGGTTTAAAATACCCTCTTAGGTGTTGACCATAATCTGGTTTAAAATACCCTCTTGGGTGTTGACCATAATCTGGTTTAAAATACCCTCTTGGGTGTTGACCATAATCTGGTTTAAAATACCGTCTTGTGTGTTGACCATAATCTTACTCTTCTCTGCACTGATTTCCATCCCAAATTTATAGGCAACATTGTCCAGGTTTCTGACTGGACTTGCAAGTTCAGGTTCTGTTTAAGCCAGACCGATAATGTTGTCGGCAGACAGAGGTTAGTGAATATGCGTCCACCCATACTGACTGTCCCTACGTGTTCATTCAATGCTTCTGACATAATGTGTTCTAGAAAAACATTGAAAAGTGTCGGAGAGAGGAGACACCCCTGACGCACGTCGACTATCGTGCGGAACTATTAACTTGAGGTCCCGTTGAGGTAAACTGCACTGCTGGCATCGGAGTATAGTTTCTCAATGACGTGGGGGAGCCGCCATCCTATCTTGTACTTGCGCGGAGTTTCCCAAAAGGCCTCATGTCCCAAGCCTTTTTAAAGTCAACGAAGACCTGGTACAATTTATGTTTGTGCTGAGCGTATTTTTCACTGATCAAGCGCAGGTTAAAACCGTGTTCGATTGTGCTTCCACCATCTCTGAAACCCGATTATTCTTCCGCAACAGTTTCTTCTGCTCGTGGCTGGAGTGGATAATATTGAGCATAACTTTACTGACGTGGCTAATCAGACTGATGGTTCTGTAGTTCTGACACTGTTGGAGATTACCCTTCTTTGGTATCACTATGATCAATGATTTTGTCCTGCTTGTGGGCCATTCTCCTATCACTATGATCAATGATTTTGTCCTGCTTGTGGGCCATTCTCCTATCACTATGATCAATGATTTTGTCCAGCTTGTGAGCCATTCTCCCGTCTGGCATATCATATTACAGGTTTTTGTTCGAAAATCTATCACCCATGTCCCTCCAAGAATTTATAGTTCGCTTGGTATATTATCCACTCCGGCCGCTTTAACATTTTTAAGAGATCTAACGGCCACCTCAAATTCTTCACGCATAAAGTCAAAGTTATCTTCCTCTTCGTGTTGGTCCGTTGGGGTTATATCTTTATGATCCCTATGGGACTTCATATTTTACAGCTGTGAGCAATATTTCGTCCATCTGTGCATGCAATTCTTTTCCGAACTCATGGTATTCCCTGCCTCCTCTTGAATTGTTCTTATTGTGGGAAGGAACTTCTTTGTCAGGTTTTTAACTAGTTGGTAAGCTGTTCTACCATTGTTCTTGACAATGCAGGCTTTAATTTGTGTGCACTGATCTATTATCCACTCCTCTTTTGCTCTCGCCATGCCCTTTCTTATAGTCTTGTTTATAGCTCTGTATTTTTTCGCTCCGGCCGTTGTGGTTTTCTCATTTTTTTAGAGCTCTTCTAGTGTCACATAGTAATAACATATGTTCCGAGACCCAGGGTTTAGACTTCCGGTTGTACCTTCCCAGTACTTTCTCGGCTGTATCTTTGAGTAACGTGTTGAAGTCTTCTAGCATAGACTGTACATCCTGGCATTCTGTATCTGAGTCAGTGCTTGCTGCTAGGTTAAGATTGTTCCTCAAGTTATCATGAAACGCTTCCGCGGTTAGTGGATCTTTCAGTCTATCCAGATCATACCTAATGCTTGGTTGTTGTGATCTGACTATGTTGTTTAGGCTGAGAGGAAATATAAGCTTAAGCATATCATGTTCGCTGCTTATGTATGCCCCTGTATAACTTGTTTGGGCCTTATTGATGCTGGAGAGAAATCTGGTTTGTACCATTATGTAGTCTATCTGATTGTGGTGTTTCCCACTGGGTGAGTGCCATGTGGTTCTTCTAGACATTGTATGGTTCCCCAGCGTATTCGCAAGCACATAATGATTGTATTCGGCAAACTCCAGTAACCTATGCCCTCTCACGTTTGAAACATAAGAGCCAACTGTCGCGTTCCAGTCACCCTGCACTATGAGGATGTCTTTCTTGTGGGTATTGTTGATGCACTTCTGTAACTGGACATAAAAACGCTCAACCTCATCATCCTCGTAGTCTGTTGTAGAGCATATGCCTGTATCACCGTTATGTTAAAACCTCCAGTTCCTGCGCTGAGATACCTGCGGACCGGTTTCAGTCCCAAAATATTTTGCATTTTGCTGTGATTCTCTAGTGTGCAATCGCGGCTTACCGATTCTTTAGTCTTCTATAGCAATTATAAAATTGACACTTAGTTATACTAATCATCTATCACTCTCACTCACTTTGTAATGCACAATACACTGACTCAAAAATGTGAAACAAAATAAGACTGCATTAAATATTCAGTGCATAAATATTCAATTCAGAAATTGAGAAATCAAATTAGCGTCTTCAATAATATTTTTCCACATACACAAAAATTGTAATTGAAAAGATGTTTATCATATAATTTTTAAATGAAAAAAACATTTTATTTTTCGCTCCTAGCAAATTTATTGCAATATTTTTTGGCGTTGCTGCGTTATTTTCGTGACGCCAATTGACTGATTAATTAAAGGTCACATGTAATGATACTATTTTTAGTATGGTGGCTTCAACCAGACAGATGGTCAGGAGTATAATATAGCGCTACAAATGGTACGTGAAACTCAAATTACAGTCCCATTCAGAACTGATTTTCCCGGTTTTGAAAACGCTTCATTCCAATTCCGTCATCTTTTATCTGATTCTCTCTCTCCTCTCTCTCTCTCTCTCTCTCTCTCTTTCTCAATCTCACCGCCCACCCCCAAACCCCCTTTCATATCATCTATCCCACACACGTTTCTCACGAAAAAATGGGAGTGTAAAAGTATTTTATTTACTCTATGCTTTCTTAAAAGATGTTCTTTGGCGACAAATTCTCAGAGCTTGTGCGTTCTGTCTTAACTGAGCAAATCTGTTGAAATATTCCCCACTCGTCTGCTCGTTCTATTATTATTTCAACTGGCACTGTTAACCCTGTTAACCTTAGATGTTGAAAGGAACGCAATTCTTAATAACTAATTGTAAGTAGACAAAGGTTAAATATGTTCTGATCAGCATTTAACTGTTAACTGTAAGAAGATTACTCTCAAAGAAAACTTGATCATCATTTAACTACCATCTGTAAGAAGATTGCACTCAAAGAAAACTTGATCATTATTTAACTACTATCTGTAAGAAGATTGCACTCAAAGAAAACTTGATCATCATTTAACTACTAACTGTAAGAAGATTACCCTAAAAGAAAACTTGATCATCAATTAACTAGCTGTAAGAAGATTACCCTCAGAGAAAACTTTATCATCATTTAACTAACTGTAAGAAGATTACCCTGAGAGAAAACTTTATCATCATTTAACTACTAACTGTAAGAAGATTACCCTCAGAGAAAACTTTATCATCATTTAACTACTAACTGTAAGAAGATTACCCTCAGAGAAAACTTTATCATCGTTTAACTAACTGTAAGAAGATTACCCTCAGAGAAAACTTTATCATCATTTAACTAACTGTAAGAAGATTACCCTCAGAGAAAACTTGATCATCATTTAACTACTAACTGTAAGAAGATTACCCTCAGAGAAAACGTTATCATCATTTAACTGCTAACTGTAAGAAGATTACTCTCAAAGAAAACTTGATCATCATTTAACTACCATCTGTAAGAAGATTGCACTCAAAGAAAACTTGATCATTATTTAACTACTATCTGTAAGAAGATTGCACTCAAAGAAAACTTGATCATCATTTAACTACTAACTGTAAGAAGATTACCCTAAAAGAAAACTCTATCATCAATTAACTAGCTGCAAGAAGATTACCTTTGAAGAAAACTTGATCATCATTTAACTAGCTGCAAGAAGATTATCTTTGAAGAAAACTTGAGCATCATTTGACTACTATCTGTAAGAAGATTACACTCAAAGAAAACTTGATCATCATTTAACTACTAACTGTAAGAAGATTACCCTCAGAGAAAACTTTATCATCATTTAACTAACTGTAAGAAGATTACCCTCAGAGAAAACTTTATCATCATTTAACTAACTGTAAGAAGATTACCCTCAGAGAAAACTTTATCATCATTTAACTACTAACTGTAAGAAGATTACCCTCAGAGACAACTTTATCATCATTTAACTAACTGTAAGAAGATTACCCTCAGAGAAAACTTTATCATCATTTAACTACTAACTGTAAGAAGATTACCCTCAGAGAAAACTTGATCATCATTTAACTACTAACTGTAAGAAGATTACCCTCAGAGAAAACGTTATCATCATTTAACTACTAACTGTAAGAAGATTACCCTCGAAGAAAACTTGATCATCATTTAACTAACTGTAAGAAGATTACCCTCGAAGAAAACTTGATCATCATTTAACTAACTGAAAGAAGATTACCCTAAAAGAAAACTTGATCATCATTTAACTAACTGTAAGAAGATTACCCTCAGAGAAAACTTGATCATCATTTAACTAACTGTAAGAAGATTACCCTCGAAGAAAACTTGATCATCATTTAACTAACTGTAAGAAGATTACCCTAAAAGAAAACTTGATCATCATTTAACTAACTGTAAGAAGATTACCCTCAAAGAAAACTTGATCATCATTTAACTAACTGTAAGAAGATTACCCTCGAAGAAAACTTGATCATCATTTAACCAACTGTAAGAAGATTACCCTAAAAGAAAACTTGATCATTATTTAACTAACTGTAAGAAGATTACCCTCAAAGAAAACTTGATCATCATTTAACTAACTGTAAGAAGATTATGTTTGAGGAAGACTTGATCAGAATTTCATTACTCTGTAATTTCATTTTGTTATTTGAAGTACTAGTGATTTTTTGTGTCATTACAAGATTAATTAAAAATGACGTCATCATCTAAATACGCAAACGTTCGGATAAAACATAAATAGGAAAAGTGGTGTCTTGTCTACAACTTTTAAGTGGGAAATGTGGTGTCGTGTCTACAACTTTTAAGTGGGAAATGTGGTGTCTTGTCTACAACTTTTAAGTGGGAAAAGTGGTATCTTGTCTACAACCTTTAAGTGGGAAAAGTGGTATCTTGTCTACAACTTTTAAGTCGGAAATGTGGTGTCTTGTCTACAACTTTTAAGTGGGAAATGTGGTGTCTTGTCTACAACTTTTAAGTGGGAAATGTGGTGTCTTGTCTACAACTTTTAAGTGGGAAAAGTGGTATCTTGTCTACAACTTTTAAGTGGGAAAAGTGGTGTCTTGTCTACAACTTTTAAGTGGGAAATGTGGTGTCTTGTCTACAACTTTTAAGTGGAAAAGTGGTGTCTTGTCTACAATCTTTAAGTGGGAAAAGTGGTGTCTTGTCTACACCTTTAAAGTGGAACAGTGGTGTCTTGTCTACAATCTTTAAATAAGAAAAGTAATGTCCTGTCTACAACCTTTAAGTGGGAAAAGTGGTGTCTTGTCTACAACCTTTAAGTGGAAAAAGTGGTGTCTTGTCTATACCCTATAAGTTGGAATAGTAGTGTCTTGTCTACAACCTTTAAGTCGGAAAAGTGGTGTCTTGTCTACAACCCTTAAGTGGGAAAAGTGGTGTCTTGTCTACAACCTTTAAGTGGGAAAAGTGGTACTTGTCTACAACCTTTAAGTGGGAAATGTGGTGTCTTGTCTACAACCTTTAAGTGGGAAAAGTGGTGTCTTGTCTACAACCTTTAAGTGGGAAAAGGGGTGTCTTGTCTTCAACCTGTAAGTGGGAAAAGTGGTGTTTTGTCTACAACCTTCAAGTGGGAAAAGTGGTATTTTGTCTACAACCTTTATGCATAACGTTCAATATTTCATTTGTCTTCTAACAATATTTGTATAAAATGCTAGCTACTATAATTGAACAACTTATGATACCATCACTGGTAATGGCAGAGGAAACTGTTCTCGTGCTGATGCAAACATTTGTCTGCGACATAAATTGTTCCAAAATTAGAAACATACATTATAGGGTGTCGCAACAACCTGCTAAGTTACGCGGAAGAATGGAATCGGAAATTCACTCAAACGAGGCTCCCACCCAAAGGTTCTGGTAATACCACTGGAGCATCTAGAAGACCTTGCATCTAGAATATGCCTTCACATCCGATGTGTAAAAGACTAATTCACAATTTTGGCTTCAATCCCACAACAGCAGTAATTATGGCCGATTGAAACCGCGTCAACTCAACTGATGATTTCATTTAGCTCAACAGTAAACAAAACTCGGACGCAAGAAGTCACCAGTACATCCTTCGAAGTCGGCCTAGAACAAGTAGAAGTTTTCATAGAAAACCAAGATCGAATTAACATAACCTTCACTATCATCATCCTGCTCTACGGTTCCCAAAACAAAACTATTCTGCAGGCGTAAAAAAGGGCATTGAACTCTACCACATTTTCAATCAAAGACGCATTCTAACGATCTACTGGCCAATCGGGTATCAAAAGATGAAGCCATCCTGGCGTACAGGCCCAGAGAGCACACTAAACCCGATTTGGATTTGTGACCCTCTTTGTTTCAGAATGTCTACGACCTCCTTCGTCCTGACCCCGATTCTGTGGTCGTCCATATCCCACCTCGATAGGTCAAAACGGAGAGATATCATCTTCATTGTATTTAGCTTGTGATTCGGCCCCTAAGCGTGCTAGTAGAACGTTGGCGGGACGTGACCTTGTCGCATCAGAGGCCTACATACCCCCCTTAGCAACCTCATTGTGTTAAATAAATTGCTACAGAAACCGCAACTGCAAAAGCAAGACAAGTGTGTTGGTTCAGGCTTCAAAAGTTATGACAATTATAGGGGTGGCTCTATGCTCCGGCTGGAGTGAAAAAGGGACAAGAAGAAGAGCAGTGTGCTTACTATATGCACACACAACTCTCACGCAATTTGAACAGTTATCCTTTCATATTTCAAATATTTAGCCGAGGGTTCATGTACCTAAATTAGTATTGCCATTTTGTTATGTTTGACTTATTCGGTGTAGTCTGGTGAGGAAAAGTACAAAACCTTTGTAGCCGTCCAAGTATATCGGTACGAGATTCTTACAAAACGGTTATATGTGGAGAGAAAAGAAGATCCGACCAGAACAGTGATTAATACATTTAAAGAAACATTTTTTTTAACTGTCCATACGATTTCAATCCAACAACTGAAACCTTTCATCTCTCTGTGGAGCATATGAATTCAACAAACAGGCGCTAAGTTCTCCTGTCCTGTATCATTCCCTCCAGCGCCTCGATGTCTTCTCTGTTTCCTTTATGTTTGTCTAGAGCCTTCTTCTCTTTGTATGTTTAGACCTGCTATTCTTTTCTTGCTTTGGGGATTCCAGAACAGAGATTGTTTTGTAATACTAACAACTGGCTTTTCCGCGGCACAGAATGTCTGGAGTTAGAAAATGCACATCCGCGAATGAGAAATGTAGCGAACTTGACAGTTTCTGGAATCTCGCGTGGTTAACCCTTTATCAAGATCGCGTGTGACTTTCATAAATGGGTTACACAATATGCTGAACTCTTTTATGGAAGTCCCACGCAATCTTGATATAAGATTAACCACGTGAAATTCCAGAAACTATGAATGCCGTAATAGTTTTCGCGCACGGATGCGTATTCTCTAACCCAGCCATTCTCAGCCATTGGATCTTGTAAGAGCCATTGACATTATTGTCAGGTCTTGTGGAACCCTCCATTAATAGTGTAGTATCTGCAGTTTACAATAGCGAAGGGTGTCCCATACGTCACAAATACAATTTTGCAATAATAATTGTCTGTCATCTTTTGATTGATTTTATGAAATTATGAGTGCAACTTAACAAATTCTTGACAATATTAAATAGTAATGCTACCAAAAGTCATTGATCAAAAGAATATGAATAGAAAATCTAGCCATTAGCTGTGCACGGACATATGTGGCTGCTCGATCCCTGCCCACAATTCCTTTGCTCGACTGAACGTTAACCTTCTAAACAAATCTCGACCAGACATTCTTTGAATTGCTCATACAATCAGGATATGAGTTTAACCAAAGCGAGATTCCAGGAACCCCTTTGTCGGATATGGTTTTAGGATTTGAATTATCAGGAAGCTAATCTGATAGCTCAACATTGTCGTATTAACGTCATTTGCGTACAGTTCGTAAATGTTTACAGCAGCTAAACCTCTAACGTGCGTTCACGCCACCAGAATCGTTTTTAACTGCACCAAACAAATCGTTGGCAATACAAAATCTGGGCATAAGTGCTAGGTGCAAATAATCAAAAAAAATCTCCAAGAATACTTGGGATACAGTAGTCAGGCGATAGTATAAATAGATTCTTCTACTTCTTGTTTTTGGAGCAGATCGGGGTTTATGGGACACTTTTCTTAGCTCCTCTTCCTTGTTCCAGAAATAGAATGTGACATCCAACAGACGTGTTTGAGTATGTCTACGCCATGATTCAGAATGTGTTTTATTTCTAGAAAAACAACTGCAATCGGTAGAACATTAATAAAAAAGATGCTGGGGCTAGTTCCATTGGATAAGTATGTATACATTTGTTTAGGTCTGCTGGTACAATAGGGAAATATATGTGTTACGTGGATGAGGGATGAATGATGTTACATACTGTTCGGTATGTTATGTATGTTGTGTTATGTTAGGTTATGATATATATACAATGTTATGTTACGTTACGTTACGTTATGTTGTGAAGTGAAAAGTGGTGTGCCACAGGGCTCGGTTTTGGGACCAATTTTGTTCTTGATATATATAAATGATTTGGATATTGATATGAGATCCATGATTGCAAAATTTGCTGATGACACAAAACTATGCAGTAGTGTCTCATCTAAAGCGGAAGTGGATATATTGATGTCGGATTTAGATAAAATTCGAGAATGGTCTGTAAGCTGGCAAATGGAGTTTAATGTAGATAAATGTACAGTCATCCACATGGGTAGATCCAATATGGAACATAATTACAGAATGGGAGAAAACAATATTAGAAAGATAGATAAGGAAAGGGACCTAGGGATTATAATAGATCATACAGGAAAGGTGAGTGAGCAAGTTGAGGTAGCAGTGAAAAAGGCAAATGCAATGTTAGGTATGATAAAAAGAAATATTAAACATAGGAGCAAGGAAGTGATCGTCAAACTGTATAAAGCTTTAGTTAGACCTAGATTGGAGTACGGTGTACATGTGTGGAGTCCTTATCATAGAGGGGACATACACATGCTAGAAAGAATACATAAAAGAGCGACAAAGATGATAGTGGGATTCCAGAATTACAGTTATGAGGAACGACTCAGAAAAACCGGCCTACAGTGTCTCGAAGAGAGAAGAATTCGTGGTGACTTAACACATGTTTATAAGAGGATCAGAGGAATCGATAAATTAGACTATAACAAGTTTTTTTTAAATACAGCCACCTACAATAACATGAGGGCATAGCTACAAGCTGACTAAAGAGAGGTCCAGGTTAGATATTAGGAAATATTTTTTTAGTCAGAGAGTGGTGTCTGCTTGGAATGCATTGCCATGGGAGGTAGTGGAGGCAGGGACAGTTAATGCATTTAAGAATAAACTGGATGCGCATAGCTTTTAGAACAAGGTGATGTAAATGTAACTGGTTGTATACAGACTCTGCAGGGTCTTCTAAACCAGTATAAAAAGAAAACGTTAAGTTACGTTAAGTTAAGTTACGCTATGTTATGTTATGTAATGTTGTGATGTTACGTTACGTTACATTACGTTATGTTATTTCATGTCATGGCATGTCATGTCACTCATGTCATGTCATGCCATGTTATGTCATGGTATGTTATGAAAGACCTTTACATCTTTCATTCACATACTACTTAATACAAATACAACATTATTATATAAACATTACCAATTATGTCAAGAAACCCAAATAAATGTCATATAAACATCATCATCATATTACTGAACACACAAATATTATCATATAAACATCATTAATCATATCACCAAATACAAACAAATAAGAATTATTTTTAAAGCGTCATCTTATCACTAAATACAATTAAAAAACTTTATTTTAAATCCATCAATCATATAAGAAAACACAAACAAATATTAGCAAATATAGATTATCATCATAACAAACCCAAACAAATATGTAAACAATATCATTATCCAATCACTAAGTACCAAAAATACTTGCTATTTTAAAATGATCAAATCACATAAAAAACACAAATAAATATTATCAAATAAACAGTATCAGCATTATTACCAAATACAGATAAATATTATCATAGAAACATAATTAATCATGTCACTAACTGCAAATAAATATTGTAATGCAGACATTAGCATCATATCACTAAATACAATTACACATTCTTTATTTTGAAATCGTCATCTTTTCACTAAATACAAATAAAGAATTATTATT
Source organism: Ariolimax columbianus (assembly GCA_036924085.1). NCBI lineage: Eukaryota > Metazoa > Mollusca > Gastropoda > Stylommatophora > Arionidae > Ariolimax > Ariolimax columbianus. Next base: position 40,122,460 of record JAVGWX010000004.1, on the reverse strand, counting down.
TTAAAATCATCATCTTATCATTAATAAAATTAAGGAATTATTACTTTGAAACATCATTGCATCACTAAATACAATTAAGTAATTATAATTTCAAAATCATCATGTTATCACTAAATACAATTAAATAATTGTATTTGAAAATCGTCAATCGCATAAAAAACACAAACAAATATTATCATATAAACATCATTAATCATTTCATTAAATATAAGCAAATAATAATAATATAATAAGTCATCATAATATTACTAAAAACAATTAAAAAAACAATTATTATTTATAAACAATCCTCTTGTCACTAAATTCAATTACATAATTATTTTTTTTAAATAATCAATATATTACTAAATACATTTAAATAATAATTATTTTAAAATCATCATTTTATCATTAAATACAATTAAATACGTATTATTTTAAAATCAATATCTTATCATCAAATACAAATAAGTAAATATTACTTTAAAATCACCATTGCTTCATTAAATTAAATTAAATTATTATTTTGAAATCATTATCTTATCACGAAATACAATTAAATTATTATTATTTTTAAAAATCATCATCTTTCCACGAAATACAATTAAATTATTTTATTTTAAAATCGTGAATCATATAAAAGAAACAAACAAACATTCTCAAATAAACATTAAAATCATGTTACACAGACAAACATTGTCATATAAACATAATTAATCATGTCACTAAACAAAAGGAAATAATAATTATTTTGGAATCAACATCATTTAACTAAATTAAATACTATTTAATAATTATTATTTGAAAATTATCATCTTATCACTAAATACTATTAAATAACAATTATTTTAAAATTATCATCATATTAGTGACTACAAATAAAACATCATGCCAGCTGTTAAATCTAAATACAAGCATTTCCATAAGGAAACGGGCCTTCTATGTTTGTTAACAACTCTTTGGCCATCTCTTCATATTTTTTTTACTACAGGGACAAATTATTTAGGCTACAGTAATAGTGACCATTTTTTAACCTATCACAAACGAACTTGCAACTGATGCTTTTAAAAACAAACATTGAAAGACCAAATATATAATAGCCTCTACTACCACTTTTAATGTCTGTTGGTTGAAACTTTACTATTAAATTTGTAATGCAGATTATCAAATCCTTTCACATGCTCCCCAAAATGATGGTTGCTCACACTTTTAACAGTTTAATTGTTTATAACAAACAACAGTTTAGCGTGGGAACCTAGCCTCATGAATAAGAACATGCACGCTAAGTGTATTATTACAAGATCAATTAAGTATTAAGTGCAACAACAACTATACAAAATTGAAGATATAGAAGAACAGTGGCAACAGAAACAAGTATACAATACTTGTGGGGAAGTTCTTGGGAAATTGGAACCCTAACACAAAGCATGATTGGCAATAGAAACGTAGAACAAAAAAAGTACAGAAACACTGCACTAAATGTAAACTGAAGCCAACAGAGAGGTAAAGAAGAACACCAGAAGAGACAAGGGAAAATAAAAGGATGAGTTGACAAGAGAGGCAGTGGACATTGCAGTAAAAGGAAATATGAAAGAACTGTTGAAACAAAATAAAGACACTAATAGAGCAATATAACCAAACAAATAAAAGTAACGTTGGTATTTTATAAATTAATTAATTTTGTTGCCTTCGCCTTATTTTTCTATTCCCCAAGGCGGTGTGCGTTGCATTGTGGTTTTTATTTTGCTCCTGTCGGCCCAGTGCATCCGACTTCCTTCTGTATTTTCAAAGGGTTTTGCGTCCCGGGTGCTGTGATGGGGATAGAACCCAGCACCTTCAGATTGTGAGCCGTGTTACTTAACCACTAGCCTACGCCGTCACCACGTAGGTATTTGATTAGCAACAGAAAAATAATACATTTGTCTATTGTCACAGATGGGAACCACCAACAGCATCACATGACATACTGCATCATTGAATGTGTGGGTGCATTCGTGACGGTTCAAGCCAATGTGAGCCTGACACGACTGGCAAACATAACCCGCAACTGCCACTTGTATTTCCTATGCTCGTGACTTCCTGATTGCGCGTCTAACCCGGGATACCTGAACATGGACGCCCTCGCTGATTGAAGTGTTGTTTGTGATAGCACCCTTCCAGGTTGAATGATCTCTGCCAGGTTTTCCCAGGTGTTAATGTCTATTTGACAGCGCTTAAAAGACTCCTTCAGATCCTACTTGAAGCGCATTTTTAGGACATCCTTGCGCTCGCTCTCCTTCCTTCAGTTCACATACAGCAACCTCTTTGGAAGCCTTTCGTTCGAATTTGCAGTATGCATCTCAAACAAGCCATGTGGAAGTGATTTAGCCTTCTGACGCCTGCAACGTAGACAGTCCTCCGGCTCTCACACGCGTAGAGCAGGGTGGAGATAAATTTTGTTAAAACTGATAAAAGCACGGCAAACTACTATTTGTTTTAACCTATAATCGCACCATAAAATAACATTATTTAAAACCTATTATAGTACGGAAATTAACATTTGTTAAAATCTATAATCGCACCACAAACTAATGTTTGTTAAAACCTATAATCGCACCACAAACTAATATTTGTTACAACCTATAATCGTACCGGAAACTAATATTTGCTAAAAACCTTTAAGAGCACCACGGATTAAAATTTAGTAAAACCTTCCAGGACAGCTGAGAAAATCAGGTAGGGTAAGGTCAGATGACAGTGGTGGGCAAAGAAGGAAGAAGTTTCACCATGCTGACATTTGGGGTGTGGCATGTGGCCCCATATTGCTGAAAATAGTCACTAAGTAGTTCCCGTGGTCCAGCTGGTATAAATGATATTGAATTACGTTCGGGATCAAGATGCTGAGCAGCACATGAGCTGCAGTAGTCAGCGACCCATAGCTGACTGCTAACGTCAGGGAGAGCAAACCATAGCTGCTAAGACCCTTCTACACCTTCACGCGGTGATCCTGGATAACAGGCTGCAGCAGGGCAGACTGGCTAAGGAGAAGGGATTGAAGAGAGAATGCTAACCCGGTACTCAAAAAATGATTGCTGAAGTCGGATGTGTTGTACCGAAAGGTGCAAATATCTCAGTCAAATTGTAAACTACGACACAACGCATTCCGTTCTCTGGACTACATTCTGCTACTTAAGCCCTTTCAGTGTTTGGTAGTGGGAGATTGAGAATGAACGAAGCCACGCCAAGTCAAGCCATACGTTGTTTAAACGTATAGTTGAGCCCTCTCTGATGAACGTTATGCGAAGAGCCGATGTTGACCGCCCTTTCTATCTCTTTTATTTGCTTGTTGGTACTGAATTTTGTCCCATGTACTGTTCAAATGTTTTCTAAAATATTTATTTTTCAAAATCGTTTAAAGTCTGTCGTTTTCCTGTCTTCGCATTCATATATTAGCATTGATATCTTCTTCTTCTTCTTCGTACGCTGTCAAACGTCAACCTGAATTTTTCGAAAAAAGCAGCGGTCATCCTGAGGCTGTCGACACTGCCATAAAGCTTGTCTAGTGTTACCACTGGTGATGGCCACATGTGCTTTCTCTGGTCCTCGTATGTCGGGCAGTTTTGCAGCAGATGTTCAGAGGTCATTTTGCCGGTACCACAAGTGCATTCGTCAGTGCCACCTATCTTCAGTGTAATTGAATAGGTGGTACCTCAGTCTGTTGATGCCTGTGCGGAGTCTGAAGACCACGACCTGCTCTCTTCTGTTCAACTGGTAATAGGCATCGTTGTTTGTGCAGCCAGTATGTTCTAATTCTCATTTGGCCATGTATCTGGCCCTAATAAGCCTTTTTGACTCTTCGTAGTTCACACTAGAATCTGGTTGTGGTAGTCTTGCACCTTCTCTTGCCAGTCTGTCTGCCTCCTCGTTGCCTTGGTTGTTACAGTGGGATGGAACCCACTGTACCACTACTCTTTTTGGTGCGGACTGCTGGCATAATTGACAGAGTACTGCTCTTAAATCATTACGCTCAGTATTTGTCTGGCTTTTTAGTGCTGTGACTACAGTAAGGGCATCTGTAAACAGGACTATCTGGCTTTCATTCCTTTCGCCTGTCAGCATTGTTTCTACTGCAGCTCTCAGTGCCTCTGCCTCGGCTCTGAAATTGCTTGAGAATGTTCCAGTTGCCACTGACAGTGTTATTTTTCTACCATTTGGTAGGCTCAGGAATACCCCTGCCCCTCCGTTCTGTGTTGTGTTTGTTACAGAACCGTCGGTGTATGCATGGGTCCAGTCCATGCTTGGGTAGTTTTTCGTTATGTACCCCAGGGTTATGTCTCTTCTTTCTTTTTCAGTCTGGCTGTTCATTTTTCCAATAACTGGTATATTTTCTACAACCTCCTTAATGATATGCTGTTTCCAGGTGATTTTGCATACAGTATGGATAGGATTTGGTATTGTTACGGAGTTCATAGGGTTTTCGCTCATCTATGCTTTGGCTATTTCTGCAAAGTTTTTCCGCTTTAGTTTCCCATTTCCAAATGTATGTAGTCTCTGATGCATTGGATGGTCTGTCAGTCTTCTGAGTTTCTCTGCTTGCTGCTGGGCTCTGCAGTCTCTTCTGTCGGTCATGGATTGCAGTTTTGTAATCTTTTCAAGTTCTACAATTGGCGTTGACTTCATGCCTCCTGTTATAACTCTCATGGCTTGGTTTTGAAGTTTGCTAATTTTATCAAAGTTAGCCTTTGCTGCTGCTGTCCATGCCACAATGCCATACTCGAGAACTGGTCTCACTCTTCCAGTGTACAGTTTCTTTAGTATACTTTCGTCTGCTCACCAGCTTGTGCCAGCAAGTTTCCTCATGTTTGTCATTCTTTGTCTGGCTCTCATTCGGTTTCTCTTGATCTGACTTTTCCATGTCATGCGCCGATCAAATGTGACTCCCATATAGTTTTGGGTTGTCGTTTGGCGGCAGATATTTGCCATTAGGACTTATTTTGGTGTTGTGGGGTTTATTTGAAAGCGAGAATTTCGTACATGTTGTTTTTTCCTCATTTATTCTGACCAGCCATGAGTTCGCCCACTCCTCCAACGATGTTAGGGCCTGCTGCATCAGATTGTTTGCTATGGTGAGATTTTTTTCAGAGGTCCACATAGCCAGATCGTCTGCAAACATGGAGCTGTGGACTCTTCTTGGTATATTCTCTGTAATGTTGTTTATATACACCAGGAAAAGTGGGGGTGACAGTACTCCCCCTTTGGGTACTCCCTGCTCAAGTGTCACCGTTTTTGCTCCTCTGCCCTTGTACTTGAACTCTGGCTGTTCTGTTTTCGAGGTAGTGGCTGATCCATCTGTACATTTTCCCACAAACTTCACTTCTTCGTAGCTTGACTTTGTCCATCTTTCCACACCTTGTCAAATGCCTTCTCTTAATCCACCCAAACCGCTACTGTGTGTTTTTTCTTCTTGTGAGCATCCTCTATTTCCTGGGCTATGAGAGTGATCTGGTCCTCAGTGGATCTGTGCTGTCTAAAACCTGCTTGCTGTGGAATTAGTATGTGTTTTTCTTCCAGAATCCACATCAGTCTGGTGTTAATCATACGCTCCATCAGTTTTCCTACATAGCTCAGTAGACTGATAGGCCTGTATCCATTTGGATCTGTTCTATCTTTTTCTTTCTTTGGTACTGGTATAAGTACAGCGTCTTTCCACGCCTGCGGTACAATTTCCCTTTTCCAGCTTTGGTTCAGGACTGATAGTAACTTCCTCTTTGCTGTTTGGCCCAACCCCATCAGCATTTCGTTTGTTACCCCATATTTTCTGGGCGATTTCTTTTTCTTTAAAGTTCTCATAACCTCATCCATTTCATTCATTGTTAATTTTGCCATCATGTGCTCCTCTGGTGCCATATTGATGTTGTCGTGGCTCTTTTGTTCTTCACTAATGTCTGTATTCCTGTCTGTGGGGACATCAATGTGATTTGCTCTTGCATAATGTTCTATAAAGGCGTTTGCAGCTGTTTTTTCCAGTAAGCATGTTGTCACACTGCTTGATGGTAATTTGTTTATTTGATAGAGTTTCGTCATTCATGGCTCTGACTAACTTCTTGTCTTCGCATTCATGTATTAGCATTGATATGACGTTGAAGTTAAGCAGTCCTTGCTTTGTTTACTCAGTGATTTCGATATCCAAATGTTTGTCAGATTGTTCAAAGCACATAGTTATGGATAGAAGGGACATTTTAAAATCAATCAATGACCGCCTGTTAGATGAGGACACTGCACTAGACTGCGAAGTTTCGACATTAAACGAGGTTCGAGCGGAGTATGGTGAATGAGAGGATGGAGCAGGAGAGTGTACAGCCAGCGAGCTACAGGAACCATCAACACCCATACCCTACGCTATTGTCGGAGAGAGACTGAGCACCTGTAGGAAATGCCCGAAGTGTAGTGCCGTCGATTCTTAGAAACAAAAACTGAACGCAGATGAGGCCAAAGCAATATGAGTGTATATTTGATGTAACGCTTCCAAACGTCATATGTTTTCTTTTTTTTTGCGTGTGCCTTATTTCTCTAATCCCCAAGACGGTGTGCGTTGCACTGTGGATTTTAAATTTGCGCCTGTTGGCCCAGTGCATCCGACTTCAGCATGAAACGTCATATGATTGCGTTGATTATTTTATAATTATAGGGCACGTCAGCACACTTATTGAAGACATCTGTGTATGTCAAGCGTTCACTCACTATTTGTAACAATTTCGTATCCGGTCTCATTTGCATTCAGCTGAATAGTAAAAGCTGAACTCGTTGTATCCCTAGTTATTAGACGTATGTACACTCCACTTTAGTCGACTTTCTAGCAACATTTTTGTCATGTTAAAAAAATCCTATTCATTGCACACCGTGTAAAAGGTAGCCCTCGCGTGCAAAATTAATTTTATAGCTGGTTTATTCGTAAAGGAATCAAAGATACAGCATAGTGAATGAGCTGACAGCAGCCAGTCATTGAGTGATGGATACCTGCTCCAGGGTCAGCGAACCAGATCTGACCAAGATACAATTCCGCCTCCAAGCGGCGGCCCAAGACTGTACTAGTTAGCCTTGCTAAAAAAACAGGGAAAGCAGTAAGACGACAAACCTAGTACCAAAAACGATAGATGAAAGCGGATGTGTCGGGCAAATAGGCGCAGATATCGCAGTCTCGCTGTAAACTAGGACGCTGTAAACTTTTTATGACGAACGCCGAAAATATAAGAAATTCAAAGGCTAGTTCATGCTGCGCTATAGATGGGGGCATAAAGTAATTATACATTTACTACCACAGTTTAGTGAGCATGAACCTGCGCATGATATGTGAAAGTCACCATAATACAATTAGTATCGGCTGTGCATATTCTTCTTTGCGTTCAGGATCTTTTTGGTCATTCTATATCTGCAGGCCAGTCACCACGATGAAGTCCGTAGTCTTCAACAGTTCGGAGTGGCTGCTTCAGAGCTTTTGTTACAGCTCCGCACCCTCTGGTCAGGTCTGGCATCTCATTTCCTTATAGAGTGGGCATTCCTGTAGAATGTATTCTTGATTCCGGGCCCCTGTTCCGCATGGGCATTCATCGGTGTGTGAGATCTTTGTCGGTATAGATGTTCTAGTAGTCTGCAGTGTTCAGTTCTCAGGCGAAATAACGTAGTTGGTTGATTTCTTTTGAGTTTGTGAATTGGGTCTGGTGTACTGCTTATGTTTATGTCTTCTCTCCATTGGTGTATATAATGGTGTAAGGCTGTATAAAACTGAGTGCACATTCACAAATATTCTTCTTCCTCGGGGTTCTTAAATAATCGTGTTTATACCTACTAATCATAGCTAACTGCCTTATGATTTCTCGTATCACCGTTAAGTTTTCCCCCATCTGATCTGATAATAAATATATGAAGTGGAAACAGCTTGTCAATCATTTGATTAGATTGGAGGCGAGGTAAGTGACATTGTTCACAACCAAAGTAGGCTAGTTCGGAATCTCGAAACAGCAAACCATGAAACCCAAGAAAAAGTAAGTCTATAATAGAACTTTATGCTGAAATCGGATACAATGTGCTATTGAGCGCAAAAACACTGTACAAATACACCGTCTTAGGACACACTTATTGTACGTGCATGTTAATGTTTTTAACTACATCCGATATGATTCAAAAGTTTCCGTCTAATAGAACGAACGTTTACTTAATCATGTCCTTGACCTAAATCAGGAACTGTCAACCTTCTAAGATTGCGAGCACCGTTCACGTGTAATATTAAGTGCACGTTGGAGCTGCAGTAACGCAATCACTTCCCAGCCAAGCGTACTAGGTTCAAGCAACACTTGGTGGAGGGGGAACTTTTTCCTTCGCAAACGGTCCCTGTGTCGACCCAGTTTCAAACATTTTGTACCAGAGTCTGTGAAGTAATGGCGGCTGGCATAATGCTAACCAGATAATGTGCGGTTGGATATGAAAACATAAGCCTTTCACCTTCTCGTCAATATGCTTAAACTTGGATTACTGAGATTATATATTGCGTTATCCACACGTGCATCATCTTTACTGCACAGGATATACATGTAGACATTTCCTATTTTATACGGTAATTGACATTTAGATGTGTCCCTTTGTCAGTAATATTTTCATATCTCTCGTTTTCTATAACATTTAGATGTGCCCCCTTTTCTGTATTGCTTACATATCTCTCCTTTTCTATGACATTTGGATGTGTTTCAATTTATGTCATATATATATATATATATATATATATATATATATATATATATATATATATGTCCCGTTTTCTATCATATTTAGATATGTCCCACTTTCTGTAATATTTAGATCTGTCCCACTTTCTGTAATATTTAGATCTATCAAACTTTCTGTAATATTTAGATCTGTCCCACTTTCTGTAATATCTATTTATTTTCTTTTTTCTATAACATTTATATGTGATGTGTGTGTTTTTTTAATATATCAAAACAATATGAGCAGTTGCAATCCAATAAAGGAAACATTAGACATAGCAGGGACTCTTGCTAATGACGTTCATGGATGTATTTAGTTCAAGCAACAAACAGTCGCTGTGTCTGTTGACCTGGATAATGCTTATAACCGTGTCGACCATAAAATAATTGCTTGCTGATCATCACATTCAGAGAGTTATTTACGCTGTAATAGGCAATATAGCAGCGATTGATCGGTGAGGACCCCGGTCTCGTATGGTGTGTGGTCTCAAACTGCCGTCAGATCTAGACTTTTCTTACAATCGCGTTCGAAATAAAACCCAATCTGGAGGCTACTCAGAACTGCTGGTCAAAGCAGCATGTGTTCTTTAACCTTCTACCCCACCCCCTATCCCCCCCCCCCCAAACCTTCCCAAATGCATCTCTCCCCTACCCACTAAACACGAACATCAGAAATGAAAGATTAAAAAAAACATAGCAGTGCAAGCTTTTATATTATTTAAATTCTTGTCTGAACTTTGGAAATTATTGAAAATACTCAGAATTGAAATCACAGAGGGAAAACAGAATAAACAAAACGTTAATAATATGTGTAATGGTAATGGAATATTAAACAGAAAGTACATCTGCTGTAAATAAGCAGAAGAATGCCAAGAAGACACATATTTTTGTTTATACGTGTACTAACAGCTGCGACACCGGTCTTTTGAACTATTGGACGGGGTTCATAACTTCGACAAGATATATGTACGGGATAAAATAATAACCTAGCCTGCACAATGTGCGCTGGCTGCTAGGGTACGAGACCTTTATTCCTCACCCGTGTTAATAATTATTCTAATGGATTTTTGTTTTTCTTTAAATTACTTCAAGACGCGCTGTAAGTGTGTGCTGTGTGGATTTAAGAGAGAAAGATTAGTTTGGAAATGACTGCTGCTTCTGTCCTTGGGGGGAATAAGGAGATAGAAAAGGAGTGAAGAAAATATAAGACTATAGAAGAGATGACATGAGAAGAGAAGAGAAAAGAGGAGAGGAGAAAAAGATAATAGAAGAGAAGAAATGAGAAGAGAATATTGGTTTTGAGAAACGATTAGCCATTTTAGTACTTCATTAGAAGATGCAACAGAAGAGAATACCAGAATTGTGGAAAAAGAATTACTCTTATTTGTTCTGCTGGATAAGATAATAGACATGAGAAACAGTAAATGAGGAGTTAAAATAGACGAGAAGGTCTAGTATAACATTAGGATATAATAGAGTGGAGAAACAGTAAATGAGGAGTGAGAATATACAACACAATCTCTTACTATAGAGGGAGATAATAAAGTGGAGAAACAGTAAACGAGAATAGTCCAAAAGGTCTATCATTACATGATAAGATAATAGAGAGAAGACACAGTAAACGAGAATAGACGAGTAGTCTTGTATTACATAAGAAGGTAATAGATAGGAGAAACAGTAAACGAGATAGACGAGTAGTCTTGTATTACATGAGAATGTAATAGATAGGAGAAACAGTAAACGAGATAGACGAGTAGTCTTGTATTACATGAGAAGGTAATAGATAGGAGAAACAGTAAACGAGATAGACGAGAAGGTCTAATATTTCCTGAGAAGATAATAGAGAGGGGAGTACGATCATGTGGGGGTGGGCATTGAATATGTTGTGGTACAGGTTAACTGTCAGTTCTGATTTTTTTGTTGGAAGATTTTAGTGCTTGAAAATCAGGGTGAATGTACATGAACACACATATAGAGACAGAGAGAAAGGATACATGTGTATGGGGGCTGGCTATAATGTCGTAATATATAAATTGTTTGATCACCATTAAAAGTAGCACCTAAAGTGACATGCACCCGATCTCAGGTTTAACACGTGGACTGGTTGAGATTGACTTTTGGAAAATGAGAGTTTAAAAAGTACATGGAAAAATCAGATGTGAAGATTAAAGTGAATGGAAGGGAGAAGAAGATTATGGACTATGATAGAAGGTGATTGAAGAAAGGGAGGAGATATAATAATGAGATACGTGAGGAGAAGAGACGAGGATTGAATGAATGGTTTTTTCTTTCCTGAAGTATGTGAACATAGAAAAGACTGGAAGAAAAGAGAAGAAGGGAGTTGATGATAAAACAAGAACAAGAAGGAAAGATTGGAAGGAGGTAGAGAAGAAAAATAGGATAGAAGAAGGAGAATGTAGAAAGGAGAAGAAATTATAAAAGAAAGAGAAGTGGGAAGGTTAAACGTGAGAGAAGAAAGCGATGGTGGGAAGGTGATAAAAGAAGATAAGAAAAATGAGAAATTGGAACAATTAAAAAAGATAGAATAAGGAGAAGATGGACAGCTTTAGTTTGATAGAATGCAGGGTAAGATTAAATGTGATAGAGCTAAGAGATTGTTGAAAAGATAAGTATGATAGACGCAGAAAGCGAAAAGGATAGAAGAAGCATACGGGATGTGAAAAGGTTGAACGTGATAGAAGAACGAGTAGGTGGGAAAACAAGTGATAGAAGAAGAAGTTGGAAAGATTTAAAAATATAGAAGAAGGAGAAGATAGAGAGATCAAAAAAAGATGGAAGAATGAGAGAGTGGAAAGATTTTAAAAGATAGAAGAAGGAGAGGATGGAAAGCTTTAGTCTGATAGCAGAGAAAGGGAAAAGTGAAATGTGATAGAAGGAAAAGGTTGAAATGTTATAAGTGATAGAGGATTGAGAAAGTGGAAAGGATATAAGTAATATAAAAAAAGAGACCGTTGTAAGAATTAACGTGATAGAAGAATGTGAAGGTTCTCACATTTGAAATAATGACAATGAAGGGGATAGAGGTAAAAGAATAGAAACATAAATGTAGCAGAGGTAGAAGAATGTAAAAATAAATGTAGCAGAGGTAGACAAATGGAGACATAAATGTACCAGAGGTAGAAGAATGGAAACATAAATGTAGCAGAGGTAGAAGAATGGAAAAATAAATGTAGCAGAGGTAGACAAATGGAGACATAAATGTACCAGAGGTAGAAGAATGGAAACATAAATGTAGCAGAGGTAGACAAATGGAGACATAAATGTACCAGAGGTAGAAGAATGGAAACATAAATGTAGCAGAGGTAGAAGAATAGAAAAATAAATGTAGCAGAGGTAGACAAATGGAGACATAAATGTACCAGAGGTAGAAGAATGGAAACATAAATGTAGCAGAGGTAGAAGAATGGAAACATAAATGTAGCAGAGGTAGAAGAATGGAAACATAAATGTAGCAGAGGTAGAAGAATGGAAACATAAATGTAGCAGAGGTAGAAGAATGTAAAAATAAATGTAGCAGAGGTAGACAAATGGAGACATAAATGTACCAGAGGTAGAAGAATGGAAACATAAATGTAGCAGAGGTAGAAGAATGGAAAAATAAATGTAGCAGAGGTAGACAAATGGAGACATAAATGTACCAGAGGTAGAAGAATGGAAACATAAATGTAGCAGAGGTAGACAAATGGAGACATAAATGTACCAGAGGTAGAAGAATGGAAACATAAATGTAGCAGAGGTAGAAGAATAGAAAAATAAATGTAGCAGAGGTAGACAAATGGAGACATAAATGTACCAGAGGTAGAAGAATGGAAACATAAATGTAGCAGAGGTAGAAGAATGGAAACATAAATGTAGCAGAGGTAGAAGAATGGAAACATAAATGTAGCAGAGGTAGAAGAATGGAAACATAAATGTAGCAGAGGTAGAAGAATGGAAACATAAATGTAGCAAACAGAGATAGAAGAAGGGAAACATAAATGTAGCAAACAGATGTAGAAGAATGGAAACATAAATGTAGCAAACAGATGTAGAAGAATGGAAACATAAATGTAGCAAACAGAGATAGAAGAATGGAAACATAAATGTAGCAGAGGTAGAAGAATGGAAAAATAAATGTAGCAGAGGTAGAAGAATGGAAACATAAAAGTAGCAAACAGAGATAGAAGAATGGAAACATAAATGTAGCAGAGGTTGAAGTATGGAAACATAAATGTAGCAGAGGTAGAAGAATGGAGACATAAATGTAGCAAACAGAGGTAGAAGAATGGAGACATAAATGTAGCAAACAGAGGTAGAAGAATGGAAACATAAATGTAGCAAACAGAGGTAGAAGAATGGAAACATAAATGTAGCAAACGTATTCGGAACAGAAGGCAGTACAAATATTGCTTTCAATAAAATGGAAATAGAAGATAATAAGCATCTATTGTAGCTGAAGGATTAAAAGTAGAACAGTGTAAAATATTGTAGTCAATGAACTAGATGTAGATATGGTAAATTATTGTAGTGAAAGTATTATAATTACAAACGGTACAATAGTATAGTGAAAAGATTGAAAGTAGAACAGATTTAAAATATTATAGTGAAAGTATTCGAATTACAAAGTGTAAAATATTGTTGTGAAAAGATTGAATGTAGAACAGATTTAAAATATTATAGTGAAAGTATTCGAATTACAAAGTGTAAGATATTGTATTGACAGCATTGGAAATAGAACATTTTAAAAGTATTGCAATGAAAGAATTGGAAGTAGTAGAGAAGTATGATACACCTTAAAAAGAAAAGAAGACATTTCTTTCTCTAACTACATAAAATGTGGGTAGAAGAAAAGTGCATAATGCACTTACTAAGTAGGCAAATTTGAAGTTGGCTTGCAGAGATAATAAATACTCGTAGAACTCGCCAGATCTATTTATCGTCAGAGACGTGACATTTATGGTGCAACATATTCAAAGTTGTGCTCGATGTACACATAAATAATTGTTATAGAATGGCGAACGATATCTTCAGTGTGTTAAATTAACATGTAATCCCTTCAAGGTTTCCAGTTGCAATGTTTACTAGATATATTTGCTATTAATGACTGAATATTTGCAGTGCTAATTAGCAGGTAAAGAACCCGCTAACACGTAGGTAAGACATTTTGGGAATACGGTGTAAGGCCCATGTGTTTTTTTTTTACCTACGGCACACTATGGGCGATGTGGTCAACATCATGCTGGTCGTCTTTAAAAAATTAATAGGGAAGTACTATATAAGGGTATCTACTGGTCGGCAGAATAAGGAAAGAGGACGTTGACCATTATGTAGAACACAGATTATGGATGTTAAATATTCTGTAGAACATATATTACAGCCGTTAACTATTCTGCAGAACAGATATTACGGACGTTACCTATTCTGTGGAACATATATTACACACTTTAACTATTCTGCAAAACACATATTACGGACGTTAACTATTCTGTAGAACATATATTACAGACGTTAACTATTCTGTAGAACATATATTACAGACGTTAACTATTCTGTAGAACACAGATTACAGACGTTAACTATTCTGTAGAACACAGATTATGGACGTTATTTCTTATTTAAAATAAAGGCAGTTTCATTTTCTTCCAAGTACAATTAAAGACAATTAACTATTCCGCCAAATACGGGTATGAAAAGCGCTTGAGCTATTGCCATGCAAATTTGTGCTCAATACATTTACCGACATGTCCTTTAATTGTGTAGTAATCACAGCAACAATATAGTAATTCAGTTAAGTTTAAGGTAAAGGTAAAGAGAGTCCCAAGGCAACAATTGCCGTAAGGGATGAAGATAACTCTTTATTGACTAAGCTGCAGTCTTTGTGATATGGGGTGGGCAGTTCCCTTTAGTGCTGATTAAATTTTCCCAAAACCGTACGTCGGGTATCAATTTCAGCTCGGTCACCTGGAGGAGCGGTCGTATCAGGTTTATTTATTTCCTTCCGTGAATTCGAACCCTGAGCGCTGTAAACTCTATTCTTAGCAAGTCAGCTGTCGACTAGGCTACACGCTCCAACATGTTTATATCGTGGATTATATCATGCAGTAGCATAAACAATTCGTTTTAAAACAGATCAGACAATCTGTGTTACAATCATGATATAATTGTTGCAACCTCCTTCGTTTTATTCCATCCCCACATCTATCATTCTGCAGATAGAGGAAGATAGTGTGAATGGCTGACAACACAGATAACAAACATGCGTTTGCACTGCCATCTCACGCGTTAGTTGTTCAAAAGACATAGGTAGTGTCACAATGGGAACTGGAAGTATTCCGACTTTATGGGTTAAAATGATCACTCCTCTGACCTATTCGTACTCGGTTACAAGGTACAAGCCGGCGCCAAAACGAACTGCCCATGTAGCAGACTAACTGTTTGCCATGGCCGTTATTCTAACATAGAACATTCTCACACTAATCCACTTCATCATGACCATACTCAGTAAATGACATATCACACAGCAGGTGGCATATTTATTATATCATACTCATATCATAGAATGAGTAGAGAAATTACAAACACAATATAATACATATCTTAACTAAGCATTCTATTATTATATATATGTTGATATGCATCTAACTAAAACGGGAATTGTAAGCATTACCTATTGATGGAATTCCCAACTAACTAAAACCCAGTTCTATTGCCTTGCAATTACATCACACACACATCACCTTAACTGCGTTCTCAACACATCTTATCAAATACTCTTCCTCACTGAAATCCCCTCAGGCGGGCGATCTCGACATAACTCGTTCACAATGTGTCCTTGCTTACAAACACACGTTCAGATTATTTATTAATGCAAAACTCACACACCTATTTGAGCGATCATGTTCTATCACTAAACATTCGTCCAACAGTCTATCAACCGCTCCTCTATCTAAGTCGGTGAGTTAAACATGCTATCTACATTCAGTCTCTCTCTCTCTCTCTCACTCTCCATCCCTCTATCCAGCCTCTCACCATCCAGTCTCTCTCTATCCAGCCACTCGAGCTAAACTTTGTCTCGAGTTATATATCCTCAAGCAAGGTCAGAGCTTGACCAATCGATCTCAGGTGATGGCCATCATCAGTCCCACTGGAACGAAACACTTTGCACACCTGTCACTCATTCTCTAGCAGCAAGTCTCGCTGCCATTCCGTCTGTCAATCAAACTCCCCCTACCAAAATCGGAAGGCCAGTGGTCAGTTTCTACCTGTCCACATTCCTTACCCCAACTCTGTTCTCCTTTGCTGAGACGGTGAGTGACCTTGACACGCATTCAGGTAGCTTTAATCTTTAACATGTTCAGGTATCCTAAACTCCCCTTGCTCCGGCGGGAACTGTTACACCCATGAGATGCACTAATCGGCATCGAATCACATACGAATCGATTATTGGACGCATACCTGCTTATTAGATAGATTTATTTTTCTTTAGGGAGCAAATGCAGCACTAAATATATGTTTCTATACTCATATCATAAATATTGATTCAGATGTCTGGATAAATGTCTGGTCTGTATGGTATATTTGTAGTGCTAGCTAAATTGATTTCTGATCCGAGCGAATATTTGTAACATTATCTAGATTGATTTGTTGTCACTTAAGAAAACAAATTATCGCTGACTAAATATATTTCTATTTGCATCAAGTGTTATATCCATAAACCGCCAGCTTGATAGATTTGTGATCAAAGAAGAAGATAATATTTGTAGCAAAAACTGGGCGGATTCCTAGTCTAAGACGGAATATGTGTAGCATTACCTCGACATAATTTTAGTCAGGGATCTAATATATGTTCAACAAATAGGGTAGATTTCTCTTCTAAGACGGAACATTTGTAGAATTATGTTTATAGATTTCTCATCAAAGAAGGAATATATGTTTTTATAACAGTGTAAGCAGCACCCCCCCCCCCCTTTTTCTGATTATAAGTCTCAATCCAGGATTATAATTCGGCGAAATATCTGGAATGCATTAGTGGGATCGGGACGGCGTGGACTACTGGATAAGTGACATGGCTCACAATCCGAAGGTGATGGGTTCAATCCCCATCACAGCACAGCCGTTATGCCGGAGAAGAAACCCTTAGAAAATGCAGGAGGAAGCAGACCCTTACATAAAATGCATGCTGGTCAAATACATTGGTCCGACAGGCGCAACATACGAACCACAATGCAACGCGCACACGCGCCTTGGGGAATAGAGAAATAAGGCGAAAGCAGAACCAAAACAAACAAACAAAACATTCTCAGATAAACACATAAAACACATTGCTTGAAGAACAACAACTCATGAAATAGCATGCAAGACACTGTGGCATACACTTCTTTAAGAAAACAAATACAGTGGGAGCAGGGGGATCATACAATGCTATATTGTGAAAAGTAAAACTAAAGACATATATGGCCCTGACTGGAATATGTGTAGCACTAACTACACATACACGGCATGTATTGAAGGATGGGGCATTAATTGTGTTGATGTCTAATCCATTGACAGATGTAGTGAGTATAGCCTTAAATATTCTGCACATAGAAAGTATGGAATGTTGAATTTAAATATTACAATAAACAATATAACTAAAATCAGCTGATTTGTTATGCTGTACAAGTAAACTGGAACCTTACAACGATACATTTACAGTAGATGAAATTGTTTACGTTAGTCACGTGACTCTAGTGTCGTTGACAATCTAGGAGGTGTCGGTACTCCATTTTTGCAGCACGTTTCAAATGTTACTAGAGCCATGTAGGTCCCCAATTTGCAACTAAACACGCAGCGCAGAGGTGCCTCATACGGTGAATAAGCTTTGTCGTCTAGGAGAATTGTCCGCACCTCGTTCTGAAGAGCGTGGGATAACTACAATAGTGTCTGGTGAGCGGTTGGACGTTTTCGAACACGTTTGCTGAGAAGATCTCACAGATGCTCAGAGTGAGGCCAGGAGACATCGCTTGCAATGATAACGATGCCTCTAAAGGTGATAGTAGACAATACGAACACGATGATGACGTGCATTGGCATCCTTCTTCAAGCTGAAATCAGGTCAGTGTCATTGAGCAAATGGCACAATGGCTCGGTGATGTTGTCGCGGTATTCGAGCCCTGTCATGTATGTCTAGCATATGTGAATGTCGGTCCTGTCATTCAAAGAGATCTCTGCCCAGACCGTTACACTCTCTACTCCACAACGGTTGAGTGCAGCCATTGCAGTAGGCTGGTAAGGCTCACCTTGCAGTCATCAGTCACGTATTCAGCCAGCTTAGAATTGCAGGTGGCACCGAGACTGATCGGTAAACTTTATCGATGCCATTGTTGATTGGTTAATCTCAGATGACGCTCGCACAAATCGATTCTGACTTGCTTGTGAACTGGTGACAAGGACATGGCAACATACGAACAGGCCTCGTGCAGGAGGTTTCGTACTGTCTCTATGGAGACCTGGATCCAAGTGGTCTCTTGAAGATACTGCTGTAGTTGAGTACCAATTTGAGTCCGGGTTCTGAGGGCTAGAGTAACGAGAAGTCAGTCTTGTGTCTCTTATAGTGTCTCTTGTGCGGCCAGTCCCTTGCAAATCATAAATTGTATGGTGATTTTAATTCATGTTCTACGGACAACTGGCTCTGAAACATTGAGGTCAACATTCACCTGCCAACTTCCAGTTTGCAACATGTTTCACCTGTCCGTGGTGAGTAGTGCTTAACGAAAACGAGTTGCACACATTTTCATGGAAAAAAAAGCCTATGTGATATTTCGCAATGGACCCCTACCACAGCTTCCCAAATTGACTTTCCTGGTTTGTGCTAGCAAGACAACATCAAATTGCAGTGCATCTCTGCTGTGCCCATAACGCCATCGTAAGCGAAAGACCACCCTGTTCTGCAAGGAGAGATCCCCGCTTACAGGATCCTACACTTTCTGTGATCAGTGAAGATCGATGTCTAGTCAAGCAAGGAATACTTGCATCAATAACTAGATTAGATATACATATAGTATCATGAGTGTTTACATAATTCAACAATATCAATTAACTTGCTTCCCAGGCTGCATGTCAAGAGGTTGTCAAATACTTTTGTTATGAAATCAAATGAGACAACAAATAAATTCAAAACTAGAGTCTGCGTTACAATATTGTGATCAGCTTAGCTCACTAATTTGACAAATTCCCAGCAATAAGTTTGGATTTTTTGCACTACATGCCAGGAAGTCGCAAATGTTTCGCGTGATTGAGCCAGATGAGACATCTCACTTCAATAAATTACAACCAAATAAAACACTACAGTTTGTTTTCGAAATTGCTATACGTTCGCTTGCATCCTGCGTCCTTTGTCCATTTGCACAATCACTCTTCTTGGAAACACTTATGCAAACATTCTAGATTTCATACGGATTGCTTTATTGACTATTAAATCCGACTTTTAAAATATACTATTCAAGCAACATTATGCTTTTCTAGTTCCGTCGTTTTGTCTGTTTTATTGAGTCTGACGTATGTTTTACACAGCTGAGTTGCAATATGTGTATGTTGTATGATCACTTATCATGGACATTCAACATTATATTTTATATGAGTATAAACGATGCAAACGTCGCCCTTCGACGATTCAAATTATGGACTTTAATCTTGGATGTATCCCTTGAGACTCAACTTGACTTCATATTCTATTTTTATAGAGGTTATCTTTAGTCTCCCCATTCTTCTCTTTTGAATTGCTATAATCAAATCATTTGTAGCTGATTGGATAACAGTGTTTTGATTCCTTCGTTAAACCCAATTCGCGTCTTGATTGTATATATACTGTAGAGCCTTCTAAACCAATATAACGAAGCTAAGTTCAGTCATCAGTATTCGGGTACCAAAGATCGCAGCAGTTAGGGGAATCCCCTTCAAGAAGTGCTACAATATGATTGGACAGTTTTCCGCAGACGAGCTCGTCAGGTTTCGATATGCTAATTGGAAGTGTCATAAATAAGCAGTCGAAACCAGGTCACAACGTTAAATGTTATCAGGTGCTCCCTCCACCTGTACTGTTATGATGCATTCACTATTTTCACAATTTCGTTATTCCTTGTATGTGATCTGTCCAGCCTTGTAGTACTTGTGCATAATTGTAAGCAATATGTGTGCACTTCAGAACTTCTACTCCTTGCATGGTAGCCCACGCTAGATGCTGACAATTATTCAGCGGTTCTAGTGCTTCTCCCACACTTCACAATAGACCAGGGTTGATTCTAGGTTCGAGACGACCTAATCTACCAAGCTGTAAAAGAGTAACGAATGTATAGCTAGGAAAGGTGAAGCAGCGAGATGGCAACTGAACACCATGACTAAAGAAAAAGTGATGTCATACAACAACAAAGCCACTTCCACGTTTTGCACCGACGGCATAGATTCTGTTGGATGACCTTTGCCCTGACCTGTTTCTACGCCAAGCGTGGTGTCCTGGACATTATTTTAGTTTAAAATATATTCCTTGCACCCCACCCTCATACAAAATAACACCACAGAATGAAATCAGCTGGGTATGCATGCAGAGAGCAATATTGCTTCATTATTGCAACAGCCGTTCATATCATATCACTCAATTATTTACAATTCTTAGAAATGAAACGTGGGAAAACCCTAACCGGATCCTGAACGTATGTCCTCATTGCTCGCTCGTCTTATCTCTCTATATGACAGCATTATGTACAACTGTTCTACTGCACCCTTGCGCAAATAACCCCAATCAAAACATGGCCACAAGTGGACTGTTATTCCAAAGCTGGATGAGATCGACATTTGTGGACACTAAAATGCTATTAATAGCAATGATGAAAATGGCCTAGTCTCTAGCTTGTCTGTTCTAAGACTTGAGTGGGAACCCCCTAATAATAATATAGCCTTCCCATTGGTGTAAATAAAATTAATTCGAAGCTGTGCGATTCTGATGGTAACTGGTCTATATATTACTGTTCACTTTGGTGGATCTGCAGCTATCAAGTTGAAATGTAAAAACGATTTTAAAAATCATGCATAGTCAGAATTGCTGTCATGCTAACAGAACATAACAGACGTCTCTTGTAGATAGAGCCAAGAAAGGTGCATGCAGAAGGAGGTCAGGGAACTAAGAGGAGAGAGATAACAAGTGAGTCAGGCCAAGAAAAAAGATGGAATGAAATCAGAAAAGGGTTCGTTTAAATCTGGCTATGTAATAGAAGATAGTTGTTCCCCCTTCATGGATAAACACTAGTGCCATTAGTATTGAGAACTGGAAGGAAACTCTGCTGATGGTGTTGTCCGAGCACCACTTTAAAAGTTGGTAGAGTACTTGGACACCCTCATAGTCAAGAAGACCATCTTGAATGAGAATGTTGCCAACACGTTTCCAAGATATCGGTGATACCAAAATTAATGTTGTTCCGGCAGGCGGGATCTGGCTATGTAGGTGACGTTAGAGCTTCCCCCTATATGGATACATAATAGTGCCATTAGTATTGAGAACTACAAGTGATTAAAGTGACAAGAGCATCGGTTGCAGAGTATATCATTTGTATGCAAATTTTCTACCAACTACTAGAGGACGTAACGTCGGTATTTCTGACGACATTCTTTGAAGTTACTTCTAAGAAGCGCCTTAATCTTAATTATTATAATGGAATGTCAAAGAAGTGGGGAGATGTCACTAAAAATAGACAAGCGATTACTTTAAACCATGCACAACTCTATACAAATCTCACAATCGTCAATGATGGACGCACAATAAAATTAATATATCAGATGATGTCATCGACCTGGCACTGGTTACCGTGTTTCATTCAAACATTGGAACGTATTGAGGCCCAAGAAAGTGATCACTTGCCCTATGTCGTACTTATCGCTAAATGAATCGCCATAGGACACACGGGACTCCCCAACAAGTTTCCCGTTACACCTTACATGACTTACACAAACTTCGTCACATTGTCGTGTGCAGGACCAGTAACTCGGATTTCGTCCAAGGATTCGGTCGCGATCAAACAGCAGAACAGGCACGGACTGAAACGGTGGTCGGAACATAAAAAAGGTGGCGAAAGTCTGAATGGACGACTTATAGACTTGGCGAAGTTGATGAAATGACTTGGGGGCTTAATCAATCCAAATGACTACACGTTTATCAGTTTATATACCTGTGTGTGAAATTTGATGATGATGCATACAAAATACTAGACTCATGTGACACTTGAAAAAAATACATCTTTAAATTCCATAGCACGTTCAATTCAGAAAGCAGCAATCAACTGACGTTCAGATCACCCACATTGTTGAGAAAATAAAAAATTTCTTCAAAGAAAAGAAAAATCTGTTAGCGTTTCAAGTCGATTTAGAAAAAAAAAGCTCATGATCAATTATGCAAACGGCGATTGAAAGTCAAGGTACGTAAAGATCAAGTTTGTCAGAAAATGTGCAAATAGATCAGTCATTATCTTGAAAACAGAACAGAGTTCTAGTTCAAGGACGAACGACGGGTAGTGGGTAAAGTACATTAGAGCAGGGTGTGTCCGAAGGGGAATTCTGTAACAAACATTCTCTCTATATATATAATGTGTGTATTTATATATATATATATATATATATATATATATATATATATATATATATATATATATATACGAAAAGCGCACAAAGCTTTGCTTTTGCAAGCAAATAGTTTTGCCTTAAGTATCTCTACAGATAACATTACAACAGTAAGCATTTGAATGCTGCGCTCTGCTGCCATCCCTCCTCGAGCGAGCCCGGTCGGTCGGTCGGTCGTCTGGTGCGTGTAGGGGCCCCTGTCAGGCGGTCCTAGGTCGACGGAAGGAGGGACGGGTGGAACAACCGTCCGTCCGTTCCGTCAGTTGGTCCCTGCGGCCGTCCCAGTGATGCTTTTTACACACCAGTCCTCCGCCGACCGGTGTGTGCGCTACGTACGTCTCCGACAGATATCTGGTTGATCCTGCCAGTAGTCATATGCTTGTCTCAAAGATTAAGCCATGCATGTCTAAGTTCACACTGTCTCACGGTGAAACCGCGAATGGCTCATTAAATCAGTCGAGGTTCCTTAGATGACACGATCCTACTTGGATAACTGTGGCAATTCTAGAGCTAATACATGCTTACCAAGCTCCGACCCTCGCGGAAAGAGCGCTTTTATTAGTTCAAAACCAATCGTCGTTTCCCCTCGCGGGGTTGCGGCGTCCCCACTGGTGACTCTGGATAACTTTGTGCTGATCGCATGGCCTCATGTGCCGGCGACGCATCTTTCAAATGTCTGCCCTATCAAATGTCGATGGTACGTGACATGCCTACCATGTTTGTAACGGGTAACGGGGAATCAGGGTTCGATTCCGGAGAGGGAGCATGAGAAAATGCTACCACATTCAAGGAAGGCAGCAGGCGCGCAACTTACCCACTCCCGGCACGGGGAGGTAGTGACGAAAAATAACAATACGGGACTCTTTCTAGGCTCCGTAATTGGAATGAGTACACTTTAAACCCTTTAACGGGGATCTATTGGAGGGCACGTCTGGTGCCAGCAGCCGCGGTAATTCCAGCTCCAATAGCGTATATTAAAGCTGTTGCAGTTAAAAAGCTCGTAGTTGGATCTCAGGCGCAGGCGGGCGGTCCGGCTCGCGCCGGTTCACTGCCCGTTGTATCCTGCCCTACCGTCTGCCGGCTCTCTCCCACGGGTGCTCTTCGCTGGGCGTCCTGGGTGGCCGGCGCGTTTACTTTGAAAAAATTAGAGTGTTCAAAGCAGGCCTCGGCTGCCTGAATAATGGTGCATGGAATAATGGAATAGGACCTCGGTTCTATTTTGTTGGTTTTCGGAACTGGAGGTAATGATTAACAGGGATAAACGGGGGCATTCGTATTGCGGCGTTAGAGGTGAAATTCTTAGATCGCCGCAAGACGAGCTACTGCGAAAGCATTTGTCAAGAATGTTTTCATTAATCAAGAACGAAAGTCAGAGGCGCGAAGACGATCAGCTACCGTAGTAGTTCTGACCATAAACGATGCCGACTAGAGATCCGCATGAGTTGCTTCGATGACTCTGCGGGCAGCTTCCTGGAAACCAAAGTGTTTTGGTTCCGGTGGAAGTATGGTTGCAAAGCTGAAACTTAAAGGAATTGACGGAAGGGCACCACCAGGAGTGGAGCCTGCGGCTTAATTTGCCTCAACACGGCCAAACACTGACATGATTGACATGCCGAGAGCACTTTCGTTGGGTCTAATATGGAACGGGTGCTGGAATTAGACCCTCGAAAATCTGGGGCTATCCTCTCGGTAACTTGATTGTCTCGCATCTAGTGTTCGCTAAAGGAATTTACGGAAGGGCACCACCAGGAGTGGAACCTGCGGCTTAATTTGACTAAACACGCCAATACTGTAGAACGACTGACAAATCGAGAGCACTACCGTTGGGTCTAATAATGAACGTACGCTGGTATTAGACTCACGGAAGACAAGTCAGCTCTCTAACATTCTAATGAAAGAAAGCTACGGAAATCGTGTTTAACCCCGCAGAAACCGTAGATTTCAAATACCTGGTCATTGACAAACAAAAGCCCTCAATTAATTCGTCTGGTCAAATAGTGAACGAGTGCTGGAAATAGACCATCTGAAGGCGGGTCAATTTTACCCTACAAATGACAGGGCGTTGCTACGGAAATCCAGCTCAATTCGAGAGGAGCCGCAGACACTTTGGTTCACGTACCAGGCTGATAAGCCAATGGCGCGAGGCTGCCCTGTGAGGGATTACAGCCGAACTCCTGTAAGCCGGAATCCCGCCCAAAATCTCAGCACCCCTGCAATGGGAGGCTCCTACATGTTCGGGACCTGAGGCTTGCGCCCCAGTCCTATCCGGTACAGCCGCAGAAAGAGGTCACTTCCGTCCGCCGATAAAAGCGGGCGGACAGCTGCTTGATATTTACCTTATACGGCGATGGGGTGCGAAACCACCAACATAAGACTTAGTTCCTGGTCAGGGTGTCGAAAACAGTAGAGCAGCCACCTCACTGTGAACTGTCGAGACTCAACCAATGACCATGAGATCTGTCCGCACACTAGGCGAACAACATCTCCGTGACATTACCAGGATTGTCCCCTGGTTAAATGCACTCCTGCCTTGACCTCTACCTCTGTACGCTATCAGCCATACCAATGGACGCAGAAGAGATGCAGACTAGCGGACATTGCACATCTGCCCAACTGTGTCAACCTCCCAGATGGCGGGGAATGCTAGGCGTACCATCACTGAAGATGTGCCGAGAAAATAAAGGGAGCAAAGAGGTACCCCGCCCACATGCACATGATACGTTTCTGGCAGGACGTCACGATCCTGGGATACAGACACACTAGACTGCCTCTCTTCCGGGTTAGTACAAACCAGTACATAGTCCATATCATATATCATTTATTACATCTCATATATCATCACCGCATCCTATAGACACGAGTAGTGAAGACTCGTCAGTCTTGTAAGACAACTTCCATAAGAGAGAAAACTCTGACCACAAACAACTGCTGCCTTGCAGATAGGCTGGGGACAGCCAAATGCTAAGGAAGACATCCCTACAGAAACGCCTGTTGAAATCGGATGCACGGGGCCACAAGCCTAACAAAACAGTGCAACGTAAATCGCAGTATGATGACAGTACAACCTATTAGAAAAACGTATGGCGCTCATCCTGCGGAGTCCCGCCAGGCAACGAGAGTGCCGGGCCTCACGCCTCGAAGTGGCCCACCCTTGACTACTGGTCAACCCATGTGTTGTGGAGTCAAGGCACATGGCTATGGGGCAACTTCCATTGACCAAAAACTCAGAACCCTCAAAATACTACAGTGGAATGCGGAGGGAGTCATTAACAAAAAACTTTCCCTAACACATCACCTGCATGAAGGTAAGATTGACGTGGCATGTATCCAGGAAACGCACCTCAACAACAATCATAAATTCTCAATCAGAGGATACCAGACCTTCCCTCTCGATAGAGAAGACCACAAAGGAGGGGTCCTGATACTGACCAGAAACTGCATACCGAGTAGCGCGGTACCTGTCAGTCACACCGGACAAGCAGAAATTGTAGGAGTTGACATAATGGCTCAAGAGACGAAGCTCCGCATTTTCAATCTGTACGGACCACCAAATAGAGACCTATCGCTCTCGAGTATGGAGGTCAGAGACTCCAACTGCATAGTAGTTGGAGATTTCAACAGCCACTCGGAGAGATGGGGATACTCTGACACAGACAGCAAAGGTGACGAAGTGGAAGATTGGGAGATAGATACAAATCTCTCCCTAATCAATAGGCCGGAGGATAGTCCTAGTTTCTATTCTAGAACATGGCGTACCACCTCGACTCCAGATTTGGCCTTCTCCACACAGGACATACACCATAAAATAGACTGCCAGGTGCTAAACCAACTGGCAGGTAGCGACCACAGGCCGATCAGGCAAGACATTGATATGGAAGTAGGCCCACAGGAAACAAAACTGCTCCCACGTTGGAATTACAAACGAACCGACTGGGACAGATTTGCAATCCTGACAGATGGGCTGTGTGAAACCATCAACACACGAAACAACAAAATGAAGCCCATGGTGGAAAGCCTAAGCAAGGCAATAATGCAAGCCGCCACTGAAACCATCCCAAGAGGAGCTATGAAAAACTATAAGCCTTACTGGAATGATGAGTTGCAGAAAGCGGAAGATGCAGTAACAAATGCTAGGAACATGGCAGAGGGAGAACAATCTATGGAGGCAAACATCGCCCTCAAAGCCGCCACGGCGAAATACAAATACACTGTCAAGCAAACAGCAAGAGAGAGCTGGAAAAACAAAACGGAAAGCCTAAAATTGGACAAAGAAGGCAACAAGCTATGGAAGCTAGTCAGAGCCATGAACGACAAAATCCCGTCAAACAAACAAATTACCATCAAGAAGGGCGAAAACTTGCTCACCGGTAAGAAAGCCGCAAACGCTTTTGTCGATCACTATTGCAGAGCAAACCACATCGAGGTCACTGCAGATAGGCATACAGATATTAGTGAAGAGCTAAAGAGGCACGACAACATCAATACGGCACCTGAAGAGCATATGATGGCCAAATTAACAGTGAGCGAAATGGAAGAGGCTATGAGAACATTAAAGAAAATGAAATCTCCCGGAAAAGACGGGATAACAAACGAAATGCTGATGGGGCTGGGCCAAACAGCGAAGAGGAAACTGCTATCGGTCCTGAACCAAAGCTGGAAAAGGGGAATTGTACCCCAGGCATGGAAAGACGCAGTACTTGTACCAGTACCAAAAACAGGAAAGGACAAAACAGATCCAAATGGATACAGGCCCATCAGCCTACTGAGATGTGTCGGCAAGCTGATGGAACGTATGATAAACACCAGACTGATGTGGCATCTGGAAGAAAAACGAATACTAATGCCACAGCAAGCCGGCTTTAGACAGCACAGATCCACTGAGGACCAGGTCATCCTCATAGCCCAGGAAATAGAAGATGCCTACCAGGCACAGAAACACACAGTAGCTGTTTGGGTGGATCTGGAAAAGGCATTTGACAAAGTCTGGAAAGACGGACTTAGAGTCAAGCTAAGAAGAAGTGATGTTTGTGGGAAAATGTACAAGTGGATCAACCACTACCTCAAACAAAGAACGGCCAGAGTCCAAGTACAAGGGCAGATTAGCAAAAAGGTGACACTCGAGCAGGGAGTACCCAAAGGGGGAGTACTGTCACCCACACTCTTCCTGGTATATATAAAAACGACATTACAGAGAATATACCACGAAGAGTCCATAGCTCAATGTTTGCAGACGATCTGGCTATGTGGACCTCTGAAAAGAATCTCACCATAGCAAGAAATCGGAAGCAGCAGGCCCTAACATCGCTGGAAGAGTGGGCGAACTCATGGCTGGTCAAAATAAACGAGGAGAAAACCACAAGCACAATATTCTCGCTTTCAATAAAACCACAAAATACCAAATTAAGTTTAAATGGCAAATTCCTGCAGCCAAACGACAACCCAAACTATCTGGGAGTCACATTTGATCGGCGCATGACATGGAAAAGTCAGATCGAGAGAAACCGAATGAGAGCCAGAGAAAGAATGGCAATCATGAGGAAATTTGCTGCCACAAGCTGGGGAGCAGACGAAGGCATACTAAAGAAATTGTACACTGGAAGAGTGAGACCAGTTCTCGAGTATGGCATTGCGGCATGGATAACAGCAGCGAAGGCGAACTTCGATAAAGTTAGTAAACTTCAAAACCAAGCCATGAGAGTTATAACAGGAGGCATGAAGTCAACGCCAATTGTAGAACTTGATTAGATTACAAAACTGCAATCCATGACCGATAGAAGAGACTGCAGAGCCCAGCTGCAGTCAGAGAAACTCCGAAGACTGACTGACCATCCAATGCACCAGAGACTAAACAATTTGGGAAATGGGAAACTAAAGCGGAGAAACTTTGCAGAAATAGCCAAAGCAAAGATGCACGAAGATCCCATAAACGCACTAACAACACCAAAACCCTTCACTACTGTACGAAAACCTACCTGGAGCTAGGATATATTTCCAGAGGTGGTAGAAAATATACCAGGTATTGGAAACAAGAACTGCCAGACTGAAAAAGAAAGGAGAGATACTACACTAAGCTTTATATCGAAAAGCTACCCAAGCATGGACTGGACCCATGCATACACCGACGGTTCTGTAACAAACACTACACAGAAAGGAGGGGCAGGAGCATTCCTGAACCTACCAAATGGCAGACAAATAACACTGTCCTTCGCTACTGGTAAGTACACAAGCAATTTCAGAGCGGAGGCAGAGGCACTGAGGGCGGCAGTGGAAGAAATGGTGACACACAAAGAAAATGAAAGCCATATAGTCCTGCTTACAGATGCTCTCGCCGTAGTCACAGCGCTAAAAAGCCAGAAAAACACTGAGCTTAATGACTTAAGAGCAGCACTCTGCAAACTGTGCCAGCAGTCCGCACCAAAAAGGGTAGTGGTACAGTGGGTTCCGTCACACTGCAACATCCAAGGCAACGAGGAGGCAGACAGACTGGCAAAAGAAGGTGCAAGGCTACCACAAACAGATACCAGTATCACGTACGAAGAGTCAAAACGGCTTATCAAAGCCAGGTACATGACCAAATGGGAAACCGAACATACTGGTTACACCAAAAACGATGCCTATTACCAGTTGAACCGAAGAGAGCAGGTCGTTGTCTTCAGACTTCGCACTGGCCACAATAGACTGAGGTACCACCTATTCAACAAATTGAAGATAGGGTGTACCGACGAATGCCCGTGCGGTACTGGTAAAATGACCACTGAACATCTGCTGCAGAACTGCCCGACATACGGGGATCAGAGAGAGCAGATGTGGCCATTGCCAGTGGAACTGCAAGACAAGCTCTATGGTAGTGGCGAGAGTCTCAGGATGACCGCCGCTTTTTTCGAAAAAATAATGGTTACTGTCTGACTGTGTACGCACAAGAAGAAGAAGAAGAAGAAGAAGGAAAGAACAACTACCAGACTGAAAAAGAAAGGAGAGATACTAGACTAAGCTTTATATCGAAAAGCTACCCAAGCATGGACTGGACCCATGCATACACCGACGGTTCTGTAACAAACACTACACAGAACGGAGGGGCAGGAGCATTCCTGAACCTACCAAATGGCAGACAAATAACACTGTCCTTCGCTACTGGTAAGTACACAAGCAATTTCAGAGCGGAGGCAGAGGCACTGAGGGCGGCAGCGGAAGAAATGGTGACACACAAAGAAAATGAAAGCCATATAGTCCTGCTTACAGATGCTCTCGCCGTAGTCACAGCGCTAAAAAGCCAGAAAAACACTGAGCTTAATGACTTAAGAGCAGCACTCTGCCAACTGTGCCAGCAGTCCGCACCAAAAAGGGTAGTGGTACAGTGGGTCCCATCACACTGCAACATCCAAGGCAACGAGGAGGCAGACAGACTGGCAAAAGAAGGTGTAAGACAAACAGATACTAGTATGACGTACGAAGAGTCAAAACGGCTTATCAAAGCCAGATACATGACCAAATGGGAAACCGAACATGCTGGTTACACCAAAAACGATGCCTATTACCAGTTGAACCGAAGAGAGCAGGTCGTTGTCTCCAGACTTCGCACTGGCCACAATAGACTGAGGTACCACCTATTCAAGAAATTGAAGATAGGTGGTACCGACGAATGCCCGTGCGGTACCGGTAAAATGAGCGCTGAACATCTGCTGCAGAACTGCCCGACATACGAGGATAAGAGAGAGCAGATGTGGTCATCACCAGTGGAACTGCAAGACAAGCTCTATGGCTGTGGCGACAGCCTCAGGATGACCGCCGCTTTTTTCGAAAAAATAATGGTTACTGTCTGACTGCGTACGAAGAAGAAGAAGAAGAAGAAGAAGAAGAATGCTGCGCTCTGAAATATTGATGTAGGAAGGCGCCAAGCCATGATTAAAATAAACCACATATCTCTAAACTAAGGCTTATTGTTGTTGCGGTTGTTATTCCATAGCTGCTGAGCAGGCCTGCTCTTGTCACGCAAATGCTATTTTTTTATAAATACAGTCTCATTCAATTGTTTCACTGCTCCTGTACAATGTCTTGCCAAATGTCGGCAGTGCTTGTACGTATTTGTTCCTCATGTCCGCAAACGCTTTACGCTCAATGAGTCGGTGTCTAACTGTTTCATCAGGAACAGAGCAATGTCAAAGCACTGATAGTTGCTGAGGGTTGACGTGGTTAAAGTGGTTATTGGCTCTGGTATGTTCTGTTAGGAACTGAGAGATGAGACTTAAATCTCTTCTATGAAGTATATTTATGGCATCATTACTGTTTGGTTCTGTAAAGATAAAGTAAATTAACCTGTAGCATTACTGCCGTAGGGATGTGAGGTGTTAGGGATCTCACATTTCAAAGGCTCGGCTATATGAGGGCGGTAGCCATCTCCTCTCCCAGGCCGCTTTTACTTCCCGGACTGAACCGGTACCCGTTTAAGGCTGGGTCGACCCGGGCGCCATTGCGGTTTGAAAAAAAACATTTCCGCCTCAACTGGGGAATGAACCCAGGACCACTCAGATGCGAGGCCAGAGCGCTAAATTTCGCTAAATACCCAGCAACCTGTTGTTATCGTAGTCCACCGAATCCATATTACCCTGGTATTATTCTTATTGATTCGTTTAACTGTGCAGTTACTACAGGTTCTACATAATTGTTGTTTGCAGGATCCTGTTTTTGTTAGTCTCTTAACCATTTGGTTAAAACTTTATGGATCAACTTGGAGGCAGATTACAGTGTATTACAAAAGCTGTACTACACTGGACGTGTAAGGCCAGGCCTAGCATAAGACACAGTAACACAAGCAACTGCAGCCAATTGAAACTTGGACAAAATAAATAGAGCCAAAACCATGCAATGTGAATAATAACAGAGAGCACGTGGACAGCGTCAACTTGAGAACTTTACAAAAAAAACAAAAAAACACACAACCGATGGAGGATTGATGTTGTCCTACTCTTGCTATTCCTTCTTCTTCTTCTTCTGCGTACACAGTCAGACAGTAACCATTATTTTTTCGAAAAAAGCGGCGGTCATCCTGAGACTCTCGCCACAACCATAGAGCTTGTCTTGCAGTTCCACTGGCAATGGCCACATCTGCTCTCTCTGATCCTCGTATGTCGGGCAGTTCTGCAGCAGATGTTCAGTGGTCATTTTACCAGTACCGCACGGGCATTCGTCGGTACACCCTATCTTCAATTTGTTGAATAGGTGGTACCTCAGTCTGTTGTGGCCAGTGCGAAGTCTGAAGACAACGACCTGCTCTCTTCGGTTCAACTGGTAATAGGCATCGTTTTTGGTGTAACCAGTATGTTCGGTTTCCCATTTGGTCATGTACCTGGCTTTGATAAGCCGTTTTGACTCTTCGTACGTGATACTGGTATCTGTTTGTGGTAGCCTTGCACCTTCTTTTGCCAGTCTGTCTGCCTCCTCGTTGCCTTGGATGTTGCAGTGTGACGGAACCCACTGTACCACTACCCTTTTTGGTGCGGACTGCTGGCACAGTTTGCAGAGTGCTGCTCTTAAGTCATTAAGCTCAGTGTTTTTCTGGCTTTTTAGCGCTGTGACTACGGCGAGAGCATCTGTCAGCAGGACTATATGGCTCTCATTTTCACTGTGTGTTACCATTTCTTCCACTGCCGCCCTCAGTGCCTCTGCCTCCGCTCTGAAATTGCTTGTGTACTTACCAGTAGCGAATGACAGAGTTATTTTTCTGCCATTTGGTAGGTTCAGGAATGCTCCTGCCCCTCCGTTCTGTGTAGTGTTTGTTACAGAACCGTCGGTGTATGCATGGGTCCAGTCCATGCTTGGGTAGCTTTTCGTTATGAAGCTTAGGGTAGTGTCTCTCCTTTCTTTTTCAATCTGGCAGTTTTTGTTTGCAATACCTGGTATATTTTCTACCACCTCTGGAAATATATCCTGCCTCCAAGTAGGTTTTCGTACAGTAGTGATGGGTTTTTGTGTTGTTAGTGCGTTTATGGGATCTTCGTGCATCTTTGCTTTGGCTATTTCTGCAAAGTTTCTCCGCTTTAGTTTCCCAGTTCCCAAATTGTTTAGTCTCTGGTACATTGGGTGGTCCGTCAGTCTTCGGAGTTTCTCTGACTGCAGCTGGGCTCTGCAGTCTCTTCTGTCGGTCATGGATTGCAGTTTTGTAATCTTTTCAAGTTCTACATTTGGCGTTGACTTCATGCCACCTGTTATAATTCTCATGGCTTGGTTTTGAAGTTTGTTAACTTTATCGAAGTTCGCCTTCGCTGCTGTTGTCCATGCCGCAATGCCATACTCGAGAACCGGTCTCACTCTTCCAGTGTACAGTTTCTTTAGTATGCCTTCGTCTGCTCCCCAGCTTGTGCCAGCAAGTTTCCTCATGATCGCCATTCTTTCTCTGGCTTTCATTCGGTTTCTCTCAATCTGACTTTTCCATGTCATGCGCCGATCAAATGTGACTCCCAGATAGGTTGGGTTGTCGTTTGGCTGCAGGATTTTGCCATTTAGGCTTAATTTGGTACTTTGGGGTTTTAATGAGAGCGAGAATATTGTGCACGTGGTTTTCTCCTCGTTTATTTTGACCAGCCATGAGTTCGCCCACTCTTCCAGCGATGTTAGGGCCGTCTGCATCCGATTTCTTGCTATGGTGAGATTCTTTTCAGAGGTCCACATAGCCAGATCGTCTGCAAATATTGAGCTATGGACTCTTCTTGGTATATTCTCTGTAATATCGTTTATATATACCAGGAAGAGTGTGGGTGACAATACTCCCCCTTGGGGTACTCCCTGCTCGAGAGTCACCTTTTTGCTCATCTGCCCTTGTACTTGGACTCTGGCCGTTCTTTGTTTGAGGTAGTGGTTGATCCACTTGTACATCTTCCCACAGACATCACTTCTTCTTAGCTTGACTCTAAGTCCATCCTTCCAGACTTTGTCAAATGCCTTTTCCAGATCCACCCAAACAGCTACTGTGTGTTTCTGTGCCTGGTAGGCATCTTCTATCTCCTGGGCTATGAGGATGACCTGGTCCTCAGTGGATCTGTGCTGTCTAAAGCCGGCTTGCTGTGGAATTAGTATTCGTTTTTCTTCCAGATGCCACATCAGTCTGGTGTTTATCATCCGTTCCATCAGCTTGCCGACACAGCTCAGTAGGCTGATAGGCCTGTATCCATTTGGATCTGTTTTGTCCTTTCCTGTTTTTGGTACTGGTACCAGTATTGCATCTTTCCATTCCTGGGGTACAATACCCCTTTTCCAGCTTTGGTTCAGGACTGATAGTAGTTTTTTCTTCGCTGTTTGGCCCAGCCCCATCAGCATTTCGTTTGTTATCCCGTCTTTTCCGGGAGATTTCCTTTTCTTTAGTGTTCTCATAGCCTCTTCCAATTCACGCAATGTTAGTTTGGCCATCATGTGCTCTTCAGGAGCCGTATTTATGTTTTCGTGTCCCTTTAGCTCTTCGCTAATGTCTGTATGCTTATCTGCAGGGACCTCGATGTGGTTTGCTCTGGCATAGTGATCGACAAAGGCGTTTGTGGCTTTCTTACCTGTGATCAAGTTCTCGCCCTGCTTGATAGTAATTTGTTTATTTGACGGGGTTTCGTCATTTATGGCTCTGACTAGCTTCCATAGCTTGTTGCCTTCTTTGTCCAGGTTTAAATTTTCCGTTTTATTTTTCCAACTTTCTCTTGCTGTTTGCTTGAGAGTGTGTTTGTACTTCGCCGCGGCGGCTTTGAGGGCGATGTTTGCCTCCATGGATTTTTCTCGTTCTGCCATGTTCCTAGCATTTGTTACTGCATCTTCCACTTTCTGTAACTCATCATTCCAGTAGGGCTTATAGTTTTTCCTAGCTCCTCTTGGGATGGTTTCAGTGGCGGCTTGCATTATTGCCTTGCTTAGGCTCTCTACCATGGGCTTCATTTTGGTGTTTCGTGTGTTGATGGTTTCACACAGCCCATCTGTCAGGATTGCAAATCTGTCCCAGTCGGCTCGTTTGTAATTCCAACGTGGGAGCGGTTTTGTTTCCTGTGGGCCTACTTCCATGTCACATTGTTAGGGATCTCACATTTCAAAGGCTCGGCTATATGAGGGCGGTAGCCATCTCCTCTCCCAGGCCGCTTTTACTTCCCGGACTGAACCGGTACCCGTTTAAGGCTGGGTCGACCCGGGCGCCATTGCGGTTTGAAAAAAAACATTTCCGCCTCAACTGGGGAATGAACCCAGGACCACTCAGATGCGAGGCCAGAGCGCTAAATTTCGCTAAATACCCAGCAACCTGTTGTTATCGTAGTCCACCGAATCCATATTACCCTGGTATTATTCTTATTGATTCGTTTAACTGTGCAGTTACTACAGGTTCTACATAATTGTTGTTTGCAGGCTCCTGTTTTTGTTAGTCTCTTAACCATTTGGTTAAAACTTTATGGATCAACTTGGAGGCAGATTACAGTGTATTACAAAAGCTGTACTACACTGGACGTGTAAGGCCAGGCCTAGCATAAGACACAGTAACACAAGCAACTGCAGCCAATTGAAACTTGGACAAAATAAATAGAGCCAAAACCATGCAATGTGAATAATAACAGAGAGCACGTGGACAGCGTCAACTTGAGAACTTTACAAAAAAAACAAAAAAACACACAACCGATGGAGGATTGATGTTGTCCTACTCTTGCTATTCCTTCTTCTTCTTCTTCTTCTTCTTCTTCTTCTTCTTCTTCGTACGCAGTCAGACAGTAACCATTATTTTTTCGAAAAAAGCGGCGGTCATCCTGAGACTCTCGCCACAACCATAGAGCTTGTCTTGCAGTTCCACTGGCAATGGCCACATCTGCTCTCTCTGATCCTCGTATGTCGGGCAGTTCTGCAGCAGATGTTCAGTGGTCATTTTACCAGTACCGCACGGGCATTCGTCGGTACACCCTATCTTCAATTTGTTGAATAGGTGGTACCTCAGTCTGTTGTGGCCAGTGCGAAGTCTGAAGACAACGACCTGCTCTCTTCGGTTCAACTGGTAATAGGCATCGTTTTTGGTGTAACCAGTATGTTCGGTTTCCCATTTGGTCATGTACCTGGCTTTGATAAGCCGTTTTGACTCTTCGTACGTGATACTGGTATCTGTTTGTGGTAGCCTTGCACCTTCTTTTGCCAGTCTGTCTGCCTCCTCGTTGCCTTGGATGTTGCAGTGTGACGGAACCCACTGTACCACTACCCTTTTTGGTGCGGACTGCTGGCACAGTTTGCAGAGTGCTGCTCTTAAGTCATTAAGCTCAGTGTTTTTCTGGCTTTTTAGCGCTGTGACTACGGCGAGAGCATCTGTCAGCAGGACTATATGGCTCTCATTTTCACTGTGTGTTACCATTTCTTCCACTGCCGCCCTCAGTGCCTCTGCCTCCGCTCTGAAATTGCTTGTGTACTTACCAGTAGCGAATGACAGAGTTATTTTTCTGCCATTTGGTAGGTTCAGGAATGCTCCTGCCCCTCCGTTCTGTGTAGTGTTTGTTACAGAACCGTCGGTGTATGCATGGGTCCAGTCCATGCTTGGGTAGCTTTTCGTTATGAAGCTTAGGGTAGTGTCTCTCCTTTCTTTTTCAATCTGGCAGTTTTTGTTTGCAATACCTGGTATATTTTCTACCACCTCTGGAAATATATCCTGCCTCCAAGTAGGTTTTCGTACAGTAGTGATGGGTTTTTGTGTTGTTAGTGCGTTTATGGGATCTTCGTGCATCTTTGCTTTGGCTATTTCTGCAAAGTTTCTCCGCTTTAGTTTCCCAGTTCCCAAATTGTTTAGTCTCTGGTACATTGGGTGGTCCTTCAGTCTTCGGAGTTTCTCTGACTGCAGCTGGGCTCTGCAGTCTCTTCTGTCGGTCATGGATTGCAGTTTTGTAATCTTTTCAAGTTCTACATTTGGCGTTGACTTCATGCCACCTGTTATAATTCTCATGGCTTGGTTTTGAAGTTTGTTAACTTTATCGAAGTTCGCCTTCGCTGCTGTTGTCCATGCCGCAATGCCATACTCGAGAACCGGTCTCACTCTTCCAGTGTACAGTTTCTTTAGTATGCCTTCGTCTGCTCCCCAGCTTGTGCCAGCAAGTTTCCTCATGATCGCCATTCTTTCTCTGGCTTTCATTCGGTTTCTCTCAATCTGACTTTTCCATGTCATGCGCCGATCAAATGTGACTCCCAGATAGGTTGGGTTGTCGTTTGGCTGCAGGATTTTGCCATTTAGGCTTAATTTGGTACTTTGGGGTTTTAATGAGAGCGAGAATATTGTGCACGTGGTTTTCTCCTCGTTTATTTTGACCAGCCATGAGTTCGCCCACTCTTCCAGCGATGTTAGGGCCGTCTGCATCCGATTTCTTGCTATGGTGAGATTCTTTTCAGAGGTCCACATAGCCAGATCGTCTGCAAATATTGAGCTATGGACTCTTCTTGGTATATTCTCTGTAATATCGTTTATATATACCAGGAAGAGTGTGGGTGACAATACTCCCCCTTGGGGTACTCCCTGCTCGAGAGTCACCTTTTTGCTCATCTGCCCTTGTACTTGGACTCTGGCCGTTCTTTGTTTGAGGTAGTGGTTGATCCACTTGTACATCTTCCCACAGACATCACTTCTTCTTAGCTTGACTCTAAGTCCATCCTTCCAGACTTTGTCAAATGCCTTTTCCAGATCCACCCAAACAGCTACTGTGTGTTTCTGTGCCTGGTAGGCATCTTCTATCTCCTGGGCTATGAGGATGACCTGGTCCTCAGTGGATCTGTGCTGTCTAAAGCCGGCTTGCTGTGGAATTAGTATTCGTTTTTCTTCCAGATGCCACATCAGTCTGGTGTTTATCATCCGTTCCATCAGCTTGCCGACACAGCTCAGTAGGCTTATGGGCCTGTATCCATTTGGATCTGTTTTGTCCTTTCCTGTTTTTGGTACTGGTACCAGTATTGCATCTTTCCATTCCTGGGGTACAATACCCCTTTTCCAGCTTTGGTTCAGGACTGATAGTAGTTTTTTCTTCGCTGTTTGGCCCAGCCCCATCAGCATTTCGTTTGTTATCCCGTCTTTTCCGGGAGATTTCCTTTTCTTTAGTGTTCTCATAGCCTCTTCCATTTCGCGCATTGTTAGTTTGGCCATCATGTGCTCTTCAGGAGCCGTATTTATGTTTTCGTGTCCCTTTAGCTCTTCGCTAATGTCTGTATGCTTATCTGCAGGGACCTCGATGTGGTTTGCTCTGGCATAGTGATCGACAAAGGCGTTTGTGGCTTTCTTACCTGTGATCAAGTTCTCGCCCTGCTTGATAGTAATTTGTTTATTTGACGGGGTTTCGTCATTTATGGCTCTGACTAGCTTCCATAGCTTGTTGCCTTCTTTGTCCAGGTTTAAATTTTCCGTTTTATTTTTCCAACTTTCTCTTGCTGTTTGCTTGAGAGTGTGTTTGTACTTCGCCGCGGCGGCTTTGAGGGCGATGTTTGCCTCCATGGATTTTTCTCGTTCTGCCATGTTCCTAGCATTTGTTACTGCATCTTCCACTTTCTGTAACTCATCATTCCAGTAGGGCTTATAGTTTTTCCTAGCTCCTCTTGGGATGGTTTCAGTGGCGGCTTGCATTATTGCCTTGCTTAGGCTCTCTACCATGGGCTTCATTTTGGTGTTTCGTGTGTTGATGGTTTCACACAGCCCATCTGTCAGGATTGCAAATCTGTCCCAGTCGGCTCGTTTGTAATTCCAACGTGGGAGCGGTTTTGTTTCCTGTGGGCCTACTTCCATGTCACATTGTTAGGGATCTCACATTTCAAAGGCTCGGCTATATGAGGGCGGTAGCCATCTCCTCTCCCAGGCCGCTTTTACTTCCCGGACTGAACCGGTACCCGTTTAAGGCTGGGTCGACCCGGGCGCCATTGCGGTTTGAAAAAAAACATTTCCGCCTCAACTGGGGAATGAACCCAGGACCACTCAGATGCGAGGCCAGAGCGCTAAATTTCGCTAAATACCCAGCAACCTGTTGTTATCGTAGTCCACCGAATCCATATTACCCTGGTATTATTCTTATTGATTCGTTTAACTGTGCAGTTACTACAGGTTCTACATAATTGTTGTTTGCAGGCTCCTGTTTTTGTTAGTCTCTTAACCATTTGGTTAAAACTTTATGGATCAACTTGGAGGCAGATTACAGTGTATTACAAAAGCTGTACTACACTGGACGTGTAAGGCCAGGCCTAGCATAAGACACAGTAACACAAGCAACTGCAGCCAATTGAAACTTGGACAAAATAAATAGAGCCAAAACCATGCAATGTGAATAATAACAGAGAGCACGTGGACAGCGTCAACTTGAGAACTTTACAAAAAAAACAAAAAAACACACAACCGATGGAGGATTGATGTTGTCCTACTCTTGCTATTCCGATCCTCTATCCTTCTCTTTCTCTTCTTTATCATTCTTCACATTATCTCTTCTTCAATCTATATTCCACAGTTATCTGTCTCCACTCATTTTCTTGTTCTACACTATCTTTCTTCACTCTGTCTATACTTCAATCTATCCTACACTATCTTTCTTCACTCTGTCTATACTTCGATCTATCCTACACTATCTTTCTTCACTCTGTCTATACTTCAATCTATCCTACACTATCTTTCTTCACTCTGTCTATACTTCAATCTATCCTACACTATCTTTCTTCACTCTGTCTATACTTCAATCTATCCTACACTATCTTTCTTCACTCTGTCTATACTTCAATCTATCCTACACTATCTTTCTTCACTCTGTCTATACTTCAATCTATCCTACACTATCTTTCTTCACTCTGTCTATACTTCAATCTATCCTACACTATCTTTCTTCACTCTGTCTATACTTCAATCTATCCTACACTATCTTTCTTCACTCTGTCTATACTTCAATCTATCCTACACTATCTTTATTCACTCTGTCTATACTTCAATCTATCCTACACTATCATTCTTCACTCTGTCTATACTTTAATCTATCCTACACTATCTTTCTTCACTCTGTCTATACTTTAACCTATCCTACACTATCTTTCTTCACTCTGTCTATACTTCAATCTATCCTACACTATCTTTCTTCATTCTGTCTATACTTCAATCTATCCTACACTATCTTTCTTCACTCTGTCTATACTTCAATCTATCCTACACTATCTTTCTTCACTCTGTCTATACTTCAATCTATCCTACACTATCTTTCTTCACTCTGTCTATACTTCAATCTATCCTACACTATCTTTCTTCACTCTGTCTATACTTCAATCTATCCTACACTATCATTCTTCACTCTGTCTATACTTTAATCTATCCTACACTATCTTTCTTCACTCTGTCTATACTTCAATCTATCCTACACTATCTTTCTTCACTCTGTCTATACTTCAATCTATCCTACACTATCTTTCTTCACTCTGTCTATACTTCAATCTACCCTTCACCTTTATCTTTTTCTTCATCAACCTACTCTTCAGCTTTATCTTTCTCTTCCTCGATCTAGCCTTCCCATGTATTTTTATCCATTGTGTCCCTTCCTCAATCTACCCTTCACCTTCATCTTTCTTCACTCCTTCTCTTTCTCAATCTACCCTACACTCTTTTCTCCCCTCTTTCTCTTTCTCAAGCTACCCTTCACTTTTATCTTTCTCCCCTCTTCCTCTTCCTCAATCTACCCTTCACCTTCATATTTCTCCACTCTTTGTCTTCCTCAATCTACACTTTCCCAGTAGCTTTCTCCACTCTTTCTCTTCCTCATTCGACTCTCTACCTTTTTTTTTCCACTCGTTCTTCCTCAATCTACTATTCACTTATCTCTTTCTAATATTTTTTTCATTCTCAAATTATCCATCTTTTCATTTTCTTTGTTGCCCCTTTCTATTACTATTTATCCCTCTCGCTTTTTGTTTTATTCTCAGCCATTTTCTATCCCTTTTACATTGTCTACTTTTTCTCATCCCCAATCTTTCCTACACCTTTTCATACCCACTACATTTTCTTGCCTTCTTCATTCTCATCTTTTTCACTGGCTACTTTTTCTCATTCTTCCCTTCTTTATAATCCTCATCTAATCCGACTTTCTTAACTAATCATATAGGTTAAAAATGTCTTGCTTTGCTTCACAGTAAGTTACGTATCTCGTGTTATCTATGACATCCTTTACTACAACCCTTTTTAACCTTCCTGTATTTTATCTACTAATAAACACTCTTGCGTTCCGCTAACTCCGAATCTTTTCTTGAAATCTTCTCCCTCATCCTTCTTCCTTGATATGTATTTGCTGTCCAATGTATAGTTCACATTTGAACCTCGCGGCCCAACTTTTAACCTTGGAATCAAGACAGTGTAAAAGGGAATTCCCACACCAAATAGTTAACTTCCAAACCGATCTAAAAATGCTGCCCTGCATAAACACAATAGTGTACGTTCATTGCACGAAACAAATATAAAAATAAACTTGAGTCAAAATTACAAATAAAAACCACGTATTTAAAATGTGTGGGGTTCATCTCCCGCACCTGTACGCTCTAGTCGACACAACTGCAAGTGGGTAACGTGGCATACGAATAAGAAAATAAAAGGCAGGGGGAGAGTGAGCTGGTCACTCTAACTCAAAAAAGTTGTGACTAAGTTTACTGAAATCTCTAACAACTTCATTTTCCGAAAGTAGTGCAACTATTATGGTATTAACTATTTTACCTTTTATATAATGTTAACCGTTAACCAAAAGGAGTGTGGTAGCTACATCCCAATGTACCTGTATAATCAATAATGGAAAGCAGGATACATTATTAGTAAAAAATATAAATATTCGAAGAATCAGTAGCCAGAACAGAAAAAAAACAATAAGAAAGTAGTTTTCATTTGTAATGGGGAGTGTGTCGTCCATCAGTTGCAGTAGCGGTCTCTTCGTTTAGGGACATCGGTTCAAGCTCCGGTAAGGGCTAGTGTTTTGTTTTTTCTGTTAAAGGGTAGAGATTGTGCAGTTCAATATCTGACCTGTACATTAATCGATGACTGTCGGGGAGTAGACGGCCTTTTTAGGGAGGGCTGGTACATGATAAGAGGGTTAAAAATAGTTAGTTGTTGCCCGTCGGTAGCGATGGTGGCGGCACTGCTATGCGGTTTGTTTTGATGATGTAACGCGCTGTGTTTGGATTAACTTGAAGATGAAACTGCGCTGGTCACCGACCTCATTATCTGGTCCAGGGAAGAAACTGAGCTGGTCATGGACCTCATTATCTGATCCAGGGAAGAAACTCCGCTGGTCATGGACCTCATTATCTGATCCAGGGAAGAAACTGAGCTGGTCATGGACCTCATTATCTGGTCCAGGGAAGAAACTCCGCTGGTCATGGACCTCATTATCTGATCCAGGGAAGAAACTGAGCTGGTCATGGACCTCATTATCTGATCCAGGGAAGAAACTCCGCTGGTCATGGACCTCATTATCTGATCCAGGGAAGAAACTGAGCTGGTCATGGACCTCATTATCTGGTCCAGGGAAGAAACTCCGCTGGTCATGGACCTCATTATCTGATCCAGGGAAGAAACTGAGCTGGTCATGGACCTCATTATCTGATCCAGGGAAGAAACTCCGCTGGTCATGGACCTCATTATCTGATCCAGGGAAGAAACTGAGCTGGTCTTGGACCTCATTATCTGGTCCAGGGAAGAAACTGAGCTGGTCATGGACCTCATTATCTGATCCAGTGAAGAAACTCCGCTGGTCATGGACCTCATTATCTGATCCAGGGAAGAAACTGAGCTGGTCATGGACCTCATTATCTGGTCCAGGGAAGAAACTCCGCTGGTCATGGACCTCATTATCTGATCCAGGGAAAAAACTGAGCTGGTCATGGACCTCATTATCTGATCCAGGGAAGAAACTCCGCTGGTCATGGACCTCATTATCTGATCCAGGGAAGAAACTGAGCTGGTCATGGACCTCATTATCTGATCCAGGGAAGAAACTCCACTGGTCATGGACCTCATTATCTGATCCAGGGAAGAAACTGAGCTGGTCATAGACCTCATTATCTGATCCAGGAAAGAAACTGAGCTGGTCTTGGACCTCATTATCTGATCCAGTGAAGAAACTCCGCTGGTCATGGACCTCATTATGTGATCCAGGGAAGAAACTGAGCTGGTCATGGACCTCATTATCTGGTCCAGGAAAGAAACTGAGCTGGTCATGGACCTCATTATCTGATCCAGGGAAGAAACTGAGCTGGTCATGGACCTCATTATCTGGTCCAGGGAAGAAACTCCGCTGGTCATGGACCTCATTATCTGATCCAGGGAAAAAACTGAGCTGGTCATGGACCTCATTATCTGATCCAGGGAAGAAACTCCGCTGGTCATGGACCTCATTATCTGATCCAGGGAAGAAACTGAGCTGGTCATGGACCTCATTATCTGATCCAGGGAAGAAACTCCACTGGTCATGGACCTCATTATCTGATCCAGGGAAGAAACTGAGCTGGTCATGGACCTCATTATCTGATCCAGGGAAGAAACTCCGCTGGTCATGGACCTCATTATCTGATCCAGGGAAGAAACTGAGCTGGTCATGGACCTCATTATCTGATCCAGGGAAGAAACTGAGCTGGGCATGGACCTCATTATCTGATCCAGGGAAGAAACTGAGCTGGTCATGGACCTCATTATCTGGTCCAGGGAAGAAACTGAGCTGGGCATGGACCTCATTATCTGATTCAGGGAAGAAACTGCGCTTGTCATCGACCTCATTATCTGGTCCAGGGAAGAAACTGCGCTGGTCACCGACCTCATTATCTGGCCTGGAGCTGCTTTAGACCAGAGGCAAACAAAGGTCATGACGACTGGGGGTAATTGAGGATACAGGAACTCTAGTCCCACCACCCTGAAGACCAGTATAGTGTTATACATTGCAACAAAACATCAATCACCGAATGAGCGGAAATAAAAAAAGTAAGAGTGAAACAAAATATTGCATCTGTAATGCAAAGATTGATGGCTCTTGATCTAATCATGTTGAGCTGCCTTTGAAATGCTTGCCTGCAGCCATCTTTGTAACGATGGCTACCATTGTGTACTTGAGACACGCGAGTGTAACTTCTGTCGCGGCCTCTGTGTGGTTTGAGGGAGAATTATGTGTGTCACAGACACCAATGTATGTACATCACAAATATACTGAGAGCACATCACAAGAGGAGTCTAATAGGGCTTTTCTAAGCCCGCTTCCAACACTAGGTTATACAATGTTCCAACTTTTTGTCATTACACAATCCACCATCCACATTTACTAGATGCCCTCTAACTGATTAAATTTGTTTTGTTTTATTCTTTTAAGAGGCGTGGGGGGAGGGTGGGGGAGGGTAAAGAATAACTTTAGTCTGTCAGACATGACGTCAGAGGCGACTAAGGTGGTTTAGCGTTGGGGTGGCTCCCCGTTCTGAAACAACTGTAAGCCACATAAAAGTCAATAGACATGGACATATCAACGTTTGGTGATTTGGTATGTATTTGTACAAGGAGTATGCTTCACAAGGAGAAGAAAGAATGTTAATAATGAAACAATGCATTATGTATGATATTTTATTAAAGAGGTGAATACATTTTTTTTCTATGGATTGGAAGAAAAAAACGTATCCATTAAAGAGAACGACAGTGGCGAGAACAGTCAGCCGGAATAATGGTGACTTCATTTGTATGGATGCAAAAGGAAAGAGGCCTAGGGGGTTATAATAAATTTGAAAAGGTAAGGTGAAAAAGGCAAATTCAAAGTTAGGTATGATACAAATAAATATTTAACATAGGAGCAGGAAAGAGATAGTCAAACTGTATGAAGCATTAGTTAATCCCAGATTGCAGGACTGTGTACAGGTGTGGTGTCCTTATCGTAGAGCGGATATAAACATGCTGGAAAGGATACAAAGAAGAGCGACAAAACTTATAGTGGGATTCCAGAATTACAGTAATGAGAAAAAATGCCCTACGGTGTCTAGAAAAGAGAAGATCTCGGGGTGACTTAGTACAGGATTATAAGATAATCAAAGGAACGGATAAATTAGATTATAACAAGTTTTTTAAAAATACAAACACCTACAAGA
The DNA here is from genome assembly GCA_036924085.1 of Ariolimax columbianus. Classification (NCBI taxonomy): domain Eukaryota; kingdom Metazoa; phylum Mollusca; class Gastropoda; order Stylommatophora; family Arionidae; genus Ariolimax; species Ariolimax columbianus. The sequence continues at coordinate 40,078,013 of JAVGWX010000004.1, read as the reverse complement.
ACAAGAGGGCATAGCTACACATTAACTAAAGGAAAGTCCAGATAAAATATTAGTAAATATTTTTTTAGTCAGATAGTGGTGAATGCTTGGAATGCATTGCCACAGGAAGTAGTGGATGCAGGGACAATTAATGCATTTAGGAATAGCCTGGGTGCACATAGCTTTTAGAGCAAGGCAATGTAAATGAAACTGGTTGTTTACAGACTTTGCAGAGTCTTCTAAACTAGTATAAAAACGTAAAGTTAATATAAGTTAAATGCCAGAAAAACAGGTTTTTCACGCCGTTTGTTCCTGTGTAATCTATATCTGTTACAGGGTCATAGTAAACAGCATGTAGTGCAGTGAAACGTGTTGTAGAGAACGTGCTCACAAGCAAGCTACTTGTTGTTGCAGTCGTTGTCGTGACACAAGAAAACATGCAGTCACATGTACACTTTATACAAAGCGTGTATAAAGCATTTGTTGTGACCATTTCAATTGAAATAATTTTTAATAATGATGTTGCTAGTTATATGCACATCCCTCTTCAGTCAGTTAATACGGTATGATTGGAAAGTCACATTATATTTTTTTTTGTTTTTTTTTTTGGTTACAGATTTGCAAGGACACCTAGCAGAGGGGTAACATGAGCTCCCCCCTCTAGAATGGAATGAACGAAAGAAGGAAAGACAGTGAATGTCGAATCTTGCAGGATACTATTGACCGTTGGACTCAAGGGATGTTACATTTTATACCTAGTCCGATTAGAGACGGGTGAGATAACTAGGAGGTCATGTGTACAAGTTCTGCACATAAAAGAAACCTTGGCTAATTAACATTTATAAAAACCGGCTTAAAGCCGCTGTCCGAACATATACATTACGAAATTAATGTAATTCCTACCCTAGCCAAGTGACCGGGAGTTAAGCTGATGGGAAACAAATATGTATCATGTGATATTTTCAGACGAACAGCTAACATGTTTAGTCACAGGACTACGGTAGCTCAGGACGAGAGTCCGATTGATGATAGTGCACAATTTCGTTAACTTGATCTCGTCCGTCCCAAAGTCTGAAAAGCTCGCTATCCTTAGTGACTTTAATGTCAAAGTATCGACCATCCATCAGTTCTGGAGATGGGGGAGGGGGGGGGGGGGAGTACATGGCACAGACGAGTGCTACAGCAATAGACTTCAACTTTGGAGCATCTATGTTCATCACGATCTCTAAATCGCTAACATTATATTTGGATTGACCACTCGCAACAAGACATCATGGATGGTTTCCCGCTCTAAGCTGTGGCATCTTATTCACGAAGTTACTGCCAGAAGGAGGCTCAACTGGGATGTACGAGTGAATAATATTGTGTGTGTTGCCTTGAGGGATGTACCTATCAGAGACTCATCTTGTGAAAGTGTAATCTTAGTATAGAGTCCAGACGACGTCATCACGGTTGGCAACTGCAAAGTTGACCCCATAGGACGCATGGACAGTTCTTCGTGAACACATATCACTTGGATCACTTGGTTCACAGGTACCAAGACTTGTATAATGAGAATGATGAAGCTGTATTAACTCTGCTGGATGACCCGTATAGACTGTTAAGACTTCACCAAGATGACCCTTCTTCCCTTTCCAAAATGTCATAATTCATCAATAATCGCAGGATTGCACAGAACAAGCTCAGGACTATGCAAGATGCCCAGTTCAACAGCAATGCAGACGGAATCCAGCGTTATGCAAACACAAATGGCTTGAAGCTCTGGTATGTGTCTTGCAACAGTCTACGGCCCCCTGTCATATCATTCATATTATGTCCTTAATACTGATAACAGTAGTGATGACCAACAAAGCCTATAATCTGTAGCGCTGGGCGGATTTTTCAGTGCTATCCTAAACTGTCCGGCCTTCATCAGCGAACAAGCCGCAGCAAGCATCTCTCAGATTCCTTTCTTCGACAGACTTGATACCCCGCCCAATTGTTGTGGTGTCGAGAAAGCAATCAACCTAACGTTTAGTGGTATGGCGCCGGGTCATACGTCATTCCTGCTGAGGTTTACAAAGCAGGAGGCGCCGTGCTACTGAACACGCTGTCTGGAATACCTCTCACGCTCAATTTGGAATGCTTGTCATATACTGAACGGGAACTGAAAAATGTCCTCAGTGTTCCCCATGTACATGTCCAAGAGCAATCATCAATATTGATATAATCCCAGGGGAATCTCCTACCGATGGATGTATACTGCTCGACCTATGTGCCTGTCCTGACATATGGATGTGAGTCATGGGCAATGACTACAGCCCAAGAAAGGCAATTACAAACTTCAGAAATGAGGTACCAAAGAAAGGCGGTTCAGGTGACGAAAAGGGACAAGATCCGTAACCAGACAATACGTATCAATCTTGAAGTTCAACCCCTGCAGACACGAGTGGAGCAGTCCCAACTACAGTGGTTTGGCCATGTATGTAGAATGGAAGAAGATCGGATACCAAAGCGATAATGGGAGATCAGAAGTTAAGGACGCAGACCCCGAGGACGTCGCAAAGTACGTTGGGAAGACAACATACGACAGTTCCTAAGTGATAGAGGGCTGGATTGGAAAGAGGCCAGGAAAAAGACGGCGGATAGAGCAGTGTGGCGTTCTCTTTGGCAAACCTCTACACCTCACGGTAGAAGAGGAGCGACTAAGTAAGTAAGTAAGGAATCTCCTACCTGTGGAAAAAATTATACCTCGAGTCTGGCTCAACAGCCAACGCATCTCTAGCATGACCTACTCCCAGAAAGTAAATGTGGTTTCCGAACTAGCCAAGAACGCTTGCCGTGATATTTAAGCTCGACAGATCCAGGAGAAATGTCAAAAACGGCATCATGACTTGAACACGACTTATGTTGACCTGATACTGTCCATCAGTGTCATAACGACATGTCGGTCTCGTATACTGACTGATGGTCTAATTTCTGCTACATTCTCTGTCATAAGCAGAATCATGCAGGTATGCGTGTTATAGTATGGTTATTTCTAATATGTTGTCTACTGCTACACATGGTTGTGCCATTGGGGCACATATGAAATACATTATGAAAGGACAGCTGTTCAATCTGATGGTCCTACAGGTCTCATCAAAGGTGACAGAGACAAGCCATTTCAGATCTGCTTTTTGCTAAAGACTGTGCCATTAATATATGCTCAAAACACTATGGATACGTTTTCAACTAACTTTGGTCATACGGTCAACACAAAGAAAACTGAAGTAATATTTCTATCTACTTTCTGGAAGCCCTACCACAAACATATTACCTGCATGACCAACACCTTAAATCGTTTGATAGCTTCACATACTTTTGTAGTACCCTCACCAGAAGAGTAACCATCGATCAACTTTAAAATCAACCACAGGTTTGCCAAAGCACGTTCAGCTATTGGAAGATTGCAAACGAATGTTTAAGATCGGCAGGGTATCAATCCTGGCACCAAAACCAGTGTATCATTAGGTGCTGATAGTCATCCTTCTAAACCCATGTGAAACATGGACAGTTTATAGCAAACATGGAAGGAAACTCAAGTACTTCCACGGGAACTCAGAATCAGTTGGCATGATTGAATACCGTAATTTGTAAGTCCTAAGCAGGACGCGAATCTCGAACGAACTTACACGGGATCAAGATGCTGAGCAGCGCATGAGCTGCAGTGGTCAGCGACCCATAGCTGACTGCTAGCGTCAGGGCCAGCGAACCAGAGCTGACAAGAACCTTCTACACCTCCACGCGGTGATCCTGGATAATAGGCTGCAACAGGGCAGACTGGCTAAGGAGAAGGGATCGAAGTACTAAAAAAATGCTTGCTGAAGTCGGATGTGTTGGACCGAAAGGTGCAAATATAGCAGTCAAGCTGTAAACTACGGCACAACGCATTCCGTTCTCTGGACTAAATTCTGCTACTTAAGCCCTTACATGGTTTGGTAGCGGGAGATTGAGAACGAACGCAGAAGAAGAAGAAGAACGAACTTACACTGCTGTAAAGAGCTAATAGCTTGTCTGCTGGGCACGTTATTTGCATGCCCGACAGGGGCCTCTCGTAGCAGCTCTTACGCTGTGAGTTCAGGACACGCAGTCGCATGGAAAAGAGGAGGAAGAAGACAGAAAACAAATACAAATTCTGTCAACAAGTATTTCTGAATTGTTATTTCTTTGATGTCGCCTTCTGGGACCTGCTTGCACCTAACCGCCCCGCCTGGCGCACTGCCATTACACATGGAGTTCACGTCGCCGAGAATATTCTCACCGCTTCAGAGCTGAAATCGCGAGCTGCACGACAGGACGAGATGCATGATGGTCCTATGATGGAAGCTAGCTGCCAGTGTGTACCACACGTGCGGCATAGTATGTCGTGCTCGAATTGGATTGTACAATAACAGGCGGGCACGTGTAAAATCACGTCATCGCTTGCAATGGACAACTAAACGGATGTGTCTTATCCAATATATTATGTAATTTTCTGTACACATTTTCTTTAGCTGGTTCTTGTTTTCATCAGTTGACGAGTAAAATTGTAAAAAGTTTAGTTGCATCTTTTTATTTGTGATACCATGATGAATCTTGATCCAGTTGCATGCCACTCACCAAGAGCGCTCTTGGCTTCTGGTGTTATCGTACGTTTTTCCGCTTCACTGTGAGGTGCATTCTCTTCTTTGTGACCTGCATATAAAATTGTTTCACCTGATGTCACCTGTAATTTGCCTACTTTCGTCCATCTTATTTCGCTGAGTCCAAGGACGCTGATGTAATATTGTCCCTCTCTCTATTGCAATGTGAGCTGTTTTCCCCGACCCCCATATACTTCTCAGATTCAAAGTGCATAATCTGGAGGCCTTCCTGGTCGATAGAAAGGTGGTCGGCAAACCAGCTCCCATGCAACTGTGTCTGGTCCACGTCATTGACTCGGTTGAAGGGCCTGTCTCATTCAAAGTGAGCTCTTTAGATGTGTTGTTTGATATTTTTGTAGCAAGGTGGATTTTATGGGTGAGCTGTCCTCCCCATCCACCCTATCATATCCACCCTTCCAGCCCCTAACTCGCTAGCCATTATCATTTCTCATCTGGGTGTGGAACATTAACTGGTGGAGTTAATTCTCTTTTTCGCAGACTAAATCAATGGTTCTTTCTCTTCCCATGTCATCTTCTCACTTTACCTGAAGTATACCGCCATGCTAATGAAGATGGTCCACATATTGGAAGCCTGTATGTGAACGCTCACATTGGCGATATCAATAACAGTGGCTTTTTTCTTATGTCGCTGCTATTCGCATTCACATCCTTCTAAAGTGACCTTTTACGACATGTTTGGTCATATAAATTCCACTGTGTACGCTTCTGTTGAATAAATGTTTTCATTTATATTCTATTACATTTGAATTCCTGAGTATACAGGGGTGATAACTACAAATACGTGTTCTGAAGATATGTAACAAAGGTTAGGTCCCTTTCATCAGTATTAAATTGCGATGTTTATTCCTATTGCTTTGATCTACCGGGAGAGCATACACGACGGAGGATTAAAGGTTGCTTACTCCTGCGGTCGCAAAACACTGTAAAGGATGCGTTTTTATTCAATCTCTGACAACAACACAAATATTTCTAATGAGGTTTCGAAAATAACTTGATGTTTGTTAGAAAACGGACACCCAAACCGCTCGAACAGTTGCTCAGTCGCTCATTCGCTCGGCTAGTCGCAGAAATTGAATGACTTAACATTATGATTATTTTGACTGTTTACTGGTTAGAAGATGGTCTACATTCCAACTGTCATTGCGGCTATGCTTATGTTACGATTATAATAGATTAAAAAATAAAATAATAGATATAATATAAAAGTGTCATTTATAGACTTGAACGCGAAAACAATGGAAACGTTTATGATTTGTTCTTGCTCCTGTTATGTTCTGTTCCTGAAAATCGACTTCACCGCACTCCGTGCATACTAATTTGTGCTCAGTCTCTCTCAGTAATTGACGAACGACGTGGATACTGATGGTTCCTGCTGCACGCTGGTTGTACATACTTCTTTTACGTCATTTCTTCCGCCTCAGTTGGCGCGAAACTTGATCCATTTCAAAGTTATGCATTCTGCGAATCGCTGATTCATCTATTGCAGTGTCATCATCCAACAGGCGGTCATTAATAGACTTCAAAATATATCTGCTATACATATGTAGTGTAACCGAACTTCGTTCTTGTGAAGTCAGGATGTCAGATATTTCGTTGCCAGGAGCTCCAGCATGGATAGAACATTAGATCCACATCAGCCTTTTCAGGTTTGAGGCCTCTATATATGTTATCCACTCATGCCTAAGCCAGCTAATATGTACCTTTTAAAGCAATGATTGGAAGTTTGGCACGATGCCTGCCTTTGTTAGAAAGATCTCTTACAGCTATCTTTTAGCTACAGTCACTGCTTCCAACTTCGTTCTCGTACATGTATGTCGCTGTTTTGTATGCACGGCAAAACTCAGCAATAACCTGTTTTCTTACTCTAGCAGAGAAGTCCGAACCAGATATCTGACAGTGTAGCACTGATCAATCGATATATATGAAAGAGCCTCTATTCTGAGTGTTTGCATTTATCAGCTGGTTAACCTCGAATTCTATGGATTGAATGTTGGTCCCTTTACAGTGCATATGTTAAACAGCACGGGCGAGAGTGGAGAACCTTGCACACGTCTTGGGCATAGGCACATCGGTTCTGACATTCAAGGTGAATGGAACTGTTCTTTCCATCAGTGGAAATGATACCTAGCTCATCAGCCATCTCTTGATTCCCCACTGCTTCAAGATACAGAACTATGTGCATCATCCAGCTCAAGAGCGACTGCGACTGTTTCCTGTCTAGACGGGGAACCCCCCCCCCCATTTATACCATAAGCAAATATCCCAGCATTTTTCCCATGTCTCCTTTGTTAGTCTGTAATTGCCATGGGCATCAGGTAGAACATGTTCAGGTTCTAGATCGGACAGTATTTATCTTCACGAGCATCTTACAGTAAACGTTATATAGCTATATAGCTGCTGTAATCGTGGAATCCTTGCTAGGGTTACGAGTGGGCGCAGAGCAAGTCTACAGAACATGAGAAGGTGTCAGTGCCTGAGGTTTTTAATTAAAAATATTCCGTTTATAATTTCATTAGGCAATATCTCTTCAATAAATAAAACCGACTAGTTCTGACGAATGGCCATCGGCATCAACGAGTATATGGTGTAGATGGATGTTAAGTCGCTCGCTGATCAGGTGCAATATATCAATCTAGAACGCACCCCAAGTCCGTCTAACCTCACCTCACATCATAGTCTTGCATCTGGAAACATGTTATGTATACTCGTAGTGGTGTGTCTGGTGAGGGTGAGCATTGTCATGTCGGTCCGTGTAGTGGTGAGTGTGCTGAGGGTAAGCATTGTCACGTCGGTCCGTGAAGTGGTGAATCTGGTGAGGGTGAGCATTGTCACGTCGGTTCGTGAAGTGATGAGTATGCTGAGGGTGAGCATTGTCACGTCGGTTCATGAAGTGATGAGTATGCTGAGGGTGAGCATTGTCACGACTATTCCTAAATTGGCTAGTCTGATGAGAGTGAGCGTTGTCACGTCAGTCCGTGACGTGGTCAGTGTTATGAGGATGAGAATTGTCACGTCGGCACCTGAAGTGGGGAGACTTTTGGCTTGTCTTCGTTCGTTCTTAATCTCCCACCTACCAAGCCCTATAAAGGGCTTAAGTAATGCTTGTAATGTCATGAATCTACTACGTCAGATGAGTTAAACCACACTGTTTGCCGCTTATGTAATTATCTCCGAGTGACAGTAGCCCCACGCAAGTCTCTATCACACACAGACCCAGTACGGCATTGTTTCTTCAACAGGATTCCAACTAAGACAGGAATTCTTTGTCGATCCGTAACAATAATTGTTTAATTCAGTTGACTTCGTCTAGTCTAGTGTTTCCCTAACCGGAGAGGAAATATCTACAAATATTAAATATTATGATATGCAAATTAGTTCATTCGGGATCAAGATGCTGAGCAGCGCATGAGCTGCAACGGTCAGCGACCCATAGCTGAATGCTAACGTCAGGTCCAGCGAACCAGAGCTGCCAAGACCCTTCTACACCTCCACGCGGTGATCCTGGATAACGGGCTGCAGCAGGGCAGACTGGCTAAGGAGAAGGGATCGAAGAGGGAATGCTAACCCGGTACTCAAAAAATGATTGCTGAACTCGGATGTGTTGGACCGAAAGGTAAAAATATCACAGTCAAGCTGTAAACTACGGCACAACGCATTCCGTTCTCTGGATTACATTCTGCTACTTAAGCCATTTCAGGGTTTGGTAGCGGGAGATTGAGAACGAACGAAGCCATGCCTAGCCAGTTCATTCGAAAATTGATAGATTTTGTTTGTTTGTTTGTTAAGCGTTTGCCTCACTAGTTTCTACTGGCGGAGGCGCCCATCCCACCCAGACCGTAGTCCTTTGGAAGATATCATGACGCATTAACCAGTGCTTGGATGTATATGTGCGTCTGTATATACCGATGCTAAATTTGTGCGCCCTCAGAAGCTAGCCCAACCAAAGTGCACTGGAAGGGTCTCACCATGAGGGCGCGTGGAAAGTTGTGCAAGAGTGTGACTGTGGGATAGAGTCAAATGAAACAGAGTGAGGAGAGAAGGGTCTTTTGTGTGGGATATTGTTTTGCAAATATTGAATCTTTACAAGATGTAGACAAACAAAGTCAAACGGGAAACACTGCAAACTTTCTTCAAAAGTTTCCTATTTTCACTTGTCCGCGAAAATGTTTCCTATTGTTATCAGTCCGTAGGTGTAAAAAGGTAGTGAATCACTGGCTTATCTCCCTTGGGTTCGCCATAGGTATTTGAAGTTTTTAATTTTAATTTTTGTCGTGTCTGTTAAAGCTATTCCCAAATCAACAGTAGTCTTAGATTTATTTTATTTTATCATAATCGCAAACAAGAAAATCATAACATTAAACATGACTTAATATAATTACAGCGTTTATTCTAATTGATGGGATTGTCTGCACTAATACCCGGCTTTTTTTATGTCGTTTGTCTCTGCAATCGCCACATAGTGAACATTATATGTGTCTATTGTTACTTCCCGCAGAAAGAAATATGTACCTTATTGGGGTTATGAACCATTATTCTCTTGGCCAGAAGAGAGGAGTGAGACTCTGCCTCACACACCACGGTCATCGTATTCTTCAGGTAAGAACGACAAAACTTGAAATACTGAAAAAAAATGTCCGCCATAACCGCAAAACAATCAGGCGTAATAATTATGAATAATATAGGCACACAATTCTTCTATACTTAGGCATATGTTTAAAGCAAAGATATCTTAACTCATAAATTAATGTAACAAATAAATCACGCATACATTCATGAAAAATGACAATAACACTCTAGACAAATAAACATAAACAAAAGCTAAAATTTTTTCGGTTTATTTGTGTAACTGCCATTGTTTTTAAAAGGTGTAATTAAATGTACAGAAAAAGTATCAAGAAATTCTGAAATAACCAACAAAATATTAGCTTGGTACTAAAGTACCTTCACATTTACCGTTATTAAAATAATCCATGGGAATAGCAATGTAATAATTACCATAATAGTTGATCTGGCTTTTAAAATAACTGTTACTGCAGTAATATATCACATTGCCATAGTAAGTTATGTCTTTTTCATTTGTTTACGTTTCTGTAAAAGATTAGCAGAGTTACAAATTCTCCTGCAATAAGGCAGACTAATAGGTTTTCACTTACGGACAAGTGACGTTCACAAAGCATTCATTTTGAGATCTTATCCTTTATTCTGTATGGGATACTAAGTTTAAAACCTTTTTCTGTTCGTTTTCTTGATTTACTCAAATGTGTAACTGTTGCCATTCTCTTCATTTAACAATATACTTCTTCTTACCGAAATAGGATGTGTTGGGCCGAAAAGAGCAGGTATCGGAGCATCGCTGTAGACTACCACAACATATAACACAACCTCTTTATCAGGACAAACAGAAGAATATTTATTCCTTCTTTTAGCCCCAATTTTTGTTCTCCTTGCACCTTTTTAATTTCGAATTATTCGTTTTCATCAACTTCCTTCTGGCTTCTTTTCTTTTTCATGCTATTTCAATGAGGCAATGTTATAAAACAACTATATAATACGAGAACGTGTTTCATATTATTAATCAAACTATTTTAAATTCAATATATTTGAAGTGATGTGTAATTTGGTGCAATTATAAATATATGCATGTATGACGGATGGTCACGTGGCATGCAGTGAATACGCATTTCAGTTTGTATAAATTGTGATTGTTAATTTTCTTTTAAAACGTGAGTGCGATACAGTTACATTTTATGAGACAAATATAACTTACAAGGTGTAATGCAACATTATATATGACGTCCTGTCCTTCTTCTTGTTTCTGTCACTCCAGATGTATATATATCTTCTGCAGTTCTAATACTGCTTTTGGTTACCTTAACCAGCCCTTACGGAAGACTGGATCAAGTTAGTTGCAGAGTTGTGTCAATAGTAATGGTTTTAGGTGTTGAGGAAGGGAAACCGAAACGCTAGTCCGTTCATGCACGACATACTGACCAGGACGTCACGTCAGGGTCAGGTATAGTACACTGACCAAGACCACTGTCTTTCTTTCATGTAGCGTTTTCTGAAAACAGTCTGGCAGTCTGGCTGACGAGATGTAGATTAATGTGATCACCGTAGAAGTGAGAGTTACACAGATGAAACCAAACATAGAACAACTGTCTTGAGGACCGCGGTCTACCTTCATCAGCACGCTCGTGATGTGAGGAAAGCTACTACAACCCGCCATTAAACGCCTTTTTTCAAGGTGAACAAAAAAGTAAACTTAATCATTATGGGCATTAAACAACACCAACAACATACGTGTTGAGGTTGCTAGCCTCATGCACAAACCTCCTTCGACGCCTCTAACGACATGATGGGAAGGAAACCTATTATGTTTGCCACGGCTACAACTCGGTGCACATAACAATGTAATTAGTGCTATGGGTAAATATGAAGAAAGTCTGGCTATCTCAATACAACAGTAATACAAGCATGAGCTCTTTTACAGATCATCAAAGAAGTTCGATCTTTGAACTTAGAACAACTAAGCTCAGATTTGTGGTACGTGTTATAAAACTAGTTCGTTCCTGTAAAACGGCTCTAGAGCCCAGGTCGTTTTTATTGTAGATGAAATAATGGGGACACAACACTTCTACGCAGGTGAGAAAATGTGCATAAAGTTAGTTGTGCATGGATCTAGCAATCAGTAATTAGCCATTTATAGAATGTTGGCTCCATGCTTCATTGAGAAAGAAGTCAAGCAAAACAATGATCTGTATAAACTGGGCACCATCAGTATAATGTTTAGAGCTCAAAGGGTTAATCGGACGTTAGGGAGACGAGCACTATAAAGTATTCCTTTCTGGTCATTCATTTCTGTTGTCAAGTTATTATTCCTATTTCTCCTCTATTCATCATCAATCATCATCATGTACAATATCCTTTTCATAACTTCGCACACATTTCAGCCGATCTGTAGAACATTCGATTCCGAAAGCCTATGTAAAGTCCCTTGTCCATCTTTTCCTGGGTCTGCCTCTGCCTCTTCTGCCAGGTACGATAACTGTCAATATCGTTCGTTCTGGGCCATTGATGTGGTCGAAGTTTGGTTGTTTACAAACCAGTTTTGTTATATATATATATATATATATATATATATATATATATATATATATATATATATATATATATATATATATATATATATCAATGACAGATAACATCTACCAGAGAGAAGTAAAACGTTACAGAGAGGTGTAAAAGATATACCTCTACAAGCTTTCCTTAAAACACCAGAAATACAGGCAACATTAATAGATGATACAACCAATAGTTCAGATCCAAGTACTCTCACTCGAGCAGGCTCAAAGAACTATTGATGACTATCCCGATGAATTGAGGCATGTATATACCGATGGATCTGCTTGTGGGGAGGATTGATCCAACTATGAAACTGAGACCACTGCACTTCAAGCCGCGTTGTACCATCTGAGGACCGTTTGTGATGCCTTTTATTCAAAGACCTAAAACACTTTTCACAGATTCATTGGCAGCTCTTCAAGCATTAACAGATGTTGGTCATTGTAGACCTGACTTTATACAAATATCTCTAGACATTGACCACATTATCACTTCAAGTGCTGTCAAAATAGTTCTGCAGTGGGTCCCTGGACACTCAAGTACACTTGGCAATGACAAGGCAGACATACTAGCATAGGAGGGATCAAGACAAGAACAGCCACACAGCAACAACTAAACAGCTCATAAGATCAGCGAACAAAGAAATGTGGCTGAACAGATGGGCTATTGGAAACACGGGATTGGCCTCAGTCCAAATGACAGTGTAAATCAACTCACAATGAAGGATCAAAGCACCATTTTTCGACTGAGAACCCAACACATCCCACTAAACCAACACCTGAGCAGAATCAAACCACAACATACACCTGAGCGCTCATGACTCAATGATTTTAAGAAAATGTTTCTTCCTCCGTGGTCAGATACATGGAACACTTTATATATCACTAGACAACAGCTGATAAACACATGCAGATACCGTTACATGTCATTACGTCGAAAGGCGAGAGCCCGTACGCTGCTGGATCCATAACAACACCAACAACAACATATATATACACGTGTACGATTTCTGCGTTTTTCTGCTTCGCTATCTATGGTATTTTGGGCATCCTCCTGCAGCATTTTAGCTCGAAGGATTATATCTTCTTCTGTAAGGTGTGTGTGCTTGTTATTGTGCCACATCCTTACGTTGCCCCCGGAAAGCTGCAATTCCTCAGAACATTTATTTTTTTTATTCACGATTTGCATATAATATGTCCACGTCATTCTAACACTAACCACCACTAACACGGCGTTTACTAGCTTTGCTGGCGTAGGTCGGAAGAACTTATAGGGCAGAGGAATAAAGACTGTTTGTTCCCTCAGTCGCAACTCACTGTACAGGATATATTTTAATGTTACCTCTGACAGTGGGAAGCTTAGACGCTAGTCGAGCCAGGAACAACATACTGACTAAGATGTCGCGACAGGGTCAGGCGGAATATATTGACTAAGACCACAATCTCTCTTTCATGTAGCGTTCCGGGAAACAGACTGTTTTTCAAGGCAGCCTGACTGTCGAATTGGGGATCGATATAATCCCCGTAATAGTAATCACCACGCAGATGAAGCTAATCATAACACAACCGCCTCGAGGACCGCTGTCCACCTTCATCAGCACACTCGAGAGGTGAAGAAAACTACTACAACCCGCGACTTAAGGCCCTATTCAGAGCACACAAAATAGTAAATTAGATCATTGTGGGCATCAAACAACATCAACATCTGACAGTAAAATAAAGCATGCTTTAGCGAAGGTTCGAACCCATCCCTTCGTGCATAACGTTTGGACTACAGAACCTCATTATGTCAATCATCCTTATTATGTGGACCAGTTTTCGTTATGTGAAATCCAGGTATCCTTTACTTAATATGAAAAGCTGGGCCCACTGCAACACGTGTGGTAGAAGGCGGCTAAGTAGGGAAATGAAGTAACCAGACACGCTCACGGTGTCAAACAAGGTGCTATCGTAAGCCTCTCTACAACAGCACATAAATGGTAGGACGCAGTCTTCCTGCAAGCATATCAACTGTAGGGGTGTACCATGCTTCTATTGGGATGAAAATAGGCATATGATGATGATGTTGATTATAATGACTTTACAGTTCTCCTGACATCGTTGTAGTGGTGGAGTTGGGGGGGGGGGGGGAGGCGAAGTGGTAGTTAAGGGTAGCATTGCTTTGTCCATGAAGTTATTACCTACAAACTCTTATTATCAACAAATTCTCATTATCCACGCACTCTTTATTCTTATACCTATATTATACGCACGCTCTTATTATTAATTCCCTCTTATTATCCATACCCTTGTATTATTCTCATATTCTTTTTTATTCACCAACTTCTTCTATCTTCACAATCTTAATATCCACGGCCCTGCTATTCACAAAAGATATGATGATTTAACTACTTCTGTCTTCTGCATTGACATATGACATAATCCTCCTGTCATCTGTCATACGACTTTTTCCCATTGCTGGGGTAGTTGAGGGGTTTTTAGGCTGAGCACTATTTGCCGCTTCGCCACTGCTGTCACCACGTCGTGTGCTGGCTATGTTTGGTTATTTTACATTCTACAGAAAAACAATATATTCCATACCTGGGATCCGAACCCCTGTCTTCCTTGTCGGCTGGCAGACATCGATATCATTCGGCCACGCGCCCCTCCTACTTCTATCTTCCCAATCTTACTATCCACTTCCTACTTTTCACACACTCTATGATACGTTCACTACTTCTATCTTGACAATCTGAAAATCCCCACCCGTATTATGTATATGCACTCCCATTAATCAGACACTTTATTATCATAACGCTCATATCATTCAAAAAGCTGTTTTATCCACATACTCTGATTAGTCAGGCACTCCTATGATCAACACACTCTTATTACTTAAACAGTAGCATTGCTCCCTCACTTGCATCATCCACACGCTCTTATTTTCCCACACTCTTATTATCTTATTAACGCGGAGAGGGAGAGGAGATGACTTTCGCCATTATATAGCCAAGCCTTTAAAATGTGAGATCGCTAACACCTCACACCCCGACGGCAGTAACGTGAGATCGCTAACACCTCACACCCCTCCGGCAGTAATGTGAGATCGCTAACACCTCACACCCTTCCGGCAGTAATGTGAGATCGCTAACACCTCACACCCCTCCGGCAGTAATGTGAGATCGATAACACCTCACACCCCTCCGGCAGTAATGTGAGATCGCTAACACCTCACACCCCTACGGCAGTAATGCTATGGGTTACTTTACTTATTATTAACACTCTCTTACTATATACACACACTTATTACTCAAACACTAGTCCCGCTCACACATTCATATTAATAATAACACTCTTACTATCCACACACTCTTATTATCCATACACTCTTATTATTAACAGCACAGTCGTGTTTTCCACACACTCTTATTATCCATACATTCTTATTACTCAAGCACTAGCATTACTCTCACACTGTTATTATACACACACTCGTATTATCCACATACTCTTACTATTCACACACTTCTATTTTCCACACACTCTTTTTATCCACACACTGTTTTCATCCACATATTCTTGTTGCTCACAAACTCTTATTACTCAAGCACTAGCATTACCCCCACACTGTTATTATACACACACTGATATTATCAATACACTCTTATTAGTAACAACACACTGATATTATCAATACACTCTTATTATTAATAATCTACTCTTATTATCCACACACTCTTATTATCCACCCACTCTTATTACTCAAACACTAGAATTACTCCCACATACTCTTATTATCCACACACTCTTATTATCCACACACTCTTATTACTCAAACACTAGCATTACTCCCACATACTCTTATTATCCACACACTCTTATTATCCACACACATTTAATATCCATACACTCTTATTACAAAGCACTAGCATTACTTCCACATTGTTATCATCCACACCCTCTTGTTACCCACAGACTCTTATTGTCCAGACCTGGGTGTGGGTATTAGTGCCCATCTCAAAGTTTATGTCATGATACAAACGGCCTAATCTTGGTATTCCTCACATGCTTTCTCCTTGTCATTATCTCCACCAACATATAACCGGAAATAAGAGCGATTACCGCAAATATGGACACACACAGAGAAACTACCACGGCAATCAATGGCCTGGTACTGTCTTCTTCGTCTTCTTCCCACACAAACTCATCTCCCGCGTCCCTTTCGCTTGTCCCTGATCTGATTGATCCCGAAGGAAAAACGCCAATGGCGCTGTCTTTGTCTACGATGAGGTTCTGGAAAAACTCACACGAGCACTGACTAATATCTGAGACAAAATATTCTGCCCTCATGTCCGCCATTTTCTCATAACTGGCATTGTCTGAATGTGTTTCGTCGCAAGGGATGAGGTGGGATGTGTTTGCGTCGTGGATGCATAAGTTGTAGACGGTTCCCAAGAGATTTCCGCCAGGGAGATAGCTCAAATTTGTCAGGTTGTAACGGAACATTATGAAGGATAAATTAGTCGTGACGATGACGTCGACAACGTCCTTGGACTCAGAAGGGTTAAAGATTGACAGGGTCACGTCAAAGGTATCTCCAACCAGTAGCGGATAAAAAGTGGCAGGTAGAGAGTGGCTGATATTTCTGAAAAAATGTAAATTGTTTGGATCGATTTCACGTTGAAAGACAGAAGGACACGTACAAAGACAGCCATTATTAGAGATGATACCGAGACAGATGAAGTAATGTTGTAAACTGGGCAGGAAAAATCCGTTATCGGCACACAACTTTGTCGCTGTTGAGGATGAAGTGTTGCTGCATAGGGTTATTTTGATGTAGATCGTGACCGGATGGGATGCAGATATCCAGGATGAGGAACTTCTCGTTCTGTCAGAGATGTAGCTTCCTGATTGGTTCAGAATGATTTCAGTTGCGTTAATATCGGTCGTTAAAACGAGACTTGTGTTCTCAGATCCTGAAATGGGCAAAGCAATACAAGTGGCATTAATAGAATGGATAATACAACTAACAAACATTTAATGGTTAACAGAGCAGCATTTTGGCTAAAATCAAGAAAGGTTACAATGAAATTTTATGTTATGTTTTACATAATTGATATAGTGGCAATCTAGGAAGAGCCAGAGGTATATAAACTCTGTCAGAAAATGTCCAAGTATATTGATACGGATAGATACAACAGCATTTTTACGATAGAACAGTAACAAACGTTGATCGAATTTGTCACCCAGATTTTCTTCATCTCGGATTAGACAAATGAATGCAGCACACGTGAAAACAGCGAACTCTATCGAAGACAATGACAAACATAATTAATTTAACAACGGTAGGGTGGGCTTATATTAATATGGTATTCGTGTATTAATGAGGTGTGCTGATAATGAAATGGTCTTCGTTTATTAATGAGGTGTGCTTATAATAAAGGGGTTTTCAAATATTAGTGAGGTGTACTTATACTAATGTGGTGTTCATTTATTAAAGAGGTGGGCTTATATTAATGTGGTGCTCATTTATTAACAAGATGTGCTGATATTAATGATGTGTGCTTATCGCATATCGATGTGGTCTTCATATATTAATGAGATATACGTATGTAAGTATGGTGTTCCTATAATATTGATATATGCTTATATTAGTGTGGTGTTCGTATGTTAATATGCTTATATTCATTTAGTGTTCGTAGATTATTAAGATAAAATTATATTAATGTGGAATTCCTACATTAATGATATTTGTTAATAATAATGTGGTATTCAAATATTAATGAGGTATGCTTACATTAATGTGGTATTCACATGTCAGTGATATATGTTAATGTGCTGTTCGTATACTAATTGTTACTTTCTGTGTCTTCAGCACCAATTCCGGCATGTTTTTTCCAATCTTCGTTCATGTGCGTTGCCTTATTGTTCTCCTTCAAAATGTCATCCATTTTATATGTTTACCAAAAGGTTTCGACAAATAATCAAATGGTGAGGGTTTTGTGCTGCTCCACAGCTGCATGTCTCATGATCACTGTATCTCCATCTCTTTAAATTCTTCCTGCGTCAAACAGCAGATCGGAGTCTATTTAGTGACCTCAGTGTCGCAAAGCTAAGGGGCGTTCATGTGTAGGCTACACCCCCCCCCCCCCCCCGTGTCTCGATCAAGGGCGCCTACGTCATTTCATTCCATTTTTCGAAGCGGCGTTTTCCAAGACTGGTCTGTAGTGAATGTGTTGACTATTAGAAACGGCACCTAAATTTCAGTCTTTTTTTTACGACACCTAGTGTCCAGATATAGGGCGTCTCTAATAAATGACCTATGTATCTCTTTCAATTTCTCATGCGACACTACTTCGTCATCAAACGTCTCTATGGAGAAGGGTGTTGCCAGGAAGTCATTTGTACTTTTACAATCCCGTAGGATCTTGATTTGCTCAGTTTTTAGTGGGTTGTTCCGTTCAACAATAACTGGTTGACTATTTGGTTGTGGGTAACTTGCATTTTTGCTTGCTCGCTGGGTAATTTATTAGATTCTTGATGTTTCCAGGCGAGTCGACTGTTTTTGTTTCATGTCTAAGTCTTTCACAAGGTGGCGCCATTTTTTTGTTTTCCAGTATGAAATGGCATGTAGGAGGTCATCTCCAAACCAGAACGTCTCTTCGGAAAAGGGAACACTTTGAAATAGTTGTTGGTATTGCTTGTATAGTGCCTTTGAGTGTTCGGTAAGGAAATAGATATACTTGGTTTTGCGTCAGAGCTGTAATCCGCTCTGCTCTTCCCAATTATCCAGCTCCTCGCCAATAGCATCTGATTGATTGCGCTGCCATGAAGTGCAGTGACAGTTGAAATATCCCACGAATATATTATTGTTTTGTGATCTGAAGTTACCAGGCTCTTCGAAGGAATGTTGTTGTGCATCATTGGGTTTCAATTGTGAGAATCTCTCTATTTCCTATGGAGGTTTTGCGCACTGAGTTTTTGTATAGATCTGGTGGGATCAAAATGACGGTCCCATATTACTCGTGTGGTCTCTCCACAACAAGCTAGATTCTATTGATCTTTAGTCTTCAGTCCGCGACTGTGAGTGAGGTCTATTGGACAATCAGTATACTCGATGTTGAATGCATATGGCAGACGGTAATGTTTATTTGTCGCTTAGAGAGTCCCTCGATATTGAGTGCCAATGTCAGACTGCAGTGCTTTGTTGTCGTTAGTAAGTCCTTCTAAGTTCATTGAAATTAACACAAGAGCTGTTTTATGGTCCATGATGTTCTGTAGTGAAAGGACTGGCCGACTGCAAACTCTTTTACAGGGTACGCCCGATTGCGGTGCTAATTACGATCTTCTAGGAGATTCCTTTCCAGCATATTTATGGAGTTTGCTTATATTACTGTATGAGGGAGTCAATGTAGCGCATTGGCTAGTGTCCTGGCTTCCCAGCCGAGCGATGGGGGTTCGGTCTCCAGTTGATGTGGTATTTTTCCTGTGGTCCACACGGCCTCAAAAATTGGGTACCAGAATATTCTGGGAAAATAAAAGCAGATGGCGTGTATTTGACCACGTCATCCCTACTCTGCCGTTGGTCAATATAAATATTCCCAAAACACCACACAAACGCTAAATCAGGATCTTCACTGTATACTTTTGTATTTATTAATGTGGTATTTATATATGTATGAGGCGTTTCTATATGGATGAGGTATGCTTATATTAATGTGATGTACATATGTTATATTAAAAAAAGTAGATTCTATTAATGATGTACTCTTATATTAGTGAGATGGGCTTACATTGATTAGATGGGTTGATATGAATAATTTGTACTTATATTAATGAGGTTTACGTATATTATTTGTGTGATTATATTAATGTGGTGTACTTATCTTAATTAATGATCGTTTTATTAATGATGTGCACATATGTTAATTAGAGGGCCTGGACTGCAGATATGATCTGGTACTTCTGTTACACAGTCATAGCGAAATGCAAGAGATACTTGATATGGTTAAAGAACAATCAGCCAAATTTCAACTGAATATCAAAATGGAGAAAACCAAGATTATCACCAAATCGCCAATCATGCTGAAGGGAGAACAGATTGATAACTTTATCTTTTTGGCAGCACAATCGACACACCAGGAGGGAGGCACATATGCAGATGTAAGGATTATTGATTTGAAATACAAGTGAGGTATTCCTCACATTAAACAACATATAGAGATCCAGATCATTCAAGATTCACATCAAAGTTATAATATTCTACGCCAGTACCAAGTCGGTGCTGCCGTATAGAGCGGAGACGTGAATACACGGCACATATAACAAAGACCCCAATTCTTCGCTGGACAGATGCATACGAAGGGCCTTTGGCATAAATGGCACAACATGGGGAGATATAAAAACCTAGGGGAATGAAGCCAGCAACAGACACTGGAACAACAAATTAAGCGAAGAAAATGGCGCTACGGAAGGCACCGTCCAATATAGACTGACAGGCTATTACACAAAATTCTAAATTAAAGAGAGAGAGAGAGAGATAGAGAGAGAGAGAGAGAGAGAGATAGAGAGAAAGAGAGAGAGGTAGACTGAACAATGCATGGAGAAGAGAATGTGAGAAGGCACTAAGATTAACAGTTTACACCTGGATATAGACAGTAGTCCAGGACCGTGTATGCTTGCGGGATGTTGCCAATGGCCTATGCACCGAGAGAAACGACGGCTTTGATTGGTTGATTGAGATTAACGAGGTGTTTGTACATTAAAGTGTAAGTCAGTAAGTAGGTCACAAGAGCTGAAAAATGTAATTGGTAGTTTCTAAAGGTGTCATCGGGTGGTAGCAACATCAAGCTTTGTCATTTCTGTAGGTGGTAGACATTAAGTGTCATATACATCTGCCCATCTAAAATACAAAATGGAGCCGTACTCACAAAGTGTGCAATCAATGAGCAGCGTGCTATTGTGCGTATTTTTTGTTGTTGTTCGTTTGGTGTAAAAATGCTTTTTTCAAAGATTATTCAAAAATAATTATAAACACTTGATTATACGAACCTCAGCAGAAGAGAACCGATGCTTGCGCGTCCCAACTTCCGACTTCAACGATCTCTATCCTGGGTTATTTAGGTCAGGTGGGTAGCATGCTCCTGACGTTCCCTGAATGTTGTAGTCTAGCGAAAGAGAGTCTAACTGACGATTTGGAGAGCCACCCCGGGGCCTATTTCCGCCAAGGGAGTACCATACTTCGTCTGTCGACATGTTTCAATTAATGTTTCATTCTGTGGAGGTAGACCTTGCGTCTGAAATGCCCATTCTGAGTCTGAAGATCTTTGTTTGCTCATCTCTGCCAAGTGTATCTATGCTGTCATTTTCTGGCATGTTTTCTTTATTCTGGTATCTCTATTCCGTCCTCTTGGATCGTTTGATCTCTGTGCTTTTTTCTAGCGACTCGGCCAATGAAATGCATATACACTGGGTGAGGCATTCACTTTTCTACAACTTCTGGAAGTGTCTGTAAACTGCGATAACAAGATAATATATAAAACGTTTTGCCTAGTCCGTTCTGCGATATTCTCTGCTATGTGTTTGGTGGCAATACATTTTACAAGTAGCAAATGATTTTTCGGCGTTCTTAAAATTGCTTTTTCACAAATTACTTAAAATTGAGTTTTCGTAATCAAGATTTGACTAATAGTCTAAAAAGATTATACTAGGAAATTTGTCTAGACATCTTGGCTAGTGTGCTGTACCAGAAACTATATAAATGATTATGTAACATGATCTAATATCTCATCAAAGCAGCACATAGCAATAGTTTTTAAATTGAAACTATTATTAAAGTTTCAAATGAAGTTTTTCCTTTCAATAATTCTCTTAGGATTGCCCCGTCGATAAGATGATGTTACCGCATGAAAGTACTGCATTGTCTGTGGTAGACAGTTACACATAATATATATGTAAAATGATGATGGTATCGTAATAGTGTCTTGCTTTTGTTACGATAATGATAATGGCAATATGACTTATCAAGAAAATGTAAATCCTCAGACAGACAGCTCGTCCTACTTTTGTAACTTTTGTTCTGCTGTATACGAAGTCATCTGGCAGTTGTTCACGTATAATGTTTGAGAACTTGGTTCTACAGCTGTCTTTAAACCAAAAATGCTCATCATCCTGACCATCATTTACCCATCAAGTCTCACCTCATGGTCGTCGCAGGAGATTCTCCCCGCTGTTTCTTTCCTGCTCTGTCTTCTTGAATTCTGTCCTTCTCAACCGTTGGTCGTCATGTTATTCTTGGCATTACCATTTGTATCTATCCCTGTTGGTTTCAATCAATATTTGTAAATACCTCCATGGTTGTCAAAGCTACTTTCCAGAGAGGTAAAATGTTTTCCTTTAACAATTATTTCACCATTAATCTATGTTAGGTCTCTTTGTATCATATGTTTCCCTGTTCTTCGGTTTGTTTATACTAATAAACAATCCCACCCATGCTGTTTAATATGTTTGTCTGTTCTCATCTTGGCGTGCATGTCCTGAAACTTATCTGACCTCCTTCATTTCATCTACAAGATGCACGTCTTCCAGCTGCTTATCAAATATCCAATCTTCTTCGTTTTTGCTGCCCTCTTTTTGTATTCTGCATCACCCAATCTTTGACCAATAAAACACGATTGTTTAGATAGTAGGCCTCCCTGTCTGACCCCAGTTTGAACTGAAAATGGGTATGGTAATTTGTCTTTTGGTGGTCCTAGTCATCATCATTATTGTGTGCCGTGCCATCTGGTGTAGACGATCATGGACCTCCACAAGCCTCTGTCTCTGGCGCTGAAAATCAGTTCTATAGTTGACGGTCTCCCATGTCAGGCACTGGGAACGTCCAATATTTTATGTCTCTGTCTTTCTATTTCTCTGCTACACGGAATTTTGCCTGTCGTAATAACATTTCCCATTCATTCACTGTGCATCATATGTCTAAAAAATAATTATCTCTGTTTAATATTGTTGAAAAATATCCGCTGTGCGTTCCTTTGTAACGGTATATATTCATTAGATTTGTGTCTGTTCATGAAATTTTCAGAGATGCCCCTAAAACACCATATCTCTACAGTCTAAAATGAACCTCTTGTACGTTGACTTATCATACAGGATTGACAACCAAAAGTCAATATCAGGATAAAATTACACTGAAGTGCGTCTGTTCTCACTTCAAGAGATGGCCTATTCATAGACATACGAGATTATTCTTCTAAAATTATCTGGGATTTAAAACCAAATATGTGTTGGATTGGAATCCCCGGGATGTAATACTGCAACAATCATATTAAATGGCTGATTTTCGTTATTTGTTTCGTTTTAAATAATCGACTTCACTGTACGCAGATATACCTATATGTACCCAGTCTCTCTCAGCAAATGACGAAAAGTATGGGAACTGAAGCTTAATGTAGCTCGCTGGTTGTACACACCCCTAATCCATCCTTTCATCTGCCCAACTCCGCCCTTTCATCTGCTCAACTCAGTACTTTCATCTGCCCAACTCCGCCCTTTCATCTGCCCGAAACCGCCCTTTCATCTGCCTAACTCAGCCCTTTCATCTGCCCAACTCATCCCTTTCATCTGCCCAAGTCCACTCTTTCAACTGCCCAACTTCACCCTTTCATCTGCTCAACTCAGTCCTTTCATCTGCCCAACTCCGCCCTTTCATCTGCCCGAAACCGCCCTTTCATCTGCCTAACACAGCCCTTTCATCTGCCCAACTCAGCCCTTTCATCTGCCCAACTCATCCCTTTCATCTGCCCAAGTCCACTCTTTCAACTGCCCAACTCCACTCTTTCAACTGCCCAACTCCACTCTTTCAACTGCCTAACTCCGCCCTTTTAACTGCCCGTCAACTCTTTCAACTGCCCAACTCCGCCCTTTCAAGTCCATGCTCTGAATATATTGATGAAGTGAGAATCAAGTGGTTCTACCACCTAATGAGAATGAATCCTGACCAATTACCTTTTTGCGCCCCACTTCGCCTCACGGTACAAGTGGATAAGACAAGATAAGACAAGATAAGACAAGATAAGACAAGATAAGACAAGATAAGACAAGACAAGACAAGACTACATGCTTGTCTTGTCTTCGTTTTCTAAATGGTGTATCTTTGACATCCTAGAGACGATGACTGATGGTAGATTTATGTGATGTTGATTTGGTCCCTTATGGATAGACTTTCAATTGATTTTCTTCGACCCATTGCCTGGAAACATCACTGAGAACATGAAATAGTAACTAGATGTAACGAAGTCAGTGAATACAATTTTGTGTAATGTGTGGTGGAAAAGCGGTGATGTGTGTTAATAATCTTATTGACAACAGAAAAAGAGATATCACAAATAAGCATGTGAATACCTACCCTGTACAAACAATCGAAAATCTACCACCTCTGGGAGAGCTATAACAAAGTATTTTCCTTTTGCGGAATAAGGCGGCACGAAGTCCAGCAACAACAAGGTGATGTTCTGACACAAGTTTCCAGGTATAGAAGGGAAATAATCCATTGTTTGTGCTACAACAACAGCAAATACATTATCAGAATGCAGTCTATATCGTCTACGAGTATCTATAGGATATTCATGAATTTCAAAGGCATACAGTTTGAAAGTTGATGATGATAACGTGGAGGACGATGCTAATGCTGAAGTCGATAACGGTTCCGTGGAGTTATTCAAGGTAGTAATGGTGATTGTTGTGTTGTTATGAAGGCTGAAAATGAACAAGGCTCCGTTGTGGAAGCTTGTGTTGTTACTGTTGTCATTGACTGCGCTGTGTGACGTCAGTGGAGGAGTCTCGTAATCTCTAGACAAAGCATCGATGGGATAAACAACCATGGAATCCCCGATGTCCATGTGGACGTAGAGCGATATGTCACTATTGCTTCTCACTATCAAACCTGGCAGAAATAATACAAGTAGATTACTATCGAAATATACATCATATGAATCAGTAGAATCAAAACGTAGATATAGTAGTAAATATATGCATACATATAGTAGGTAAAAGTAGATGAATAAGTAATTATGATAGGATTCAGAGTAATGAATTTTCGATTTCCAACGATGTCTATTTATCGTCAGCATTTCTCCTACCTCGTTTCACAGGTACTATTGCTCTAGTATATGTTGTCTACACCATTATGGCGTTTGATGTGGCCAAAGTGTTTTAGTTTCCTAGACGTAATATTGTTTACAGCCAATTTTGTTCTATATCCTGTTCCCTTTGGGATTTCTGTGTTTTTCTGTTTTTATCCATGGTAATTTCAGCACTCTCCTGATGTATTTTAACTCGAAGGATTCACTATTCGTTATTAGTGTGTGTGTGGTTGTTCATGTCTCGCATCCTTACGCTAGTCCTCAACATCTGTCTTTATTTCATTATGTAAGTGTTATGTCATGTTTTTTTTCTTCAATTTTTGTTATCTTCTGCAATGCGATGGTCATTCTTCTTCTTACTTCTCTTTGTCAACTTCCCTTGTTGCTTTTTATCGAGCCGAGGTATTTACAACTTTTGACGTTCGTAACTTTTTGCGTTTATATGGTTAACTTCAAATCTGATTTTTTTCCTTATCTCGTCCTTGAAGACGAGGCAGGGGCCGACTAAGACAACAATGAATACAAGACATCAATTGTATTTGATTGTGGAGGAGGCGGGGAGACTAACAGCTGACAGACATTCCTACAGACAGGCTGTGATGAGAGCAACGTTCTACAAAGGACATGCTGCATGCTGATGATATGAGTTATGTTACCAATCTACGCAAAAAGGAAACACCATTGACACGTGTCCCAGCTTTGAGATTAAAGAACAAATATATAAATAAATTACCGTCTTGTAAATATGAGCAAGCTTCATTAAGACCGAAGAGAATATAAGAGAATTAACAAATAGACGACTTGAAAACATTTAAGCTGCATAAAGGAGAAAGGGGATGTGCAAATAACCTACTTGTCTATACATTGGCGCTACATGTAAAACATGAAGTCTGCGTGTTAATCTGAGTACCTTGATGTTGCTGTGATTCCAGATCAACAAATCACTATATCTTTATCCGAATCTTGACATATCGCTACGAATAGCACTCACCTTCTTTGTTCTCGACACCACATAAAAACTTTTATCCCAGACTTCTGACTGAACGCAAACCTCCTCGGTTATATAAGGGCTCTTTTACCAAATTAAAGCGGTCTGAGCTCTTTGTTCGTCAATGAAAATCACTAGAAACGTGGATGGTGCTTTCATCTGATGTCTGCTTATATAAGCGCTAGACAGATGACATCGGCCTGAGGCAAGCTGGTCTTAATCCGGCCACGTTGGCATGGTAAAGTGCACATGAAAGGCTTCGAATTGGAGCTGCTTACTTTCAAATAAAACTCAACAGTGCCACCAATTTCCTGTCTCTGAAACGCTAAGTTGTTACTGACCGCATCTTTGCTACATTTTCACTCCTCTCGCACTCTTGACTTCAGAACGTCAATGTTATGCCATGCATAATCAGGTTACTTAATTCCAAACATTACTTTGTTCTCAGTCTAGCGACATAAAACAAGATCAACTGATGTCAGATTAATCTTTATCTTTAGGGGAATTAATGTATTTGCTTGGTTGGAGAAAGGAAAGGTTAGACAGTAGTGACGTGTATGGAGAAGATGAAGTAACAGTTGACAGCGTCAATGTAAATATATTCGTCTTCTTCTGCTTCTTCTTCTTCTTCTTCTTCTTATTATTATTATTATTATCCCTGAGTAGGTATTGTTGTTCTGAATGTCCACAGTGAATAACTCTACTCTTATGTGAGGTCCCTGGAAAAGGCGTAACATGGCGGGTTCCAGTAGCTGTCCTTACATCCCGATCGTGCTGATGTATGTGGACCGGGGTCCTCTAGGTGGTTGTGCTTTGTTTGACTTCATCTCCGTGTCGTTTCACTACAACGGGGATCTTCTTCGTACGCTGTCAGGTGTCAACTTGAATGTGTTCGAAGAAAGCAGCTGTCATCCTGAGGCTGTCGACACTGTCGTAGAGCTTGTCTAATGTTGGCACTGGTGATGGCCACATGTGCCTTCTCTGGTCCTCGTATGTCGGGCAATTTTACAGTAGATGTTCAGCGGTCGTTTTCCCTGTACCACAGGTGCATTAGTCAGTAGCACCTATTTTCAGTTTATTGAATAGATGGTACATCAGTCTGTTGTGGCCCGTGGGAAGTCTGAAGACCAAGACCTGCTCTCTTCTGTTCAATTGGTAATAAGCATCATTTTTTCTGTAGCCAGTATGCTCTGTTTCTCATTTGGCCATGTATCTGGCAATAATAAACCTTTTGGACTCTTCGTAGGACCACGTTGATCCTTCACCTCTTTAGTCAGTCTGCCATGAAAATAGCCTGTTTTTAGTGAGACCTTTATGGAAGTCAGGTGGATGTCTTTGCCAATATATTATACCTGACCCTGACTAACATTTTCGAACAATACGATTTTTCTGACATCCTCGTCCCCGGTAAAACGATGAATTCGTGACTTTATTTCTGTACTATATACGGGGAAATGTTCAAGTGCTCTTTCAAACATACTTCTATTCCACACTCATATTGTTGTTGGTCTGTAACCAATGTCTAGATGACGTGTCTTTTACCCTAGATGTGTTACGATACCTGGACGAGTTAACGTGCTTTCTTGATATCTTAATCCATCTTCTTGTTTAATGTAAATGTTTCATTTTAAATTCTGAAATGCATTTATGTGCATCTCTGATAGTTTTCCTGTAGTTCTGTAAATGGTGTTATTTGTTTTCAGGGTTATTCCCATTGCTTTGTGTGTTATCCTTTTTTCCTCTTAAGTTTGCTCTATGTTATATTGTTTTCTACAACAATAAATCTTTCAAGCGGAACTCAGTGTTCTATGATGTAGATCCAGGAATAGAACAACTGCATTTCCAGTGTTCAAAAACTACCGAGTAAAGTTGTACTTGTGCCTACCAACTTGATCCTACAAAAGCCTAATAGGTTTTGTAATTAAAACAAAAAAACTAGGATTTGTCAAATAAACGTTCACATTTTTACATTTTTACATTTATGTAGTTTTATTTGTGTTTTTCTTTTGAATAGAAACTGACCTCTTTCCGCTAACGTTCCTGCACTTTCTTAATTTTGTTAAATAATTCTTCTTCATTCTGTCCATGCAGGCTCCTAATGTTTACTGACTAACTAATCAGCGCAACGAAAACGTCGCAAGGTGAAAGACAACAAAAATGCTAAGTAGAAATTACTACTCCAGGTCTTATCCTACAGTCAGTCATGACTGAAGAAGCTACTACCAGCGTATCAGTAGATCTGCGTCCTCCGCCCGTCAAGAACACATATACATTGTCTACTACATCGGTACTTTTGTCGTATTTAATAAATAAGGGTTATTATACAAAATTATGAAGCATTTCAAAACTCATAATGGGTGATTAGTTTGGAAATAGGAGACTGAATTTTTGTTAACAATTGCGTCTTTAGTTTCAATTGTTAATTTTTCTTCTTCTTCTTCTTCTTCTTCTTCATCATCTTCTTCTTCTTCATCTTCTTCTTCTTGCCCTTCTTCTTCATCATGTTCTTCATCGTCTTCTTTTTATTACTTGTCTTCTTCTTCTTCTTTTTCTTCTTTTTGCTCTGCTCGTTTTTCTTCTTAAGCGTAAATTAGGAGGTTGGTAGATCGCTTAGACTAATTTAAGTGTCAGCTGAAACATACTGACCAAGAATCCACCTTACGCCCAGACAGTATACCTGGAAACAGGCTGTGTTGAAGCAGTCTGGTCAACAGGGTCGTGAATTCAAACTTGGTTCCCCAATTGGGGAGCCTGCAAGTTTACATTTATTTGATATTCCTGATTCGTCCTTAAGTACAAGGCCGAAATGTGTATAGAGTACCTGGCATCAGAAACTATATGGCTGATCGAATACCATGATTACGTAGAGGTTATGCATTGCGAATCGATGGTTTTCACTATTTGACGACCTTCATTAATCGACGATTTCCACTGTTCAACGTAAAGTGAATTTCGACGATTGTCATTGTTTGAAGTATAGTGAAATTCGAAGATTTTCATTTTTTGACGATTTTCATTGTTTGACGATTTCCCTGTTCTGCAATTTTAAATGATGACGGTGAAATGGTCACTGACATTATGGTCCACTTTTTCTTTTGTCCTGCTGATCTTGCCACGAGTCGTCGCAGAGAGGCGGGATGCGTAGACTTCTTGTTATCACTAAGTGGGAGACTTGTACCGTCATTAGGTGTAACTGCCTGAGTGTGTAAGAACATTCTCAACCCACCGACGCCATGGTCGCCCGTTGCACGTGGACCGGAGACTTACATACGATATGCTGTCTCTGCTGGCTGGTAAAAATGCATTCCGACTAAACAGAATTTGGACGTCAATGCCGGCACTAACTGGGTTTGCTCCTACTTTCTGCCTCAGAGTGGTAGTGTGGATTCGGTCACGGATTGTCTTTTCGGCTGCACTTCTCACACAGCGCATCTCATAGCTCTGGACAAGCTTGACAATGGTAACACAATGTAGGCATTTATCAGCCTCCTCTTAGTTGAAAGTATCACTCTAGGGTGTTTAAAATCGTTACAATTTGATAGTTGAGACTGTTCGCCTTGTGAATTATATGTGAGACTCTGTTCCCTCTGACGTCATCAATAAACGTACTACCTAGGAGCGTGAACCACGTACTGTAGATTGTAGATACAAGCATTCTGACTCACGAAGAAATCCCTTTGAAGCGTCATATTCCAAGGCCGACTAAAAAACGGAATTTGTATTTGTCGGCTACCAGTGCAACTATAATAGCATGTTTTCGGGAAACAAGATTGGATATGCAGTTGGATTCAGGGCATGATTCTGTGAAATGATCACTCTCAACAACACTATTGTGTTTGTGCTGTGAATTTGCTTCAATTCTCTGTGTGGGGCAGGATTTATTATAAACCGTGGCACAGTATGGCTTGGCTGGCTTGGCTTCGTTCGTTCTCAATCTCCCGCTACCAAATCCTAAAAGGGCTTAAGTAGCATAATGTAGTCCTGAGATCGGAATGCGTTGTGTCGTAGTTTACAGCTTCACTGCGATATTTGCACCTTTCGGTGCAACACATCCGACTTCAGCAAGCATTGTTTTAGTACTGGGTTAGCATTCCCTCTTCGACTCCTTCTCATTAGACAGTCTGCTCTATTGCAGCATGTTATCGAGGATCACCGCATGAAGATATAGAAAGGTCTTGGCAGCTCTGGTTCGCTGGCCCTGACGCTAGCAGTCAGCTATGGGTCGCTGATCGCAGAAGCTCATGCGCTGCCCGGTGTCTCGATCCCGGCACAATATATGAGTTCCGTTATTTAGTCGGCGGTGGAATGTGACCATTCTAGGGGTTTACCAAGTGAGTCAGGTGGCCTATGTAAAGTAACTCTGCTTGAACTTCATTACTTGCTTAATACTTTTGTCACTGCTGTGGAAACTTCTCTGCACGCCTGCATGCGATATCAATATAGTCGTCTCTATGTGGATCGTCATGTCATAGTCGACACAAGCAAAATTGAGATACGTTAGGTTATGTTGATGGTCTTCTCCATTATAACATTTGGTTAAACGGTTAATACCTGTACATGCTCTGGAACAAACAAAACAACACAGTAAAATCATACCTTCATGTTTACCCTTGTTAATCTCTTGTAGGTGAATTTCTTCCATAGTACCAAAGGACAACTGGAAACTATGAATTGCTGTCCCTGTAGGAGTGGACATTGACACAATAACAGTCTGTGTGTCGTTGAAACATCGTATCGCCTTTAGGATTAGATCGCATTTGGGAAACATAGGAAGCAGATAGTAACTGCCACAGGTGTCGGGCGCTAACAGAAACAAATCAAAGACAAAAACAAGTTTTACATACACAGAAAAAATCATTATTACTCAGTTAAAATGCTAGAACATAGATACCTTCGTATCTGCACATATGCATACATGTATACATACAAACAAGCATAAACGCATATATATATATATATATATATATATATATACACGCATACACACACATACACACATACATACATACTTACATATATACATACATGCACATAATAAAATGAATATATCACATGTTAAGCGGCATCCTAGTCGCACGGGTTAGATTGGTGGCTGAACCGCTGAACATCTGCTGCAGAACTGCCCGACATACGAGGATCAGAGAGAGCAGATGTGGCCATTACCAGTGGAACTGCAAGACAAGCTCTATGGCAGTGGCGAGAGCCTCAGGATGACCGCCGCTTTTTTCGAAAAAATAATGGTTACTGTCTGACTGCGTACGAAGAAGAAGAAGAAGAAGAAGAAGAAGATTGGTGGCTTCTCGTAGTAAATATATCTACTTCGCTCTCCGGTAGTAAAATGTTTATATCCACCCAACTACACATGGGTTTCTAAGTTACTGCTATAGAATGCAAGTTATCGAGAAAAGGAACAGATAGCATTCTGCTCAGACATAAATCCTAGCATAAGTTTGTAACATTTCAGCTCTGACGGCACTGTCTTCTTTGGGACTTCCTTTCACTTTACTTTACACACGTGTAAAATGTTATTGCCCATAACGAAGAGATGATGCCCACAACACCAGGCGGTTTTGTCTTATTAATGTGATGTGCGCTAGATTTGGAATATAGTGAGCAAGAATATGCGCTGGTCATCAATCTTACTCTTATCCCAAGTTACTTTGGCTCAGTGGCAAGACTATTGGTCGAGACGACCTGAGGTAGCTCGGGATGGAGGCACACTGGCCTTACCCCCTCTTACAGGGGTCGCTTGAAACTTGCGGGATTCGATCGCCCATCGTTTCCGTTCATCACTGTGAGAGGCGATTACAGTGACCCCCAAACATGTATTATATATATATATATATATATATATATATATATATATATATATATATATATATATATATATATATATATATATATACATATATATATATATAAAGTAAGTAGCAAGTATTTTACAGAACGTCAGTTGTTACAACTGCCAACATATTTGCCTGTTATAAGTTTCTTGGCAAGTGTGCAGTACAGTAGGGAGCCATTATTTACGGTAAGTGGAGGAGAGAAAAAATCATTTCTGTCAAACTGCACACGAAGTTGATTTGTACCGGGAGCGTTGTGATTGTGAAACGGCTCTTCACCCCTGGCAACTGCCACAGGTATATATATATATATATATATATATATATATATATATATATATATATATATATATCTGTTTCTAAGATTCGACGTCACTGCAATACGGGCACACCCATAGGTGCTCAGTCTCTCTCATCAAGTGGCGTAAGGTATGGTTGCTGATGGTCCCTGTAGCTCGCTGGTTGTACACTCACCTGCGCCCCACTCCGCTTGAACCTCGTTTAATGTCGAAACTTTTCAGTCTGTGGATTGCTGCTGCAACTATTGCGGTGTCCTCACCCAGCAGTCGGTCATTGATTGATTTCAAAATTTTACTTTTATACATCACTAATTTGCTCATGACGGGAGCTCATGACGGCTCTGCCGTCAGCTCTTTCATTGCCCTGGACGCCGGCATGAGCAGGACAGTAGATCCATGCCAACGCCTGGAGGTTTGATGCCTCAACAGCCGCTATCCACTCGTATCTAAGTCATCCCTTCTGTACTTATATATATTCTTATTTTCCTATATTCTGTACTTCTGTATGTATATATAGTTTTTAGTTCTTAATTGACCTATACTTCTACAGAGGCAGATGTCCCTGTGCAGGACCCAGCTCTGGTAAGACCTGGATATAGCCGGGAGAAGAATTTCCTGCTTAGCGTACTAGGCTTGAGCAACTTAATACTTCGCTGCGTTGGGTGGTTAACCGATATGCGAGTACATCTTAATAGACTTAAACACTAGAGCAAAGTAGACCCGCAGGCTGTTTTTCGCCATCTATGCTGCTCTAAACAAACCACCTAACCATGACTGGTATTATGCAAAATCACTCAGTTAGTCGCCTCTTGCGACATTCTCTCTGTGAGGCAGTGGTGCTATTCTTGTCCCTGCTATACACAAAGACCCTGGCAGATCTCTCGGGATATATATATATATATAATGTGTGCTCATTATGTTCTGAAAGAAAGAATAGTCCGAGTGCTCAATGATGTGTAATTAGTAGTGAAAGCGTATTTACCATAAATTTATGAATGCATTGACGACCTCGTTAGGTAAAATCAAGCGCTGCAGAAATTACTAGGTCAGAGAACAGACATGCGTTGGTAAGCATTGATCACATCTCCAGTTGAAACGAACAAAGACTGATTGCAAATGCCAAATGGCACACAGATAGCAGATACAAGATTATGAAAGTTCTCATTTATGTATAACAACAAAAGTGCATAGTGGACATAATTTGTTTTGTTAAAAATACTGTTGTAATCTTAGTGTCTATTTGTACATTATAATGCATACTAGTATTCTTTGTTTTCAGTCGTTCTTGTCATCTCGTCTTGGTCACTAGGGACACCTGTCTTATTTTAAAATGACTAAAATAAATGAATTGAAATGATGTAGAAAGTTTTTATTTCGGCAGTAACACTTTTTCCAATTTACCGAAAAATGGTTTTTTTCAAGCTACACTTACATCGTAAAGTAAACTAGTATTTGTCTATCTACACGTGTATCGTATAGTTAAAAAATCATGAGTCTAGCTACACGTATAACGGTTAGTGAACTAGAATGTATCTATCTGCACGTATATCGTTTAGTAAACAGTATTTGTCTAGCTACATGCAAATCGTTTAGTGGACAAGGACTTGTCTAGCTGCACTGACATCTTTTAGTAAACCACTCATGGAGAAGGTGCTGGCACACTTTAAATACCTATTTTCTCACTAAGGAGACACAGCTTCAAATCATTGGAAAATATTTTTTTTCTGTCTGTAGTAAACTTTAAAAAACCTGCCCTGTACAATCTGTGGCGACTGCAGAGGAATCGGCCTTCGTTCCTCTGTTCAATATATCCACCGGTAGAACACAATAATGGTAATCAACTCTGGCATGATGGATTGTAAACAAGTCATTTATGAGGATAAACATTAATCGTACTTACTTTTTGTGGAATCACTTATTCTCATGAGCAACATGGAAGAAAGAAAACCTGAAAATGAACGTTATAAAAATACATTTTTAATTCATCTTGAAAATGTAGAAAATATCAAATGTGAAAGTGTATTGTCATTTGCTGACATTATGTGAGCAATATTGTAATTAACAGTTAAAAACTAGTCGAAAATTGTTCATATTTTTAAAAAATGCTTAACGAAATATGTCGATCAATTTGACATACAAAATACTATAGAGCTTCACATTTTCACTGGGTTAGTGAATATAACGTTGTCTAGGTTATTACTAAATCTCAGACATTGACCGGGGTCAAAAGTGCAGCACAGTGAATAAACGGACAGCAAACAGCGACTCATAGCTGGATGTCTACATCCCGGTAAGTCAACCTTAAAGTGTGTACACAGGTTGTCATCATAATCAGCAAATTCAAAATCTCCAATACATGCTTAATGTAAAGGGATCAGCTGCAGTTGAAACCTATGATTCATATTGGATCGAAAGTATAATTATTGCAATTTTTTGGAATCGGGCTTTTCTTAAAGGGGACAAGCTTCAGTGGTGATCTAGGCTTCACATTGACGCGGAATTTTGAATGGAAGATCATTTCTCGCACAACCCAACTGGAGAGAGCTTCTTGGAAGGAGTGAAACAAATAGCTAGCAAATTGAAGCTTACAAACGTGCACCAAATCTCATTTCATGTAAATATGAACAGAATTACAGTGAATACAACTGATTATAGAATAATGGTCTGCTGTTCTCATCTGCTCTTAAGTTAATAATTGTTTCATCAGAGCATTTTCTAAGGTTTACTATTTATATTCTT
Source organism: Ariolimax columbianus (assembly GCA_036924085.1). NCBI lineage: Eukaryota > Metazoa > Mollusca > Gastropoda > Stylommatophora > Arionidae > Ariolimax > Ariolimax columbianus. Next base: position 40,043,262 of record JAVGWX010000004.1, on the reverse strand, counting down.
TGTAAGCTTTTGTGTTCTTCGTCTTCTGTTGTCCTACTGCTCTTTCCAATGTATAAAAAAACCGTGTATTTGTCAGCCTCCTGTTAGTTGAAAGAAGCACTCTAGGGTGTTTCAAAACCGATCTACCCTCTCAAGTACACCTCGAGATGTAAGAAGAGCCCCTTAACTCGCTAACAAAGAAACGTCGTTCATAGATAACTAAGCGAGAGTAGCCTCGAACAACAGCAACAAAACTGACAACCGTACTGGAAAGAAAGGAAAAGGCCAGCCTTGATTAATAATAGAACATTAGGTGTTCTGATAACATCCAGAGATAGACAGTACAAATCCAAGTCAGATTGCGTCAACTAGTCAGAAGACAGAGGATGATATAAATCCATTGGAGACTATCATTGAATGAGATACACGATATCTCTGTAACGTAATTATATCGTGTTGGTCCTTAGCAATAGTTAGGTTATATTAAGCCGTACATAAATTAATTAAAATTAAAACGCCAGAAATTGCATAATAATTTTATCACATGTATTTTATTTGGTTTCAACATGCACTGTTTGAAATGACTGTGTCTCCTGTTTATGTGGCATGTCAATTGGCACGAGTGATTATAGCTATCAACAACACAACATATATCAAATGCTGTTTATCGTATCTGATTGTGACTTTCTATCGTGCCATAAACACATCACATTTTCTTGAATGCGTTATATTTTACTTGGGTTATTCTATTTTTGCGTGGGATTAGCATCATCATCATGTAGAGCTAATGCCTACAAAAACCTTAACTGCTGAGACAGCACACATAGTGTTTGGACTGATATTCTGTTAGAGGTCAACTTTAGTGCCAAATCCAAGCTTCACATAAGACAAAGTGGTGACATTACGTTGTCTCTCATTTCTTAGTTACATGTTGAAGTTATTCTAGATCTTTTCAGAAGAGCAGGCGGTCAATCGCTTGAGGTCGGACGATGTTGCATTGATCGATGTCCTGACCAAGAGATTGCATGCTCGAAGCTGTAGTATTACATATGTTTTATTTCAATCGGAATTGAAATAAAACACTAGCCTGTACGCTGCATGGCAACTGCACAAAAAAGCGGTGTTTATTACTCAGCCTGTAAATCTGTCAGCTGACTTCAACGATGAGAATAAATTTATTTTATAGTTCATCATCTACAGCTTTGTATGTATCGGTTTTATACGAACAACTTTCAGTTTTTAATTGAAAGCAAAAGCGCAAAAAGGTGCCGTTTAGAATGCCACAAGCTTCAAGCGTCCTCTAGGATTAAGACAGGTGGGACCAGAACCTAGTAATATTGAAGATTGACGACAAAACTCGGAGATTCTGTGTACACGCTGTCCACGTAAATTAATCTTTGGTAGTTGAAAACTGATGAGTGGGATGTAAGCCGCTGCCCGGGAAAAATTCTGAAAGTAAATACATTCTTCCCAAGCACTAAACCTACCTTCCCCCAGACACAGCAAACCGCAGATAATACAAATTGCAACAACAACACTTGATAAAATATTTTTTTTAATACATTAAAAAAAATTTATAATATCAAAGTTGCGACTAATCAAACTTGGCATACATTTAATCCGTTCCCAAATACTGTCATAGCCGCGATCTGAATGGACGAAAAGATTTTAATTCTAACTAAATGCTCCCAGCATATCTGTAACACATTGCCTCTGATAGAAAGAATCCTAACTCTTAGTCCTCTCGTGATGGACTGTTCCTTCTGAAATATGAAGAAACACTGTCACTTCTAACGCCCTAAGCTCAGAATGCGCTGAGTTGATCAAGCCTGTAATAAATTTTCATATTTTAATAACACTTCCTCGTTATTATCTAGACTTTTTTTTGTGTATGCATTCAAATAAAAATAAGGCAAGACTGCGACTGCACAGTGGATTAAAATAAAGTGGTAACAGAAATATGAATAGGTATAGCCAGTTGAAGACATCTTCATCAGAGACAACGAACAACACAAATAAATGAGCTATCGACTTATAGAAGAAAGGAAGAATTCATAAAATAAAAGTCTGAACATATAAGGGAATCACAAAAAGTACTTGGCTGGATTATCCAGCTTGCATGAGTCGCTCACTCATATATTTTTGTTATTTGTAGTCCTTGATAAAAGCCTCTTGGTCGCGACGCAGGTTTGGTATTTGTTTTCGTGTAAGGGCGGAATTTGACTAAACTTGTTTAATTTTTTTTTACTCTGTATCCAAGCAACTAATCTATAAAACACACAGTAATGTTAGGCCGCTATACAAAAAATGCTTGATTGAAAGCTCCTGTACGTTGTTTTCTGGTTGTTATTTCACCATGTACTTCGCAGGGACTAAGTCTGTTAATCAGAGAAAGCTGCAAAGAGGCTTACCGGACACAGGAACCAGCCGGATCATAGCATTTGTGCCTACAACAAAATTTTGCTTGTTACCAGCACCGCAGAAATCGACTTGCTGTAAACTTTAGATATGCACAAAGCACAATGGATTGAGATACTATAATTTCCACAAACTAAAAATAGAAAATATGTGTTCAACCATGATCAATTGTAATAAAATAGTAAACTACAGATGGCCCTGATTCAACCTTATTAGAATGTCATCTCAATGTCAGCTACCAAAGACTCCAACATACTGCATGAAACAAACACAGAAAGCAATATCATCACCATTTCAATTCACGGACAAGTGTTATGAGATACAAATCTCACATTGGCCAAAACTTTCTTTAAATTAATTCAATTTGACAATTCATCTCCATTGTTCTATTTCTGTTTCTTACTAATACTGGAGAGAAAAGATCAGTCACTCTTGTATGCTTGTCCCATATCGAGATACCCTTCTAGAGCTTTCTTTCTAACCAAGAAAAGTGTCCAGCGATTAACAAGCTTTCAGTCTGTATATGCAGATACATGCGCTGAAGAGCCTTCTGCCATAGAGCAACTAAACTCCACCGCGAGTTGACTCTATTCAAATTTACTCAGAGTGCCAGTGAAATTATTATTTTCACGAATGTCCTATACTCTGGAGGAGCTAGACGGAAATGTTATTAGCCTCTTGCTACATGATCGCAATGTAGCAGTAGTGTCATGTTCGTTTGTCATTCACAAAGGAAACCGATCTGGGAATACAATCACCAAATGGCACTGAAAACATATAACTAGACACGTAGTACATAGCATTTATAGACGACTGACCATGTAATATTAGAGGACATATATAATGTATGATGTTTATTATATGTTTGATTTCTCGGCCTCTGGCCTCCTCCAATATCTGAAAGATGTGGTAGTTTTCAATGCTCTGCTGCGAGCTTCACGTTGAATTTCGTTCAGATCAACATTTGTGTATTCATCAAAGTTGTTTTAGCTTATAAGTATGAATAAAGAGTAATCAGGGTTAGGTGAAACATACGGTTCAATACCCCCCCCCCCCTTCCTGCACCCCCCCCCCCATCTCACGTCATTGTTCGTTCTGCTGGAAACAGGCAATATCCTAGCAGTCTGGACAACAAAGTGGGCTATCGACACTCTAATCCTCACAGCGATGATCTTACTGTGCACCTAAAACCAACACCTATCGACACTCTAATCCTCATAGCGAGGATCTTACTGTTTCCCTAAAACCAACACCTATCGACACTCTAATCCTCATAGCGATGATCTTACTGTGCGCCCAAAACCAACACCTATCGACACTCTAATCCTCATAGCGATGATCTTACTGTGCGCCTAAAACCAACACCTATCGACACTCTAATCCTCATAGCTATGATCTTACTGTGCGCCTAAAACTAACACCTATTGATAAAATTAACCACATAATTGTTATATCCCCCCCCCCCCTTTCCCCTGGAGCAGAACAAAAGTTGCAGGGGAAGTTGAGAGAGCCAAGCAGACCAATGACCCAAGATACCAACTGTACGGACACCACTGGCTGAAATTTAGACAAAAGTCTAGATGTGGCTTCATATAAAACACAACTTCTCCAAGAAAACTCTGGAAAGCGTTCGAGAAATGGCGCGTCAAACAACAGATGTAACAGGCTGCACCAGAAGCACGCCTACCATTAGAACAATATGAAGAACCTTAAATAGAGATGTGGATACAGCGACGACGGTACCGGCAAAAGTCTACGACCAAAAACATTTCATGACGTGCCCAAACCAACCATACGCAGGTACGATGGAAGATCTGCTCGAAGGAAACGACACAGCAGACAGAGGGGTTGAACACACGACCTCTGCCATGTGACGTGGTGCTATAGACATGTAAAGTAAGTAAGTATTTCACTGCAAACAGAAGAAACGAGACCACCTACTTCAGGATTTATGAAGGGCAACTGTTACCGGCTACCAAAGAAACGTCAACAAAATGTAACTTCTCATCACGAAAAGCTTCGAATAGAAACTTTGTATCTATTTTCATATGTGTTGTCTTTGTCCAATGACGAAAGTTTTTGGGTCTTTCTGAATATCTTGAGATTAACTTGTCAACATTTTTATTAGCCTTCTCATTTCAGTAAAGCAAAATCTCCCACTTATTTCAACCTTTATTGCATGTAAAACTATTGCACATCTTTGCTCTGACCTTATATTTTTACTCTGACTTAGATTATTGTGTTTGCATACATTTTTCTTTCATTTTCCATTAGCGCTCTTGATAACATTTGCATTCTATTGATATTTCCACATGACAAGACTCGTGTTTATATTCATTCTCATTTATTCTTGTTCCGAATAATACGTGATTTCCAGACTCTTCATTTACGGATCATCCTTCTTCATTTCTGACTGTCTCTGACAACTTGAATTATGTCTCTTCTGTCCACAGAAGCTGTGTTTGTCTAGATATTTCCATGCTTCATGCTTCCTCTTAATTTCTATTTTTTTTTATTTAATGCAATTGCGTTCATGTTATGAACAATGTTTTTTTATGTTTTCGAAGTTAGTGGAGCAAAAGTTCTTCTCTTTTGAGGAAATGTATCCGCGAGTGTTTTTGTATAAGCTTTTCTTACATTCATGGGCGTGCTGACGATGATAGATTTGGGTCTTCCTCCCTGTAATTTAATGTAGTGATTTTCACCAGGCTCATCACTACGGGCATTATTGTGTCCATTCCTGGATGGCAAGGATGCTAAAACACAGAAATTGTAGCGATGCATGGCGCGCAAACGACATAGGTTGTTTCGCATTTTATTTCAGATGTCAGTGATGTAAGCCGTAATATAGATGTAATCTATCTATCTATCTATCTATCTATCTATCTATCTATCTATCTATCTATCTATCTATCTATCTATCTATCTATCTATCTATATATCTATCTATCTATCTATCTATCTATCTATCTATCTATCTATATATCTATCTATCTATCTATCTATCTATCTATCTATCTATCTATCTATCTGTCTATCTATCTATCTATCTATCTATATATCTATATATCTATCTATCTATATATCTATCCTATCTTTCTATATATCTATCTTTCTATCTATCTATCTATCTATCTATCAATATATCTATCTATCTATCTATCTACCTATTTATATATATATTTATGTATCCTTAATCCACTTGAGTCAAACGTTGTGCGGAGGTGTGACCGCCTTTGTTTCATATGTTCTTTTCGCAGGCGAATATCCTCTGGTGACTTGCCAGGTTAATCCCAACATCCGTTAGCCCCTGGCATATACGATCGCCTATTTTGAAGACTGATGATGGTGGAAGCGTAAATTAGAGCAAGGTAGACCTGCATTTTGGTATGCGCCATCTATACGGCTCCGCTAACCAAATAACCAAGACCTGATGTTATAGTCACGCAGTCCCCCATTTTGCGATAGACATATTCTCTGTGGGGCACCCTAGAATAATTTCTATTTCCAACAGCTAAGGTATTTATAACGCCACCGCACAGGGGTGTCTGATCTCACTATTCAGTGATCAGGGGAAATATTTACCACATGATGCACATGACAAAATTCCGGTCTCCACCCGGGATTTGAACACGCGACCTCGAGACCACTGGGTTCCATATATAAATATATATATATATATATATATATATATATATATATATATATATATATATATATATATATGCACCTACACACACACACACACACATGTGCATATATATTCGTACATAAACATAATTTTCTACATTCTACGAGTTGTACATAATAAAGTAGCTATACTGATGACCAACACTCTATCAACAAGCCTGCAATTTACAGTGTTGCAAAACTTTGTTCCATTTCTTTGGGCCTCGGTAATGCTGCAATGTATGTGTATGTTTATATGTTTTTGAGTGTGTAAATATATATATATATATATATATATATATTGCATTAGCCCCAAACTACATAAAACATAAACTCTCTGTTACTACTGCTGTTCGCTAATGGCGTTCATTAGATTATGTATGGCTTTTTGTGCCAACAACAATATTCATCTCCAGGAATCCATTTGTAACATCATTTATTATTTAGAAATAGGGAGATTACTCGCGTCGCACTTGGGGAATGGGACATTTGGGTGTTTCGTGGGCAGGTTAGTCACACAGTTTCACACATTTTCTTGGTCTGGTTATTCAGACAGCCTCTCTCCTCGTAATTTCGTCACGGCTCTACCATGTTATTCCCTGTATTCGAAAATTACGTTATGTGGGTTTTATGTCGAAATATAACCCCATTTAAGATACATGACTGAGCATAAGCATGTGACTTGCATTATATGCATGTATATGTCCTGATACAGTTCCTTAACATATTCTCTCCATCTCTGGGGCTGTTATTCGTTTTGCATTCCTTTCACTAATCATGAGAGATTGTACATTTATTTTTACTAAAGGTTTGCTTCACTTTGTTTTGAACTTATTCGAATGTCACTGTTTCTTTCTAGGCCTTCATCTTTCTCTCATAGGGCTTTCCATTACTGTTATCGTGCGTTCTTTACGTTCTAAATTTAATTCATTCATGATACTCTTACACTTAGAAATGCTTTGCTCTGTGTTACTGCTCCTACATTTACGTCTGTCTTCCATTTTACTTAGCATTTACAGTTGCTAAATATGGTTTCTTTCTTCTATTTTCTTTTTACTCAATCTCATCTCCGCTGCCTTTTTTATAACCTCTATTTTATTCTACCAATGTGGATTTATATCTGCAGTTACCTTTTTTTTTTCTTCGAGGAGTCATTTACTGAGATTTAAAAGTTTAAAGGACATAATTTATGCTTTTCTAATTTTTGTCATCTCAATTCTTCTGTTAACTCTATTCTCCAACTCGTTTAAAGCACATAAATTATGCTTTTCTAATTTTTGTGATGTCCCTGGCTGTTTCCATCTTAGTTGGCATTTCATAATCAGCAAATTACGATCAGTATCATCATCCACACCAGGGTGAACAGTAGATTTGTTTAATTGGTTTCTATATTGTGTTGCTACCATGATGTAATCTATAATTATAATATATATATATATATATATATATATATATATATATATATATATATATATAATTGTATATCTCCCCAGGATATAGATAACGATATAGTAGCATCATAGCAGACGCTGCCGTCGGAAATGATGTGTTAGCGAGGTTTCATTGATGTGACAGGTGTGTATGACTAATACCTTTCTCGTCCATTTGCCATCCCTAAGCTAGAAACTCATTTTCAGTTAAGTAGACTATTTCGTGATTCCAGGTCGACTCGTTTTTGCGACAAGAAACAAACAATCTAAACTGTGCATGTCTTACGCTCGCTAGACATTTGGTTAAAACTAGAAAGATGACTAAAACGGTGTTTTACTTAAGCAAATAACCGGGTACTGAACGGCCATTCAATCAATATAGAGCTTTTCCACGAACTGTTCACTAGCAGGATACAACAGAACAAAGAATAGGTTGACTGTTACTTTACAAGGACGTGGCAAAATGTGAGTAAAAATATTTGGATTTGAGGCGGATATCGTTAACAAAAAAAAAGAAATTGCTTCAGAAACCGCCATTTAAAAAGCGATGCGACTGTTTTACCACAAATGTCATGTCACGAGTCAACATCCATAGACAGCCCCGTGCAGTGCGATGAGTAAAGAAAGGATACAAATGGAATAAATAATTTGACAAAATATAAAAATACCGTAAGAAATCAGGTAAATGAATAACAAATGTACTCATCCAGCAGATACTGCTGTCGGGGATGAAGTTTTAGAGACTTCATTGTACAAAGTACACATAATGGTGTGCTGTGGGATGCTAGTTCCGTTCCTTGCTGCTCTTTTTACATATCATTAAGCCAGGTAACCAGCTGGATCGACTGGGCCATTAGGTTGACGAGAGCTAAACCCAGTTTCTTTATCATGAAAAGCTAGTGCTCTATCACTGCACTAATCATACTATTCAAATGAATAACTTAAAGTGTTATAACATGGAGACAACCGAATTACAGCAAATGTGACATTTAAGACGAAGTAGTCACTATTTGCAGTTAAACTATCATGACAAGAACAAGAATAGCACCACTGTCCTACAGAGAGCATGTCGTAAGAGGCCACAAACTATGTAACATGGGATAACACTGGCCATAGTTAAATGGTTTGTTTAGAGCAGCATTGATGGGGCCTAACAGGCTGCGGGACTACTTATCTCTAGTGTTTGAGTCTAATAAGATGAACTGGCACATCGGTTAACCACCCTCCGTAAGCGCTTGTCCCAACGCTGCATAGTGTTAAGATGATCGAACCTAGCCCGCAAAGCAAGAAATCCTTGTCTGGCTACATCAAGCTCATACCAGAGCTGGGAACTGCACAGGGGCAACTGCCCCTGTAGAAGTACAGGTCGACTAAGAATTGCATTAAGGTTTCAGACAGTGGGATGGGAGGACAGAATAATTCTAGAAACAAAGACAAACTTAAATAGTTTAGTGGAATCAAGACGCTGAGCAGCGAATGAGCTGCAGCGGTCGGCAACTCATAGCTGACTGGTTGAGTTTGGGCATGCGAACCAGAGCTGCAAAGATCCTTTCACGCCTAAACGCAGGGATCCTGGATAACAGGCTACAATAGAGCACATTGGCTAAATAGAGGAGATCAAAGAGAGAAGGCAACCCGGTATTCAACAATGCCTTTGAAGTCAGATGTGTCGGACCGAAAGGTGCAAATATCGCAATGAAGCTGTAAATCATGACACAACGCATTGCGTTCCCCGGACTATAGTCTGCTACTTGCAAAGCCTTTTTCAGGGCTTGATATCGGGAGATTGAGAACGAACGAAGAAGAGAAATAGTCTAGTAAGTAAAGCCGTTAACAACATGAACATGAAATACAATTTTATTTTAAACACTCATACACATGCACATGTGATACATGATAATAGCGAAGTAATTGGCAGTGTGTATTCTATGGATGCGCTTTAATGGAACAAAGTTTTTATTTTGAGAATTAATCCTGAAAACGAAGTCAACAATTTATTACATTTATTACATCATATTTTGCTTTATTTATTAAATGAAATTATATTCTAGTGAGTATTTAGCTGGTCTAATCCTCTAATAAGGGAATTCCTAAACCAAAGTTATGGCTGCCCAGGGTCTTATTCGTGACCCAAAAACACATAGTTTACTATACAATCGTTCTTTTTTCCCCATACTCATTTATTAGTGTAAAACAGAACGTAGTAACTTTGGCGCCACCTATCGGTAAAGCTCAGCTTCTTGACGAGCACTCACAGTTTGTGCTGCTACGTTTTAGCTTACTTTCTAGTTCTAGTATAGCTTCCGGTCGAGCGCCGTGACTGGGCGCTGACACGTCAGCTTCGGATATTCTGTGATATTTCATCTTCTTCCAAAACTCGAATGAATTAAAGAAGTGTTTCATCGACGGAACACCACACGAGGACCGTTCTACATTTAGTACATGAGAAAAAAGATACACCTATTTGATAGTGAGCCGTATTCTAGTTGTAGCCGAACTCTAAGCCTATCGTCCCCTATTCCCGACAATGCGTGCATGAATGCAAAATCGCTGGGTTGTGCAGCCAAAATGCACACGTACTCTCGAGGCACCTTGCTAACACTTAGACCGGATGTGTGTAGGGGTCACTCGTTACTACTGGAGGTGACAAGACGTCTTGCCTACCTCGGAGTCCTTGTCAGTGAGATACCCAAACAAACGCAAGGAAAGAAAAGGGGCAATAGGGGTGGTAAAAGAAAAAGTAGGAAGCCAAGAACACGGAAAGCCTTTTTTAGATTTGTCCGGCCCTGCTCAAGCCCAGCCAGCTAAGCAGGCGATTCGTCATCAGGCTACCACGACAGCAAAAGTGCTGAGCTAGGCACTTGAGCAGCCGTGGTCATCCACTGCACCCGAGCCCATATCCAGTCGTCCTGACTTGTCTTGACACTCGTTAAAGTTGGACTGGGGCGAGAGAGTGAGGTCGACGAACTGCGCAACCCTTTCTCACTTTAATCAAATTTATCGCGCAAGTCATTCTCTCTTCATTTACCCAGTACTTACACAGTCGAGTCCTGTGACGCGGGTAGAGCGGATAACGTAAGTCTGCTGACAGGCTTAACTAGGGTCAAAAAGCTGCGTCAGTTTGCGAGACTCCTTGCTGAGCAATAAAGCGGATGAGATACATGGATTTGTTGACAAACATGATCACCGTCTCGCGAAGCAAAATTTCCATGCTTTCACTGCGTGCGAATATGCAGATCCCAAATCGGACTCGTCAGCCATCTCCGCACCCACCCACAACCCGGAATTACATAATACTCGACTGGAAGGACTGGCAAGGTGAAAAAAAGAAAAGGTCCTCATCACTCGGGATCAACGAACAACAACAACAGTTCTAGTATTGACCAGACACATACTTTCGAGCATCTGAACCTGTCTAGAAACTATCAAGGTATACATAATTGCTGGCGCAGGTGGAATTTAGTCAGTCATTTGTAATTATACTTCAATTAGTTACTATTATTTAGTAAATGTTTTTGTTCGAGTGTTGAAAATATATCAGAACTAGTAAATAGGAAATGCCAGTTACAGCAATCAATTTTTTTTTTTTTTTTTTTTTTTTTTTGCGTTCGCCTTATTTCTCTAATCCCCAAGGCGGTGTGCGTTGCACTGTGGTTTTTATTTTGCGCCTGTCGGCCCAATGCATCCGACTTCAGCATGCATTTTATGTAAGGGTCTGCTTCCTCCTGCATTTTCTAAGGGTTTGCTTCCCCGGGGTAACGGCAGGTGCTGTGATGGGGATCGAACCCAGCACCTTCGGATTGTGAGCCGTGCCACTTATCCACTAGGCCACGCCGTCCCCCCAGCAATCAATTTGATTGCAGCCAACTCGGTCGCAATTTCAGCGATAAAGGTAATGCATTATAATTTAACCGATGTAAATCATTTTTGTTTAATACATCACCAAGCAGTATATGTTGTCAAAGAATACAATTTGTAAAATGTATAATGACACAAAACTTGCAAGTATGTTCGACAGTCTCTCGTATGAGCTAATCAATGACAAAATTAATCTTTAAAAATAGTTAATTAATATCGCTATAATTAATTAAGAAAGTAGCAGATGAGAGTTATGTCAGCGACAGGGGAGAGGCGACTAACGTCTGGTCAGACAAAACATACTGATCGGACATATTGCTCATGGTCACGTAAAACATTCTGGACAAGGTCCCCACCTTACTATCACGCTGGTCTCCCTGGAAACGGACTGAGTTATTGACGTCATCCATGTAGTAGTAGACGACATAGCACAACCGCATTGAGTGCCCCGGTTCATCTTCATCAGCACGCTAGGCTTAGGAGGAAAGCTACTGTAACCCGCCAATGAAAGTCTTTTTTAGGGGGCACAAGGAATGTTATTGCTCATTGTACGCATTGAACAATGACAACAACAACATCAACATATCAAAGGCAGAACATCATTGCTAAAATAAATGTTCAAATATTAATCAATTCTCTGATGACGAATTATGAAGGAGTGCCTAAACAAAACTGATATCTTCAAAAGATAAGCTTGTCTCGAATGTCTGTTACTGGGAGAGTAGAAAAACTAGCAATTGAACGTTGAGTAGACATTGAAAACAAAGCTCCGTGGAAATTATATTCATTGGATTTGGATGAAAGCACGAAATTAACAAATACAGCCCACAAAGCTGCTTCCTTTCATCAGATCGACAACGAATTGAAAGACTGAAGAATTGTTGGAAAATAGCCACAAATGGAACAGACAATGTGGAAGCTATAAAAACGACTTTTGCTAGATAATAGCGAAATTTAGAAAAACCTCGTAGGATTTCCCACGGATAGAGATGCAGATATGGTTTGAACAAAACCAGGAAATAAAGTACTTTTAAAAAATAACATAAAACATATATTCGTGGAATTATTAGCTTTCGTCACATCGTTCACCAGAATAATGTGTGTCTCAAATCTCCCGATTTTGAAATTGTCATGAATGTTATCACAGACATTGTGAATTATTTTATCCAAGCAGAGGTTTTAGATCATTGACAGCTTCAACATTTTCTGCAGACAGAATAGAATGCTAATCACCCCACGTGCGCTGTTAAAGCCCTTCAAAAGTGCTCACGAGGATTTTTTTATAGTTGAAAGACGCCATCTAAGAGTTCATATCAGCTAAAGGCAAGGAAATACCAGTTTTCTTCAATCCAAATTGGTTGCCTCACTTTGTCTTTCCTACGGATATCTCTTCCTAATTTGAATAAGTTACATTTGAAACTGCAAACAGATCAATAGGTGCGTGATATGTTTAAAGATATAAAGGCATTTCAGATGGACGTTAGTACTCTGAAAGTACCAACTTTAACACTAGAAGTTAACTCATATTCAAATGTTCTGGTAAAATCCCAGTTTCAGACAGAGTTCCTAGAGAGATTCCAAGATTTGTGCGCACAGAGGCGGACCCTAAAAGTGGTAACTAATATCAGTTCAGTGAATGTGATAGAGAAACCATCAACAAGTCTTGACCTGTAATGTGACCCAAACCTGAAAATCAATTTATATAAGATGTCCCTCGCAGGATTTCACACACAAATGTTTAGAATAGAAAACATTCTGACAGTTTATGAATGTATGTGGCACAATCTTCTCCCTGTTTGGAAACATGTATATGAACATGGATAATTGAGGTCCAAAACTACTGTTTATCTAGGTATATCCACCACATAATTAGTTCCTGCCATTGAATTTTTTTAGTAAAAACAATTAACATAGTCAGTTATCTCATTGACCGTATATTTCATTCCTTACAGTACTATTGAATTACCACATTACAAAACAACTCCCAAATGAAATATTATCAAGTCAAACAATAACAATATCACATTCAAGCGAAGTACATGACACAACACTGCAACTGTTTTCAAGTGTTTTTACCCAACTTGTTGTTCCTTTTATGTTGCTTCAGAATTCGAGTCTAAAAGCGTTATATACAAGATTAGCTAGTTGCCCATCGAAAGCTAAGTTGACGACAGCGTCATACATGTTTAGGCACATGTGACTGCATGTAACTGTACAGTCCAATTTGAGCGTTACAAACTCTACCGCACGTAAGGCATAAACGAAAAACATTTTTAGTTGGGCTGTCTTGCATTCTTTCCTTTCGTGCAGCTCGCTTTTCCTGCGCCTCCGTGATGGTCCTCTGCTCAGCGGTGCAAGCACTATGTGAGACGGTAGTGCGCTAGGCTGAGCGGTTCGGAGCAAGCAGCTCCCAGTCAGCAACATCAATGGGAGAAACTTTCCATAGAAACTTTTAGAGTAGCTTTTTTATCGTTTCTTTTGTGTCCGCCCCCCCCCCCCTTGCGAGAGCTGTCCTGTCATGAGCTCACCGTACAACAGTTCTTTAGGGAGGCACTCATCTGACATGCGAACAACATGTCATGTATGTCCATCTGATATGGTCTCTCTGTAACAGCGTATGGATGCTAGAGAGTCTAGCCCTGCTGAGGACTCCAGAGGACTGCCAACCGACCCTGAGCAGTCTACGGAGACAGTTTATATGGAAATGATTACGTTGCCTGACATGCCTGCTATAAACTTTCCATGTTTTGCATGCGTACAAAAAGGGTGGTTAGCACAACAGCACGATACACACTAATCTTGGTGGCAACACCGATTTTCTGCCGGTCCCAAACATTTTCTCGTAGTCTTCCGAAAGCAGCACTCGCTGATACGAGGTATCTATGACCTGCCATGTGTACAAGCATTATTTAATTGACTAGCGACTTCTGAAAGGAGAATCACCCCTCCTCGAACACGTGTCTCTTTCTGCAGCAAGGCAAGTCCGTCACGTGTGGTTCAAATACCAGTTTTATATAACTGCACTTTATTTTTTGTGTTTAGTGTGTGCTTGATAGAGGAAAAGTGACGATAGATAGCAGATAGTCTCTGCTGTGACTTATCAACTATCACATCTGCTTTTACTTCCGAACATTAGCTTGGTAACAGAACAACAACTTATGAACAGTATGTGTATATCAACTCTGCGCTAACAATCTCAAATTTGGTCCTTTCCACGATAGAGGAAAATTAAAACATGTAAAATGGAATGTCAAGAAATCGTAATTGGTGTCTCAAGAAGAGAACAAAAAAAGAAATAGTAACAAATATTTTGTTTAACAAATATCAAAACAGAAAGTGGAACCTGATCAGCAAACACTGCATGCTTATAACACAAGCAAATCGCAATAATCAGATTGAGGAAGGCCGCGTGAATAAATCCTACAATAACACGAACTTTCAACAGCCGACGCAGTTGGACCAAAAAATAAAAAAACAAGCTCCTAGCTTGCCTAACGACACTAGTGCATGTAAAAGTAAGCAAGTCTAGTTTATGTATTTTCAAATTACTTAAAATATATGCGTTTTTGTGTTAAGAAGTAAGTGAATCTAGTGTATATGTTTTCAGATTACTTATAATATACGTGATTTTTGCATTGAAAAGTAAGTCTTGTGTATGTGTTCAGATTACTTATAATATACGTGTTTTTTGTGATGAACAGTAAGTGAGTCTATTCTGTGTGTTTTCATATTATTTAAAATATGTGTTTTTGTGTTGAAAAGTAAGTGAATCTAATGTATGTGTTTTCAGATTACTTATAATATACGTGATTTTTGCATTGAAAATTAAGTCTTGTGTATGTGTTCAGATTACTTATAACGTGTTTTTGGGATGAAAAGAAAGTAAGTCCAGTGTATGTGTTTTCCGACTGCCTATAATATACTTGTAATTGTGATTGTCGTTAATTTATTTATTGTTCAAAAACAAATGTTTATAATCCAGTTTGTGGACAGAAATAAATTAGACTAGTGTTCTATCCTAAGAGGATTTAATCATGGACTGAGGTGCTGAAATTCTCACATGATGGTTGTTCGTCAACGGCATGGAGCATGATAAATAATCATATTGATAGTGATATCAAGAATTGAATGAAAATGAAACAAAAGCTGCTTGCATCATTGTTATCGTATGTTACTACACTATTTATCAATATCAATAATCACGCAAATTATACTGAAAAGATTTTTTCTTTAGCTTTCAATTTATTTATTTAGGTTAACTGTTGGCTTTTTTTCGAGGTTATTTATGTTCCGGTATTGTCAGTTGCCAGTGTTGTTTTTTAAGTTACTCAAACTGATTTTTTCAGACTAGACGAATTTATTTCTAGTACCTGACTATGACAGCTTTTATCCCCTAGCGAACAAAGAGATTGGTCTGGGCCTTCCTGGCTGCATTGCAATACTAGGATTCTCAGCATGCTCGTCACTAGGGGAAATCACAGTGTCAAACCTTACCTCGTTTGCCAAGCTGTAGTGATATAATCTATTCCGAAGAAAGCGGCGTAGGTGTGCCATGGCGTCTTGGTCAATACGTCGCTCCAGAACAAGGTGCAAATGACTTAAAACCTTCCACTCCCGACAAAGATCGTTATTTTGTAACATCGGTTCTCCTCCGTTTTTTAAATAATGTGAACTGTATTCTCACCAGTGCGCATTGAATAGAACCACTGCACCTTTTCAATCTTATCCGGAAAGTGAGGAAAAATGTGGGTTAGGAGGTGCTGTAGATGGAACTAACAAACTTACTACGTAATATAAATTACTACAGTGTATCAACATCTTAACTTAACTTAACGTCTGTATACTGGCTTAGAAGACTTTGCAGAGTATGTATACAACCAGTTGTATGTACATTTCTTTGCTCTAAAAGATATGCGCATCCAACCTATTCGTACATGCATTAATTGTCTCTGCCTCCACTACATCCTGTGACAATGCATTCCAAGCATTCACCACTCTCTGACTAAAACAATATTTCCTTAAATCTTATCTGGACCTTTCTTTAGTTAATTTATAACTATGCCCTTTTCTTCTTGTAGGTGGTTGTATTTTGAAAAAATGTGTTAAATTCTAATGTATCCGTTCCTTTGATTATTTTATAAACCTTTATTAAATCACCTCTAATTCGTCTCATTTCTAGACACTGAAGCCGGTTTTTTAATTCTTTCCTCATAACTAATTCTGAAATAGATGAGAACATAAAGTGTTGTGGCGTTAAATACAGGGCCCCCATCTTTGTAAATAATATCGCAAGTAAGAACATAGCTGCATGATATGTATTAATTATATTTCATTGCATTTCTTTCCTCCACAATATCTATCCGTCCAAGTTGTGTATATAATGCGTGTGTTATTACAGCTTACATTACGAAATGACAGAGCAACTTAAATAACAGACCTCACTTTAATGTGAGCTATCTCAGTGGAGATGACAAGAAAAGAGGTTCAATATGACACCAAGCATGTCAAGGACTGGAACAACTGAGAGAGCTGGCATTTATGACAAATGGGAACAGCTACAACAGGGCTGTAAAGCAATGCGCGAGGCTAGAACATTACTTCATCCCAAGAAATAGATAACGGCGAAAATGATTTCAAAGAGTGAAGAGAGACAAGATAACAAAAAGTGACTTTACTAAAGAGCAAAACTGTAGCTTCCAAAGCCTATTCACATAAATCAATGCAGAAGTAAACAACGAAGTACTGACAGTATGCATTCAGTATTCAGGGGCCTGGATTGCCTTGTCATTTGCCTCCAGCAAGTCGCACATATTGCACGTTTCCTAGAGGTTGGAGCAGGTCAGCAGAAAGTTAAAATGAGTATTAAATTAGAGAAAATAAACTATATTGATAGAACAATTATAGCAGTTGTAGAAGCTGCAAAAAGTAGAAACTTGAGAGGTCTGTATGACATTGCTTTGTATGACACAAAGTTGGACAAAGAATAACCAAACATGAAGTTCAAGTTACATCAAGACAAACCACGCTTGCGATGGACAGCTACCAACACTAGTGTGCCATGTTTCCACAACCGCCGCTAGTGTCTTGGCCATCTCTGGTTCGCTGACCCTGATGCAAACAGAATTACCAATCAAGATTAGCCTTTGCCATTGCGTAAACCATATTACACTCTAAACAAGTTCGAATTTCATATCGCGCTAAGGATTTTCAACTCCATGTCGGTCCATCCATATTTTTGGAAGCACGACAGGTAACCAAACTCAATATTAAGAGATTGCGGCACATTATCAATAAATATGTGAGTAAGTTTCTTCGCCTGCATTGGAGAGAAAAGGAGAAAACGGAACATGAAATCTTAGGAATAAGGTTAGGCTGCTTAGGTCACACACACATTGCGAAAGTCGTCCCAAGCCAGTATCACCAGGAAATCTCTTTTTTGGAACCACCAGGAACACATGGCAATGAGACGTGAAGGTCGAAACATCAAAAACGATAAGCTGAAAAGAACTAGTGAAAACAGCATATGATATGCCTGCTTGGAGAGGGTCGGTTGATGACACCCCAAGGTGATTGTGACAAAGATGACATTACAACTATGTAACTATAAACTGAAAGTGGCTGAAAGGATAGAACGCTAGTTTGGTACGCATACGGTTGTGAGTTCAATTAAACTGTTGGAGAAAGCAAAACGGTAACATCACTATTTATTTCAAAGTCTTAACTACTTACCATCTCCCCTCTTCGTGTCAGTAAGTTATAGAGCTAACAGTTTGTACACTTGTTCGATGGGACGCGAGGTCTGACGATCAGATTACTAATTTGTTACAATGTTACATAAAGAGTTACTTCTTATATGTAATTATATGTAATAGAAAACTTCAACATAATATCGTCAAATTAAATTAGAAATTGTGAAAAAGAGAAATATAAGTACTTCTTTGGTGAACAGAAAAGGACATATGTTGTTTGCATTCGATGAATATAATAAACATATAATGCTAGATTTAATGGAAGCTTGAAGTCTGCTATCATTGAAAGGGTAAACTTATCATTATTTTGTAAACAATTGAAGACTTTTACAATCACTAATTGATCTTGAAGAACAATGTCTACTATTACAAGTCCCAAACAAGATAGACTCCAGAAGTGTACTCCAAGCCATTTCAAGCCCCAAACAAGATAGACTCCAGGAGCATACTACATGCCATCTCAAGCCCCCAAAAAGATGGACTTACAAGAAATAAATTATAACATCGGGCTGCTGTTCCGAAAAAAGAGATTTCGTCCTACAGTGGATTTCTTACGCACTGTGGGATCCTTGGAAATGAAAAGGCCGTTGAGCTCGCAGAACCCAGAAGTGGCGGCACGCAGACTCGCATCCACAGAACTACAAAGAAGCAAAGTCACTCATAAACTGATCAATGAGGATAGAATGGAGAGACCAGCACAAAGGATGCAACAAAGAAAATGACAGCATAGACAAATTTCCAAGAGATGGGCATATACATATCTTGAGACTCAGAGCGGGAGATTGCAGACTCAAGACCCATCTCCACAGAATCGGCCATAGAGATCGAGCCACATGATTATGCGGAGCACTACAGCAGACACTTGAACATATTCTGCAGGACTGCCCCAATTAAGTAGATCAAAGAGAGGCAATCCGTCCTGGGGGTGGAATGGAGAGGGGGAACAATCATACACCTAAGACTGTAAAGTAAAGTAAAGTAAAGTAAAGTAAAGTAGTAAAGTAAAGTAAAGTAATCCATAGCATTACTGCCGTAGGGGTGTGAGGTGTTAGCGCTCTCACATTTCAAAGGCTCGGCTATATGAGGGCGGTAGCCATCTCCTCTCCCTCACCGCTTTTACTTCCCGGACTGAACCGGTACCCATTTAAGGCTCGGTTGACCCGGGTGCTGTTGCGGCCGGAAAAAACATCACCGCCTCAACTGGGAAACGAACCCAGGACCACTCAGATGCGAAGCCAGCTCGCTAACTACTGCGCTACGCGGTTTTCTGTGGAGGGACCGGAGAAGACTTGAAGCTTACAGTCTCCTTCGTGAACCTCACCAGGCTAGACGAATCATCAGTTTATAGAATACGAAGTGAATTGACAATATTTCATGTGTAATTTTCAATAGATATTATATGTGTAATAAAATTGAGCAGACTGGTGAATTTTTCCAAATGAACACTATCTCTCATCACCCATATTTCAGGAATGGCATTCTGCAACCATGTACCAACAAAAGAACCATTACTCTAATCAGCAACACAAGTAAGGTAATGCTCAAGATTATTCTGAATATGCTACAACCAAATTATGACTTACAATTCGGTGTTTGAGCTGGTAGAAACACTACTGAACAAATTTGTAACCTCCTAATCCTATTAAAAAATGTGCATCTAAATCAGCAAAAAATATAACATATTTTTGCAGATTGTACCAATACATTTAGCAAATCAGGGCGCGACACCATTTGAACATTTCATGTCAATACAAAATAGGAGACTAACTTGTCAAACTCATCGAGAGTTTCTATTTTAATATCACACATAGAACCTATTTTATGATTCTAAGGCCTTCATCTGGGGCAAGGAAGGAATAAAAGTAACCAACAATTAACAACAAAATACAAGAAATTAAGTAAAATGAGCCGTTTAAGTTCTCCGCCAATACTATGAAGTGACAGGACAGTGTTGGACACGCTGTGTAATTTTCTAGCACATGCTGGTTTGGAGAGAAACTTGAACAACATATTTTACATCATGTCTGATTTATGTTTATGCTGTGATTTGTTAGTTGTTTTCGTTCGTTCCTTGTCTATGACGAAGGTCTTATCGCAGCAACGTAAGTATCGTGTTGTTTATGTACTGGACAGTAATGAGCCAGTATCTATACGTGAATCTGTCGACCATTGAAGTGACACGACAACGGTTCTCGTCAATGGCGGAACGTTAGACTAGATTAACACTACAGTTGGTGTAAAGCAGGACTGTCTGGTATCACTTACCCGGTCTAATTTATTTCGGGAATGTGTTATAACAGCTGAGCTGGGTTGCCATTATGGTAAAATAGCTGTAGGTATAACTTTTCTATGTCTGTAAGATAACACACTTACTATAACTTTTCAATGCCACTAGGATAACACACTTACTAAAACTTTTCAATGTCTGCAAGATAAAGTACTTACTATTAGTTTTCAATGCCTCTAAGATAACCCACACTTACTATAACTTTTCAATGTCTGCAAGATAAAGTACTTACTATTAGTTTTTTATGTATCTAAGATAACACACTTACTATAACATTTCAATGTCTCTAAGAAAACACACTTACTATAACGTCTAAATGATTCTAAGAGAAGAGTCTTACTGTTACATTGTAATGTCCTTATGAAAACACATTAATCATTCCTTTTCGAGGACTCTAAAAAAACACATTTACGACTACTGCATGGTGTCTCAACAATTACAATTATTATTGCTATTTTGTGTTCTAAAAGTACAACTAACACTATAGGAATAGTGTACTTGTAACAGTATAACAGAAGCCATCGAAGTACATTCATTTTTATTTTACAGTAGAAGATAGCTTCGATTTTGTCGCTAAATGACTTCATACCAGTTTCTATGACAACAAGCTGCTTTAGCTTAATTCAGAACTTAGTACCACCCATTCTTCTTGTCTCAAGGCCACTCCAAGCCCAGCTTACACCAATTCTGTCAAGACTCCCATCTAAGCTTCTTGCTGCTGAAGCTGAAAGCGATATGATCCCCTATCAGAAAACTCTAGCTTTAGCTGTTTTAGATGAATTGTTTTGTACTTTTCTAAATCACTGTGTTCCAATGAAATGAATCACGGACAGTTTCTCAGTTACACTGAAATATTCACAAGGAAGCCGTTTCTCATTTGTTTACTTATTGACCGGGAGGATAAAGATTTATCTCCTCCAACTACCAACGGAAGCTTTTAATTGCAGCTTGCACATAATGAATGTCTGCGTAGCAGGCAGAGTGGTTAGGTGGACTGTTTCTCAAAGTTACTAGGGTCATTCCTCCGTCTCGATACGCCTCATTCTACACAACTATTAATGTGTACTTACAGTCAAGGAAAGCAAGACTTTGACTAACTTTTCTCGATACACAGAATAACGAGTTGTACACTTCTTCCCCCCTGTCCCAGGTAGTGAGAGTATTACATGATTGCTTCTGGGAAAAGGGACTTATGTCTGGGCAGGTAAAACATACTGATCGCACAATGTTAGCCAGCGTCAGGCGAATTATACTAACCAAGACCCTCAAATAACTTCCGCGCAGTTCCCCCTGTAAACACGCTGTTTAATGGCAGTCTGGATTATGAGTTTGGGGATCGAAGGGATACCCGTAGTTGTGTGCGGACACACAGAGGAAACCAAGCATAGAACAACCGCCTGAAGGACTCCTATCTACCTTCACCAGCACGCTCGGAATGTGAGGAATCATATTTCAACTTGACTACCTACCGCCTTTGTTAGGGCACACACATGAGTAAACATATTGTGAGCATTCAGTCAAAACAATAACACGTTTTCTTCAGTTGTTTGGTATCTCCATACATGATGTTAGTGATGGAAGATATCGGTGGAGGCAGTTGGTTTCGAAGTTCTGAGATAATGATTGACAATGCGGAAGGAGTAGCTTAATGTTTTCTCTTGTCGACGCAGTGCTAGCAGTTGATGTGTGGTCTGCGTTAGCTGTGTAAGTGTTTGCCTGTAGCCACATGGGTTGTGCGCAGCCTGACAGTTATACTCTGTTCTCTTCTGCTCATATTGTTGATGATATCTTTGAGATTGGGATGAGACATGTCAGCATATATATCTGTTGCAGTCACACATGGCTCATCCATTGTTGTTTGCAGTTGTTGCTGTTTTCTGAGTTATTTTATTGATCGGAATGTTAGTTTGCGACTTGTTTGCTCATTTTTGCCAGTTCATCGGCACTTTCATTGCCTCTGATGTCTGTGTGAGCTGGTATCTACTGTACGTAGCTACTGATGCCTTACCATGCTAGCACTTTTAAATTTAAGAATACTTGTTCCGATTTACTCAGATACTTAGATTTAGCTATCGAGGGCTTGGAGGGAAGATATGGCATTTGTGAAGATGATTAGGATTGTTAGACGTATTGCCATGTTCTTGAATTGTAAAGTGATTGCAGACAGAGTTCCTGTTGTTGCTTGAATCTATGCATCGAAAGTTGAGCAGATTGATGTACCAGATGCACGTCGTTGTTTTGGCTGGTTAAGTCTTGTCTTGATATATTCAATAGGAGTAATGTGCACAGCGAGAGCAATCGCATAAATGACTGAGTGAGTGTGTGGTGAGTGAGTACATTGGTGAGTGACTGGGTCATCAGGTGAGGGGACGGCGTGGTCTAGTGTTTGAGTGACACGACTCACAACCGAAGGTGCTGGGTTCGATCTCCATCACAGCACGCGGTGGTGAGTATTTTATTCAATGAGTGGCTAGTGAGTTCGTTAATGGGTGAGTGAGTAAGTTTTGCAAGGGACTAATAATAATAATAGCTGTCCATCGTTGTCGATGAGGACCGCCGACATCATCCTTGTCACAGATTTCCCTGTTGGGTGTGGGTGCGCATGTGGCTGAACAGGCCAATGCGAGCACGAAAACATCTGCTACATATCGGGCACACGAGGTTTGTAGAAGGGGATGGTGTTCCCGCTGCTCGGGATTTCCGCGTCTCGCGTCTGTTCTGGGCTTTCACAACACGGTCATCTTCACCGGCAGCTACACCCGATTTAACTGCACTTCTCCAGTCAGATCTGTTTTTCGCAAGACATTCCCAGGTGTCGAAGTCTATCTGGCAACTTTTTAGTGAGTCCTTCAGACCGTCTTTAAATCGTTTCTTTGGGCGCCCTCTCTCACGCCATCCCTCTCTCAGCTCGCCGTAGAGAAGCTTCTTTGGGTGCCGCTCGTCTGATATACGGACGAGGTGTCCGGCCCATCCTAGTCGTGCTTTTTCTAGCAGTGCATGTATGCTGGGCATGTATGCAAGGGACTAAGCAATTGATTATTTGGTGAGTGAGTGAGTTATTAAGCAAGGGGATAGGAAGTGAGTTATTCGGTGAGTGAGTGACTTATTGAGAGTGTTGGAAGTGAATTGGTTAATGTGTAAATAAGTGAGTTAAAGCCGATAGTGAATAGCTAAAGAGGCGAGTGGATAGTGAGTTAATTGATTACTGAGTGAGTTAGTAAATGATTAGTCTGTGAACGGAAAGTTAGGTAATGGAAGAGTGACCGATTGAGAGAGCAATTGTGTGCGAATGTTCAAATTAGTACATAAGTGTGTTGGAGCTGCGTGGATGAGTGTATTTGCGTGCACGTGTGTGATTGAATGAACAATTGCTAAATGTTTGGGTTAATGAACGTGTGACTGAGTTAGTTAATGGGACAGTCATTTTAAGTGTAAAAGATTAGGTGAATTAATGAACGAATGAATTTGTGTGTGTGTGATAGAGAGAAAGAAAGAGAGAATGCGTTATGGCAATAGCTTACATTCCTGGAACTGGCGAACTGACTTGTCAACACTAACAGCTGTGCGTGTATGCGTTTTGCTGGCTTCGACATGTCTGTGACATTGCTTCAGAGCTACTTGATTACCATTTCCTATAGCAGCTGTTTATTGATTAAGTCTATTGTTTATTAGTCTCAGATCCTTCTGCTCTCCATTATTATATTATTGCCATTTCTGTATTCAGCTTATCAGACGCCTCATTGAATGGGAGGGTGCACGAGTAAGTGAGTCAGTTTGCGAGTGGGTGAGTGGGTGAATGGGTGAGTGAGTGAGTGAAATAGTATATGAATTAGTGGGTATGTGATGAGTACGTGAGTGTGTGCATTAGTAGGTCAGTTAGTTAATTACCTAGTTAGATACTTATCTAGTTAATTAGTTAGTTAATTAAGTAGTAAGTTAGGTACTTAGATATACAGTATCTCAGATAGTGTATTGGTGTGCTTGTTTGTTACATATGTTGATTTGTTTGCGTGTTTGGCTGCGTGCTTGCTGGTTGATTGGTTAGTTGGCTGGTTACCTAGTCAGCTAGGTAGTTAGGTAGTTAGTTATTATCCATTTTGTATGTAAGTTTGTAACTTTGTTTTTAAAAAAATAAATTATCTAAGTACTTTCTTAGATTTTAGTTAATTACTGAGTCAATCATTGAGTGAATAAAGTAAAAGAATGAATGTGTGAATCAGTGAGTGAGTGAATGACCAACTGGTTGAGTCATTTCAAGAGTCAATAAACAAGTGTGATAATTAGCGAGTGCGTACTTGTTAAGGTGCTTGAGTGTGTAAGTTAGTGGATGTGTGAGTGAGTGAACGAGTGTGTGAGTGATTTAATTCACGAGTGATTTAATGTAAGAATGCATAAGAACGAAAGGAAACGAGCACATGTTTGAGTGAGTTTGTGTTTATTTAATTTTTTTTTAAATTGTCTGTATTTTGGATTACCTAATAAATTGTTTAGTCTGTGGGTTTGTCTTCACATCACGGACAAACATACATTTTTGTACATTTCAATTTAACTTTCATAACATAGTGAATATGTGGAGCTGGTTTCCGAGTAGTTTAAATATCAGTACTTGAACTCGAGGATGCCTGTTCTTCTTCTTCCTCATCGATCAACTGATGCTATGTGATTAGTCTGGGGAGGCTTACGAAGCAGACTGCGCGTTTCAGGTCATCGTCGGTCCCTGACAGCATGTCAATCATGATCGGCCAGGTCTGCATAAGTAGAGCAATCCTGTAGAATATGTTCTGTTGTTTGCTTGGGTGCTCCACAATCGCACGTGGCGGTTTCTCTGAGACCCATTATGTGGAGATTGGCTTTGAGTCTACAATGTCCCGTTCTGAGTCTGAAGATCTGTGTCTGTTCATCTCTGCCAAATTTGTTTATGCTGGCATTTTCTGGTTTGCATTCTTTGTGCTGGTCTCTCCATTCCACCTTATGGATCTATTGATGAGTGTCTTTGCTTCTTTATAGCTATGTGGACGGGGAGTCTGCGTGCCACCACTTCCGGCTTTTTCGAGTTCATCTGCTTTCTCGTTTCCTGGGAGCCCACAGTGGGCCGGAATCCACTGTACGACTAGATCTGGTTTTTTTTTCAGACAGCAATCCGATGTTGTATTTTATTTCATTTAAGATTCTTTCTTGTTTGGGGCTTGAGATGGCTTGGAGTACATTGCTTTGGTCTGTTAGAATGACCGTTTTCCTTGCAGTTTTGTTTTGGTTAATAAGAATCTGAGCTGCTACATGAACAGCTCTTGCTTCAGCTCTGGAATTGGTTCAGATCTCTCCTACTCTCCATTTGAGAGTACGATGTAGATTCCACTGCCTCTCCTTTTATCGCTCACCTAGGCCAATCCATTTGTGTACCCATGTGTCCAAGAGTTGCTAGTTACACATGTGTCCAAGAGTTGCTAGTTACACATGTGTCCAAGAGTTGCTAGTTACACATGTGTCCAAGAGTTGCTAGTTACACATGTATCCAAGAGTTGCTAGTTACACATGTGTCCAAGAGTTACTAGTTACACGTGTGTCCAAGAGTTGCTAGTTACACATGTGTCCAAGAGATGCTAGTTACACATGTGTCCAAGAGTTGCTAGTTACACATGTGTCTAAGAGTTGCTAGTTACACATGTGTCCAAGAGTTGCTAGTTACACATGTGTCCAAGAGTTGCTAGTTACACATGTGTCCAAGAGTTGCTAGTTACACATGTGTCCAAGAGTTGCTAGTTACACATGTGTACAAGAGTTGTTAGTTACACATGTGTCCAAGAGTTGCTAGTTACACATGTGTCCAAGAGTTGCTAGTTACACATGTGTCCAAGAGTTGCTAGTTACACATGTGTCCAAGAGTTGCTAGTTACCCATGTGTCCAAGAGTTGCTAGTTACACATGTGTCCAAGAGTTGCTAGTTACACATGTGTCCAAGAGTTGCTAGTTACACATGAGTCCAAGAGTTGCTAGTTACACATGTGTCCAAGAGTTGCTAGTTACACATGTGTCCAAGAGTTGCTAGTTACACATGTGTCCAAGAGTTGCTAGTTACACATGTGTCCAAGAGTTGCTAGTTACACATGTGTCCAAGAGTTGCTAGTTACACATGTGTCCAAGAGTTGCTAGTTACACATGTGTCCAAGAGTTGCTAGTTACACATGTGTCCAAGAGTTGTGAGTGTACTGTCTCTTAAGCTTCTATAGAACGTGTATTTATTATTCTATTGCTGCCTGCTCACTTTTCTTCGTTAACCCTGGTACCTATAAGATTATTTTAGACATGTCCTGGGTTCGTGTCCAAGGTTCTGGAATGAGTGCTTCGCACATTTTGGTTTCAGCTTCAAGGATTTCTGCGTGTTATCTGTTTATTTCTCTAGCCAGATGGTTTGGGCGTTTATCTTTTTACTTGGCTCCTTTGCCACAGTCTTCATTGCTCACCAACTACTTCATGCCACTTTCCTTCGTAGGCATCTGTTAGCGTAAGACTGGTGTCTTTTCTGTTTTGCCTTGGTCGGCCTCCGTGTTTCTTCTCTATACCACAGCACCGATTTGATGACGGCGTTGAATATTCTAACTTTTGTGTGAATCTTGGTTTATTTTGATCTTCGCATAGTGTTTAGCGTAATTAACACCATTCTTGCCTTTCCAATTCTCGTTTTTACATTTGCATGTGTTCCCCCTCACGTGCCAGCTATTCACCCCAAATAGGTAAAGTTATCCATCTCTTCTAACTGGTTTCTCTTTATCACAACTGATCCTTTGTTGGTTGTGTTGACGTTTTAAAGGATTCGTGATCTAGGGATGAAACACGTTCGGTTTTCACAATCCCAACGCACCGGTCTCGATTCCCGCCGTGACCAGTTTAGCAGACATTGAATTTATTTTTTTCTCAGACGAATATACGGAAAGTATTGGCAACCTATCGCACAACACACTTGCCAAAAAAACGTATAACAGTCAAATAGATGAAATTGTAAGAAGAGACGATCTGCAATGGACATGCTCTTATGTTTAGGGTTGAAATTAAAGAGTTTTTCTTTCTTCGTGTTGATAATTGGTCTCAATGTGGCTAATTGTTTTTTAACCTGTAAAAATTATCTTTGCACTCGGCTATGATTGTGTGACAACAGTACAAGATCACCTGCGTAATCCAGGGCCTTCAAATTGGATAATAATGTCCGGTGAATAACAATTCTTTTTCCATCTAAAGTCAACAAAAACAGAATGCGTAAGAGAAAGCATTTATGTATAACTTATATATGCACCCCAAAGCTGTCAGACAGTGCTCCCTCGTGCACCACTCTGTAAACTGTGTCTTTATGCATACTCTATATAAGGGTTATGTGATGTCGTCTTAATGCATGTGCACACTGGCCAGTTGCACAAGAACCCTACTATTATTAGAGCTTTGTGACGCATTTATCACCAACTGATTAACTCTTGCTATAAGTTTGAATGGTTGATTAGAGCTTTGTGACCCATTTATCACCAACTGATTAACTCTTGCTATAAGTTTGAATGGTTGATTAGAGACCCCAGTGAATGGGTTTGCTCACGGCCTACAAAGCTGTTAAGACGCCCCTGGGGTAATTTACTTCTCTGATATTCCATATTGTCTCAACAGTTGCCAAAGAATTCGTCTATCCACATTACCAAATATCTATTTGTAGTCTATAAATTGGCGTATATGAATATTTTCAATTCAATAGTTTGTTCTGCTACAACGTGCAGAGTTAGCCATATTATCTGTTCACGATCTTTCCTTGCGGGATCCTGCCTGTTCCTCTCGGAGCTATTTGTTTACCTCCACTTGTAATTTATCCAAGATGATTCTGTTGAATATCTTGCCTGGCACCGACAGCAATGTAATCCCCCTATAATTGCTGTGATCTGCCAGGCCTCCCTTTTTCGGCTGCTTAATCAGATGTCCTTTTTCCCATTCTGCGAGCACTCTCTCCTCTTCCTATATCGTCTTGAATAATCTTTGCAATGAATCTGTAGTCTTATCTATATATGCCATTATAGCTTATTGTGCTGCTTCGTCTGGGTCTGCTGCGTTCTCTTTCTTAAATTTCAAAATGACCTTTCGGATTTCTGTCTTACTTGGCAGGCTGCAGCTCAAGTTCAGGGTCTCCTCTGCTGATGGTATATTGTGTGTTTCTTCTGGTGGGTGTCTGTTTAAGTTGTCTTTGAAATTCTCAACCTATTGTTTCTGTTGTTCCTCTGATAATGTCAATATCTGCCCCTGTCTATCTTTGATTGGTATATCTGTATGTCTACATCTACTTGCCGTTATCTTTGTTAATGAATACATCTCTCATATTTCCTCTCTCTACTTTTTTCTGTTTCCTGAGCCAGTGTGTAAATATTGTCCTATTTAGTCTTCTGAATGTATGCTTTGACCTAATTGTCTGTAGTAGCATAGTTTTTCTGTGCTTCTGCTTGTATTACTCAGGTCCAGCAATTGTTAGCAGTTTTCTTCTTTTTACTATCATCAATGTGATTTCTCTATTGTAATCCATTCTCTGTAATTGGGTTTATTTAATCATAGAATTCCGTTATATCACTTATTTCACATCTCTTAAGAATTTTCCAACATACTATTAATGTTCATCTCCTTGACCTGGCATAATTCATGTAGCACTTGGTACCTATTACTGCTACATTATGTCTTCTTTTCTTGGTTTTGTAACAGATATACGTTACATCTTGTTCACCAAGTTCCCTTTACCTGGTGTTTTTATTTTTAATTTGAGCCGCAAGATCCGCGACATCAAATGCTACATATTCTATGATTTGAAAGCACACACACACACACACATACACACACACACACACACACATACACACACACACACACACACACACACATATATATACACATACACACACACACACACATATATATATATATATCAATGAATGCCTGAAGAAGACATAACTCGCGAACTGAAATTATATCGAGCTGAAATTCTCACTGGGCATTCTATCATTCGATGGTGAACCAACTTAATTCACGGCGCTATCTTATATCCTTTACGAGATATGGGCAAATGATTTTGTATATTGTTTGCCGGCATGTTGACAATTTTTGACTCAATTTGCTTGTAGACAAGCTATTTGACTTTAAATCTTAGACAACAATGCTACCAGTTTACTGACACAATTTAGTCAGACCGCCTGGTCAAATGGTACCGACGCATGCTGCTGACAAAGAGAACAGCGGCTCGAATCCCCTGTTGTTTTACTGACACGATCATTAGAATTTACTAACGAGTTGTGTGTATTTAAACAAAATATGCTAATTCACGGAAAGCAAAATAAATTTCAGATCGGAATTAGCGGAATTCTTGGAATGAAAACATATTCCAGTTGTAGAGGAATGGACGGTTATGGTGTGGCAGAGATGGTACCTATGTTTGGAATTCTATAGGCAGCAAAGAAAATAAATAGCGTGGTGCTTAAAGATGCAGCTTATGACAAAAATCAGGAAGTCATCCTTTTTCGAGCATGTCAAGAAAGTTGCCTTTTAAGAAAGGCTGTTTAAAATACAGGTGACAACGAGCAGAATTGCAAGAGAGAAAAACTCGAAGACAACCAACCGCTGAACTGATAAATGACCCACTTTATAGGAAGAGTTGGAGACCCATGATCGCCACAGTCAACCGGCAGGGCACATGATGATGATGTTACTAATGACAGATTGGTGAATTAACAAGAGAAATAATGTGCGCTGTTCAGACCACAATCTTTGAAGGAGCATGGATAGAGGAAAGTGTTTTCATTCCAAGCATTCGCGGATTCCATCCAATCTGACAATTATGTTATTAGCGTGCAAAGCCGGGTATACAGCTAGTAAACACACAGCTAGTTGTGTGCGTGTGTAATCTGTAACTGTTTTTCAGCCAGGCAAAGGAAGTGTCTGAAGCAAGTTAGCCAAACTTTGTTTAAACTCAAGGCAGTCGTTCACCCTGTAGTACCGCGTTGAACCAGTGGTTTTACTCAGATCTAATCATCATCTCATTGGTAGACGTCCATGTTAGCGCTTAGAGTTGTAGGGCCTCTCAGACGCGACCTTTTGTGACCATCTGTGATACGACATACGCAAAGGACGCCAAACCGAACTGCAGGTTTTGTAACAATGCAGCATCTACAACGTAATTCATTAAAGGCACTGCCACCTGATTTCTGTGTTGCGAATTCGGTCCTATAGAGAAGGCTGTCAATCTTCTTCGCTCCATTTTTATTTGAGATATTTTGGGGCTACTCTATATCTGCTTTTCGTAGTCTCAATTTTCAGTAAGTTGCATATCAGGACAGGAATAACTATTATGTTAAATGTGTTGGCTGTGGTCTTGTCGTTTCTCCTTTGTTGAAGTATGGATTTCATACGATTGAAGCTGAACTATTCTGCTGCTGTCTTACGTAGTATAACTCGAATATTTTGTTGTTGTTAGGGCAAATGTAATTTCTTGGTCCAGGTAAATGTACGAATTCACATTGTCAACGTCGAAATCAATTCCTAGCCGTAGTTCTCCACTTGGGTGAAAGTGTTCAGCATGATTTGGGTTTTCTGTATATTGATTTTAAAACCTACTGCTTCGCTTAGTTGAGCTCATTTAGTCATTTCCCAGCCTCTCTAACACTGTAAGTGAGGATGACCTTGTCATCAGCAAACTCTAGGCAAACTCTACAGCATTCCTCCGTCTATGTTGATTCCTGGGTTTTCCAAGTTTAGTTTTTCTAATGGCATCCTGAAGTCAATATGAATGGTTTGGGGGATATTTTCTACCTCCGACGAACGCTGCGTTGTATCAGTATGTTGATTGTCTGGCAGCTTAGAGCAATTTCTGCTGAGAAGTCCTCACCTAACTACTTTTTCATGTGAACATACTTTGGGCCACCGGCGTTTCACAACAATGGAATAAACGTCTGTATAAGAGTGTTTTTCATTTTATTGAATTTAAAGACCGCAAGATCACTCAAAAATGTTCGCATTAAATATGGACTGAGTACGTACATTTACATTTACATGAAACTACAAAACTAAAGGCTTTCATTCGACCATGTGTCACATTTTCTTATATTAGGTATATCAAAGCAGCAAATGGCAAGGTAAACTCAGTCGATTTGTGCAGCATTTCAACTATTTTTAACCCTCAAATTGTGCAACAGGGCAGAGAATGGGACGACTTGAACGTCCTAGCTAGTAGTGAAATAAGACTAAACAGGTTTGTGAATAGCGGCTGCAACATTATCACGTACACCTGCTTGCGACATAAAGCACTATCGGAAGGACATACATAAGTATTATGATAGTGTCTGCGGGTAATGGGGTCAGCCCCAGAAGACACCCAATGTTTCATATAGACTGGAAGGGAGAAAATCAGATCTTACTCCTTCTAGCCAATTCAGTGATTCTGAGAATAAGAAAATAGGGTAAGTTAATTAAATATATGAATGTTATAAAGGAGACTAAAGAGGCTTGTGCATGTGGCAAGCAGCCTGATTACGGTAAACTGACATCAAACCAATCATTGCACTAGCGAACGCCCGTATGCGTTTGCCTTGCTGCAGACGCCAAGTATGGTATGGATGTCAGCTACAAGAGAAGTGATATACTTCGTTTACAGTCAAAGGGAGACAAGAAGTTATTTCAGATGATATGGTCGGAACATTTACATTTGATCTTTGAAGGTTAAAAATGCAAATAGAAATGCACCACATTAATGTTTTTCCCCTTTGAGATTTGTAAGCAATCTGATGAGATTTGTAAACAATCTAATGAGATTTGTAAAGAACCTGATGAGGTGTTATTGGCAAAGAATTAGTTTTTGTTATTTCATAAATGTTATCTTTTTGATGTTTAATGCAATGTTGTATTGTAAAAGTTACAAACAATTATGTTAGTAGTTTTTATGTGCAGTTGTCTCTCGCGAACTAAATATGAATTCTTTGGAAAGACAGAAATGCTGATCCTAAGAATAGGACTCATAACAAGGACAATTGAGAAACGAAATAAGCAAAGTTAATAGAAGACACTAATGTATTGTTAAACAATAGGTCAATCAAATAAAAGAAGAACAAGTGACAATTAAACTTCCTTTTGGAGAATGAGACGCAGATCACAGAGTAACTAAGAACCAATCATTAGACAGAGGTACTATTCCTGATGAAGTCTAGGTTTTTGTTTTGTTTTCTGAAGGGTGGCAAGGAGAGGAAAGGGTAAACAAAACCCATTACATTATATTCTGATGTAAGCGGTCTCACCTCCACCCCAGCTCACTCCATTAAACCCCTCTCTCTTCAGACACAAATTAGCAATTTAAAAACACACTGGGTAGCGAGGTTTGGGCTGGACCTCCCGCTCGTTAAAGGAAAGGGATGCGTCTGAAATAGCCTTTCCTTTCCAGGTGTAGAGATCTCCGCTGGATTCACTGCTCGGCTTGCCGTTTTGGAGTTTCCATGCCAATGTTCTCTCCTACATTATTGTGTTCCCAGCAGCACCTTCATGAGGGGCCCACTGTTTATACAGAGCATATTGTGGGGCGCGACCGAGTACCCGGCGGTATAACTGGGCTGGAAGATTGGGCGCATTATCTTTGGTTGGCAGCCAATCTAAGAGAAAGTAAATTCGGACTCTAAACTCGGGCAGACGACGCTCGTTAGTCTGTTCAAGCAGTTCGCCTACAAGAGGAAGAACTCTGATTTTAAACCGACAGGTCCCAGATAGTGCTGGCTAGTCTTGGGACGATGAGACTATCATATTATGGTACATTAGATGCCATACTTCTCTTCTCTCACGTCTTCAAGGGGACGTGGTAGATCAGCTTATGTGCCCTTACAATGCACACGAGTATTCCCGGCGATAGTACAGCAACTAACACAGGTCTCACAAGACACATAAATAGACGTGCAGAGGCCAAACTACTGTTGATTCGCAGGTATCTTTTTTAGTGACGCATTAGAACTTAGGACGGCAAATGTCACTTGATGGTAGATGAATTTGTTACATACATCGCCAAGCAATTCGGCGTTATTTCGTTTCATAAGCCCCACCAAGAAAAGATAAAATAAGAAACAGAAGAAGAAGAAAATGAACAGAAGCAGATAAAGAAGAAGAAAAAAAAAGAAGGGAGGAAGCGGAACAAGAAAAACAAGAATGAAGGAACGGCAAGAACGAGGGGGAGAGAGCAGAAGGAACAAAAAAGGGAACGAGGAGGCAGAAGACAAAGATGACGAAGAAGTAGGCGAAGAAGAAAAGGAGAAATAAGTGGTAGAGGAAGGAGGAGAAGATGGAAAAAGAAAATGAAGAAAGAAAATGAAGATAAGAATTAGAAGGAAGAGCAGTAAGACGATGAGAAAAAAGAAGATGGCGAAATAGAAGAAGAAAAAAAAGTAGAAGAAGAAAAAGAAGAAGAAGAAGATCCATTGGTACAGCAAGGACTCAAATAGTCAGCTACTGGACATTTTAAACCGTCGCCGTTTTGCCCTATTTGCACTTTTAGGTCGCTTTGAAGAGAACGTCCAGGTCTAAAAGCAGGTCGTGGGTATCAAAGATGGGAACGAACTATATTCATCATGGCCCCCAACCATGCGGCCATCTGCCAATCACCTGGTTAGGTCAAATCAGAAAGACGTCACCCTCATTCAATGTAGTTCTGGACGCAGTCCTTCATCGTGTTCATGGACTGTTTGCACGACTGACCCTTGTCGCCTAAACGGACTACCAACATACAGTCTTTAAAAGGTTGCACTTTACTTATTCTTCTTACAACGCGTGCTACCTGCATAAATTAAAGAAAAGGCTAGCGCGTGCTCCTTTATGACATGCCGCGATTTGCACAAAATGACTTCAAATAGATTATGCGATCTTCTGCAAAGAGAATTGTATGCATGTATGAATGTATATATATATGTATATATGTATGGATGTATGTATGTTGGTATGTATGGATGTATGAATATATGTATGTATGCTGTTAGGGGGATGGAACCCAGCACCTTTGGATTGTGAGCCGTGTCACTTAACCACTAGCCCACGCCGTCCCATACTCTCATTCTCATTAATGTACTTTATTGTCTGTCTTACTATTTAGTTAACATAACTGGTGAATTTCTCCGGCGCACTATTTATAATGTGATTATTACTACTTACATTTCTATCTTGGTACCATTGCTGCCTTTTCTCATATATCTCATTCAATTTGATCTTCGTTCTCACGTCCTGTACTTGTGACACAGATTTGTATGAGGGCACAGTATTTGTGTAGTTGTCGTTCAGCGATCAAGCTGATGTTCGAATTTGCAAGTAATGCTGACAGTTGATTAGTCAAGTGACATGATTTTTATATCTAATTTCAATTTCTTAATCAATTTTGTTATCTTCTAAATAAGAAATTTATTTTCAGGTACTTGAACTCTTTGGCCTATGGTGGTGTTGTGTATATATGTACGAGGGTGATTTGAAAAGTTTGACCTCCAGCGCCATAACTATGACAACAGTGATCAGAACAACGTGACTCCTATATGAAAATAATCTCTAATGGTGGGACTATAAGAGGAATGTAGTGGCATGCGCTTGAAACTTGACGCATGCACACAGCAGATAGTGATATGTCGGTCTGCACGGAAATACAGTTGAAGAAGCGTGCTGCGATTGAATTATTGACGGCAGAAGGTTGTGTGTGCCCATCGACATGCATCTTAACATGACTGCGGTGAATGGCGATGCCTGTGTTGATGTGGGTTCTGTCAGAAGTTGGGCACGAACTGTAATGGGCGTAGATTCAGTCACGAGAACCAACACGACGAACCTGCACGACAACGCTCGCGTGAACGAACTGATTCATGTCAATCATCGTATCAAACAGAACGATATCGCCGCAATGCGTTTGATTGAGCGAATCCATCACTTCATTCATGCGATGCTTTGGTATAGAAAATGCGTGCGAGATGTGCTACACGCATGCTGATACCCGATATTAAGGAACGCCAACAACAGATGTGTCCGGAACTTATGACGCGATATGAACAGGAAGGCGATGTCTTTATCTATCAAATTGTCACTGAGACGAGTCATGGGCACGTCATCATCACCTAAATAATAATCGCCAGTCTATGAACGACATGCATAAGAGCTCACCTACCCTAAAAAATGTCATGATCGCTGATTCGGCGTGAAAAGTGATGATGTGCTTTGTTTAGGACTTCGAGGACGAAGTCCATACTGCATTTCTGG
This sequence comes from Ariolimax columbianus, assembly GCA_036924085.1. Lineage (NCBI taxonomy): Eukaryota > Metazoa > Mollusca > Gastropoda > Stylommatophora > Arionidae > Ariolimax > Ariolimax columbianus. Next base: position 40,007,608 of record JAVGWX010000004.1, on the reverse strand, counting down.
GGCACTGTAAACCCGTCGTCAACTCCGATCGATATGTGAAAACTTTTCAGAAACTTTGAGCACGATTGATACGTGTTCGTGTGGGCAAGCACGCACTTTACCAGCACGAGAATGCTCGCCAACACACGTCAACAAACAGTGGCTGCATTGGAGCAACTTAAGTTTGATGACATTCTACTCCCTATCGTTCAGCCCTGATCTGGCATTTTGTAATTTCTACCTCTTCCATACGCTCAAGGAATACACCAAGGGACCGCGCTAAGCTTTCGACATGGAGGTACAAGAAGCTGATTTCCGGAGGAGATGGACTTTTTTGTCTACAACAGGATGCAACAACTTGTCCGACGGGGCGTTTGTGTGTGGACCGGAACGTTAACAAATAATGACACATCACTTAAATGCCATTCCAAGCTTTTAGAAAATGTATAGCTCATGTGCAAATCTTGCACATTAATCAAATTATCTCCGTAAAGGCAAAACATCAAATCGCTCTAGAATATTAAGTAGATTTAGTGTTCTGATGGTCTTTATAGATTCCGTCTTTGATGTGATTATCTCCATATTATATTTTTCACAGACTCGGTAATGTGATTTTATAATGTATCTCGCCTAAGTGTATACGTCTTTGATCGTCTGCATAGATATGTTAATATATTGAGATGTGTATATACTTCAGGTGTTGTAATTTGGCTGGTTCCTGTGGTTATTTTGACTATATAATTGTTGAACCGTAATTGTTAAAGCACACATCTTGCATTACTCTCGAGGTTATTTAAAAAGCATATATAATTCTAGTACCTGTTCTTATCGCATTTGTAATGTTCATTACAGAGCGCTCTCGTTTCATCTAATAGATCACCTTGTTTTCCGTAGTCCTCTAAAATTGTCCAGCGTGTATTACTATCTATTCTATCATAAACTTTATCTGTTCTGCAAATGTTATGTTCGGATGCTGTGGCATCATCTAACACAACACATCGATTCGCAAACAATGTAAATCATCAGCATCAGTCCCGTAACCTAGAAGGGTCGTTGATACACCGTCATTGCAGTTTGTCGAACCAGTCCAAGTCATTCGTCTCGATTTTTCGCGAGATTATTAGTTTCAGCTATAAACCTTCCCTCCACTCTTTTATATTGTCCTCCCATCTTTGTTTTGGTCTCCATCTCCCACGCTTCCCAGGCACAGGGCTTTCCAGGACGGTCTTGGTTATGCCCCACCGATCGTGATATATGTCATTACCATGCCAATTTTCGTGTTTTTACTATAGTCAATAGGTTTTGTTTTTACTATAGTGAATAGGTTTTGTTTTACTATAGTCAATAGGTTTTGTTTTTACTAAAGTCAATAGGTTTTGTTTTTACTAAAGTCAATAGGCTTTGTTTTTACTAAAGTCAATAGGTTTTGCTTTTACTAAAGTCAATAGGTTTTGTTTTTACTAAAGTCAATAGGTTTTGTTTTTACTAAAGTCAATAGGTTTTGTTTTTACTATAGTCAATAGGTTTTGTTTTTACTAAAGTCAATAGGTTTTGTTTTTACTATAGTCAATAGGTTTTTCTTTTGACCTAACTTCTTCCTAACAATTTCAAGAACGTTTGTCTCGCGATCCAAATATGAAATGCCAAGAATAACGTTAAAAGGTACATAAATATGTGGAAGTACTCACCCAGAAAAGTGAAAATGTAAATATCCGAGACGGTGAGTGACTTCCGTGACTTCCAACACATCTTATATCCACAAAGACTGGCGTTTCTTGATTAACCCATCTGTCACAACCTTAAGTAAACAAGCGACGATGTGCGTGTGTGTGTCCACAAAACGAAGTCGACTTTCGCCCATATGAATGTTCGACTCCAAAGTCTTTCAAAAATCTGAAAGCAAGATATGAACTCTTTTTAATAGCAATGATAAAAGTATGTGAATCATTATTACGTTCTCATAGTTAATATATTATTTGTTGTTATTGTTTTCGTTCTCCTTATTTCTCTATTCCCTAAGGCGGTGGGCGTTGCACTGCGGTTTTTATTTTGCGCCTGTCGGCCCAGTGCATCCGACTTCGACATGCACTTTCTGTAAGGGTCTGCTTCCTTCTGCATTTTCTAAGGGTTTGCTTCCCAGGGGTAACAGCCCGTGCTGTGATGTGGATCAAAACTAGCATCTTCGGGATGAGAGACGTGTCGCTTGGCCACTAGCCTACGCGTCCCCAGTTAATGAAATAGTGTAATAAATCTTAAAGTCATTTCTAACCATAGTTAATGAAATAGTGTAGTCAATCTTAAAGTCATTTCTAATCGTAGTTAATGAAATAGTGTAATGGATCTTAAAGTCATTTCTAAGCAAAGTTAATGAAATAGTGTAGTGAATCTTAAAGTCATTTCTAATCATAGTTAATGAAATAGTGTAGTGAATCTTAAAGTCATTTCTAACCATTGTTAATGGAATAGTGTAGTGAATCTTAAAGTTATTCGAGGACTCTTTTCCACATACGCTGAGGTCTGCCTCTGGCTCTCTTGTCCCTTGATACTCAGAACAAAGACTGCCGTATAATGCTATATGTAGGCCACCTTAATGGGTCTAGCCAACACCAGGGAATTCTTCGTATGCAGATGATTGTCCAGTTCTCATATTTGTACATACACTCATGTGATATTTACATATTTACATACGACCAATGGCTTTTACATTTTCCCATAAATATATGTGGTATTTGTATTTATATTTACTTATAGTCACATTTATATTCCATGATTATGTTGTCTTTTATACTTCCATCTTCCTTCCGTAAACACGCTGTTTTCAAATTGTGTACCTTAAATCTGTATAGTGCGTATGTGTGTGTGTGTGTGTGAATGTGTATGAATATATATATATATATATATATATATATATATATATATATATATATATGTATATATGTATATATATACATTTAATATATATGGGATCAAGATGCTGAGCAGCGCATGAGCTGCAGCGGTCAGCGACCCATAGCTGACTGCTAGCATCAGGTCCAGCGAACCATAGCTGCCAAGACCCTTCTACACCTCCACGCGGTGATCCTGGATAACAGGCTGCAGCAGGGCAGACTGGCTAAGGAGAAGGGTTCGAAAAGGGAATGGTAACCCGGTACTCAAAAAATGCTTGCTGAAGTCGGATGTGTTAGACCGAAAGGGGCAAATATAGCATCCAAGCTGTAAACTACGACACAACGCATTCCGTTATCTGGACTACATCCTGCTACTTACCCTTTCATGGTTTGGTAGCTGGAAATTGAGAACGAACGAAGAAGATGATATATATATATATATATATATATATATATATATATATATATATATATATATATATATATATACATATATATATATATATTCATTGCTTTCTCACGGCATTTGCATCCATCTTTAATGTATCTAATACAGTCAAGACATACATTAACATTGTTTGCAATCTTACGAGAATTCAACACAGATCAACTACTGCTGTGCGGTTAATAACACAAGAATGTGGTTGCAGCGCACGATGGAAAACCAGGTGACAGGTTGGTATGTGTCATAACAAAAATAAGAGTGCAACAACAACGCGATTCACAACAGCCGACGCAAAACGATTGACTTAAGAGAGGAAACGTCAGATCCCAAAACGCTTAACAGCTTTAGTTGATGGAAAAATTAAAAGTAAGCATATCAATCCCATTTATATATTACACAATTTCAACACACTTCAACATCTTCAAGAAATATTTTTCTGTACTGCTTTCAACATCTAAAATCTCTCAGGACACATTCGTGCTTCGTTTATGTCAAAAGCCACGATGACTTAACGCCCCTTGAGTAATTTCGGCCAAACCTATTTGGCAGATTCGTCGATATTTCATTAATGTTTCCGTCTAGGACCCCATATGCCGAGGCCCTTATCTCAGCATCTTCGTGTCAATGCCAGAATATATATGTTCACTCCAATATCTGGAATCGTTTGTTTTTATGTTTATCTTTAGACCACATAACATTTATGCATGTGCGGGATATTTTTTGAAGCGATTTGCATTCTGAATGCTAGAAACTGCTAATGTGAATTTATGCATGTTTATGAAGAAAAACCGGTGCGTGTGTGGGTACAGTTCATGTTACTTCTAGAAGTGTTTCTTTCTGGGATAGAAACCAGAACAGGCTACTCTCACATTGAGTGAATGTAGAAAGATTTTACTAAGGTAGAAAACACTTCAAAGTATGACATTGCACAGTCTCACCATTTCCACAGACCAAAAAGGCGTTTTCAAATGAAACCCGACCTAATTACAACAAGTGAAAATACCTACGATGCGCATGAAAACATCACTTCTGATGTAAACACCCCATACCAACCGTCAAATTTGCGAAATTTCATTATCCTCCAACTTAAAGTTTCCACAGCAGACCATTCAAAACGTGGCAGTTGTGATACGGAATCCGTCCAGAGTTGATCAACGAGCCTTGATTCGGTTTCTAACAGTTGAAGGATGTCGACCAGTGGAAGGATGTCGACCAATTGAAGGATGTCGACCAGTTGAAGGATGTCGACCAGTTGAAGGACAATTTGAAGGATGTCGACCAGTTGAAGGATGTCCACCAGCTGAAGGATGTCGACCAGTTGAAGGATGTCGACCAGCTGAAGGATGTCGACCAGTTGAAGGATGTCGACCAGTTGAAGGATGTCGACCAGTTGAAGGATGTCGACCAGTTGAAAGACCAGTTGAAGGATGTCGACCAGTTAAAGGATGTCGACCAGTTGAAGGATGTCGACCAGTTGAAGGATGTCGACCAGTTGAAGGACCAGTTGAAGGATGTCGACCAGTTGAAGGATGTCGACCAGTTGAAGGACAAGTTGAAGGAAGTCGACCAGTTGAAGGATGTCCACCAGTTGAAGGATGTCGACCAGTTGAAGGATGTCGACCAGCTTAAGGATGTCGACCAGTTGAAGGATGTCGACCAGTTGAAGGATGTCGACCAGTTGAAGGATGTCGACCAGTTGAAGGACCAGTTGAAGGATGTCGACCAGTTGAAGGATGTCCACTAGTTAAAAGATGTCGACCAGTTGAAGGATGTCGACCAGTTGAAGGATGTCCACCAGTTGAAGGATGTCGACCAGTTGAAGGATGTCCACCAGTTGAAGGATGTCCACCAGTTGAAGGATGTCGACCAGTTAAAGGATGTCGACCAGTTGAAGGACAAGTTGAAGGATGTCGACCAGTTGAAGGATGTCCACCAGTTGAAGGATGTCGACCAGTTGAAGCATGTCGACCAGCTGAAGGATGTCGACCAGTTGAAGGATGTCGACCAGTTGAAGGATGTCGACCAGTTGAAGGATGTCGACCAGTTGAAGGACCAGTTGAAGGATGTCGACCAGTTAAAGGATGTCCACTAGTTAAAAGATGTCGACCAGTTGAAGGATGTCGACCATTTGAAGGATGTCCACCAGTTGAAGGATGTCCACCAGTTGAAGGATGTCGACCAGTTGAAGGATGTCGACCAGTTGAAGGATGTCGACCAGTTGAAGGATGTCGACCAGTTGAAGGATGTCCACCAGTTGAAGGATGTCGACCAGTTGAAGGATGTCGACCAGCTAAAGGATGTCGACCAGTTGAAGGATGTCAACCAGTTGAAGGATGTCGACTAGTTGAAGGATGTCGACCAGTTGAAGGACTAGTTGAAGGATGTCGACCAGTTGAAGGACTAGTTAAAGGATGTCGACCAGTTGAAGGATGTCGACCAGTTGAAGGATGTCGACCAGTTGAAGGACCAGTTGAAGGATGTCGACCAGTTGAAGGATGTCGACCAGTTGAAGGACAAGTTGAAGGAAGTCGACCAGTTGAAGGATGTCCACCAGTTGAAGGATGTCGACCAGTTGAAGGATGTCGACCAGCTTAAGGATGTCGACCAGTTGAAGGATGTCGACCAGTTGAAGGATGTCGACCAGTTGAAGGATGTCGACCAGTTGAAGGACCAGTTGAAGGATGTCGACCAGTTGAAGGATGTCCACTAGTTAAAAGATGTCGACCAGTTGAAGGATGTCGACCAGTTGAAGGATGTCCACCAGTTGAAGGATGTCGACCAGTTGAAGGATGTCCACCAGTTGAAGGATGTCCACCAGTTGAAGGATGTCGACCAGTTAAAGGATGTCGACCAGTTGAAGGACAAGTTGAAGGATGTCGACCAGTTGAAGGATGTCCACCAGTTGAAGGATGTCGACCAGTTGAAGCATGTCGACCAGCTGAAGGATGTCGACCAGTTGAAGGATGTCGATCAGTTGAAGGATGTCGACCAGTTGAAGGATGTCGACCAGTTCAAGGACCAGTTGAAGGATGTCGACCAGTTAAAGGATGTCCACTAGTTAAAAGATGTCGACCAGTTGAAGGATGTCGACCATTTGAAGGATGTCCACCAGTTGAAGGATGTCCACCAGTTGAAGGATGTCGACCAGTTGAAGGATGTCGACCAGTTGAAGGATGTCGACCAGTTGAAGGATGTCGACCAGTTGAAGGATGTCCACCAGTTGAAGGATGTCGACCAGTTGAAGGATGTCGACCAGCTAAAGGATGTCGACCAGTTGAAGGATGTCAACCAGTTGAAGGATGTCGACTAGTTGAAGGATGTCGACCAGTTGAAGGACTAGTTGAAGGATGTCGACCAGTTGAAGGATGTCCACTAGTTAAAGGATGTCGACCAGTTGAAGGATGTCGACCAGTTGAAGGATGTCCACCAGTTGAAGGTTGTCGACCAGCTGAAGGATGTCGACCAGCTGAAGGATGTCGACCAGTTGAAGGATGTCGACCAGTTGAAGGATGTCGACCAGTTGAAGGATGTCGACCAGTTGAAGGATGTCGACCAGATGAAGGATGTCGACCAGTTGAAGGATGTCCACTAGTTGAAGGATGTCGACCAGTTGAAGGATGTCGACCAATTGAAGGATGTCCACCAGTTGAAGGATGTCGACCAGTTGAAAGATGTCGACCAGTTGAAGGATGTCCACCAGTTAAAGGGTGTCCACCAGTTGAAGGATGTCCACCATTTGAAGGATGTCGACCAGTTGAAGGATGTCTACCAGTTGAAGGTTGTCCACCAGTTGAAGGATGTCGACCAGTTGAAGGATGTCCACCAGTTGAAGGATGTCCACCAGTTGAAGGTTGTCGACCAGTTGAAGGATGTCGACCAGTTGAAAGATGTCGACCAGTTGAAGGATGTCGACCAGTTGAAGGATGTCGACCAATTGGAGGACCAATTGAAGGATGTCGACCAGTTAAAGGATGTCGATGAGTTGAAGGATGTCGCCAGTTGAAGGATGTCGACCAGTTGAAGGACCAGTTGAAGGATGTCGCCAGTTGAAGGATGTCGACCATTTTAAGGACCAGTACAAGGATGTCCACCAGTTCAAGGATGTCGACCAGTTGAAGGATGTCGATCAGTTGAAGGATGTCGACCAGTTGAAGGATGTCCACCAGTTGAAGGATGTCGACCAGTTGAAGGATGTCGACCAGTTGAAGGATGTCCACCAGTTGAAGGATGTCCACCAGTTGAAGGATGTCGACCAGTTGAAGGATGTCGACTAGTTGAAGGATGTCGACCAGTTGATTGAAGTCCACCAGTTGAAGGATGTCGACCAGTTGAAGGATGTCGACCAGTTGAAGGATGTCCACCAGTTGAAGGTTGTCCACCAGTTGAAGAACCAGTTCTTCTTCTTCTTCTTCTGCGTACACAGTCAGACAGTAACCATTATTTTCTCGAAAAAAGCGGCGGTCATCCTGAGACTCTCGCCACTACCATAGAGCTTGTCTTGCAGTTCCACTGGCAATGGCCACATCTGCTCTCTCTGATCCTCGTATGTGGGGCAGTTCTGCAGCAGATGTTCAGTGGTCATTTTACCAGTACCGCACGGGCATTCGTCGGTACACCCTATCTTCAATTTGTTGAAGAGGTGGTACCTCAGTCTGTTGTGACCAGTGCGAAGTCTGAAGACAACGACCTGCTCTCTTCGGTTCAACTGGTAATAGGCATCGTTTTTGGTGTAACCAGTGTGTTCGGTTTCCCATTTGGACATGTACCTGGCTTTGATAAGCCGTTTTGACTCTTCGTACGTCATACTGGTATCTATTTGTGGTAGCCTTGCACCTTCTTTTGCCAGTCTGTCTGCCTCCTCGTTGCCTTGGATGGTGCAGTGTGACGGAACCCACTGTACCACTACCCTTTTTTGTGCGGACTGTTGGCACAGTTTGCAGAGTGCTGCTCTTAAGTCATTAAGCTCAGTGTTTTTCTGGCTTTTTAGCGCTGTGACTACTTCGAGAGCATCTGTCAGCAGGACTATATGGCTCTCATTTTCACTGTGTGTTACCATTTCTTCCACTGCCGCCCTCAGTGCCTCTGCCTCTGCTCTGAAATTGCTCGTGTACTTACCAGTAGCGAATGACAGTGTTATTTTTCTGCCATTTGGTAGGTTCAGGAATGCTCCTGCCCCTCCGTTCTGTGTAGTGTTTGTTACAGAACCGTCGGTGTATGCATGGGTCCAGTCCATGCTTGGGTAGCTTTTCGTTATTAAGCTTAGAGTAGTGTCTCTCCTTTCTTTTTCACTCTGGCAGTTTTTGTTTGCAATACCTGGTATATTTTCTACCACCTCTGGAAATATATCCTGCCTCCAAGTAGGTTTTCGTACAGTAGTGATGGGTTTTGGTGTTGTTAGTGCGTTTATGGAATCTTCGTGCATCTTTGCTTTGGCTATTTCTGCAAAGTTTCTCCGCTTTAGTTTCCCGTTTCCCAAATTGTTTAGTCTCTGGTACATTGGATGGTCCGTCAGTCTTCGGAGTTTCTCTGACTGCAGCTGGGTTCTGCAGTCTCTTCTATCGATCATGGATTGCAGTTTTGTAATCTTTTCAAGTTCTACAATTGGCGTTGACTTCATGCCACCTGTTATAATTCTCATGGCTTGGTTTTGAAGTTTGTTAACTTTATCGAAGTTCGCCCTCGCTGCTGTTGTCCATGCCGCAATGCCATACTCGAGAACTGGTCTCACTCTTCCAGTGTACAGTTTCTTTAGTATGCCTTCGTCTGCTCCCCAGCTTGTGCCAGCAAGCTTTCTCATGATCGCCATTCTTTCTCTGGCTTTCATTCGGTTTCTCTCAATCTGACTTTTCCATGTCATACGCCGAACAAATGTGACTCCCAGATAGGTTGGGTTGTCGTTTGGCTGCAGGATTTTGCAATTTAGGCGTAATTTGGTACTTTGGGGTTTTAATGAGAGCGAGAATATTGTGCACGTGGTTTTCTCCTCGTTTATTTTGACCAGCCATGAGTTCGCCCACTCTTCCAGCGATGTTAGGGCCGTTTGCATCAGATTTCTTGCTATGGTGAGATTCTTTTCAGAGGTCCACATAGCCAGATCGTCTGCAAACATTGAGCTATGGACTCTTCTTGGTATATTCTCTGTAATATCGTTTATATATACCAGGAAGAGTGTGGGTGACAATACTCCCCCTTGGGGTACTCCCTGCTCGAGTGTCACCTTTTTGCTCATCTGCCCTTGTACTTGGACTCTGGCCGTTCTTTGTTTGAGGTAGTGGTTGATCCACTTGTACATCTTCCCACAGACATCACTTCTTCTTAGCTTGACTCTAAGTCCATCCTTCCAGACTTTGTCAAATGCCTTTTCCAGATCCACCCAAACAGCTACTGTGTGTTTCTGTGCCTGGTAGGCATCTTCTATTTCCTGGGCTATGAGGATGACCTGGTCCTCAGTGGATCTGTGCTGTCTAAAGCCGGCTTGCTGTGGAATTAGTATTCGTTTTTCTTCCAGATGCCACATCAGTCTGGTGTTTATCATCCGTTCCATCAGCTTGCCGACACAGCTCAGTAGGCTTATGGGCCTGTATCCATTCGGATCTGTTTTGTCCTTTCCTGTTTTTGGTACTGGTACCAGTATTGCATCTTTCCATGCCTGGGGTACAATACCCCTTTTCCAGCTTTGGTTCAGGACTGATAGTAGTTTTTTCTTCGCTGTTTGGCCCAGCCCCATCAGCATTTCGTTTGTTATCCCGTCTTTTCCGGGAGATTTCCTTTTCTTTAGTGTTCTCATAGCCTCTTCCATTTCGCGCAATGTTAGTTTGGCCATCATGTGCTCTTCAGGAGCCGTATTTATGTTTTCGTGACCCTTTAGCTCTTCGCTAATGTCTGTATGCTTATCTGCAGGGACCTCGATGTGGTTTGCTTTGGCATAGTGATCGACAAAGGCGTTTGCGGCTTTCTTACCTGTGATCAAGTTCTCGCCCTGCTTGATAGTAATTTGTTTATTTGACGGGGTTTCGTCATTCATGGCTCTGACTAGCTTCCATAGCTTGTTCCCTTCTTTGTCCAGGTTTAAACTTTCCGTTTTATTTTTCCAACTTTCTCTTGCTGTTTGCTTGAGAGTGTGTTTGTACTGCGCCGTGGCGGCTTTGAGGGCGATGTTTGCCTCCATGGATTTTTCTCGTTCTGCCATGTTCCTAGCATTTGTTACCGCATCTTCCACTTTCTGTAACTCATCATTCCAGTAGGGCTTATAGTTTTTCCGAAGAACCAGTTGAAGGATGTCGACCAGTTGAAGGATGTCCACCAGTTGAAGGATGTCGACCAGTTGAAGGATGTCCCCCAGTTGAATGTTGTCGACCAGTTGAAGGATGTCGACCAGTTGAAGGATGTCGACCAGCTGAAGGATGTCGACCAGTTGAAGGATGTCGACCAGTTGAAGGATGTCGACCAGTTGAAGGATGTCGACCAGTTGAAGGATGTCGACCAGTTGAAGGATGTCGACCAGTTGAAGGACCAGTTGAAGGATGTCGACCAGTTGAAGGATGTCCACCAGTTGAAGGACCAGTTGAAGGATGTCGACCAGTTGAAGGATGTCGACCAGTTGAAGGATGTCGACCAGAAAAGGACCAGTTGAAGAATGTCGACCAGTTGAAGGATGTCGACCAGTTGAAGGACCAGTTGAAGGATGTCGACCAGTTGAAGGATGTCGACCAGTTGAAGGATGTCGACCAGTTGAGGGATGTCGACCAGTTGAAGGATGTCCACCAGTTGAAGGTTGTCCACCAGTTAAAGGACCAGTTGAAGGATGTCGACCAGTTGAAGGATGTCGACCAGTTGAAGGATGTCGACCAGTTGAAGGATGTCCACCAGTTGAAGGTTGTCGACCAGTTGAAGGATGTCGACCAGTTGAAGGATGTCGACCAGCTGAAGGATGTCGACCAGTTGAAGGATGTCGACCAGTTGAAGGATGTCGACCAGTTGAAGGATGTCGACCAGTTGAAGGATGTCCACCAGTTGAAGGATGTCCACCAGTTGAAGGATGTCGACCAGTTGAAGGATGTCGACCAGTTGAAGGATGTCGACTAGTTGAAGGATGTCGACCAGTTGAATGATGTCCACCAGTTGAAGGATGTCGACCAGTTGAAGGATGTCGACCAGTTGAAGGATGTCGACCAGTTGAAGGATGTCGACCAGTTGAAGGATGTCCACCAGTTGAAGGATGTCGACCAGTTGAAGGATGTCGACTAGTTGAAGGATGTCGACCAGTTGAAGGATATCGACCAGTTGAAGGATGTCGACCAGTTGAAGGATGTCGACCAGTTGAAGGACCTGTTGAAGGATGTCGACCAGTTGAAGGATGTCGACCAGTTGAATGACCAGTTGAAGGATGTCGACCAGTTGAAGGATGTCGACCAGTTGAAGGATGTCGACCAGTTGAAGGACCAGTTGAAGGATGTCGACCAGTTGAAGGATGTCGACCAGTTGAAGGACCAGTTGAAGGACCAGTTGAAGGATGTCGACCAGTTGAAGGATGTCGACCAGTTGAAGGATGTCAACCAGTTGAAGGATGTCCACCAGTTGAAGGTTGTCCACCAGTTGAAGGACCAGTTGAAAGATGTCGACCAGTTGAAGGATGTCCACCAGTTGAAGGATGTCGACCAGTTGAAGGATGTCCACCAGTTGAAGGTTGTCGACCAGTTGAAGGATGTCGACCAGTTGAAGGATGTCGACCAGTTGAAGGATGTCGACCAGTTGAAGGATGTCGACCAGTTGAAGGACCAGTTGAAGGACCAGTTGAAGGATGTCGACCAGTTGAAGGATATCGACCAGTTGAAGGATGTCGACCAGTTGAAGGATGTCCACCAGTTGAAAGTTGTCCACCAGTTGAAGGACCAGTTGAAAGATGTCGACCAGTTGACATTCATCGCAGAATGCAGACAATGTAGGGTGACCCGAATTGCTGCATCAATTTTGCCGATCAACAATATGCGCCTGACCTGGCATCGAAAGATATTTCGTTAACTCACGTCCTTCTTTAAACAAACATCGTTGTCCAGTTATTCACTGTTGTCTTCGATACACATTTGTCACAATACACTACGTGCTTTTTGCGATGAATGTCAACTGGTCGACATCCTTCAGCTGTTAGAAACCGAATCAACGCTCGCTGAACAACTATGCACAAATTCCGTAAATTGCCCGCCATGTTTTCAACGGTCTGCTGAGGAAACTAAGAGTCGGAGGATAAAGAAATTTTGCAAACTTGAAAGTTAGTATGTGCTATGTGCACTAGACTCGACGTCATTATACGCAATGCACGTATGTTTTTTTGGTGCAGTTAGGTTTCATTTGAACACATGCCTCATGTGTGTTTATATTTATATTTTTGTGTGTATCTTTATGTATAGATATATTCATTCAGTTATATCTTTACATACAGTGCTTCGAGTAATGTTGGTTCATATTTACGGATATTTTCGCACTACAACTTTTCCTAGAAATACAGCTTTTGCATTCGAATTAGAAAAGTTTAGCCTCATACCACATCACCCGCATCAGTACGTCAGCGTGTTTACATATAAACTGTTCTGCGTTTTGCAGGTATTTTTTGTGTCCCTTGTTTCCCTTTGTGATTAAGTGATTATTGAAGTGACTACAATTATATTGTAAGGGATTTATTGTAATCTTGTGGAGCGTGTATCTTAATCGATAGTTAACTGGCTTGCTAAGACTGGGATTACAGCGTGACGGGGTTCGAAATCATAGACGGACAGAAACAAACTCCGGGCGAGGTTGGTTCATGATACTACCGCTCCTCCAGACGGTCCAGCTGTAAATGAATATCTGACGTATGAGATGGGAAAGGTATAAACAGCAAGGCAGGGACCTGGCCATCTCATTTCACATAGGCTGCGACTTAGTACAAGAACAGTTACCTTCATCCCCGACGGCAAATTTTGCCACGTGATTGACCGTTACATTTACTTTCTATTGTAATCTGCATAGATAAGAAGTTAAGCCATAACGGCATATAAAACAAGCTTAAATGAAGGCATAAAAGTGCTACACGCGTTAGCGTTTCTTTGTGTTGAGAAGTGCGCTAGTGTAATAGCTCCCTTGCACTTCATTCACTGCTATGTGTTTATCGAGTTTGAATTTAGAGCAGCATATTGTGGTGCAGTAAAATAAAAACAAAGCAAAGACCCCATGCATGTATTCCACAGCAAGCAACCAGATTGGATTCGATGATTATCGATATTTTCGTTCTTTCATGATGAAACTGACTGAAACCTCACACGCTGTTTACTGACATTACTATCGTGAAGTTTGCTTCGACATTACAAATACTGTCCATTCTATCTTGTTTTAGAAATCTCCTAGATATCAGATACAAAGACCGTATCACAAATGATGAAGTACGACGAAGAATCGAGATTGCAAGTGGACTTTACGACGACCTCCTCACAATGATCAAAGACAAAAACTGCCTTAGTTTGATCACGCCTCGATGACGAAGAGCATTGCTAATACGATACTACAGTGCACGGTAGAAGCCAATCGAAGGCTGGGACGTACAAGAAAACGATGGGATGACAACTTCCATGAATGGAATAACCTAAGGCCCGAGGTGGCAAAAGAAGCACCTCAGACAGAGAGGGATGGCGCCTGGAGGTGCCAGCAGGGGTGCATCAACGATCTCAAGAGATCACAGGATGAAACAAACTGAACTGCTTTGTGGGCCTTACGAGATAACTATTCAGGGGATATGTTTTTGGGGATAACCAAGGAGAAAAATCAGGATCCGAGTCCTTAAAGCAATCTAATTGCGATTTCATTGTTATTCTGACCCCACCTTGAGGTTTTGATTGTCCAAGAAGGTGATGCCTGGCTGTGCGGAAAACATACTTGCTGGTTTAACGGATAGATCAGCGAGTTAGTACTATTAGGAGTGTAACGCACTGAGCATGGCGAAACACTTTTAGCGTTATGGTCATCTAATGGATTATTTTATTTTACACGAACAAATCTTGCCGCTGTACCCAGATGGTTCAGGATGAGAGCGTGAGGTCGACAACCAACACAACTCTTTCTCACTTTCATAAAATGCAGCGCAAGTGACAGTTTCAGACATACCAGACAAACCCCACGTAAACTGAAAGCTGTAGCCCTCGACACGTAGAGCGTTCGCGCGTTGCAAAATAATACTGTGGACATATATCTGGAAGACGGATGGAATTGGTGACCAGAACATTGGCGCGGTACAACCAGTAGATCTTGAACTTTCAGTGAAACACGTCTACCTGGTCCGAGCCAGATCATGGAGGCTATGGGCGGCTCTCAGTGAAAAACGTCTACCTGGTCCGAGCCAGATCACGGAGGCTATGGGCGGCTCTCAGTGAAAAACGTCTACCTGGTCCGAGCCAGATCACGGAGGTTATGGGCGGCTCAGTGAAAAACGTTTACCTGGTCCGAGCCAGATCACGGAGGCTATGGGCGGCTCAGTGAAAAACGTCTACCTGGTCCGAGCCAGATCACGGAGGCTATGGGCGGCGCTACATTTTTTGGAGTGGATCCGACTAGGAAAGACTCGAGGCGAGAGTTAGATTCGCTCTCCAGGTTTCTACCATATACAGCAGCACCAACTTGACACTCGCCCTTAATATTCTAACTTTGGTGTGAATCGTGATTTCTCCAGATCTCCAGATGTTGTTCAGTGACAGGAATGACATTCCTGACCTTCCAATTCTGGTCCTTACATCTATACCCCCTGATGTGCCAATTGTGCTGCCCAAAAAGTTAAAAGTATCTACTACTTTCAACTGCTCTTCCTCTAGCATTATTGGTTCTTTGTTGCTAGTGTTGTATTCAATAAACTTGAATGTCTTTACGTTGATATTCAATTGCAATTTGGGTGATTCTTCTTTCACCCTATTAAGTTTTTCTTGTATTTGCTTATGAATGTGACAACATTACTAGATCATCTGCATAGTTTAGGTCTTTTAATTTGGATGAAAGTTTCAACTGAATACCAGTTCTTTTTCCTTCGATTGATGTCTTCATTATTCAATCTATAGCCAACGAGAACAGGAAAAGTGAGAGCAGTCATCCCTGTCTCACTGCTGTTTGCATCCCAAAGATTCCTTCATGTACAGCTCTAACTGTTTCTTCATGCATATTCTGTACGGAGGAAATGTATTTCTCTGATATCCTATAGTGGCTCAATAGTTACCATAGAGTAATTCGATCTGCACTATCATACGCATTTTCAAAGACAATAAAGTATAAGGATAATTTCTATTGAATAGTTTTTCTACTATCATGCATATAGTAGCTATATCATCTGTGCATTCATCTTCTCTATCGAGATCTTGCCTGGTTCACACAGAGAATTTTGTGTATTTTCGCTTTTAATCTGTTATTGATACTTACTTACTTAGTCGCTCCTCTTCTACCGTGAGGTGTAGAGGTTTTCCAGAGAGAACGCCACACTGCTCTATCCGCCGTCTTTTTCCTGGCCTCTTTCCAATCCAGCCCTCAATCACTTAGAGACTGTTATATGTTGTCTTCCCAACATACTTTGGGACGTCCTGTGGGTCTGCGTCCTTGACTTCTTATCTCCCATGACCGCCTTGGTATCCGATTTTCTTCCATTCTACAGACATGGCCAAACCACTGTAGTTGGGACTGCTCCACTTGTACCTGCAGGGGTTGAACTCCGAGATTGCTACGTATTGTCTGGCTACGGATCTTGTCCCTTCTCGTCACCTGAACCGCCTTTCTTAGATACTTTATTTATGAAGTTTGTAGTTGCCTTTCTTGGGCTGTAGTCATTGCCCATGACTCACATCCATATGTCAGGACAGGCACATAGGTCGAGCGGTATACTTCCATCTTTGTTTTCCTGCTTTTTTCTCTTTTGCTGAGCAAACCTCTGTTTATTGCATGGAAAAGCCTACCTGCTGCTGCCCTTCGTGCAGTTAACTCCTCTTTGATTCCTCCCCTGCTGTCTATTACCACTTCTAGATATTTAAAGTTGCTGACCTGCTCAATGCTCGTGTTCCCTGGGTTATCTAAGGTCTGTTATTGATAATTATGTTAAATATCTTGCCTGTTACTAACAGCAACGAAATCCCTCTATAATTGCTGCAATCTGCCAGGTCTCCCTTCTTAGGCAGCTTAATCAGATGTCCTTCTTTCCATTTTGTGGTCATTGCCTCCTCCTCCCATGTCTTTTTGAATGATCCTTGCAACGTATCTGTAGCCTTACTTGTATCGGCAATTACAGTGTCTGCAGCTATTCCATCTGGTCCTGCCGTTTTTCTTTTCTCGAAATTGAATATGTCCCTTCGCATTTGGGAGCCGCGGTGGCACAGTGGCTAGTACACTCCCTTCCCAGTCTTGAATCAGGGTCCAATCGTCATATGGTGCAGGCTATTTTTTCCGGTCGACAAGGTCCCAGAAATTGGGTACCAGAAAAAGTCTGGTAAGTAAAGGCGATGTGCGTGATGCTGATAACATCTCCCACTATGTGCTGTGATACGGGATCTTTACTATACTTTTATTTACTTCGCATTTCTATCTTACTTGGTGGATATATGTTCAAGGTCTACTTTGCTGGTAGCACGTTTGGTGTTTCTTCGGTTTTAGGTATGCTTAGACTTTCTTCGAAATACTTCGAAATCGTTTCTGTTGTTACTTTGATTATATATATATATATATATATATATATATATATATATATATATATATATGTATATATATATATATATATAAATATATATATATATATATATATATATATATATATATATATATTTGAATACATGAATCCTGGTATTCAATCCGGCAGGGTTACCTGATTCCATGTGGTCCAAAGCTACATGAAACTGTGTCTGTCCTTATCCTTGGAATAAAATGACGGTCTTAAGTCGTGGTCATTTCTCCATCTCGTTGGTCGGCGGTTGTAGTTGTATTGCTACTAGAAATCATCGTCCATCTATCGTCAGTCATGTGGTCCACATACCTGGCACATCTGTACTACATATATATACACTCAATCTCATTATCTACTCACCTCTTTCTCTCTTTCTGTCTCTCTCTCCACACACAACCATTATTACACTCAATATAACCATTTGATCATCACCTCTCTCTCGACACACAATCATGACTGCACTAACTCTAACAATTTGATTACCTCTCTATCTTCACACAACCATCATTACACTCACTTTAACCATTTGATCACCTATCTCTCTCTATCTTTCTCTCTATCTCTCTCTATCTCTCTCTCTCTTCATACTCAACCATCACTACACTCACTCTAAATTATGGATCACCTCTCTCACCCCACACAATCATCACTCTACTCTATCATACCATATATTCATTTCTGTCTTCACAAAATTTTTCCTCCCTATACTGCTTTCGATCTATTGATTTCACGATTTACTTATCTCTTCAAATATAAATCTCGTTCCAGCCAACAAAACAGCACTGCCAGTTCACGTAAACCTCGCTGAGGCTAACACAACAACCACTCCTCACCCCCTCCCCCCGCGACCCCCCCCCCCCTGCCATTATAAATAACCTCGCTCCATAGCACTAAACACACACTCACTTGCCATCACATATTAGCCTCGCTCCAGTCAACAAAACAAACTCCCTGCCCTAACACATAAACGTCGTTCCATGCAACAAAACAAACTCCCCTGCCCTAACACATAAACGTCGTTCCATGAACCAAAAAAAACTCCCCTGCCCTAACACATAAACGTCGTTCCATGCAACAAAACAAACTCCCCTGCCATAACACATAAACGTCGTTCCATGCAACAAAACAAACTCCCCTGCCCTAACACATAAACGTCGTTCCATGCAACAAAACAAACTCCCCTGCCCTAACACATAAACGTCGTTCCATGCAACAAAACAAACTCCCCTGCCCTAACACATAAACGTCGTTCCATGCAACAAAACAAACTCCCCTTCCATACCACATAAATCTCGCTTAAGCAAATAACAAAAAACGTCCCTGCCATCACATAGCCGCCTCGTCCCCGCAACCCAAAACAAACGGCCCTGCCATCACACATAAACGTCACTCCAGCCATCAAAACAAACGCCCCTGCCATCACACATAAACCTTCCTCCAGCAAACAAAACAAACTCCGCCTGTTATCACATGAATATGACTCCATCCGACTGAAATAAAGGCTTTCATTAAAACCCCAAAATACCAAATTAAGTCTAAATGGCAAATTCCTGCAGCCAAACGACAACCCAACCTATCTGGGAGTCACATTTGATCGGCCGATGACATGGAAAAGTCAGATTGAGAGAAACCGAATGAAAGCCAGAGAAAGAATGGCAATCATGAAGAAACTTGCTGGCACAAGCTGGGGAGCAGACGAAGGCATACTAAAGAAACTGTACACTGGAAGAGTGAGACCAGTTCTCGAGTATGGCATTGCGGCATGGACAACAGCAGCGAAGGCGAACTTCGATAAAGTTAGCAAACTTCAAAACCAAGTCATGAGAGTTATAACAGGTGGCATGAAGTCAACGCCAATTGTAGAACTTGAAAAGATTACAAAACTGCAATCCATGATCGATAGAAGAGACTGCAGAGCCCAGCTGCAGTCAGAGAAACTCCGAAGACTGACCGACCATCCAATGCACCAGAGACTAAACAATTTGGGAAATGGGAAACTAAAGCGGAGAAACTTTGCAGAAATAGCCAAAGCAAAGATGCACGAAGGTCCCATAAACGCACTAACAACACCAAAACCCATCACTACTGTACGAAAACCTACCTGGAGGCAGGATATATTTCCAGAGGTGGTAGAAAATATACCAGGTATTGCAAACAAAAACTGCCAGACTGAAAAAGAAAGGAGAGATACTACCCTAAGCTTCATAACGAAAAGCTACCCAAGCATGGACTGGACCCATCCATACACCGACGGTTCTGTAACAAATACTACACAGAACGGAGGGGCAGGAGCATTCCTGAACCTACCAAATGGCGGAAAAATAACACTGTCATTCACCACTGGTAAGTACACAAGCAATTTCAGAGTGGAGGCAGAGGCACTGAGGGCGGCAGTGGAAGAAATGGTGACACACAGTGAAAATGAGAGCCATATAGTCCTGCTTACAGATGCTCTCGCCGTAGTCACAGCGCTAAAAAGCCAGAAAAATACTGAGCTTAATGACTTAAGAGCAGCACTCTGCAAACTGTGCCAGCAGTCCGCACCAAAAAGGGTAGTGGTACAGTGGGTCCCATCACACTGCAACATCCAAGGCCACGAGGAGGCAGACAGACTGGCAAAAGAAGGTGCAAGACTACCACAAACAGATACTAGTATGACGTACGAAGAGTCAAAACGGCTTATCAAAGCCAGATGCATGACCAAATGGGAAACCGAACATACTGGTTACACCAAAAACGATGCCTATTATCAGTTGAACCGAAGAGAGCAGGTCGTTGTCTTCAGACTTCGCACTGGCCACAATAGACTGAGGTACCACCTATTCAACAAATTGAAGATAGGGTGTACCGACGAATGCCCGTGCGGTACTGGTAAAATGACCACTGAACATCTGCTGCAGAACTTCCCGACATACGAGGATCAGAGAGAGCAGATGTGGCCATCACCAGTGGAACTGCAAGACAAGCTCTATGGCAGTGGCGACAGCCTCAGGATGACCGCCGCTTTTTTCGAAAAAATAATGGTTACTGTCTGACTGCGTACGAAGAAGAAGATCCCCTTTCTCTCCACACACAACCATCACTGCACTCCCTCTAAATTATGGATCACCTCTCTCACCCCACACAATCATCACTCTACTCTATCATACCATATAATCATTTCTGTCTTCACAAAATTGTTCCTCCCTATACTGCTTTCGATCTATTGATTTCACGATTTACTTAGCTCTTCAAATATAAATCTCGTTACAGCCAACAAAACAGCACTGCCAGTTCACGTAAACCTCGCTGAGGCTAACACAACAACCACTCCTCTTCCCCTCCCCCCGCGACCCCCCCCCCCTGCCATTATAAATAACCTCGCTCCATAGCACTAAACACACACTCACTTACCATCATATATTAGCCTCGCTCCAGTCAACAAAACAAACTCCCCTGCCCTAACACATAAACGTCGTTCCATGCAACAAAACAAACTCCCCTGCCATACCACATAAATCTCGCTTAAACAAATAACAAAAAACGTCCCTGCCATCACATAGCCGCCTCGTCCCCGCAACCCAAAACAAACGCCCCTGCAATCACACATAAACGTCACTCCAGCCATCAAAACAAACTCCCCTGCCATCACATATTAGCCTCGCTCCAGCCCCCAAAACAAACTCCGCCTGTCATCACATGAATATGCCTGAAATAAAGGCCCCTGCATCAAACATTAACCTTTCTCCACCTACCAAAACAAACACCTCGGCCATCACACATAAACCTCACTACACCAAACTAAAGAAATGCCTGTGCCATCAGACATAAACCTCTCCACAGCGAACAAAGAAACCCCCCTCCAACACGCATAAGCCTCGCTCCAGCAACCAAAAAAAACTCCCCTGCCATCACACATAAACCTCGCGTCAGCAAACAAATCAAACCCCTCTGACATCACACATAAACCTCGCTCCAGTCAAAAAAAAAATTCCCCTGCCATCACACATAAACCTAGCTCCAGCCATAAAAACAAACCCATCTGCCATCACACATAAACCTAGCTCCAGCTAACAAAACAAACCCATCTGCCATCACACATAAACCTAGCTCCAGCTAACAAAACTAACTCCCCTGAAATCACACATAAACCTAGCTCCAGCAAACAAAACAAACCCCTCTGCCTTCACACATAAACCTCACTCCAGCAAACAAAACAAAATCCCTGCCATCACACATAAACCTAGCTCCAGCCAATAAAACAAACCACTCTGCCATCACACAAAAACCTCGCTCCAGCCAACAAAACAAACTCCCCTGCCATCACAGATAAACCTAGCTCCAGCCAACAAAACAAACTCCTCTGCCATCACACATAAACCTAGCTCCAGCAAACAAAACAAACTCCCCTGCCATCACACTTAAACCTAACTCCAGCCAACAAAACAAACTTCTCTGCCATCACACAAAAACCTCGCTCATGCAAAAAAAAATAAACTTCTTTGCCCTCACACATAAACCTAGCTCCAGCCAACAAAACAAACTCCCCTGCCATCCCACATAAATCTCGCTCCAGCCAAACAAAACAAACTCCCCTGCCATCACACATTAATCCCGCTCCAGCTAACAAAACAAACTCCCCTACATCACACATAAATCCCGCTCCAGCCAACAAAACAAACTCCCCTGCCATCACACATAAACCTCGCTCCAGCCAACAAAACAAGCTCCCCTGCCATCACACATAAATCCCGCTCCAGTCAACAAAACAAACTCCCCTGCCATCACACATAAACCTGGCTCCAGCCATCAAAACAAACCCATCTGCCATCACACATAAATCTAGCTCCAGCCATCAAAACAAACCCATCTGCCATCACACATAAACCTAGCTCCAGCTAACAAAACAAACCCATCTGCCATCACACATAAACCTAGCTCCAGCAACCAAAAAAAACTCCCCTGCCATCACACATAAACCTCGCGTCAGCAAACAAATCAAACCCCTCTGACATCACACATAAACCTCGCTCCAGTCAAAAAAAAAATTCCCCTGCCATCACACATAAACCTAGCTCCAGCCATAAAAACAAACCCATCTGCCATCACACATAAACCTAGCTCCAGCTAACAAAACAAACCCATCTGCCATCACACATAAACCTAGCTCCAGCTAACAAAACTAACTCCCCTGAAATCACACATAAACCTAGCTCCAGCAAACAAAACAAACCCCTCTGCCTTCACACATAAACCTCACTCCAGCAAACAAAACAAAATCCCTGCCATCACACATAAACCTAGCTCCAGCCAATAAAACAAACCACTCTGCCATCACACAAAAACCTCGCTCCAGCCAACAAAACAAACTCCCCTGCCATCACAGATAAACCTAGCTCCAGCCAACAAAACAAACTCCTCTGCCATCACACATAAACCTAGCTCCAGCAAACAAAACAAACTCCCCTGCCATCACACTTAAACCTAACTCCAGCCAACAAAACAAACTTCTCTGCCATCACACAAAAACCTCGCTCATGCAAAAAAAAATAAACTTCTTTGCCCTCACACATAAACCTAGCTCCAGCCAACAAAACAAACTCCCCTGCCATCCCACATAAATCTCGCTCCAGCCAAACAAAACAAACTCCCCTGCCATCACACATTAATCCCGCTCCAGCTAACAAAACAAACTCCCCTACATCACACATAAATCCCGCTCCAGCCAACAAAACAAACTCCCCTGCCATCACACATAAACCTCGCTCCAGCCAACAAAACAAGCTCCCCTGCCATCACACATAAATCCCGCTCCAGTCAACAAAACAAACTCCCCTGCCATCACACATAAACCTGGCTCCAGCCATCAAAACAAACCCATCTGCCATCACACATAAATCTAGCTCCAGCCATCAAAACAAACCCATCTGCCATCACACATAAACCTAGCTCCAGCTAACAAAACAAACCCATCTGCCATCACACATAAACCTAGCTCCAGCCAACAAAACTAACTCCCCTGAAATCACACATAAACCTAGCTCCAGCAAACAAAACAAACCCCTCTGCCATCACACATAAACCTCGCTCCAGCAAACAAAACAAAATCCCTGCCATCACACATAAACCTCCCTCTAACCAACAAAGCAAACTCCCCTGCCATTACACATAAACCTAGCTCCAGCCAATAAAACAAACCACTCTGCCATCACACAAAAACCTCGCTCCAGCCAACAAAACAAACTCCCCTGCCATCACAGATAAACCTAGCTCCAGCCAACAAAACAAACTCCTCTGCCATCACACATAAACCTAACTCCAGCCAACAAAACAAACTCTTCTGCCATCACACAAAAACCTCGCTCCAGCCAACAAAATAAACTCCTTTGCCATCACACATAAACGTCGTTCCATGCAACAAAACAAACTCCTCTGCCAAACCACATAAATCTAGCTTAAACAAATAACAAAAAACGTCCCTGCCATCACATAGCCGCCTCGTCCCCGCAACCTAAAACAAACGCCCCTGCCATCACACATAAACGTCACTCCAGCCATCAAAACAAACGCCCCTGCCATCACACATAAACCTTCCTCCAGCAAACAAAACAAACTCCCCTGCCATCACATATTAGCCTCGCTCCAGCCCCCAAAACAAACTCCGCCTGTCATCACATGAATATGCCTTCATCCGACTGAAATAAAGGCCCCTGCATCAAACATTAACCTTTCTCCAGCTACCAAAACAAACACCCCGGCCATCACACATAAACCTCGCTCCAGCAAACTAATAAAGTTCCCCTAACACTACACACAAATCTCACTCCAGGTAACAGAACACATTCCCCTGCCAACACACATAAACTTACTCCAGCCAAAAAAAAAAAACTCCCCTGCCATCACACACAAATTTACTCCTCCCAACAAAACAAACTCCCCTACAATCGCACATATATATTTACGGCACCCAACAAAACACATTCCCCTGCCATAACACATACATTTACTCCACCCAACAAAACAAACTTCTTGGCCATAACAAAAACCTCACTCCAGCTAACAAAACAAACCCTCCCCCCTACCCCCCGCCCTGCCATCACACATAAACCTCACTACAGCCAATAAAACACCCTCTCCCAACCCCTTACCTGTGATCAAACATGAATGTTCCTCCCGCCACCAAAACACACTCACCTGCCATCACACATAAACCTCACTACACCAAACTAAAGAAATGCCTGTGCCATCAGACATAAACCTCTCCACAGCGAACAAAGAAACCCCCCTCCAACACGCATAAGCCTCGCTCCAGCAACCAAAATAAACTCCCCTGCCATCACACATAAACCTCGCGTCAGCCAACAAAACAAACCCCTCTGACATCACACATAAACTTCGCTCCAGTCAACAAAACAAACTCCCCTGCCATCACACATAAACCTAGCTCCAGCCATCAAAACAAACCCATCTGCCATCACACATAAATCTAGCTCCAGCCATCAAAACAAACCCATCTGCCATCACACATAAACCTATCTGCAGCTAACAAAACAAACCCATCTGCCATCACACATAAACCTAGCTCCAGCCAACAAAACTAACTCCCCTGAAATCACACATAAACCTAGCTCCAGCAAACAAAACAAACCCCTCTGCCATCGCACATAAATCTCGCTCCAGCAAACAAAACAAAATCCCTGCCATCACACATAAACCTCCCTCTAACCAACAAAGCAAACTCCCCTGCCATCACACATAAACCTAGCTCCAGCCAATAAAACAAACCACTCTGCCATCACACAAAAACCTCGCTCCAGCCAACAAAACAAACTCCCCTGCCATCACAGATAAACCTAGCTCCAGCCAACAAAACAAACTCCTCTGCCATCACACATAAACCTAGCTCCAGCCAACAAAACAAACTCCCCTGCCATCACACATAAACCTAACTCCAGCCAACAAAATAAACTCCTTTGCCATCACACATAAACCTAGCTCCAGCCAACAAAACAAACTCCCCTGCCATCACACATAAATCCCGCTCCAGCCAAACAAAACAAACTCCCCTGCTATCACACATAAATCCCGCTCCAGCCAACAAAACAAACTCCCCTACATCAAACATAAATCCCGCACCAGCCAACAAAACAAACTCCCCTGCCATCACACATAAACCTCGCTCCAGCCAACAAAACAAGCTCCCCTGCCATCACACATAAACCTCGCTCCAGCCAACAAAACAAGCTCCCCTGCCATCACACATAAACCTCGCTCCAGCCAACAAAACAAGCCCTCCTGCCATCACAAATAAATTTCACTCCAGTTCATTATTTCACTTCTACTTTCTTCCCACCTAATCGCACGTAAAACAACATTTTCTGTCCTGCATTAAAACCAGCTTTCCAATCGTTCTTCATTGAGTACCTCCAATTATACCTCGTGTTAGGCATTCCACGTGTCTTCGTGTCAAACAGAAAATACTGCCTGATTCTATTTCCTTCCTAGACAGATTTCAAGGTTCCAGTTACGGCATTGTTCTACCCAGCAAGGGGTAATACTCCATTCCACCTTGTACAGCATTCCTACAATTCTATATGTTGCTTGGTCGACGAACGTCCGGAATTGTTGAGCTGGGCAAAATGCCTGTGTTTATGTTCAGGTTACGACATCAGACTGACAGGAGTTCATAAAATATGTCTTGTCCTGGTTAGTTGGACTCAATTTTGACGTATTAATATTTCCTTCTACCGAACTATTTATGCTAGCGAAATCCGGTTCACTGGGTGTGCTTGTTCGCGTTTGTGAGAATGTCAACACTGTCGATCCTTGTACATTAGGAGGCCTTGTACATTATGAGGGAGGGGGGGGGGGGGGGGTGTGATGGTGTAGGAGTGTCAATCGAGTGAAAGCTTACGGGTTGGAAATCATTTCGTGTCCATTTTGACTGCATATCGGGTATTTTTCTCAGTTTGACTCCATCTCTACCAACAGCAAGGGTTGGCTAAAGTATTGTACTGAAACAGCGGACATTGAGGAGCACACGCATCTACATACAGCCATTCATGCACTAGCCAATACGCCATAATATCGTCCCGAGGACTACGGTATGGGGTGGAAATGGTTGTGCTTTCGCTAGTAGAATCCAGTAAGACAAACCTTTGGCCAAACAAACAAAATGATCGTCGTGCATATTATAGAAGCGCCGCCATTTTCATGGTCTGCACACGAGCTTAGTACTAGGATGTGGACAATATTTAGATGACACATAATTCCTCATATAACCAAAACGGCTATGTGCTTCAAATAAGACGTGATTAAAAAAAACGTGCTAAAGTAGATTACATCTGTTAACAATAGCATATGTGAATAGGAAATATTTTTCTGTACAAATGGGCACATGTCGTAAAGGGCGACTAAGAGGGTTGCGAACGGGACTACTACTGTTATCATATTCAATCACTGTTAAGTGAAACCACCAGTGTAAATAGTCGGAAACAGACTTCGTGTAAAAAAAATAAGTAAACAGTAGCGGTGGCCATTTGCTTCTTTTTGGAATATAGAGCTAAGACACATATATTTGAGCAGTTGTATTTATGTGTGTGCTATTAAATGGAGCATTCTGACCAGTGATTTATGTTCTGCTTGTTCTAATTGGTTTCGCATTTATTCATGCAGTATATGCCTGTGTATCGTTTCTGGAGCCTTCAGTCGAACCCAGTCAAATGCCATTCGCAAAAAAACGTCTTACACACTTAATATTCCGCATACGCTGCCTTCAGGCACGCGGTATCAATGTATTCCAAATCAATGTCTAGAATCCATCTTCACTAACTTGTTCTCTCTCCCTCCTTATGTATTTCAACGGCTTATCTTCATATGTATGTGCTGTGGTCATTTAGTTGTATGTGCAAGTGTCACCATTTGGTCATTTACAGTTTTATATGCAATAGTTTATTTCATCTGTCTCTCAATTTTTAATTTCACTTCTTCTATTTCTAATCTAGCCAGTCTTTTCACTTCCCTCTAACATGACTGGCTGCCTCCCTTACCGATCCGCAACCAAGTAACTTTTTCTCTTTGCTCAGTTTTTCTATGATTTGTAAGTTGTTTTTCTGTGTATCTGCCATTATTCATGATGAAAGCGTGTTGGTTGTAATGTAGATTTTGTTTTTTTTTCTTGTCTCAAACAGTGTGTGTAGCATAGTACTTTATGTTTGGGGGCTTCACGTGGATCATCTGGAATAATTGTCTCTGGTCTCTGAGTAGTAAGATCGGACACCCGTGCCATTGGCTTGCACGTTAAAAAGCGCTTTGCAGTTGGAAATCGAAAAGAATAGCACCAGTTGCAAAATGGCGATCGTATATTCCAGTGACAACCAATCTAACGTTTGGTAATAGATATTGGGATTGACCTGTCAAGTCACCATTGGATTTTCGCCTGCCAAATATAAATACAACAAAGGCGATCACACCTCATCACGACGTCTAGCGACACATGTAGACTGAAGAGAGGCAGACTACTTTATGGTGTATATCGTTCACTTACTAATTTAGACTGAACTCTTCTACTCTGATTAAAACATGTGCACTTAAAAAGTTTCGCATCCGTATTTCCTTTTTTTTTAATTTCTAACATTTTTGGTCGTTTTCAACAAGAAAAGTTAACCCACTTCCACTAATAATTACTTTTACAGTTCTCCCCCGTTTCCTAGTAGGAGAACGTCTCTGTTCTTACGATCCCAAGATATTTCGGAAGAGTCTAAAAGTACCGTCATGTCACCATGAGAGACAAAATCGTGCTGAGCCCCATTCAAGGACTAAGAAAAACAAACGAATAGAAACATCTGCTATAAATGGGTGCACTGGAAACTATTCTAACGAAATAATGCAATGTAGTTTTTTTTAAAAATATAGGTCAAGAGTGGGAGGACGACAAATAACAAAAATGCTAGACAAAGGTGTGTAACAGATCGATTCAACCCAACTAGCTATACCGGACACAGTGACCACTTGTAATTGTGACATATAGCACTTATCTTCCTTAGACCTTAGAATTACTTCCCCTCTCACAAAACATAAATGCATATTCAAAACGAAAGTCTATTTCTTCAAAAATTTAAAATAAAAATGTTTATTTTCATAACGTAATAGGATTGAATCAATACAATCGGATTTATCATTATCAGAGCTCTCTTATCAGACGCTGTTGGCATCTAGTCATATTTATTTTTCCGTTGTACTCAAACCCAGTTTTGAGTTGCTGGTCAATTCTAGTCTATTTATATCCATAACAACACCATCTAATTTCTAACTATGGCCTTGGTTCTTGTTTCTTGTCCCATGTAGCGTTTCTGATCTCTGACATTCATGCAGCTTCAGTATTTCCGGTTTCGCTGGGGAATATCTTCTTCTTCTTCTTCGTACGCAGTCAGACAGTAACCATTATTTTTTCGAACAAAGCGGCGGTCATCCTGAGGCTGTCGCCACTGCCATAGAGCTTGTCTTGCAGTTCCACTGGTGATGGCCACATCTGCTCTCTCTGATCCTCGTATGTCGGGCAGTTCTGCAGCAGATGTTCAGCGATCATTTTACCAGTACCGCACGGGCATTCGTCGGTACCACCTATCTTCAATTTGTTGAATAGGTGGTACCTCAGTCTATTGTGGCCAGTGCGAAGTCTGAAGACAACGACCTGCTCTCTTCGGTTCAACTGGTAATAGGCATCGTTTTTGGTGTAACCAGTATGTTCGGTTTCCCATTTAGTCATGTATCTGGCTTTGATAAGCCGTTTTGACTCTTCGTACGTCATACTAGTATCTGTTTGTGGCTGGGGAATATAAATCTTGAATTCCTGCAATGGTGTCTTTCGTACACCTTTTTCTGACATATGGTTTGACACACCCTTCTTCTAACAACGTATTTGACTTCCAACAATTTGGATGTCTTGGCTAAAATTCAAGACTACTTTCAAGACTGATGCAGCAGAAGCATGTGGGGAAGTCAGAGTCACGAAGGATATAAAAAGGGCACAGAGGAAGTCGAAAAAATAATAAGGAAACAGAAAAAGGCGTGGGGACAACACTTGGACACCAAGAATACATCAGGAAAGAGAAATACAAAGAATACATAACTCTAAGAACGAAAGCCAAAAAGAAAATAATGTTAACCGGAAAACAAAACAAAAAAATTGGAGAAATTTGGAGAAAGACTAAAATAATTCACACAAAAATCGGAAGTTGTTCTGCAGGACTCCAAATAACATAGAAAGGAAGAAAGAGTACCCATTGAAATGTGTAGAGGACAAACAAGATGACTCAGTATCTCAGAGAGATACATTGGAAAAATATATATTTCTCAGAAATCCTCTTTGCTGAGAAAGGCCAAGTTCTAGATACGACAGAGGAAGAACTAATGGCGGAGAAAAATGTTTATCTTTCATTGTCGGCTCACATCGAGTGGATGTGTGTATGCGTTTGTGAAGGAACTTTGTATTTGTAATGCTCGCTGAACAAATAAAAAAAGACAACCAGTCAGATACAGAAATGTATATACCTATACGCCTTTGGAATATATCGAAACGACATATCCAGATACAGAATAGATCCACAGATTCAAACATTGATAAGTAATAAGAGACACACAACAGTTTACAGCGGAGAGGGGAGGTCTACATTGTCTTAAACAATGGGCAAAAAAATACATATCTCTTAGAGTGGACATCGGAACATTTTCAAACTCGTTTTGAGCCGAGAAAGAGAGACTAAGAACCACCGCAATAGCTATATTGAAAAACAAAGAAACTGTTAAAGACAAGGTACTTTTCCTAACGTATTTTCCATCAGTTATAATAACTCTAATAAACCACACAAATTATTAAATTAATCAGCCTTTTAGAAGCACTCAGGGACAACAGCTATACATAATTAAATGTAGTAACAATATAGTGCAATCGTGGCCAAATACATTAGTAATCTGTTTTGCTTCGTTTTCATGGGTGGAGTGTGTTGTACTTTGTATGTTGTTGTATTTTAATGGACTAGTAGCTCCGACTATTTCCTGCACTTTCAAAATCTTCTATTTAACTTGGCATGACTGTTGTTCGTTTCGACTTCTGTTTCTCCTATTTTAACGAAACTCCAAATAACATAGATAGCTGAAATTGTCTACAAAGCCTCTACTATTGTGATATGTTAATCTATCAATATTTGAAGGATTCTCGAAGGGAAGAAAAATAATAAAAAATAACAACAATATATCTATTCACCAAAGAAAAACAAATATTTTTCTAAATGACACTGCTGCCCATAATAAAACTAAAAAGTTGTTAGTATAAAAAAAAAGTATTTTTAGTTAATTGTTAAATATGTTTACTCCCCTTAACGGCACTACTTTGTTAAATTCGAACACGAGGGATCAAGATGCTGAGCAGCGCATGAGCTGCAGTGGTCAGCGACCCATAGCTGAATGCTAGCGTCAGGGCCAGAGAACCAGAGCTGCCAAGACCCGTCTATACCTCCACGCGGTGACCCTAGATAACACGCTGCATCAGGACAGACTGGCTAAGGAGAAGGGATCGAAGAAGAAATGCTAACCCAAGTACTCAAAAAATGATTGCTGACATCGGATGTGTTGGACCGAAAGGTGCAAATATCGCAGTCAAGCTGTAAACTACGACACAACGCATTCCGTTCTCTGGACTACATTCTGCTACTTAAGCCCTCTCACGGTTTGGTAGCGGGAGATTGAGAACGAACGAAGCCAATCTAAGCCAAATTCGAACATTCGCATGTTGTGAGCCGTGACACAAACAAATCCGACACACAACCTTAACACCCCCTGAATATGAGCAGGTAGATAGACCAAAAAGAGTTAAATTATAATAAAGACAATCAATGATATAAAGATGTTTAAAAATCAATCTACACACGATCTACAATAACCTAACATAGAAAACGTTCAAAGTCTGACATAACAAAAATATACAACGAGTTTCAAGACGAGATCAAGTACCAGGTGACTGAAACTTCATCTGTTCTTTAACTTTTTTAATTGATATAAAAACATGTTTTGGAAAGGAAAAAAATAAATGGTATTACACTTTTTCCAAGTAATTCGGATCCAGTAGAGGAACATGTGACAGCATGTTCCGCCTCAGTCCAAAAACGAGAAACTTTTTGAGAGAAGAGAAGGTTGAAACAGACAGTGACGTTTTAGAGGAAAATATGCTTGCTTATTTTAAGACAGAGAATGACAAAGAGGAAATCAAAGTGCGCCGATCTTAAAATGAATGCTAGTTTGTTGACTATATTTGGCTTTCTCGTGATATGTCCTTTGTTAAAATATCAAGGTAGACCAACGTGACTCTCGGGGATGAAGTGTTAGAAACGGTGTTGTACTTGCCCTCTAATTGTAGGTGTGGTTGGCACATTTTTTCGCTTTCGTTGCTTCTTGCTGGTAAGCCATGTACATCTGAGTCTTCTAGAGAGTGTTGCTATCGGGGATCAAACCAGCTTGTTTACTATAAGACGCAAGCGCTCTAACAATATACAACGCAGTCACACATTTTCCTTGTTAGACACTTTCAACGATGCGTCTGGAAGTATAGTTCTCTAATATATGCTTTCAACTTCCCAAATGAGATAACAGTCTACTTGTATCATGTACGTTTCCTGTTCGAATACTTATAATACTTAGAAAAGATCTAACGAACAGATTGTCACACCTTTATTTGAAGTGGATCGATACAGGGATATTTCTTATTTGTTGTTGTTGTTGAAGGAATGCCCACAATGAGTAGATTTACCCTTTTGTGAGCCCTAAAAATGACGTTTAATGGCGGTTTGTTGTAGCTTTCCTGGCATTCGAGTGTGCGGATAAAGGTAGACCGAGGTCCTCCAATTGGTTGTACTATGCTTGGTTTCATCTACGTGTCGTTCACTACTACGGGGATCATGTCGATCCCTCACCTTGCAAGCTAAGCTGCCATAAAACAGCCCGTTTACAGGAAGGACTACGAGGAAGCCAAGCTGAGTGTCTTGTTCTTTATATTTTACCTGACCCTGACTAACATGTCTGATCAGTATGGTGTACCTGAACCTAACTAACATGTCTGATCAGTATGGTGTACCTGACCCTGACTAACATGTCTGATCAGTATGGTGTGCCTGACCCTAACTAGAATGTCTGATTAGTATGGTGTACCTACCCTGACTAACATGTCTGATCAGTATGGTGTGCCTGACCCAAACTAACATGTCTGATCAGTATGGTGGGCCTGACCCTAACTAAAATGTCTGATTAGTATGGTATACCTGACCCTAACTAAAATGTCTGATTAGTATGGTGTACCTAACCCAAACTAACATGTCTGATCAGAATGTTGTACCTGACCAGATATTAGTTTTTTATTATTGTGACACTTAGATGGGCACATTTACGGAAATACTTTCGTACGCATCAGTCCTGTAACCTAGAAGGTCGTTGAGATACCGTTTATTTGCAGTTTGTCGAACCAGTTCACACCATACGTCTCAATTTTACGCCAGGGAATTAGTTTCGCTATAGATCTTCTCGTCTACTCTTTTATATTATCCTCCCATCTCTTTTTTGGTCCCTCTCTCCCACGCTTACCAGCCCCAGTGCCTTGCAGGACGGTCTTGGTCGGAAATAGTGTGATGGTAAATAATTATCGTCGTAACAATGTCAA
Source organism: Ariolimax columbianus (assembly GCA_036924085.1). Classification (NCBI taxonomy): domain Eukaryota; kingdom Metazoa; phylum Mollusca; class Gastropoda; order Stylommatophora; family Arionidae; genus Ariolimax; species Ariolimax columbianus. The sequence goes on along the minus strand of JAVGWX010000004.1, from coordinate 39,974,897 downwards.
CTCAATGTTGTACTCCGAGCCACACTTTGAGAAGAAAACAGTACTATTTATTTTATTCTTCGGCGTTTTATTTTCGTCATTAAAAGGATGTTGTGACGTTGAGTTGTAGCTTACAGTTGTACTACAATATCTGCCCCACATTTCAAGTTTCAGGTCAGCATTTTTATGACCAGGTTTGCCTTCTTTCTAGTTGTAGCAGGTCAACACCAGGGCCGCCACCTGGAGGCGGAATAAGGTCTGGTCAGTTATAATTCGCTGACCTTGACGTAAGCATCCAGGTATGAGTCTCTGGCTGCTGTCATCTCATTCACTGCTACGTCTTCTGCCCCAAGAAGCTAATTGAGCCTGGCTTTGCCCCCTTCGTAGTGCAAGTGAAGAAATAGTAGAATCACTGTATTCTTGCAAGCATATTGTGGAATGTAACTTAAGAGTGTTGTGCATGCTAACCTTAACACGTAAATCGAATTGACATACAGTGCTTTGAAATAAGTTGCTTCTCACTTTACGTGTCGAGTTGCATTAACCTTATTGAGCCGCTCTATGCTATCCAGTTGTAAATTAATACCTTACTTAATGCTAGGGAGGAAAAGGCTGCGCTAAGAGGATATTCACTTCATTTTCGCCGTCTATGCTATGAAAACCTGAGGTACAATGAGGTATCTAACACCTAATCCCCGACTGCATTCTGCTGAGAGACGACTACCTTGATACTTTTATGTATGTCCAACTGTGGTTTCTGACATGGGCTTGGCATGGAGCGAAATGCAGACAAGACCATACAGTGGATACTGTAAGTGGTGAGTAAGGAGGGATGCACATTATTATTGCAACCTCATCATGTAAAACGAAATGCTACACAACGTCATAAAGATCATATTACTCTGGTAAGTGTCTTTTTAGTATGTCAACGGCAGATGTCGCCTCATTCCCCTATTGATTTCAATATAACGACAAAATAGAACTATTGACCGTTCCAGAATACCTAAAACCAAACTTAACTCAATTGTCTTCGTGCCTTCTTAAGCTGGTAAACATTCCCAGCACCAGCAATGCGCCATAGTGTTTAGTCCAATGATGGCGTGTCACTCACCCTTGACATCAGTGTAACCGTAAAATTACTTTTGATTGACTGGTCTCGCAGAAACGGAAGTTAGACGAGTCCAAGACCAATTATGTCAGACATTTCATAATTGATGTGTTGATCATGAAGAAAGCATCTTTTTAAAAGCATTTCATTTTGTAATAAATGGTAGAGGCAATTTGTGATCCATTAGCAAAGATTAGAACCGACAACGAAATTGAACTAGAAATTGTGCCAGAATTACAAAATGAAACACTAATGGAGCAAGTAGAAAAAAAAACACATCAACAAATATAAAAATCGTCAATAACAAACTGAAAAAAATCGAAAAAAAAAAACAGGAAAGAATGGAAGAAAGGATTTCATCATCATCGTGTGCAATTTCACCTGACGTAGGCTATTGTGTTTCTCCACAAGAAAGAAACTAGCGATGTTAAAATGTCTTTGCCATAATGTAATGAATAGAAAATTTGATACAGAATGACAAATTAGAATAAGGATAATAATAACTTGGATAGAGAATCATATTCAATGATAATTTAAACGAAGAAAAATGTGCTAAAGTATTTCTAGGAACAACAACAACAATAAAAAAGCAGAAATCTGGAAATAAAGATATAACGCGTACTTAGTGCGTCGCAATGGAAAGGTATTTAGTTTAACACTGAAATGTTCATTTGAATTTTGATTAATGTAATCTTTCGTATAATGGTAGACCTGTTACATTTTAAAAAGTTAACGGACCTTTCTATTTTTGCTTGCTCTTATGAAGCATTACTTATCCGAGTGGTTTTCGAGAAGGCTGAATGAATGTTATAAACGGCATTACAGCCCTTGTCTCACTAACAGCTTAACATAAGAGTCGACTAACAGTGCTGTCTAATACCAATATACTGATTCATTTACTCGTCCCACCATTAAAATAAGCAAAAAAGACTGCCGATTGTAGAGTAACATTCTGAGTTTAACAATAATAATAAACATTATGTGGTACTTGAATACAAGATCTAATAATGATAATAATAATATTAATATTAATAATAACATTAATAATACATAATATGTGGCACATTAAAACAAGATCTAATAACAATAATAATATTTATAATACATACTATAGGGTACATGAAAACAAGATCTAATAATAAAAACTCACGATATGTGGAGCTTGAATAAAATGTATAAATAATAACAGTAATAACAATAACATTAGTAGTGATAATAATAGACAATATATGATACATGAAAACAAGCTCCAATAATAATAATAGAACAATGAAAACAATAATAATAATTTTTTTAAACAATAAAAAAAATAGTAATAATAAAACAATATAATTAAAATAATAATAGTATACAATATGTGATACATGAAAACAAGCTCTAATAACAAAAATAAAAAATAATAATACATGATATATTGCACTATATTTTTAATTTGTTAAGTGAAAATTTCATTATCCCGATGTTTGGAGGAAGATGACCAATTGGGAGTTAATACTTGTCAACCCTCATAACATAATCAATATCAAAATTTCTCATGCACGTCACTATAACGTCTACCTTTAAACAGCAAGCATAGTTAAGTTCCTTTTGTGGGCCGCGATACGTGCGTCGGTTGTTGTATACAACTGTTGTTGCAGAACTTATGTTACGTCATTCAGCCATCTACCACGAAGACTTCCGCGTTTTATGCAAACCTCATTTCTCGTGTTGTAAGCGCGCAGTAGTAGTTGATGAGGTTGCACTCTAATTAAATAACAGGATAATCTCATGTTCTCTTTTGTTAAGTATCAAGCACAGTTGGCAATTCTCGCCGTATTTCTGATGCCATCATTTGTCATTGTATGTCTCTTGGTGATGCCACTAGCATTTCTTCGACATTTCAGTTCACGCGTTGTAAATTTCTCCCATGTACCTTAAATAAAGACCAAATTAAATATTGGAAGTACAGCGATGGTATGAATATTCCAGTGGTTAGTATACTTGTGCCCACCCGAGCGAGTCTAGGTTCAATCCCCATGTCATGTGGGACATTTTTTTCGATCGCAAACGACTCTGAAATCAACCCAGCCTAAAGCGATTTTGGTACCAGAGAAAGTCCGGGAAGTAAAAACGACTGCCGTGTTGTTGATACCCCCCCCCCCTCACTTTGTCCTCCCCCGCCGATTCGGTTAAGTTAATTCCCCCTACAGAAAGTAAACGAGATCTCTCTGAGTTTTTTAAAAATATTTTATTATGTACCATCAATTTCAGAGCACATAGGCTTGCTAATGGTCTACTCGTTACCAAAGTTTCTCCATAATTTCAGTAAATGTGTTTGTTTGATCTTTGAAGCTATACATTGTTTGAAGAACCTTATAAACTGTCTTGTTAAAGGGTGTGGAAATATGGAATATATTCTAAGAGAGTCATATTATGACTGCTGATCTTTACTAACACACGTTAGGCCCAGCAAGTGAGATGTAGACTATTGTAGACAAACAATTAAATAGTTTAGAGACACGATATGGTCGACGATGTAATCACTATTGACAATCCGTGCATCACTTACTTAGTCTACGCAGATGACATAGTCCAGGTAAGTACGAATAACAGTCTCTTGAGTATCTGGATAGTACAGCTCGAAATGTGGGACTATCAATCTCATGGACGAAGACCAAAATTCAGTATCTTGGCTCTGATACAAGGTCCTAGAACATAGCAGTTCGCTGTCACACAGCTGAGAGCGTAAATGAACTTTCTCGGAAGCACAATGTCATCTGACGGACGCAGGAGCCCAGATATATCAAGACGGATTGGCTTCGCTGCTTCAGTGATGAACGACCTCCGCCGTGTGTCGTACAATAGTAGAATATCCATGAGTTCAAAGCTGCATATTTACCAGTCGTATGTGATTTCAGTGCTAATGTATTGAGCCGAAACCTGAACTGAAAAAGGACATCTCAAGACTCGAGTCCTTCATATACACAATTGTCGACGTATTCTTGGAATTCGTTGGTACGATATCGTACGAAATGTTGAGGTCTCTACTAAGGCTAATCTCCCAACTGTATAAGAAGTCCTGTACCGTCATCACCTTTCTCCGTTTGGATACGTTGTCCGACTGGATCAGGAAGTTCTAGCTCTCCAAATCCTTCTCAAGGTAGTTCAAAGTGCTAAGGGTATCGAACCAGCTGGCTGGAAGCGCATGAGAGGCCGTCTCCAAAACACGTGGCTTCAACTGATAGTAACTTCCACCCCCATCCCCACCCCCTTGCTAGAGACGAGGCCTGGCAGAGCGCCGTTTCGAGTGGTCATGGTGGCGTTCGACAGACGCAAAGGGCCTAAGATGCCTAGGCAAACATTAATATTACATGATCGACCTCAAACTTATCCTTCGCGAGAGGTTATAACAGTAAATATTTGAACTTCAGAGGAAGATGAAGACCAATGAAAACATAGACTGATTGAGTCATGAGAGTGGCATGGATTAAAAATAACCAGACAAGACAGAAAATTCAAAAAAGAAAACTGCATTTCCTTCACCTCATGGCTTCCCCAACTGCATTAGTGGATACATAAGATGAAGATAATGCTGTTTTGAGGTTTGACTTAGTCGTTCCAACTCACCATGCTATAGAGCCGTCTACCATGAAGTGTACACGTCTTTTATATCGTTTCCTGATGTTTATAGTTTCTAGATATTAGGAAATATTTTTTTTTAGTCAGAGATTGGAGAATGCAGGAGCGCATTACCACAGGAAATAGTTAAGGTAGTGTAAGTTCATGCAATCAAAAATAAACTGGATGCACTTAGTTATTTTTAGATAAAATGGAGCACAATGGTTATAAAAGTCTTTACAGAGCCTCTTAACCGGGTACAAATACGTTAAGTTAAGTTACACGAAGGGGAATTCGGCCTCTTGTCACACCTTTCTTAACCTGACCAGACTTAGTGTCTCCGCTTCAAAACAGGAAAACAGAGATGGATTTATACCGCTCAATCTATGTGTCTGTCCTGACATATGGATGTGAATCATTGGCAATGACCACAGTCCAAGAAAAGCAACTGCAAACTTCTGAAATGAGGTACCTAAGAGAGGCAGTTCAGATGACGAAAAGGGACATGATCCGTAACTAGACAATACGTTACAGTCTTGAAGCCCAACCCCTGCAGACACGAGTGGAGCAGTTCCAACTGCAGTGGTTTGCTATATCTGTAGAAGGGAAGAAGATCAAATACCATGACGGTCATTGGAAGCAAAAAAGTCAAGGACGCAGACCCTCAGAAGGCCCCAAAGTACGTTGGGAAGACAACACACGACAGTTCCTAAGGGACGTACGATTGGATTGGAACGAGTCCATGAGAAAAACAGCAGATTGAAGAGTATCGCTTTCTTTCTGGCAAACCTCTTCACCTTACTGTAGAAGAGGAGCGACTAAGTCAGTAAGTATACCATAATTCCCCCTTGAATCTCACAGACTGTGCACTTCTTTTAGCTTCTTAAATTCTTGCTGTTTGAAGCTACTCATGAGAAATTAAGTTACCGTTTGACAACGTATCTGTAGAAGCGGGTTATAGTGGCTCTTCTTAGATCACGAGACATATTTGAGAAGATGGACGGGTACTCCTGGATGTAGTGCCATGCTAGACTTCTCAGTAAACTCACCACTATGGGGATCACAGCGTCTAGTCCCCACATCCGTGCTGTGATAGCCTGTTTTAACAAGTACGAACAAGAGATTGAGAAGGAAGTTTTGATCAGCATGTTTCACCTGACCCTGATTACTCTTCATTGACATGTTAAGATACGTACCTAGTATCATAGTAGACAATGCTGTGGGGATGATGTAATCGAGCCTTCATTACATTTTTTATCATCGTTTTATTAAGTGGAGCAAGCCGTGCCCTTCTAGGTTACTATTCCTACACTAACAGCAAACCAGATACTTATTTACAACATGGTCGACTGGACTGTATCGATACCAGGGATCGATCTCCATACCTTGTCCATGAAAAACAAGGGCACTACCACTCTACGGCCTGTTTTCTTTATACAATCACATTCCCTCTCTCACTTACTTTCTCTCACACACTCTCTCTTTATCTCTCGCTCTCTGTAATCTCTTCTTTCAATTTTACCCTCCCCTACCAAACACATACAAACTGATTCACATACCCACACAGTCTAGAAAACATTTCACGTCTCATTCTCTCATTACCCCCACCCCTCCCCCGATTACACCTCCAGTTAACCCACATACCGCCCAGTTATTGACACTACAGTGAACAGACACCCGACTACTAAACTGGTGGAATTAGCTACTTCGTGACTTAATTAAGAAAGTGCTCAGCTAGTCCTGCTCCTCTAGAAGATGTTGAGTGTGCGCTGTTAGAGACCCGTGTTTCGCCTGTACCATTTATTTTCATCAGATAAATTAGTTTAAAAGCTTACATACTTAACCAGAATAGACTGATGGATTGAGACAGCCCTATCACGCGAACTGTGCAGACAAGATTGTGTATATTTATAGAAAGGTTCCCAATAACAAATTCAAGGTGTAGGTAGATTCACATAATACATTGAGGAAGCAATGTTAGTTAGAGATGTCGGTTGTACAACCCCTTAACTTTTTGTACGGTTAAGTGATACTTCTTCTTCTTCTTCTTCGTACGCTGTCAGACGTCAAACTGTATTTTTGCAAAAAAACCAGCGGTCATCCTGAGGCTGTCAACACTGCCATAGAGCTTGTCTAGTGTTGCCACTGGTGATGGCCACATCTGATCTCTCTGATCATCGTATGTCGGGCAGTTTTGCAGCAAATGTTCAGCGGTCATTTTCCCGGTACCACACGAGCATTCGTCAGTGCCACCTATCTTCAATTTATTGACTAGGTGATACCTCAGTCTATTGTGGCCTGTGCGCAGTCTGAAGACCACGATCTGCTCTCTTCTGTTCAACTGGTAATAGGCATCGTTTTTTGTGTAGGTTAAGTGATACAATTCTTTTATTTATGTTTTTGTTTTCCTTAACTATGTCGGGTATTCATTTGTAGTTGGGTGGAATAAAGAGTCCTACTAGGAGTTCTCGAACGCGGTCCATTTACTGAGTGAGACAGCGATGCAACGACTCTGATAAAACGGACACTATGATATCCATGAGAAAAGAAAACATGCTGAACACATAGATATGGATTCAGCTATAACTCGTGCACATGCAGACCATAACAGATACTGTTGTCGCGGATGTTGTGTTAGAGACGTCATTGTACTGAGTCTCAGCTTGTTATCAGGGGAGAGAGACCTCAGTTTACCTTCCCATCTGCTTTTCTTTCCCTAACAGCAATCCCGATATCAATTTACTGCTGCGTGAATTGGAACGTGCCGATACGTACATCCGAACAGGTGTCATTGTCATTCGTAACAACTAGGCTTACCATAATTTCTGACATGCATACTTACATATATACAAACATACATGCATGGTTACATGAATACATGCATGGACTCACGTAAGCAGGCACTCGCGCTCGCTTGTACGCGCACTCACACACACACACACTCACCCAAACACGCACATCCACCCCCCTACCCCCACACACACACATATTCATACACACACATACATATATGATGTTTGTTCATCCCAAGTGATGAAGACCACTCTCTTTGTTCAGACGTGTGGACAGTCTTTTCTCTTGCTGTGTCCGCTGAAATGGGTGACCGCGCGGTGATTTGGATTAAAATGAGGAAGAACTGCGCCTTTTGTCAGCCTCACTCTCTGGTCCTGAGCTACCCTTGGCCAGTGGCAAGATTATTATCGAGACAATTGGAGATAGCACAGTATGCAGATTTCTCTTCAGGGTTTACTCCCGAAGTCTTTCACGTAACCAGGTATCCTGCAAAGCAGGGAAGGGGGAGGGGGGATGACTTCTAACGTTGTGTGTTATGCCTTTCCCATAACTGCAAGAGGTCGTAGGGACATAACTAAGTGTGTGAGTAAATTTGGTATCTCTCCTCCGGCTGTGTTGTCCATTAAAATAGTGTCTAAATTTCACTCCAAAATTGACACTGTTTGCAGCAAAGGCGAAAGGTGGCAATCTCGGGAAGCTCAGTCATTTGAACTAGTCCACGAAATACGACACAGTGCTATTTACATAGCCTATGTTCAGATCAGGAATATCAGACGAAAGAAATCACATTTTAAAAAACCGAATTAACCAGCCCAAATGGAAAAGAACATAAGTGTAAGTCGTTGATTAATGTGAAATCCAGGCAAATCCGTGGTCTGGCCGCATCCATAATGAGCTAAAACAGCAGAGCAATGAAGACCTGCAGTCCGGTATATAGATATCTAAGTGTGTGTAATTGAAGCAAATTATTTATAAAAATAAATATAGTCATTTGGTATCACTCCATTAACGTATTAGCTACAGAGGAATATGACAAACCATTCAATCAATTATATTTCCGACCGTCCAAACAATAACATGACCACCCAGCTCTTTACTAAAGAAGTTGTTCAACTTCGCGTTAAAGGGAAATCTTTAGCTAATAAAAACTGGGGCGGCAACAAATCGAGAAAGAACGAAAATGGTATCTCCTCACAACTCGTTATAGCATACATGACGTGGAAATAGCTGCATGTCTAGCAATTAGTAGAGGTAAATGTAATTGTGTAGCAGACATTGCTGTCGGCGATGAAGTTCTAAGACCATTCTTGTACTTGATTCTGTAAACAAACAAAAACTACTTATAGGTATAGTCAGACACCGAGCTAAAACACACACAGAAACGAAACGTACGTTACGACCAAACGACCTTCATCAAGGACACAAACTAATAAAAACATGAGCTAGTGAATCAAAGAGGACGGGATGAACATATACAATTGAGATTATCTATTACCATAAAACTCAGTTTGTATATATGTTTGAGGACGCCATATCTCACGAACTGAAAACCATATTGAGCTAAAATTTTCACTAAACATTATATAGCCGATTTGTAGATCAGTTCAATTATTTCACGCCGCTATGTCATTCACTATATGAGTTATAGTCACATTGTTATATATTAATATATCTATATATATATATATATATATATATATATATATATATATATATATATATATATTGTTTACTGGCAAATCATAGAAATGATGGCATTATGACCCAATTTGATGGACAATTTGAGATATATCATGTGATTTTTAAATCTTGGCCAACCAGTTATGTTGTTTATAAATTTGCTGACACGATGAAGAGAGGAGGGCGTGGACGAATGATTTCGATGCATGCATGCTGACATTAAAAACAGCTGATCGTAAGACATCAATTATTTTGTTTGTTTGTTTGTTTACGGACGACATAAAAGGGTACAATAACCAGATATGACAAAAAAAAGGCAAAATTCGAACCATGTTAATTTTCTTCTATTTAGTTTATGTATTTTTTACAAATTATATTATTTCCCTGGCAAATAGTTTGGCGGATGCAACAGGTAAGGCGTGATATAGTTGGACGGTTTACTGTTTGAAAAAATGGGCGTAATTGTGTTCACAATCTTGAAATGAGCATACAGAGGGTAAGATGTTTTCGTTCCAAGAATTTCGCTAATTCCATCCGATCTGTAAATTATGTTCTTTCCCTGGCGAAATCCAGTACTAAATTTCTAGTGAACACATACACAAATGTTATTAGTCCGGTAATAAAGTTCTAGTGAACACATACACTAAGGTTCTTCGTCCGGTACTAAAGTTCGAGTGAACACATACACGAAGGTTCTCCGTCCGGTACTGAAGCTCTAGTGAACTTTTCATTTTTGTTTTCGTTTTGGCGAGATGTCTAACCATACCTAGGAATATTTTATTTTTCACTTTATTTAAATCCACAGTGTCGCCTTATTTTTAATGTATATTTGTTTGTCTTCTATTGGGTATCAGGAATCAAGATGCTGAGCAGTTCATGAGCTGAATGTGGTTAGCGACCCATAGCTGACTGTTAGCGTCAGGCCCAGCGACCAATAGCTGACTGTTAGCGTCAGGCCCAGCGACTCATAGCTGACTGTTAGCGTCAGCCCCAGTGACCCATAGCTGACTGTTAGCGTCAGGCCCAGCGACCCATAGCTGACTGTTAGCGTTAGGCCCAGCGACCGATAGCTGACTGTTAGCGTCAGGCCCAGCAACCCATAGCTGACTGTTAGCGTCAGGACCAGCGACCCATAGATGACTGTTAGCGTCAGGCCCAGCAACCCATAGCTGACTGTTAGCGTCAGGCCCAGCGACTCATACTGACTGTTAGCGTCAGGCCCAGAGAACCGAGACCCTTCTCCGCCTCCATGCGGTGAACCTGGATAACAGACCTCAACACAGCAGACCGGCTAGGGAGAAGGGATCGAAGAGGGAAGGCTAACCCGGTACCCAAAAAATGCCTGCTAAGTTGGATGTGTCGAGCCAAATAGCGCAAATGTCGCAACCAAGCTGTAAACTACGATACAACGAATTACATTCTCCAGACTACATACTGCCATATGCAGAGCCATTTTCAGGGCTCTGTAGCTAGAGTTTGAGAACCAACGAAGAAGAAAAAGACGAAGTAATAGGTATCACCATTTTCTGAAATGGGGAGTGAGTGAGCGGGGAAGAACAAGTTTCATTCTTTTGGGATTTGATTTCCCTATCTGTGATACGTCTTTTTTACCTAGCGGTAGATCACACGTTTGTGATCTCAAAGTTACCAGGCTCCAACAACATTATATATTACACCCTACCTAGCTGTAAGTGAGTAAGTGTTTTACTATTATGGAAATAAATGTATTAAGCAAGGGAGCTAACAACCTTCTCCTCATAAAAACGGAAGCCTTGTATTATGAAGTCTAAGATTTCCTCCCCACAGCAGTGTCTGCTATAGGACTGTTATTAAACTAGTTGTCAGGGGACGGTGTGGCCTAGTGGTTAAGTGGCACGGCTAACAACGCGAAGATGATTGGTTCGATCCCCATCACAGCACCGGCCGTTACCCCGGGGAAGCAAACACTTAGAAAATGCACGAGGAAGGAGACCCTTACATAAAATACATGCTGGAGTCGGATGCACTGGGTCGACAGTCGCAAAATAAAAACACAGTGCAACGCACACCGCCTTGGGGATTACAAAAATAAGGCGAACGCAAACAAACAAACAAACAAAAATTGTTGTAAGGTAGGTACCAATTTACAACTGCAACGACAGGGTCAAGAAGAGACTGAGGAGTAAACTCCTGTCTCTTTTACCTTTGTGCCTTGTACAGAAGAGCGAGTATGTGTCCCAAAACAAGTACAACAATTTAATAGAATTATAGGCCATACTGTGGACATAAAGGAAGATGTAACGATTAATAAAAATGCCCATACGAACTTGGCGTGGGAGATAAACAAAGAGTTCCGTAGCCATGGCCACAATATGAAGGAGACCACCCTGTCAGAAATGGCGTGACCTAAAGCAACATCACAATCAGCTATATTATAGCCAAGGCATACAATATACGACTCAGAAGCACGATATGGAATCGGTCTCTGGTCACGCGATCTCATATGTTTTATTGTCATGGGGCAATAAAACAATAATAAAAAATGCGACTAAAGATAGACTGTCAAAAGGCCATATCGATGTAATTGCAGGAACATCATGAAATGGGCGAAGTGTAATAAAGAATGCCATGTCAAGCCAAGTAAATTAAAAAACTGCTGTTTATTCACGATGCGCGAGCTGGCAATAGATCTTAATCTACGTTACTTACTTGGGCAAGAAGACTGACTTGTCAGGCAAAACATACTGATCAGACATGTTAGTCAGGACCAGTCAAAATATAGTTGCCAAGACCATCAATTCGGCTTCCACGCAGCCCTTCTTGGAAACGGGTTATTTTAATGACATTCTGCTAACGAGGTGCAGGATCGACATGATCTCTGTAGTAGTGAGAAACACGCAGATGAAGAGAAGCATAGCACACTGGCCTGGAGAAACCCGGTCCACCTTCATCAGCACGCTCAGGATGGGAGGAAAGCTACTGCAACCTGCCACTAAACGTCCTTTTCGGGGCGCACAAAAGAGTAAACTTGCTCATTGTGGGCATACGAAACAATAGCAGCAAGTACAACAACGTTTCTTCCTTGACTTAATCCGTATATATGGTTCTCCTTGGAGTGCAGGGGGTAATAGATGTTCTCTGTCGATTTATACTTTGCACAATCTTCTTGTGCTGTCTATAACATCCCAGATACATTGACCTCATTTTGCTGATATGACTTCCACTATATTGCATCACCAGTGACGTCATGAGCTTAGTTGTGATCTTCGTGCACCGAGCAAGTATAGTCGACAGTACAAGTATTTTTAGCAGATAGATTAACAACTGGCTACTCAGCAATTTAAATTGTAGTTTGAAACCAAACACGAGCCCGGGAATCGACTATCCCTCTATTTATGCCATCTCCCTGGGTGGTCTGGTTGGCTTTGTTGAACATGTCAGGAGCACACGGCACCCTCTGATTGATCTTACACAGTCGTCAGAAACACTAACAATTCCTAACGAGCCAATACCGAACACACGAGATGGATTTCTAAGTTAATGTGTCGGTCATGGCGCGAAGAAGAAGTTAATAAGTGCTTCCAAAATCTGACAACATTTACATAAATGTGCATGGGTTGGCGGTTAGACATAAAACAAAAGTATATCAAATATATATGTGGACTTGCTTGTCTTAAATAGATATGTGAACCTAGATGTGTTAAATAAATATGTGAACTCAAATGTGTTAAATAGATATGTGTACCTAGATGTGTTAAATAGATATGTGAACCCAAATGTGTTAAAGAGATATGTGTACCTAGATGTGTTAAATAGATATGTGAACCCAAATGTGTTAAATAGATATGTGTACCTAGATGTGTTAAATAGATATGTGTACCTAGATATGTTAAATAGATATGTGTACCTAGATGTGTTAAATAAATACGTGTACATAGATGTGTTACATATATATGTGAACCTACATGTGTTAAAGAGATATGTGTACCTAGATGTATTAAATAGATATGTGAACCCAAATGTGTTAAATAGATACGTGTACCTAGATGTCTTAAATAGATATGTGTGCCTAGATGTGTTAAATAGATATGTGTACCTAGATGTGTTTAATAGATATGTGTACCTAGATGTGTTAAATAGATATGTTTGCCTAGATTTGTTAAATAGATATGTGAACCTAGATGTGTTAAAGAAATATGTGTACCTAGATGTGTTAAATAGATATGTGAACCCAAATGTGTTAAATAGATATGTGAACCCAAATGTGTTAAATAGATGTGTGTACCTAGATGTGTTAAATAGATATGTGTAATTAGATGTGTTAAATAGATATGTGTACCTAGATATGTTAAATAGATATGTGAACCTAGATGTGTTAAATAGATATGTGAACCCAAATGTGTTAAATAGATATGTGTACCTAGATGTGTTAAATAGATATGTGAACCTAGATGTGTTAATGAGATGTGTGAACCCAAGTGTGGTAAATAGATATGTGAACCCAAATGTGTTAAATACATATGTGAACCTAAAGTTGACGAAGTTATCAGAAGTAGTAGCTACAACGGTAATACAGACAAAGTGACCATCTTCCGTCTACTCGTGGGTCACAACAGATTCAGGAATCTGTATCAAACAGTATGGATTAGCACACCAGAACTGTGTACGTGTGGCACTTGTCCCGTTTCAGATATGTGTAAGTTTGACATTGTTGCCATGTCAGATATGTGTACGTGTGGCACTTGTCCCGTTTCAGATATGTGTACGTTTGACACTGTTGCCATGTCAGATATGTGTACGTGTGACACTTGTCCGTGTCAATCATACGCCAGTGACTAATATGCGAATCCACTTGTGTACCCAAACATTGAATCACAGTGTCCTCACCATTACCATCTTGCATTTGGTTATTGGATTGGACAAGATATGCTGCTATTGGGGAACTCTATATTTTGAAACATTCTCTCCAGGCTCAGGTGGCTTTGTCACCATCCGTTCTTTACGTCACTTAGTTTGTTTTTGACTTTTTTTTCTGTTTAATCCTTAAAGGATCTAAGACAATGGCGTGTAAACTGACGTCTGTAATATTTAGAATTGTACACAAAAGCGTTATGGGGCAGCAACAAAGAAATTTGGCTTTACAAAGTAATGTTATTAGGCCCATAGACATCCAACATGACATATAGTGTTGCGCAGTTCCAAAAATGTGCAGCAATATTATTTACGAACATGAAATCACGATTTCCGAGTGGTCCTCCGGGGTCTATGTGCATGCCAAGGACACGAATAATACCACTACCCTAAAGCGAGAATGCCTAAAGAGGCGACTAACTGTGTGATAAAACCGGCCATGCTTAGCTGTTCTGTTAAGAACAGCATAGACGGCCCCTAACATGATGCAGGTCTACTTTACTCTAGCGTTTGAGTCTATTACTATGAACTGCCACATCGGTTAACCAACCTCCGCGGCGCTTGTCCCAAGACAGCGGAATGAAACAGCACGAAATCATTCTCCAGGCTACATCCAACTCACTAAGACTAACACTAAGATAAAAACGATCTTTCAAAAGAGAAACCGCTACACTTGTAACACTATTGAACGGAGAACGTGTACAGTAAAGTGAGTAGGTATCTGGCTTGGCTTGGCTTCGTTAGTTCTCAATCTCCCACTACCAAACCCTGAAAGGACTTGAGTAGCAGAATGTAGTCGAGAGAACGGAATGCGTTGTATCGTAGTTTACAGCTTGACTGCGATATGTGCACCTTTCGGTCCAACACATCCGACTGCGGCAAACCATTTTTTTAGTACGGGTTAGCATTCCCTCTTCGATCCCTTCTCCTTAGCCAGTCTGCCCTGCTGCAGCCTGTTATCCAGGATCACGGCGTGGAGGTGTAGAAGGGTCTTGGCAGCTCTGGTTCGCTGGCCCTGACGCTAGCAGTCAGCTATGGGTCGCTGACCACTGCAGCTCATGCGCTGCTCAGCATCTTGATCCCAGTAGGTATCTACATTTTAACAGCAATTAATAGAAAAACAAGATTAAATTTTAAAAAACTATAAATGAAAGAAAAAAAGAAAATATAGGAGGAAAATAAGAAAGCTGCTTCATTTGTTTCCCAGAATACTAACATGTTTGCTCAAGCGATATTTGGGAATAGAGTTGTCTGATCTTCCCAAAGGGGCAACGTCACATTATTTTGCCAAAGTGTGTACAAAACTCAATAAAGATTGGTTCAAGAACTTAATAGAGGTTGTGGTCTATTTTTTGGTTTTTAGTCGAGACAACATGGGCTATAGAGATAGAGAAATAGATTCAGATGAAAAGAACTAGAGACAAAGGCAAACAAAATGATACGTGTATGAAATGTGTAGTCTTTATTTTCAATTTCAAAACCTTTGTCAACAAAGAACATTCATAAATTAATCATCAAATAGCACTGTCTTCCACGATCATTTATTTAATTGTCTTCTCTTACCCTTCTGTCTTCTCCCGGTCTTATACCATCGTTCACTCCTCTAGGCTAATCCATCTACGTCGACAATTTTCATGCGCTAAAAATGGAAGCTGTTAGCTTCACTTAACCTTCCACTGGTCGGAGTAATGGCAGTCCTTAAGCAATGTTCCAAAAAAACCTTTAGCTAGTATTCATTACATCGCTTAATGTGCATCTGCTAGAAGAGATTTCTTCTTCTTTTCCTACATATACTTTCGCTGACACGACAATCTCTTCAGGGGCAGCAAGGGCCATAACTATGATCACAATAAGGATCATAACTACAACAAGAAGAAGAACCCTAACTACAACAACAATGGCCAAAACAACAACATCAACAATAATCGTAACTACAGCAACAAGGCGGATCATAACTACAGCAACAATAAGGACCATAACTACAGCAACAACAGGGACCATAACTACAGCAACAAGGCGGATCATAACTACAGCAACAATAAGGACCATAACTACAGCAACAACAGGGACCATAACTACAGCAACAAGGCGGATCATAACTACAGCAACAATAAGGACCATAACTACAGCAACAAGGCGGATCATAACTATAACAACAACAAGGACCATAACTACAGCAACAACAGGGACCACAACTACAGCAACAAGGACCATAACTACAGCAACAAGGACCATAACTACAGCAACAAGGACCATAACTACAGCAACAACAAGGACCATAACTACAACAACAAGGACCATAACTACAACAACAAGGACCATAACTACAACAATAAGGACCATAACTACAGCAACATTAAGGACCATAACTACAACAACAAGGACCATAACTACAACAACAAGGACCATAACTACAGCAATAAGGACCATAACTACAGCAACAACAAGGACCATAACTACAACAACAAGGACCATAACTACAACAACAAGGACCATAACTACAACAATTGCAAGAACTAACGCCGTTGTTGATGCTAATACTATTTACTTCAGCAGTACTGAAAGCCTCGTCCCTTTCTTTTATCGTGGATTGACTGCAACTGTTTTTATCATCTTACTTTCCCACGAGTTTCTTCTGTTTCTTCATTGCTCCAGATAAGAACGTTTTGTTACGTTGTGTAGTAGTTGAAAGTGAGACTGATGTCTTCACCTTTCGGTCCCTACATCCGATTTCAGCACGGCACAATTTCGGATCGGTTAACCTTCCCTCTTGCATCCCTATTATCTCAACCAGAATGCGTGGATGTAGTTTGTTCCCGGTGTCGATACTTAGAGACGAAATTGGTTCTTGAACAGCTTTGGTTCGCTAACTCTGACCTTACCAGCACGCCATGAGTTCCTGACTCATACATTTTAAAATATATTCGCGAGGTACCGATTTATAGCTTGGTCGACTGGGAGAAGAACGGCCATGCTAGGAACAAAATCCTCGACATGTGCGAAGTGATCCCAGTACGCTGGGATTGTAATCAAAGCATGCAACCTCTAGGCCAAACGAGAAACTCCGAAGCCAGTAAGTGGGACAATAAAGTAGGGACATGGAATCGCAAAGGCAATTATAATTTAAATGGTTGGATAACATATGTACACACCAGCCAATACAAAGATGGACATGATCGACAATATGATATCGATCCGTGGACTTCGAGGTGACGTACACGCCTCGCTGCAATTGAGGCGTGGTTTAGGGAGTTATAAAACAAATTAGAAACCATTAAAGCATACATATGTCCAATTAAACTTCTAAAGAAGCACAAGCAAGAAACAGACGAAGTTTGAGCATTAAAGAAAAGTGGTTTCAATATTAGCTAAGAACAGAACATGTAGCGTGTATTTGGTGTTTTACTAATCAGGTCAGGTCTGGTCAAGTCAGGTCATCCCATAACCGGTGAGGTCGTTGGAGCACACATGAAGACATCCACACAACCCCATGCCATCCTTCTCTGTTAGCGGCCGCTGCCTATACCTCTTCTGGTCGGAGATTGGTCCATTCTTTTATGTTGTCCTCCCACCTCTTTTTGGGACGGCCTCTTCGTCGTCTGCCTTGCACCTTTTCGTGGATGATCGTATTTGCAAGACCATTTGATCTCGATATGTGACCGTACCAAGCGAGTTTCCTTTTTTTGACAGTTGCCAAGAGGTCTTCAAAGGACCCTTATGCTGTTATAATTCTGTCTTGCATTTCCTCATTTGTAACTCGATCTTTCTACGTGACATTTAAAAGTCTTTGGAAACATCTCATCTCCAAGGCATGTATCCTTCATTGAAGGTTAGCTGGAAATGTCCATGTCTCACAAGCATAGAGGAATATTTACAGGACTAATGTACGCATTAATCTGATTTTCGTGCATAGTGCTAACCGTTTATCTTGCCAGATTTTGTTAAGTCGTGCAAGCGCCGCTATTGTCTATTCTATTCTGGCCAACACCTCACATTTTGATCCTTCATCACTGACAATCGACCCAAGATATTTAAAACTGTCAACCACTTCTATTTCCTGACCATTATCTTTTATCCTGCTTTTGAAGCCCCTGGCGTTGTTGGTCATTAATTTTGTCTTTCCAGCGTTTATCTCCATACCAAAGTCAAGAGCTGTTTCATCGAGCCTTCTGACCCATTCCTGGAGTTCTGCTTCTGAACCCGCCAACCCGTCGATATCATCTGCAAACCGAAGGTTGGTAATCGTTCGGCCCCCTATCTTGACAGTACCAACGTGACCTCCAAGTGCCTCACTCATAATTCCCTCAAGGAATAAATTGAAAAGAGTTGGAGAGAGTGTACAACCCTGTCTCACATTAACTGATACTAATAAGGCTAAACAATTATCTTAAACTTAGAACCCGACAGTATTTTTGGTTACATCAGGATGAACAATTTTAATTCAACATTAAGTTCTTATAAACGGTATAACGTTACTTCTGGCCTCGGTTCTTCCGTTTTACACGTAATGGGATATTAACGATGCACATTCGCCAAACAATTGTCCTGAACCACGTCACCGACCCTGATCCTCAGGGAACATTTATTTCACCATTAGTTACTCAACCTCAGGCCTGGAGCACATCACACGCAGTTTAATCTACTGCAGTTTGCCCCCGAATTTTAAATTAAATAACAGCGTTATCCCATGGGGCGTAAAAAGCGAATCTCCATTGCGGGTGTAATTATCTCCCTGTTCTTCTGGTCTGTTTGGTATACAACTCCGATCTTGACAGTCCGGGCTTGTCGATATTCTAGTTCCAGATGTAACCAATTCCATCTCGGCTTGCTTCAAATAGACTAGATATAAAGATAACTTTATTTCACGGTAGATTATGCAAAGCGTGAGATAAATAGCCCAGTTAAACACAGTCTATTTTCTGCTAACCTCCCCCCCCCCCCCCCCCCACTCATCTTCCAAGTTATACACTTTTGTTAAATAAATAGTTATTTTAAGAGAAACTGATTTAGACGTTAAGAAAACTAATTACATCGTTACGGCAGCAGGTACGTTTTAAAAATCTGAAATTCAGCAGTAAGCAAACGACGATACACCTAACACTTTTGTTTTCAATGTCTGCTACGGAACAGCATTTATCAAGGCTAGTCCATTTTGAAATTAGATCGACGATTTTTTTACGATATCTAGTCCATGTTGGAATTAGATCGGCAATTCTTTACCATATCTAGTCCATGTTGGAATTAGATCGGCAATTTTTTACCATATCTAGTCCATGTTGGAATTAGATCGGCAATTCTTTACCATATCTAGTCCATGTGGGAATTAGATTGGCGTTTCTTTATCATATCTAGTCCATGTTGGAATTAGATCGGCAATTCTTTACCATATCTAGTCCATGTGGGAATTAGATCGGCGTTTCTTTACCATATCTACTCCATGTGGGAATTAGATCGGCGTTTCTTTACCATATCTAGTCCATGTGGGAATTAGATCGGCATTACTACATCACTTTTGATCGATGTTGCTGTCATTGGCAACTGGAAAATACACAAGCAATTTCAGAGCGGAGGCAGAGGCACTGAGGGCGGCAGTGGAAGAAA
This sequence comes from Ariolimax columbianus, assembly GCA_036924085.1. NCBI lineage: Eukaryota > Metazoa > Mollusca > Gastropoda > Stylommatophora > Arionidae > Ariolimax > Ariolimax columbianus. Next base: position 39,955,249 of record JAVGWX010000004.1, on the reverse strand, counting down.
TGGTGACAGGTAAAAGGAATGAAAGCCATATAGTCCTGCTTACAGATGCCCTGGCCGTAGTTACAGCACTTAAAAGCCAGACAAATACTGAACTTAATGATTTAAGAGCAGTACTCTGTCAACTATGCCAGCAGTCTGCACAAAAAAGTGTAGTGGTACAGTGGGTTCCATCCCATTGTAACATCCAAGGCAACGAAGAGGCAGACAGACTGGCAAAAGAAGGTGCAAGACTACCACAACCAGATACCAGTGTGACATACAAAGAGTCAAAACGGCTTATTAGAGCTAGATACATGACCAAATGGGAAAGAGAACATACTGGCTACACAAAAATCGATGCCTATTACCAGTTGAACAGAAGAGAGCAGGTCGTGGTCTTCAGACTTCGCACTGGCCACAATAGACTGAGGTACCACCTATTCAACAAATTGAAGATAGGTGGCAACGATGAATGCACGTGTGGTACCGGGAAAATGACCACTGAACATTTGCTGCAAAAACTGCCTGACATACGAGGATCAGAGAGAGCAGATGTGGCCATCACCAGTGGCAACACTAGACAAGCTCTACGGCAGTGTCGACAGCCTCAGGATGACCGCTGCTTTTTTCGAAAAAAATAAAGGTCGACTTCTGACAGCGTAATAAGAAGAAGAAGAAGAAGAAGAAGATCGATGTTGAAATTAAATCAGCAAAGTTCACATCAGGGATTTATTCCTTTGCCAGAAAGGTAATTCTATGAGCACCAGATTGAGAACAAAAAAGTAATTGGCGGAAGCTATAGAATTCAAAAGGAAAATGATAAACCACAGCTACAGAAACGAGAAAAGCATCACCACAAACAAGTCAGATGATCAATATTTACGGCTGCCCTGAAAGATAAATATTTGCGGCTGCCCTAAAAGATAATATATTTACGGCTGCCCTGAAAGATAAATAGTTGCTGCTGCCCTGAAAGATAAATATTTGCTGCTGTCATGAAAATCATCTTGCTTACGACATATCTTTCCTGCTGACATGCAAAACTCCACAAAGCCAGATTCTAGATATTTCTTGCTGCCCTGCCAAACTCCACAAAGCCAGATTCTAGATATTTCTTGCTGCCCTGCCAAACTCCACAAAGCCAGATTCTAGATATTTCTTGCTGCCCTGCCAAACTCTACAAAGCCAGATTCTAGATATTTCTTGCTGGCCTGCCAAACTCCACAAAGCCAGATTCTAGATATTTCTTGATGCCCTGCCAAACTCCACAAAGCCAGATTCTAGATATTTCTTGCTGCCCTGCCAAACTCTACAAAGCCAGATTCTAGATATTTCTTGCATGCCTGCCAAACTCCACAAAGCCAGATTCTAGATATTTCTTGATGCCCTGCCAAACTCCACAAAGCCAGATTCTAGATATTTTTGCTGCCCTGCCAAACTCCACAAAGCCAGATTCTAGATATCAAGAGACGAAGCTCCGCATTTTCAATCTGTACGGACCACCAAATAAAGACCTATCGCTCTCGAGTATGGAGGTCAGAGACTCCAACTGCATAGTAGTTGGAGATTTCAACAGCCACTCGGAGAGATGGGGATACTCTGATACAGACAGCAGAGGTGACGAAATGGAAGATTGGGAGATAGATACAAATCTCTCCCTAATCAATAGGCCGGAGGATAGCCCTAGTTTCTATTCTAGAACATGGCGTACCACCTCGACTCCAGATTTGGCCTTCTCTACACAGGACATACACCATAAAATAGACCGCCAGGTGCTAAACCAACTGGCAGGTAGCGACCACAGGCCGATCAGGCTAGACATTGATATGTAAGTAGGCCCACAGGAAACAAAACCGCTCCCACGTTCGAATTACAAACGAGCCGACTGGGACAGATTTGCAATACTGACAGATGGGCTGTGTGAAACCATCAACACACGAAACAACAAAATGAAGCCCATGATGGATAACCTAAGCAAGGCAATAATGCAACCCGCCACTGAAACCATCCCAAGAGGAGCTAGGAAAAACCATAAGCCCTACTGGAATGATGAGTTGCAGAAAGCGGAAGATGCAGTAACAAATGCTAGGAACATGGCAGAGCGAGAACAATCTATGGAGGCAAACATCGCCCTCAAAGCCGCCACGGCGAAATACAAATACACTCTCAAGCAAACAGCAAGAGAGAGCTGGAAAAACAAAACGGAAAGCCTAAACCTGGACAAAGAAGGGAACAAGCTATGGAAGCTAGTCAGAGCCATGAACGACGAAACCCCGTCAAACAAACAAATTACCATCAAGCAGGGCGAAAACTTGCTCACTAGTAAGAAAGCCGCAAACGCTTTTGTCGATCACTATGCCAGAGCAAACCACATCGAGGTCCCTGCAGATAGGCATACAGACATTAGTGAAGAGCAAAAGGGGCACGACAACATCAATACGGCACCTGAAGAGCATATGATGGCCAAATTAACAATGAGCGAAATGGAAGAGGCCATGAGAACATTAAAGAAAAGGAAATCTCCCGGAAAAGACGGGATAACAAACGAAATGCTGATGGGGCTGGGCCAAACAGCGAAGAGGAAACTGCTATTGGTCCTGAACCAAAGCTGGAAAATGGGAATTGTACCCCAGGCATGGAAAGACGCAGTACGTGTACCAGTACCAAAAACAGGAAAGGACAAAACAGATCCAAATGGATACAGGCCCATCAGCCTACTGAGCTGTGTCGACAAGCTGATGGAACGTATGATAAACACCAGACTGATGTGGCATCTGGAAGAAAAACGAATACTAATTCCACAGCAAGCCGGCTTTAGACAGCACATATCCACTGAGGACCAGGTCATCCTCATAGCCCAGGAAATAGAAGATGCCTACCAGGCACAGAAACACACAGTAGCTCTTTGGGTGGATCTGGAAAAGGCATTTGACAAAGTCTGGAAAGATGGACTTAGAGTCAAGCTAAGATAAAGTGATGTTTGTGGGAAAATGTACAAGTGGATCAACCACTACCTCAAACAAAGAACGGCCAGAGTCCAAGTACAAGGGCAAATGAGCAAAAAGGTGAAACTCGAGCGGGGAGTACCCAAAGGGGGAGTACTGTCACCCACACTCTTCCTGGTGTATATAAACGACATTACAGAGAATATACCAAGAAGACTCCATAGCTCAATGTTTGCAGACGATCTGGCTATGTGGACCTCTGAAAAGAATCTCACCACAGCAAGAAATCGGATGCAGCAGGCCCTAACATCGCTGGAAGAGTGGGCGAACTCATGCCTGGTTAGAATAAACGAGGAGAAAACCACATGCACAATATTCTGGCTTTCAATCAAACCCCAAAATACCAAATTAAGTTTAAATGGCAAATTCCTGCAGCCAAACGACAACCCTAACTATCTGGGAGTCATATTTGATCGGCGCATGACATGGAAAAGTCAGATCGAGAGAAACCGAATGAGAGCCAGAGAAAGAATGGCAATCAAGAGGAAACTTGCTGGCACAAGCTGGGAAGCAGACGAAAGCATACTAAATGCAGGAGTGATCCCCTTATTCAAAAAAGGCATAAAATCAGATCCGGCAAATTATAGACCGGTGAGTTTAACGAGCATAGTCTGTAAATTGTTAGAGTCAATAATCAAAGAAAACATTGTAATGCATTTAGAAAAATTTAATCTAATTAGAAATAGTCAGCATGGGTTTACTAGAGGGAGATCATGCTTAACAAATCTATTAGAATTCATGGAGGAGGTTACTAAAATCATAGATAAAGGGGAGCCAGTGGATGTTATTTATCTAGACTTTGCAAAGGCCTTTGATAGAGTACCTCATCAAAGATTATTTCGAAAGTTAAAATCACATGGAATAGGTGGCGAAGTTGCCAAATGGATTGAAAATTGGTTAACAGGAAGAAGGCAGAGGGTGGGCATAAATAAGGAGTACTCTGAGTGGAGTGAAGTGAAAAGTGGTGTGCCACAGGGCTCGGTTTTGGGACCAATTTTGTTCTTGATATATATAAATGATTTGGACATTGATATGAGATCCATGATTGCAAAATTTGCTGATGACACAAAACTATGCAGTAGTGTCTCATCTAAAGCGGAAGTGGATATATTGATGTCGGATTTAGATAAAATTCGAGAATGGTCTGTAAGCTGGCAAATGGAGTTTAATGTAGATAAATGTACAGTCATCCACATGGGTAGATCCAATATGGAACATAAATACAGAATGGGAGAAAACAATATTAGAAAGATAGATAAGGAAAGGGACCTAGGGGTTATAATAGATCATAGAGGAAAGGTGAGTGAGCAAGTTAAGGTAGCAGTGAAAAAGGCAAATGCAATGTTAGGTATGATAAAAAGAAATATTAAACATAGGAGCAAGGAAGTGATCGTCAAACTGTATAAAGCTTTAGTTAGACCTAGATTGGAGTACTGTGTACAGGTGTGGAGTCCTTATCATAGAGGGGACATAAACATGCTAGAAAGAATACAAAAAAGAGCGACAAAGATGATAGTTGGATTCCAGAATTACAGTTATGAGGAACGACTCAGAAAAACGGGCCTACAGTGTCTCGAAGAGAGAAGAATTCGTGGTGACTTAATACAGGTTTATAAGATGATCAGAGGAATCGATAAATTAGACTATAACAAGTTTTTTTTAAATACAGCCACCTACAATAACACGAGGGCATAGCTACAAGCTGATTAAAGAGAGGTCCAGGTTAGATATTAGGAAATATTTTTTTAGTCAGAGAGTGGTGTCTGCTTGGAATGCATTGCCAGGGGAGGTGGTGGAGGCAGGGACAGTTAATGCGTTTAAGAATAAACTGGATGCGCATAGATTTTAGAGCAAGGTGATGTAAATGTAAATGTAACTGGTTGTATACAGACTCTGCAGGGTCTTCTAAACCAGTATAAAGACGTTAAGTTAAGTTAAGTTAAGTTAAAGAAACTGTACACTGGAAGAGTGAGACCAGTTCTCGAGTATGGCATTGCGGCATGGACAACAGCAGCAAAGGCGAACTTCGATAAAGTTAGCAAACTTCAAAACCAAGCCATGAGAGTTATAACAGGAGGCATGAAGTCAACGCCAATTGTAGAACTTGAAAAGATTACAAAACTGCAATCCATGACCGATTGAAGAGACTGCAGAGCCCAGCTGCAGTCACAGAAACTCCGAAGACTGACTGACCATCCAATGCACCAGAGACTAAACAATTTGGGAAATGGGAAACTAAAGCGGAGAAACTTTGCAGAAATAGCCAAAGCAAAGAGGCACGAAGATCCCATAAACGCACTAACAACACCAAAACCCATCACTATGGTACGAAAGCCTACCTAGAGGCAGGATATATTTCCAGAGGTGGTAGAAAATATACCAGGTATTGGAAAAAAAAACTGCCATACTGAAAAAGAAAGGAGAGATACTACCCTAAGTTTTATATCGAAAAGCTACCCAAGCATGGACTGGACCCATGCATACACCCACGGTTCTGTAACAAACACTACACAGAACGGAGGGGCAGGAGCATTCCTGAACCTACCAAATGGCAGAAAAATAACACTGTCATTCGCTACTGGTAAGTACACAAGCAATTTCAGAGCGGAGGCAGAGGCACTGAGGGCGGCAGTGGAAGAAATGGTGACACATAAAGAAAATGAAAGCCATATAGTCCTGCTTACAGATGCTCTCGCCGTAGTCACAGCGCTAAAAAGCCAGAAAAACACTGAGCTTAATGTCTTAAGAGCAGCACTCTGCAAACTGTGCCAGCTGTCCGCACCAAAAAGGGTAGTGGTACAGTGGGTCCCATCACACTGCAACATCCAAGGCAACGAGGAGGCAGACAGACTGGCAAAAGAAGGTGCAAGACTACCACAAACAGATACTAGTATGACGTACGAAGAGTCAAAACGGCTTATCAAAGCCAGATACATGACCAAATGGGAAACCGAACATACTGGTTACACCAAAAACGATGCCTATTACCAGTTGAACAGAAGAGAGCAGGTCGTTGTCTTCAGACTTCGCACTGGCCACAATAGACTGAGGTACCACCTATTCAACAAATTAAAGATAGGTGGTACCGACGAATGCCTGTGCGGTACCGGTACAATGACCGCTGAACATCTGCTGCAGAACTGCTCGACATACGAGGATCAGAGAGAGCAGATGTGGCCATCTCCAGTGGAACTGCAAGACAAGCTCTATGGCAGTGTCGACAGCCTCAGAATGACCGCCGCTTTTTTCGAAAAAATAATGGTTACTGTCTGACTGCGTACGAAGAAGAAGAAGAAGATTCTAGATATTTCTTGCTGTCCTGCCAAACTCCACAAAGCCAGATTCTAGATATTTCTTGCTGCCCTGCCAAACTCCACAAAGCCAGATTCTAGATATTTCTTGCTGCCCTGCCAAACTCCACAAAGCCAGATTCTAGATATTTCTTGCTGCCCTGAAAGACTCCACCAGGATATAGTTGTTAAATATATTGATGCCCTGAAAGACACCACCATACGCAAAGCCGGATATATTGTATTGCTCTGAAAGACGTTACCATACGTCTTGATGGGGATATGTTGTGTCCTAAAAGATGTGAATAGACGTATTGATAGATATATGTTGTGTCATGACACGAGTCACTAGACTTGAGGATGGGGAAATGTTGGTCCAAGATATGTAACGAGTAAAAAATACAGATACAACTGACAAGATTTTAGAAGCAAAATAGCGACAGCAGTCGCAAATACAAGTGTGTCTTAAACACTCTGAAAACATACACACCAGACAACAGAAAGCATACACACCAAACATAAAGACATAACGAATATACACCAGACAACAGAATACATACACACCAGACAACAGAAATAACATACCAGACAACAGAGTGCATACACACCAGACATAAAGACATAAGGAATATACACCAGACAACAGAAACATACACACCAGACAACAGAATGCATACATACCAGGCAACAGAGTGCATACACACCAGACAATAGAGAGCATACACACCAAACGTAAAGACATACCGAATACACACCAGACAACAGAATATATACACACCAGACAACAGGAAACATATACACCAGACAACAGAAAACATACACACCAGACAACAGGAAAACATACACCAGCAACAGAAAGCATGCACACTAGACAACAGAAAGCGTTCAGGTGCTTTTCTTGTACATTATCTGTTTAAGTTTTTCTTTTTATAGTTGTTTCCATTCTGTATGATTTTTTCTTTTTTTCTACCATTTTTTTAATTGTTTTCTTCAATTTGTGTTCGTTTCTCCTGTTTTCTACACTCCACAAGTGGGGTTTTTTTCTACACTGTATGCGTTTTTCATGTTTTCTACCATTTGTTTTTCTTGTTTTCTAGTATTTGTTTTTCTTGTTTTGTACTATTTGTTTTTCTTGTTTTCCACACTATGTATCAGTTTTTCTTGTTTTGTACTATTTGTTTTTCTTGTTTTGTACTATTTGTTTTCCTTGTTTTGTACTATTTGTTTTTCTTCTTTTGTGCGATGTGTTTTCTTTCATACTACACTATGTATGAGTTTTTCTTGTTCTCTACCATTCGTATTTCTTGTTTTCTTCGATTTCTGCTCTATTTTCCTGTAACTGTTTTGTTTTTGTGTTTTCTACACTGTATGTTTTCTTCTTTTCTACCACTTGTTTCTCTTGATTTTACCACATGTTTGTCTTGCCTTTCACACTCTGTATGAGTTGTTCTTGTTTTCTACAATTTGTTTTTCTTGTTTTCTACACAATGTATGTGTTTTCTTTGTTTTCTATAATTTGCGCATGTGTGTGTGAGTGTGTGAGTATATGTGTGTGTATATGTATATATATATATAAATATATATGTCTTCTTCTTCTTCTTCTTCGTACGCAGTCAGACAGTAACCATTATTTTTTCGAAAAAAGCGGCGGTCATTCTGAGGCTGTCGACACTACCATAGAGCTTGTCTTGCAGTTCCACTGGTGATGGCCACATCTGCTCTCTCTGATCCTCGTATGTCGGGCAGTTCTGCAGCAGATGTTCAGTGGTCATTTTACCGGTACCACACGGGCATTCGTCGGTACCACGTATCTTCAATTTGTTGAATTGGTGGTACCTCAGTCTATTGTGGCCAGTGCGAAGTCTGAAGACAACGACCTGCTCTCTTCTGTTGAACTGGTAATAGGCATCGTTTTTGGTGTAACCAGTATGTTCGATTTCCCATTTGGTCATGTATCTGGCTTTAATAAGCCGTTTTGACTCTTCGTACGTCATACTAGTATATGTTTGTGGTAGTCTTGCACCTTCCTTTGCCAGTCTGTCTGCCTCCTCGTTGCCTTGGATGTTGCAGTGTGATGGGAGCCACTGTACCACTGCCCTTTTTGGTGCGGACAGCTGGCACAGTTGGCAGAGTGCTGCTCCTAAGTCATTAAGCTCAGTGTTTTTCTGGCTTTTTAGCGCTGTGACTACGGCGAGAGCATCTGTAAGCAGGACTATATGGCTTTCATTTTCTTTATGTGTCACCATTTCTTCCACTGCCGCCCTCAGTGCCCCTGCCTCCGCTCTGAAATTGCTTGTGTACTTACCAGTAGCGAATGACAGTGTTATTTTTCTGCCATTTGGTAGGTTCAGGAATGCTCCTGCCCCTCCGTTCTGTGTAGTGTTTGTTACAGAACCGTCCATGTATGCATGGGTCCAGTCCATCCTTGGGTAGTTTTTCGATATAAAGCTTAGGGTAGTATTTCTCCTTTCTTTTTCAGTCTGGCAGTTTTTGTTTGCAATACCTGGTATATTTTCTACCACCTCTGGAAATATATCCTGCCTCCAGGTAGGTTTTCGTACAGTAGTGATGGGTGTTGGTGTTGTTAGTGCGTTTATGGGATCTTCGTGCATCTTTGCTTTGGCTATTTCTGCAAAGTTTCTCCGCTTTAGTTTCCCATTTCGCAAATTGTTTAGTCTCTGGTGCATTGGATGGTCAGTCAGTCTTCGGAGTTTCTGTGACTGCAGCTGGGCTCTGCAGTCTCTTCTATCGGTCATGGATTGCAGTTTTGTAATCTTTTCAAGTTCTACAATTGGCGTTGACTTCATGCCTCCTGTTATAACTCTCATGGCTTGGTTTTGAAGTTTGCTAACTTTATCGAAGTTCGCCTTTGCTGCTGTTGTCCATGCCGCAATGCCATACTCGAGAACTGGTCTCACTCTTCCAGTGTACAGTTTCTTTAGTATGCTTTCGTCTGCTCCCCTGCTTGTGCCAGCAAGTTTCCTCATGATTGCCATTCTTTCTCTGGCTCTCATTCGGTTTCTCTCGATCTGACTTTTCCATGTCATGCGCCGATCAAATGTGACTCCCAGATAGTTAGGGTTGTCGTTTGGCTGCAGGAATTTGCCATTTAAACTTAATTTGGTATTCTGGTGTTTGATTGAAAGCGAGAATATTGGGCATGTGGTTTTCTCCTCGTTTATTTTGACCAGCCATGAGTTCTCCCACTCTTCCAGCGATGTTAGGGCCTGCTGCATCCGATTTCTTGCTATGGTGAGATTCTTTTCAGAGATCCACATATATATATGTGTGTGTGTGTGTGACTGTGGACGTATATGTATTTTTGCAATGGGGGTTTCCTGCAATCAGTGTTCTTAAATATATAGTATCGTCAGTGTGAGTGTTTTTGACTTTGTTGTTTTTTTCAGTCCGAGTGTTCTTGAAGTTGTATTCACGGTATGAATGTTCTTGAATATGCAGTTTCATCAGCCTGAGCGTTCTTGAATTTGTGATATCTTCATTGTGTATTGTTTTAAATGTATTGTTTCTTCAGTTTGATTGTTCTTTAATTTGTAGTTTCTTCAGTTTACTGTTTTTTTAATTTGTATTTTGGATGTATGCCCTAAGGCACATATCCAAACAAATATACATAACAGTGGAAAGAGAAAAGAAACAGTAAATACCCACAGGACCCAATCAATAGACTGAATAGGAAATAATATACCACAAATGTCCGCCTCAGAACAGGTCATTGCAGATTAAATGCACACATGCATAAAATGAATGCAGGACAGACTGCACAATTCACATGTCAGAGAAGACCCCAGACTCCAGAACACAACCTGCAAATGTGTCCACTGCACAAAGGCTCCCGTGAAAAGACCTAGCTCGAGGAACGAAACATACAAGACAAATTGGGGTGAACAATGGAGGACCTGCGACCGACGTATGGAAGCGGCCGATCTTGTGGCATAAAACTAGCATAAGAAACCGAACGCAAAGAAGAAGAATTTGTAGTTTCTTCAGTGTCAGTGTTCTTGAATGTGTACATTTTTCAGCGTTCAGTTGTACAGGATGAGGTCTCAAAAGAAAATGTGATGATGATATTGGTTATGTGTTGCCGATGCCATCCCACAGTTGCTCAGCAGGTCTTCTATTTGCAATCAAGTCATTTAAAAAATGAATATGTCTTCTTCATTTGTACCAATTTGGCATATAATGTATTGGCGATTGTCTGCAAGCGCTTTGTTCTCAATGAGTAGGCGGCTAATGTTTCATCAGGATAAGAGCAGTGTCTGCATATGGAAACAAGTGAGGGCTCATGCGGCTTTAGTGGTTATTGACTCTAGTGTGTCGTATTCGAAATTGAACTGTGAGACTTTATTCTATTCTGTGTAATCTATTTATGTCATCATTATTTTGTTACCTTGGCATTTCGCTAAATACACTGTAACACGATGTCTCCGTCGCTCACTTGTTCGTCCAGATTCCCCTAGTTTAATTTCGACGGATTCTTTTAACTGAGTAGTTGGTACGTAGTCAGCCTTTTGTTGTTTGGAAGATTATTTTTTTGCCGGTCTATCCACAATTTCGTTTCCAGGAAGGCCAACGTTAATCACCTAGGGTGGGCTCATATTGTTGATCATTCTTTCTACTAAAACTGTATATTGTTTTATGTTATTTGGGGTGTGCTTCGGTACCTTTACTACCGAATTTGTGTCACTCAAAATCACTGTCTTCAGTTCAGTTCAGTTCATCCCGTAACCCATCAGGTCGTTGGGGCACACATGAAGACACTCCCAAAATCCCACGCCATCCCTCTCTGTCTGTCGCCGCCTGACGTATCTCACCGAGACGAAGGCCTGACCACTCAGTGATGTTGTCCACCCATCTCTTCCTTGGACGTCCTCGTTCTCTCTGTCCCGGTACGGAACCAAAGAGTATCGAGTTGGTAATTCCGTTGGACCTTGCAACGTGCCCGCACCAGGTCATCTTTCGTCTTTTGATAGCTCTGAGCAGGTCTTCAAAAGGACCGATAGCGTCTTCAACTCTCTGACGTATTACTACGTTCGTGACACGATCTTTATATGTAACATTTAGGATTTTTCTATAGCACCTCATTTCCATTGCATGTATTATGCCCTGGATATCTGATGTAATGGTCCAGGTCTCGCAAGCATACATAAATATTGATAGTACAAAAGTCTAACTTTTATGCCAAAGGCGAGCCGCTTGTCTTGCCTTATAGGTAGGTTTCAGCCGAGTCAGCGCCGCTGTTGTTTGTCCTATTCTTGCAATTAGCTCTGGCTTCGATCTCTCTTCGCTGGTCAACGATCCCATATATTTTAAACGTTTTACCACCTCAAGTTCCTGCCCATTTGCTTCTATTACAAATTTAAACCCTGCTATATTATTGGTCATGAGCTTTGTTTTATCTGCATTTATTTCCATACCAAAACTCAGGACCGTTCTATCCAATCTACCAATCAACTCCTGGAGTTACAATACATCAATACATCAATATCATCAGCAAAACGGAAGTTTGTAATAAGCCTGTCACCTATTTTAACCGTGCCAACATGTCGGTTTAACGTCTTCTTTATTATTCTCTCCAAGAATATATTGAAGAGTGTTGGGGAGAGTATACATCCCTGTCTCACACCCACCGTCGTACGGAACCAATCGCCTAGCGTTCCCTCTACCGAGACTGCGCTTGTCGCTTGCTCATAAAGGTTTGCAATTACCCTCACAATATCGCTGTTGAACTTATAGTGCTTCATTGTTGACCATAGCGCCGCATGCCACACTCTGTTAAACGCCTTTCTAAAGTCAATGAAGGCATGGTAGAGTTGTTGTTGATACTCTGAGTACTTCTCATTCATTAGCCGAAGATTAAATATCTGCTCGATAGTACTCCTTTCCGCTCCAAAGCCCGCTTGTTCGTCGGCAATGATATTCTCTGTCTGTGGTTTCAGTCTGTTATGTATTATTCTCAAGAGAACTTTACTTGGATGACTTATCAGACTGATTGTCCGATAGCTCTGACACATATTTGGGTTTCATGATTTAGGCAGTGGTATAATTACTGATTTTGTCCAGCTGGTGGGCCACTCTCCTGTCTGCCAAATTCTACTGCAGATGTATGTCAGGGTATCAATTGTTGCCTCACCTCCCACTTGTAGGAGCTCTGCTGGGATATTATCCACACCTACAGCCTTCCCTCTCTTCAGCATTTTCACGCCTTCATATACTTCTTCCCTTGTTATCGTTTGATTTTCCTCTATCAGACTCACTTCAGGAGACATTGCATTTCTTGGATCACCTCGACCTTCATGCTTATATAGTTCCGAACAGTACTCTGACCAGCGCTCACGAATGTCTTGAGCTTCTGTGAGACATTTCCCACTGTCTAGCGGCACCAATTTCCGTAAGATAAACTTTTGATGAAAATCGAAACGGCTGTTTTATTAGCCTCCCCCATAGCTTGAATGGTTTGAACGGTTTTAGCTGCATGAATCATAATCTCATATCACGATCCGTCCGGGTATTTTTTATAGATGCCATAATCTGCATAAGTGGTTTTAAAGCTGATAGGTCCGTATAGATCAGAACTAACAATGCTTGGTAGCTATAGACTCTATTTATTGGTGAACTTGGTGACATAATAGAAGGTAATGGCTCGTGATAGAAAAGAGATCATGTGGATGAGATAAAAGAGGTAGTGGTTGGAGGGATACAAAGCGTAGTGTCGATTAGATCAAGGAGAGAAGGGATAAAATGATGAAAGAGGTAATGGTTGGTGACATAAAGGAAGTAATAAATGCTTGATTTAAGATGTTATGTTTGTGTGGCAAACGATGTCATTCTGGTGAAGTGAACAAAGTAATGTTTCTGAGGTAAAAAATGTAATGCTGATGTGGTGAGATGAAAGATGAAATGATGGTGTGGGGAGATGAAATCTATAATAATGGTGTGGTGAGATTAAAAAGTGTAATTATGGTGAGATGAAAGATGCAATGATGGTGTGGTGAGATGAAAGATGTAATGATGGTAAGATTGTCTGTAATGATGCTACGAGGAGATCAAAGATGCAATGATGGTGTGGGGAGATGAAATTTGTAATGATGATAAGATGAAAGATGTAACCATTGCTTGATAAAAGAGGTAGTGTTCGCGTGAGGAAAATAGTTCATGTGGATATAGATTGACATAAAATAGAAGTGAGTGTATTCGATTCCGTAGAGGAATCGATGACAACCGCCGTAAAATCAAACACGTTGAGATGGATTACGCATGTTACACGGATAGAAGTCCATCAATAGACCACAAAGATATGTGCATAGAGTAATCAAGGATACAGGACCACGAGGGTATCAATATAATAGATGGATGACTGTGTAAGATTTGATCAGAAAAATGGAGAGGGTCTTTATTACATTGTATATTCCAGCTAGACATAAATACATCATATATGAACGAATCTGTGTGTATATTCCAGTTTCACAAATCTTCCCATTTCTCAAACGTATGGTGACCTTCAATGTAGGATCACATAATTGAAAATATACATTGTGTACATTATATCATGTCTATAAGATACATTTGTATCATATCGTGTTTCCTTGACTCTATATTACTGTGTTCCATTAACGAATTCCTATAGGAATTCTTTTTAACTAGGATTTTTTTTCTTTTTGCTCGCCCCTTATTTCTCTCTTCCACAAGGCGTTGGTGTGCTTTGAACTATGTTTTTTTTTCGCGTCTGTCGGCCCAGTGCATCCGACTTCAGCATGCATTTTGTGAAAGGGTCTGCTTCCTCCTGCATTTTCTAAGGGTTTGCTTCCCCGGGTAACGACCGGTGCTGAGATGGGGAGCGGACCCAGCACCTTCGTGTTGTAAGCCGTGTCCCTTTACCACTAAACCACACCGTCCTCAACTACGCTCTGATAATCGAGGTTTTATTCTGGATAGTCTTATCTGTCATTGCTCTTATTGATATGGTGAAATACTTACATTTGTTTTAATCTTTGTTTTAGTTGTCGGATGCGATATTTGCACTAAGACAGTTGAGTGAAAAGTCCATAGAGTATGGCAAAGAACTAAATGTGGCATTCATTGATCAAGAGAAGGCTATTGATAGAGTTAACAGGAAGAAATTATGGGGCGTTTTGGAGGAGTATGGTGTTACGGGGCAGTTACTGGACAATATAAGATCCATATACGCGTAAAGCGAAGGGACTGTTAGAACACATGTGGGGCAAACAAACTGGTTTCCAATAAAGAGCGGAGTCCTGCAAGGTTGTGTGCTTTCACCCCTACTATTCATCATATACATGGATAAAATTACACGGTGGGCAAATCCATCTTAAAAATCTCTACACTAATTGATCTTTGCGGACGATCAGTGCCTCTTCTATAAGAACCAGACTGATTTACAACGTCACCTGACAAGCCTCGACTCAGCCTGCGTAAAATATGAAATGAAGATAAACGGCGACAAGACAGTAACTATCACAATCAACCGCCTACCAATGCATCGCAGCTACCACACTGGGGGTAAAATACTAAAACAGGTACAGGAGTTTACATATCTAGGAAGTGTCTTCACTGACGACGGCAGGTTCGACAGAGAAGTAGAAACTAGAATCCAAAAAGCAAATAAGATGCAGTACCAATTGGCACCGATACTGAAACACCGAAATGTCGCCATGGCCACAAAACGGAAGTTAATCAACACCTTGATCATCCCTACACTGTGTTATCAGTGTCAAACATGGACACTACTAGACAGGCATAGGCGTAAGATGGAGACTTGTGAGATGCGAGGGATCAGAAATGCTGCAGGAAAGACGATTTGGGACAGAATCAGTAACGACGCACTTAGAAAAATAGTGGGGACTACACCAGTATACCACTATATTGAAGCACAGAAGGTAAAGTGGTTCGGGCATCTGACTAGAATGCATTATGAACAACCAGCAGCGATATCATATTTCTTGAAGGTGGATGGTCCTCGAGCAAAAGGGCGATCACGACGTCGTTGGATCGAAGGGGTCAAGGAAACTCTCCAAAAGTTCAATATGACAACCACACAAGCCTCCCTCCTAGCGCAAAACAGAAATCTACGCATATCCCCTCTCTGCGACGCCGCAAGGTAAGAGCAGTGGGACAAAAGAATAAGACGAAGTCAACTGTCAACACGTTGCCAGTGGAATTATTCAGTGTCATACTTTTACATCGCTCATATCTTCTATTGCATCTGTCTACTGTGTTCAACCGATCTATTAGTGCTTTGTTTGATTTAATTATCTCGGCACTAGGGTGTTTATGTCCATTCTTTTGACATGAATTCAGAACCAGTGGTGCCTAATATAACAATTTCATTCATCAGACCTAGCTTTTATCGGTGGTGTGGCCCGTTTCTTTTCGTGCTGCCTTGTCTACTCTCCCAGTAAATCAGGTTTCCATTTACAACCGGATATACTAGAGGTTTTTTAAACAGAGGATTGAGCACGTTACCTTTGCCCAAGTATAAAGCTCAAAACATGAGTACAACCTGAAAAACTGCTTTTTTTCAAAGGACCTATCATTTGACGTCAATTTTACTCACTCAAAACCGTTTACATCCTTGCCACAATCAGCTTAGAAATACAGATACTCCCACAATGCCTCGTCACAAATATATTATAACTTGTCCCCCTCTACTACCACTCCCCCACCCTTCTCCATCTCCCTTTGTACCAAAAAAAAAACTCTGTATTTTTGTAAGTGTTTCAAAAATGGAAAATGCAGAAGGTGAGTATTGCGAATGTGGGCAGTTCAGGACCCGGCACACCTGATTAAATGTCCTAGTACGCAGGAATCATGTACAGCGGAGGGAGGACTTGATGGGTGGCAAATGAAAGAGCACTGACGGTGGGTGGTTTTAGGGGCGAAGACTATGTGAGATTGCCGGACACGGAAAGTAAGTAAGTAATAATGGAAAATACATTTAACGTAAAATTGACAAACAAAACACTATTTTTCAAAACCAAACAAAATGTCCAACTAGTGTGACTTTTTGTATGTACTAATTGGCTGGTTTAGAATTTATAAAATTATTTTTTCATGTCATTAATATTAAACAAAACAGTCAAATTTAAAGTTAAATAATCCTACCATCCATCAGTAAAGAATTTCTTGTAACAGTCCTCACAACAAATGGATACGAATTGTTAAGAATGAACTCGGGAAATCTGGATGAACAGGTGGACGACGAGAACAACAAGTGGCAGTGTAAAACTTGTATTTAGCGAAATGTCACAGCCAATAAGTACCGAAGACATAAATAAACTACAAAGAAGAGATCGAAGTTTCATCTTTCTTTGCCGAACAGGACATACCAGAGTAAATAGCCACTTGAACTGCATCAATCCCCAGCAACTGTCCTTGTGCAGACATTGCTCTCATCCTGATGAAACAGTTCGACATCTACTTATTTAGTGAAAGGCGCTTGCAAAAATGAGGAAAAGGTTCTTAGAAGCAGTGCCAACAATTGCCAACACACTGTGTGGAGAAGTGAAACAACTGAAGAAGACCTGTATCTATATAAGAATGACATTGGGCTGCCAAGAGCAGACTTGCTTAACAGCTATGGGATAACAACAACCGTTCTCATTGTGGTCGAAGAAACAGTGACCAAGTTGACGGCAGTCAGCAGCAAATAACCAACCCGCGTTGGCCAACACCCTATTGCTAGTGAAGGCCCTGAAACCGTGCTGCATCCGTACAGTCTGGTTGAGAGAATATAGTTCGAAGAAGGAAGGCAAAATTGGTACTAACAAATGTGCAGTAGTGACACCAGATTTATCGTACCCGAAAGGTGGATTTATCGCAACTTCGCTGTAAACTAGGTCACATCCTAACAAAGCGACCTTTTCGGAACGAGCGACGAAGAAGAAGAAAAAGAAGAAGATAGTTTTCATTATTCCCAGTCAAAATCGTAGGCTTCTCCATTGAACGGAGAAATGCTTTTTTTTCTTGAATTGCATCATTTATTGGTAATGGTAAGTCATTAAAATCAACTGGTGGCTAATTGATGGCAATTAACTTTTACTGTATTTAGCCACTTTTCCAGGAAATTCTAAGTTTCTCTAGCTCAATATTTTAATTGTTTTACATCGTCTGTCTCAATGACTAGCTGCAGTGTACCCAATGCATGTTGTGAAATATATCTTGAATGGCAGGCTCCATGTTTGTATTGAAATAGTAATTATTCATAGTTGAGGAAGCGTTTCCGGCCATATTGGGGTGAAAGCGTGCCCCATTACTCAGCACAGATTCAGATAGAAAAATTATGGATATACAATCCATGACACAATCCTTTAACTCCATTCTCAGAGATGCCCCTGAGAAAATGTGGAAGGGGGGGGGTGGTGTTGGGGAGCGGGGTGTCGCAAGTCTAAATCCTGGGTCATTGAACATACATATATTGTCAGTATGCGACACCAGGATGGCTCTCAAAACAAACAAAAAACTATAACCCTTCTTGGGCTGATACGTACATACAAATGAATACAAACATTAGAAAAGAAATGACGGAAGGTAAGATGAAGTGTATATCAGAACAATGTACAGAAGTTCAGAACTGCATGATTGGGAACAATAATTAGCGAGTGTACCAGCTTGTTAAGGTCATGGCAAAGAAGAACACATCCAAAATGAGAGTAATACGAGAATAGACAGGAGAAAACCCTGACGATACATGAAAATGGTATTCGGAGATGGATGGAGTACTGCTTCCAGTTGTATAAGGTACAAACGACTGGAGACCCTTGACCGATAATACTAAAAGGCCAAAAGATGAAGAGGATAACTTCCCCATCGTACGTAAAGAAGCAGAGGTGAGTGTCAACTCTCTAAAGAAGGATAAAAAATATACCAGGCGAACTGCTAGCACATGGAGGAATAGTAGTTATAGAAAATTTCACGAAGATCTGAAACGTGATTTGGCATAGGAATGGCAGACAGGGGAATGGCCAACAAGTTGGACAAAATCACTTATTACAACCCCACCTTAGAAGAGTAACCTTCAAAAAAAGCCCAAATTACCGAAAAATCACTCTCATCAGCCACCCCAACAAAGCGATATCTCAGGTTATTTCAAACAGACTGCAACCAAAGACAGCGAAACGTCATCGCAGAAGAACAAGGGGATTTCCTGGCTGGTCTCAACACAACTGAATACATTTTTAAGGAGCGTCTGCTCAGCGAAAAATATCTTCAGCGTAACCAAGAGCTACACAAAGTATTTGTTGGCTTTAATTTAAATAACTTTTTATGGTCTGGCACAAGGCCATGTTGTCAAATATTCGAAAACATAAGACGAGGTTTCGGCTTTCCTTCGTCAATGAGAAAGTACTCCTAAATCGCTAGTGCAGACTTCCTTAACAGGAATACTGGGGAGTAGTTTCCCACATCAACCAGTTTTATGGAACGTATCATGTCGGAAGTTCTGTAGGATCACGTTGATACTGTCAGTATAGGTAGACGTATTCTTAGAAAGCTACAACTTACGGATCTAATCTCAAATCTTGACAATGCAGAGATATTGCGGGAAAATTATTGTAGAGAAGAGTAAGATTATGATCAACGCATCAGAGGGTCTAACAAATCTGATTGCGATCAAAGGCGAATCATTGCAAAGTGCTAAACAGTTTAAACACAAGGAGCACGGATGGATGCGGAACGTTCCACAACTGAGATTCAGCTGTTCTGACCAAAATGAGACCGCTACGGAAGGACGAAACATCAACATGAAACCCAAGTTGAGTTTAATGTATCTATTTGTTACTTACGTGTACCCTTACGTGTGTGAAACTTGGACACTGACTGCGGTTCTAGAGCGCAGAATTTGTACAATGGAGATGCTATGTCTGCGTCGATTCTTCGAAATTTCGTATCTAGAGCGCGTCACGAACATAAGAGAGATGTCGGTCAATATATAG
Organism: Ariolimax columbianus; assembly: GCA_036924085.1. Classification (NCBI taxonomy): domain Eukaryota; kingdom Metazoa; phylum Mollusca; class Gastropoda; order Stylommatophora; family Arionidae; genus Ariolimax; species Ariolimax columbianus. The sequence continues at coordinate 39,936,010 of JAVGWX010000004.1, read as the reverse complement.
ACCTATCGACTATTGTAAAAACGCGCAAATGTACATGGTATGGACTTGTATCAAGACCGGCTGGGTTGACTAAGACGATCCTGTCAGGTTCTGTACATATGGAAGCATAAGAGGAGATGTGAGAAGAACATCAGAGAGTTGACAAGAAGGAGGTTGGATAAAACAAATATCCTGAAACATAACCGAGTTGAGAGACGGGTACTTGTTCAATAAACTGACGTATTGGTTCCCCAATGACGTTTCAGATTACGGAACTACCGATGATGGTGATGCATTATTTAACTATATTATTCTTGTCCACTTGTGTCACTCAGCGTCATCTGAAGCTGTGGTTTCCTGTCTTGGTCCAAGTTGATCGTTGTTAGTTTGTTTTTGTTTTGGAGATTTCTGTTATGGCAACTATCTGACTGCCACGTGGTCTTCCTCGTGGCTTGTAATCCGATCTATGCGTGTAATTATATACATCCGGTGCTAGTTGATCAGTTTGTATTCTTATGTCTCCATCGACACAAGCAGTAGTTTTCAAAATATTTATAATCTCATCATTTCGCATTCTGTCTGCCCTGTTGACATTGATTGTGTATTTCAGAAAGATGGTGGTTTTCAGAAAGATGGTATTTTTCAGAAATCGCACTTCACACTTTGTAATGTTGCCCTCCTGTAACTTGGATAAGTATAAATAATGGCACTCGTTGCAATTGGCAGCTGAGGAAATTAATAATGCGGTAGACTAACACCAAATAAGTGCACAATTCAACGATAACTTTGAATGTTTAGTATCATATTTCTTCAACTTATTTCTTTACCACCACCTTCGTCACATTTCATCATTAAATGTTTGATATAACCCCCCCCCCCCCCTCCCCACCCTAACCCTCCATTTCCGCCCGCACTGTGTGACGTCGTATGTGAGTGAACGTCATAACTAAATTTGTCACCATATTTCAGTTCCTGGTTCAATCATCTCAAATCCAAGCAAGGATTCACTTAATAATGCAATTTGATGCATGTATTTATACTGCACGCGACTACAAAGAAAACCAATTATATTGAAACACAGTAATCAAAATATATTAAAATAGGAAACCTTTCTACACAGTAATGTAGAAGGGCTATATACTACATCCGGTCCGTTTACACAAAGTCAGCATCAAAGTGCGTATGTGCCCTTTTATAGTATTTTAACAACTGATTTTATATCATGAAGTTCTAGCCCCATTCACAACCTTGTTTTTCACTGTTTTAAGACATGCTTGAAATGTAGCGTTTTTATTTGTTTCCTGCTTCGGTGCCACATGTGTTATCAATTTGAGTCTGGTACCATCTACGTATCGTAGATCTGCTACAACGGTTGTCGATAGGATCTGTTTCGTGCCTTGATAGTGCAACTGAAAAGATTATTCCGTTAATCTCATCATGGTATCTTCCCACTTAGAGCGTTTTATTTCTTTAGCACGTTTGCCATTTACATTATATTTCAGTATTGTTATCAGGAAGGTGTAATGTCTTTTGATGTGACCAAAATATCTTAAGTGACTAATTTTGATTTCGTTCATTAAAAATCTTCGTAATAATTTCTCCAAGAATTCCTGCCTTTCCCCCTAGATTTCCCCCTAGATTTCCCCCTAGATTTCCCCCTAGATTTCCCCCTAGATGTTCCCCATCCCGTTAGTCTATTCGCATTTCAAATACATTGAATCTCCACTCGAACTATTTGCTCATCGCCCATGTTTCACCTGCAATATGTGCTTCATTAATAACATGATTGAAAATAAACACATTACATTTAAATACAATGCTTTGCTACTTACATTCGTAATTTCATAGAAGGCTAAACGTCACTAGAAGGTTAATGAAAACAAAGACCACTTTAGTGGTATCCAGAGAGGAAATAATATATGAACTTCAATATATATTGCCCTCATGATGTAAAAGATTACTAAAGAAGATTATTTTTTATGAAGAAACACATCTTCAGCAAGATCAGTTGCTACAGAAACCACCACTTTATAAGAGCACTCAATGAAGACTAGAGATCAACATCTGGTCAGGCAAAACATACTGATCGGACATGTTGGCCAGGGTAAAGTAAAATATACTGTCTAAGACCCTCACCTTTAGAGGAGGAAAACTAACGTCTGGTCAGACAAATACTGATCAGACATGTTATATTATATACTGGCCAAGACCCTCACCTCGTCTTTCTAGTACCCCTCCTTAGAAACGGGCTGTTTCCATGGTAGTCCCGCTAACGAGGTGAAGGAGCAACGTGATCCCCGTAGAAGGGAGTGACACATGAAGACAAGCATAGCACAACTGCTTGGAGGATGCCGGTCCACTTTCATCAGCAAGCTCGGGATGTGAGGAAAGCTACTGCAACCCGCTACTTAATGTCTTTTTCAGGGGGCACAAAAGAATAACCTACTCATGGTAGGCTTTCGCAAACAGCAACAACTATGACATGCACAATGCGAGTGCCTTTGATATTTGGAGCAGAAAATTAGCACCCTCGTGGATTGTGCGCAAAAAACCTTATACCCTGGTGAAAGGTTGTGACATTTCCTTGTTCAAAGTGCAACAGACAATTCAGGGCTCGGATTGTCTTATTGAACCATCTCGGAATTCTTGCGAACAGTGCATGTTGACAAAGTGGTCTTCATCGATTACGATGGACGAACACCATTTGGAGCAAAATCGAGACAAGTAGAGGGAAATAAAAATTATGTTTTTCTTTTTTTTATTATTTCATTTTAATTTCAAAGATCAATATAAAGAATCCTTCACCCTACCCGCCTAACCCCGCGACCTCCAGCCTCTATCCCTTTCCCTCCTCTGCATTCGTCTTGAAATGTAACCACGCGGTTTGACTTGCATTCATTGGACTCCATATTATTGTAACCTTGATTAACTGCCCATGTACGCCAGGGTTTAAAGCCTATGTCAACCCACCCAACCCCCCTTTTCTAAACAAACTGCCCTCAATTTAACTATTCTTGAATTCTACGTTAAGAACCACTGTCCCAATAGGTTTGTCTTGTAATTCTTGCTAGGAAACTGCCCGTAGGCGCTGTGGGATTTATTTCTATGAGTGCAACATTTAATATTGACACTATCAATTTGCTTATAAGTTGCGGTCTGCTAAGTCAGCTCAAGGGCGTGCAACTGTTCGGACACAGTGAGACGTCACAACTATTGAGTTATTTAATGTATATTAATATCAATCCCAGAAATTATCATTTCAAATAGCTTCATGTGTGGTTACTTCGTGCATATGACCAGATGGAATGGCGGATACTGATATGTGTAAAAAAACAAAAACAAGATAGCAGTAACTAAAAATCGAAATTAAATAGATGCAAAAATGAATGGTTAGTAAATACATCTGACACAATAGGTACCCGATGGATTGGAGTCCAGATGAGAACCACAATAAATGAGGCTTGGAGTCCAGATGAGATTAGAATATTTGGAGAGCCACAATAAATGAGCATTCGAGTCCACATGAGATATAAATATTGGGAGGGCCACAATAAAAGACAACAAAAAGTTGACAAAAAAATCAGGGCATAAACGAAACTGGAAATGATGAACCACAAATATAATCGGGGGCTAGAAACTATTGTAGCTAGTGGATGTGCGGGGAATATACAAAACATGTGTGTTATTCAATTGTCTTTTCTTAATAAAATTGCCTACATTTTGTCAGATTAGAGCTCAGGGGAAGGGGGAACTTGAGAGACAGAGAAACGGCTTTACGGTTTTTGGAATGCAATGAAACAAGGGAGAAAACTGTTCACTGCTCCTTATAATAGCTGATACTTGCCACTCGCTAGTCTCTGAAACGTTAACCGAAACGACATTCGGAGTGTTGGTACGAACTTTCACGTCTCTTGGGATCGTGCACTCCAAAAAGACAACTACGAAAACACGGTAATTCTAACTGACTACAGGAGCGTACTCCAAGCCATCTCATGCACCCAAAAAGATACACGAAATAAAATATAATATCAGATGTCTCAAAACACAGATCTAGTCGTGCAGTGGATTTCCTCCCACTGTTGGATACTTGAAACGAGAAGGCAGATATGCTCGCAAACGTCGGATGTGGCGGCATGTATGCTTGCCTACCACAGAGGACACTCATCAAACGATCGATGAGGACGGAATGGAGAGACCATCGAAAAGAATACAAGCTAGAAAATGACAGCAGAGACACATTTGGCAGAGATGGGCAGACTCACGACTCATCTCCACAGAATGGGTATTAGAGACATCACCCCATGCGATTGCGGGGCATACGAGCATACACCAGACGATATCCTGCAGGACTGTCCAACGTATGCAGATCAAGGAGATACAGTCTGGTTCGGGAGACCAAATATGCTCGAAAGGTTGTGGGGAATGGCGAAGACTTTAAACGCAGTCTCCTTCGTGAACCTCACCGGACTAGAAGTAAAACATTAGTCGATCAAAGAAGAAGTTGCAGAAGAAGAAGAAGAAGAGTAAGAAGAAGAAGAAGAAGAAGAGCAAGATGAAGAAGAAGAAGAAGAAGAAGAAGAAGAGCAATACGAAGAAGAAGAAGAAGAATAAGAAGAAGAAGAAGAGCAAGAAGAAGAAGAAGAAGAAGAGCAAGACGAAGAAGAAGAAGAAGAAGAAGAAGAAGAAGAAGAAGAGCAAGAAGAAGAAGAAGAGCAAGACGAAGAAGAAGAAGAAGAAGAAGAAGAAGAAGAAGAAGAGCAATACGAAGAAGAAGAAGAAGAAGAAGAAGAAGAAGAAGAAGAAGAAGAAGAAGAGCAAGAAGAAGAAGAAGAAGAAGAGCAAGACGAAGAAGAAGAAGAAGAAGAAGAAAAAGAAGAAGAAGAAGAGCAAGAAGAAGAAGAAGAAGAAGAAGAAGAAGAAGAAGAAGAAGAAGAAGAAGAAGAAGAGCAAGACGAAGAAGAAGAAGAAGAAGAAGAAGAAGAAGAAGAGCAAGAAGAAGAAGAAGAAGAGCAAGAAGAAGAAGAAGAGCAATACGAAGAAGAAGAACAAGAAGAAGAAGAAGAAGAAGAAGAAGAGCAAGAAGAAGAAGAAGAAGAAGAAGAAGAGCAATACGAAGAAGAAGAAGAAGAAGAAGAAGAAGAAGAAGAAGAAGAAGAAGAGCAAGAAGAAGAAGAAGAAGAAGAAGAAGAAGAAGAAGAGCAAGACGAAGAAGAAGAAGAAGAGCAAGAAGAAGAAGAAGAAGAAGAGCAAGAAGAAGAAGAAGAAGAGCAAGACGAAGAAGAAGAAGAAGAAGAAGAAGAAGAGCAATACGAAGAAGAAGAAGAAGAAGAATAAGAAGAAGAAGAAGAAGAAGAAGAAGAAGAGCAAGAAGAAGAAGAAGAAGAAGGAGGAGAAGAAGAAGGAGGAGAAGAAGAGGAAGAAGAAAAAGAGGAAGGAGAAAAAAAGATGATATTGTGCTTCCAACTGTTTTAATGTTTTTCACTTCATTACGTTTTGCACGTCTCTTATATTGTATGTATCGTGCTATCTATGCGTGGTTCTCTGTTCACCACACACATTCGTTTGTAGCTGTTCACCACACACATTCGTTTGTAGCTGTTCACCACACACATTCGTTTGTAGCTGTTCACCACACACATTCGTTTGTAGCTGTTCACCACACACATTCGTTTGTAGCTGTTCACCACACACATTCGTTTGTAGCTGTTCACCACACACACCCGTTTGTAGCTGTTCACCACACACATTCGTTTGTAGCTGTTCACCACACACATTCGTTTGTAGCTGTTCACCACACACATTCGTGTGTAGCTGTTCACCACACACATTCGTTTGTAGCTGTTCACCACACACATTCGTTTGTAGCTGTTCACCACACACATTCGTTTGAAGCTGTTCACCTACACACACGTGTGTAGCTGTTCACAACACACATGCGTTTGTAGCTGTTCACCACACACACACGTTTGTAGCTGTTCACCACACACATTCGTTTGTAGTTGTTCACCACACACATTCGTTTGTATCTGTTCACCACACACATTCGTTTGTAGCTGTTCACCATACACACACACGTTTGTAGCTGTTCACCACACACCCACACGTTTGTAGCTGTTCACCACACACACACGTTTGTAGCTGTTCACCACACACATTCGTTTGTAGCTGTTCACCACACACATTCGTTTGTAGCTGTTCACCACACACATTCGTTTGTAGCTGTTCACCACACACACACGTTTGTAGCTGTTCACCACACACACACACGTTTGTAGCTGTTTCTGCCAGTTTTAACTGGCTGGATGTGCCCCGCAATGCAGCCAAGGCAATGATTATCCACATCAGCTCGTATCCATTATTCAGTCCGGTTCAAGTATCGTATTCACATTGTATGTCAACTGCAATAGTTCTCCAACGTCCTCTGTCTCTTGCATAAATGGTGCAATATGCCAGACTTTTCTCCGTCTATCTGCTGATTCTCCCCCCACGTATAGCGGTTTTCACTTCTTGCACATTACTATGTGACCTTTCCTTTCAGTATTATTTCAGCAAGGTGCTACAGTTTTTGAAGTGACTTAAAGATCTTAATTGCCCGAACAATTCTCGTTGAGTAATTCTCGTTTCGCCACTAATTTCTCAAACACGACTTAATTTATTTCTTTGTTTTCCTACGAGCTGGGCAAGATTGTTCTATACATCCACATTTCAAAAGCATTTGCTCCTTCTCCAACTATTTGTTGGTTATTTACATCTTAATGCCATACAATAATGACAATCATGCGTAACATCTAATCACATTGTAATTAGTGAGTGGCTTATTTGAACGTCAATGTTTGACTCATTTGGCCATCTCTATTCTCTTCCTTTTGTTTAAACTTAGTATTTTTCCGGCCGTGTCAGTTTTCATTTTTAGGATATAACGTATAGGTAGAGGGAAGATATTCACTGAAGAAAGAAGGCTGCAGTCGCCGCTCAGTGTCTGATCAAGGCGTTTTAAATTTGTTTATAGACAAATCATGTCCTTCCCTGCGAACGTTCCCATGTTTTTTTATTGTAAACTCATATCGACCACACTCTGCCTGTACATATATGTTCTCATTCTATGAATTCGGTTAGAAACAAGATTTTTCAGTGCTCCAGTGGTTGATTCCTTGGTGCTACAACTGTTCTTGATGATGTATGTGTATATATTCTCTACATGTATGACAAATATTTTCATATGTGTTATCTCAATTGATACACGTCTTTATGACTCAGATACACTAGGAATGCTACCAATAATACATCTTCAAGAGTGAAGACTTGTGCTTAAGTATCTTCGAACAATAACATTTGCTTCAATTGTTTTACAACACTTGTTTTTGTTGAAAAAGGAAATGGTTCATAGAATAGACGCCACTGCACCTAAGCGCCCCCATAACTGTCCTGAAATCTTCATTGCTGAAAGTACTGACACCAATAACCAGCTCCGTAGCTGCGTCCTCGGCTCTGAAATAGTCCCCGGCTGCGTCAGGTATCTATTTACAGCTGGATCGACTGGAAGAAGAGGTACTGTCATTGTATATGTATGTATGTATGTACTGCATATATGTATGTATGTATGTATGTATGTATGTTTTAGCTCGACACTGCACCCGCCAAATGCATCACGCGCTCCGATGTAGTCGGGAAGGAGCCAGATACATGTCCGACTTCTGGGCTGCGGGGTCGGACGAAAGGCCACATGACTCCCCAGTACTTGTAATCTATAATCTGCAAAAGCTAATCGCTCAAGGAAACTCTTTGTTAAGAAGATGAAGAGTGTGTATGTGCATGTGTGTGTGCGTGTGCGTGTGCGTGCGCGTGCGCGTGAGCGTGAGTGCGTGCGTGCGTGTATGTGTGTGAGTGCGTGCGTGCGTGTGTGCGTGTGTGTGTGTGTGTGTGTGTGTGTGTGTGTGGCAATAAGAAACGTTAATCACAAGAGCTGACGTCCTTTAGCAAAGCCTTACTAAGTTGCAACACACCCAGCTAAGATCAGGTAATTCCGTATATTAGCTAATCTTACAGCTGAACTTGACTGATAGCCATATAGTAAATTCCAGGATAAATATATCAGATAGACCGTGTCTCTGCTCTGTGAGCCAGAAGCTATACAACGAGCAATAAGAGGCAGAAGCTATTGATTTTTTAATATATGTCGCCTCATACTTTATAGCGTATAAAGTCAATACAGCCGTATGCCCGTCTGTTTTTCTCTCCCTCTCCATCTCTCTACAACTCCATCTCTCTATCCACCCCTCTCTCTCTCCCTCTCTCTCTCTCTCTCTTTCCCTCTCCCTCTCTCTCTTTCCCTCTCTAATTATGTACCATATACGTGTTGCATGTACATTCTTCCAATTTTTCAGTAAAAATAATTCTCGTTTCTAACACTCTCACACATCTCCCATCTGTTTTATTATCTTCATCCTCATCAGTTTCATAATATGCCATTGTCGAGGCTAATGTTTCTAAGATTAAGCCATGTAAATGACCACATGAAAAGAAAAAAAAAAGGTCGCTGTAGAATCACATTGGGACAATGTACTAAGGCAGAAGGACACATCTCTAGATTACCAAAATTAACTAGGATAATTTCGAGACAAGGACAATAATGAAACTGATCTTTCACTATAAAGCAACTATAATGGACAAAGATTTACGTGGATACTATACAAATTCGAAATTAATTAGAGACTTTTGTTAAGGCGGCAATGTATTTTGAACTTTCTACTATTATGAATCAGAGCCCACATAACACTTTTTAATTGAATTTGAATTTCAAGTTGTGTTGATAAAATGGGAGATGATATGAAAAACAAGTAGTTGAAAAACGTTATATTCATAAATGTGTTTTAGAAATTCTTCTTCTTCTGCGTACGCAGTCAGACAGTAACCATTATTTTTTCGAAAAAAGCGGCGATCATCCTGAGGCTCTCACCACTGCCATAGAGCTTGTCTTGCAGTTCCACTGGTGATGGCCACATCTGCTCTCTCTGATCCTCGTATGTCGGGCAGTTCTGCAGCAGATGTTCAGCGGTCATTTTACCAGTACCGCACGGGCATTCGTCGGTACACCCTATCTTCAATTTGTTGAATAGGTGGTACCTCAGTCTGTTGTGGCCAGTGCGAAGTCTGAAGACAACGACCTGCTCTCTTCGGTTCAACTGGTAATAGGCATCGTTTTTGGTGTAACCAGTATGTTCGGTTTCCCATTTGGTCATGTATCTGGCTTTGATAAGCCGTTTTGACTCTTCGTACGTCATACTGGTATCTGTTTGTGGTAGTCTTGCACCTTCTTTTGCCAGTCTGTCTGCCTCCTCGTTGCCTTGGATGTTGCAGTGTGACGGAACCCACTGTACCACTACCCTTTTTGGTGCGGACTGCTGGCACAGTTTGCAGAGTGTTGCTCTTAAGTCATTAAGCTCAGTGTTTTTCTGGCTTTTTAGCGCTGTGACTACGGCGAGAGCATCTGTCAGCAGGACTATATGGCTCTCATTTTCACTGTGTGTCACCATTTCTTCCACTGCCGCCCTCAGTGCCTCTGCCTCCGCTCTGAAATTGCTTGTGTACTTACCAGTAGCGAATGACAGTGTTATTTTTCTGCCATTTGGTAGGTTCAGGAATGCTCCTGCCCCTCCGTTCTGTGTTATGTTTGTTACAGAACCGTCGGTGTATGCATGGGTCCAGTCCATGCTTGGGTAGCTTTTCGTTATGAAGCTTAGGGTAGTATCTCTCCTTTCTTTTTCAGTCTGGCAGTTTTTGTTTGCAATACCTGGTATATTTTCTACCACCTCTGGAAATATATCCTGCCTCCAGGTAGGTTTTCGTACAGTAGTGATGGGTTTTGGTGTCGTTAGTGCGTTTATGGGATCTTCGTGCATCTTTGCTTTGGCTATTTCTGCAAAGTTTCTCCGCTTTAGTTTCCCATTTCCCAAATTGTTTAGTCTCTGGTGCATTGGGTGGTCGGTCAGTCTTCGGAGTTTCTCTGACTGCAGCTGGGCTCTGCAGTCTCTTCTATCGGTCATGGATTGTAGTTTTGTAATCTTTTCAAATTTTACAATTGGCGTTGACTTTATGCCACCTGTTATAATTCTCATGGCTTGGTTTTGAAGTTTGTTAACTTTATCGAAGTTCGCCTTCGCTGCTATTGTCCATGCCGCAATGCCATACTCGAGAACTGGTCTCACTCTTCCAGTATACAGTTTCTTTAGTATGACTTCGTCTGCTCCCCAGCTTGTGCCAGCAAGTTTCCTCATGATTGCCATTCTTTCTCTGGCTTTCATTCGGTTTCTCTCAATCTGACTTTTCCATCTCATGCGCCGATCAAATGTGACTCCCAGATAGGTTAGGTTGTCGTTTGGCTTTTCCATAGCTTGTTCCCGTCTTTGTCCAGGTTTAGACTTTCCGTTTTATTTTTCCAGCTTTCTCTTGCTGTTTGCTTGAGAGTGTGTTTGTACTTCGCCGCGGCGGCTTTGAGGGCGATGTTTGCCTCCATGGATTTTTCTCGCTCTGCCATGTTCCTAGCATTTGTTACTGCATCTTCCACTTTCTGCAACTCATCATTCCAGTAGGGCTTATAGTTTTTCCTAGCTCCTCTTTGGATGGTTTCAGTGGCGGCTTGCATTATTGCCTTGCTTAGGCTCTCTACCATGGGCTTCATTTTGGTGTTTCGTGTGTTGATGGTTTTACACAGCCCATCTGTCAGGATTGCAAATCTGTCCCAGTCGGCTCGTTTGTAATTCCAACGTGGGAGCGGTTTTGTTTCCTGTGGGCCTACTTCCATGTCAATGGTTAGCCTGATCGGCCTGTGGTCGCTGCCTGCGGTCTATTTTATGGTGTATATCCTGTGTGGAGAAGGCCAAATCTGGAGTCGTGGTGGTATGCCATGTTCTTGAATAGAAGCTAGGGCTATCCTCCGGCCTATTGATTAGGGAGAGATTTGCATCTATCTCCCAATCTTCCACTTCGTCACCTCTGCTGTCTGTGTCAGAGTATCCCCATCTCTCCAAGTGGCTGTTGAAATCTCCAACTACTATGCAGTTGGAGTCTCTGACCTCCATACTCGAGAGCGATAGGTCTCTATTTGGTGGTCCGTACAGATTGAAAATGCGGAGCTTCGTCTCTTGAGCCATTATGTCAACTCCTACAATTTCTGCTTGTCCGGTGTGATTGACAGATACCGCGCTACTCGGTATGCAGTTTCTGGTCAGTATCAGGACCCCTCCTTTGTGGCCTTCTCTATCTAGACGGAAGGTCTGGTATCCTCTGATTGAGAATTTATGGTTATTGTTGAGGTGCGTTTCCTGGATACATGCCACGTCAATCTTACCTTCATGCAGGTGGTGTGTTAGGGAAAGTTTTTTGCTAATGACTCCCTCCGCATTCCACTGTAGTATTTTGAGGGTCTTGAGGTTTTGGCCAATAGAAGTTGCCCCATAGCCATGTGCCTTGACTCCACGACCCATGGGTGGGTGACCACCAGTAGTCAAGGGTGGGCCCCTTCGAGGCGTGAGGCCCGGCACTATCGCTGCCTGGCGGGACTCCGCGGGATGAGCGCCATGCGTTTTTCTAATAGGTTGTACTGCCATCATGCTGCGATTTACGTTGCACTGTTTTGTTAGGCTTGCGGCCCCGTGCATCCGATTTCAACAGGCGTTTCTGTAGGGATGCCCTCCTTAGCCTTTGGCTGTCCCCAGCCTATCTGCAAGGCAGCAGTTGTTTATGATCAGAGTTGTCTCTCTTATGGAAGTTGTCTTACCAGACTATCGAGTCTTCACTACTCGTGTCTATAGGGTGCAATAATGATATGTGAGATGATATATGAGATGGACTGGTTTACCCGGAAGAGAGGCAGTCCAGTGTGTCTGTATCCCAGGATCGTCACGTCCTGCCAGAAACGTAGCATTTGCATGTGAGTGAGGTATCTCTTTTTCCCTTTATTTTCTTGGCTTCTATGCAGGGATGGTACGCCTAGCATTCCCCGCCACCTGGGGTGTTGACACAGTGGGGCAGGTGTGCAATGTCCGCTGGTCTGCATCTCTTCTGCGTCCAGCATGATAGTTATATGGCTGATAACGTACAGAGGTAGATATCGTAGCCGACGTGCATTTAGCCAGAGGACAAGCCTGGTAATGTCACAGAGATGTTGTTCGCCTGGTGTGCGGACAGCTCTCATGGTCATTGGTTGAGTCTCGACAGTTCACAGTGAGGTGACTGCTCTACTGTTTTCGACACCCCGACCAGGTACTAAGTCTTTAGTTGGTGGTTTCGCACCCCATCACCGTATAAGGTGAGTATCAAGCAGTTGTCCGCCCGCTTTGATCGGCGGACGGCAAGGACCTCTTGCTGCGGCTCTACCGGATATGGCTGGGGCGCAAGCCCCAGGTATCGAGCATGTAGGAGCCTCCCATTACAGTGGTGCTGAGATTTTGGGCGGGATTGCGGCTTACAAGGGTTCGGCCGTAATCCCCCACATGGTAGCCTCGCGCCATTGGCTTATCAGCCTGGTACGTGAACCAAAGTGTCTGCGGCTCCTCTCGATATGAGCTAGTTTTCCGTAGCAAAGCTCTGTCATTAGTAGGGTAAAACTGACCTGTCTTCAGATGGTATATTTCCAGCACCCGTTCACTATTTGGTCAGACGAATTTATTGAGGGCTTTTGTTTGTCAATGACCAGGTATTTGAAATCTGCGGTTTCTGCGGGGTTAAACACGATTTCCGTGGCGTTCTTTCATTAGAGTATTTGAGAGCTGACTTGTCTTCCGTGAGTCTAATACCAGCGTACGTTCATTATTAGACCCAAACGGTAGTGCTCTCGATTTGTCAGTCGTTCTACAGTATTGGCGTGTTCAGTCAAGTAAAGCCGCAGGTTCCACTCCTGGTGGTGCCCTTCCGTCAATTCCTTTAGCGAGACAATCAAGTTACTTAGAGGGTGGCCCCAGATTTTCGAGGGTCTAATTCCAGCACATGTTCACTATTAGACCCCCCGAAGGTGCTCTCTTTTGACAGTCATTCTACACTATTGGCGTGTTTAGTCAATTTTAGCCTCAGGCTCCACTCCTGATAGTGCTCTTCCGTCAATTCCTTTATCAAACACTGGATGCAGACTAACCGAGCCTCAGAGGGCATAACCCCAGATTTCTGGGGGTCTAAATCCAGCACCAGTTCCATATTAGACCCCAGAAAAGACGTCTCGGCATTTCAGTCATTTCAGTGTTGGTCGTGTTGAGTCAAATTAAGCCGCAGGCTCCACTCCTGGTGGTGCCCTTCCGTCAATTCCTTTAAGTTTCAGCTTTGCAACCATACTTCCCCCGGAACCCAAACACTTTGGTTTCCCGGAAGCTGCCCGCAGAGTCATCGAAGCAACTCCTGCGGATCGCTAGTCGGCATCGTTTATGGTCAGAACTACGACGGTATCTGATCGTCTTCGCGCCTCTGACTTTCGTTCTTGATTAATGAAAACATTCTTGACAAATGCTTTTGCAGTAGCTCGTCTTGCGGCGATCCAAGAATTTCACCTCTAACGCCGCAATACGAATGCCCCCGTTTGTCCCTGTTAATCATTACCTCCAGTTCCGTAAACCAACAAAATAGAACCGAGGTCCTATTCCATTATTCCATGCACCATTATTCAGGCAGCCGAGGTCTGCTTTGAACACTCTAATTTTTTCAAAGTAAACGCGCCGGCCACCCAGGACGCTCAGCAAAGAGCACCCGTGGGAGAGAGCCAGCAGACGGTAGGGCAGGAGACAACGGGCAGTGAACCGGCGCGAGCCGGACCGCCCGCCTGCGCCTGAGATCCAACTACGAGCTTTTTAACTGCAACAACTTTAATATACGCTATTGGAGCTGGAATTACCGCGGCTGCTGGCACCAGACTTGCCCTCCAATAGATCCTCGTTAAAGGGTTTAAAGTGTACTCATTCCAATTACGGGGCCTCGAAAGAGTCCCGTATTGTTATTTTTCGTCACTACCTCCCCGTGCCGGGAGTGGGTAAGTTGCGTACCTGCTGCCTTCCTTGGATGTGGTAGCCGTCTCTCATGCTCCCTCTCCGGAATCGAACCCTGATTCCCCGTTACCCGTTACAAACATGGTAGGCATGTCACGTACCATCGACATTTGATAGGGCAGACATTTGAAAGATGCGTCGCTGGCACATGAGGCCATGCGATCAGCACAAAGTTATCCAGAGTCACCAGTGGGGACGCCGCAACCCCGCGAGGGGAAACGACGATTGGTTTTGAACTAATAAAAGCGCTCTTTCCGCGAGGGTCGGAGCTTGGTAAGCATGTATTAGCTCTAGAATTGCCACAGTTATCCAAGTAGGATCGTGTCATCTAAGGAACCTCGACTGATTTAATGAGCCATTCGCGATTTCACCGTGAGACAGCGTGAACTTAGACATGCATGGCTTAATCTTTGAGACAAGCATATGACTACTGGCAGGATCAACCAGATATCTGTCGGAAACGTACGTACAGCACACACCGGTCGGCGGAGGAAGGGTGTGTAAAAAGCCTCGCTGGGACGACGGCCGCAGGGACCGACTGACGGGACGGACGGACGGTTGTTCCACCCGTCCCTCACTCCGTCGACCTAGGACCGCCTGACAGGGGCCTCCCACACGCACCAGACGACCGACCGACCGGGCTCGCTCGAGGAGGGATGGCAGCGCTCTGTGCAGAACGGATCCCAACGACCTCGGCGATGAATTTCACTGGGACTAGAGACAATTTGGCCTGCCGGCCTGCCCTTCTCCGTAGGAGAACGCAGGGCCTCGAGGCAACGATTCCTGCTTTCCATTTGCCGGTCACAAGCTCTTTGCGAGAGTTGGACCACCAGCGGGACGTACTGTCGAGCTCTGCTATAAGCCTTAGATAAATCACCACGGACGGACCACGTTTCCTGATACGGACCAGACCAGCGCACCTCGGTGGAGGAGCCGCTACAACAAACCGCACCCAATTCGCTATACGGGGAAAGGCAGGCGAGCGTTTTCCGCAAGCCCGCGCTATCGCTCCGCCTGGCGGGACTGAGATCGCTTTACAAACACTGGTTGAAATTGAGTATTTGCGGCGAGACAACTACCCCAGTTTTAGAAATAATTGAATAAATTTTATGTGATAATGAAGCCCATCTCGTGGGTGTAGCATATGATGGTTTTTGAATGATGATAAACATAGTGAAGAAATTGTATTTGTTAAAATATTACAACATATATTAAGACCAAAGATGGGACCATTGTAAGCTATTTACAGCTGCTCTCGAAAAGATTTTCCAAAGATTACATTGGATCAACAGAACTGTAAATATAGATAGCGAGTGGCTCATCCATTTACGATTTGCAGATGGCATCGTGCTCATCAGGCATACCATTGATGAAGCCCAACAATTTTTTTGGACGATCCAAATGGTGGTCTAAAGATAAATTAGAGTTTAACACAAAAAAACCTTACAGTCTAAAGTAGGACATAAAGCTAGGAGAGGAAACCATCTAGGATTACAACTCTTACATCTACCTAGGTCAAGAGATAAATGTGAGCCACAAAATCGTGTACCAAATCTCTAGACGACGAAAAGCAGCTTGGTATTCCTTTAACTCCATTAAACCAATACTCCAATAGATGAAAGACAACGACAAGGGCACACACTTCCTATTCCATGGTCATTCCAGCAATGACTTACGGATGCGAAGTGTGGAACTTGCGCAAAACAGATGCTGAGAAGTTCAGAATCACTCAGAGAGCAATCTAAGCCTACAAATAGCCTAAATCTACAAATGTCGATGCGGGATAAAATCCGTAACAAAAAAATTCGATATCAAACTCGTTTCAGGACGTTGTGGAATATACGATATCACGCAAACATCGTTGTACTGGACATGTGGTATGCATGCCTGACAACAGATGAACATGTGGTATGCATGCCTGACAACAGATAGACACGTGGTATGCATGCCTGACAACAGATGGACATGTGTTATGCATGCCTGACAACAGATGGACATGTGGTATGCATGCCTGACACCCGATGGACATGTGTACGCATGCCTGACAACAGTTGGACACGTAGAACAACGCTGTGTTGGTTCAATGCCTGTACACCTCCACTGATCATGTCGAGATGGACTAATCAAAGACATATGCTCGCATTGGTACAGCGTTGTAAAAGATCGGGACGAATTCATAATAGTGTTGGCTTCCTCGCATGCTGCACATCTACCGCGGATAGTGTGATAATGTGTGTGATGAATTATTTCAACGAAAGCAATATTCAACTAGAAAACACAATGGCTTGTGCTACTGGTGGAACTGCTTCGTTAGTGGGCTGGTCGTTAGTGGACTGCTCGTTTAGTGAGCTGATCGTTTAATGGGCTGGTCGTTTAGTGGGCTGATCGTTTAGTGGGCTGGTCGTTTAGTAAGCTGGTCGTTTAGTGAGCTGGTCGTTTAGTAGGCTGGTCGTTATTGGGCTGGTGGTTTAGTGGACTAGTCGTTTAGTGGGCTGGTCGTTTAGTAGGCTGGTCGTTTAGTGGGCTGGTCGTTAGTGGGCTGGTCGTTTAGTGGGCTGGTCGTTTAGGGGACTAGTCATTTAGTAGGCTGGTCGTTTAGTGGGCTGGTCGTTTAGGGGACTAGTCGTTTAGTGGGCTAGTCGTTAGTGGGCTGGTCGTTTAGTGGGCTGGTCGTTTAGGGGACTAGTCGTTTAGTGGGCTGGTCGTTTAGTGGGCTGGTCGTTTAGAGGACTAGTCGTTTAGTGGGCTGGTCGTTAGTGGGTGGAGTATATATTACTCATTTTAAAGATATTATGTCCCTGAAGTTCTTTGCAAATATATATATATATTCTTATAATTATAAATGACATACATTGTTATTTGTATTTAGCCTAGTTGTAATTATCGCAACGGTATGGAGCTCATATGCCAGACAAAAGTGTGTCTAAGCCAAGACAACTTTGGAAAGAACAATGCAAACCAAAATGGAAATCACGAATCAGAGAAGAGCGTCGTACGAGTTACGAGCTCAGACTGGAGGCATTGGACGGAGCTTGAACACTTCAATCAATCTCCATGACCACTGATCGCTTTGTCTTGTCAGTCACTGACCAATGATCTAATAAGATGAGAAGAAGAAGAAGAAGAAGAAGAAAAAGAAGAAGAAGAAGAAGAAGAAGACGAAGTAGAAGAAGAATAAGAAAAAGAAGAACCAGGAGGAGGAGCAGGAGCTGGAGAAAAAGAAGAAAATAATAACAAGAACAAGAATAGAAAACAACAATTAGAAGACGGTGAGATACATACATATCTACCTTAATATCCTGACCCGTGCATACATGTTTACATGAACACACTCACATCCATATACAAATAAACACACAAATGCCCACATAAGCATGCCCCCATATCAGAGGCGTCCACTTTCCTCTTGACCTGTTCATGCTCCCTGCCAAAATGCTACGTCTCTTAAAAATCGATCAGGCGCCATTTAATCAACCGTAAAATCAGTTTCGTTCCGCTGTATCTATCTACTTCTCTCTTTCTTATAGCGGTTCTTCCATTCATGCACACACACAAACACACACACACACACATCCATATACACGTACACACCCATACATATACAAACGGTCGCGCACATAAGCGCATGGACCACAAAAGTATTAACCTTCAGAAAATTCCTTGATGCTGTATCCCTCCAGCAAAACCACCAGTCCCTTCCTACTGTATTCCTCCAGCACATCCTCCCATCAGTGCATACCGTATCCCTCTAGCACACCCTCCCACCTCTTAATACTGTTTCCCTCCAGCACACCCTCCCATCCCTTCAGAATGTATCCCTCCAGCACACCCTCCCATCAGTGCAAACTGTATCCCTCCAGCACACCCTTCCATCAGTGCATACTGTATCCCTCCAGCACACCCTCCCATCAGTGCATAATGTATCCCTCCAGCACACCCTCCCATCAGTGCACACTGTATCCCTCCAGCACACCCTCCCATCAGTGCATACTGTATCCCTCCAGCACACCCTCCCATCAGTGCATACTGTATCCCTCCAGCACACCCTCCCATCAGTGCATACCGTATCCCTCTAGCACACCCTCCCACCTCTTAATACTGTTTCCCTCCAGCACACCCTCCCATCCCTTCAGAATGTATCCCTCCAGCACACCCTCCCATCAGTGCATACTGTATCCCTCCAGCACACCCTCCCATCAGTGCATACTGTATCCCTCCAGCACACCCTCCCATCAGTGCATACTGTATCCCTCCAGCACACCCTCCCATCAGTGCATACTGTATCCCTCCAGCACACCCTCCCATCAGTGCATGTTGTATCCCTCCAGCACACCCTCCCATCAGTGCATACCGTACCCCTCCAGCACACCCTCCTATCCCTTCAGAATGTATCCCTCCAGCACACCCTCCTATCCCTTCAGAATGTATCCCTCAACACGATGCTTGAACTTTAATTCAATCATCTACCAATTCCCCATCCCCTTCTCCTCACTCCAACATCCTCATTCAGCACCATCATATATATCTACACCACCACACCCTCATTCTTTAACTCCGTAGTTCACACTGTCACACCTTTGTACAAAATGTATTCCACCACTTCACCCTCGCATTTTAATTTCCCCACTCCTTCCACCCCAACATTCCCACATTGTAATTCCCCAATATACTCCATCTCCATGCCATCCCCATTGTTTAACTTCAAATGTCATCCCTTCCCCCGCCACCCCACGCCCCCCCCCCTCCCCGTGTAACTCTGTCATTTGTCCTTAACGTTATCAATAATGTATCCCGTCGCCCCATCTTCACTCATCCTCTTTAATGTTATCATCCGCCAACTCCAAACTCTATAACTTATCATTCCACTCCAGCCTCACTCTTTCGCTTCTTAAATTAACCCTCACCACCATTCTCCAAATTTAACCCTCTTATTTATTCCTCAGCCGCATCCTCCAAATTTAACCCCCTCATTTATACCTCAGCCTGTACACCTCATCACTGTACACCTCGATCCCCCACTCTGATGGTTTATTGGCCCTCCGTTTCTTCCTTGACCGAAGGGTTAACCCATCCATCTCCACGTCTGCCCTCGTCCGTCTAGCAGAACTCGTTCTTACTCTCAATACCTTTGAGTTCAACGGCCAGTTCTTCGACCAGATCAGCGGTGTGGCTATGGGCACCAGAATGGGCCCCAGCTACGCATGCCTGTTCATGGGTCACCTGGAACACTTGATCTGGCTTCAATTCCAGGGCCCCTTTCCTTTGATGTATTATCGATACATCGACGATGGGATTGTTATTACTGACATGTCGGAGAAGGATCTCCTCAACTTTATCGTCTTTGTCAACGACTTCCATCCCTCGATCAAGTTCACGTCTGACATTTCCCTCACGTCTGTCCACTTTCTGGACATCACTGTCTCTATCTGCCCCTCAGGCCTCTCCACCACTGTCTACTACAAACCCACTGACGCCCACAACTACCTCCTCTACACTTCCTCCCATCCCCTATCCTGCCACGATTCGCTTCCTTTCTCCCAACTCCTCCGCCTCCGACGCCTATGTCAGGATGACGACGACTTCCTTCTCAGGGCCCACGAGATGCTTGACTTCTTCCGCAAGCGACTCTACCCTGAGACCACTCTCTCCTCCGCCCTTCAGCGGGTTCTTCTTATCTCCCGCCAAGACTCCCTCACTCCCAACCTCAGTCCTCCCTCTGACCGTGTGAAACTCGTCCTCACCTTTCACCCTCACTGCGTCTCTGTCTGGGATATCCTATTCCGCCATCTCCCTATCCTTCACTCTGATCCTGCCACTCGCAAAGTTTTTCCCGATCCTTCCCTTGTCGCCTACAAACGTGACAGGAACCTGAGGGACTTGCTGGTCAGTAGTCGCCTATACACCAGCCCTCATAACCTCCCAGGCACCAGGCTGTGCAAAAATTCACGTGGCTGTGTTACCTGCCCTCATGTCATCCTTTCTCGCTCCATTACCTTTCCTAAGGCTGAATTCTTCATCAAAGAGGGGTTCACATACAAATCTCGTAACCTCATCTATTCCATCATCTGCCGCCAGTGTGGTATGACTTACATTGGGGAAACTGGTATGGAACTACGGGAGCGTTTCCGCCAACACCTCAACGACATCCGCAACCACACTGGTTCCACAATTGCCAGCCACTTCAATAGTCCTGAGCACCGGGGTATGGCTGACGTCAGTGTCACTTGTCTAGTTTCTTGCTTCTCTGACGACCGTCATCGATTCGCCCTTGAGAACAGACTTATCTCGAGTATGGGCTGTCTCAAACCACATGGTATTATCTTCCATACTTTTTCTTAAACCCTCACACTGGCCCCCATCAATTTGTCTTCCTCCCCCCCCCCCCTCCCCCATTCTTCCATCAGTTCTCTTCCCCCTCTCTTATATCAATATCACGCCCTCCCGGCTTATATTGCCTTCTCTTTGTTCTCCTATCTGGACCACTATTTGGCCACGCTTGGCTTATCAGGAATATTCCGCCACTTTTTGTTTGACCGCTCCTATTTCAGTTTCAATCGAGCGCTTGACACAACCGGTCGCTTAGACAGAAAGCGTCTACTACCTGAAACAGATGAGTTGACCATTTTTTCTTATATGTTGATTTGTTAGTTCAGTGTTGTTGTCCCTGATGAAGGCATATTGGTCGTAACGTAGGTTTTGTTTGTGTTCTCGTCTCGGTGCGGTATCTGACCATACCCATTTTTAAATTTTGATTAAGCTCAACCTTAATCAACTTTTACTAGTTTTTTTCATGTTTTTTTCTCATTACACCTCAGCCGCATCCTCCAAATTTAACCCCCTCATTTATACCTCAGACGCATCCTCCAAACTTAACCCCCTCATTTATACCTCAGCAACATCCTCCAAATTTAACCCCCGCATTTATACCTCAGCCCCATCCTCCAAATTTAACCCCCTCATTTATACGACAGCACCATCCTTCGAATTTAACCCCCTCATTTATACCGCAGCACGATCCTCCAAATTCAAATCTTCATTAATATCTCACACCATCCTCCAAATTGAACTCACTCATTTATACCTCATACCCCCCCCCCCCCCTTTCAAATTTAATTCACTCATTTATACTTCAGCAGCACACTTTAACTCCATAATGTATCCCTCCACCCCCACCCTGGAACTTTAACTCCATAATGTATCCCTCCACCCCCACTCTGGAACTTTAACTCCATAATGTATCCCTCCACCCCCACCCTGGAACTTTAACTCAATAATGTATCCCTCCACCCCCACCCTGGAACTTTAACTCCATAATGTATCCCTCCACCCCCACCCTGGAACTTTAACTCAATAATGTATCCCTCCACCCCCACCCTGGAACTTTAACTCAATAATGTATCCCTCCACCCCCACCCTGGAACTTTAACTCAATAATGTATCCCTCCACCCCCACCCTGGAACTTTAACTCAATAATGTATCCCTCCACCCCCACCCTGGAACTTTAACTCAATAATGTATCCCTCCACCCCCACCCTGGAACTTTAACTCAATAATGTATCCCTCCACCCCCACCCTGGAACTTTAACTCAATAATGTATCCCTCCACCCCCACCCTGGAACTTTAACTCAATAATGTATCCCTCCACCCCCACCCTGGAACTTTAACTCAATAATGTATCCCTCCACCCCCACCCTGGAACTTTAACTCAATAATGTATCCCTCCACCCCCACCCTGGAACTTTAACTCAATAATGTATCCTCTGCGTCTCTATGCATTCCATGAATGATGTTGCATCCATATGCTGTATGATTTATTCGTTTCCAACTCTGTCCAGACTTGTGACTCCCAACACCATCTCTACCACACGTGTTTTCTTGATTTTGTTTCTATCTTGTAAAAGTGAAAGGTCATACCTGACACTGGTAGTTTATGTTTCATATTGTTTGCTTCTTCGCTCGCGTTCTGTTTTTATCTTGTTAATAGCTTTTTGTAACATATTTACTGACTTGCCTTCGCAGCTCGAACTTCTCGTTGGACGAAAAACCAAACCAAACCTACATTACGAAAACAAACACTATCGAACACGTTTAAATTTTCGCTACAAAATAGATGATGTCAAGTATGATAAAACAGGAGATGTTGATGAGAATAAAATTACTGTACAGTATCATGTCTATAAAACACCTGCCGGTGTATACGACGATATCTTGGTTACTGCGGTATTTGCAATTTATTTTAAATGACGGCGCTTGGCGTAATTTGGGATGATGGACAGCCATGGTTGAATCTTACTTTATGGTTATTGTTGGGGATATTTGTAATGTCTTGAGTACTCTGTGGTGACAGTTCAGCCCTAGATTTTACTACTAGCTGGACAGAATGGTTAACGTTCTTGTGAGAACCAAACCAAGGGGAAAATAGATCACAACTTTATGACTGGTGCTAATTTGGTTTGACACAGCCCAACAGTCACCTTGGTAGCACAACGATCAAAGCCTCGTTGTGGCAAATTTTTGGTTAAATCCAGACGTTGCCAAATCGGGCAAGTAATATTCAAAACACACTGCTTTATCTTTTTCCTCAATTCTCACTCTCTCTCTCTCTCACTCTCGCCCTCTCTCTCTCTCTCTCTCTCTCTCTCTCTCTCTCTCTCTCTCTCTCTACCGGATTTTCTCTTTCATCTTTTCTAATAGTGTTTAATCTGCCTACTTTACACATTTATTTGCTCGCTATACTAACGAATTACTATTTTTTATGTCTTCTTTAGATATCATTTAGATACAGAAATTCATTGTGGTTGTAATTTCTCAACGTTGAGGAATTACTTCTGAGTAGTCTATGCCTCTCCACACGCTCATCCTCATGCCATGTAGCCAAAACGTATTTTGTTAGAAACATGCAGTGGAAGTTCATCAGGACAGATTTGCTCGAGATGGCCAAGCGACTAAGGAGGGCTGGACTGGGCATGGAGTTGGTTCCCTCATCCAGTAGAAACTGTGTTACAAAAACTTAAGTAAATACATTTTTTAGCTTGATGTGAATTTGTTGACAACATCTCCTCCTCATGAAGTTTAAAAGGAGTGGTTGCTTATATATATATATAGTCTTAGTCGTAGTGAACCTGTGCGTCTACAAGAGCAGATGCCCCTGTGCAAGTACCAGCTCTTGTGTGAGCTGGAAGTAGTTGGGAGAAGGATTTCCTGATTAGAGGGTGAGGCTCGAACAGCTTTGGGGCAAGTGTCGTGGAGGGTGGTTAACCGATGTGAGAGTCTATCTTAATAGACTCAAACACTAAAGCAAAGTAGACCTCCAGTCTGTTAAGAGCCATCTATGCTGCTCTTAATGATCCACCTGACCATGTCCGGTGTTATGACATTTCACACAGTAAGTCGCCTCTTTCGACATCCTCTCTATGGGGCAATGGTGCTATTATTTTTCTTTGTTATACACAAAGACCCCAGCGGACCACTCCAGAAATATACATATATATATATATATATATATATATATATATATACGAGTGACGGTCGAAAAGTTGCGCACTTTAGTATGAATGAGTCAAGACACTTGCCTGGAGATTAGTGTGAACGTTAGTCCTTGTCTGTGTATTCCCAAAGTAAAACGATCGACTTCTCTCATCTATTCTTCACTTTCCTGATGCTCTGATTGTTGATCTCCCCCGTCGTGTGAGCCCGGAGATACGTCGTTACTTCAGTAATCAAGTCCTGGACGTCAGGGTTACATGCAATATCTCGACGACACATTTCATTTCTCGCTTCATTTTTGTGCTCGCTTGAGTCCATCCTTCAACGATTTTTTTTTCTTCTAGCTATCTGTGTATCTTCTTTTTTCTTCAATCTTTTTTCTGGTTAGTTTTTTTTTTAGGTGATTATAATTATTTCCATCTTTTGCTATTCAAATGTATCGATGTATCTATGTCTATATCTTACTAGACACCTTTCTTCCATCTTCCGAACACATTTTGTCTTACTATGTTTTGGTTTTCGCATTCCGTCGTTCAGACAATTTTTGCCTGTATGAGTTTCTCTAATTGAACATGTACCTCTGCGTCACATATTACATCATGTTACAATTTCCATCTAACTCTTCTCTCATTATCTCTCTCTCTCTCTCTCTCTTTCTCTCTCTCCTCATAACTCTCTCAAGCAATAAGGCTCAAGCACTCACACGAACACTTCTTTTCTCTCTCTCTCTATCTCTCTCTCTCTCTATCTCTCTTTCCCTCTCTGTTTTTCTTCATCAAACTGCTACCGCCACACTTGTCCGAAAGCTCCCACTCAGAAACACCTCAGACTTCCACAAGAGCCAAGCTAATGGAAAACTTGTACCCGTTCCGTGTCTGCAGCTAGAGAAACCTGTCCCATCAAAAAAAGCTATTTCTGGTGACCTTTACTGACACCATAACAAACGTAAAAGTCAGCTCATTTCTGAAATTACTCCTTTGCGGAAGATGTGGTCATTTACTTGGCTGGTGAATCACAAAACGAAAACTGTGAAATGTGACTCAAAAGGGTTGTGTATGAAGTTAGCTTTGCCACAGGACTTATGTAAGGGCCTGTCTATAATGTAGATCTCATGCTCTACGTGATACACGAAATGAAAGAGCAACATGTTAGGTTACTATATGTAAGGGAGGAAAGTTATGTTACTATCTGTAAGATGTAGAAAGTTATGTTACTATCTGTTAGGGAGGAAAGTTATGTTACTATCTATAAGATGTAGAAAGTTATGCTACTATATGTAAGATGTAGAAAGTTATGTTACTATCTGTTAGGGAAGAAAGTTATGTTACTATCTGTTAGGGGGGAAAGTTATGTTACTATCTGTTAGGGAGGAAAGTTATGTTACTATCTATAAGATGTAGAAAGTTATGCTACTATATGTAAGATGTAGAAAGTTATGTTACTATCTGTTAGGGAAGAAAGTTATGTTACTATCTATAAGATGTAGAAAGTTATGCTACTATATGTAAGATGTAGAAAGTTATGTTACTATCTGTTAGGGAAGAAAGTTATGTTACTATCTGTTAGGGGGGAAAGTTATGTTACTATATGTAAGATGTAGAAAGTTATGTTACTATATGTAAGATGTAGAAAGTTATGTTGCTATCTGTTATGGAGTAAAGTTATGTTACTATATGTAAGGTGTAGAAAGTTATGTTACTATATGTAAGATGTAGAAAGTTATGTTACTATCTGTTATGAAGGAAAGTTATGTTACTATATGTAAGGTGTAGAAAGTTATGTCACTATATGTAAGGTGTAGAAAGTTATGTTACTATATTTAAGTGGTCAAACGTTAAGTCGCCATCTGTAAATGACAATCTTCTTATAATTTCTTTGAGCATTCGCCATTGTTCTGGAACCCAGATACTCGAAGTTCTTGTCCTGGTCTATTTCCACATCTCCGAATTTGAATTTATGTTGAGTTCTTATTTTGTCGGTGGTCATTATCTTTGTTTTGTTTATGTTGATAAAGAGGTTGTTTTTTTTCGCATCATCTGCTTATAGAAGCTTTCAATTAGTTGCCCTAACCACTTTGTACAGTTTGAAATTATCACAGCATCTTCTGCGAATCTGAACTCTGGAATGATGTATTCGAATACTGTAAAGGCACCTATCGTCGATATTTTCATCCTTTCTAACTTTCCTCATTATGTATTCTGCATAAATGTTAAATAGGTATAGGAGGTAGACATACCTGCCGTATTTCCTTTTGTTCTTTGAACGATTCTGTTGTTTCGCCAGATACTCTGACAGCAGCTTGTTGCTCTTGAAATAATTATTGGAGCATGTGGATTAGATGTACTGGAAGACTCATATCTGTCATGATTGGATTGTCGACAATTTCTAATGTTTTACGCAATGTATATTTACAAGAGGGGCGTTCAGGAAGTAATGCACTCCATCGTTTGTCTCAGCTAATATTCAAAATAGAAGCCTTACATTGTGCACACTTCAAATATGGCAAGTGTCGATTGTGAATACCAAATTGCACCGCAATCGGTCAAATGCGTACTAAACCGTTAAAATTGATAATTATCTGAAAGGAACGAAGGTTATGTCATGATCTGAAAGAGAAGAAGATTATGTCATTATCTGAAAGATAAGGTTATGTCATTATCTGAAAGAGAAGAAAGTTATGTAATTATCGGAAAGATAATGTTATGTCATTATCTGAAAGAGAAGAAGGTTATGTCATTATCTGAAAGAGAAGGTTATGTCATTGTCTGAAAGAGAAGGTGATGTCATTATCTGAAAGAAAAGCTTATGTCATTATCTGAAAGATAAGAAGGTTATGTCATTATCTGAAACAGAAGAAGGTTATATCATTATCTGAAACAGAAGGTTATGTTATTATCGGAAAGAGAAGAAGGTTATGTTATTATCTGAAAAAGCAGAGGGTTATGTTATTATTTAAAAGAAAAAAATGTTATGTCATTATCTGAAAGAGAAGGTTATGTCATATCTGAAAGAGAAGAAGGTTATGTTATTATCTGAAAGAGAAGGTTATGGTATTATCTGAAAGGGCAGAAGGTTATGTTATTATCTAAAAGAGAAGGTTATGGTATTATCTGAAAGGGCAGAAGGTTATGTCATTATCTGAAAGAGAAGGTTATGGTATTATCTTCATCTTCTTCATCATCTTACGCTGTCAGACATCGACCTTTATTTTTTCGAAAAAAGCGGCGGTCATCCTGAGGCTATCGACACTGCCATAGACCTTGTCTAGTGTTGCCACTGGTGATGGTCACATCTGCTTTCTCTGATCCTCGTATGTCGGGCAGTTCTGCAGCAAATGCTCAGCGGTCATTTTCCCGGTACCACACGGGCATTCGTCAGTGCCACCTATCTTCAATTTGTTGAATAGGTGGTACCTCAGTCTATTGTGGCCAGTGCGAAGTCTGAAGACCATGACCTGCTCTCGTTTGTTCAACTGGTAATAGGCATCGTTTTTTGTGTAGCCAGTATGTTCTGTTTACCATTTGGTCATGTATCTAGCTCTATTAAGCCGTTTTGACTCTTCGTATGTCACACTAGTATCTGGTTGTGGTAGTCTTGCACCTTCTTTTGCCAGTCTGTCTGCCTCCTCGTTGCCTCAGATGTTGCAGTGGGATGGAACCCACTGTACCACTACTCTTTTTGGTGCGGACTGCTGGCATAGTTGACAGAGTACTGCTCTTAAATCATTAAGTTCAGTACTTTTCTCGATTTTTAGTGCTATGACTACGGCCAGGGCATCTGTAAGCAGGACTATATGGCTTTCATTCCTTTTACCTGTCACCATTTCTTCCACTGCCGCCCTCAGTGCCCCTGCCTCCGCTCTGAAATTGCTTGTGTATTTTCCAGTTGCCAATGACAGTGTTATTTTTTTTGTCATTTGGTAGGCTCAGAAATGCCCCCCCCCCCCCCCCCCTTCCGATCTGTGTTGTGTTTGTTACAGAACCGTGGGTTTATGCATGGGTCCAGTCCATGCTTGGGTAGTTTTTCGTTATGTAGCTCAGGGTTGTATCTCTTCTTTCTTTTTCAGTCTGGCAGTTTTTGTTTCCAATACCTGGAATATTTTCTACTACCTCTGGAAATATATGCTGCCTCCAGGTAGGTTTTCGTACAGTAGGGATGGGCTTTAGTGTTGTTAGTGCGTTCATGGGGGTCTTCGTGCATTGTTGCTTTGGCTATTTCTGGAAAGTTTCTCCGCTTTAGTTTCCCATTTCCGAAATTGTTTAGTCTGGTGCATTGGATGGTCAGTCAATCTTCTGAGTTTCTCTGCTTGCTGCTGGGCTATGCAGTCTCTTCTGTCGGTCATGGATTGCAGTTGTGTAATCTTAATCTTTTCAAGTTCTACAATTGGCTTTGACTTCATGCCTCCTGTTATAACTCTCAAAGCTTGGTTTTGGAGTTTGCTGATTTTATCGAAGTTCGCCTTTGCCACTGTTGTCCATGCCGCAATGGCATACTCGAGAACTGGTCTCACTCTTCCAGTGTACAGTATCTTTAGTACACTCTCGTCTGCTCCCCAGCTTGTGCCAGCAAGTTTCCTCATGATTGCCCTTCTTTCTCTGGCTCTCATTCGGTTTCTCTCGATCTGAATTCCATGTCATGCGCCGATCAAATGTGACTCCCAAGTAGTTTGGGTTGTCGTTTGGCCGCAGATATTTGCCGTTAAGACTTATTTTGGTGTTCTGTGGTTTATCTGAAAGAGAAGGTTATGGTATTATCTGAAACGGCAGAAAGTTATGTCATTATCTGAAAGAGAAGGTTATGGTATTATCTAAAAGAGCAGAAGGTTATGTCATTATCTGAAAGAGAAGGTAATGATATTATCTGAAAGGGCAGAAGGTTTTATCCTTATTTGAAAGAGAAGGTAGGGGAAGGCAGGTGCAGTTTGAGCGTTTTGTTCATACCGTTTTTGTTTTTGTCTTGTTTTCTGTGTTTTTTTTGGTCTTGTAGACTGTTTTGGTCTTGTATACTACGTTTTTGTCTTGTATTCTGTGTTTTGGTCTTGTATACTGTGTTTTTTGATCTTGTAGGCTATGTTTTGGTCTTGTATACTGTGATTTTTGGTCTTGTAGACTATGTTTTGGTCTTGAATACTGTGTTTATTGGTCTTGTATACTGTGTTTTGGTCGTGTATACTGTGTTTTAGTCTTGTATACTGTGTTTTGGTCTTGTATACTATGTTTTGGTCTTGTACGCTGTTTTGAATTCTATACTGTGTTTTGGCCTTAATACTGTGTTTTGGTCTTGTATACTGTTTTGGCGTTGTATACTGTGTTTTGGCCTATATACTGTGTTTTGGTTTGTATACTGTGTTTTGGCCTTATCTGAAAGAGGAGGGAGGGGAAGGCAGGTGCAGTTTGAGCATTTTGTTCATATCGGTTTTGTTTTTATCTTGTATACTGTGTTTTGGTCTTGTATACTGTGTTTTGGTTTGTATACAGTGTTTTGGCCTGTATACTGTGTTTTGGCCTTATCTGAAAGAGAAGGGAGGGGAGGGCAGGTGCAGTTTGAGCATTTTGTTCATATCGGTTTTGTTTTTATCTTGTATACTGTGTTTTGGCCTCTGTACTGTGTTTTAGTCTTGTATACGGTCTTTTGACTTGTATGATGTTTTGTTTTTTGTTAAATATGTTTTGGCCTTGTATATTGTCCGTCAATCTTCACTTTTGTGGTTTCGTTTGTAAAATGTGTTTTAACCTTGTATTTTGTCATTTAGAAGTGTACCGTGTGCATAACTCATTTTGGCTTTGCTTATTGTGTTTTGGCCCTGCATATTGTTTTTCATCCAATTAATATGCAAAGAAGAAGTAACATACCTTCCTGGTATGTCTTAGGGCAATTGAAACATGATACGTTTATTGTGATTTCCACCTCGTCATGTAAGACGCATTTATACTGCCACAACAACATAATGTGCGCATCCGTGCATTGATGAAGAAGTCTAGAACGAAGACAAGCTACAATGAATCCCCCTTTGTTTCGCGTGGAGCTAACAAAGAATACAATATTATACTTCGTATCTCTTGCTGTGTCCGCTAAAATGGGTCACTTGCGCGGTGGTTTGGATTAAAGTGAGGAAGAAACTGCGTCTTTTGTCAACCTCACTCACAAAGCCTAAGCTACCTTTTGCCAGTGGCAAGACATTCATCGAGACGACTGGATATAGAAAAGGATGCAGATTTTGCCTCAGGGTTACCACCGAAGCCTTTCCGTGAACAAGTAACCCGCAGGGTAGAAAGGTGGGATGGCATCTAACGCAGTTTGTCGTGCCTTTTCGATAACCATAAGAGGTCGTATGGACAACACTCAGCGTGTGAGTGAGTCTGGCATCTCTCCCCAGCTGTATTCAGCTCCTCATAGTAGCATCTAAAATTCCCACACACCAAATTCGTGAAGGTGAACCGGCAGAACTAACCCGTGAAATACGACACAGGTATAAGCGTAGTGCCATACATGGCGTCCAGAACAGGATAAACGGATGGAAGAAATCACAAAAAAAAGAACAAAATAACAAGTCCAGACGAAAAAAACTCCACGTTTCCATGAACACAAGTGTAAGTCGTCGACTAGTGTGAATTCCAGGCAAATCCGTGGTCTGGCGGCATCCATAAAGATCCAAAACAGTAGAGGAATGTAGACTCGCAGCAAGTTATGGCGCCATCTTTGCCAGATTTTATTATGTGTATCAATATTGTTCCTCGGCGTTGCATTAGACCGCGTCAAATTTGCGAATGACAGTCATGGTAGAAGGAACAAATAATTCATCACATAATCTACTAACCAAGATACTGTCAAGTTATTTGACATGAACATTAATGTTAGTAAAGCAAATGCAATTGTACTAGTCAAACAAAATTAAAGAATACATATCACCAAACAGGGACTAATCATAGAGATTTTCATATTTGGTACAAATTATTATAGGCGAAGTCTGTTGTGAAGTTTAAATTAGAAGTGAGAAAGTAGTAGCAGAAAAGTCATCCAGGGAGAAAGCAAATCCTCTTACATCAGGTAATGCCAATATTGAGCTGCGTAATAATCGCCGCACGCATCTTGGCCGTGGCACTGTAGGGCGCTCTGCAACATGAACTCTAAACAAAAAGGATGAAAAGACATTAGAAGCTTTTGAACTGTGGTCGATCGTAGAATGCAAAGAGTGAACATTACAAAAGAAAGATCAAACGAACAAGATCTCAAAAACTGATGAAAAGCTTGCAAAATAAGTAGGTTGTCTTGGCTAGGTTACAGTATGAGACATGGAAGCATGCTATTAAAAATGTTGGAAGAAGGAACAATTTAGGAGAAAGGAAAAAGCGGACGCAAAAAAAAAACAAGTACATCACACAGACTTGCAATAACATGTGAGTGCAGATCTATGCCTGCGCTGAATAGATATGTCAAGAACAAAGAATAGTGGCGTGACATGATCAGACGACTTCAACATCTGTATCTAGACTTACTAACATAATTATGATGATGATTATGATGATGATGATGATAATGATGATGATGATGATGATGATGATTATGTGCCGAGGGTAAAGCTGGCACGGTACGTGTCCATGTCACGGATAGATACAGTCCATCCAGTAATAAATATGCACATTCCTTTTGAAGCTGGAGCGTCGATGCCCTCACCCCATCACAAGTAAGATATGGTATAATTAAGTCTCAAATACTTTATTACCAACTGATGACTTATCGTTGAGAGACTTAAGTAATCACATGTACGATGTGGTTCAATTGAGTCTCTAATATTTTGTAACTGATGACTTATCACGGACAGGTAAGAAATGGTACAATAAGTTCCAAATACTTTACAACTGATGACTTATTATGGACAGGCTCACATCATCACAGGTACGATATGGTACCATTTATTATCAAATACATTATTACCTACTGATGTTCTACCATGGAAAGGCTTAGATGTAAACTTCACAACAATCACTGCTTACGTTTGTCACACTTTTGTCACCAAACACTGCCTGCATTCTGCGATGAATGTCAACTGGTCGACATCTTTCAGCTGTTAGAAACCGATTCACCGCTCGCTGATCAACTCTGGTCGGATTCGGTATCACACATGTTTTCAACGGTCTGCTGAAGAAACTATGAGTCGGAAGATAATGACATTTTGCAAACTTGACGGTTGGTTTGTGCTGTTTACATCAGCAACTACGTTATCGTGCGCATCGTACGTATGTTCACTTGGTGCAATTAGGTCCGGTTTGATGTGAACACGCCTTGTATATATATATATATATATATATATATATATGTAAAAAGGAGACCTGTCATGTAGTAACAATCAGGGAAATTACACTGCTCTCGGTGTCATGCAAGATATTCAATGATTTTGGTAAGATACAAAAAAGGGAGTAGATAAACATCTTCAACATAAACAAGCAGAATTCCACCAGAGAAGATCATGCACAGATAATATATCTACTCTTCGCATCATAGTAGAACAATATATTGAATGAAAAACATCCATTAACGCATATTTTATAGACTACGACAAGATGTTTGACAGTGTGAGTAGGCACACTTTTTTTTGTCAACTGCTGAGACACTGTAATACTAGAGAAGTACATATCCCTCATTTAGAACATGTATAAAGAAACAATCAGGAGAGTGATACACGAAGGAGCACTGACTACCAGATTTGGAGTGCTGCCAGAGATAATAATGTAGGGATACCTTCTCACGCCCATCGTATTCTTGTTGGCTACATATTGGATAATGAAGACATCAAACTATGGAAAGATATATTGTATTCAGTGGACATTCTGATCACAATTGGAGGACCTGAAATACGCAGACGATCTGGTCTATTTGTCACACAGCCAAAGTCATATAGTAGAGAAACTTGATAGAAGTAAAGAACAATCAGCCATATTGGGACTGAATATCAATATAAAGGAAACCAATCTCTTTAAAATTAATCAAATCAACAAAGAATCAATCATGCCGATGGAAGTGGTGGATAACTTTACTTACGAGTATTTGAACAATACAATTGATTCAGTCAGGGTATACAATACAGATGTTAAGATCACAATTGGAAAAGCAAGAATGCCATTCCTGGAATTGAACAACATATGAATATCCGGAGAAATAATGATTCATACTAAAGTTAGAATATCTTACGCCAGCGCCAAATCGGTGCTTGTATGGAGCGGAAACATGGAGGACGACCAAAGCGATACAACAAAGACTGCAGTTCTTCAGTAGTCTATGCCTATGAATGAAAACATGTGAAAGGAACTAACAACAGTCACTGGAACAGCAAATTCAAATAAGAAAATTAGGCTGGATATCACATACGGTGAGAAAGACATCATCCAAATTAGTTAGACAGCCTTTCTCATGGAATCCGGAGTAGAAGTGAAAGTGAGGTAAACCTAACAATACACGGAGAAGAGATTATAAGAGAAAACTTATATTAAATGGCTACACCTGGAGAGAGGAATAGAGGGTTGCACATAAAGGTGTATGCTGACGAGATGTGATCAGTGGCATATACACTGAGAGGAGCGATGGAGCTAAGGCTCACAGTCTATACGCGGAAAACACCATTCGCTTGGCATAGATCTAAGACGATAGTTTTACCCCAGAAGACCTTGGAAGTTATCTTAGGATTACACTTTGGTAACTAACAAATTGTTCACGAAATGCATTCTTACAAGTGTTTGTCCCGTCATCGGAGGCGTTCATCCAAGTGAACAAGCTGACATTGGGAATTCGTTCTTATAGCACATTGAGCCATATCTGAACTTTCTGTAGCCTTTTCAAGGCAACCAAAGAAAACGATAAACCCTTGATCGTTACCTTCATTGACATCCATTCCAATTAGACCACAATTTATCTGGTATTCCCTAATTCAACAAACATGTTGTCCATCATGTCTACATCATAGCTTTTGCCACCTGCTACACAAATTTCCCTACCACCTTGCATCCATTACAGTGCCCAATTCTGGGTCATCCAGAGGAAGAATATCTTCTCCACGTGCTTGGAATCAGCCATCGGTATATGCGACTGAAAGGACTGTGGAATATGTCCTGCTGACAGACGCCTCGATCATCTTCGCTTTTTGAACGACGTAGTTCTGGTCACAGAGTCAGCCGCAGAAGCCAGCCTCATACCAGAAATGCTCAGCAAAGAGGAAAAGAGAGCAGGGCCAGAAATGACTATCTACGAGAACAAATTCACGCGCAACTGTTTCATCAATTTTGACCCAGTCATCCTCGATGAGAAAATCGTATGATACCGAACAAAA
This sequence comes from Ariolimax columbianus, assembly GCA_036924085.1. Lineage (NCBI taxonomy): Eukaryota > Metazoa > Mollusca > Gastropoda > Stylommatophora > Arionidae > Ariolimax > Ariolimax columbianus. Next base: position 39,902,195 of record JAVGWX010000004.1, on the reverse strand, counting down.
CTAGAACATTGAGCGCCTCCTTAGCATGCATAGCAGTGAAGGTTAAGAACTAAGAAGACGTCACCACGCAAAATGGGCAAGCCACAGGATCAGATAAAAGAATAAGCGTTGGAGCACGTCACAAGAAGCCCAGCTCCCTCAGGGGGGAAATAGACCATGAGATAGACCTCCAGATCTGACGTTGGTCAGATTCACGTTGACTTCATTACACAGTCTACGATACGTCAGAATGATAGATTGTTACCCACTGGACCTCCATACTCGCCTGGATAGAGACTGCTAAAGACAAAGGTCGATCTCAAGGTAGTACAACCGTCGCTGAGGAACGGGTCATCAGGTAATGTAATCAAGTAACTAACGTACAAGGTGTGTTCAAATGAAACTGGACCAAACTGCAACAAGTGGAATTACGTTCGATGCGCGTGATGACGCCACTTCTGGTCTAAACAGCACATACCAACCGTCACGTTTGAAAAAATTCATTATCCTCCGACTCATAGTTTCCTTAGCATACCGTTGAAAACATGGCGGGTGTGATACGGAATCCTTACAGAGCTGATCAGCGAGCGATGATTCGGTTTCTAACAGCTGAAGGATGTCGACCAGTTGACATTCATCGCAGAATGCAGGCAGTGTGTGATGACAAAAGTGAATGTGCTGTTTACATCGGAAGTGACGTTATCATGCGCATCGGACGTATCTTCACTTGTTACAGTTAGGTCCGGTTTCATTTCAACACACCTCGTAAATATATATAAATATATATGAGAAATTTAAAACAAAAGGAAATGGAGATAACCAGTGTAACATATAGAAACTGTGCTAGAGCAGTTAGAAGAGAAACAAGGAAAGGCAAATCAATGTGCATAATTGACACGTGTAAAAACACTGAAGAACTACAACAACAAAGCAGGGAGGGAATGCCTGTAAGGAGATAAGAACACTGACATGAAAGTTTCGATCAGTACCACATCAAGACATATTACATGTTACATGATATATATGTATATAAAGTTGGCTAAAAAGGCATCCGTCTTTAATTATTTTTACGCGAATACAAATGGGTGTTGTTCTTTGAAAGGAAGGTTTAGAGGACCGCCATGCGCAAACGTGAATTTTTTCAGTCAGTCTTTCAGTGTTGAAATAGTGAACATCAGTCGGGTTTTTATTCACCACGAAATTACGCAATGTCAAAGTCATGTTAACTGTTTTCTTAGACCCCCTTATGGTTGTGCTCCACAAATAGGCACCACAAAGTCAAAACATTACCGAATAGTATTACCTGGAAGTCGCCATCGTGATGCGGTTCGATGCAAACGATCAGACCTGTGGACAACGGGAACTTGGCAACTCCATAATGACAACGCACCCGCCCATTCCTCGCATCGGATTCAGACTTTCGTGGCCAAACACAACATTCATCTGGTTTGTCCGGCCCCATATTCTCTCAACATGGGATCCTTGCGATTATTGGCTTTTACCCAAGTTGAAAATTCCGAACCACCTGTACTCCATTCCCAAAGAGCCCTTCCTGAAATGCTTCCAACAAAGCCAGGACCGCTGGGAGAAATATTTGGAGTCCCAAGAAGAGAACTTTGAAAGGTGATTAGGATTTTAAACCACAGGAGCGTAATTGTACTTTTCCAGCCCAAAAGTTGGATACTTTTTAAACACACCTCGTATATATTAATATAATTGTTAAAATGCAAGTAACGTTTGACGGAAAGAGTATATCAGAGAAAGCAAACGACCAAATAACATCTCACAATAACCACTATAACACATATCAGCACTCTAGTTATTAACACTGCATGATTCCCTTAATCTTTATTACCATTACTAGGAACGTGTTTGCTGTTATCTTAAAAAATACATTCATATTTCCAAATCCAATGCTAAGATGGAAATATATTCATCTCTGGAGACTTATCTCTAATCTCCCCTGACAACAATACCCCACATTCAACATGGGACTTAACCAGCTCTCCATCGAACGCCCCGGTGTAAAGCAGTGCTCAAACTCATATACGGGGCGTGTACAATAATATCGCCTGCATCGCTCTGTAAGTGTGAGACACGCTTTAATTTCCTCCAAATATGGCCTTGTTGATCCAGACCACAATAATGAGATTTTATTGATCGTAGGGGACTGTAACATGGTTCATCATTTGATACCGATATGAGATCTGTTGTCTGATTATGCTGAACTATAAGAGATGCAGTGTTTTAGAACTAGATGATTTCATCCTGCGAAGTTTAATACTCATCTGATTTAAAAGAATAATTTGTTTTAACAACAGTTACGTGATCATTTTAAACAGCTTTCAGATGACAGCACACAAGCTGAGTTGGTTCGAATGCCCACAAAGAGTAGGTTACTCTTGCGTGCGTCCTGAACAGGACGTTAAATGACGGGTTGCAGTAGCTTTCCTCACATCCCGAGCGTGCTGATGAAGGTGGATCGGAATCCTCCAGGCGGTTGTGCTATGCTTGGCCTCATCTGCGTGTCGCTTACTACTACGGAGATCCCGTTGAACCTCACCTCATTAGCCAGACTGTTGCTTTCTTCTTCTTCTTCTTCTTCTTACGCAGTCAGACAGTAACCATAATGTTTTCGAAAAAAGCGGCGGTCATCCTGAGGCTGTCGCCACTGCCATAGAGCTTGTCTTGCAGTTCCACTGGTGATGGCCACATCTGCTCTCTCTGATCCTCGTATATCGGGCAGTTCTGCAGCAGATGTTCAGCGGTCATTTTACCAGTACCGCACGGGCATTCGTCGGTACACCCTATCTTCAATTTGTTGAATAGGTGGTACCTCAGTCTATTGTGGCCAGTGCGAAGTCTGAAGACAACGACCTGCTCTCTTCGGTTCAACTGGTAATAGGCATCGTTTTTGGTGTAACCAGTATGTTCGGTTTCCCATTTGGTCATGTATCTGGCTTTGATAAGCCGTTTTGACTCTTCGTACGTCATATTAGTATCTGTTTGTGGTAGTCTTGCACCATAACTACTACCAGGGAATCTGTAAGCAGGACTATATGGCTTTCATTTCTTTTGCATGTCACCATTTCTTCTACTGCAGCCCTCAGTGCCTCTGCCTCCGCTCTGAAATTGCTTGAGTATTTTCCAGTTGCCACTGATAGTGTTGTTTTCCTACCATTTGGTAGGCTCAGGAATACCCCTGCCCCTCTGTTCTGTGTTGTGTTTGTTACAGAGCCGTCGGTGTATGCATGGGTCCAGTCCATGCTTGGGTAGTTTTTCGTTATGTACCTCAGGGTTATGTCTCTTCTTTCTTTTTCAGTCTGGCTGTTCTTTTTTCCAATACCTGGTATATTTTCTACCACCTCTGGAAATATATGCTGCCTGCATGTAGGTTTGTGTACAGTAGGGATGGGCTTTGGTGTTGTTAATGCGTTCATAAGGTCTTCGTTCATCTTTTCTTTGGCTATTTCTGCAAATTTTCTCCGCTTTAGTTTCCCATTTCCAAAATTATTTAGTCTCTTATGCATTGGATGGTCAGTCAGTTTACTGAGTTTTTCTGCTTGCTGCTGGGCTTTGCAGTCTCTTCTGTCGGTCATGGATTGCAGATTTATAATCTTTTCAAGTTCTACAATTGGCGTTGACTGCATGCCTCCCGTTATAACTCTCATGGCTTGGTTTTGGAGTTTCTTAATTTTGTCAAAGTTCGCCCTTGCTGCTGTTGTCCATGCCGCAATGCCATACTCGAGAACTGGTCTCACTCTTCCAGTGTACAGTTTCTTTAGTATACTTTCGTCTTCTCCCCAGCTTGTGCCAGCAAGTTTCCTCATGATTGCCATTCTTTTTCTGGCTCTCATTCGATTTCTCTCGATCTGACTTTTCCATGTCATGCGCCGATCAAATGTGACTCCCGGGTAGTTTGGGTTGTCGTTTGACCGCAGATATTTGCCGTTAAGACTTATTTTGGTGTTTTGGGGTTTGTTTGAAAGCAATGGCGATCTGAATAGTAACACTCAATATCTACTTATTTGAGTTTTTATTAGTGTACAGATAAAAATGCATGAGTTGAACTCCCTCGGCCGTCACGCTTCAGTTGATGCATCTGTAAATGAGTACTTGGCATACGACATTTGAAGAAAAAGCTCGCCAGGTAATGAACTGGCTACCTTACCTCATGCAAGCTGTACTTAGTATACTGAAGTCTCAAACAACGTTATTCTCTGACATTAGTGTAACTACTGTAGGACAAACCTTTTTTGAAGTCTCTGACAACTTCATTCTCCGGCAGTAGTATAACTACTATGGGACAAATCTTTACTGAAGTCTCTAACAACTTCATTCCCCGATAGTACGGTAAGTACTATAGGACAAACCTTTACTGAAGTCTCTAACAACTTCATTCCCCGACAGTACGGTAACTACTGTAGGACAAACCTTTACTAAAGTCTCTAACAACTGCATTTCCCGACAGTAGTGTATTAACTATGGAACAGACCTTTACTGAAGTCTAAAACAACTTCATTCCCCGACATACTTTACTCATATCGTGTTATGTGATTTCATTTCTGTTGTTCCTAGCCCCTGATGAAGGACTTAATGGACGTAAGGTAGTTTCGTATGTTATGTACCAGTGTTTAAGCTGTACTTATGTATGTTTTTACCAATAATGTATAGTAAATGTAGCAGGAGCAATCGGCCATTACACGATTATGTAATTTAAATGGGGAGAGCAGACTTATGTCTGGTCAGGCAAAATATACTGATCGGACAATATTAGTCAGGGTCAGGTAAAATATACTGATCGGACAATGTTAGTCAGAGTCGGGTAAAATATACTGATCGGACAATGTTAGTAAGGGTCAGGTAGAATATACTGATCGGACAATGTTAGTCAGGGTCAGGTAAAATATACTGATCGGACAATGTTAATCAGGGTCAGGTAAAATATACTGATCGGACAATTGCTAGTCAGGGTCAGGTAAAATATACTGATCGGACAATGTTAGTCAGGGTCATGTAAAATATACTGACTAATTTCACTAACTCACTTCCTCGCAGGTTTCCCTGGAGTCGGTCTGTTTTCATGACAGCCTGGCTAACAAGGTAGAGAATCGAGGTGATCCTCCGCATTAGTGAGAGACACGAAGATGAAGCCAGACACAGCACAAGAGCCTGTATGACTCAGGTACATCAGCGCACTCGGGATTGAGAAAAACTGCTGCAACCCGTCATTTTTCGCCCTTTTCAGGGTACACAACGGTAGACTGTTGTGGGCATTCAACATCAATCAATCATATATATATATATATATATATATATATATATATATATATATATACACACACACACACACACACACAAACACACACACACATACATATCCTTACATCGATACTCTCCTCCTGGCAGTGCTAGCATCTGTTATGAACCAGAAATCGCCCATCCATATTATATTTAATAGATGAGTCATGACAATGTTACTCACCTTGTGTTCCAAATGTGTTTCCCCAACCATTGCCGGTACCACTTGTGGTTGCACTATATACACCTCTTTGTTCTGTCACTTTCAGTGCAAATTATAACATGGGAAATGGCTATGTAAACCTCGCATTGTGTTCTTTTACTTCTTCAGAGTTAATATATCTCTTTGTGTTCTTAATGGTCTCATAGCAGTGCTGTTATGTGTCTTTTTGTGCTCTTGTTTTTTTAAACTAGTAATAGTGCCTGTCAGATTTGTGTGTTCCAGTTCTTCTCATACTTGTGATAATATGTGTCTTTTTGTGTGTGTGTTTTTAGCAGTGCTAGTCTGTGTTTCTTTATGTACTTGAATTTATTTTCAGTACTAATACGTGTCTCTGTTTTTTGTTCTTCTCATACCGGTACAAATTAGTGTCTCTGTGTGTTCTTTTTCTTCTCATACCAGTACTAATTAGTGTCTCTGTGTGTTCTTTTTCTTCTCATACCAGTCTAAAATGTCTCTGTGTGTTCTTGCTCTTGTCATACCAGTACTAATTAGTTTATCTTTTTATTCTAGTTGCTCTCCTCCAAGTTATAATATGTGTTGCAATATAAGAAAGAGGACTTTCTGTTCTCATTCTTCATGTAATATCGATAATTTATGTGCTTGTGTTAAACACACCCCCTCGAGTACTCATTCTTCATCTACTATTTTTAATGTATCTTCTTGTGTTAGACAGGACTCATCGCTTACTCATTCTTCATTACCAGTGCTAACATGTGTATAAATAACTTCATAAATATCCACCGGTCCTGTTTTTTCCCGGGTCGTTGTTACTTTACGCATGGTTGATTTGTATAAACTAATATTTGTTCCTATCCATCAAAAATGTAAATATATGTCAATGTTGATAATACTATCTGATTTAATAGATGATCTTCCTTTTTGAAACAAGCGTTATGATTGTTATGTGTGTTATTAAACTCCAATCCCAATTCTTAACTTTATGCAGTTGGCGGCAGATTTTACTGCTGACTTTAATTATTTTGTTATAAAATAAGCGTGGAGAAAAGGGTGATGTCATAACTGAGAGATAAGGGTGATGTCATAACTGAGAGATAAGGCACTCGGTTCTCAAGAAACGAAAGTACTAAAGCGCAAATCAGTGAGTGGTTCTAATCCCTAAGTTTTAAACGTCCCCTGATTTGTAGAGATGATTTCGGCACCTAGTCATCCACATCACACAATCCTCTTCTTCAATCTGCTCAACTCCTTCCCATACACATCACACAATCATCTTCTTCAATCAGCTCACTCCTTCACATACACATCACACAATCATCTTCTTCAATCTGCTCAACTCCTTCCCATACACATCACACAATCATCTTCTTCAATCTGCTCAACTCCTTCCCATACACATCACACAATCCTCTTCTCCAATTTGCTCACTCCTTCACATACACACCATACAATCCTCTTCTTCAATCAGCTCACTCCTTCACATACACACCATACAATCCTCTTCTTCAATCAGCTCACTCCTTCACATACACACCATACAATCCTCTTCTTCAATCAGCTCACTCCTTCACATACACACCATACAATCCTCTTCTTCAATCAGCTCACTCCTTCACATACACACCATACAATCCTCTTCTTCACTCTGTTCTCTCCTTTACATACACACCATACAATTCGCTTCTTCAACTACTCTTGCCACCGAATACAATTACTCACCTGGAGGTTTGAAACCGTAATCCCGTTGAAAGTACTCTCCTTGGGACTCCCTAACATTCTCCCAGGAATCCCGCTTTTATTGGAAGCATTTCAGAAAAGCCTCTTCGTGAATGGAGTTCATCGTCGTCTCATTTTGCATTATTTCTTTTCATCACTCAAATTGCGTCCCTTCCATTTTCAGTTTGTTGAACAGTAAACAATTACAAGGAGCCATGTCAAGATCCTGATGAATCAGAGGAATGTTGTGTTTCGCCACCATGATGCTGTACGACACACACTACCGAGATGTGGACAATGAGAACTTGGCAGCTCCGTCATGCCAACACACCGAACCTTTCTTTGCATCTGATTCAGACTTTCTGGGCCAAACACACATTGCTCTAATTCGCAAGGCATGGCTCTTGCATGGCTCTTTACAATTGTTGGCTGTTCCCCAAGATGAAAATTCCGCGAAATGGACCCAATTTGAATTACGACAATGTGACGGCCCATCTGTACTCCATTCCCAAAAAGATCTTCCTGAAATGCTTCCAATAATGGCGGGACCGCTTGGAGAAGTGTGCGGAGTCCCAAGTAGAGTACGTCGAAGGGCATCACGGTTTCAAACCTCCAGATCAGTAATTGTATCTTTCTGGCCTAGAAGTTGGATACTTTTTGAACACATATCGTATATATATATATATTTATTATATATATATATAAATATATATATATATATATATATATATAAGGCAAAGGCCGCCGTCCATCGTAGACGATGATGGCATAATTAATTTTTCTAGCGCTATTTTTAGTGAGGATTAACTGCGATACTTTTTATCCTCATTCTCTCGTCTCACAAATGGAGTGCAATATAAGGGAAAATGAGAAGAGATTAGAGGAGATAGAAAAGAGGCAGATGGAAATAGAAGGGAAACAAGTGAAAATGGAGGAAATTTTAAAGAAGCTGCAGTCAAGATGTTGTCAAGGAAGTAAGGGAGATTTGAGTGAGGAAACAGCTCACAGGGCAGAGAGCTTTGGAGAGAAGTATGCACATATAGGTGAGGGGTCAGTTTTTGTAGTAGGAGATTCAATGGTGAGAGAGGTTGGCAGACATTTGTCTAAACAACACAACATGTTTGAAAGAATGGATATTGGGGGAGCAAAAATAGAGGACATAGAGGGGAGAATAAAGAGGTTAGATGACAAAGGAAACAGTCATGTGGTAGTATTGGCAGGTACAAATAATGTAAAGAGAGATGGTACAGAAATAATTATGGATAAATATAAAAGTCTTATGAGAACACTTAAGGAAAAAAAGTTTAGAAAGGTCACAATGATGGGCATTTTAGACAGAGCAGATGGGTCAGACTATCTAGATAGCAAAATAATAGGTATCAACCTTAGGTTACAGGTGATGTGTGCGGACATGGGAATTGAATTTATTGATGTTAAAGTAGACAAAAGTAAAATGTTAGATAGGGGAGGTTTACATCTAAATGAGATAGGACAGCATGTTGTAGCAAAGTATATGCTCTATCATTGTGTTAGAAATTTAAACTAGTAAGGCCTATGAAGTATGAGACTAAAGATAGGCCTACAATAGGGTGCTATAGAGGATGTAGTCAATGGGGTAATTTGGTGTCAGGGAAGTGTGAAATACATAGTAGAAAAGCAAACACTAAAATGATAAAGCAGAAGCAAAAAGAGGAAAACCAACAACATTACAAACTAAAATGTTTTTATGCAAATGTGAGAAGCATAGTAAATAAAAGAGAAGAATTGGAACTGTATGTAGGAGAAGAAAAACCAGATATAATAGGGTTAACAGAATCATGGACATATTAGGAGATTGCAGATAGTGAACTTGAAATTGAGGGATATACAATGTTAAGGAAAGATAGGATAATTGGAGACAAGACTAAGGGAGGTGGCGTTTTATTATACTGTATAAATTCTGTTAATATAACGATCAAAGATTATTTATCATGTGGTAACAAAAATGAAAGTGTATGGGGAGAAATAGAAAGTGGGGGTGAAAAAACAGTGATAGGAGTGTGCTATAGATGTCCATCAAGTCAAAAAGAGGAAGATGAGGAGCTGATTAGTAGTATAGCAAAGGCAAGTAAAGGGAAATTCTTATTAATGGGAGATTTCAACTATCCAGAAATAAAATGGGATATGGCAGAAGCACTTGTAGAGTCAAAACCTTTTGTTACGTGCATAACTGACAATTTTTTAATTCAACATGTAGAAGCAGCCACCAGAGGCAAAAACATTCTCGACCTAGTTTTTACCACAGAGGAAAATATGATTGAAAACGTTACCGTTGGGGAACTGTTTGGCTCAAGTGACCATCAAATCATCCGTTGGGATCTTATTGCAGGGAAAGAAGTAAACATAAACACGCGAACATACGACTACTCTAAGGCAGATGTTAAGAAGATGAAAGAGGCAGCGAACCACATAATCTGGAAAGATATTATTGTAGGAACAGATGTTGAACAGGAGTGGGAAAGTTTTAAAAACAGTTCTAGAAACGCTAAAAGAGGAATGTGTTCCATGTAGGGAGGTAAACCCCAAGCGTAAAAAGTGGATAACTAGATTTGTAGTGAAATGTAGAAGAGCACAAAATAAAGCATGGCAAAAATATATAGAGGCAGGTAAATCAAAAGAAACATATGTAAAATATTTGGACAAGCAGAACATATCTCAGAAAGCGAATAAAACAGCAAAAATAGACTTTGAAAAAAAACTTGCTCGGAGGATCAAGACTGACAGTAAAAGCTTCTTTTCTTATGTTAGAAATAAACAAAGAACGAAAGACAAAGTAGGCCCTCTCATAGACAGTAAAGGGAAAATAATAAGTGAGAATAGGGAGGCTGCTAATCTGCTCAATCAGAACTTTGGCACAGTCTTCACAAAGGAGGACTGCTCCGAGATCCCAGAGCCTATAGATATTTTTCAAAGAGACATGGATACAGCGGGATTAACATCAATCTGTATTACAGAGGAAATGGTTTTAAAATAATTGGAGGGGTTGAAAGTGAATAAATGTCCAGGTCAAGATGGTATTCACCCAAAATTGCTGTAGGAAATTAGAAACCAACTAGCAAAACCATTGGCTATATTATGTTCTCAATCACTTACAAAAGGGATTGTTCCACGGGATTGGAAAGATGCAGGAGTGATCCCCTTATTCAAAAAAGGCAAAAAATCAGATCCGGCAAATTATAGACCGGTGAGTTTAACGAGCATAGTCTGTAAATTGTTAGAGTCAATAATCAAAGAAAACATTGTAATGCATTTAGAAAAATTTAATCTAATTAGAAATAGTCAGCATGGGTTTACTAGAGGGAGATCATGCTTAACAAATCTATTTGAATTCATAAAGGAGGTTACTAAAATCATAGATAAAGGGGAGCCAGTGGATGTTATTTATCTAGACTTTGCAAAGGCCTTTGATAGAGTACCTCATCAAAGATTATTTCGAAAGTTAAAATCACATGGAATAGGTGGCGAAGTTGCCAAATGGATTGAAAATTGGTTAACGGGAAGAAGGCAGAGGGTGGGCATAAATAAGGAGTACTCTGAGTGGAGTGAAGTGAAAAGTGGTGTGCCACAGGGCTCGGTTTTGGGACCAATTTTGTTCTTGATATATATAAATGATTTGGACATTGATATGAGATCCATGATTGCAAAATTTGCTGATGACACAAAACTATGCAGTAGTGTCTCATCTAAAGCGGAAGTGGATATATTGATGTCGGAATTAGATAAATCTCGAGAATGGTCTATAAGCTGGCAAATGGAGTTTAATGTAGATAAATGTACAGTCATCCACATGGGTAGATCCAATATGGAACATAATTACAGAATGGGAGAAAACAATATTAGAAAGATAGATAAGGAAAGGGACCTAGGGGTTATAATAGATCATACAGGAAAATTGAGTGAGCAAGTTAAGGTAGCAGTGAAAAAGGCAAATGCAATGTTAGGTATGATAAAAAGAAATATTAAACATAGGAGCAAGGAAGTGATCGTCAAACTGTATAAAGCTTTAGTTAGACCTAGATTGGAGTACTGTGTACAGGTGTGGAGTCCTTATCATAGAGGGGACATAAACATGCTAAAAAGAATACAAAAAAGAGCGACAAAGATGATAGTGGGATTCCAGAATTACAGTTATGAGGAACGACTCCTAAAAACCGGCCTACAGTGTCTCGAAAAGAGAAGAATTCGTGGTGACTTCATACAGGTTTATAAGATGATCAGAGGAATCTTCTTATGCTTCTTCTTCTTCTGCGTACGCAGTCAGACAGTAACCATTATTTTTTCGAAAAAAGCGGCGGTCATCCTGAGGCTCTCGCCACTGCCATAGAGCTTGTCTTGCAGTTCCACTGGTAATGGCCACATCTGCTCTCTCTGATCCTCGTATGTCGGGCAGTTCTGCAGCAGATGTTCAGCGGTCATTTTACCAGTACCGCACAGGCATTCGTCGGTACACCCTATCTTCAATTTGTTGAATAGGTGGTACCTCAGTCTGTTGTGGCCAGTGCGAAGTCTGAAGACAACGACCTGCTCTCTTCGGTTCAACTGGTAATAGGCATCGTTTTTGGTGTAACCAGTATGTTCGGTTTCCCATTTGGTCATGTATCTGGCTTTGATAAGCCGTTTTGACTCTTCGTACGTCATACTGGTATCTGTTTGTGGTAGTCTTGCACCTTCTTTTGCCAGTCTGTCTGCCTCCTCGTTGCCTTGGATGTTGCAGTGTGACGGAACCCACTGTACCACTACCCTTTTTGGTGCGGACTGCTGGCACAGTTTGCAGAGTGCTGCTCTTAAGTCATTAAGCTCAGTGTTTTTCTGGCTTTTTAGCGCTGTGACTACGGCGAGAGCATCTGTCAGCAGGACTATATGGCTCTCATTTTCATTGTGTGTCACCATTTCTTCCACTGCCGCCCTCAGTGCCTCTGCCTCCGCTCTGAAATTGCTTATGTACTTACCAGTAGCGAGTGACTGTGTTATTTGTCTGCCATTTGGTAGGTTCAGGAATGCTCCTGCCCCTCTGTTCTGTGTAGTGTTTGTTACAGAACCGTCGGTGTATGCATGGGTCCAGTCCATGCTTGGGTAGCTTTTCGTTATGAAGCTTAGGGTAGTATCTCTCCTTTCTTTTTCAGTCTGGCAGTTTTTGTTTGCAATACCTGGTATATTTTCTACCACCTCTGGAAATATATCCTGCCTCCAGGTAGGTTTTCGTACAGTAGTGATGGGTTTTGGTGTTGTTAGTGCGTTTATGGGATCTTCGTGCATCTTTGCTTTGGCTATTTCTGCAAAGTGTCTCCGCTTTAGTTTCCCATTTCCCAAATTGTTTAGTCTCTGGTGCATTGGATGGTCCGTCAGTCTTCGGAGTTTCTCTGACTGCAGCTGGGCACTGCAGTCTCTTCTATCGGTCATGGATTGCAGTTTTGTAATCTTTTCAAGTTCTACAATTGGCGTTGACTTCATGCCACCTGTTATAATTCTCATGGCTTGGTTTTGAAGTTTGTTAACTTTATCGAAGTTTGCCTTCGCTGCTGTTGTCCATGCCGCAATGCCATACTCGAGAACTGGTCTCACTCTTCCAGTATACAGTTTCTTTAGTATGCCTTCGTCTGCTCCCTAGCTTGTGCCAGCACGTTTCCTCATCATTGCCATTCTTTATCTGGCTTTCATTCGGTTTCTCTCAATCTGACTTTTCCATGTCATGCGCCGATCAAATGTGACTCCCAGATAGGTTGGGTTGTCGTTTGGCTGCAGGAATTTGCCATTTAGACTTAATTTGGTACTTTGGGGTTTTAATGAAAGCGAGAATATTGTGCATGTGGTTTTCTCCTCGTTTATTTTGACCAGCCATGAGTTCGCCCACTCTTCCAGCGATGTTAGGGCCGTCTGCATCCGATTTCTTGCTATGGTGAGATTCTTTTCAGAGGTCCACATAGCCAGATCGTCTGCAAACATTGAGCTATGGACTCTTCTTGGTATATTCTCTGTAATATCGTTTATATATACCAGGAAGAGTGTGGGTGACAATACTCCCCCTTCGGGTACTCCCTGCTCGAGTGTCACCTTTTTGCTCATCTGCCCTTGTACTTGGACCCTGGCCGTTCTTTGTTTGAGGTAGTGGTTGATCCACTTGTACATCTTCCCACAGACATCACTTCTTCTTAGCTTGACTCTAAGTCCATCCTTCCAGACTTTGTCAAATGCCTTTTCCAGATCCACCCAAACAGCTACTGTGTGTTTCTGTGCCTTTTCTATCTCCTGGGCTATGAGGATGACCTGGTCCTCAGTGGATCTGTGCTGTCTAAAGCCGGCTTGCTGTGGAATTAGTATTCGTTTTTCTTCCAGATGCCACATCAGTCTGGTGTTTATCATCCGTTCCATCAGTATGCCGACACAGCTCAGTAGGCTGATGGGCCTGTATCCATTTGGATCTGTTTTATCCTTTCCTGTTTTTGGTACTGGTACCAGTATTGCGTCTTTCCATGCCTGGGGTACAATACCCCTTTTCCAGCTTTCGTTCAGGACTGATAGTAATTTCCTCTTCGCTGTTTGGCCCAGCCCCATCAGCATTTCGTTTGTTATCCCGTCTTTTCCGGGAGATTTCCTTTTCTTTAGTGTTCTCATAGCCTCTTCCATTTCGCGCATTGTTAGTTTGGCCATCATGTGCTCTTCAGGAGCCGTATTTATGTTTTCGTGTCCCTTTAGCTCTTCGCTAATGTCTGTATGCTTATCTGCAGGGACCTCGATGTGGTTTGCTCTGGCATAGTGATCGACAAAGGCGTTTGCGGCTTTCTTACCTGTGATCAAGTTCTCGCCCTGCTTGATAGTAATTTGTTTATTTGACGGGGTTTCGTCGTTCATGGCTCTGACTAGCTTCCATAGCTTGTTCCCGTCTTTGTCCAGGTTTAGACTTTCCGTTTTATTTTTCCAGCTTTCTCTTGCTGTTTGCTTGAGAGTGTGTTTGTACTTCACCGCGGCGGCTTTGAGGGCGATGTTTGCCTCCATGGATTTTTCTCGCTCTGCCATGTTCCTAGCATTTGTTACTGCATCTTCCACTTTCTGCAACTCATCATTCCAGTAGGGCTTATAGTTTTTCCTAGCTCCTCTTGGGATGGTTTCAGTGGCGGCTTGCATTATTGCCTTGCTTAGGCTCTCTACCATGGGCTTCATTTTGGTGTTTCGTGTGTTGATGGTTTCACACAGCCCATCTGTCAGGATTGCAAATCTGTCCCAGTCGGCTCGTTTGTAATTCCAACGTGGGAGCGGTTTTGTTTCTTGTGGGCCTACTTCCATGTCAATGGTTAGCCTGATCGGCCTGTGGTCGCTACCTGCCAGTTGGTTTAGCACCTGGCGGTCTAATTTATGGTGTATGTCCTGTGTGGAGAAGGCCAAATCTGGAGTCGAGGTGGTATGCCATGTTCTTGAATAGAAGCTAGGGCTATCCTCCGGCCTATTGATTAGGGAGAGATTTGCATCTATCTCCCAATCTTCCACTTCGTCACCTCTGCTGTCTGTGTCAGAGTATCCCTATCTCTCCGAGTGGCTGTTGAAATCTCCAACTACTATGCAGTTGGAGTCTCTGACCTCCATACTCGAGAGCGATAGGTCTCTATTTGGTGGTCCGTACAGATTGAAAATGCGGAGCTTCGTCTCTTGAGCCATTATGTCAACCCCTACAATTTCTGCTTGTCCGGTGTGATTGACAGATACCGCGCTACTCGGTATGCAGTTTCTGGTCAGTATCAGGACCCCTCCTTTGTGGCCTTCTCTATCTAGACGGAAGGTCTGGTATCCTCTGATTGAGAATTTATGGTTATTGTTGAGGTGCGTTTCCTGGATACATGCCACGTCAATCTTACCTTCATGCAGGTGGTGTGTTAGGGAAAGTTTTTTGTTAATGACTCCCTCCACATTCCACTGTAGTATTTTGAGGGTCTTGAGGTTTTGGCCAATAGAAATTGCCCCATAGCCATGTGCCTTGACTCCACGACACATGGGTGGGTGACCACCAGTAGTCAAGGGTGGGCCCCTTCGAGGCGTGAGGCCCGGCACTATCGCTGCCTGGCGGGACTCCGCAGGATGAGCGCCATGCGTTTTTCTGATAGGTTGTACTGCCATCATACTGCGATTTACGTTGCACTGTTTTGTTAGGCTTGGGGCCCCGTGCATCCGATTTCAACAGGCGTTTCTGTGGGGATGCCCTCCTTAGCCTTTGGCTGTCCCCAGCCTATCTGCAAGGCAGCAGTTGTTTATGATCAGAGTTGTCTCTCTTACCAGACTATCGAGTCTTCACTACTCGTGTCTATAGGGTGCAATGATGATATGTGAGATGATATATGAGATGGACTGGTTTACCCAGGAGAGAGGCAGTCCAGTGTGTCTGTATCCCAGGATCGTCACGTCCTGCCAGAAACGTAGCATTTGCATGTGAGTGCGGTATCTCTTTTTCCCTTTTTTTTCTTGGCTTCTATGCAGGGATGGTACGCCTAGCATTCCCCGCCACCTGGGGTGTTGACACAGTGGGGCAGGTGTGCAATGTCCGCTGGTCTGCATCTCTTCTGCGTCCAGCATGATAGTTATGGCTGATAACGTACAGGGGTAGATATCGTAGCCGGAGTGCATTCAGCCAGAGGACAAGCCTGGTAATGTCACAGAGATGTTGATCGCCTGGTGTGCGGACAACTCTCATGGTCAGTGGTTGAGTCTTGACAGTTCACAGTGAGGTGGCTGCTCTACTGTTTTCGACACCCCGACCAGGTTCTAAGTCTTTGGTTGGTGTTTTTCGCACCCCATCGCCGTATAGGGTGAGTATCAAGCAGTTGTCCGCCCGCTTTGATTGGCGGGCGGCAAGGACCTCTTACTGTGGCTCTACCTGATAGGGCTGGGGCGCAAGCCCCAGGTCCCGAACATGTAGGAGCCTCCCATTGCAGTGGTGCTGAGTTTTGGGCGGGATTGCGGCTTACAAGGGTTCGGCCGTAATCCCCCACATGGTAGCCTCGCGCCCTTGGCTTATCAGCCTGGTACGTGAACCAAATTGTCTGCGGCTCCTCTCGATTTGAGCTGGTTTTCCGTAGCAACGCCCTGTCATTTGTAGGGTAAAACTGACCTGTCTTCAGATGATCTATTTCCAGCACCCGTTCACTATTTGGTCAGACGAATTTATTGAGGGCTTTTGTTTGTCAATGACCAGGTATTTGAAATCTGCGGTTTCTGCGGAGTTTAACACGATTTCCGTAGCGTTCTTTCATTTGAGTGTTTGAGAGCTGACTTGTCATCCGTGAGTCTAATACCAGCGTACGTTCATTATTAGACCCAAACGGCAGTGCTCTCGATTTGTCAGTTGTTCTACAGTATTGGCGTGTTCAGTCAAATTAAGCCGCAGGTTCCACACCTGATGGTGTCCTTCCGTCAATTCCCTTAGCGAGACAATCAAGTTTCTTAGAGGGTAGCCCCAAAATTTTCGAGGGTCTAATTCCAGCACATGTTCTCTATTAGACCCATCGAAGGTGTACTTTTTGATAGTCATTCTGCAGTATTGGCGTGGTAAGTTAACTTTGGTCTCAGGCTCCACTCCTGATAGTGCTCTTCCGTCAATTCCTTTATCAAACACTGGATGCAGACAAAACCGAGCCACAGGGGGCATAACCCCAGATTTCTGGAGGTCTAAGTCCAGCACCAGTTCCATATTAGACCCCAGAAGAGTGGTCTCGGCATGTCAATCATTTCAGTGTTGGCCGTGTTGAGTCAAATTAATCCGCAGGCTCCACTCCTGGTGGTGCCCTTCCGTCAATTCCTTTAAGTTTCAGCTTTGCAACCATACTTCCCCCGGAACCCAAACACTTTGGTTTCCCGGAAGCTGCCCGCAGAGTCATCGAAGCAACTCCTGAGGATCGCTAGTCGGCATCGTTTATGGTCAGAACTACGACGGTATCTGATCGTCTTCGCGCCTCTGACTTTCGTTCTTGATTAATGAAAACATTCTTGACAAATGCTTTCGCAGTAGCTCGTCTTTCGGCGATCCAAGAATTTCACCTCTAACGCCGCAATACGAATGCCCCCGTTTGTCCCTGTTAATCATTACCTCCAGTTCCGAAAACCAACAAAATAGAACCGAGGTCCTATTCCATTATTCCATGCACCATTATTCAGGCAGCCGAGGCCTGCTTTGAACACTCTAATTTTTTCAAAGTAAACGCGCCGGCCACCCAGGACGCTCAGCGAAGAGCACCCGTGGGAGAGAGCCGGCAGACGGTAGGGCAGGAGACAACGGGCAGTGAACCGGCGCGAGCCGGACCGCCCGCCTGCGCCTGAGATCCAACTACGAGCTTTTTAACTGCAACAACTTTAATATACGCTATTGGAGCTGGAATTACCGCGGCTGCTGGCACCAGACTTGCCCTCCAATAGATCCTCGTTAAAGGGTTTAAAGTGTACTCATTCCAATTACGGGGCCTCGAAAGAGTCCCGTATTGTTATTTTTCGTCACTACCTCCCCGTGCCGGGAGTGGGTAAGTTGCGCGCCTGCTGCCTTCCTTGGATGTGGTAGCCGTTTCTCATGCTCCCTCTCCGGAATCGAACCCTGATTCCCCGTTACCCGTTACAAACATGGTAGGCATGTCACGTACCATCGACATTTGATAGGGCAGACATTTGAAAGATGCGTCGCCGGCACATGAGGCCATGCGATCAGCACAAAGTTATCCAGAGTCACCAGTGGGGACGCCGCAACCCCGCGAGGGGAAACGACGATTGGTTTTGAACTAATAAAAGCGCTCTTTCCGCGAGGGTCGGAGCTTGGTAAGCATGTATTAGCTCTAGAATTGCCACAGTTATCCAAGTAGGATCGTGTCATCTAAGGAACCTCGACTGATTTAATGAGCCATTCGCGGTTTCACCGTAAGACAGTGTGAACTTAGACATGCATGGCTTAATCTTTGAGACAAGCATATGACTACTGGCAGGATCAACCAGATATCTGTCGGAGACGTTACGTACAGCACACACCGGTCGGCGGAGGAAGGGTGTGTAAAAAGCCTCGCTGGGACGACGGCCGCAGGGACCGACTGACGGGACGGACGGACGGACGGTTTTTTCCACCCGTCCCTCACTCCGTCGACCTAGGACCGCCTGACAGGGGCCTCCCACACGCACCAGACGACCGACCGACCGGGCTCGCTCGAAGAGGGATGGCAGCGCTCTGTGCAGAACGGATTCCAACGACCTCGGCGATGAATTTCACTGGGACTAGAGACAATTTGGCCTGCCGGCCTGCCCTTCTCCGTAGGAGAACGCAGGGCCTCGAGGCAACGATTCCTGCTTTCCATTTGCCGGTCACAAGCTCTTTGCGAGAGTCGGACCACCAGCGAGACGTACTGTCGAGCTCTGCTATAAGCCTTAGATAAATCACCACGGACGGACCACGTTTCCTGATACGGACCAGACCAGCGCACCTCGGTGGAGGAGCCGCTGCAACAAACCGCACCCAATTCGCTCTACGGGGAAAGGCAGGCGAGCGTTTTCCGCAAGCCCGCGCTATCGCTCCGCCTGGCGGGACTGAGATCGCTTTACGAACACTGGTTGAAATTGAGTCTCTGCGGCGAGACAACTACCCCAGATGATCAGAGGAATCTTCTTCTTCTTCTTCTGCGTACACAGTCAGACAGTAACCATTATTTTCTCGAAAAAAGCGGCGGTCATCCTGAGACTCTCGCCACTACCATACAGCTTGTCTTCCAGTTCCACTGGCAATGGCCACATCTGCTCTCTCTGATCCTCGTATGTCGGGCAGTTCTGCAGCAGATGTTCAGTGGTCATTTTACCAGTACCGAACGGGCATTCGTCGGTACACCCTATCTTCAGTTTGTTGAATAGGTGGTACCTCAGTCTGTTGTGGTCTGTGCGAAGTCTGAAGACAACGACCTGCTCTCTTCGGTTCAACTGGTAATAGGCATCGTTTTTGGTGTAACCAGTATGTTCGGTTTCCCATTTGGACATGTATCTGGCTTTGATAAGCCGTTTTGACTCTTCGTACGTCATACTGGTATCTGTTTGTGGTAGCCTTGCACCTTCTTTTGCCAGTCTGTCTGCCTCCTCGTTGCCTTGGATGTTGCAGTGTGACGGAACCCACTGTACCACCACCCTTTTTGGTGCGGACTGCTGGCACAGTTTGCAGAGTGCTGCTCTTAAGTCATTAAGCTCAGTGTTCTTCTGGCTTTTTAGCGCTGTGACTACTTCGAGAGCATCTGTCAGCAAGACTATATGGCTCTCATTTTCACTGTGTGTTACCATTTCTTCCACTGCCGCCCTCAGTGCCTCTGCCTCTACTCTGAAATTGCTTGTGTACTTACCAGTAGCGAATGACAGTGTTATTTTTCTGCCATTTGGTAGGTTCAGGAATGCTCCTGCCCCTCCGTTCTGTGTAGTGTTTGTTACAGAACCGTCTGTGTATGCATGGGTCCAGTCCATGCTTGGGTAGCTTTTCGTTATGAAGCTTAGGGTAGTGTCTCTCCTTTCTTTTTCACTCTGGCAGTTTTTGTTTGCAATACCTGGTATATTTTCTACCACCTCTGGAAATATATCCTGCCTCCAAGTAGGTTTTCGTACAGTAGTGATGGGTTTTGGTGTTGTTAGTGCGTTTATGGGATCTTCGTGCATCTTTGCTTTGGCTATTTCTGCAAAGTTTCTCCGCTTTAGTTTCCCATTTCCCAAATTGTTTAGTCTCTGGTACATTGGATGGTCCGTCAGTCTTCGGAGTTTCTCTGACTGCAGCTGGGCTCTGCAGTCTCTTCTATCGGTCATGGATTGCAGTTTTGTAATCTTTTCAAGTTCTACAATTGGCGTTGACTTCATGCCACCTGTTATAATTCTCATGGCTTGGTTTTGAGGTTTGTTAACTTTATCGAAGTTCGCCTTCGCTGCTGTTGTCCATGCCGCAATGCCATACTCGAGAACTGGTCTCACTCTTCCAGTGTACAGTTTCTTTAGTATGCCTTCGTCTGCTCCCCAGCTTGTGCCAGCAAGTTTCCTCATGATCGCCATTCTTTCTCTGGCTTTCATTCGGTTTCTCTCAATCTGACTTTTCCATGTCATGCGCCGATCAAATGTGACTCCCAGATAGGTTGGGTTGTCGTTTGGCTGCAGGATTTTGCCATTTAGACTTAATTTGGTACTTTGGGATTTTAATGAGAGCGAGAATATTGTGCACGTGGTTTTCTCCTCGTTTATTTTGACCAGCCATGAGTTCGCCCACTCTTCCAGCGATGTTAGGGCCGTTTGCATCCGATTTCTTGCTATGGTGAGATTCTTTTCAGAGGTCCACATAGCCAGATCGTCTGCAAACATTGAGCTATGGACTCTTCTTGGTATATTCTCTGTAATATCGTTTATATATACCAGAAAGAGTGTGGGTGACAGTACTCCCCCTTGGGGTACTCCCTGCTCGAGTGTCACCTTTTTGCTCATCTGCCCTTGTACTTGGACTCTGGCCGTTCTTTGTTTGAGGTAGTGGTTGATCCACTTGTACATCTTCCCACAGACATCACTTCTTCTTAGCTTGACTCTAAGTCCATCCTTCCAGACTTTGTCAAATGCCTTTTCCAGATCCACCCAAACAGCTACTGTGTGTTTCTGTGCCTGGTAGGCATCTTCTATCTCCTGGGCTATGAGGATGACCTGGTCCTCAGTGGATCTGTGCTGTCTAAAGCCGGCTTGCTGTGGAATTAGTATTCGTTTTTCTTCCAGATGCCACATCAGTCTGGTGTTTATCATCCGTTCCATCAGCTTGCCGACACAGCTCAGTAGGCTTATGGGCCTGTATCCATTCGGATCTGTTTTGTCCTTTCCTGTTTTTGGTACTGGTACCAGTATTGCATCTTTCCATGCCTGGGGTACAATACCCCTTTTCCAGCTTTGGTTCAGGACTGATAGTAGTTTTTTCTTCGCTGTTTGGCCCAGCCCCATCAGCATTTCGATCAGAGGAATCGATATATTAGACTATAACAAGTTTATTAAAATACAGCCACCTACAATAACACGAGGGCATAGCTACAAGCTGATTAAAGAGAGGTCCAGGTTAGATATTAGGAAATATTTTTTTAGTCAGAGAGTGGTGTCTGCTTGGAATGCATTGCCAGGGGAGGTAGTGGAGGCAGGGACAGTTAATGCATTTAAGAATAAACTGGATGCGCATAGATTTTAGAGCAAGGTGATGTAAATGTAACTGGTTGTATACAGACTCTTCAGGGTCTTCTAAACCAGTATAAAGATGTTAAGTTAAGTCTCGTGCCGCCCGTCCCCAGTGGCAAGTCAAAGACAAGACGACTAGGGGGCGACTACGAGATGCAGGTGACTCCTCATCAAGCACCCGTGAAAAAGACGGCGGAGTCCGGAGTCGAACCCACACCACTTGATCACGAAGCCGACGGCTTAACCACTTCGCCACGGAATTTATATATATACTTGAAATATTTGGAGTCATGGTATCCAATCAGACAGGTTAATGTATATTGCCAGGTAACCGAATGATTTGGCTATACGTTGTAGGTATTTTACAACTTCCTGCGGCTTACTAGGCCTGTGGGAAGATACAAATAATTTGGGTACATTTCTAACTTTAATTTTTTGTTCGGGCAGCAGCCGTTAAGCCTGATCTTTTCAATTTCTAACTGCCAATGTATTTTTAACGTGCTAGACACTGACACGGCAGTCCGTTTTCACTACACAGAGATCAATGAAATTTTTAGCTGGAAATCCACGTGACAAAAATCACGGTCTCCACCGTGATTCGAATCCGCGACCTCCGGCATTCGAGGCTGACACCTTGCCTCGTGACTACGGAGACTCCCCCCCCCCCTTCCCCCCCTTTCCCCATATATATATATATATATATATATATATATATATATATATATATATATATATATATATATGTTAGTAGATTTGAACTTCCCTTCAACTTCACCGCATCTACGGGAACTTAACACAGCCTTAGTTGAATATAAGAAGACTTAAACGGACTGTTACATGCCTGATGCTTCAAAGTCCCAGTAGAGCAACCTTCGCAGAAACATCACCAGCTTGTTGCCGTATGCTGTGGGACGTGCACATCTGGGCCCGCGAGCTG
The DNA here is from genome assembly GCA_036924085.1 of Ariolimax columbianus. Taxonomy (NCBI): domain Eukaryota; kingdom Metazoa; phylum Mollusca; class Gastropoda; order Stylommatophora; family Arionidae; genus Ariolimax; species Ariolimax columbianus. Next base: position 39,879,870 of record JAVGWX010000004.1, on the reverse strand, counting down.
ATTCAGTGCTGCAGCTACAACTTACGAGAACTGGTTAACCTGGTCCTGAAGCAAGTACGACCCGACCTTGGCAATATGATGACATCCGAGAAATAATCTCATGTAGTCTTTGGCGGAGAAGCATATTTGAGAGAAACGAGTGGCTCTTGCTTCATGTATTCCACGAGAAACATTGTCCCTTCTCCGGACAAAGAGTGCAAAACGAAGCAATTTGTGCTGGTTAATGAAACTGACGGAGATGATTATCAATTTGAGCAAATGAAGACAGCCTCGGATAAATGTCAATTGTCGGATACCGTGAGTCTTGTGTTTGAGTTATAAAAATTATTTATGACACTTTTATACCATTGCTGGTCTTCGAATCGCAGCACCCGTCAGTTCATTCGAAGTAAAAGATAAACCTTCCTTAAATCAACAAAGTATTTACAGACAAGACATGTATATAGCCGTATTGAGAGATGGCACCAGTTGATGCAGTCCACAAATATCGAACTTCGAGAGGAACATGCCTCCGGACATCATCCACCATATTCAACATGGAAGTCACTAATAAACTTTGAACTGGTGCATTATGTTGCAAGAGGAATATGAAAGGATGGGGATACACATATGATGACACATGTGACTGCGCAACACAGGACCCAGGCCACATAAGGGCGCAACACAGGACCCAGGCCACCTGATGACCTGCCCCAACCTCCAGGATACATTCAATAGATGCGACATGCTGGAGACAAATAACATGGCAATCCATGTTACTGAATACTGGATGCATGGCGCATGTATGACGTGGTGCTTGGACACAAAACGTAAGTACTAATATATCTAAGTCGGAGACAAAGAGTCTGATATTGTTGACGACAATGAGGTCTGCCTGACATCTACAGCCCATGACCTTTAAGATGAAGTCTTGTCAACGAAGATGAAAGTTGAAAGAAAAAGCTCGACAAAACTGTTATGCAAGGCAAGAAGGTTAGTCAGGGGTAATTATGTGCCTGCATAGTTAAATATCATGTTCTAAATTCAGCTAGTTGTCGGCAGACTATAAGCCAGGAGAACAACGCAGAAGAGGATCTCGTCGCCATGTATTTGACAACGAGAGAAAGGTTTCATTAATTTTGTCAGGTTGACTTTCTCCTTCTCATTTTCAAACTGTTTTCGTCAGAATGTTCTGGACACAGTTTTCACTGATAATTACTTCCGACTGATCATAGTTCATCTTTCGTGTCACACCACTGAGTGTAGGCTGCCGTTGGAGAAGATCAAGCTCAAGAAACTTCTACAAATGAAGATATACCAATATGTTGGTGTTTGCAAATACCCACAATGAATAGGTTAGTTTTTTCTGCGCCCTGAAAAGGATGTTAAGTGGCGGATTCTAATAGCTTTCCTCGCGTCTCGAGCGTGCTGAAGAAGGTAAACAACGGGTCATCCAGGCGGTTGTTCTATGCTTGGCTTCATCTACGTGTCGCTCACGACTACGGTGATCCCGTTGAACCTCGCCTTGTTAGATAGACTGTTGTCCTCGACTACAGCCCGTTTCCAGGACGACCTACGAGGAGGTCAGGTGAGGGTCTTGGCCAGTTTATTTCGCCTGACTCTGGCTAAAATTGTCTGATCAGTGTGTTTTGTCTTACCAGACGTTAGCCTCATCGCCCCACCAATATGTCAACAAGTAATACCAAGACTGCCTTGTGTGGGAGACACTGTGTGTTAGGCCAGGCCAAACACGATATCATTTAATACACAGAGGGGGCACCCAACGTGTCTGACATGTGACAAAGGATGTATGCGTGCTGGGTTCCCACTAGTCGACCCTGCACACCCAGTCGTGTTTCACAGACTACATGTTTGATGTGTCTAAGAACAGCACTTATCTCTATGAAGTGGAAAAAGCGCTGGTTCGTAAAATGAACCCATAAATCTTACAAGCCTACAGAGAGTTATAGGAAGTTGTTTCCCATTGGTTGAGCAAAAGTGCGTATTCAAATGTGGATTTTGGAAGTCTATTTCAGGGTCTTGGATTTTCTATTCAAGTCGGGCAGAACAGACATCAACACATTGACCAATCTGAGGATAGAGCAAGACTACTATCAGAACAAAGCAGGCTATGATGAACGACAGCCCCATGCCAATGTTGCAGGAAAAGCATTATTGAATAGTGGTGATGATCATAATTAAACTAAATAAATATTTGCTGGTCTGTTCATTACACCCGCTAAATGGATTATTTATGACTTGTGATTCTATCAAAATGAAGCTCTGGTGTATTACGCATTGTTTAATCATTAGCAAACAGAAGAGCTATAATTGAGTTTATGATGCGATTATTCCATGTAATTTTTTTCACTCCATTAGGAGCATAATACCAGCCCTGCAGATGGCCTCCCTGCAGAAAGTCTGTCAAAGCTTGAATGTTATGTTGTGGATGTGGTGGTTTATGGGGCACGTTGTTCTATATGAGGTTGCTAGTCACATGCACAAACTTACTTAGTTGCCTTCTATTAGTCATTCTTTCCTCTTGGAAACCATTTGGGGTGATTCTCAAAGTAAAAAAAAAAAGGTTAATCTAGTTCCAAATAAGACACTGCTGTCAAGGATAAAGTGTTATGTGAAATGTATTGTACATATTCCATTTGAGTTATTAATAATTGAGGTCGAGTGACCAGTTCCCTACCACATAGGCTGACCCTGACTGTTTTGACCGTGATAAATGTCAGTCAGGTATCAGGTAGCAGAGACGAAAATAAGGCAACTGCCATATTGATAGCAAGCTGTAAGAGGTGACTAACAGTAACATCTAACCTCTCTGTGATAGAAGGCATCCATTATTTTTCATAGCCTGCCGTTCAAACAGACCTAGAACCTTCTGAGTGTGGAGTTTGAAAGAAAACTCTAGAAATTATTCTCCAAATATGATCAAATAATAAACGAGAGAATCCTCTGTGTTCCATTGAATCAAGGCAAACAAGAAGAGAATGTCTATTTTCGCAAAATGGCATAGAAGTAGACATATGAAAAAGTCAATATATACATGTAGTGCACTGAAATGTTTCCATATCGACACAAAAAAACTAACATGCGGCATTTTCACATAATTCCAATCAGAATCATCGGTTTACACTAGTTTGAAAATGCTTAATTCACATGCACTTTTCTATAAATGATCTGGTAGGTTTTTATATGCCTTACGTGGAAAGATAGGCCCAAAAATACTCGACAATGTTAATGTCTTACCGCGTTTGTAAGAAAGTTATATAAGCAACTCACCTAATACTATTTGATGCACGGAAAGCAATGGAAAAAAAGAGAAAACTACGATTTCATTGGTGGTGATGGGGACAGCGTGTGCTAGTGGTTAAGTGACACGGCTCACAACCTGAAGGTGTTGATTTCGATCCCCATCACAGCACCGGTCGTTACCCCTAGGAAGCAAACCCTTAGAAAATGCAGGAGGAAGCAGACCCTTTCATAAAATGCATGCTGAATTCGGATGCACTGGGCCGACGGGCGCAAAATAAAAACCACAGTGCCAACGCACACCGCCGTAGGGATTAGAGAAATAAGGCAAACGCAAAAAAAAAAAAAATTGATGGTGAGACCTCTACGTTTACTCAGCTGAAATGTGTACTTAACCTACTATACTTGTATTAACACACGTGCACGCAGAAAAAGTACAGACCAGGGATTATGTAATTGAACCGCACGTTTATGCACTGGCAGTAGAAGAACGTGGACATAAGGAATAAATAACAGCTATAGCTTTAAATCTAGCTCTTCTTCGCCGATATCCTTCTAGTTCAATCCGTGCATGTCTTTTACATTTCCCTACAGCGATAAAGGAACTGGCCAGCCTACCTCATATAATCTTTAGGTTAGTATACTGGTCTCTAATATCTTCATTCCTCGACAGTAGTGCAAATGCTATCGGACAAACGTTTACTTAATTTTACTGCAAATGACGGCATTTCACGACAATGATATGAGATTCGATGCTCGGTAGTCATATGCTTCAGTTCACCTGAATGAAATTGATACCTAGTTGTCTTTTAGGCAAAATAAACTAGGTAGGGATAAAATTCGTCATCACCCTCCTGTAAGCGATAAGACTTGAGACCTAGTACAATTAAGTTTCTTACACTTCATCCTGACGATAGTTTCTTATATAGTTCTATCTTTATTTATACCTTATATTTTCACAGACACATGTATAAACAACAACAAAAACACGTCACAGACAAAATAAACAACCTATGTTACAGACACATGCACAATCGAAAACACTTGGTACAGACACGTTTACGAAACAAAAAAACCACATGTAACGGACACATACGCAGAATTAAAAATTGCACAGACACATACACAGAACAGCAAGCACATGCTGTAGGCACATGTACAAAATAAAAAACACATGTCTGAGACACATTCACTGAAAAACAGCACGTGTCACAGACACGTTCAGTTCAGTCAGTTCAGTTCATCCCGTAACCCATGAGGTCGTTGGGGCACACATGAAGACATGAAAATCCCACGCCAACCCTCTGTCTGTCCGGGCTGCGACCGATCCGGTATAATAGATTTCGTTGTTGTCCTCATGTGTGATTCTTAGGCATGAAATCACCTGGCGGAGCCCATCTCCTCTCCAAGCTGCGGTGGGCCAACATCTGCAAGTAACCTGAAGGAGCCCGTCCCCGCAGGCGAGCCATTGCCTCGTTAGCCTAGAGCCTAACGGTTCTAATTGCCCAGTGTGTACCCCGAGGAGGTGAGGTTGGCTTGTGAGCTCACTTTAATCGGCAGGCTACTAATTTCACTTTTAACTCTTCCAGGGAAGAGCTAGCCGACCTCAGCGCCACTGGAATGCGGTGCCAAGCATGAGCACACCTTACACCTTCCGGTCATGGCACGCAATTTCCCAGCAGGTCGTGCACACCAACCAAGTACGGTGCGCAATCCGTAGTGACGTCCTATCCAACAACGCGTATTCTATTACACATGAAGAACAGATCGTGTATCTCCGAATTCCGATTAAATGTACACACATAGGCTTCCTGTGAATAGCGTAGGACGTGCTAGAAAATGATCGTCACACAACACCGCGCCCCACACATGAATTGGAACGAACACGTAAACAAACAAAAGAACCATATGACGGACACTTTCGCAGGACACATGCTTCTACAGTACAAAAATACATGTCACAGACACATACACAGATATATAAAAACACATGTTACAGGCGCACACACAGATAAATAAAAACATGTGTCGTAGACACGCACACAAATAAATAAAAACACATGTCACAGACACGCACACATATAAATAAAAACATGTCACAGATACGTACATAGATAAATAAACACATGCCACAGACATATATAAAAACAAAAAACACATATTACAGGCCCATATACAACGAACAAAATACAAGTCACAGATACATACACAAAACAAAAAACACATTTTGCAGACACGAATACAAAACAAAAATCACATGTCACAAACACACACACACATACACAACGTTTCATCGACACACACACAAAACACGTAACACATTTCCCCCATACACATGCTAAACAAAATACCCTTTTCATGGACACAAATTTCATTCCACAGACACACATATACAACATAAACATATGTTGCAGGCACACATACAAAACAAAAACACATTCCACAAACACAGATGCAAAACAAAAACACAGACACATGCACTTGCTTACGAATATGCGTACATGTCAATGCATTATAATGAACGTTAATTTATTTATATATTTCCCTACCGGGCTAATCTTATTCCAAACTCAATCACTCAGACACGATGTGTGGATAAAAACAAAAGAAGCTGTTTCCGCTGAAACACTTTAGAAGACAATGGCTTCCACATCCGGTTCTGTGGAACAAATCGGAACTGGCCGTGCGATAAAGGCTGTTTGGAGCAAGGTACGTGTGTATGTGTTAATATGATGTGTGTGAAATAGAGAATAGTTGGGTTAATAATTGTAGAGCAAAATCGGTAAACAGCACGAGAGGATGAAAGAAAGAAAAACGATGAGAGAAAGAATGAAAAAAAAGGAAAAGAGGTAAATAAGAAGAAAACTAATGTTAAAACAGAGAGATAAGCTGGAGAGAAGTTAAAATTCATGGAAAAAGACGAGAATAGAGATAAAGAAACATCACAACGGATGACGAAAAATAGATGTGAACAAGAATACATACAAAAGAAGATAAAACAAAAAAATAAAAATAGAATAAGAAGATATTAATTAAGATTATTCTTTTTAAAATATGATAAACATGAAAAACGATATCCAGATTAGATATGAAGAGGAAAAAAACCGAAGAAGGAAAGTAATGACGAAAAAAACAAGAAGGGAAAGATAGAAACAAAAATCGTGAGCATTCTCGAAGCGCAGAAACAGAAGTATGTACATGGACAAATATATTTTCTTATTCCAATGTCGGCTGTACTGTTTTATATTGAAGTAGTGATAACAATGATAACAATGATAACAATGATAACAATGTTTGATATGGAGAACATGCGGCATGTTGTTATAATAATTTGGTTTCTGCTGGTGTCTTGTTTAATGTAAATGGCAGATGGAAAAAAGATAACATTTAATGTAAAGATTAACGTTCATGAGAATTGGATAGTTGGATGGATAGAACATAATGCAAGGTTGGGTGAGGATATGGATGGACGGTTGGATGGCTTGGTGGGGATGTGAGTGGATAAAAGTTGTGAAGGTGTTTGAATGGATGGATGATGTAAGGTTGAGTTGGTGTTTGGTGAATGAAGTAACGTTGAGTGGATGTTTGAATGGATAAGGTAAGGTTGAATGGATGTTTGGATGATGTAAGGTTGCGTTGGTGTTTGGATAGATGAAGTAAGGTTGAGTGGGTGTATGGTTGGACGGTTGGATGGATGATGTAAGGTTTAGTGGGTATTTGAATGGATGATGTAAGGTTTAGTGGGTATTTGAGTGGTTGATGTAAGGTTGAGTGGATATTTAGATGGAGGATGTAAGGTTTAGTGAGTGTATGGCTGGGCTGTTGGATGGGTTATGTAAGGTTTAGTGGGTGTTTGAATGGATGCTGTAAGGTTGAGTGGATGTTTGGATGGATGAAGTAAGGGGGGGGTGTGTGTTTGAATGGATGATGTAAGGTTGAGTTGGTGTTTAAATGGATGATGTAAGGTGGGGTGGGTGTTTGAATGGATAAAGTAAGGTTAAGTGGATGTTTGAATGGATGAAGTAAGGTTGAGTGGATGTTTGAATGGATGATTTAAGGTTGAGTTGGTGTTTGAATGGATGATGTAAGGTGGAGTTGGTGTTTGACTGGAGGATGTAAGGTGAAGTTGGTGTTTGACTGGATGATGTAAGGTGGAGTTGGTGTTTGACTGGAGGATGTAAGGTGGCGTGGGTGTTTGAATGGATAAAGTAAGATTGAGTGTATGTTTCAATGGATAATGTAAGGTTAAGTGGATGTTTGAATGGATGATGTAAGGAGGACTTGGTGTTTGAATGGATGATGTAAGGTGGAGTGGATGTTTGAATGGATAGTGTAAGGTTGAGTGGATGTTTGAATGGATGAAGTAAGTTTGAGTGGATGTTTGAATGGATGGTGAAAGGTGGAGTTGGTGTTTGGATGGATGACGTGAGGCTTAGTAGGTGTTTGGCTGGGCGGTTGGATGGATTGGTGAGGATGTGGATGGATAGAAGTTGAAAGATTGGGTAGGTGTTTGAATGGATGGATATATGCAAGGTTCGGTGGTTGAGTAGATAAATGGATAAATGTAAGGTTCGGTATTTTGATGGATATATGGATGCTAGGTTGGATTGATATGTTGGTGGATGGATGGATGATGTTAGGTTGGATGGGCATGTGGATGAATGGATAGTTGTATAACGGGATACACGCTTGGAATGGCATTTTATTGAATGGATTTATGTATTTACGATTGGGATGCTCTGTGGATGGATGAATGGATATATATAAGGTTAAGAAGTAAAGTTGAGTGATTATGTGAATACCAAATGGATGTAATGTTGGGTTAGTATGTGGAATAATGAATCGATTAATTTTAGATTAGTGGATTACTTGATTAATGGATTAGAATGATGGAATTGTTTGATGAATCGATGGGTCGATGAATGGATGGATGAATGAACGGATGGATGGATGTAGGATCGGTGCGTGTGGTCGGATGGGTGAGTGAAGAGATAGATTGATGTAGGATTATGTTGGCATGTAGATGGATGAACTAATGGAAACGTTGATGTATAAATAAATAGTCAATATCCATTCGATAGATATATAAATGTATGAGCATGTGAGTGTATGTGTTGTCTCGATACATGGGCGAATGGACGGATAAATTAATATATGAACGGATGGGTGAACGGTCGGATGGATGTATTAGTGGGTTGGTGGATGTATTTAACTAGATTGATTGATGGAAGGATGGATTGTCGCAGGGATGGATATATGGACAAATAGATGTTTTGTTTTGACTGGATTGACGGATGGATGAACGATCAGATGTATGTATAGACAGACAGACAGATTGACAGTCAGACAGATAGACAGATAGACATATAGATAGATAGATAGATAGATAGATAGATAGATAGATAGATAGATAGATAGATAGAGGGATGGATGTGTTTGGTGGCTGGACAATGGTGTATTGATTTTTTTTTTCGTTCGCCTTATTTCTCTATTCCCCAAGGCGGGTGTGCGTTGCACTGTGGTTTTTATTTTGCGCCTGTCGGCCCAGTGCATCCGTCTTCAGCATGCATTTTCTGAAAGGGTCTTCTTCCTCCTGCATTTTGTAAGGGTTTGCTTCCCTGGGGTAACGGCCGATGCTGTGATGGGAATCGAACCCAGCACCTTCGGGTTGTAAGCCGTGCCACTTAACCACTGTTTGACTGGATGAATAAATTGGTGGTGGGTCGATGGATATATCTAGGCATGAATCGATGGATAGTATATGACGGGCTGTCAAATAGAAGGGTGGATTGATACATTGGCGCATGGATGTGTGAGAGTTGTAAATGTTTGGCTGTATGTATTGATGAATGGTTGGACAGATGGATTGACGCAAAGACGGAGGAATGAATATGCGTTTTACGCTTAACTCGATGGATGGAACGATGGACGGTTGAATGGAGGAATGAATAGCTAGGTGGCTGGATCGATAGATTAATGAATGGAGGGGTTCGATGGATGTCTCGTGCTAGGATTACATGCAAAGGAGAATTATTCAGTAATGTTATAAATTCAAGATCAGTTCACTTTTATCAGGAGCCTTTCACGTCATATTTCTGGCTGCTTCTAATTGCGTCTTGGTCCTGATACCCCTAGGGATTTCCATATTCAAAAAGTGGTTTCCTTCCTCAGCTGAGTGTTGCAGATTATCTCTCATTCCACCCTGCCTCTGCACACACGATTGGACGTACGAACCTCAGCTGAATCTCCTTCATTGCTATTCAGAACTTTGTAATTCCATTTATTGATATAACTGAATTATCTCTTTCCTTCTGGATCCGACGAAAAATTGTGTTCCAATATATCGTAATTATGTCGCCTATTTTGTACAAAGTAGTTAAGCTCATTTTTTGCCAAAGCTTAGTGTTTTCCATGCTTACCATTGTTGAGCATTTCCATTCTAAGCTATGTTTTCTAAACATGTTTCCAATACATTGTAATCTGTTTATCTTCTTTTCTTCAGAAACTACTTTCACCATTTGTTTCATGTTTTCATCTGCTTGCATCAATTATATCATACACACAAATACATTGTGTATAAAGAAACTTCACTCACCGTCTTCGTCTTCTTCGTCTTCGTTTGTTCTCAATCTCCCTTTACCAAACCCTAAAAAGGGCTTTGCAAGTAGCAGGATGTAGTTCGGAGAGCGGAATGCGTTGTGTCCTAGTTTACAGCTTGACTAGGATATTTGCACCTTTCGGTCCGACAAATCCGTTTTTCATCAGGCATTTTTGAGAATCGGGTTGCCTTCCCTCTTTAGTTCCTTCTACTTAGCCTAGTCTGCTCGGCTGCAGCCTGTTGTCCAGGATCACCACGTGGAGGTGTAGAAGGATCTTTGCAGATCTGGTTCGTTGGCCCTGATGCTAGCAATCAGCTATGGGTCACTGACCCCTGCAGCTCATGCGTTGCTCAGCATCTTCACCCACAGTAATTTCTTGGTGCATTATTGCTATGTCTTTGTGTCTAACAATTTTTTTTTTAAATTACCAAGTAGTAAATAATAATGTTCGCTTATGCGTCTAAGGCCCGTTGCGTCAAACGGCCACTACAATGTCCAACTACCAAGGATATGTTCATGCGTAGCGTGTCGACCGAAATCCCTACAGACTCCCCTAGTAAAGCCGAGCACTCCGCTACCTTGGGATGGGGGCAACGAAGAGTATGTGTTAGACCAATGTTTATGTAAGGCTTTCTATATCTGTCCATATCTGACTCCCTGTTTTTTCGTGTTTCGCCCCCCTCCCCCCCCCCCTCCGAGATCTCTGGATTGTGTCTTGCTCGATGTGACCTTTGCTGTGCTGGGAATACGAAGTTGGGAGAGGTATCGTGTAACCTCCAGTAAAGGGAGCGGGAGGAAGGCGGTTTCAGACCGAGCAGAAAAGGTCTAGTAAATAACCACCACTGCATTTGACACTAGTTGCATGAAATTTATTATACTGTACTGTACAACTGTAATCCTAGTCATCATTCAGGCACAGTATATGCCCTATGCCAGGTAGTCAAATGTAGTCTGAACTCATCTATGTCTTTTGCCTTTAAGTACCATGCTGAAGAGAGGTTTTGTCGAAGACCATCTCTCCATCTCAATGGTAGACGTCCGGGGCGACGATTATAGGTGTAGAGCCACCATAACATCACTTTATGTGTTCATCTATTGTCACGTATGCGTATCACGTGGCATGTCCACCTTTACTTGCTTAACAACGCCGTTTCTACGACGTCATTAAAGCAGGTTTGACTCCTGATGGCGGTGTTGCGAATGTGGTCACGTAATGAAAGTGACTGTTCTACGCTCCATCGCACGTTGAGTAGCTTGGAACCATGTTACTTTTTCGTAGGCTCCACACATCGCAGCCATACACCATGGCCTAATAACCAGGCTGTTGAAGGTGTGAGCTTTGTTGTTGTTCATTTGTTGAAGTACGGTCTTGATGCGGTTGAAGCTGAACCACCCCGCAGCTAACGTTCATGCGATCTCTTTATGCAAGTCATGGAAGTTCTTAATTTCTTTGCCCAAGTAGATGTACGAATTCACGTTTTTGATGGAATCAGTTCCAAGACTTATTTCCTCTCAGGGACATAAACTGATCTTTCAGTTGAGATTATCAGTTCCAGAATTGCTACACTCCGGTTGTAGGCAATATGCTATACAAATTGTATTAACACTATATATATATATATATATATATATATATATATATATATATATATATATATATATATATATATATATATATATATATATATACAATATAAACAAACAAAGACTCATAGAATAGACAGCTGTTGTAGACGTAATGTTGGAGACTTTCGTATGCCAGGCTTCAGCATTTGAGGAGATATTAGAGTGACCAGTTCCCAGATTACCTGCTTGTTTTTCCCCTAACAAGGTACCACATTTGAAATAGGTCACTTGAAGCGGGGCAATAATAGTGATCAGACTCTGTACCGAAAACACATTAAGAAGCTCATGTATATGTGCGTGAGTGCGTGTGCGTGTGCGTGTGTGTGTGTGTGTGTGTTTTTTGTTTTTGCTTTTTTGAGTTATCAATTGCAAGATTGTTTACTGGAAAGAATACAAATAAGATCACAATGTATAGTATAAGGTGGCAGACAATCTCTGCAAAATTCATCAAAGCGTTCCGCTTAAGAAAACAGAAACACGGTGAGAATGATATCATGCATCAACAACATACATTTTACACGTTCTGAACACATTAGAATTATATCAAATTAATTCGTGACGAGCAGACAAATAATTGTTAGAAGTCTAGACTTTACCAGGACAAAGAACAACATTTAGGCGGGCTGTATTAGTTGACGGGTATTCTAACAGTTGCCGCTTTTCTTCTACCATAGACGTCGTCTGCTATTTTCGTGGTGTCTTTAAAGTTTATTCAAGGGATGAAGGCCGACCTCTTGAGCTACCCTCTGTCGTCTGACAGGTTGAATTGTTTCCTTTCTTGCTTCCCCTTTTGGACCTCGACAACATACATGCGCAAAGAAAAGTGTGTGGACAAATAATAGTTAAGCTAATATCTCTTACTCTGACATACCTAGGCTCAACTCAGATTTTCTGCTTTAAAATAATGTTTTATTTTATTACTAGATTAGTGAACATTGTTATTTTATCTTTGTCCTTTCTTATCGTCACTCTCAACGATTCCTTCTTTCGTTATGCATTTTATTTCAGCTGCTTCCAAGCTTCAATTGCTTCTCTCACATTTCTACCTTGGCTGCCAATTTCTACTAATAAAAAATCCTTCTTGAAGGAAACAATAACTGTCAAATTTTCGATAGATTGCTTTTTGGTATTGAGCTTTGCCAAAGAAATCCCCTGGAAGCTCATTAAAAGAAATAAAAAATAACAAGTAATGTGTGCCTCTAGGGGTCAGATTCCGATAAAAGGAAATAAAAGCTGGGAAATAATATTTTCAGGACCGGCTTAGATTCAGGCTTTTATGGTCTTTCTTTTTGTACCTGCCTTGTTTTATGGACATTGTTAGGTGATGTCAGACTGAAAGAGGAGATCGATTATTGTGGACGATTTTTGGAGTTTTTCTTTCTATTTTCTTGGTCCGCCACTTATTTTTTCTTTCATCTCCTTCTTTAACTTTATATGTTGCTTCTTTTTCTATTTCTCTTCCTCTGACATTTCTTCTATCTCTCCTCTTCGAATATTGTTGTATGATGTCAGACGATTGATTATTACAAAACACGGATATTTTGGACGCTTTCTACCACTTTCTTGTTCTGTCAAATATTCTTTTTTTCTTTTTCTGCTACTATTATTATATCTAATGCTTCTTTATCTCTTACTGCTCCTCTATCAATTCATCTATTGTTTCGCCTCTAACAATGTTAGATGGTGTCAGACTTGAAGGGGTGATTGATTATTACAAAAAAGGAAAATTTTTTTGTCTTATATTTTCATTCTCTTCGCTCAACACTTGTTCTTGAAAGTTCTACCCCTTACTGTTATTTTGTTTGATGCTTCTGTTCCGCCTTCTATCGTTTCTTTTATTTTTCTTCCACGTGCACTATTATGTGATTCGAGACTAGAAGAGGAGATGGATTATTACAAACACTGCCGGTTTTTAGCTATTTATTTCCATTTTCGTATTCTATCACTTATTCCTTCTTCTTCTTTTTCTTCTTCTTCTTTTGCTTGATCTTTTTCTTCTTCTTCCTCTTCTTCTTCTTTTTCTTCTTCTATAATTTGATATGCTGCTTCCCTTTCTTTTCTTTTACGTCATTTGATATGTTTCTTTTCTTGTACTTCTGTCATTTTCTCTATCTTTATCTCTGGGGCGTTGCAAGCTAATGTGAAACCGGAATATAAGATCGATTACACCACAAAAAAGAGAGACATGTTTAAGTTATTTCCTTTAAAAATTCTCTAGTTCGTTACTTATTCTAGTTTCTTTTTCCTTCGCTTCTAATATTTTCCCTGCTGCTTTTGTTACTCGTCATCTGTTCCTGTCTTATTTATTCAATCTGTCTTCCTCAGGCAATACTATTAGATCACGTTAGACTAGACAGGAAGATCAATTATTATTGAACACTAACATTATTCTTTACGTTATCTTTATTCTCTGATATTTAAACACGTCTTCTTGTTTTTCCTTTCGTTAATCTTGTTTTAAATTGTCTCTACTCGCTTCTGGTCGCCTTTCTATTTCTTTTTTTCTGCTGCATTTTTTTATTTTACTTCCTTCATTTGTACACCTTTTTTCTTGGCCTGTTAGTTCTTATCTATTATCTTCATGTCCCCTGTTCAGTCTTTGCGTGTTCATCCCTATGTAGTTTGCAAAATCATGACCTCACTTATGTCCGTATTTGTACATAATAACATTAGCCATTACCATATTTATCTTTTAGATTAGTTAGACATTTTAATTTGTCTTGTTCTTAGTTAAACAGTGAAGCCTTTTTGCTTGAAAAGTAGATGTTTTATTCTTTGTTCTTTATGCCAGTAACACTAACTCATGTTGTTATTTTGGTATCGATTTTTCTATTCAGAATTGTGCTACATCCTATCTGCGTATATCTCTCAGCTAGAACATTTATTTTGATACTTCTTGTTAATTCTCTTATTTCAGATCTTTACAGATTTACAGCTTAAGTTTATACTGGACATAGTACCCAACATACGTTGGGAACTGAGAAGGTAGTCTAGTCAGGGGCACATTATACTGACCAGGACGTCAGACCACTACTTATAGGGGCATGTAGGGGCATGAAGTCACTATAGGGGCATGTAGGGGCATAAAGTCACTATAGGGGCATGTATTAGCATGAAGTGGCTATAGGGGCTTGTAGGGGCATGTAGTGACTATAGGGGCTTGTAGTGGCATAAAGTGACTATAGAGGCATGTAGGGGCATGAAGTGACTATAGAGACATGTAGGGGCATATAGTGACTATAGGGGCATGTAGGGGCATGAAGTGTCTATAGGGTCATGTAGTGGCATGTGCCTGTAACGTGACGGATTGGCACAGCAGACAGTAAAATGTCGGCATTCTTGGAAATATGGTTGAAGTAACGTGCTGTGATTGAATTCCTGACTGCGGAACAATGACTAGGTTATATAGTAACGCCTCTGTGGATATCATTACTGACCGGAAGTGGGCACTGATTGTAAAAGGCAACAATCTATCCACGACAAACCTGCATGAAAAAGCTAGCAGTGGACGACCGATAACAGCTGTGGATGCACAGCACCATGCTCAGGTGGAGGATTTGTGTCTCTTGACATGTCAACCACAATGCTTATAATTTTGATTTTCCTTTGGCTTTTTCCTCGTCCGAAGCTAAAGGCGCACGTCAAGCGACACCGCTGCGCTTCTAACGAGGTGCAAGCAGCTGTGTGTACCTGGTTTCAGGATAAGACGTCTGATTTTTTTCCTCCAAGGGAAGCAATAACTTATCCGACACTGACGTTTGTGTGTAAACATGGATTGTGACTACGATGACAAATAATGATACATCCCCTAAACGACATTCCAAGCGTTATGAAAATGTAAAGCTCATGTGTCTCATGAATCTTGCACATAAATGAAAATATCTCCGCAAAGGCAAAACTTTTCAAATTGCACTTGTACAACCCGCACAGAACGCCCTTTACACATCACACTTCTACAATCCACACAGAACGCCCTTTACAAATCACACTCCTACAATCCCCACAGAACGCCCTTTACAAATCACACTCCTACAATCCACACAAAACGCCTTTTACAAATCACACTCCTACAATCCACACAGAACGCACTTTACAAATCACACTCGTACAATCCACACAGAACTCCCTTTACAAATCACACTCGTACAACCCGCACAGAAAGCCTTTTTAAAAGCGCACTCGTACAACCCGCACAGAAAGCCTTTTTAAAAGCGCACTCGTACAACCCGTACAGAACGTCCTTTTCAAAGAGCACTCGTACAACCGGCACAGAAAGCCTTTTCAAATCACACTCGTACAATCCACACAGAACGCCCTTTACAAATCACACTCGTGCAATCCACACAGAACGCCCTTTACAAATCACACTCGTACAACCCGCACAGAAAGCCTTTTCAAATCACACTCGTACAATCCACACAGAACGCCCTTTACAAATCACACTCGTACAACCCGCACAGAAAGCCTTTTTAAAAGCATACTCGTACAACCCGTTCAGAACGTCCTTTTCAAAGCGCACTCGTACAACCGGCACAGAACGCCCATTACAAACCGCACTCGTACAACTGACACAAAACGCCCTTTACAAACCCCACTCGTACAACCCGTACAGAACGCCCTTTACAAACCCCACTCGTACAACCGGCACAGAACGCCCTTTACAAACCGCACTCGTACAACCGGCACAGAACGCCCTTTACAAACCGCACAAAAGAGTAAACGTACTCATCGAGAACCTTAATAACAACAAGCCAACGTCAGAGAATGGGCGATTTATGCAAATCTACTGTTCTCTGTTGCTGCTGTTAGCAACATTGAAAACGCTTTATGACGACATCAAAAGCGTCCATTATATTGCCATTTTACATGGATAAGAAGGCATTAAGTTAACTGTAAAAATGATCCCACTGCAGACATTGTTATTGATGATGAAGTGTTAAAAATATTCTGTCCAGCCTTGTGTTCTGTTTAGCCTAAAATGTGTCAACCCAACTACTGGATTATCCACACATTGAAAAACAAATCTCTTTGGTTGATGAACTTAACAAGACCTGCATACCACAATGTGTTGTACAATTTATATTTGTATTTTACCAGTGCGAAATTTGAGATCCTATTTGATCGAGAAACCATAGAAGGAGGAGCAGTAGCAATTTTGCAAATGCTGCTTGGAACAACTTAACAGTGCAGCCAAAGAGTTTGTCATGACAATATACACATTCTTGACACACACTATCGCAATAGCCAATCAACACAGCCAAATGAATATAAACATCAATGGAGAAATAATCGAACAAGTACGGCAGTTTACATATTTAGGGAAAACCATCAACAGAAGATGTCCACAATGAGACAGGTATTAAGACTTGATTGCATTGACAAAAAGGTTTCAGAAAAGAACACACATTGCTAACCTCAAAAAATATACTGATAGAAATGATAAAATAATAATTGTCACTCATATATGGCCAATCGCACTGTGTCGGGCTGAAACATAGACTCTAGCAAAGAAGAATGAAAAAAGCTTGGAAGAATTGAAAACTAGTGCTACTTTCGAACGGAGAAAAGAAGTTTAACAGAAAGAAGATCCTTCTTCTTCTTCTTCTTCGTACGCTGTCAAACGTCAACCTGTATTTTTTCGAAAAAGGAAGCGGTCATCCTGAGGCAGTCGACACTGCCATAGAGCTTGTCTAGTGTTGCCACTGGTGATGGCCACATGTGCTTTCTCTGATCCTCGTATGTCGGGCAGTTTTGCAGCAAATATTCAGCGGTCATTTTCCCGGTACCACACGTGCATTCGTCGGTGCCACCTATCTTCAATTTATTGAATAGGTGGTACCTCAGTCTATTGTGGCATGTGCGGAGTCTGAAGACCACGACCTGCTCTCTTCTGTTCAACTGGTTATATGCATCGTTTTTGTGTAGTCAGTATGTTCTGTTTCCCATTTGGTCATGTATCTGGCTCTAATAAGCCTTTTTGACTCTTCGTATGTCATACTAGATTCTGGTTGTGGTAGTCTTGCACCTTCTTTTGCCAGTCTGTCTGCCTCCTCGTTGCCTTGGATGTTACATTGGGATGAAACCTACTGTACCACTACTCTTTTTGGTGCAGATTGTTGGCATAGTTGACAGAGTACTGCTCTTAAATCATTAAATTCAGTATTTTTCTGGCTTTTTAGTGCTGTGACTACGGCCAGGGCATCTGTAAGCAGGACTATAAGGCTTTCATTTCTTTTACCTGTCACCATTTCTTCTACTGCAGCGCTCAGTGCCTCCGCCTCCGCTCTGAAATTGCTTGAGTATTTTCCAGTTGCCACTGACAGTGTTATTTTGTTACCATTTGGTAGGCTCAGGAATACCCCTGCCCCTCCGTTCTGTGTTGTGTTTGTTACAGAACCGTCGGTGTATGCATGGGTCCAGTCCATCTTTCCTCGGTAGTTTTTCGTTATGTACCTCAGGGTTATGTCTCTTCTTTCTATTTTAGTCTGGCTGTTCTTGTTTCCAATACCTGGTATATTTTCTACCACCTCCGGAAATATATGCTGCCTCCAGGTAGGTTTGCGTATAGTAGGGATGGGCTTTGGTGTTGTTAATGTGTTCATAGGGTCTTCGCTCATCTTTGCTTTGGCTATTTCTGCAAAGTTTCTCCGCTTTCGTTTCCCATTTCTTCTTCTTCTTCTGCGTACACAGTCAGACAGTAACCATTATTTTCTCGAAAAAAGCGGCGGTCATCCTGAGACTCTCGCCACTACCATACAGCTTGTCTTGCAGTTCCACTGGCAATGGCCACATCTGCTCTCTCTGATCCTCGTATGTCGGGCAGTTCTGCAGCAGATGTTCAGTGGTCATTTTACCAGTACCGCACGGGCATTCGTCGGTACACCCTATCTTCAGTTTGTTGAATAGGTGGTACCTCAGTCTGTTGTGGCCAGTGCGAAGTCTGAAGACAACGACCTGCTCTCTTCGGTTCAACTGGTAATAGGCATCGTTTTTGGTGTAACCAGTGTGTTCGGTTTCCCATTTGGACATGTATCTGGCTTTGATAAGCCGTTTTGACTCTTCGTACGTCATACTGGTATCTGTTTGTGGTAGCCTTGCACCTTCTTTTGCCAGTCTGTCTGCCTCCTCGTTGCCTAGGATGTTGCAGTGTGACGGAACCCACTGTACCACCACCCTTTTTGGTGCGGACTGCTGGCACAGTTTGCAGAGTGCTGCTCTTAAGTCATTAAGCTCAGTGTTCTTCTGGCTTTTTAGCGCTGTGACTACTTCGAGAGCATCTGTCAGCAAGACTATATGGCTCTCATTTTCACTGTGTGTTGCCATTTCTTCCACTGCCGCCCTCAGTGCCTCTGCCTCTGCTCTGAAATTGCTTGTGTACTTACCAGTAGCGAATGACAGTGTTATATTTCTGCCATTTGGTAGGTTCAGGAATGCTCCTGCCCCTCCGTTCTGTGTAGTGTTTGTTACAGAACCGTCGGTGTATGCATGGGTCCAGTCCATGCTTGGGTAGCTTTTCGTTATGAAGCTTAGGGTAGTGTCTCTCCTTTCTTTCTCACTCTGGCAGTTTTTGTTTGCAATACCTGGTATATTTTCTACCACCTCTGGAAATATATCCTGCCTCCAAGTAGGTTTTCGTACAGTAGTGATGGGTTTTGGTGTTGTTAGTGCGTTTATGGGATCTTCGTGCATCTTTGCTTTGGCTATTTCTGCAAAGTTTCTCCGCTTCAGTTTCCCATTTCCCAAATTGTTTAGTCTCTGGTACATTGGATGGTCCGTCAGTCTTCGGAGTTTCTCTGACTGCAGCTGGGCTCTGCAGTCTCTTCTATCGGTCATGGATTGCAGTTTTGTAATCTTTTCAAGTTCTACAATTTTCGTTGACTTCATGCCTCTTGTTATAACTCATGGATTGGTTTTGTAGTTTGCTAATTTTATCAAAGTTCGCCTTTGCTGCTGTTGTCCATGCCGCAATGCCATACTCGAGAACTGGTCTCACTCTTCCAGTGTACAGTTTCTTTAGTATACTTTCGTCTGCTCCCCAGCTTGTGCCAGCAAGTTTCCTCATGATTGCCATTCTTTCTCTGGCTCTCATTCGGTTTCTCTCGATCTGACTTTTTCATGTCATGCGCCGATCAAATGTGACTCCCAGGTAGTTTGGGTTGTCGTTTGGCCGCAGATATTTTCCGTTAAGACTAACTTTGGTGTTCTGGGGTTTGTTTGAAAGCGAGAATATCGTACATGTTGTTTTTTCCTCATTTATTTTTACCAGCCATGAGTTCGCCCACTCCTCCAACAATGTTAGGGCCTGCTGCATCCGATTGCTTGCTATGGTGAGATTTTTTTCAGAGGTCCACATAGACAGATCGTCTGCAAACATGGAGCTGTGGACTCTTCTTGGTATATTCTCTTTGATGTTGTTTATATACACCACAAAAAGAGTGGGTGATCCATCTGTACATTTTCCCCACAAACTTCACTTCTTCGTAGCTTGACTTTAAGTCCCTCTTTCCACACCTTGTCAAATGCCTTCTCTAAATCCATCCAAACCGCTACTGTGTGTTTTTTCTCCTGGTAAGCATCCTCTATTTCCTGGGCTAGGAGAGTGATCTGGTCCTCAGTGGATCTGTGCTGTCTAAAGCCTGCTTGCTGTGGAATTAGTATGTGTTTTTCTTCCAGATATCACATCAGTCTGGTGTTCATCATACGCTCCATTAGTTTTCCTACACAGCTCAGTAGACTGATAGACCTGCATCCATTTGGATCTGTTCTATATTTTTCTTTCTTTGGTACTGGTATAAGTACAGCATCTTTCCATCCCTGCGGTACGATTCCCCTTTTCCAACTTTGGTTCAGGACTGAAAGTAACTTCCTCTTTGCTGTTTGGCCCAACCCCATCAGCATTTCGTTTGTTACCCCATCTTTTCCGGGCGATTTCTTTTTCTTTAAAGTTCTCATGGCCTCTTCCATTTCATTCATTGTTAGTTTTGCCATCATATGCTCTTCTGGTGCCATATTGATGTTGTCGTGGCTCTTTTGTTCTTCACTAATATCTGTATGCCTATCTGTAGGGACATCAATGTGGTTTGCTCTGGCATAATGTTCTATAAAAAAGGCGTTTGCTGCTTTTTTTCCAGTAAGCATGTTGTCTCCTGCTTGATGGTAATTTGTTTGTTTGATGGAGTTTCGTCATTCATGGCTCTGACTAACTTCCATAATTTGTTCCATTCTTTATCTAAATTGAGGCTTTCTGTTTTGTTTTTCTAACTGTCTCTTGTTATTTGGTTTAGTGTTCTTTCGTATTTCGCCGTGATGGCTCTGGGGGCGATATTTGCCTCCATAGATTGTTCTCGCTCTGCCATGTTCCTGGCATTTGAGACTTCGTCTTCCGCTTTCTGCAATTCATCATTCCAATTTGGCTTATAGTTTTTCCTTGCCCCTCTTGGGATGGTTTCGGTGGCTGCTTGCATTATTGCTTTGCTTAGGCTTTCCACCATGAGTTTCATATTTTTATTCCTTGTGTTGATGGTTTCACACAGCCCATCTGTCAGGATTGCAAATCTGTCCCAGTCGGCTCGTTTATAATTCCAACGTGGGAGCGATTTTATTTCATGTGGGCCTACTTCCATATCAACTTCTAGCCTAATTGGCCTATGGTCGCTACAGAAAGAAGATCCAATGACAATGACTTTAAAAAAGAAGGCGCACATGGACACATTTAGAAAATTATTTCTATTTAATCGATTTAGTTGGATGGGACACAATATGAGACATGAAAACGTCTATAACTGAAGATATTAGAGGGCAACATTCGTGGGAAAGGAGGCAGTGTGCGACCAAGACTCAACTTTACATCTTAGGCATGCAGAGAAATTAAAGTACAAACCTATGCTGAGATTAAGAACGCTGCAGATGATAGTGTCAAGTGGAGAGATATACTCAGACAACCTTGCATCAAGTCTCAGTCTCAACTAGATGTTGAAGCTCTGAAATTCTGGCTGGCTCAACCGTGGAAGACAAACCACATTAAGTTCTCATCAAATTTAAGACCTGCCAGTCAATCTTTGTAATTAGATTTGCGGCATAATACTGTTGACAATGTTGATTCACACAGCCATTTTTAGCAAAAATCAGAAACACGATTTTTCTAACCGCCATCTTCAGGCAGAGATAGTCATTTTTGTTTCTAACACGCAGAAAGTATTCTCACATCGCAGCAAGGAATCGGGCATTGAATCGGCTGATCAATTGCTTGCTTTGAAGTGTGAGCAAGTCTGGTTCAAATTCCCGGCTAGCCACACATAGCAAACTGGTTTGCAGAGTCTCTTGCACGATTCTTAGATCTTGAAACTGAGTGTATCCTCCAAGAATTGAAGACGACTTTGAATTTGCCGAAGTCAGAAAATTCTTCATCGAACTTGCGAGTCTAGTTCTTCATCCAAGTTTCATAGAATTCAAGTTATCAATTTCACAATCTATCACCTCGGGATAACTTTGCAGCTTCAGAAAGTATGCATTGTCTGCTTTTTACACTTGACATACAATAGATTAAGTTTATTACTGAATTCATAAATCCTCTCGGCTTGTTCACAAATCAATTTCCCCTTTCCATGCAATGTATGTTTCAATTCGTACAAATGAGTCATGACCAGGGCTTGACATAAGCGCTGGTCTGCTCGTCTTTGACGAGTACAAAATTTTGCTTGACGAGTAAAAACAATCCGTTCTTAATCGTTAATTACGTTTTTAATCGTTACTATATAACAACTCTCGCACGATTATTAAGGATATTACAGTTCGAATAGATTGTACATAATCTAGTTTATGATGGTGAATCCAAATGGACCTCCACTATTACAATTTAAACTTACTAAAGACATCGATAAATGGTACTACAATGCTAAAACTACCAAGAATATTCAAGGACACACACGCCATGCCTCTGACTGTAGTGCATTTTTTCTTAAGAAATAGACTAATACTGTGTAAGTAATACAATATATTTTGGTTTGGTACGCATTGTTATTTAAAAATAAAGGTGAATTAGTGCCTAGTGTCAATTTGTTAACATAAATTGCATGACTTTAATCCGACATGCTGACTGGTGACATTTTTGACTGACTGGTGAGTTACCCTAAATTTTGTCAAGCCGTGCTCATGAGATTATTCAGAAACCAAAGATCATACTACCAATTTTCCATTTCCATATCAGAACATTTTTTTTCATTTGGCATTTTTAATGCAGAAAGTTTAGAATTTGAGGGAACAAATGTGTGCACGGATCAAGAGCTTTGCCTCGACTTAACCAGCCCGTGTTTCTATACTGCATGATATCGTATAAATCACCATCTTCGAGATCCTTCGATGAGTCGACACACTGTACATAGTTTAACTGCTACTTAAAATGTATGTATGATGTTGTTTAATGCCCAAAAGAAGTAAAATTACTTTTTAGGGCATTAAGTGACAGATTGCAGTAGGTTTCCTAATATCCCGAGCTTGCTGATGAAGGTGAACTGGGATCATCCAGGCAGTTGTGCTATGCTTGATGTCATCTGCGTTTCGCTTTCTACTTCATGGATCCCGTCGATCCCCACCTAGTTAACCAGGCTGTCCCTTAAAACAACCCCTTCGGGGGGGGGGGGGGGGCGCTACGTGGGGAGCTTAAGTCATCTAACCTGCGCAAGTGTGTTGCGTCGTGCAATGTGAACCCTTGTCGCTGCCCAATCACTCTAATGGCATCTATCTACCAGCTGTATCACTGCTGCTTGCATCGTCTGTTGTTACACAACCTAATATTGTAAAATCCAGACCAATCCTCTATACAACTTTCATGAAATCAAATATTAAATCCCCTTGCCCTATAGCCAGATCTACCAGCGTTGTAAGCCATCAGTGGAAGTTGATGAGGGTGCATTCTCATGAGATAACCAAACTCATTTTCTGCCTGGAAATATAATGGACACAAGACGCAGTTTCGTCCATACTTCGAATGTCGTTGTTCCGCATTCTGTCTCTTTTGGTAACCCAGATGACCGCCCTTTCACAAGTCGAAATTCTGCTCTCGCGCGCCCTGGACAGAGGCCATGTTTGGCACTGGTAGGACAGAATCGGCATAAATATACTGTTTATCAGCTGTTGCTTTATTGCCAAACTTGGGTGTCTAAAGCAGTGGGGACAGCTGAAAGTCACCGCAGATGCTTTCTGACACCTAGTCTCAATTTCCCTGTCGATACTACCGTTTGCCGAAAAAATACTGCCCAAACACTTGAACGCATGGACCTGTTGAAAAGCAATATCATTTAGACTTGAGTGGCCCAGGAGTTCTACGGATCATCATTTTTCACTTCATCAAGCAAATAGCTTTAAATATTTACAGAAAAGTCGAAAATCCTTACAGTAATTGTTTTACTACTAAGTTGCAGGTTTGTCATCCATTTCATATTGTGACGTTTCATATCACTGGAATAGTTCTCGAGCAAAGTGTCCATGACCACAATAATGATCTCCTACACGAGCAAGGCATCAAAAAATTTTTCTTTTTCTTCTTTAGCTGACACGAAAGCGACTTTAGAACTTGCAAAGTGTTAATTATTCGGCATGTGGAGAAAACGGCATTATGCATCGCTGCTGTACCACAATCCCATTTAATAGTAGAGCAACGTCACTAGCACGTTTTCGAGAAACCAGGTAAACATTTGTTGTAGAATACACTGTGGATGCTTTAGAAATGTGATTTAATATTTTATTTCCTGCTGCTGGAAAAATTAATGTTCGCAAATAAGACAAGTGGGTTTTTTGTTAAGTCAATGACTACGAAATCATGCTCTTGTGCTTGCTGAAAATTGAATGACGTTGTTTTCTTTTTTTCTTTTCATCAACAATATTAGTCGCAATGCCCGATTAGCTGTAAGTCATATCATCACTTTCATCAGACGCCTTACGTTTTAAAATTCTAGTAGCAAATTTATTCATGTCTGAGAAACACGTTTTAATTGTAAAAATTGAAATATTTGGATTTTCGAGAAAAGTTAAAACGTGTAATGATAAATAAATTAACAGAAACGCGTGACGCTTTTAAATTAATTTTAGTTCAACAACCACGCAAATAAAATAGCTGGAAATATGCATTCGGTATAGCATCACGAACGTATGTAAAAAAAAACTTGACAGTCGCATCACGAAGCTAGTATTAGGTTTAACTTATTTCCTTTGTATGTGGGTATAAGGAAGATTGGTTCGCATTTCTTGGAAAGAGAAGAAAACAAATGCGGAGGTATTGAAAAAGTTAGGGATGAAAAGAGAATTAATGACCTAAATCAGTGTTAGACAGTTAAGTTATTTTGGCCCTTTAACATGACATACCTCCTTGTTAAAGACCATGCTAGAGGGGAGAGTGAAAGGCAGTCGTTCAAGAAGCAGACAACGTTTTAAGTGGGTGGGTAACATAAGGAGATGGACTGGAAAAAGCCTGTCAGATGGCACCATTACGTCATGAGATAGAGTACACTGGAAATCCATTGCAGCCGACCATCGATACGGAGATAGCACTTGAATTTAACTGAACTATTTCAAAATACAATCAAAAAATCACATCGACTTAATAGTATTTTCACAGTTCTACAGTATCTCATTAGTAACTGTATTGATTGCAAAAAGGAAAAAAAAAGCCTTGTGTTTTTATGGAAAATAGAAAACGTTCACTCACTGTTACACCACATGTGTCCCAGTGTCCGTTTCTAGGTCATTGCAATACATTTGTATAATATTTGAAGACCTATATTAACCTTAACTTAGTCTGACATTTCAATGGCGATAAAAGCTAAATTCACAATGCTCAAAAGCAGCTGAATGAAGCTACATCAATATTTTCTTAGTGAAGATTAGCACAAGAAGCTACATCAATATTTTCTTAATGAATATTAGCACAAGAAGCTACATCAATATTGTCTTAGTGAAGATTAAAACATGAAGCTACATCAATATTGTCTTAGTGATGATTAAAACAAGAAGCTACATCAATATTTTCTTAGTGAAGATTAAAACATGAAGCTACATCAATATTTTCTTAGTGAAAATTAAAACATGAAGCTACATCAATATTGTCTTAGTGAAGATTAGCACGTGAAGGTGCATCAATATTTTCTTAGTGAAGATTACCACAAGACGCTACATCAATATTTTCTTAGTGAACATTAAAACATGAAGCTACATCAATATTGTCTTAGTGAAGATTAGCACAAGACGCGACATCAATATTTTCTTAGTGATGATTAAAACAAGAAGCTACATCAATATTTTCTTAGTGAAGATTAAAACAAGACGCTACATCAATATTTTCTTAGTGAACATTAAAACATGAAGCTACATAATATGTTTTTTAAATCAAGAGAAGAGAACAATGCAAGCCGTGGGTATAAGTTAACGGCCATTCCCTGGTTGTGTCAAAGACTATGGAACCGTATTTCCAAGAACCGCAAATAAAGCAGAGGAAAGCAAAAGTTAGTTACATTTCACCAAGAATGTTATTAAAAGAGAATTTATTTAATGTTGTATTCTAAAAACACAGTTATACTAGTAAAATTCAAGGAATTACGATATTGCTGTTTCGAAATCTACATTATAGATAAAAGTACGATGTGTATTGGTAACCTTTTCGCAAGTATACAGACGGAAATAGTACCGTTTGTGAATAGTCACGCCTAGTAGCTTCCAGGGACAATTATTTAGAATGATTTTAAAGAAGTGCGTAGCTAATAGTATGATATAATGTGTGAATAAATTATTCATGGATTAATGCTCATCAGAAAAGTGAAACGAAGTGGCAGTCATGACATGGTATGATGAAAAGAATTGTACCAAGTAAAAAAGGAGTGGGAGTCATTAGGTGGTATGATGAAATGAATTGTACAAGCATCAAAAAACAGCAACTGATAAAGATGCAATGCAGGCAGTCGATATAACAAACAATTGAAGAATGCTGAATTAATTTTGTTTGAAAATCCACAGGCAAACTGGAGAATCATACAGAGATGAAAGTCCCAAGTGGATTGAGAAAACTATGCTTCTGTGGTAAGATAACCTTCTTTGCCTGATAATGGACAATGTAACATACGACCATTTTGAAAAGCCGAAACGCCATCAAGTAACGATGAAAAAAGATGCAGCTAACAAAGGTGCTCTTTCAATTTCGCGGAAAGGGGACACATAAGACAAAGACATGTCATTTGGGCACGATAATTTGGGAGTATGGTCATAGATGTTTGAGAGTGTCAGTTCACCATTTATGCGTACTCTTGTGTATGTATCTCATAACAAATAATCATACCATTTTTTTTCATACGCCTCATGGAACTCACTACATAATGTTTCACACACACACAAAGATACCTCACACACACCCACACACACACACAAAGATACCTCACACACACCCACACACACACACAAAGATACCTCACACACACACACACACACACAGTAGATATATAACTTTTGTCGTAATTCGCTTCGACCATAAATTAAATACAAGATAAATATTAATGCATCTTATTTGAAACTACCGGTATAAATAATCTCATTTGGTATTTGAAGAAACGTCTATGGCTCATAAACATGCTGTTCGTACAAATGCAGTAAATTATGATGTAGAGGAATCAAATATTTTCATCGCCAAAAAAGAATAAAGAAACCATTCTTTTTTATATATAGTTTCTCCATAATTGTAATTAAACAATATCTAAATGTTTTGGCAAATATAAGATCACAAGCAAAGAATCGTTTGGATGTTATTGAATTCTGGAGAAATTAGAAACATTTTGAAGGCACATGTTCCTGAACGGACTACAGTATATTTGACGTGAATATTTCAAGTTGCGTTTATTGTTGGTGTCAATTTAGAAATGCTTTCAGATAAACTTGTTTAAAATTGTATACGTCCTTGAAGCAATGATCACAACTGGCATCAACCTACTACGTACGGAGTTCGGCGCTTTCTTTTCGTGATATGAATGAAGATGTATGTACGGATATATGTACAAAGATTTGTACACTCTAACTATGAGAAATTAAAATATTGAGTGAATTTGAATGTTTTATTATTTTAAATACATTTTAAATTTAGTTTTTGATATAATTCAGAACTTGCTTGCCAATGTATAGTTTTACATTTTTTGACTTTTTTTTACAATTCATCAGCCTTTGGCCACTTGTGGTCGCCCAATCGCCCCTGGGCTGTCCATCAATATGTAATAGGGCGTGGGGACTAGTTACCTTCCCCGCTGCCTTACCTTTTCTAGAGTAGTCCAATCAGTTATTTACAACTGCGTCGAATGTAGCATGTCGATAACGTCAGTCGAACACAGACTCTTTACCCCGATTAGGGAAAGCTCTACCACTACGCCGCTCAGGCATTGTAGCTGATGCATACTGGGTTCAGTTATTGACTGCCAGTTTTATGGTAACACAACATTGAATGAATCAACAATATACAGGATGCAGAGTTTTGAAATTAGATTTGCGTTAATTAGGCGGGGATCGTGTGAGAACGGATTTGGAGTTTTTAAAATAAGCTACCTAAATGAGACATCATCATTCATAACTTTTGTTTTCTGTGATAAAACAGACTGAACACCTATAGTCTGTCAGCGTGCAATAATTTCACTTCTGGTTAACATAACATATTATAATATATTTTTCTGTCGTGGTATATTTTCCTTAATAGTACATAGCAAATGTAAATATGTAAAATGGAATGAAAGCTGGTACTCCCCATATTTGTCTAAAGCACGTCTTGTTTTTATTGTACTTCTGATCAATAAGCGATCTGAAAATAGAATTATGTTGGTTGTGGTTACCAAACATAATATAATAGAATGTTTGCTTATACGCATATCTATACTTTATTTTTGATTTTGAAAGATGTTATATTTGTATGTTGGTATGTATGAAGACACCATTACTCGAAACATTGGACATTTCAATTTAACATTATGTGGCCGATTTGTAGATCAGCGCAACTTAGTATTAAGTATGCAGATATAATATTAGACCCACCAGTCATCTTTGCATCCATCCACAACCCCAACTCAACTGAAAGGACTGGTTGAACGGAAAAAGTAAAGGTCTTCATTATCCGTGATAGTCAAACAAAGGATATTAAGTAGCTATGTCCGTCTTTTCATGCGTTATGGGCATATGATTATGTCTCTATATGCGTGGAATTTAATAGTACAGCCTGGTAATGACCACCACCAGCTAAATTACAAAATTACAACAGCTGTTTCCTTAAAACATTTGGCAAGAAACGTTCCATCTTGAGATTTTGAATACTTCTGTCATCACGAGTTATTGGAATATTATTATTTGATTACACAAGGAATACTGTTTTCCGGATAATACTGATTTTGAAAACATGAAAAGTCAAAACATTAAATTCCTTTCTATTTACTATACCAAAATGTTTGACTTCAATTGTAAGCACTACCGAATTGTATGCACTACGGAATTGTGTGCACTACCGAATTGTATACACTATTGAATTGTATGCACTACGGAATTAGGTGCATTAAAAAAAAAAATTATTTTACGGCATACGTAAGACACAAACGCACTGGCTCATACGCACACGCACGCGCACGAGCATTGTTAAATATATATATTTAATGTAACGGAACAATTGGGTACGTATGTACCTTTTCTTCTAATTCAACGTGGAGGGGGTCAGAACTGAACTTTAAAAAATGGCAATTTAAATATTATTTTTTTTCTTTTTTAATTTTTTTTGTGTGGCTTTCGCCTTATTTATCAATTCCCCAAGGCGGTGTGCGTTGCACTGTGGTTTTTTATTTTGCGCCTGTCGGCCCAGTGCATCTGACTTCAGCATGCATTGTTATGTAAGGGTCTGCTTCCTCCTGCATTTTCTAAGGGTTTGCTTCCCTGGGGTAACGGTGGTGCTGTGATGGGGATCGAACCCAGCACTTTCTGGTTGTGAGCCGTGTCACTTAGCTACTAGCCCACGTCGTTGTGTTATGATTATACTATTGTTATGATTTCTCGTCATGTATAGCCAGTGTTCTGTTAGAACGAAAAAATGTCATATCAAATCTGGAGTACGGCAAAGATGTGTGCTATCGCCTTTGCTGTTCGTCATATATGTAGATCACATATGTAAAACAGCCAACCAAAATGTAAGATACAACATTGGTGAAATCTTGAACGAATTTCTTTTCGCAACTTCAGAAATACAATTACACCAACATATTGACAAACAAAATAAACATGTAAATAATACAACATGAAAATCAATGTATACAAAAACTGTGTTCATGTACAATATCGAGACAAACAAGACAAACCAATATCTTCCTTGAAAAGCAGCAAATTAAACAGGTGAAAGATTTTATATACTTAGGGAGCACGTTATCAGCAGACGGAATTATGACAGCAAAAATCGAACAAAGATTAGGCAAATCAGATCATTGGACAATTAATACCAATACTTATTTGCAAGCACGTGACAATAACTACGAAAAGAGCTTTATACAGCCTGATATTTATCAAGACACTATGCCAGCAATCTTAAAACTGGAAACTAACATCAAATGGAAAACGACAAATCACAACATCAAAAATGAAATACCTGCGAAAAATAAAGCCGAAAACAAGCAGAGACTTAGTCAGAAACGATGACATCAGGAGACTAGTGGAACAACACCAGTATTGGTTTACATCAAAAGACAGCAACTAAAACGGTGTATCCACAAGTCTATCAACACCCAGCACCAAACAACAAGCAATGTTATTTAGATATAACTGGATTCAAGGCCAAAGGCCGATGTAGAAAAAGGTGGCTTACAGAAATATCTGAGGCGGTGAATGCCCATGTGCATGAGGCACACAGTCAGGCGTGTTCTAAAGATCTCTTCATTGCCTGACGCTAAAAGACAAAACAGAAATAGCGAAAAGACGAAGAAGAAGAAGGATCATTATAATTTGTCCTATTTTACTTCAGAAGAAAAACAATGCTACACTTACCGTTAATCTTTTCTCAAGAATTTCCTACCAAATCATTGTTTGCTTTATATTATCCGGTTTCTGTATAAACTTATTCTAGAAATGTGTATAGATGAGATATTAGAAATATATATATATATATATATATATATATATATATATATATATATATATATATATATATATATATTAGACTATAACAAGTTGTTTTTTTTTAATACAGCCACCCACAAGAACAAGAGAGCATAGCTACAAGCTGACTATAAAGAGAGGTCCAGATTAGATAAAAGGAAGCCAGATACATGTCCGAATGGGAAACCGAACATACTGGTTACACCAAAAACGATGCCTATTACCAGTTGAACCGAAGAGAGCAGGTCGTTGTCTTCAGACTTCGCACTGGCCACAACAGACTGAGGTACCACCTATTCAACAAACTGAAGATAGGGGGTACCGACGAATGCCCGTGCGGTACTGGTAAAATGACCGCTGAACATCTGCTGCAGAACTGCCCGACATACGAGGATCAGAGAGAGCAGATGTGGCCATTGCCAGTGGAACTGCAAGACAAGCTGTATGGTAGTGGCGAGAGTCTCAGGATGACCGCCGCTTTTTTCGAGAAAATAATGGTTACTGTCTGACTGTGTACGCAGAAGAAGAAGAAGAAGATAAAAGGAAATATTTTTTTTGTCAGAGAGTGGTGTCTGCTTGGAATGCATTGCCAGGAGAGGTAGTGTAGGCAGTGACAGTTAATGCATTTAAGAATAAACTGGATGCGCATAGCTTTTAGAGCAAGGTGATGTAAATGTAACTGGTTGTATACAGACTCTGCAGGGTCTTCTAAACCAGTATAAAGACGTTAAGTTAAGTTAAGTTTTAATAAGATATATATATATATATTAGAAAACGAAAATAATGATAATTAATAACGTAAACTCGGCATTTATATGGATGATAGACAGATAAATACTGGAGCAGGTAACAATACGAGAAGGAATTCAAAAAGAACTAGGGCATTTTGAAGACTTCTTGGCATCGGTCAAAAGACAGGAACTCACTTGGTACGGACACATATCGAGATCAAACGGTCTTGCAAATACGATACGTCACGGAAAGGTGCAAGAAGGACGACGAAGAAGTCCTAAAAAGAGATGGGAGGACAAGATAAAGAATGTGTCAATCTCCGACCAGAGGAGGCACAGGCAGCGACCGCTGACAGAAAGGGGTGGTGTGGGGTTATGAACGTATTTGCGTGTTACGGGATAACTTGACTTGAGTTGAAGTCTCACGATCAACACTAGAAAAACTTAGCTACTCTTCCAGTTTACTCATGGGAACCATAAATTGAAGCAAACATTTCCGTAACGAACCAGGAACTACAGGTAGTCGATAGTTTCACCTACCTAGGCATTACCCTCAACACAGAGAAGTGAATATCGACTTTGAGGTCAATAGCAGGATTGAAAAAGGCGAGCTCTGTGTTAGAAAGGCTGCAAGCAAACGTCTGGACCGACATGACATCAGTATCGCTACAAAGGTAAAAGTGTATCGTGATGTAGTGTCAGCCAATCTACTCCATGCTTGTGAAACATGGACAGTGCACAGCACACGCGCCAGAAAGCTAAATCGTTTTCACTAGAGCTGTCTATGTAGGTTTCTCAGGATCAGATGGTAAGACAACGTGCCTAACTCTGAAAATATTAGAAAGACTAATATGTTCATCATTTATGCGCTTCTGCAAATGAAAAGTAAGAAGATGCCTCTATAATAGCACTTACCACGCACAGTGGCTGAAGGCAGGGTCCGCTGGAGACAAAGTTGGGACCCGCAGCTACGCTGAGGAACGGGTCATCAAGATCAAGATTGGTTTTATACTGCATATAGTGGAGTATAAATTCAATACTGAATTTGGTAAAGTATTGGTTCTATACTGCATATAGTGAAGTGTAAACACTATACTGAATTTGGTGAAGTATTGGTTCTATACTGCATATAGTGGAGTGTAAATACAATACTGAATTTGGTGGAGTATTGGTTCTATACTGCATCGTGGAGTGTTGGCCACATACTGAATTTGGTGGAGTATGGTCATATACTGCATATAGTGGAGAGGGGGGTAGGGCAGAAGTGTGTAAGGGATAGCACCTCACGGTGAGAGGCAGCCACATCCTTGATGGCCAGGTTACTATTTGGTTCCCTCTCTTCTGTCTAGCTCACGTATGGCTCCTAGAGTCTGACTGTGTACGGCAGCGCCACCCCCTGGGCAACGGCTTTGGCTGACCGGCTAAACTACGTGGATGAAATGACAAGAAGGGGAGTCCACCCCTGACAAATACACACAGCTGCTGGTGGAAGAGGCGGAAGATCGACCTGTGCGACAACGACTCTGAAAGCGGGAGCTGGAAACGCCTGGTATCGGGCTAAGGGCGCACCAGAGACCATAGTTGGTAAGCGGCCAGAACAACGTCTAGAAAGCAATGGCAAATTACTGGATGTAAAATGCCAAGAAACTTATGACAGTCGAGAGAAACGAAACTCAAAGATCTGATGGTGAGGCCCTCAGGCCAGGCAGATCATCGACGCCAACTGGGGAAGAGGCCGATTTCAGAGTCAGTACAAGTAATAGAGATGACAGCCTAAAGCCTGACTGCATTACAGCTGAGAAATCTGAAATGGGACTAAAAACAAAACTAAGAATAGGCACCTGGAACGTCCGGAGCCTATACCAGGGCAAGTTGTTCATGATCGGAAGAGAAATGAAGAGAACCAAGATAGAGATTCTTGGAGTCTCTGAGCATAGATGGGCCGGTCAAGGGCACTGTACCAGCTCCTCAGGAGAAACATTTATATAATCTGGGACGGACAAGGGTGGAAAAAGCGGGATCGACTTTATTCTGTCAAAGAAGACAGCACCTTCACTACTCGGTTACAATCCAGTCAACGACCGAATAAATGTAATCAGACTGAAGAAAAAGACTAGAAATTTAACAATAATTCAAGTGTATGCACCAACATCAGCAGCAGATGATTGTGAAATGGATGATTTCTATAACACCTTGCAAGAAGCGATGGAAAAAGTTGAAAAAAGAGACATCTTCGTCATCATTGGAGATGTCAATGCGAAAGTCGGAGAGGAAAGAGCCGAAGAGGAGAGAAGTGTTCGAGGACCTTTTGGTTTGGGACACAGAAATGAGCGAAGAGAAAGACTGGTTGAATTCTGCACGGAAAACAACCTCTCCATTGCCAACACCTTCTTCAAACAACATCTACGAAGACAGTACACGTAGACCTCCCCTGAGGGCAACAGCAGAAACCAAATAGACTACATCCTAGTGCAACAAAGATGGAGATCAAATGTGCTGGCGACAAAAACGCTGCCAGGAGCAGACTGCGATACGGACCACGAATTACTGTTTACAGTTTTCCAAACAAGACTACGTAGGATCAACAAAGGTTGCCAGCCAATACGCTTCGATGTATCAGCAATACCAACTGAATACAACATCAAAGTAGAAAACAAATTTGAGGCGTTGCTTACTATACAGGAAAAGATGACATCTGAGGAGTTGACATCGTACGCAAAAGATATTTTGATCTCGACAGCAAAAGAAATGATTACATAGATATTGCACAAGACACAGAGCTATATAACAGAGGAAACACATACACTCATTGCAGAAAGGCAACAATTAAAATAAATGGGAAGTAAGGGGACCAATACAGCATATAAAAATTGCGCAAAAGAAGTTAGAAGAGAAATAAGAAAAGATAAAAGAAGATACATAGTAGAAACATGTAAGGATATAGAAAACCTACAACAGCAAGGCAGAGAAAGAGATGCATTCAAAGCAATAAGAACACTGACAAGGGAATTCCGTTCGGTTCCACATGTCATAAATGACAAAGAGGATAACACATTAACAGAAACCAAAGACATACTGAATAGATGGAGAGAGTACAGCAGAACCCTGTATGGAGATAGCACAAAGCGCTCAGTTACAATTCTACCAAAGGATGAGAAAGAACCTGAACCAACATTGGAAGAAGTACGCTCTGGAATTAAAAGCCTGAAAAAGGGAAAGTCCCCAGGATGCGATGATATCCCAGCAGAG
This sequence comes from Ariolimax columbianus, assembly GCA_036924085.1. NCBI lineage: Eukaryota > Metazoa > Mollusca > Gastropoda > Stylommatophora > Arionidae > Ariolimax > Ariolimax columbianus. The sequence continues at coordinate 39,845,285 of JAVGWX010000004.1, read as the reverse complement.
CTAATACAAGCAGAAGGAGAGGCATGTGCTCGAGTCTATCACAAGCTGTGTAAACAGATATGGCACAGTGCAGAGTGGCCAGTAGCATGGAAGAAATCAATTTATATTCCCCTCCCCAAATAAGGTAACCTGAAGCTGTGCACGAACTACCGAACTATCGCACTGATCAGCCATGCTAGCAAGATACTCTTGCGAATCCTATTAACAAGTATGGAGAAAAGGTTTGAATCTGAAATTCCCGTAGTCCAGGCAGGTTTTAGGAAAGACAGAGGGACCTGGGACCACATATTCAATTTAAGGAATATCTATGAAAAATGTAGAGAGTTTAATGTAGACCTGTACACGTGTTTCATTGATTACACTAAGGCCTTCGACACGGTAAAACATCAAAATATGTGGAGAATCATGAAGGAAATGGGGTTTCCTTTGCATATAGTCCATCTCATTGAAACATTATACCAAGATCAACAAGCCGCTGTCCGAGTATCTGGGCAAATATCAGATTGGTTTGCAGTACAAAAGGGAGTCCGACAGGGATGTATCCTCTCACCTTATCTGTACAACATATATGCGGAATGTATAATGAGAAATGTACGAGAAGATGAGAACATTGAAAGTTTCGACCCATTTACGATTGGGGGGTACGAGATTCCAGAGTTACGATACGCAGATGACACAGTGATACTATCAAGAAGTGCGGAAGGGATTGAGCAGCTACTTTCAGCCGTTAATGGACATAGTAAAAATCAAAATCTGTTCATAAACATAAACAAAACAAAGATAATGACCACCGATAAAACACAATGTCAGAATAAATTTACAGTGGATGGTGAGGTAATAGATCAGGTTACACATTTTGAATATCTGGGCTCCAGAATTGACAAAAATGGTGATTGCTCGAAAGAAATCAGAGGAAGACTAGCTATGGCAATGCAGAGACTGAATAGCCTGAAGAAATTATGGCAGGGCACCAACAAAACGATAAAAGTAAAAGTCTTGAGAGCCTGTGTTTATCCTGTGGCAGCTTATGGCTGTGAAGCATGGACGATTACCAAAACTTCTAAACAAAGAATCGAATCCTTGGAGTCAAAATGTTACAGAAAGATCCTCAGAATACCCTGGACAGAGAAAAGAACAAATGTAGACATTCGGCAAGAGTTGAGCATAGAGGAGAACTGGTTTATCAATTCCATTTTGGCTAGAAAATGCAAATACTTTGGTCACATCAAGAGACACAGCGGTCTTGAGAGGACGGTGATGGAAGGTATGGTGCCAGGCAAAAGAGGAAGGGGTAGACCAAGAAGAAGATGGCACCAAGATATCCAGGAATGCCTGAGTATGACAGTGGCGGAAGCTGATGTTTTGGCAAGGGAACGAGTTTCTTTCAGACAGACTGTGATGGGAGCGACGTTCTACAAAGGACATGCTACATGATGAGTGGAGAGTTGGTCTAATACTGAATTTCTTTTGTCCAGAACACCTTTTAAGGAATCCTGAGTTCACTTTATTGCATTACAGTTTCAGTAGCAATGGTTTCTGACAGTCCCAAGCAAAATATTCCTTAGTCACCTCTCACGACACGATGATAAAGGAACAGTAGCCCTATGGCACTATTCTGTTTGCCCGTGGAACCACTGAAGTAAATTTTGAAATGTATATTTTTTTTTAAATATGTAAATACGGTTGTTCTACAATTCTGTTCTATAATTGTCTTCTGTAATATTCAATAATGTTGTTTTTTTAGTGTAGTTCTGCAATATAATGATTTTTTCAAGAAAAAAATATATTTTAAAATCTATCATTGCGACGTTCATTTCTATTTCTGGGGTCGTTCGTGATAATTCAACGAGCAAAATAATATGGCCGCACGCAGCGTTAGTAGCCGCGCAAAGTGAGGTCTATGTTATCAATTTAACCTTATTCTTTTTTAAATAAACTGCCGCATCTGCTGTATACAAGACTAAGTTCACTTTCGTTTACTATTTAATGTACTTCTGTAATATATTCTCTAATATAATTATGTTATGCAATTTTAGAATATAATTATATATGTAAATATAAAACGTATTTCTACAACATATTTGTAAAATGTATTTCATTATGGAATCATAAAATGTAATTCTATAACGTAATGATATAGATACAGAGTTTCTCTTATCTAGGTCATATAATACGGTAAGAAGGCAGCTGTAAAAAAGAAATCAGAAAGAGAATAGGTATGACCAAGATAGCATTCGATAACATGCGACACATACTGACATCCAAACAGATAATCAGAATTTGAAAATAAGAATTGGCAGGTGCTATGTATACTTGTCACTACTTTATGATGCAGAAACATGAACAATTAATAACAAGTTCGAAAAGAGTATTGAAGCCTTCGAAATGTGGGTATATAGAAGATGGGGTCCCATTTCTTGGAAAGAGAAGAAAACAAATTTGGAGCTATTGGAAAATTTGGGGGTGAAAAGAGAATTAATTACCGAAGTCAGGGTTAGACAGTTACGTTATTTCGGTCATATAACAAGACATACTTCCTTTTTGAAGCCCGTTCTGGAGGGTAGAGCGGAAGGCAGTCATTCAAGAGGCAGAAAACGCTTTAAGTGAGTGGATAACATGAGGAGATGGACTGGAAAAAGCCTCTGATTGCACAATTACGGCAAGAGATAAAATACACTGGAGATCCATTTCAGCCGACCTTCGATACGGAGATGGCACCTGAACTGAACTGAATGATATAATATATGCCTACTATATATTTATGTCATGGAAAACTGGAATGGAAAACTGGAATGAAAACTGGAATGAAAACTGGAATGGAAAACTGGAATGGAAAACTGGAATGGAAAACACGGACATCAAAAGAAGGATCTCTACATTTTTCTAGCCAGACCTTGCTGCCAATCTCTCCCTCGATAACCACTCGACCATAAAGAACAGAAATAAGCGAAGAAAAAAAAGCAAACACCGGTCATACTTTAGTTTCTCTTAGAAAAGACTCTTCTCGCTCGTGAAAAGTCAGGTCAAAAGAATGGTGGGCACATTATCGTGTCTTGGCAGACTGCGAAAGATGTGTCTTAAGCTGACAGAGGTCGTAATGTCTTCATAGTTCTGTTTGTTTCTTATAATGGAACTAGAAAATGAGAAGAGCGAAAGACAAAAGATCTAGATAGAACTATGAAAGGATTAGAAGATTTAACACTTTCTCAGGGAAATGAAGATCTGCATTTCTTCTTAATTACCAAAGGTGTCGCGAGATGAGTGGTAAAATAGAGATAAGACGTACAACGAACAGATCTGCAAACAAAACTATCACCACGCAAACATTATTTTTCTTAAAGGGTTGACATTCTTTCAGCACGGCCATTTTCTTTTCAACAATGGCCAAAGTCGTTTCGGTTACATCATAGTGTGTTAATGTGGTAGTGGACTTAGCAATAGTCAATAAGGTTTTATTTAGTTTTAGTGATGTTCGTCCATTAAGTGTGATAAAGACCATGACTAAGTTCAGCTGTAGGGACATACTTTACCTTTTGTTCTGTCAGCTGAAATGGGTGACTTTCGCTGTGATTTGGATTAAAGCGAGGTAGTTTGCGCAATATGTCAACCTCACTTCCTCGTCTTGATACACTTTTGGTCAGTGGCAAGACATTGTCGAGACAACTTGAGATAGCACAGGGTATAGATTTTTCTTCAGATTTTACTCTCGAAGCCTTTGCAGTAAACAGGAATCCCGCAAGTCAACAGGGATGTGACATCCAATAGGTTGGGAATGTAGGATGACCAGGAGTAAATCTCTATGTTTCTAACAAATGGCACAGGAAACTGTAAGTAGCAAATAATCTCTGATATTCACAAAATCTTGTCACAGAATGAAAGTTAAAGCCACAGACACAGTGGCAGACACACAATCATTAATTCCTAAAACCATCAGAAGGCAGGGGAAGTAATCAAACCAAATGGTGACGATGTGCGTGAACCAAAAATAGATGTCAGGAAAATGTTTTAAATGGCAATGACAACTGAATAACTAGCCGACCGTTGCTGATAATGCATTTGCGCTATCTTGATTATGAAGTGTCATAACCACAAGCTAATCATTATTAATTAGTTTTAGTAGTTTCGTGGTATTTATCAGAACATCGATATTTACTTTTGTAATGGTGGACAGCGAAAATGACATAACCAAAAATGCACAATTAATGAAACAAAGATTACATATATGTGCTTCCATACAGATGTATGTAAGCCTACGTTGATATATGTACATCATATACATTTCTAAAACATATGCATATAAGAAGACAGAAGACACGAGAGTTATTTCAAGTGATTAAATATGCATGTCAATACGACCACTAATCAGCGTCGTGTCTACACATGTACCCAAATATACTGTATCTATTGATGTTCTTTCAGCGCCAAAAACAGCGCATAAAACAGAACTTAAAGCTTTCCAGATAGATAGTCTGGTATTACTCGTTACAGTTCGTGTGTATTGTTAAGACCCATCGGGGTGCCCTCTCTGAAGTTTGTCATAGGAAGTGTCACTTTTGACATGTGGCTATTTCTGATGCCACTTATCTCCACATAATCGTTTGAACTACAAATCTGCTGTGGTTCATTTTAAGGACATATCCGATGTACGCCCAACGTTTTTTTTTTCTTATAATAGTAGAAACATATTTATGTTTGGTCTCTAATCCTATTTGTTTGCCTTAAAATCCTTCCAGCTAATGTCCAATAATATTCTAAGACATTTATTTTGAAATGCACTCAACTTATTTCCAAGTATTTTGTTGATTTTACGAGATATATGGAGATTCCGTTGGAGTTGAACAACCTGAGTTTGATGTATTTGCTCAGTGTTTTTTGACCTCCACATATTTACTAAATGGCTTAAGGCAAATGAGGCAAAGGCAATTTGAGTGAAAATATCAATTGCTGCCTCTCCGTCCTGTGCCATTTTTCTGACTAAGCATGTGAAATTATCAACCTTCTGAAATATATTTCTATTCAGTTTTTATTTTAATTGATTTTGTTTGTAAGTCACGATATTTATTTTCGATGCGTTTATCTCCATTCAATGACGTCTTAGTATCTAAACACTGTTCTCCGTTTTAAGTTGAATTATTGGTTTGCACTTTACTATAAAATGAAATTATACATTAATGACAGCTAATTTGGGAATCATAAAAAACGTGACTGCACTTATATACAGCACCAAAACAGAAGACGTCAGTAACTGATGACAACCAACACATTGTATCTGGAGGTGACAGGCGCCTCAAATAATATATGATTACGTAATACGTCATCATTTTATTCTTCCCTGAAATCCAAACACACGTGCATCTAAGTGGTAGCCAGGTGGGAAAGAATATGGCCACTGTCACCTTCCGAGCATTTCGTAATAGATGGTTACAGAGGACTGTGCTTAGGGCTGACAACTTCATCATGTAAATAACATTGTCGTTATAATTAGCGACTGCGGGAACTACGATATATACTTCCTGTAAAGAAACCAGGTGCAGTTAAAATTTTGATGGACATTAGAGCGAACAGGTGAAGGATTCGCATATCTTGAAAATGGGGTTTAAAAACTACTAGCTGCAGTGGTGGCCTACACTTCACCTTGGAGCAAAATGTATGAGATGAAAATAAGGTTATACAAATAAGGTTATTTAAAAAAGGTGATATAAATAAGATTATATAAATAGGGTTATATAAATAAGGCTAAATAAACAGGAATATATAAATAAAGCTTTGTAAATAAAGTTTTATAAATTAAACAAAATATATAAACTGATAAGATATGGTTCTTAAATATATATAAATAAGTTATATAAAAAAGTGTATATAAATAAGGTGATATAGATAAGGTTATATAAATAGGGTTATATAAATAAGGTTAAATAAACAAGGATATATATATATAAAGTTTTGTAAATAAAGCTATATAAATTAACAAAATATATAAATTGAAAAGCTCTGGCTATTAAATGTCGAAGCTGAAATGATGATCAACAGTAGAAAGAATACAGATCAGAAATACTGGAACAAGAAAAACCAAATCAGCTCAAGATACGGAGAAAACGCAGAGAAAATGGTTTGAAAATGTGACAATATATAGGCCAACCAAATCACATTTATACCTGATGATGATGAAGAGTAAAAACAAAACGTGTCCTAAAACGGTTCAGATTTAGCGCTGGGACCAAAACAAGAACGAAAGATAGTTGCGATAGTCTTCTACGGAGGGAACAGAAAATACACACACAAGCTAACAAAACATGGAATAATAGAGGAATACATCAAAATGAGATGATAACACATAAAAAAGATATACATTTATACATATTGATAACGCCGCATGTGTGACGGTTGTTACAGCACAGAGCGGATTTGGATCAAAAACATACTGATCGTGCATGTTAGTCAGGTTCAGGCAAAACACACTGATCAGACATGTTAGTCAGGTTCAGGCAAAACATACTGATCAGACATGTTAGTCAGGTTCAGGCAAAACATACTGATCAGACATGTTAGTCAGGTTCAGGCAAAAGATACTGATCACACATGTTAGTCAGGTTCAGACAAAAGATACTAATCGTGAATGTTAGTCAGGTTCAGGTAAAACACACTGATCAGACATATTAGACAGGTTCAGGCTAAACACACTGATCGTGAATGTTAGTCAGGTTCAGGCAAAAGATACTGATCAGACATGTTAGTCAGGTTCAGGCAAAAGATACTCATCACACACGTTAGTCAGGTTCAGGCAAAACACACTGATCGTGAATGTTAGTCAGGTTCAGGCAAAAGATACCTTCAGGGAAAGGTCAAATATCCAATATACTGGCCTAGGCCCTCAGCTCACTTACAAGCAGGTGCTAATGGAGACGGACTGTTTTCATGACAGTCTGTATAACGAGGTGGGGCAAGGAGGTGATCCAATATTATAGAGCAATCACGCACATTAAATCAAGCAAAATGAAAACACCTGGTGGATCCCGGTCCACCTTCGTCAGCACCTCGGGATCTGAGGAAAACTACTGCAACCCACAACTTAATGTTGTTTAGGGTGCATTAAAAAGTAATTTTTTTCATTGTGGGCATTCAATAACAACAGTACAGCCTAAGTCTCGCCTTATTTTAATTTTACTTGATCAGAATGTACAAAATATGAAAGACAAAAATGGTTAAATAAATGGTTAAGTTGACGCAACTTCATATTTATATATATACATAGAAAGAGAGAGAGAGAGAGAGAGAGAGACTAGACAGCCCTCTGTCGTTGAAGCAAAGATATATGCATATTTGCATGTCATTAAATGTTCCTATTATTGACATCAGTACTTTTTTTTCCTAACAAACACATTGAGTACATTCTAATCTATCTATGTTGTTTCGTGTGCATGTTCTAAGCGTGTTTATTTTCATAAGAATGTTCGTGACTTTGCTTACCAATGCACAATGTTCAATATTCTTCTGATTGCATCTACTGATCTATTTAAAATAAATATCGTCACGGTGTATATTATCATTGCTAATGTCCACAGGATGAAGTGTACGACCGATAAATAAAAGCCGATTAACTGCAGGCCAACCTTTTATTTTACTTCCGATATAGAAACATACGCCTGGCCGAGGTTTTGAGCACATTCCCAACTGTTCAGAAAGATCCCATCCGTTCGGCCAACAGCTCATCCTATATTTTATTGACTTGGACTTATTTGTCAGTGCCATAAATATATATTTTAGAGTGTCTGATGGGATTTGTCTGGACTCAAAAATTATGTTTAGGACGTTTGTTACGGCCCGCAAACAAAATTCGTCCAGAGTATGTATCATTTCACAAATGAATTCGCCGTCTAACACGCTTATCGCCCTTAGGACGCCTTGGTCCTGTAATGAGGAGCAATGAGCTCGACCAGTTCGCCCTACAAATCATTACATAAAAGATCACAAAGACGCGTTATTAACTCAGCTAGAAAAGGGACATTAGTACAGAAATCTACGATGCAAGACAACACGAAGGCTTTTGGTGCAGGCTTCCTACAAGGGATCAGCAGAAGTAGAATCCAAATGATCCTTAACAGCGAAACAGAGCAGACAAGAACATGAAAACAGATAACACATACATACACACACACACACACACACAGGCACGGACATAAATGTGTGTGTTTATTTGTGTGAAAGTAATGCCCAAACTGTTTGTTATCATCCATGAATGAAGATAATAAAATAAAAATGTACAGGCTGCAACACTAATGCTTCCCGCTTGCGCTTATGTAATTGCACGATCTTCCGACATAAAACACTGCTGTAGTAGTCCGTTAAAATGGCGGCTGTGTGTTACACGCGTTAGAAAGAAAAATCCCAGACAGGTGCGAAGCAATGAAAGTCATGTTCACCGTTTTCTTTTATTCATGTGGAGTTGTACATCATGAGTACGCACTACAAGGATAAAACATTACCAAAGAGTACTACATGGAGGTCAACCGTCCCATTCGTGATGCTGTTGGACAAAACGACCGGACATGTGAACAACATAAACTTGGAAGCTATATTGTTATAACCCCCCCCCCCCCCCCCCCCGTTCATTCGTCGCATCTATTCAGACTTTCTTGGACAAACATACCATTTCTTGATTCGTCAGGATCACTATTCTTCCGACGTGGCTCCTAGCGAGTTGTGGCTGTTCCCCAAGCGAAAACTTTCGCTGCAAGGCACCCATTTGAGTCACGAGAAGACATTATCCGAAATGCGACTACACAGCTGTACTCCATTACTAAAGAGGAATTTCTTAAATGCTTCCAACAATGACATAACTACTATGAGAAGTGTGCGGAGTTCCAACCAAGGAGAGCACTTTAAACTGGAATAGGGTTTCATACCTTCAGGTGAGTAATTGTATTTTTCAGCCGGAAATGTCGAATACTTTTTGAACACACCACACATGTGTGTGTGTGTGTGTATATATATATATATATATATATATGTGTGTGTGTATGTGGCGGGGTATACGGGACAATATACAATATAACATTCAGTATTCAACAATGTATTATTATGCATTATCCTGCCAATTTATCATGTTTTAAAGCATATTTCACATATATATTTGCACTGTTTTACTTTTACTTACAAACAAACAAATATCAACATATATTTCAAAATACAAATATGTCAAACTTGATTTGTTTCACTTTCTGCGTTTTAATGTTTACAAGGCAGTTATAAATCGTATTATTTTGTACTCTACTTTTTTTTTACGTTGTTTGCTGATGTGTTGAGTATCAATTGTACTGTGCGTAAATGTGAGCAATATTGACTTCTTACTTCCCCTTTCGGCAAAGTTTGTCATTTTCGCTAGCGCTCTCTATCTTTTGCTTACCTCCATACTACCAGTAAGGCAGCAGCTGTTTTATAAGTGGTAATTCTTCTTCTCTGTGACAAGCTACCTTTGCAGTTAACGAATCTCGTTTGCCCTACTTGTCTTCGATTTCCCCCAGCATATTCTGAAACAACATTAGCTCATATTAAGACGTTAAGTTAAGTTATATGCAAGTCAACGGATGATATCAAATAAGAGTTTAACTCTTCCTAGATATACAGTCCTTAATTTTTACGAGTCTCATAAACTAGTGACAGCTGGATATAGGTCAGCAGTGGACCTGTCTCTAGATGTATTACCAATTTTAATGAATCTGTACCTTCCCTTTTTCCTTCTGAATTTACCAGGTTTTTCTCCCTTATGCTACACTTCCTTTCCGTGTCTTATAATTCACTGTCCGCCATCTCTAATTATTTTGCCTGAATTTGTCCCTCCACAAGTATTCCCATTGACCTCAATCTTCTGTCGCCGTCTGACAGCTCATTACCGGGTAAACGACCATTCCTGAGGTCAGACCAATGTTATGTCTGCCATTAGCTCTACTTATTGATATGTTAACGCAATTAACATTACGACTAATCTAGATACAACGATCCAATTAACATTAATGGTCAAATAATTAAATAAGTTAATAGTTTTATCCATTTTGGATTCAACATTGAAAAAGATCGGGAAACACATAAGTAGGGTAACGTCACGATTAACTAAGACAGATTTGCTTTCAAAATCTCTCCACCCAATTTGGAACTCAGCAGGATTACCTTGCAATAATAACATTAGGACATTCAACACAAATTATACATCTGACCTTCTTTATGACTCGGAAACACGCAATACAAACACGAGTATCTTGTACAGGCGAACAGAACAACGAATGCATCTTCTTTTTCAAGTTTTTCTTCATCTACTTCTGATATTTCGTGAAGTGAGCTATTCCCTCTGTTAGCCCTGCATCCTACGATGCGTACTGTTTCTAGAACTATCTAATTCCTGCATTATCTATGGAGTATTGTTTCTAGATCATTCTTTTATTCCTGTATCAAACATGAAGTAGTGTTGCTAGATGTTTCTTTTTTTCCGTATCATAAATTGGGTTTTGTTTCTAGAGCTTCCTGCTTTACCTGAATCATATATGAAGTCGTCTTCTAGAACTTTCTTTTAGTCGTGTATGAAGAGTGTAGCCTAGTCGACAGTGAGCTGGCTTACTAGACTAGGAATACAGAGTGTCGGGGTTCGAGTTCACGGACGGACAGTAAAAAGAAATCCAGGCTGTGGTTCGTGCTTGGTACGACCGCTTTCCCTGTCAACCCAGCTGTAAATGAGTACCTGACGAATGAGTTGGGGAAGGTAAAAATAGCAAGAAAGGGAACTGACCACCCTACCTCACATAGACTGTAGCTTAGTACATGAAGAGCTATCTTCATGGGACTGACCATTACTTTTGCCTTTTTTTATTCCTATATCAAATACGAAGTAGGGTTTATATAGATTTCTTGTATTTATGTATCAAATATGAAGTAGGGTTTATACAGATTTCTTGTATTTATGTATCAAATATGAAGTAAGCAGCGCATGATCTGTAGTGGTCAGCAACCCATAGCTTTCTGCTAGCGTCAGGGCCAGCGAACCAGAATTGCCAAGACCCTTCTACACCTCCACGCGGTGATCCTGGCTGCAGCAGGGCAGACTGGCTAAGGAGAAGGGATCGAAGAGGGAATGCTAACTCGGTACTAAAAAAATGCTTGCTAAAGTCGGATGTGTTGGACCGAAAGGTCACAAACAGATACCAGTATGACGTACGAAAAGTCAAAACGGCTTATCAAAGCCAGATACATGACCAAATGGGAAACCGAACATACTGGTTACACAAAAAACGATGCCTATTACCAGTTGAACCGAAGAGAGCAGGTCGTTGTCTTCAGACTTCGCACTGGCCACAATAGACTGAGGTACCACCTATTCAACAAATTGAAGATAGGGTGTACCGACGAATGCCCGTGCGGTACTGGTAAAATGACCGCTGAACATCTGCTGCAGAACTGCCCGACATTCGAGGATCAGAGAGAGCAGATGTGGCCATCACCAGTGGAACTGCAAGACAAGCTCTATGGCAGTGGCGACAGCCTCAGGATGACCGCCGCTTTTTTCGAAAAAATAATGGTTACTGTCTGACTGCGTACGAAGAAGAAGAAGAAGGACCGAAAGGTGCAAATATCGCAGTCAAGCTGTAAACTACGACACAACTCATTCCGTTCTCTGGACTACATTCTGCTACTTAAGCCCTTTCAGGGTTTGGTAGTGGGAGATTGAGACCGAACGAAGTCAAGCCACGAAGCCAGCCGAATATGAAATAGTGTTTATATAGCTTTCTTGTATTTCTGTATCATATATGAAGTAGTGTTTATATACTTATCTTGTATTCATGTATCATATATGGAGTATTGTTTCTTGAATTTTTTTTCATCCACATAACGCTAGTAGTCTTAGTAGGCTTTGGACCTATTTTTTAATAGTCAGTTCTTAACGCTATAGAATGATGAATATTCTGTTCTAGAACGGTTCAACCGCTCTATTAGTCGCCCTAGACGTAATCCTCTTAGTGTGGAAGTGGGAAAATTGTCAAGTCTATCACACACTTAGTTATCTTAGAAATCAGGCGAGCAGCTTATACATTTGAAGTATAAGAAGAGAAAGAGGGATTAGAAAGGTATATAATATAGAAAAACATGCCCTGGATTAGAACATGAGAGATTGAAGGACATATGTACAATAGGAAACCCACAGTTTCAAGGACGGATCTCAAGAAGGCAATTCAAAATGTACAACAGTGGTAAATTGTTATTATCATGTTCCCATGATATCAAGAAAGGATAACCAGTAGTGTATGAAGAAATAAGGTCAAACAGCATTGGAAAACATTAATTAATAATGAAGGACGCATGTTTGTTTTGTGCATAAATAACGGGGAGATAAAAGTAAGAACTTAAAGATAAATTCGTCGATAAATCAGCTATCTAAATTACTAAGACATCCAGATAACTCAGTGCAAGTATATAACTTGGCATATAGCAGTACAGAGAATGAAAACGTTTGGTCATACCACAAGAGTATCTTTAAGCTCACGTTAACAAGTCTATAATACCAGGTAGCAGGGTTTCAAGCAAGAGAAAGACCAAAAACAGGATAGATTGACGGTGTTGTTAGGGGAGAAGAAACTGACGTCTGATCAGGCAAAACATGCTGATAAGACAATATTAGTCATGGGCAGGTAAAATATAATAACCAAGACTTCGCCTGATTGTCATGCAGTTCTCCCTGGAGATTTGTTTCTTGGCAGTCTGACTAACGAGCAGCGGATCGATATCAGCGTCACATAAATGAAGCATAGCACAACAGCTTGGAGGAGACGGTCCACTTTCATCAGGACTCTGGTGATTTGAAAAAAGCTGCTGTACCCACCATTTAACATCCTTCTAAGCGCACACACTGGAGTACTCATTGTGGACATTAACAACAACAACAACGGTGTTAAACAAACATAACGCAGACATTTCATGAAAATATTAACGGCCACAAAAAGTGCCACACGATAAACAGATGCCGCCTTCCAACAACGTTTAAAAGTATAAATAGACAGAAGATATTAAGTGATTATAATCATTAGAAAGAAATTATACAAATATTTTTGGAAAACAAGAGTGGATAACTTCAATATGGTGTCTTTTAGAGTCAAGGCTATACCTTCAGTAACATCGTAACGTAATGATAAAACTGTTCAAAGCTATCACAACACGGCCTAATTGGATCAGCTCACTGGATTTTTATGGCTCAGAAATAAAGAACGCTTACCCCATGTAATTTATAGAATAATAAAAGAAATATCTTTACTTGAAATAACAATTCTGATAGCACATTTACAATAGGACAGTAGTTGTACTGTAGCTCCATAATGTAATAAGCACTACGAGGGACAGTGATTAAGTAACAGCATATAGGAAGTGCACAGAAGAGTATGAACAACGGAAAAGTGTATTTCAGGACCCAAAATGGATCTTTAGCACTATTCCATGTAGGAATTGTGACGATAGAGCGGTATGCGCGTGCGCAATATAGCGTACAACTTGGTAGCCGCACGGTTGACTTGCACCGTGAAAGAATAACAAAGTGCTGTTCGTTATGACTTTTTTTAAAATTTGTATCAGAGGATGTGAGATCTTCTTAAATCTACTAAAGAATGAATGCACAGAATGGAAACATATGTTTCAGTCAGAGAAGAGCTTATGAATGCGTAGAAAGAAAGACTTCAAGCGGGTAAGAAAAATGTTATTGATGAACCGCAGTGTGGAAGACCAGCAAGCGTAGAAATAGTGAAGCAGCAGAACGACAGGTGGACTAAGTGTGTTGCCAGGCAGAGGGATGATGTAAAAAAATAAAACAAACATTTTCTGGTTCGTACTTTTGTAAAAAAAAGTTATTCATAAAATACCTGTTACTTGGCTTGGCTTCATTCGTTCTTAATCTCTCGCTGCCAAACCCTGAAAGAGCTTAAGTAGCAGAATGTAGTCCATAAAACGGAATGCGTTGTGTCGTAGTTTACAGCTTGACTGCGATATTTGCACCTGTCGGTCCAACATATCTGACTTCAGCAAGCATTGTTTTAGAGCCAGGTTAGCATTCCCTCTGCGATCCCTTCTCCTTAGTCTGCCCTACTGCAGCCTGTTATCCAGGATCACCGCGTGGAGGTGTAGAAGGGTCTTGGCAGCTCTTGTTCGCTGGCCCTGATGATAGCAATCAGCTATGAGTCGCTGACCACTGCAGCTCATGTACTACTTGGCATCTTGATCCTTGGATTCATAAAATACATGTTACTTGATGACTGTCCCTCGTTTTAAACGAAATAAAGTATGTGGTACTAATTATTTGTCTATATTCTTATTTTTAATTTTTACCTTTTACTAGGTGTGTATTATGTAAGTATGTGTATATACTTATATATATATATATATATATGAACATACATACATATATATGTGCATGTGTATGTGCGTGTGCGTATATGTGTGTGTGTGTGTGTGTGTGTGTGTGTGTGTGTGTGCGTGCGTGGGTGCACACGCGCAAGAAAATGATTTTCCTTTTCTAATGTACGATTTTAGTCCAATTATTGCGGTAGTCGAGGCATTTCCGAGTATTACAGGTCAGTTCGGCATAGCTGTAGCTACGTCGTGTGCTGGCCATGTGTTTGTTTCCCTCCAAGAGAAAAACACCATGTGCCTTACCGGGGACTTGATCCGCTCCCTTTCTTGACAGGAGGCAGGAAAAGATTATGTTAGTGAGTAAATGTACGAGTGGCTTTAATCAAGAGATATGACACTGGCCTCCAAAGTGATGAACCAGATACAACGCAAGTTAATCATAAAGAAAAACCCATCTGATAATGTAGCCATCATCTATTGTGATGGGTAACTAACTAACTAAATATTCGAGGGGATTAAATGAAAACCTTATCATTGCGATATAAAGATGGAAATTCGAAACTCCGTGTTACTGTTATGTAAGTTGACAGTATCGTTGCTGAAGACTTGAAAAGTGTCTTGCATGCGGTATTTTGCAGTGTAGACGAACTAAATTGCCCCATTTGTGCTGTATAAGATGACCGGCGCACTAGTGACATGCACCACAGATGAGCAGCGGTCTTACACGTTGTTTGAGCAGCGTTCTGTTACGCGTTGTTTGAGCAGCGTTCTGTTACACGTTGTTTGAGCAGCGTTCTGTTACACGTTGTCTCAGCAGCGTTCTGTTACACGTTGTTTCAGCAGCGAAGGGATTAAACATTTCGAATTTCATCGCCGAATGTACGTGCATACCTGTGACTTCGTGATGAAAAATTGCCGAGTTTATGTGAATCAAACAGCTGTACTTCATGATATCAGTCAAGATTACACATAATAAATCATCTATAATGGTCTACAGTTCTCCACATTGTGGATGACACGATAGCTGACACCAGAATGGAACCAATGAAGTGATGACGCTTGTCAAGATCTTTTGGTGCGCTTTGAATTAGAAGATTTACTAACGAGAATTTCACTGAAGATGAAACTGCCTTTCCCTACCACCAGCCGGAACCCAAGGGCGCATGCAAGAAAAAACGACATCACTCCTCGCTAAAAC
This sequence comes from Ariolimax columbianus, assembly GCA_036924085.1. Classification (NCBI taxonomy): domain Eukaryota; kingdom Metazoa; phylum Mollusca; class Gastropoda; order Stylommatophora; family Arionidae; genus Ariolimax; species Ariolimax columbianus. Next base: position 39,829,711 of record JAVGWX010000004.1, on the reverse strand, counting down.
CGAAGTCGCTCCACGCGCAGACATTTGCATGAAATGATATATTTCCTTTTGGGATGAACGATGTGTCACTTTAGAGCACTACGTGCCCAGTTTTAACTCTGTCACCAATGGCACTTATACAGATCTTCCTAGTAATCATCTTCCACCCGCAACCAAATCCAAACGTCGTGAATTCTTGAGTCAGTGTGTCTTTCCGCCACATGATAATGATCAGCCCCATGCCGCACCTGTAACATGTTACAACCACGAGGTACTTGCATTGTGAGTGTATTCCCCATCCGACGTACTCTCCAGATCCTGGCCTATGTGATTTCCCGTTTCTTGGACTATGCATAGAAACAATGGTAAAAAGTCCAGTGAAGAAGGGCAGCAGATGATGTGTGAGTGGATACACAAGCGGCCAGACTACTTTTATATCTAGAGGAATACATGCGGATTGTAGACATAGAGACGACTTGTTTTGAACGTAATTTAGGTTAAGTTGAAAACATTTACAAATGCGTGCACCTTTTAACAAAAATGTTTTAAGAAAAACAAATTTAAGAATGTCATTTGAAGCACTCTGGTATACGAGTATGTATGTTTGTGCGGAGTTTTGGTTATTAGTGTTAAATTATTTACGTCTATCCTCGGCTGTCGTCTCCTCGAGGAAATGTCTTGCGTTTCTTAATCAATTGAAAAATGGATTTAACTTCAATGTTGAATTTATGAGGAGATCGGAGATTAGCATTTGTGATATACAAAAAAATCCATTTGGTTTTTGGTCTTCGTCTTGTTTTTAAGCCTTGCAAAATATTTGTCTATTCACTCGGTTTATATATATAAAAGAGGTAAAGCTATTCCAATAGCAGCCACAGCTATTGGGGATGACGTGTTGTAGACTTTATTGTATGATTTTTCATCAATGTGTGAGGTTAGTGTGACAACATCTTTCTGTTTTCATTGCTGCGCCTTCCCTAACGGTTAACCAAGTATTAATATTCAGCTGTGTAAACTGGAGGGTGTCACTGTAACGATATAAACATGTTCCTTGCCACGCTATAGAAGCATTGTATTCTTTCTAGGAATCAAATACTTGAAATGTCCAAATATAACAACAGAAAATAAATATAAGCAACAAAGGTGCGTCGCTTCCAGAAAGAATGGCGTCAAAGAAATTAGCCAGATAAACATTATTTAGAAGTAGTGTTACGTCTTGCCTTTCCATTCTTTCACTTAATTTCTCAATATGATGAACTGACCTACTTGGATTGCATGCGTGTCATTAAATTAATTATTTAACAAACAAACTCCTGAGAATGTTTTACAGGACCAACCCATGTTAAGGAAGACGAAAAGACAAACTGGTCCTACGATTCAACATTAAACTCAAAACTACAGAATTGAAGACACGCTCCAGATATTGGTCCAGTTCATCACGGGAACTCGCCTTACGATGTCAATATCAAAGAGACGATACTTACTTACTTTCCGTGCTCAAGCACCTCATCATATATCGTTCATCCAGTGTTCAACGACTTTAATTTTCCTGTCGTTCGTGTTCAGCATGTTGCTCTCGTCACATGTATCAGGAAGGTTGGAACAAATCATCAGATGACCTGGGTCGTGTACTGGGCCGCAGTCACACTTATCGCGATCTTAAAGATTTCATCTCTTCATGTTCTTCCTACATCGTGATACGTCAGTTCTATTTATTGTCTTCCAAAGTGAGTCCAAGGGCAAGTTCGTCCTGAAACTCTATCCATGAGTCTTGTATAATTGTGTGCCATAATTCAGTGTGATGACTTTCAGTGCTTGACTGTGTGGACTTTGGTGATTTAAGAGAACTATGCCTAGATGTGAGTCATGATCTTAACTTAACGTCTTTATACTGGTTTAGAAGACCCTGCAGAGTCTGTATACAACCAGTTACATTTACATCACCTTGCTCTAAAAGCTATGCGCATCCAGTTTATTCTTAAATGCATTAACTGTCCCTGCCTCCACTACCTCCCCTGGCAATGCATTCCAAGCAGACACCACTCTCTGACTAAAAAAATATTTCCTAATATCTAATCTGCTCCTGATGTAAAAGCATTGGGTGTCTATGGCTGTTTTCTTGAGAGGCCACGTTTCTTCTGACGTGTGAATATGATAACGAGAGGAATGAGACGAGTTGTTTCATGGTGTTCCATGTTTTTGCATGATATTCGTCCATAATATGTGATAAAGACCACTCTCTTTCTTCAGCAGTGTGGACAATCAATTCTCTAGATGTGTCCGCTGAAATTAGTGATTTTCGAGGGAATTTTGATTAAAGTGGGGAAGAAACTGCGCTATTTGTCAACATCATTCTCTCGTTCTGAGATACCTTTGGCCAGTCGCAAGACTTTATCGAGGCGACTGGAAATAGCACAGGATGAGGATTTCCCTCAGGGTTAACTCCCGAAGCCTTTCCTGTAAACAGGTATCCCGCAAGGCAGCGGAGTGGGCGTGGGGGGGGGATGAGGCTATCGTTGTGTGACTTGCCTTTCCCATAACCGCAAGAGGTCGTAGGGACATCACTTACAGTGTGAGTCATGTGTTGGGCCTCTCTCTCTCGGGCGACGTGTTATAGTTCATTATAATCATGTGTCTATATTTCACGGTAACACGAAAATTGACATTGTTTGCAGCTCTGGCTTAGGGCGCCAATCTCGAGAAGTTCATCCGTGTGCACTAGATCTTGAAAATGCGAGACATGTTTAACCGCGGTACTAATTTATATAGCCGATGTCCAGATCAGGATAATCGGACGGAAGAAAACACACAAAATGAATTAACTAGTCTAAATAGAAAACAACGACAAGTTTCTGTGAAAACAAGTATATGTCGTCGACTAGTGACAAATCCGTTTCCTGGCGGCGTCCATAAAGAACTAAAACACAAAAACAATGTTAGACCCGCAGACGGTACGGCGCCATCTTTGCTGCTTATTCTGAATAATTCACGCACAACGTAACATAAAAGGAGCTACCAACAAATGAATTCATTGAACTTTGAGATCTAATGCAGTATCACATTTGAACATTTTAGGAAAGCGATATAACAAATTGTATTTTTTCTTCTACGAGTACGACTCTCTCGAAATGCAATGTTTCAAAACACGAGCATTCGAAATAATGCGACTTTTCTGATAACACTCACTCCTCTTCTACCGTGCAGTGTAGAAGTCATGTGTTCTTTTCTTTGTGGTGTACAGTTTTATTCCGGAAGCAGGTATCTGTACCTATGCCTGGATCTCATTAGTACCTTCTACGATATGACAGACATGTTTCAAATTTACTCGTATTGCTTCTCTTTCGGGCTTTGGTAACGTGAAGAAAATATGACCATGCTAAAAAGCGAAAACGATAAAATGTGCTCTTCACCAATACACCTCTCAAAGACAATGGCGTTGTTGTTTTTGTTGAATGCCCAGAATAAGTAGATGTACTCTTTTGTGCTCCCTGAAAGGTGCTATAAGTGGCAGGTTGTAGTAGCTTTCCTCATATCGCTAGCGTACTGATGAAAGTGCACTATGGTCCTGCAGGCGGCTGTGCTATGCTTGGCTTCAGAGTGTCGCTCACTACTACGAGGATTACGTCGATCCCTCATCTCGTTAGATAAGCTGCCATGAGAACAGCCGATTTTAAGGGAGGACTGCGGGGAAGTCGAGGTGAGGGCCTTGGCTAGTATATTTAGTCTGACCCTGACTAATATGTTCGATCAGTATTTTTTTACTGGCCTTGACTAACATGTCCGATCAGTGTATTTTACCTCACCCTGACTAAAATATCCAAACAGTTTATTTTATTTGACCAAGACCAACATATCTGATCAGTATGTTTTGCCTCACCCTGACTAACATGTCTGACCAGTACGTTTTGCCTGACCCTGTCTAACATACCTTCTCAGTATGTTTATCATTATCAGTATCCACCCGAATGGTAGCCGGCGTGAAAATAATATGACCGCTGTAACTTGCCAAGCATATCGAAAGTACAAACAAAGAGGGATGTGCATGGAGCCAGCTGCCTTAACTTGTAAACTCATTGCTTGTAAACAATATTTAAGATAGCCATTTATTTTTCTAGAGGGACACGGGATTTGTCTAACGGATGAGGGGTGTATTTTATTTAAAAATAATGTATACTTGAGATTTGGCCTCTGAGGGACAGTGTGGAAATAACAGTGTTTGCTTCTTGTCATAAAAGCAGGTGCCTTCCTGGTAGCAAAACGCTCCGTTCTGCCCAGATCTAATTGGTACCCTAACAGACAAGTATAGGGGACAAGACAACGAGAAAGAAAAGTGGTCGCACACATCACAATAATCACACAATTTGTACACTAAAGTCTCTAACACATCCTCAACCACGGCAGTGTCTGCTGTGACTCTACTTTACCTTTCTATACTCAAATGCCTTGGCCGCTCCATTTGTTGAAGAACACACCCAACATTGCGTCTGGCTCCGTTAAATAGCTTTAAGTAAAGCCTGCTTCCAGTTATTTTTGGAAGAATAGGTCCAACATCGCGCTTTGATCACGTTACCAGCCTTCAGGAAAGTCTTATTATAATGATTTACAGTTTGCTTTAACATAACGAGGCTGTCAGCACCGTACACTACTTTTTTTTTAAAAAGCCAATTATAGCATGCAAGGAAAGAAATAGTGGTCCTATTCTGTATGCCCCTTGAAACAGTTGGGTGAATATGGTAGCATGAGGTCTTTACGTAAAAGTTAAACATAGAGGTGAGAAACTAGAATAAGCTCGAGGAAGCAACGGTTTAATACATCAAGCGAACTGTAAACCAAAGTAAAAGTGTGAATAACGACCTTGAATCTAGACCACCTGTTCATGTCCTGCACCACTGCCCAGCCCTACAAAGACCTACGAAAACATATGTGCCAAGAGTGAGCAGATCTTAGGCAGAAACGATGGTGCTACCTTCCAGGTCTAGGAAAAACTAAACTTCGTCATGGTGGCGAGACTGCAGAATTAGCCTAACCAAATACTTGAACGCAGAAAGAGAAAAAATAATAAATCAAAATAGGATAGCAATAATTAAATAAAGGCAAGTTATCTGTTTGAAATAATCATTTCACATTTGCATATATTTAGTGTTTGTTCTCAGTGATTTACTTGTTAGATGTTTTTGTGGAAATATACTTTATTTGATAATTCCTCGAATTTATATTGCATATAATATATATCATATTATATTGTATATAATATTTATATTGCAGCAGTTCTAGTGTCGTCATTTATTCTCAACACTTTAACCATGTCTGCAATTTTGTGTCCAGCCGCCGCAATATAATTTACATCGGGGAGATAGCCTAGAATTTCGTGCCCACTTCCATCAACACCTCAACAAAATGTCCTAAATCTTTAACCCTTCTGTCGTTCAATAGTGTTGGACAAGATGACAAGGTAGATATCAGAGTCACTTGCATCGTTTTCTGCCCCTCCAATGATCGACAACGGTTTTGTCTGAGGGGAGCATCAAATCTTAATCTGTGAGTGCATTCAATACTTTTGCGTAGGTTCCCATTACATTCCTCTAATACGCTGTCATATCTATTCCATCTCTCTGTCTATGTAGATCTCTCTATACGCTGTCATATCTATTCCATCTCTCTGTCTATGTAGATCTCTCTATACGCTGTCATATCTATTCCATCTCTCTGTCTATGTAGATCTCTCTATACGCTGTCATATCTATTCCATTTCTCTGTCTATGTAGATCTCTCTATACGCTGTCATATCTATTCCATTTCTCTGTCTATGTAGATCTCTCTATACGCTGTCATATCTATTCCATCTCTCTGTCTATGTAGATCTCTCTATTATTATTATTATTTATTTATAAATGCCCGTATTTTTCTTTATTGTAAAAAATGTATATGTGTGTTTAGATGTATATATATATATTTATATATATATATATATATATATATATATATATATATATATATATATATATATGTACCATTTTAGCCAACACTATCGATAACTATGAACTGACAACTGGGGACCAGCTCACTTACCAGGGGTCTCTAATCAATGATGAGCTCTCCCTAGACCTGAATTAAGAAATCCCATTGGCAGAGTTGCTACCATATTATCTCGTCTCACAAAACGTGTCACAACCCTAAACTTATAGCCAAAACCAAGGACATGGTCTATAATGTCATCAGTACGCTTCTATATTGCAGTTAAACGTGGACAACACATGTCAAGCAAGAGCATAGGATCAACACCTTTCACCAATAGCGCATGAGATCCATCCTTGGCATCTTATGGAGAGACAGGGTGACAAATGCGGAGGTACATTCTCGCACTGGTTATCCAAGTATGTATATCCTCCTTCGGAACGAAGACTGCGATGGCTTAATCATGTTCGTCGCATGGAAGACGATTGCATCTAGAAAGACATTTCCTATGGATAGCTGGCGTGTGGTGAAAGAGCAACTGGCCGTCCACAGCTGCGGTTCAAAGACGCATATAATCGGAACATGAAAATGGACCTGACATCTTAGGAAGACATAGCCGCTGACAGGTCCAAATGGAGATGTAACCTCAATAGCCACCTCAGGCTGGGCGAAAATAAGCTCATGCAACACGGGGTAGTGAAGAGACAACGCCGAAACGAAAAAGAAAACCAAGAACTTCCAGGTCGCAACAACCAATTGTCAAACATGACTGAAAAGGGGCTACTATACTATACTATGTTTTGCTATGCATTGCTATACTATACTATACTATACTATTCTATACTATACTATACCATACTATACTATACTTTCCTTTGCTATACTATACTATACTATACTATACTATACTATACTATACTATACTATACTATACTATACTATACTATACTATACTATGCTTTCCTTTGCTATACCAAACTATGCTATACTATACTATCCTTTCATTTGCTATACTATACTATATTATACTATGCTTTCCTTTGCTATACTATACTATGCTATACTATACTATACTATACTATACTATACTATACTATACTATACTATACTATACTATACTATACTATACTATACTATACTATGCTTTCCTTTGCTATACTATACTATACTATACTATGCTTTCCTTTGCTGTACTATACTATACTTTACTATACTATATTATACATATATGTATATATATATATATCTTTATTTATTTATTCCCTTCCGTACATGTGTATGTGTATCTCTTGACACTTGTTTATTTTCGTGGTTTGCTTTTTGTGATTTGTTCATGTTTTCGTTGGATTTAGTTCGTATGTAATCATATTAATCATTTCTTGTTTGGTTAATTATATTTCATAACTGGCACACCGTGTCTCATACTTTTCTGGCACATCCACGTATGGCGGTGAATTTAAACTGCACGGTTTACTTCCTGTCTTGTTTTTGGTAGTGTTTGTTGTGTTTTTTTCGTCCATTCTGTTTCCCTGATGGAGGCCGTGTAGCCATAACGTAGGTCTCGCTTTGTCTTTGTCCTCCTGCGATCACTGAACACGTACGTATATGTGAGTTTTATCTATTTTGACCTTCAATACCCCTGTAGTTCCAATCTATAATATGTAATTAGACTATAACAAGTTTGTTTTTTTCAAACTGCTGCCTCCTACAAGAACAAGAGGGCACAGTCACAAATTAATGAAAGATATGTCCAGATTATATACCAGGAAGTATTTTTTAGTCAGTCAGTGGTGAAAGCTTGTGATGCATTGCCACTGGAAATTTTGGAGGCAGGGTCACTTAAAGCATTTAAGAAGACATTAGATGCGTTTAGATATTTTAAATCAAGTAAATGTAAAAGAAACTGGTTGTATACAGACTCTTTAGAGTCTTCTAAACCAGTTTAAAACGTTAAGTTTAAATTTATTCATTTGTGTATGTAGAAAAACACCTGGAAGAGAAAACAACACAATTAAATCCCATCCAATGGCGCTGTGTGCTACATTATAACTGAACACAACTCAGGGACAGACTTCAAGCTACTAGTCGTTAGAGTGGATGTGTTTTCTTTAAATCTGTATGCAACACGAGATATTAATAGTTTGCACACATCACTCTAAATGACCAACAGAACACATTCAAAACAACGCAAGCATATGTTAGATGTAAAGGTAATTGTAAAAGTGGTTCATTAACATACACTGCTGTCGGGGATGAAGTCTTAGGGATTTCATTGTACGTCTCAGCGTTTTGTTAGAATTAGGGTGACCAGTTTTATACTTCGCTGCCTGTCGTTCCTTACCAGTAAGCCAGGTAATAATTTAAAGATGGGTCAACTGAGTTGTGCCAATAGTGGGGATATAGCCTACTACATTCTCCAGAAGCCTCGTGTGCTTTATGACTCCGCTAGGCAGACGTTTCTGTTATATGTATATCAGGGAATGTTGCAGGACAAAGAAACGTGTCTAACTGTATAATATGTGCTCTTACCTTGCTCAACGCCCGTATTCTCCCATCACCACTCTCATCAGAAGGTGCATTCCAGAAACTTGACGTTAAACGTCTTCCACTTTCTAAAGTGAAGCTAAATGGTGAATGTCCTGTAAATGGCGAATATATAAATCGTCTATGTCCGTTTTAAATATTAGTGAAAGACGAGCTGTTTAAAAACATTTACAACTTCAATTAGATTTTTATTTCATTGTTATTGTTTTTGCTAACGTACTAACAATACAATATTATATAGCGTAACAAAATTGAACAAGCTGTGGTTTTTTTCATGTTTTAATTATTCCGTGTCAGCATGAAATAGCACAACGTTTAACGGAAAAGCTAACACATACGATTTTATTCTACGGAAATGTATGAACGGTCCAGTCAATTAAGTGAAGTAAAATTCATAATACAACTTCAGCTGTGGCAGAATTTATGTTTTATTGTCTATTGTCACGACGTCATTTGTGCCAGCTTCAAAACTCCTCCTTTCTCTGTATCGTCATGACTGTGTGGGTATAATGCGGACTACCGTACTAGTCGCGAGCTTGTTCCGCGAACGATGGCTTAGCTGAGTCGTTTGTGAGATACGGTCTATAAATAGATATGTATAGATCTCAAATACGACATTGTTCACTTAGCTAGGGGGGCGCTTGGTGTTTTCGACTGAGTTTATGAGCTAGGAATGACGTAATAAACCAGAATGTAATGGTCCTTTCGTTCTTGGTTTGTCACAGTAACAGGTTGATAATGGTTGATATTCGTGTGTATCAGTTGCTGTTTGGTACTCCGTATTTAGAGCAGTTGGTAGGGGTACACGGCTGTGAAGAAATTGAATACAAAATGCCTTGATGTTGCTATTGTAATAGTGGTGGCGGTGTCGATGGTGGCGCTGAGGGTGATAATAGGGTACTTGAGTCTTAATTCACCCCAAACAGAGTTCCCTAGGTTCAAGCTATACCTAATGGATCATTCCATTTCAAGTTAAGGGGATGACACGTCGATATAATTTTATTTTAAAAAGATAAGTAAAGCGAGATAAAGATAAAATGTAGAAAAGATGGTCATTTTCAGTTTAGCGAAAGGCTATGCTTTTGATTAGGGTTAAGTTTATGGTTATGGTGACGGTTAGATTTAGAGCAAGGGTTTGGTTTAGGTTTAGGGTTAGGGTTAGATAACATGATTGTTATTACATCGTCTGACGGCATGCATAATGCAAAATGTATGCTACTCTTCTTATCATGGACCAACTTTGACAGATTCAAGAAACTCATTACTAAGACGGCAAGAATGAGCAGTAGCAGAAATTATGGTATATTCTAGCAGAATGCTTGACACCCTCAATAATTAACACATAGACTATTATGTGACGTCACTTCTCAAATTGAGTGCTAAAATATTTATATTTCTTTTGTTTGGGGTGAATATAAGACTCAAGTACCGATAATAGCAATGATGATGGTGATTGTGTTTGTGATGATTGACGATGTGGGTAGTGATAATGGTAATGATAGTGATAATTAAGGTGGTGATTTTCGCTGTGGCTCTGGCAACTATTATGATGATGTTGGTGGGGGTGATGATAATTATGATGATGTTAGTGGGGGTGATGATAATTATGATGATGTTAGTGGGGGTGATGATAACATAATGTTGGTGGGGGTGATGATAATTATGATAATGTTGGTGGGGGTGATGATAACATGATGATGTTGGAGGGGGTGATGATAATTATGATGATGTTGGTGGCGGTGATGATAATTATGATGACTTTGGTAGGGGTGATGTTAATTATGATGATGTTGGTGGGGGTGATGATAATTATGATGATGTTGGTAGGGATGATGATAATTATGATGATGTTGATGGCGGTGATCATAATTATGATGATGTTGGTGGGGGTGATGATAATTATTATGATGTTGGTGGGGGTGATGATAATTATGATGATGTTGGTGGGGGTGATGATAACATGATGATGTTGGTGGGGGTGATGATAATTATGAAAATGTCGGTGAGGATAGCTAGGCGTATGATGATGATGGTGCTGAAGCGTGAGATGATACTGAGAATGATAATCGTGGAAGTGATGTAAGAATGATGGTGGTTGTTGTCGTGGCTGTGTTTTTTATAATATTTGATGTGTTGGAGTTGCTAGTCAAGATGCTATAGGACAGTACTGTTGAAAATGGTGATCATTGTGATGATTTCAGGGAAAGGGGGAACTGAGATGCTAGTTCAGTCAGGCACAACATACTGCCCAAGACGTCACAACATACTGCACAGGACGGCACAACATACTGCGCAGGACGTCACAACATACTGTCCAGGACGTCACAATATACTGCACAGGACGGCACAACATACTGTCCAGGACGTCACAACATACTGTCCAGGACGTCACAACATACTGTCCAGGACGTCACAATATACTGCACAGGACGGCACAACATACTGCGCAGGACGTCACTTCAGAGTGAGGACAATATAATAACCAAGTTACTATATCTCTTCCATGTGGCATTAACACGAAGCAGACTGTTTTCAAGACAGTCTGGCGGACGTGATGTGGATCGACGTAATCCCTTTAGTAGGAAGCGTCACACAGAGGAATCCATGCATAGATCCACCATCTGGAGGGCCACGGTCCACCTTGATCAGGACGCTCCGGATTTGAGGAAAGCTATTTAAACCAGCGACTTAACGCCCTTCTCAGGGCGCGCAAAGAGTAAACTTACTACGAAATACAGCAAATGAGAACATAACGCATACAATCAGAAGAGAGCTAATTGCCATACAAAATATCTGAAAGATCACAGTTCAGTGGCTCCCCTCTTATTGTGAAATTACGGGAAACGAGAGAGCCGATGCACTTTCTAAAGCAGATGGGAAAATAGAACAATACAGCCATAAAATGTCATATAAGGAGGTTAAAACTATTATTCGCAGCCAGTATAAAACAAGATGGGAGAAAGATATGGGAGTGAGCAACAGTTCAGACCCAATCGCCAGCTACAAAGACACCAGCAAACTGCAATCTTCCGCCTGAGAACGGACTACTGCAGATTACTGAGCCACCTGAATCGGCTCAAAATCTTCCAAACAAATGAATGTTCATGTGGGACAGAAGTCAAGCCCCCTGGACACATACTTCGAGATTACCTGGCCTACAAAGAACTAAGATGCCTGACCTGACCAGACAGAGCAGAACTGAGGCAAAAACTATGGTATCACCGCTCAGACCTGGCCAGACAGAGCAGAACTGAGACAAAACCTATGGTGTCACCGCTCAGACATGGCCAAACAGAGCAGAACTGAGACACAAACTATGGTGTCACCGCTCAGACCTGGCCAGACAGAGCATGACTGAGGCAAAAATGATGGTGTCACAGCTCAGACTTGGCCAGACAGAGCAGAACTGAGGCAAAAACTATGGTATCACCGCTCAGACCTGGCCAGACACAGCAGAACTGAGGCAAAATCTATGGTGTCACCGCTCAGACCTGGAAAGGACTGTGGACTTCATCCTGGCCATAGGACTGAAGATTTAGAATGATCGAGAAAACCCCGAACGCAGAAGAAGGAAGATGAAGAACTAAGGAAAGTAAAAGATAACCTCACATTGGCATGGTCTATTACAACAGAATATCGATGTTACTTTTTAACCGATGATGTTTGCTACTGATGATGTCGACTATAATGGTCGTAAAGCAAATGATGATATTAGTGGCGCTGGTAATGATGATTATGATGATGATGGCCGTGGTGATAATTGAAGGTAAAGGTAAAGGTGGGTCCCATGGCAACATTTTCCGTCGGAGATTAAGATAACTCTTCATGGACTGAGCCGCAGCCTATGTGAGGTTGGGTGACTAGTTCCCTTCCTTGCTGTTTATACATTCCAACTCTTACGTAAGATACCCGCTTACAGCTGGGTCAACTGGAGAAGCTGTCGTATCAGGAACGAACCACGTCCGGATTTGTTTCTATCCGTCCGTGATTTCGAATCCCAGCGCGGTGTAATCCGAATTTTATCAAGCCAGCTCACTCTCGGCTAGGCTGCACGCTCCATAAACAATTTGGTGATAATTAGGAGGGAGCGGGAAGAAAAACCTTAAATTGACATATTTTGTTAATGCAAAATGTTGAAGTTATTTGTTGAGTCCTCGAATTACGTATCGGGGTGAATGAACCGACAACAACCAGCGGACTCGTAGCTGGGTGCTTGTTTCAGGGTGAGTGAACCAGCGCTGACCAACACCCTATTTCGACAGAATCCGGCTGCCCTGAAAGCTTGCTGTACTATAGTCTATTTAGGGGAATAGGGTTCTTTAGAAACCAGCTGAAATCGGATGTGTTGAGCCGAAAGGCACAGCTTTAGCAGCCTCGCTGTAAACTTCTACACGTCTTTTTCAACTAGATGTAAAGAGATGTTACACTTCGACTTACCTAATTCTGTAGGATTCTCTGATTGAGAAGTTTTTAATGAGACTGTCATTTGGCTAGACTGTTTGAAAAGAGGTTAATTGCACATGTATCTGACTGCACTGGGTTCACTATCCTATTGTCCCACATGGGTTGCCTCCAGGCATATGGCATTAATATATTCCACACCGATTCTTGAATCCTTATCTCATACCGGTCTGCATCTATTTTGTTTACCCTTTTCTCTTTCCTCTCTACTTAATTAATATTTAGGTCTTTCCGTACCTGGCCGTCACTAGCTTAATCCGGCCTTTTTCACTTGTTGTGCCCTCCTGGCCACTTCCCGGCTTTGTCTTTCATTTGGGTTCCGATTAACTTCGTCTCGAATGTAGTGATCTGACTTTTCTCAGTTAAGTAGCGCGCCCCCCCCCCCCCCCTCCCCCTTCTCTCTCTCTTTGGATTAACATCCCCCATTATCTATTACTTCCATCTTCTTTGATTTGTTAGTTAATTATTCTTGTTGTTCGTTGTCCCTGATGAAGGCCCGTTGATATTCCGTGGTCTGCCCACTACGGTTTTTATTTTGCACCTGTCGGCTCAGTGCATCCGACTTCGGCATTCATTTTATGTAAGAGTCTGCTTTCTCCTGAATTTTCTAAGGGTTTGCTTCCCCGAGGTAACGGCCGGTGCTGTAATGGGGATCGAACCCGACACCTTCAGATTGTGAGCCGTGTCACTTAACCATCAGCCGACGCCGTTCCCTGACGCCAGGATTACTGTGATGTGTGATTTGAAAGAGCTGCCATCATACTGGCCTTGAAGATACTCGTAGTTATTATTGAATGCCCACAATGAGTAGGATCGCTCTTTTGTGCGTCCTAAAAAAGACGTTAAGTGGCGGGTTGTCGTAGCTTTCCACACATCTTGAGCGTGCTGATAAAGGTGGACCGGGGTCCTCCATGCGGTTGTGCTGCGCTAAGCTTCATCTGCGTGTCGCTCGCTACTACGGGGATCACGTCGATCCCTCACCTTGTTAGCAAGGCTGGCGTGAAAACAACCCGTTTCCGGGAAGAACAACGAGGAAGCCAAGGTACGGGTCTTGTCCAGTATATTTTGCCTGAACCTGACTAACATGTCTGATCAGTATATTTTACCTGAACCTGACTAACATGCCTGATCAGTATATTTTGCCTGAACCTGACTAACATGTCTGATCAGTATATTTTGCCTGAACCTGACTAACATGTCTGATCAGTATATTTTGCCTGAACCTGACTAACATGTCTGATCAGTATATTTTGCCTGAACCTGACTAACATGTCTGATCAGTATATTTTGCCTGAACCTGACTAACATGTCTGATCAGTATATTTTGCCTGAACCTGACTAACATGTCTGATCAGTATATTTTGCCTGAACCTGACTAACATGTCTGATCAGTATATTTTGCCTGAACCTGACTAACATGTCTGATCAGTATATTTTGCCTGAACCTGACTAACATGCCTGATCAGTATATTTTGCCTGAACCTGACTAACATGTCTGATCAGTATATTTTGCCTGAACCTGACTAACATGTCTGATCAGTATATTTTGCCTGAACCTGACTAACATGTCTGATCAGTATATTTTGCCTGAACCTGACTAACATGTCTGATCAGTATATTTTGCCTGAACCTGACTAACATGTCTGATCAGTATATTTTGCCTGAACCTGACTAACATGTCTGATCAGTATATTTTGCCTGAACCTGACTAACATGTCTGATCAGTATATTTTGCCTGAACCTGACTAACATGTTGGATCAGTATATTTTGCCTGAACCTGACTAACATGTCTGATCAGTATATTTTGCCTGAACCTGACTAACATGTCTGATCAGTATATTTTGCCTGAACCTGACTAACATGTCTGATCAGTATATTTTGCCTGAACCTGACTAACATGTCTGATCAGTATATTTTGTCTGAACCTGACTAACATGTCTGATCAGTATATTTTGCCTGAACCTGACTAACATGTCTGATCAGTATATTTTGCCTGAACCTGACTAACATGTCTGATCAGTATATTTTGCCTGAACCTGACTAACATGTCTGATCAGTATATTTTGCCTGAACTTGACTAACATGTCTGATCAGTATATTTTGCCTGAACCTGACTAACATGTCTGATCAGTATATTTTGTCTGACCAGTCGTTATTCTTCCTCCCCATACTCGTAGTAATCACGCAATATGAGGATTGTTTGGAGGAGATGGGGCATTTTGAAGTTAATCATTGGCCGTCTCTAACATTATGATACTGCAATTCAGATCTAGCAATCAACAGATAGCAGAACTGTGAAACCATAAGGGGTGGGGCAACAAAAAGTGTCCGAGAGGGCGAAGAAGAAGTGTGTGCTACTAGCGAGCTACTGGAACCATAAGTGTTTTGCACGTTTTGCAATTTGCTATGAAAGATTGAGCACTTATGGGAATGTTCAAAGTGTAACAGAGCAGGCATTTGTTGACGATGATTAAATGTTCAGTGTGCAAAGTCTCAGCTTTGGTGATGATTGAAGCACCAGTTCTTACTGGCTGTCACACATAACTTAACTATAAATAAGTTAGCGTTTGACAGCTAGATACACTGGAGCGTGAAGCGACTGAGGCCGAGATATATTTCTAAATTGTTAAAAACTGTTAAGTTTCGATTCACGAGCTTCCGAGCTACGTTGTTTCAGAGTAAAGAGATGTTACACTCAGACCGACCTAATTCTGCAGGATTCTCTGACTGAGAAGTTTTCAATGAGACTGCCATCTGGCTAGACTGTTTGCACATGAATCTGACTGCACTGGGTTCATTATTCTAAATGTTCTACTTTTTGATGCGGGGTTTGCAGATGATTTCCTTTAAATTATATTTTGTTTCAACATAAATTGAAACCTATTTTCCATCAGTATAATACAGTAAATATGGGATTGTGCAAAAAATCAGACCTGTAAAGTCACTCGCAGTCTTCCAAACAAAACTTGCTCTAGCATTCCTGGTATGGACTTCAGAGTTAATATTCGCTTCTATGGTTCGTTCAGAAATGTGTGCCCGTCTTTCAAGTCTTCGCGTCTATTTGATTGAGTTCCTTGAACGTTGGTAAATGCTCTATTGATCTCCGTGATATTGATCAAATATATTTTACCTTTGCAAAGCTGATCTCATTTTCCATTTATCTTCATTAGGTTATATAAAATATATATCATGTTGTCAGGGTTGATATTTAAAAGTTTTAAAGACAAGAATCGAATGAGACACATGATCAAGATGCCAATACTATAGGCAAACGAATGGCTCTCTTTCAAATAGGCAATAGCAAATACTCTCCCTAAGGTTCAGTTTAAGTCAGTACAAGCGCCATCTTCGCATCGAAGATCGGTTGCAATGGATCTCCAGTGTATTCTATCTCTTGCCGTAATGGTGCAATCTGATATACGTTTTCCAGTGCATCTCTTGATGTTATCCACCCACTAAAAACGTTGGCTGCCTTCTACTCTACCCTCTAGTATTGTCTTCTACAAGGAGGTATGACTTTTTATATGGCCAAAATAACGTAACTGTCTAACCCTGATTTATGTCATTAATTCTCTTTTGACCACTAACATTTTCAGTACCTCCAAATTTGTTTTCTTCTGTCTCCAAGAAATGCGACCAATTCTTCTACATAACCATATTTCGAAGGCTTCAATACTATTTTCCAACTTGTTATTCAATGCCCATGTTTGTGTGCCATAAACTAATGACTAGTATACATAACAACTGACAATTCTCATTTTAAAATTATGATTTATCTGTTTAAATATCAGGATGGGTCGCATATTGCTGAAGACCATCTTGGCCATATATTTTCTTTCTGATTTCTACTTCACAGCTGTCTTCTTCCGTTATTATACGACCTAGATAGAAGAAACTCTGTACCTGTTCCAATAGTTGATCTTCTATTTATATCTGTATACAAGCTTTCTTGTCATTGTTTTCCAATTATCACAGTCTTTGTTTTCTTTATGTTTATGTCAAATCCAAATTCTTAACTAATTGTGTATACTGTTGTCACAAGCTCCAATAATTCTTGTGAACTTTTTGCCATCAAAACTATCATCCGCACATCTAGGATTGTTCATTGTCATTCCTCCAATGCCAGTCCCTGGCTTCTCCTCTATCTTTTTGAATATTTGTTCTGTGTATATATTGAAAAGACAAGAGGATACTACACATCCCTGTCTCACTCTTTTTATTACATATATACTAAGAAAGCTTTTCTGATTGTACTGTGGCAGTTTGTTCCCAGTACAAGTTACTGAGCAGACTTTATCATCAAGCAAATATATATGTCATTATGTATTTTTATATATTTCTCTGTCATATTTCTCGAACAGAAAATTGCATTCCTTGTTCAATTATACTTTCGAAGCCCAAATTGTTCTGAAACTTCACTCTCTAATTTACTTCTTATTCTCTCTATGTGATCGTGAGCAGTATTTGAATTGTGTGACTCGTTAGACGTATGCCAGCCTGAACATTCTGTTGCATGAGGTTTTATGGCTAGTGTTATAAACGTTGATGTTTACAGGTCCATTGGTATGCATCCAGTATTGTATATGTCATTACACAGATCAGTAAGAATATATATATCCAACTCCTCTATGGCCTGTATCATCTGCATTTTTATGGAGTCCGGCATTGTTTCTTACCCTTTTCTCATCTTTTTTATCACATAAACCACCTTTGATCTTAAAATGCGGTGTCCTTCATTATCATGTGTTAATGGTTTGGCTCCGTGACTGTCCTCAAAAAGTTCACTTGTATCCTCTGCCAAACTAATTGATATGTCATTCTTCATCAATCAAAATGGCACCATTCTTATCTTAGATGCATCCCCCACTCTGGGTGACATGCGACTTGTTTGTTGTTTTCTGTATTTCTCTTGTATTCTATTTTAGTCCCATGTATTCCATTATCTTCCATTTTGCTTCCAGCCATTGTTCTTTGACCAGCCTGCATAATGTATGTATCTCTGTGTCTAGTGATCTTTATGCAGGAGTGTTTTTAGCCGTCCTTCTATCTGTCATTTTAGTTAAGATGTCATCTGTCATCCATTCGTGGTTTTTTCCTAAATTCTTAACCTGGTAACGATTTATTTGCTACTTTTAATCTAGTTCTTATACGTTCCAATTTAGCGTTTATTCTCCCCTCTGTGTTTTCTTCCTGTCCTCTGATTGTAAGTTTCCATACTCGTTCTTTACTGCTACCTGGTACTCTGTCGTATATCTGGCTGATTTAGCGCTAACCTGTCTGTACTAAGTGCCTTTATTCTTTTGCTCTCCGTGATTTTGAGTTTTAAATGCACTTCCATGCTGGCTTGTGGTCTGAGTTGATGCCTGCTTCTGGATATGTCTTGGTGTTCCTGACAATATTTATTAATCTGTTTCTGATCACAATAAAATCAATCTGATTTCTTGCCCTAAAGCCTGGACTTTTCTAGGTACATAATTTTCAAAAATGTACTCTTAAAATAAATTGTTACAAATATTAAGTTTTTTTACCTCGTAGAATTGGATCCTTCTTCTTCTTCTTCTTCGTACGCTGTCAGACGTCAACATGTATCTTTTCCAAAAAGCAGCGGTCATCCTCAGGCTGTCGACACTGCCATAGAGCTTGTCTAGTGTTGCCACTGGTGATGGCCACATGTGCTTTCTCTGATCCTCGTATGTCGGGCAGTTTTGCAACAGATGTTCAGCGGTCATTTTACCGGTACCACACGTCCATTCGTCAGTGCCACCTATCTTCAATTTATTGAATAGGTGGTATCTCAGTCTATTGTGGCCTGTGCGGAGTCTGAAGACCACGACCTGCTCTCTTCTGTTCAACTGGTAATAGGCATCGTTTTTTGTGTAGCCAGTATGTTCTGTTTCCCATTTGGTCATGTATCTGGCTCTAATAAGCCTTTTGGACTCTTCGTAGGTCACACTAGGATCTGGTTGTGGTAGTCTCGCACTTTCTTTTGCCAGTCTGGCTGCCTCCTCGTTGCCTTGGATGTTACAGTGGAATGGAACCCACTGTACCACTACTCTTTTTGGTGCGGACTGCTGGCATAGTTGACAGAGTACTGCTCTTAAATCATTAAGTTCAATATTTTTCTGGCTTTTTAGTGCTGTGGCTACGGCCAGGGCATCTGTAAACAGGACTCTATGGCTTTCATTTCTTTTGCCTGTCACCATTTCTTCTACTGCAGCCCTCGGTGCCTCTGCCTCCGCTCTGAAATTGCTTGAGTATTTTCCAGTTGCCACTGACAGTGTTATTTTGTTACCATTTGGTAGGCTCAGGAATACCCCTGCCCCTCCGTTCTGTGTTGTGTTTGTTACAGAACCGTCGGTGTATGCATGGGTCCAGTACATGCTTGGGTAGTTTTTTCGTTATGTACCTCAGGGTTATGTCTTTTCTTCAAATCCGTCTATCTTCTCTGTCATTCTTTGTTAAAATTCAATATTTTCTCACGATGTTTTTATATCACCTTTTCCTACTTTAGCATTCTTGTCACCCATAACAATTAGTATATCTGTTGGTGCCACTGTGTTAAGTAACTGCTTCACGATTTCATAATACTTATCTAATTGTTCTTCGCTGCAATCTGAGGTTGGTGCAAAAGTTTGTAGAATAGACATATTTAATAATTTCGCTCTGATTTTTGATAGTATCTTTCTATCGTTATATGTCCAGTATCCTCATATGTAATTTTCTAGTTTTAGTTCATAAAATATCGAACTTCATAAACATTTTTGAACGTAATGGGGTCACCACGATAGTGACTAAATTAATGCTCTTCTCGAGGCACATAGTATTGGCAAATGTTCGACCGGATATGTTTTACAGGTAGGCTAGGGAAATGTAATTTATAGCAAACATGCCATAACGGGCACTTGTTTCGTGCCGTATATGTAGAGTTTTTGGGTCAGATGTCAGATTGAAACGTTTGTCCAAGGCCTCGGCAGATGGTGGTCTGAAATTAACAACTCGGAGCTCTATTAATGATCAATAGGAATCTATATTTATTCACCTCTACGCAGATGAAATGATCGATCAGCGGGTACACACGAGAGAGGCTAGCGGTCAACAGATAACAGACTGGAGCTCTATTGATGATCTGTAGATGTTTGGGTGCAAATGTCGCTACGCGAATGAAACGATCGAGTTGCGGGGTATACCGAGGAAGAGCTGTCAGCATCACTGGTTAATGGAAGAGCTGTCAGCATCACTGGTTAATGGAAGAGCTGTCAGCATCACTGGTTAATGGAAGAGCTGTCAGCCTTACTGGTTAATGGAAGAGCTGTCAGCCTCACTGGTTAATGGAAGAGCTGTCAGCATCACTGGTTAATGGAAGAGCTGTCAGCATCACTGGTTAATGAAAGAGCTGTCAGCATCACTGGTTAATGGAAGAGCTGTCAGCATCACTGGTTAATGGAAGAGCTGTCAGCATCACTGGTTAATGGAAGTGATCGTCAAACTGTATAAAGCTTTAGTTAGACTTAGATTGGAGTACTGTGTACAGGTGTGGAGTCCTTATCATAGAGGGGACATAAACATGCTAGAAAGAATACAAAAAAGAGCGACAAAGATGATAGTGGGATTCCAGAATTACAGTTATGAGGAACGACTCAGAAAAACCGGCCTACAGTGTCTCGAAGAGAGAAGAATTCGTGGTGACTTAATACAGGTTTATAAGATGATCAGAGGAATAGATAAATTAGACTATAACAAGTTTTTTAAAATACAGCCACCTACAATAACACGAGGGCATAGCTACAAGCTGATTAAAGAGAGGTCCAGGTTAGATATTAGGAAATATTTTTTTAGTCAGAGAGTGGTATCTGCTTGGAATGCATTGCCAGGGGAGGTAGTGGAGGCAGGGACAGTTAATGCATTTAAGAATAAACTGGATGCGCATAGATTTTAGAGCAAGGTGATGTAAATGTAACTGGTTGTATACAGACTCTGCAGGGTCTTCTAAACCAGTATAAAGATGTTAAGTTAAGTTAAGCTGTCAGCATCACTGGTTAATGGAAGAGCTGTCAGCATCACTGGTTAATGGAAGAGCTGTCAGCCTTACTGGTTAATGGAAGAGCTGTCAGCCTCACTGGTTAATGGAAGAGCTGTCAGCATCACTGGTAAATGGAAGAGCTGTCAGCATCACTGGTTAATGGAAGAGCTGTCAGCATCACTGGTTAATGGAAGAGCTGTCAGCATCACTGATTAATGGAAGAGCTATGAGCATCACTGGTTAATGGAAGAGCTGTCAGCATCACTGGTTAATGAAAGAGCTGTCAGCATCACTGGTTAATGGAAGAGCTGTCAGCCTTACTGGTTAATGGAAGAGCTGTCAGCATCACTGGTTAATGGAAGAGCAGTCAGCATCACTGGTTAATGGAAGACATGTCAGCATCACTAGTTAATGGAAGAGCTGTCAGCATCACTGGTTAATGGAAGAGCTGTCAGCATCACTGGTTAATGGAAGAGCTATCAGCATCACTGGTTAATGGAAGAGCTGTCAGCATCACTGGTTAATGGAAGAGCTAGGTTGGGCAAAGGCGGAGTGCCACAAGGAAATGAAGAGGGTCAGAAAACCGTCGGGCGAATGTTTGGAACCGGCAAGGCATCAGTGTATCATGCTGTAGTGTAAACCACTCTGTTTTATGTCCCCGAGACATGGACAGTGTACAGAACTGTTCGCCCGATGATCCCACAGTCGACTCCACACTTGTCTGCAGCATCAGGCTTGATCTTATATAGTCATATGAGATCCCTACTCACAGCACATGTATGATATTATGGCTATCTTCGCTTGCCATTGGCAACTATAATTCTGTGTGTTTTTTTCAACGATAATTTTTTTTCTTCAGCATACCTACTTTTTTCATTAAGAGGGCCCAGTCAGTCTATTGCTGGTTGTATGGTGTGGCTATCACATGTTACTGACTCAAACAAAATAGACGTGAAACTTCTTTCCCACATGACTAAAAGCAAGAGATTGACGAGATACGATAAAGACACCATCAGAGGCTGTTAAATACAATTACAACGTCTTGAGATCAGCCGGTCTTATGTATGACATCCCACACACAAAAACACATGTAAAGTGTAACCGCAAACCAAACACCTGTGTCTGAAAACCACGCCGCAATAAAGTCACGTACGTGCTGTTAGATTTGTAATGTGCTGCTCTTAATTACTTAATGCGAAAAAGTATATTGACTGATTTCCTTTCTTGCATAAAAAAGTAAATTAAAAATTGTCAAGCTTTATTATTATTTATCGAATATAAACTGTATTTCATAATCGTATTAAATATACTCCACAAATAAATGCTTAATTCCCTATGCAGTGGCAGCCGATGAGCTTTAAAGACTGAGGCCTACTGGCTGCTTCACACTGCTGTCGACAAATCGTGTGATGGATCTGTTTAATTCCATCCCAACTGAACAGAAAAACATGTTGTATCTGGAAATCGACCCACTGCCTTTACTATCAGCAGGCAGGTATCGAAATCATCGAAATCTTTCGGCCACTCTCTCCTCAGTGTAGTTAAACCAATAATCAATAATCCTTCATGATTTTGCAGATATGTATGTAAATATATACATATATATATATATATATATATATATATATATATATATATATATATATATATATATATATTGTATAATGTGTTTGTTGATTTCAAGAAGATAGAGTATGGCATTAATCAACTGAAATAGTATATAGGTCCTGGAACATGTGTATGACAAGGCGTCCATCCCGTTTTTGTGAATATGAGGCGAGGGGACTGGTTTCGCACATCGGTCGGTGTGAGACAGGGTTGTGCACTCTCCCCAACACTTTTCAACATATTTCTTGAGGGTATGAACGAGTCACTTGGAGATTATTATGGTACTGTCAAGACAGGGGACAGAACGATTACCAACCTTCGTTTTAGCAAATGACATCGACGGTAGGCACAGAAGCGGAACTCTGGGAATGGGTCAGAAGGCTCGATGTAACAGCTATTATCTTTGGTAGGGAGATTAATGCTGGAAATACAAAATTAATGAACAACGCTGACAGCTTCAGCTGTGGGGTAAAAGTTAATGGCCAGGAACTTAAAAGTGGTCGACCGTTTTAAATATCTGGGCTCAATTGTCATTGAGGAAGGATGAAAATATGAGGTGTTGGTCAGATTAACACAGACAATAGTGGCGTTTGCACGGCTTAACAAAATCTGGCAAGATAAACGGTTAGCAATATGCACGAAATCAGATTAATGCGTAAATGTGTCCTGTCAATATTCTTATGTGCTTGTGAGACACAGACAATTACAGCTGACGTGTAGCGTAGGATACAGGCTTTGGAGATGAGGTGTTTCCGAAGACTTCTGAACGTCAAATACAAACCGAGTTACAAATGAGGAAATACGAGAAAGAATTAAAACATAAATAGGCTCATTTGAATAAGTCTTGGCAATGGATGTAAATACGGAAACTGGCTTGGTATAGTTGCATTTTGAGATGAAATGGTCCTGAAAATACGATCTCGCACTGTAAGATGCACGACGGACAACGAAGAGATCGTCATTGTATTTTAAGAAGAAAGCTCTTGGATGCTTTGTGGAACCAGCACTCTCGTACAGCAGCGTCTTATGAACAATCAGAAGGCAAACACTGGTATCGTTGGAAGCAACAGAAATGTGATTTTAAAGAAGAATGAGAATTCGATGGACTGCAAAGACAGCTATTAACGTGGTATTTGAAGAGGCAGACACAGAGACAGTGTAGGGCGGGGTTCTTGATGAGGCACAGCCACAGAGACAGCCTATGGCGGGGTTCTTGAGGAGGCACAGAGACAGAGACAGCCTATGGCGGGGTTCTTGAAGAGACACAGAGACAGCTTTTGGTGGGGTTCTTGAGGTGGCACAGAGACAGAGACAGCCTATGGCGGGGTTCTTGAGGAGGCACAGCCACAGAGACAGCCTATGGCGGTGTTCTTGAGGAGGCACAGCCACAGAGACAGCCTATGGCGGGGTTCTTGAGGAGGCACAGCCACAGAGACAGCCTATGGCGAGGTTCTTGAGGAGGCACAGCCACAGAGACACTCTATGGCGGGGTTCTTGAGGAGGCACAGAGACAGCCTATGGCGGGGTTCTTGAGGAGGCACAGAGACAGACTATGGCGGTGTTCTTGAGGTGGCACAGACACAGAGACAGCCCATGGCGGGGTTCTTGAGGTGGCACAGAGACAGACACAGAGACAGCCTATGGCAAAAATCAGGACAAGACAGTCATCTGTTTTCAGGCATGTCATGAGAAGTGACGGGCTAGAACACACGCGACAACTGGCATCATCGCAGGGAATAGAGACAGAGAGAGGCACAAAGAGAAAACTCTGGACAGCTTGGAGGAATGGCTTGGGAGACGATCAGCGGCGGAACTGATAATCGCCACATGCGATAAGAGGAAGTGGAAATCCATGATTACCAACGTCAAACGGCAGGGTACTTGATGATGATAATGATGTATATTTTGTTGTTGTTTGTTTGTTTGTTGTTGTTTGTTTATTTGTTGTTGTTTGTTACTTTGTTTTTGTTTTTTTGTTTGTTGTTTTTTGTTTGTTTGTTGTTTGTTTGTTGTTGTTTGTTTATTTGTTTGTTGTTTGTTATGTGTTTGTTGTTTGTTTGTTGTTGTTTGTTGTTGTTGTTTGTTTGTTGTTGTTTGTTTGTTAGTTTGTTGTTTGTTTGTTTGTTGTTGTTGTTTGTTTGTTTGTTGTTTGTTTGTGGTTGGTTTGTTTGTTGTTTGTTTGTTGTTGTTTGTTTGTTTGTGGTTGGTTTGTTTGTTATTTGTTTGTGGTTGTTTGTTGTTGTTTGTTTGTTGTTTGTTTGTTTCTTGTTGGTTTGTTTGTTGTTTGTTTGTGGTTGTTTGTTGTTGTTTATTTGTTGATTGTTTGTTTGTTGTTTGTTTGTTGTTGGTTTGTTTGTTCTTTGTGGTTGTTTGTTATTGTTTGTTTGTTGTTTGTTTGTTTGTTGATTGTTTGTTTGTTGTTGGTTTGTTTGTTGTTTGTTTGTGGTTGTTTGTTGTTGTTTGTTTGTTGTTTGTTTGTTTGTTGTTTGTTTGTGGTTGTTTGTTTGTTGTTTATTTGTTGTTGTTTTTTGTTGTTTGTTTGTTGTTGTTTGTTTGTTTGTTGTTGTTTGTTTGTTGTTTTTTGTTTGTTTGTTTGTTAGTTTGTTGTTTGTTTGTTGTTTGTTTGTTTGTTGTTTGTTTGTGGTTGTTTGTTGTTGTTTGTTTGTTTGTTTGTTGTTGTTGTTTGTTTGTTTGTTGCTTGTTTGTTGTTGGTTTGTTTGTTGTTTGTTTGTGGTTGTTTGTTGTTGTTTGTTTGTTTGTTTGTGGTTGTTTGTTTGTTGTTGGTTTGTTTGTTGTTTGTGGTTGTGTGTTGTTGTTTGTTTGTTGTTTGTTTGTTTGTTTGTTGTTTGTTTGTTGTTTATTTGTTGTTGTTTGTTTGTTGTTTGATCGTGGTTGTTTGTTGTTGTTTGTTTGTTGTTTGTTTGTTTGTTGTTGTTTGTTTGTTGTTTGTTTGTGGTTGTTTGTTGTTGTTTGTTATTTGTGTGTTTGTTGTTTGTTTGTTTGTTGTTGTTTGTGTGTTGTTTGTTTGTGGTTGGTTGTTGTTTGTTTGTTGTTTGTTTGTTTGTTGTTGTTTGTGTGTTGTTTCTTTGTTTGTTTGTTGTTTGTTTGTTGTTTGTTTGTTTGTTGTTGTTTGTTTGTTGTTTGTTTGTGGTTGTTTGTTGTTGTTTGTTTGTTGTTTGTTTGTTTGTTGTTGTTTGTGTGTTGTTTGTTTGTGGTTGTTTGTTGTTGTTTGTTTGTTGTGTGTGTGTTTGTTGTTTGTTTGTTTGTTGTTGTTTGTGTGTTGTTTGTTTGTTTGTGGTTGGTTGTTGTTTGTTTGTTTGTTGTTGTTTGTGTGTTGTTTGTTTGTTTGTTTGTTGTTTGTTTGTTGTTGTTTGTTTGTTGTTTGTTTGTGGTTGTTTGTTTGTGGTTGTTTGTTTGTTGTTTGTTTGTTTGTTGTTGTTTGTGTGTTGTTTGTTTGTTTGTTGTTGTTTGTTGTTTGTTTGTTTGTTGTTTGTTTGATTGTTGTTTGTTTGTGTGTTGTTTAATGCTCACAGTCAGTAAAGTAACTCTCTTGTGCTACCTGACAAAGGCGTTAAGCGGCGGTTTTCATTCCTCGCATCAAAAGCGTGCTGATGAATGTGGACTGTGGTCCTTCGTGTAGTTGTAGTTCCTGACGTTCACTACTACGGGAATCACTTCCTGGTAGTATGTTGTGCCTAATCCTGACGCGACATCCTGGTCAGTATGGTGTGCCTAATCCTGGCACGACGTCCTGGTCAGTATATTGTGCCTTATCATGACGCGAGATCCTGGTCATTATATTGTGCCTGACCCTGACGCGAGGACCCAGTCAGTCTGTTGTGCACGACCGGACTAGCGTCTTAGTTCCCCAATGATTTATATACAAGTGTGCCTGTGTGTGTATGTATGTATATTTGAGAGACACAGAGAGAGAGAGAGTGTATGTGTGTGTGTGTGTGTACACTATCTGATTACTGAAGCTTCCTAATACAAATAGCTAGAATATTACATAGTTTACATGCATACAAATTATTACTGTACATATAAAATATTTCTTAATATTTATACAACATTCTTGTAACAAAATGAGCTTGTGGCAACAAAAACGCGTGTGTAATATTTGTTGGTGTCTTACGGCTCACAAACATTTGCAGTGTATGGTATCCGGGACTCAGAGTAAGCAAGCTTAACCATCTTTACAATAAAACATTCAATAAGCAACTAAAAAGAGAAGATGATCAAATTATCAAATAGAAGGACCGAATATCGAGAGCCCGGAGGTTACTGAATCAGTAAATTAGATTAAATAGAAAACTCCCTCCTTTTGATGGTCCATTGTTGTCAAGACTGGGGAAGCAGTGACTACCACTACTACCGATATCCCCAACATCCTAGAGGGAGACTTGCAGCCAACAATTGGTGTCAATGACGTACTTACCTATACTTACCTGGCAATAGTTCAATCAACCCGGCACGAGAATCCGCGAACAACAACAACAACAGCCTACCTGTCACAGCGATTAGAGGAATGAAAACCGTTATCCTTGTGATCCCATAAACTTCATAGCTAAATTCGTTTCTAGAACAACTAGTCTTGTAAGCTGAGACCCAGGTATTAAAATACTGGCAGCCAGTCAGTCATCAATAATTAGCTGCCTAATCATCCGATGATTATCACACAAAATGTCCAACTTCTATCAGATTGTAGCAGACATTTTATCCCGTGTACGGGCACTGAAATATTTCACGTTCCGGAAAGAGAGGAACTGTCTACTTCTGGGCTGAACATGAAAAGGGCATTACCGTTCCAAACGGGTTATCTGCTCCTGGTTAAAGCCCTTTTGTGTTCTGTGTGACTGGATAATACGTCATCAGCAAGTAAACAGTTGGCGCGGGATAACGATGCGTGGTCTGGCTACTTTGTGGGTGTCTGGACGGGTTGGTCGGTGCTATTGATATGCGTGCGCTCTGATCTATCTATCTATCTATCTATCTATCTATCTATCTATCTATCTATCTATCTATCTATCTATCTATCTATCTATCTATCTATCTATCTGTCTGTCTATCCATCAATCCATCCATCCATCCATCCATCCATCCATCTATCTATCTATCTATCTATCTATCTATCTATCTATCTATCTATCTATCTATCTATCTATCTATCCATCCATTTATCCATCTATCTATCTATCTATCTATCTATTTATATATATATATCTATCTATCTATCTATCTACCTATCTATCTACCTTTCTATCTGTATGTATGTATGTATGTGTGTATGTGTGTGCGTGTGTACTTGAAGGTGAGTTATTAGTATGTGTATGTATGTGAGTGTGCGTGTTTGTGCTTGAGTTTCAATGTACTGTCTAGATAATGTTTCACCAACACGTAAACATCTGCGTATGAATAATTATGCGCGATTAAGCTACCCAGTTGGTGTATGTATGCATGTGTGTTTTTTTAGCTAGTGTGAGTGTTACTTTATACTTATGTATGTGCTTTGTATATATATATATGTGTGTGTGTGAGAGAGAGAGAGAGAGAGAGTATGCGTGTCTGTGAGAGAGAGAGAGAGTATGTGTGTCTGTGAGAGAGAGAGAGAGAGAGAGTATGTGTGTCTGTGAGAGAGAGAGAGAGAATGTGTGTGTGAGAGAGAGAGAGTATGTGTGTCTGCGAGAGAGAGAGAGAGAGTATGTGTGTCTGTGAGAGAGAGAGTATGTGTGTCTGCGAGAGAGAGAGAGAGAGTATGTGTGTCTGTGAGAGAGAGAGTATGTGTGTGTGAGAGAGAGAGATAGTATGTGTGTGTGAGAGAGAGTATGTGTGTTTCTGTGCGCGAGTGTTTGCATCTTAGTATTTTGATGCATGCATGTGTACATGTATGCCCGTGCGCCTGTGAGTGTGTGGGGTACATGGCTGTGTCTCAATGGAAACGTAAGCAATCTCTTTAAATATAATTATATCTGTTTATGGTTCATGGTCTTCTTTCTGAGATTCAACTTCACTGCACACTAAAGCTGCTCAATGTATCTCTCGCTCTCTCTCTCTGTCTCTCTCTCTCTCTTTATCTATCTATCTATATATCTATCTATATATCTATCTATCTATCTATCTATCTCTTCATATAGATATAGATATATATATATATATATATATATATCGTTCTCTCATTCTTTCTCATTCTTTCTCCCTCTCTCGCTCTCTCTCTCTCTCTCTCTCTCTCTCTCTCTCTCTCTGCAAATCTCGAAAGGATGCTGATGGTTGTTGTCACTTTCTGATGCAGACACTTACTTTTTCTCCCTCCTCACATGCGTACCAATACTTTCGACTGTAAATTTCTTAATCAGCTGATGTGGAGTCATCGTACAACAGGCTACCAATCATAGCCTTCAAAATGCCACCCAAATCTACATCATCGTGCCCCAAATGACACCCCCGTACACGTTAATGTGACCAAAACGACAACCTATCCACATGCATGTGCCAAGAAAGTTACCCTATCCACATAAATGAGTGTATTTGCTTCTATATAGCTCTGTGAATGGCAAGTCTTGTGTCCCGCCATTTCTGGCTTTTGTGAGCTCGTCTGCCTTCTAGTTGTCAAGGATCCCACAATGGGTCGGCCAGTATTTACTGTAGCATTAAATCTGTTTTTGGTTTGAC
This sequence comes from Ariolimax columbianus, assembly GCA_036924085.1. Classification (NCBI taxonomy): domain Eukaryota; kingdom Metazoa; phylum Mollusca; class Gastropoda; order Stylommatophora; family Arionidae; genus Ariolimax; species Ariolimax columbianus. The sequence goes on along the minus strand of JAVGWX010000004.1, from coordinate 39,800,474 downwards.
AGCAACCCGATGTTATATTTTATTTCACGTGAGAGTCTATCTTGTTTGGGGCTTGAGATGGCTTGGAGTACGCTCCTGGAGTCTATCTTGTTTGGGGCTTTAGATGGCTTGGAGTTCGCTCCTGGAGTCTATCTTGTTTGGGGCTTTAGATGGCTTGGAGTTCGCTCCTGGAGTCTATCTTGTTGGGACTTGAGGTGGCTTAGAGTACGCTCGTGGAGTCTATCTTGTTTGGGGCTTGATGTGGCTTGGAGTACGCTCCTGGAGTATATCTTGTTTGGGGCTTGAGGTGGCTTGGAGTATCCTCCTGGAGTCTATCTTGTTTTTGGCTTTAGGTGGCTTGGAGTACCCTCTTGGAGTCTATCTTGTTTTTCGCTTGATGTTGCTTGGAGTGCGCTCCTGGAGTCTATCTTGTTTTTGGCTTGAGGTGGCTTGGAGTGCGCTCCTGGAGTCTTTCCTGTTTGACAGTACAGACCTTGTTCCCTAATGTTCTTCTCTATTCTCCGTGTCTGTCTGAGTAGAGCGCGTGCCTAGTCGACAATGAGCAGGCTTGCTAGACTGGGATTACAACGTGCCACGGACGAACTGAAAAACATCCGGGCCGTGGTTCGTGCCTGGTACGACCGCTTCTCCAGTAGATCTAGCTGTATATTGGTACTTAGCGTATGAATTGTAGAAGGTAACAAGAGCAAGGAAGGAAACTGGCCACCTCACATCACATATAGGCTGTAGCTTAGTACATGAAGAGATATATTCATCCCTGACGGCTATCTTTGCCATGGGGTTGACCTTTACCTTTACTTTATCTGTCTGAACGTTGTATTGATTTAAAAATCAAAGAACCGTACGCCTTGCAATGCCCGCAGTGGTCAAAACACATTTCTTTGCTATTTCAGATGTTCATTTTAAAAACCCCCATCTTGTGGCGTAAGTAAAATAGCAGAATAACATGTAGTTTGTGGATCTGTTACCCCTTTTGGGGCTTCAATCAGTTGTGAATCGCATGTGGTCAACGATTTATTCTTGCTTTTGTGATTAAACTGATAAGAAATACACTAAAGAGGGATCTGTTGATATAGCTGAGGTGATGTAACGGTAGTAAGCTAGTGGAGAATACAAAGCGAGTAGAGAAGATTCCTTAGCCTAGCAAGCAGAACATTTAGTAGTAGAGGAGACGCCTTAGCCTACCAAGCAAATCATGTAGTAGAGGAGACACATTAGCCTAGCGAGCAGATATTTAGGGGTAGAGGACACTGCTTAGCCTAGCAAGCAGATCATTTATGAGTAGAGAAGACTCCTTAGCTTAGCTAGCAACTCATTTAGGGGTAGAGGAGACTAGTCAAGCAAATCATTTAGGAGTAGAGGTGACTAGTTAAATAAATCATTTAGTAGAGGTGACTAGTTAGATTAGCAAGCAAATCATTAAGGAGTTGAGGAGACTAGTCAAGCAAATCATTTAGGAGTAGAGGAGACTAGTCAGGCAAATCATTTAGGAGTAGAGGAGACTAGTCAAGCAAATCATTTAGGAGTAGAGGTGACTAGTCAAGCAAATTATTTAGGAGTAGAGGAGACTAGTCAAGCAAATCATTTAGGAGTAGAGGAGACTAGTCAAGCAAATCATTTAGGAGTAGAGGAGACTAGTCAAGCAAATCATTTAGGAGTAGAGGAGACTAGTCAAGCAAATCATTAAGGAGTAGAGGAGACTAGTCAAGCAATTCATTTAGGAGTAGAGGAGACTAGTCCAGCAAATCATTTAGGAGTAGAGGAGACTAGTCAAGCAAATCATTTAGGAGTAGAAGAGACTAGTCAAGCAAACCATTTAGTAGTAGAGGAGACTAGTCAAGCAAATCATTTAGGAGTAGAAGAGACTAGTCAAGCATATCATTTAGTAGAGGAGACTAGTCAAGCAAATAATTTAGGAGTAGAAAAGACTAGTCAAGCAAATCATTTAGTAGAGGAGACTAGTCAAGCAAATCATTTAGTAGTAGAGAAGACTAGTAAGCCTAGCAAGCAAATCATTTAGTAGAAGAGACTAGTCAAGCAAATCATTTAGTAGTAGAGGAGACTAGTAAGCTTAGCAAGCAAATCATTTAGTAAAGGAGACTAGTCAAGCAAATCATTTAGGAGTAGAAGAGACTAGTCAAGCAAATCATTTAGGAGTAGAGGAGACTAGTCAAGCAAATTATTTAGTAGAGGAGACTAGTTAAGCAAATCATTTAGGAGTAGAAGAGACTAGTCAAGCAAATCATTTAGGAGTAGAAGAGACTAGTCAAGCAAATCATTTAGGAGTAGAGGAGATTAGTCAAGCAAATCATTTAGGAGTAGAAGAGACTAGTCAAGCAAATCATTTAGGAGTAGAAGAGACTAGTCATGCAAATCATTAAGGAGTAGAAAAGACTAATCAAGCAAATCATTTAGTAGAGGAGACTAGTCAAGCAAATCATTTAGTAGAGGAGACTAGTCAAGCAAATCATTTAGTAGTAGAGGAGACTAGTAAGCTTAGCAAGCAAATCATTTAGTAAAGGAGACTAGTCAAGCAAATCATTTAGGAGTAGAAGAGACTAGTCAAGCAAATCATTTAGGAGTAGAGGAGACTAGTCAAGCAAATTATTTAGTAGAGGAGACTAGTTAAGCAAATCATTTAGGAGTAGAAGAGACTAGTCAAGCAAATCATTTAGTAGAGAAGACTAGTCAAGCAAATCATTTAGGAGTAGAAGAGACTAGTCAAGCAAATCATTTAGGAGTAGAAGAGACTAGTCAAGCAAATCATTTAGGAGTAGAAGAGACTAGTCAAGCAAATCATTTAGGAGTAGAGGAGATTAGTCAAGCAAATCATTTAGGAGTAGAAGAGACTAGTCAAGCAAATCATTTAGGAGTAGAAGAGACTAGTCAAGCAAATCATTTAGGAGTAGAGGAGATTAGTCAAGCAAATCATTTAGTAGAGGAGACTAGTCAAGCAAATCATTAAGGAGTAGAAAAGACTAATCAAGCAAATCATTTAGTAGAGGAGACTAGTCAAGCAAATCATTTAGTAGAGGAGACTAGTCAAGCAAATCATTTAGTAGTAGAGGAGACTAGTAAGCTTAGCAAGCAAATCATTTAGTAGAGGAGACTAGTCAAGCAAATTATTTAGTAGAGGAGACTAGTTAAGCAAATCATTTAGGAGTAGAAGAGACTAGTCAAGCAAATCATTTATGAGTAGAGGAGATTAGTCAAGCAAATCATTTAGGAGTAGAAAAGACTAGTCAAGCATATCATTTAGTAGAGGAGACTAGTCAAGCAAATCATTTAGGAGTAGAAAAGACTAGTCAAGCAAATCATTTAGTAGAGGAGACTAGTCAAGCAAATCATTTAGTAGTAGAGGAGACTAGTAAGCTTAGCAAGCAAATCATTTAGTAGAGGAGACTAGTCAAGCAAATCATTTAGGAGTAGAAGAGACTAGTCAAGCAAATCATTTAGGAGTAGAAGAGACTAGTCAAGCAAATCATTTAGGAGTAGAGGAGATTAGTCAAGCAAATCATTTAGGAGTAGAAGAGACTAGTCAAGCATATCATTTAGTAGAGGAGACTAGTCAAGCAAATAATTTAGGAGTAGAAAAGACTAGTCAAGCAAATCATTTAGTAGAGGAGACTAGTCAAGCAAATCCTTTAGTAGTAGAGGAGACTAGTAAGCTTAGCAAGCAAATCATTTAGTAGAGGAGACTAGTCAAGCAAATTATTTAGTAGAGGAGACTAGTTAAGCAAATCATTTAGGAGTAGAAGAGACTAGTCAAGCAAATCATTTAGGAGTAGAAGAGACTAGTCAAGCAAATCATTTAGGAGTAGAGGAGATTAGTCAAGCAAATCATTTAGGAGTAGAAGAGACTAGTCAAGCAAATCATTTAGTAGAGAAGACTAGTCAAGCAAATCATTTAGTAGAGGAGACTAGTCAAGCAAATCATTTAGTAGTAGAAGAGACTAGTCAAGCAAATCATTTAGGAGTAGAAGAGACTAGTCAAGCAAATCATTTAGGAGTAGACGAGACTAGTCAAGCAAATCATTTAGGAGTTGAAGAGACTAGTAAGCTTAGCAAGCAAATCATGTAGGAGTAGGACACTTCATGTCACGTGACACAAGCAAGAGCCATCGCGGATCTGTAGTGTTTGCGCTCCGATGTCGATGTCCCCAGTAAATCGAATCAAGAAAGTTGAATGCAGAAGAGCAGACGATTAGAGAGTGTGAGAGAAAAAGAGTATGATAGAAGAGTCGAGAAGATAAACTATTGAAGAAGATCAGATGGACGTGCGTTAAGCAATGTACGTATCGGCTATTGGAATCGCTGTATCGCTACTCAATGTTAAAGCTCCGAAAATGAGTTTATGAGTTCAATATCCTCATGATCCAGGAGACCAGCTTGAAGAAAAAGGTTATCATTAAGTGTTCATGGTACAACTGCTACAATAAACTACATAGCCGGTTCAGCCGGGATGTGACTATGTACGTAAAGCAAGAACTCCTTCCATTTGAATAGTTATTAGTCTCAGAAAACATGGAGATGTTGAATTACATAGGATTGGAGTAACAACCAACCAATCCCTTACCTACTTGAATCGTGGTATTCAATCAGTCAATGATTCCTGATGCCAGGTAGCCCTGCGTCCAGGAATACCATGACGTTCCAAACACGTAGTGCAGATAATCTCTCTGTCTCATCGGCGGGCGGCCCTGTGGACTGTTGTAGTTGTATGGCCACCAGAAACACATCCTTCTCGTACATACATCGTCAGCCACGCAGATCACATGCGCGCTCTTCTGTACTTTCGCATTGATGCAGAGTCGACGACATCCTTGAACTCTGACTGGTCGCGGATGTTAGTGTTTCGGATATATCATCTTAGAGAGATATTTAGGACTCCATTACTCTTTCGGTATTTCGGGGGCGTCTCTGCATCTGATTTGGGCAGACTCCAAACCTCACACCCTTATACCTTTGCTGGGATAACTATACTATTGAAGATGTGAGCCCTGGACTTGCCCGTCATCTGCTGAGTATCGGGTCAATGCCGTTGAAGCTGAGCCAACTCGCCGCTCTCCTAAGTGAGATTTGGTTATCAATGTTGTGATTGTTGTTAATTGTCCTGGCCTAGGTGGACGAACAAATTGACAGTCTCAATGAGCTCAGCTGCCAGTTATAATTCCCTCGTATGGCAGAAAGAGTTCAGTAGAAATGGTCTTTTTTATATTTAAGTCCAGGCCAATCGGCCTGCCTGCTTCAGTCAGCTTAGACTTTGTTTGGCTTCTGTATTGCTGTGGAACAAGATCACAATGTCGTCGGAATAAAGGTCGCTGTGATAGTAAATCCCGATTCAAGAATATGTTGTTTGTATGAGCACATACACAACCTCTTTGTGGCATACAGTGAGATGTTCTGACGAAACAGCTAGTATAGTGGTAAGACGTTACTAACTGCTGGTAGTTATAATGCTACATTAAGGAAGTGAGGAAATGGGAAAGTGAGGACATGAGGAAGTGAGGAAATGGGAAAGTGAGGACATGAGGAAGTGAGGAAATGGGAAAGTGAGGACATGAGGAAGTGAGGAAATGGGAAAGTGAGGACATGAGGAAGTGAGGAAATGGGAAAGTGAGGACATGAGGAAGTGAGGAAATGGGAAAGTGAGGACATGAGGAAGTGAGGAAATGGGAAAGTGAGGACATGAGGAAGTGAGGAAATGGGAAAGTGAGGACATGAGGAAGTGAGGAAATGGGAAAGTGAGGACATGAGGAAGTGAGGAAATGGGAAAGTGAGGACATGAGGAAGTGAGGAAATGGGAAAGTGAGGACATGAGGAAGTGAGGAAATGGGAAAGTGAGGACATGAGGAAGTGAGGAAATGGGAAAGTGAGGACATGAGGAAGTGAGGAAATGGGAAAGTGAGGACATGAGGAAGTGAGGAAATGGGAAAGTGAGGACATGAGGAAGTGAGGAAATGGGAAAGTGAGGACATGAGGAAGTGAGGAAATGGGAAAGTGAGGACATGAGGAAGTGAGGAAATGGGAAAGTGAGGACATGAGGAAGTGAGGAAATGGGAAAGTGAGGACATGAGGAAGTGAGGAAATGGGAAAGTGAGGACATGAGGAAGTGAGGAAATGGGAAAGTGAGGACATGAGGAAGTGAGGAAATGGGAAAGTGAGGACATGAGGAAGTGAGGAAATGGGAAAGTGAGGACATGAGGAAGTGAGGAAATGGGAAAGTGAGGACATGAGGAAGTGAGGAAATGGGAAAGTGAGGACATGAGGAAGTGAGGAAATGGGAAAGTGAGGACATGAGGAAGTGAGGAAATGGGAAAGTGAGGACATGAGGAAGTGAGGAAATGGGAAAGTGAGGACATGAGGAAGTGAGGAAATGGGAAAGTGAGGACATGAGGAAGTGAGGAAATGGGAAAGTGAGGACATGAGGAAGTGAGGAAATGGGAAAGTGAGGACATGAGGAAGTGAGGAAATGGGAAAGTGAGGACATGAGGAAGTGAGTAAATACCACTAAAAGTAAACAAGAGATTTATTAGAGCTAGGCACTACCTCCCGCAGATCTCACAATTGTAAATGACGGAAGCCCAGTAGGATTAACTTGTCGGCCTGGGGTCACAGATAGTGGCATCGACCTGGTACTGATATTAAGCGATGTGTTCTCTCCGCACTATAGGACGTATTGTGAGAAGGGGAAAAGGATCGTTTGTCATATGCAGTCCTTGTCGAGAACAACTCTACACGTAACAGGAAACCTAAATAGGTTTTCAGTTATCCTGCCTCATACCCTCACAAGGCCTTATATAAACCTCACCAGTCTGTCGGGCACCGAACCACTAGGTCCCCTTTTGTCCAACCACGCTGGTGGAATCAGACAGTCCAACGGGGTTGGATAGAAAAGCACTAATAGAAGATCTCGAAAGAGAGGTCTGTGAATGTTGACGAGCTTGGTGAGATGAAAGACAAAATCCTCCTCTTTTAATTAAAATACGAGATCAAGATGCTGAGCAGCGCATGAGCTGCAGTGGTCAGCGACCCATAGCTGACTGCTAGCGTCAGGGCTAACGAACCAGAGCTGCCAAGACCCTTCTACACCTCCACGCGGTGATCCTGGATAACAGGCTGCAGCAGGGCATACTGGCTAAGGAGAAGGGATCGAAGAGGGAATGCTAACCCGGTACTCAAAAAATGCTTGCTGAAGTCGGATATGTTGGACCGAAAGGTGCAAATATCGCAGCCAAGCTGTAAACTACAACACAACGCATTCCGTTCTCAGGACTACATTCTGCTACTTACCCTTTCAGGGTTTGCTAGTGGGAGATTGAGAACGAACGAAGAAGAAGAAGAAGAATTGAAATATATTAAGTTTTGGAAGTATGAAAAAAAACCACGCAGTGCTACGCAATGTGACACTTGAACTTATAAGACATTAATAAAGATGATTTTAACCAGGCATTCGCAAAGACGCAGAGCACATTAAGGATATCAGTTGACATAATCAGGTAATCAGTCTCAGGAACTACAATTATTAGGGGCAAGAACGCAAACAAACTTTCGCATGTTTAGACTTGCGATTTCAGAAAGCTTTGAGCCAACGCAAATTCAATAACTAATATAACATAGACTTTGCATAACCAGGCTCTCTATTTTCCTGTAGTCAGTTCTTTAACTGACGAGTGGGTAACCGAACGGTTTCTCTACGGATCGCCTGATCACAGAGCCGCGGATTCAAAACATCGGTACAGTATAGACATTTTCCTATTAGGGGCGCAATAAATATATAGTGGTTACACTGCAGGGACAAATAACTTGTATATCTCGACCCTATAAATCCTTTCAGTGGAACCAAATAATTGCGCAAATGTCATCTTTGAATTCATTGAACGTAACCCGTGTATTTGACGTTTTGCATGTTCAATAATATTCGTATGTTTCAACATACTCAACAAATGTGTATTCAGTTTTCATTTGTTGATGGAGGTGTCAGTGTGTCATTTAAAAGCTTGTCATTTATATACCAGTCAGTATATATTCGTTGAAGTATGTGTCATTTAAAAGCTGTGCCACTTCTTTACCATTCAGTATACATTCCTTGAAGTAGGTGTCATTTAAGCTGTATCACTTATATACGCTTCAGCAGATATTCGTTGAAGTATGTGTCATTTAAGAAGACCCAACGAAAAAAATATCTTTTTAAAAAATGTACAGAAAAATTACCAACGAGTCTTTCGAGTCAAAACTTTGCCACGTGTTTCAAGATGTTATAATGTATGATGAACATAGTTGACTTTATAAATTGTCATGTTTTGTATTAAAATAATTATTTATAATGAAGTAATGAAAAGAAATTAAAGCAAAATCCCCGGTTCACAGAGAAATGGATTTCACTAACACAAAAAGGGCAAGGGATATCAAGCCAGCAGATTATGTACATAACATTTTTTTCTTCTTCTTCTTCTTCTTCTTCATCGTACGCAGTCAGACAGTAACCATTATTTTTTCGAAAAAAGCGGCGGTCATCCTGAGGATGTCGACATTGCCATAGAGCTTGTCTTGCGGTTCCACTGGTGATGGCCACATCTGCTCTCTCTGATCCTCGTATGTCGGGCAGTTCTGCAGCAGATGCTCAGCGGTCATTTTCCCGGTACCACACGGGCATTCGTCGGTTCCACCTATTTTCAATTTGTTGAATAGGTGGTAACTCAGTCTGTTGTGGCCAGTGCGAATTCGGAAGACAACGACCTGCTCTCTTCTGTTCAACTGGTAATAGGCATCCCTTTTGGTGTAGCCGGTATGTTCAGTTTCCCATTTGGTCAGTACATAACATTTTTTTAATTTTAGGGCAATATTTCTATATCAAACTGTTCAACTACCCATAGCTGACTGCTAGCGTCAGAGCCAGCAAACTAGAGCTGCCAAGACCCTTCTACACCTCCAAAAGGTGATCCTGGATAACAGGCTGCAGCAGGGCACACTGGCTAAGGAGAAGGGATCGAAGAGGGAATGCTAACCCGTTATTCAAAAAATGTTCACGTAACCTCATCTCTTCTATCATCTGCCGCCAGTGTGGTATGACATACATTGGGGAAACTGATTTCCGCCAACACCTCAACGACATCCGCATCCGCACTGGTTCCCCAATTGCCAGCCACTTCAATGGTCCTGAGCACCGGGGTAAGGCTGACGTCAGTGTCACTGGTCTAGTTTCGTGCTTCTCTGACGATCGTCATCGATTCGCTCTTGAGAATAGACTTATCTCTAGTATGGGCTGTCTCCAACCATATGGCATTAATATCTTCCATACTTTTTCTTAAACCCTCACACTGGTCCCCATCTATTTGTCTTCCTTTGCGGCCCCCCCCCCCCCATTCTTTATCAGTTCTCACCCCCCCCCCCTTCCAATATTAATCTCACGCCCTCCCGGCTTATACTACCTTCTCTTTGTTTTCCCATCTGGACCACTATTTGGCCACCATTGGCTTATCCGGCGCTTTCCCCCACATTTCTTACGCTCTCCTGGCCCCTTTGTGTTTGACCGCTCCGATTAAGTTTCAGTCAAGCATCTGGCCTAATCAGTCGCTTAGACCAACTGGATCTTCTAGCAGAAACAGGTGAATTGACCATTTGTTCTTATAGGTTGATTTGTTAGTTCAATATGGTTGTCCCTGATGAAGGCATATTGGTCGTAACGTAGGTTTTGTTTGTATTCTCGTCTCGGTGCAGTATCTTCTGCTTCTTCTTTCTTATTCGTACGCAGTCAGACAGTAACCATTATTTTGTCGAAAAAAGCGGCGGTCATCCTGAGGCTGTCGCCACTTCCATAGAGATTGTCTTGCAGTTCCACTGGTGATGGCCACATCTGCTCTCTCTGATCCTCGTATGTCAGGCAGTTCTGCGGCAGATGTTCAGCGGTCATTTTACCAGTACCGCACGGGCATTCGTCGGTACACCCTATCTTCAATTTGTTGAATAGGTGGTACCTCAGTCTATTGTGGCCAGTGCGAAGTCTGAAAACAACGACCTGCTCTCTTCGGTTCAACTGGTAATAGGCATCGTTTTTGGTGTAACCAGTATGTTCGGTTTCCCATTTGGTCATGTATCTGGCTTTGATAAGCCGTTTTGACTCTTCGTACGTCATACTAGTATCTGTTTGTGGTAGTCTTGCACCTTCTTTTGCCAGTCTGTCTGCCTCCTCGTTGCCTTGGATGTTGCAGTGTGATGGGACCCGCTGTACCACTACCCTTTTTGGTGCGGACTGCTGGCACAGTTTGCAGAGTGCTGCTCTTAAATCATTAAGCTCAGTGTTTTTCTGGCTTTTTAGCGCTGTGACTACGGCGAGAGCATCTGTAAGCAGGACTAAATGGCTTTCATTTTCATTGTGTGTCATCATTTCTTTCACTGCCGCCCTCAGTGCCTCTGCCTCCGCTCTGAAATTGCTTGTGTACTTACCAGTAGCGAATTACAGTGTTATTTTTCTGCCATTTGGTAGGTTCAGGAATGCTCCTGTACCTCCGTTCTGTGTAGTGTTTGTTACAGAACCGTCGGTGTATGCATGGGTCCAGTCCATGCTTGGGTAGCTTTTCGATATAAAGCTTAGGGTAGTATCTCTCCTTTCTTTTTCAGTCTGGCAGTTTTTGTTTACAATACCTGGTATATTTTCTACCACCTCTGGAAATATATCCTGCCTCCAGGTAGGTTTTCGTACAGTAGTGATGGGTTTTGGTGTTGTTAGTGCGTTTATGGGATCTTCGTGCATCTTTGCTTTGGCTATTTCTGCAAAGTTTCTCCGCTTTAGTTTCCCATTTCCCAAATTGTGTAGTCTCTGGTGCATTGGATGGTCAGTCAGTCTTCGGAGTTTCTCTGACTGCAGCTGGGCTCTGCAGTCTCTTCTATCGGTCATGGATTGCAGTTTTGTAATCTTTTCAAGTTCTACAATTGGCGTTGACTTCATGCCTCCTGTTATAACTCTCATGGCTTGGTTTTGAAGTTTGCTAATTTTATCAAAGTTTCCATTTGCTGCTGTTGTCCATGCCGCAATGCCATACCCGAGAACTGGTCTCACTCTTCCAGTGTACAGTTTCTTTAGTATGCCTTCGTCTGCTCCCCAGCTTGTGCCAGCAAGTTTCCTCATGATTGCCATTCTTTCTCTGGCTCTCATTCGGTTTCTCTCGATCTGACTTTTTCATGTCATGCGTCGATCAAATGTGACTCCCAGATAGGTTGGGTTGTCGTTTGGCTGCAGGAATTTGCCATTTAAACTTAATTTGGTATTTTGGGGTTTTATTGAAAGCGAGAATATTGTGCATGTGGTTTTCTCCTCGTTTATTTTGACCAGCCATGAGTTCGCCCACTCTTCCAGCGATGGTAGGGCTTGCTGCATCCGATTTCTTGCTATGGTGAGATTCTTTTCAGAGGTCCACATAGCCAGATCGTCTGCAAACATTGAGCTATGGACTCTCCTTGGTATATTCTCTGTAATGTCGTTTATATATACCAGGAAGAGTGTGGGTGACAGTACTCCCCCTTGGGGTACTGCTCGAGTGTCACCTTTTTGCTCATCTGCCCTTGTACTGGGACTCTGGCCGTTCTTTGTTTGAGGTAGTGGTTGATCCACTTGTACATTTTCCCACAAACATCACTTCTTCTTAGCTTGACTCTAAGTCCGTCTTTCCAGACTTTGTCAAATGCCTTTTCCAGATCCACCCAAACAGCTACTGTGTGTTTCTGTGCCTGGTAGGCATCTTCTATTTCCTGGGCTATGAGGATGACGTAGTCCTCAGTGGTGCAGTATCTGACCATACCCATTTTTAAATTTTGATTAAACTCAACCATAATCAACTTTTACAAGTTTTTTTCATGTTTTTTTCCCAACCATTCTGAAAAGGCTGCCTTGCCTGGCTGTTCCTTGATCTCTGCACTCTCCCTTTTCTCTGCAGCGAGAAGGCTTCTACGAGCCTCAGCAGTCATTATGCCCCCTCGAACTGACTGTCTCCAGATAGGTCGATCCTGAGTGTTTTCTTCCCACCCTCGAATGGGATGTCGCATGACTTCATGTCCCTCTTACATACGTCCTTAAATCGCAGTGTGGGACGGCCGATTCTTCTAACTCCAGTGTCTAGCTGCCCAAAGTCGGTCCAATATTTAGCATTACACATAGCCTTAGTTACGCGCACATCAGGTCTGTCGCTCTTTTCGGTGATGGTATAGTCAATTAGATGCCACTGCTTAGTGCAAGGATGCATACATTGTTTATTGTTTGACAGTAGACAGTTGAAACATTGTGTTTGTAATAGATAGATCGTGCTTTGTACACAATCTCAACAAGCGGAGCTGATTGCTATTGCATTGTCCTGTGCGATGCACGCCATTTTCTTCTTTCCGGTTCGGTAGTCAGTCCCAACTCCAGCACTGAAGTCACGAAGATTATAGATAGATAGATAGATAGATAGATAGATAGATAGATAGATAGATAGATAGATAGATAGATAGATAGATAGATAGATAGATAGATAGATAGATAGATAGATAGATAGATAGATAGATAGATAGATAGATAGATAGATAGATAGGTAGATAGATAGATAGATAGATAGATAGATAGATAGATAGATAGATAGATAGATAGATAGATAGATAGATAGATAGATAGATAGATAGATAGATAGAAGGAAAGAAAGAAAGATAGAAGGAAAGAAAGAAAGATAGAAGGAAAGAAAGATAGAAAGAAGGAAAGAAAGACATAAAGAAAGAATCTTTTTGTAAGAAAGACAACCATCCAACAAGAAACCGCTGAGACACGAATACATGAAATAAGGTTGTCCTTTATCAAGATAGACACCTGAAACGATTCCTTTCATTGATTGGCAAACTCAGACGTCAAAACACTGTCTCAAGTCTCATGTGGGCGTGTCTAGTCTACTTAGTATAGACACCCGATACCTGTAATTACTGCCTACACTTTTGCGTTCCCAATTCTGATTGGAACGAGTATTGAATTGCAATTCATCATGTACTGGTGTGGCATTACTAACCCAAAATTGTTCTACTGATTGGCGATCTATTCTGGGAAAGGAAAGTTCGAATATTTGAACATACGAACTGTGATGCATGACACGTGTGGATGGCTCACTGGCTAGAGCGATTGCTTCTCATTGTAAAGTTAGAGATTTGGATGTATGTTAGTATAACATTCCAGACTGGCAGATTGCAAATTTTCTTCTTTTTCGTCATTCGTTCTCAAACTCCCGCTTCCAAGCCCTGAAAAGGGCTTTGCTAGTATCAGAATGTTGTCCGGAGAACCGAAAGAGTTGTGTCGTAGTTTACAGATTGACTACACAATTTGCATCTTTTGGTCCGACACATCCAACTTCAGCAAGCATTTGTGGTTACCTGGTTAACCTTCTTCTTCGATACCTTCTCCTTAACCAGTCTTCTCTGTTGTAGTCTGCTGTCCAGGATTATCACGTAGAGGTGGAGAAGGTTCTTGGCAGCTTTGGTCGCTGACCGCTGCCGCTCATGCACTGCTCAGCATCTTGACCCCAGATCCCTGACCACATGTCATGGACTGCTCAGCATCTTGACCCCAGATCCCTGACCACATATCATGCACTGCTCAGCATCTTAACCCCAGATCCCTGACCACATGTCATGGACTGCTCAGCATCTTGACCCCAGATCCCTGACCACATATCATGAACTGCTCAACTTCTTGACCCCAGATTCCTGACCACATATCATGCACTGCTCAGCATCTTGACCCCAGATCCCTGACCACATATCATGCACTGCTCAGTATATTGACCCCAGATCCCTGACCACATGTCACGCACTGCTCAGCATCTTGATCCCTCACAGATTGTAAATAGCTCAGCACCTTGATCCCTCACAGATTGTAAATAGCTCAGCATCTTGATCCCTCACAGATTGTAAATAGCTCAGCATCTTGATCCCTCACACTCAATTCGAGAGGAGTCGCAGACATTTGATCCACGTGCTAGGCTGATAAGCCAACGGCGCGAGGCTACCATATGAGGGATTACGGCCAAACGCCCCTAAGCCGGAATCCCGCCCTAAATCTCAGCACCACTGCAATGGGAGGCTACGATAGGGTTGGGACCTGGAGATCGTGTCCCATCCCGATCCGGTCGAGCCGCAGAAAGAGGTCTCTGCCGCCCGCCGATCAAAGCGGGCGGGAAGCTGCCCGATATTCACCCCATACGGCGATGAGGTGTGAAACCACTAGTAGAAGACTTAGTTCTCGGTCGGGGTGTCGTAAGCAGTAGAGCAGCCACCTCACTGCTATCTGTCGAGACGCAACCCTTGATCATTAGATATGTCCGCACACCAGGCGAACAACATCTCCGTGCCATTACCATGCTTGTCCCCTGGTTAAATGCACTCCTTCGAGTGGAATCGCAGATCGCTGACATTTGGTCCACGTGCTTGGCTGATAAGCCAATAGTGCGAAGCTACCATCTGAGGGACTACGGCCGAACGCCTATAAGCCAGAATCTCGCCCTAAATCTCAGCACGGCTGTGATGGGAGGCTACGATATGGTTGGGATCTGGGGCTCGGGTCTCAGCCCGGCCCGGTCGAGCCGAAGAAATGCACCTGGTTAAATGCACTCCTGCCTCGCTCTTTACCTCTGTCTGCTATCAGTCATCCCAATGGACCCAGAAGAGATGCAGTCCAGCGGACATTGCACCTCTGGCCTATTGTGACAACCTCCCAGGTGGCGGGGAATGCTAGGCGTGCCATCACTGCAGATGAGCCGAGAAAATAAAGGGAGTAAAAGGGATACCTCCCTCACATGCATATGCTACGTTTCTGGCAGGACGAGACGATCCTGAGATACAGTCACACTGGACTGCCTCTCTTCCGAGACAGTACAAACTAGTACATAGTCCATCATATTATATCATTGCCAAACCCTATAGACACGAGTGGGGAAGACTCGATAGTCCTGCAAGACAACTTCCCTAAGAGAGACAACTCTGACCAAAAACAACTGCTGCCTTGCAGATAGGCTGGGGACAGCCAAAGGCTAAGGAGGGCATCCCTACAGAAACGCCTGTTGAAATCGGATGCACTGAGCCACAGGCTTAAAAAAATAAAACAGTGCAACGTATATCGCTGTAAACAGCGTACATTGAAGAAGAAGAAGAAGATCCCTCACAGATTGTAAATAGCTCAGCATCTTGATCCCTCACAGATTGTAAATAGCTCAGCTATTTATTGTTGGAGGAGACAAGTCAGCGAGGAAACTGATCGCCCACCCCCCACCCACCCCCACCCCCTTTCCCCTCGACTCTTCCTAAATAAAAAATGGCGAATTAGTACAATGATGAATTCTCTCCATATCATGCTTTACGACAGCGTTTATTATGTGGACTACTGTTACCTGTACTGACGTAGTTTTCAAATACAGAGTTGTTAGAGCCAGCTTCTGGGTCTTAAGTTGAAATAGATCGAGTACGCAACCTTTTGAATTCACGCACTAGCCCACCAAACATTAAATGAATAACTGAATCTGTTAGCGAAAAAGGAAAATGAGATGTACGCTTGCCTCTCACGAAACAAAAGCACGAAACGTTAGGGCCTTCAATCCTTCAAGGTAAAAGCCTTCCCTGGTCTCAAGAAAAGTGGAACTAGAGTCTAGTCCTATTGAAAACGGACGAGAAAACTTGGAGATCTAGTAAACACGTTGTGCCCGTAAAATAACCCTTTGCTGTTGAAACTCGTTGGGATGGCGCTGTTAGTGGCTATCCGGGCTAAATCATAAATGTAATGAAATGTCTACCCAAAATAATAACAACTTCCCTAAGGCCTAGAAGCTCACGGGAAGTTAAAACTTGAACCAACAGAAAAATACTACATAAATACGTACCATCGATACCCTTTGGCTACCTGGAAACAGGTATACATCTGCATGTTTGAATACCTGCATTCCAAGTATAAAGAGAACTGATAATCTAACTTCACCTGTAACGAGAGTATTTGTAAGGTAATTAACTTTCACGTTGGTGTTGATTGGAAACCTTGCAGGTATTGTCTGTCTTTATTTCTGTCTATTGAAAATTTGTTTTTTGAACACAATTAAAAAATTTGGAGAGATGTCAATCTAAACCTCTTGGACCCATGTGGAGCATAAGGCTGCAGAATATAGTAGATGTCAAGTTACAAATATCTGACTTGGTTATATCTGTTAATTTTGGTGGCCTAAAGTTTCTACAGGAGGGAATAGACAGCTCCATGCCCACCTTCTGTAGTCACCTCTTATGATATCTAGTGCAGGTAACAGTAGTGTTATTCTTTACTTCCCTTTCGGATCCAGGTACTACACCAGAAACGATGCCTATTACCAGTTGAACAGAAGAGAGCAGGTCGTTGTCTTCAGACTTCGCACTGGCCACAATAGACTGAGGTACCACCTATTCAACAAATTGAAGATAGGTGGTACCGACGAATGCCCGTGTGGTACCGGGAAAATGACCGCTGAGCATCTGCTGAAGAACTGCCCGACATACGAGGATCAGAGAGAGCAGATGTGGCCATCACCAGTGGCAACACAAGACAAGCTTTATGGCAGTGTCGACAGCCTCAGGATGACCGCCGCTTTTTTCGAAAAAATAATAGTTACTGTCTGACTGCGTACGATGAAGAAGAAGAAGAAGAAGGATCCAGGTAACCTCCGGGGAATTCATGACAAATGACTGAGGAAAACATTTCTTATCTCTGCAACCGACACACAGTGTGAAAGCGAGGTTTTTTATTTCTACTCAGATAGAAAACTCAGGCTTCAAATGGGTTCGAACTATTGTCTAAAAACAAAGGCCAAAATGTATTTTGTTCCGCTTCCTTTGAAATACACGAGGGTTAATCTGAAAGTAATGCTTCCCATTTTTTACTCGCCCGAAATAAAGATAGCAAAGTGAAAATGTAAAGGTTGTAACAATGATGTTTCCCGAGTAATTCTGGGTAATTGTACGGTTTTCAGACAGATGGCGCTGCTGAAGTAGGCCATTAAAATGGCGTCTGTTTGCAGCTTTGCAAACAACGTGCTCTAATTGAATTCTTTGTGCCAGAGAAAGAAAGTATGGCAAATATTCACAAACGTTTGTGTGCAGTGCATAGAGGATGTTCAACCGATAGAAGCACCTTTAAACGCTGAGTTAAGAAAAATAAAAGCTTCAGAAGGTGGAGAGACAGTGCTGCATAATCGGCCGTGGTCTGGAGGTCCTACGACGCCATCAGCCTAGATATATTGCAATGAACGTTTGCCATTCATCGTGAGAATAATATCATCACATTGCGACAAATTACGCTACAGTTTTCAGTCAGCAATGGCAATGCTATGGAAATTGTCTACGATCTTGGATATTCGAAGGTATGCATAAGATGGGCTCCTCGAAGTCTCTCAACCACCACGTCCATCAAAGGAGCATGCCTCCGGAAACAGGAAACCAGCTGGTACAGGAAATGCATGCATGCCATTGTTTTGCATCACTCCTTTGAGTTGATTACGAACAGGGTTTAACATATGCATGTCGACCTCTCTCTCGGTGTTGCTGATCTTCCAATCAAGTTTCCTGTTTGATATTCTTATGAGTTGTCTGGCTGCTTAAAGAGTTGTTTCTGAGTGCGGCTGTTTTGTATATGATATCATCTTGTCTAATCTGGTAGTCTTGTCATTGCCAGTTGCATTTGAGCATTCCGGAATGTACAGTATAACGATTTTGACAGCATATCAGGTTATAATGTGGTAAATATCTAACGTTATTCGGATACTATCTGACCTGAAGTGTTCAACATCTTCTAAAGCTCAAAAACCGGAGTGTAAATAAACACAGGTTTTGAAAATAAATGCTATTAGCAATGATAGAATTGGGCTGACAGCCACCCACCTTCAGAATGTGCAGTCTTTAACATACCTTGGTAGCAATATGGACATAGCAGGGGGTACAGAAAGCGATGTTCAGTTAATAATACAGAAGGCGAGAGGAGCTTTCATTGCATTGAGGAATGTATGGAAGTCAATTGAAATTAAGACTACCACCAAAATAAAAATCTTCAAATCCAACGTGAAATCTCCAATTATATGGCTCTGAAATATGGAGGACAACATAGTTACTTGGAAAAAAGGGAAAGACTTTCGTAAATGGTTGCCTGCGTAAAATACAAGGGTGGAAATAGTCGACAGGATCACCAACTTGGAACTGATGTAAAGAACGGAACAAATACCAGTGGAGATACGGAGGAGACCATATCGATGGATAGGCCACACATTACAAAAACCAGTGATAAAAATTACCAGACAAGCTGTGTCCTGAAATCCACGGGACATGAGAAGTAGAGGAAGACCAAGACACTCATGAAAGAAGGAACAGGAAGCAAATGTAAAGGCAGCTACCACGACGTGAACAGAATTATCTCAGATGCCTTATGATAGACACTACATCACAACCTCCTTTTCAGGATGAACATCGAAGGAGAAGAAGACATACTCGTGGAGATTTATAGTTTTTGTTTTGTTGGTGTGTAGACAAAAGTAAAAATATAGGGACTACGTTCAAGAGTGGTAGAACGTTATTTCAAATGCCAAATGGACTAGGTTTTTTTTTTCTTCCTCGAAACCGATACTTCTTCTTCTTCGTACGCTGTCAGACGTCAACCTGTATTTTTTCGAAGAAATAAGCCGTCATCCTGAGGCTGTCGACACTGCCATAGAGCTTTTCTGGTGTTGGCACTGGTGATGGCCACGTGTGCTTTCTCTCCTCCTCGTATATCGGGCTGTTTTGCAGCAGATGTTCAGCGGTCATTTTTTCTGTACCACAAGTGCCACCTATCTTCAGTTTGTTGACTAGGTGGTACCTCAGTCTGTTGTGGCCTGTGAGGAGTCTGAAGACCACGACCTGCTCTCTTCTCTTTCAACTGGTAATAGGCATCATTTTTTGTGCAGCCAGTTTGCTCTGTTTCCCATTTGGCCATGTATCTGGCCCTAATAAGCCTTTTGGACTCTTCGTAGGTAACGCTAGAATCTGGTTGAGGTAGTCTTCCACCTTCTTTTGCCAGTCTGTCTGCCTCCTCGTTGCCTTGAATGTTACAGTGGGATGAAACCCACTGTACCACTACTCTTTTTGGTGCTGACTACTGACATAGTTGACAGAGTACTGCTCTTAAATCATTAAGTTATGTATTTTTCTGGCTTTTTATTGCTGTCACCACAGCCAGGGCATCTGTAAACAAGACTATCTGGCTTTCATTGCTTTCGTCTGTCAACATTGCTTTTACTGCTGCCTTCAGTGCCTCTGCCTCCGGTCTGAAATTGCTTGAGAATTTTCCAGTTGCCTCTAACAGTGTTATTTTTCTACCATTTGGTAAGTTCAGGAGTACCTCTGCCCCTCCGTTCTGTGTTGTGTTTGTTACAGAACAGTCGGTGTATGCAAGAAAGCCCAGTCTATGCTTGGGTAGTTTTCCACTATGTACCTCAGGGTTATGTCTCTTCTTTCTTTTTCAGTTTGGCTGTTCTTGTTTCCAATACCTGGTATATTTTCTACCACCTCCGGAATGATATGCTGCTTCCAGGTGGGTTTGCGTACAATAGGGATAGGCTTTGGTATTGTTAGGGTGTTCATATGGTCTTGTTCATCTTTGCTTTGGCTATTTCTGCAAAGTTTCTCCGCTTTAGTTTCCCATTTCCAAATCTATTTAGTCTCTGATGCATTGGATGGTCTGTCAGTCTCCTGAGTTTCTCTGCTTGCTGTTAGGCTCTGTAGTCGCTTCTATCGGTCATGAATTGCAGATTTGTAATCTTTTCAAGTTCTACAATTGGCGTTGACTTTATGCCTCCTGTTATAACTCTCATGGCTTGGTTTTGAAGTTTGCTAATTTTATCAAAGTTTCCATTTGCTGCTGTTGTCCATGTCGCAATGTCATACTCGAGAACTGGTCTCACTCTACCAGTGTACATTGTCTTTATTATTCTTTCCTCTGCTCCCCAGCTTGCGCCAGCAAGTTTCCTCATGATTGCCATTCTTTGTCTGGCACTCATTCCGTTTCTCTCGACCTGACTTTTCCCTGTCATGCGCCGATCAAATGTGACTCCCAAGTAGTTTGAGTTGTCATTTGCCCTCAGATATTTGCCGTTAAGACTTATTTTGGTGTTCTGTGGTTTATTTGAAAGCGAGAATATCGTACATGTTGTTTTTTCCTCGTTTATTTTGACCAGCCATGAGTTCGCCCACTCCTCCAACGATGTTAGGGCCTGCTGCATCCGATTGTTTGCTACGGTGAGATTTGTTTTAGCGGTCCACATAGCCAGATCGTCTGCAAACATGGAGCTGTGGACTCTTCTTGGTATATTCTCTGTGATGTTGTTTATATACACCAGGAAAAGTGTGGGTGACAGTTCCCCCCCCCTCCCCTGTGGTACTCCTTGCTCCAGTATCACCTTTTTGCTAATCTGCCCTTGTACTTGAACTCTGGCTGTTCTGTTTTCGTGGTAGTGGCTGATCCATCTGTACATTTTTCCAGATACTTCACTTCTTCGTAGCTTAACTTTAAGTCCCTCTTTCCACACCTTGTCAAATGCCTTCTCTAGATCCACCCACACCGCTACTGTATGGTTTTTCTCCTGGTAAGCATCCTCTATTTCCTGGGCTATGAGAGTGATCTGGTCCTCAGTGGATCTGTGTTGTCTAGATCCTGCTTGCTGTGGGATTAATATGTGTTTTTCTTCCAGATGCCACATCAGTCTGGTGTTTATCATACGCTCCATCAGTTTGCCTACACAGCTAAGTAGACTGATGTGCCTGTATCCATTTGAATCTGTTCTATCTTTTTCTTTCTTTGGTACTGGTATAAGTACAGCGTCTTTCCATGCCTGTGGTACAATTCCCCTTTTCCAGCTTTAGTTCAGGACTGATAGTAACTTCCTCTTTGCTGTTTGGCTCAACCGTATCAGCATTTCGTTTGTTACCCCATCTTTTCCGGGCGATTTTTTTATCTTTAAAGTTCTCATGGCCTCATCCATTTCATTCATTGTTAGTTTTGCCATCATGTGCTCCTCTGGTGCCATATTGATGTTGTCGTGGCTCTTTTGTTCTTTACTAATGTCTTATGCCTGACTGTAGGGACATCAATGTGGTTTGCTCTGGCATAATGTTCTAAAAAGGCTTTTGCTGCTTTTTTTCATGTAAGCATGTTGTCGCCCTGCTTGATAGTAATTTGTTTTTTATGTTTTTTTATGGTGTTTCGTCATTCATGGCTCTGACTAAATTCCATAGTTTGTTCCATTCTTTGTCTAAATTGAGGCTTTTTGTTTTGTTTTTCCAGCTCTCTTGTTATTTGGTTAAGTGTTCTTTTGTATTTCGCAGTGATAGCCTTGAGGGCGATATTGGCTTCCATAGGTTGCTCTATCTCTGCCATGTTCCTAGCATTTGAGACTTCATCCTACGCTTTCTGCAGTTCACGATTCCAATATGGCTTGTAGTTTTTCCTTGTCCCTCTTGGGATGGTTTCCTCGAAACCGATACGCTATAGTCTAACCAACTATACATGGCTACCTGAGTTAAAGTTTTGTAAAGAAAGTGCAATTAGAAATATAATCCGAATTCCTATCTCGCAATGACTGTAAGGAATCGTACTTTGAAACCTGTAACCATCAATTCAGACGTAGTTTCTGGCAAATGGCTTTTTAAAAGTGAAAATAATTATTTTTAAAGACACGTAAATATGCAGCAGATAAAGCATAACAGTAAGACCAAAAACAAGAAACAATATAATGTAGGAGAAGGAAAAGAAGACGCAGTTGTAGTACATATCGCATTCAGCTTAAGTGTTCTCGAGTAAAACAGATGTACGCGTACAAAAACATCTTGTTTTTTATATTTTGAGGAGCATCGAATTCTTATATGTGATCGACATATTGGTATTAAATGTATACATGATTACACACATGAATAGATGACGTCACTCAACACTCTTCTCTTCATCCGCAATTATCTCTTTATGAAGAGTAGATCCCCCTTAGTAGATTTCTGCTTCCTGTCAGTCTGCTACGAAATGTGTGTGCTCTTATAGAGCTCGTTTTATGTAGCAATTTATTTTACCCTATTGCTAGCCACATTCACAACCTTTTACGATATGCATGGGGCTGCAGTATAATAGTTCTTTCATCTTCATTAAGAGGTCCGGGGATTCACACGGGGAACTGAACAATTTAATGGTGATATATTAACTAAACATCCAAGGTAATTGGATAAAAATGGAGATTGAAGCTTTGACTTTAGCTCAGAGGTGGTCATTTGAGACCTCTATAATGAGTACCGTCATCGTGTTGGTCTCTCAATCATTGCTACGAGGAAACAGTATGATGAGTGGACAGTGTGAATTTAGACATCGAACATTCACGGACGTGTGTAGGTCAACTACCCTGGTCATGATAAGGTTTATAGCAATGAAATAGATGATGAACTGACCTCGAAGACGCTCGTAGTAGAAACATTGAAAGCAGATATAGTTGTTGATATGAATACAGTAGCATTGATGATCTAGTCTTTCGGCCTAACGGTATCTAATGCAGACACTTATAGGTTATTAAGTTCTGCACAAAATACTCCATATTGTTGACCTTCAAGAAGCATTTTCCCAACATCATGGAGTCGGGCACTCAAAGTGATGATGGAGAACGGCTTCCTGAAACTCGTACTCTGATGTGTGTTGTGGTTCGGTTCTGTTCAGTTAATTGTTGTGGGACATGTTGAGTTCTTGACCAGAAAACGGCTCTTTCATTCTTCCCTTTGACTTTATTACGAATATGGCTTGTTAAATATATGTAGACCTCTCTCTTGACGTTTCTCATCCTCCAGTCAAGTTTCAATGCTTGCTGTTCTATGAGTTGTCTGTCTGTTTAAGAGTTGTTGCTGAGTGCGTCTATTTTTGTTTTGTTTTTATATTTTCTTGTCTAATCTGGCTGTCGTGTCATTGCCAGTTGTATTTGAGTATTCAGAAATAACGATTTTGACAGCATAACAGGTGATAATGTGGTTTCTATCTTACGTATAATGTTCATCATCTTCTAAAGCTCAAAGATCGGACATAGGATGTAAATATAACACTATTTTGGGCCTTTTAGAAGGCACATCCAGTGCAGTGATTTAATTATCATAGTTGGCGTAGAGCTCACACTCAAGCATCAGACAGTTCATCAGTGTATATGTATGGTTATTGTATATAGTCGCAATAACCCGCTTTGACAGTGGGCTTGAATGTAGATATTCAGTACAAAGTTGTATTCATGGATCTGGACAGATATCAATAGTTTATTGAGATGCCTTCATGGGAGTAATTAGATGTGAAGTTGTTGTTTCACGTGTTGAGTTTGCCGGAATGTCTGGTTAAGAAATGTTTATAGCGACATGTCTATTCCTAATCTGTTGATAAAACACATTAATGCATCATTGCTCTAAGCAGTAGCTTCTGAAAGAAGGTCAGATGGGATGTGTGGGTGAATAAAGCTTCATTTGATGCTGAATGCCGGGCCGACTAGAGACTGACTGTGTCCAAATTAAGCCTCCATATAGAACTCAGAAGAGGTTTGCAGATTCAGAAATCTGTTTAGAAGCTCACCATTTCAACACTGCAATGCAAACGACCAGTTGCAGAGAGTTTTTCAGGTGCTCTGGGCAGTCGATTAAAAGTTTAACGGTCTTGTCAATTTACAATGGAAAACAAATGGACTTCTCGTCAAACTAGCATGATATACGTTTAACTTGATGGTGACAGTGATTCATTGTCCATTCCAAACATTTACTTGCAGTCTTCCTAACGCCGCTGCTTGCCTTGGCAATCATGTTATTTACCTCAGAATCAGTATTGACTGCTGTGGTGAGAGTACTGCCTAGGTAGGTAAAGACATCGACTGATTTGAGACGCTGGTTTTGTAAAATGATCTCAGTTTCAGTGTTAAGCTTCATTGAACCAGACTGGGAAAGTATCTCCGTCTTCTAAGTATTGATTGTCAGACCAAAGATTGTGTATGCCTGTGACATTGCCTTCGTGGTTGCCTGCATATGTTGTTTTCAGAAGGCGTTGCAATTGTAGAACTTGAAAAGATTACAAATCTGCAATCCATGACCAATAGAAGAGACAGCAGAGCCCAGCAGCAAGCAGAGAAACTCAGAAAACTGACAGATCATCCAATGCATCAGAGACAAAATAGATTTGGAAAAGGGAAACTAAAGCGGAGAAACTTTGCAGAAATAGCCAAAGCAAAGATGAACGAAGACCCTATGAACAACATAACAACACCAAAGCCCATACCTACTGTTCGCAAACCCACCTGGAAGCAGCATATCATTCCAGAGATAGTAGAAAATTTACCAGGTATTCGAAACAAGAATAGTCAGACTGAAAAAGAAAGAAGACATAACCCTGAGGCACATAGCGAAAAACTACCAAAGCATGGACTTGACCCATGCATACACCGACAGCTCTGTAACAAACACATCACAGAATGGAGGGGGATTGGTATTCCTGAGCCTAACAATTGGTAGAAAAATAACATTGTCAGTGGCAACTGGAAAAATCTCTAGCAATTTCAGAACGGAGGCAGAGGCACTGAAGGCTGCAGTAAAAGCAATGTTGACAGGCGAAAGCAATGAAAGCCAGATAGTCCTGTTTACAGATGCCCTGTCCGTGGTTACAGCATTAAAAAGTCAGAAAAATACAGAACTTAATGATTTAAGAACAGTATTCTGTCAATTATGCCAGCAGTCCGCACCAAAAAGAGTAGTGGTACAGTGGGTTCCATCCCTCTGTAACATTCAAGGCAACGAGCAGGCAGACAGACTGACAAAAGAAGGTGCAAGACTACCACAACCAGATTCTAATGTGACCTACGAAGAGTCCAAAAGGTTTATTAGGAACAGATACATGGCCAAATGGGAAACAGAGCAAACTGGCTACACACAAAAAATGATGCCTATTACCAGTTGAACAAAAGAGAGCAGGTCGTGGTCTTCAGACTCCGCAGAGGCCACAACAGGCTGAGGTACCATCTATTCAATAAACTGAAGATAGGTAGCACTGACGAATGCACATGTGGTTCAGGGAAAATGACCGCTGAACATCTGCTGCAAAATTGCCCAACGTACGAGGATCAAAGAAAGCACATGGGGCCATCACCAGTGCCAACACTAGACAAGCTTTATGGCAGTGTCGACAGCCTTAGGATTACAGCTGCTTTCTTCGAACAAATTCAAGTTGACGTCTGACAGCGTACGAAGAAGAAGAAGAAGAAGGCGTTGAGGGCGCAATTGTCAGGAAAGACGATCTCCGAAATGGTCGCTTCTCTCATCTTGATGTAGCGCATCATATTTCTCTAACGGAATAAGTGACCATACGTCCTGCACCTGATATGCATTCTAAAAGCTGTAATATGTAGATCACCAGATAGTACGACTGAAAAGACCACACCCGGCTTTTATAAACGTCGGTTATGACCGCGTAGGCTGTAGAGAATTCTCTTTTCTGCATTACTCGATTCATCATGCGTTCGTTAAATTGTCCAACAACTGTAATAAAACTGATTGGACAGCCACATTTCGCTATTATTTGCCAGAAGCAATCTCAGTTAACAGTATTAAAGGCCGTGACCAGATAAAAAAATATCGTGTGCAGGTTACAATGATGTTTCTGGTTATATGTAAATGTACGAGGGGCAGTAATTGAATAGATAACATTTTTACAAAGAGTGAGAACCAGACATTTTGAATATCTTATTTTTCTATATAATCCCCGTACCTGGCAAAACACTTTGTCCTCCTGCCTACTAACTTGCGGATACTCTTTATGAAAGAGTCTTCTGGTGTGGCCTTTTACCAATTTTGCACCGCTTCCATTACCTCGTTGTTCGTTGCCTTGGAAACCATCTGCTACACACTTTCCTATAACCGAAGCCATCATGACAATTCTTTGGCTCATGTTGAAATGTAAGGCTATTTAATAAATATTGGCTCGTCTGATGCCATGGATTAGCTGGTCGATCTACTGTTTCGCTGTGCGTGTTGCCACGTTTGCTGGTCTCTAACGCACATCAATCTTCTTCTTCATCGATCAGTTGATGATACGCTTCCAGCCCGGGAGGTTCACGAAGGAGACTGCGTTTCGGGTCTTCGCCGCCCAACCCCCTCTCTTTCACAGTTTTTCGAACATGGTCGCTCACCCGGGACAAACTGTCTCTTTTTGGTCGTAAAAATAGGGCAGTCTTGCAGGATATGTTCTAATCCTTGTACGGATGACTACACAATCGGCGACACAGATGGCACACGATAGAAAACTACACCTCCCAACGCCGTCTAACGACACAAGTGGATAGAAAATGATGATGAATCGTCTATTTTGTGTAAGTGTATATCTTGTTTAGGGCTTCGTCGTTCATCCTCAGATCAAGGTCCCGTTTTCTTTTACAAAGGACACCGTTGCTTGTAATGCTGCTTTATCTCCATAGAGCTTTTGCCTCATGTCTGTCTCGCGAAGCCAGTAGTGTTCTCTGTTTCCTGCGTGAGCATACAATTTTGTAGGATGTGTTCCACGGTCATGATATGCTCCCCACATGGACACTTGTCATCTGTCCCATTCCTCATTTTGTTGTAAAGATAACCCTTGAGTCTGTTATGCAAAGTTCCCAGCCTGAAGATAATGACTTGCTCTTTTTTAGTTAAGTTAAAGTAGCTGCCTTCTTTTCGGAAGTCGTGCTGTTGATCAGCTCATTTTACCCTGAAGTTGGCTTTAATTATGGTCTTGGCCTCATTATATGTGATGCTCAGGTTTGCTTGTGGGGATGCCCCTCCACACTTTGCTAGTTTGTCTGCAGCTTCATTGCCCTCAATATTGCAGTGGGATGGGATCCCCTGTATCACCAACATTGGGTATTCTTCTGAGAGGTGTGTCAGGGAGAACATACATTCCTCGAAATTGTCATCGTTGTGGTGTTTTAGCGCTGCTAATACTGAAGCTGCATCAATTATGAATACTATGTTTTCTTGGTAGATATCTTTATCTTGGATTATAAACTCAGCTGCGGCCTTTGGTGCCTCTGCTTCCGCAGTTATTGGAGTATCATCCCGTTGTTAATATTCGAGTTTTTTTTCATCTCCATTCCTTAGTCTGTAATAGACCCATCCACCTCCATTGGATGATGCTTTGTTAGATGAACCTTGTGGAGTAGAATGTGTGTGGGTCGTCAGGTTTGTTTAGCATGACTAGGCTGTTGGTTATGATAAAGTCTTCCACATCCTCTCCCATGGCATTTAGGTCTGTGTAACCCCAGCTTGAAGAATGGCTGTTAAAGTCCCTGGCGATCATCCAGTTGTTGGTACTGTGCTTAGCATTCTTCAGATGTATATTTTTGTCCGGTGATGAATATAAATTATATACTGTGAGGTCTTAGTCCAAGGTTATCAACCCGATACTTATGGGATCTGTGTCATATTGCTTGGATCTCTGAACTTTCTAGGCCAGGTATTTGTTTTTTATGGCAGCCAAGACTCTCTCTTTTGGTCGATCTTCACTGTCCAGTCTGAAGATCGTATATCCGCTTATCGAGAATCTGTCATTGCTGGTGAAGTATGTCACCTGTATACAACACACATCAATTTCTTGCTTCTTCAAGAACCTTTGTAATTCCAGTTTCTTAGGTCTCACCTCCTCGGTTATTCACTGAGAAATGTTAAGCCTATGTCCAATAGCACTACTCTGCTTTTCCCTGAGCTTATATAAAATGCTCATAACTCGTAAGCGACTTGACATAAATGAATATAATAGAATGGACTGATCTACAAATTTGCCATTTCATTTTCAATTAAATTGTCAGTTCGTATGTCATTCCGTTCACGAGTTATGGCTCTTCGTCTATATTTGTGAAAAATATAGGCTGTGTGTATATATATATATATATATATATATATATATATATATATATATATATATGTATATTACAATTGCATCTTTCTATCCATATGTCTACCGTCTTTCGTAAGTCTATCTGTATATGCGGCTGTGAATCAAATCTATTTCTGATCGAACTAACCGCTCTTCCTATGCCGGAGGGAAATAATTAACTGAAGGGGCGGTCAAATTTCGCACATTACACATTTCATTTCCTCATGTCGCTCTCCACATTAACTTTGCTGTGGTCATTTCACTTTGACTGCGGTTAGGTTTCAAACAAATCAATCAAAGTCTCCGGCGGGAAAACCCGCTCGGAGTGCAACAAAATTAAGGCCCCTGCTCAATACCGATATTTCACAATCGGCTACAAGAAGGTCAGTTGAAATGCAGATGATCTGGGAAATGGGATTAGCAGGCTAGGAGGCATTAGAGGTTTGCATGGGCGTAAACGGTGTATTCGTCCACCTTCGATATTGACGTAAACGGTATCATATATACGTTATTTGTTGTTGGTAATCGATATCGCTGTACTCGGTGCCAGGACCCATGAGAGGAATCGTGTCAGGGATTACAAATGTTTTTCGCGCCTGTATAACTTCTCCATTAGCCATCATGCTTTTATCCACTACTGTTTTATGTCATGATACGTAGCATGGGAGGTTTAAAAGATAAAAAGGTTTCATTATCATCAGCATGTAGAATAACGTTTGCAGATCGTCTCTCGCACAACAGCCGATCTGTAACTCTCAATCTCTAGCCAGAACGTCTCTCTCACAACAGCCGATCTGTAAGACTTTCGATCTCTAGCCTGAACGTCTCTCTCACAACAGCCGATCTGTAAGACGTTCGATCTCTAGTCAGAACGTTTCTTTCACAACAGGCGATCTGTAAGACTTTCGATCTCTAGCCTGAACGTCTCTCTCACAACAGCCGATCTGTAAGACGTTCGATCTCTAGTCAGAACGTTTCTTTCACAACAGGCGATCTGTAAGACTTTCGATCTCTAGCCTGAACGTCTCTCTCGCAACAAAAGATCTGTAAAACTCTCGATCTCTAGCCAGAACGTCTCTCTCACAACAGCCGATCTGTAAGACTTTCGATCTCTAGCCAGAACGTCTCTCTCACAACAGCCGATCTGTAAGACTTTCGATCTCTAGTCAGAACGTCTCTCTCACAACAGCCGATCTGTAAGACTTTCGATCTCTACACAGAACGTCTCTCTAGCAACAAAAGATCTGTAAGACTCTCGATCTCTAGCCAGAACGTCTCTCGCAACAGCCAATCTGTGTGACTCTCGATCTCTAGCCAGAACGTCTCTCGCAACAGCCAATCTGTGTGACTCTCGATCTCTAGCCAGAACGTCTCTCGCAACAGCCAATCTGTGTGACTCTCGATCTCTAGCCATAACGTCTCTCTCGCAACAGCCAATCTGTGTGACTCTCGATCTCTGGCCAGAACGTCTCCCGCAACAGCCAATCTGTGTGACTCTCGATCTCTACCCAGAACGACTCTCTAGCAACAGCCAATCTGTGTGACTCTCGATCTCTGGCCAGAACGTCTCTCGCAACAGCCAATCTGTGTGACTCTCGATCTCTAGCCAGAACGTCTCTCTCGCAACAGCCAATCTGTGTGACTCTCGATCTCTGGCCAGAACGTCTCTCACAACAGCCGATCTGTGTGACTCTCGATCTCTAGCCAGAACGTCTCTCGCAACAGCCAATCTGTGTGACTCTCGATCTTTAGCCAGAACGTCTCTCGCAACAGCCAATCTGTGTGACTCTCGATCTCTAGCCAGAACGTCTCTCGCAACAGCCAATCTGTGTGACTCTCGATCTCTGGCCAGAACGTCTCTCGCAACAGCCAATCTGTGTGACTCTCGATCTCTAGCCAGAACGTCTCTCGCAACAGCCAATCTGTGTGACTCTCGATCTCTGGCCAGAACGTCTCTCGCAACAGCCAATCTGTGTGACTCTCGATCTCTAGTCAGAACGTCTCTCGCAACAGCCAATCTGTGTGACTCTCGATCTCTAGCCAGAACGTCTCTCGCAACAGCCAATCTGTGTGACTCTCGATCTCTAGCCAGAACGTCTCTCGCAACAGCCAATCTGTGTGACTCTCGATCTCTGACCAGAACGTCTCTCGCAACAGCCAATCTGTGTGACTCTCGATCTCTAGCCAGAACGTCTCTCGCAACAGCCAATCTGTGTGACTCTCGATCTCTGGCCAGAACGTCTCTCGCAACAGCCAATCTGTGTGACTCTCGATCTCTGGCCAGAACGTCTCTCGCAACAGCCAATCTGTGTGACTCTCGATCTCTGGCCAGAACGTCTCTCGCAACAGCCAATCTGTGTGACTCTCGATCTCTGGCCAGAACGTCTCTCGCAACAGCCAATCTGTGTGACACTCGATCTCTAGCCAGAACGTCTCTCGCAACAGCCAATCTGTAAGACTCTCGATCTCTAGCCAGAACGTCTCTCGCAACAGCCAATCTGTGTGACTCTCGATTTCTGGCCAGAACGTTCGCCTGTGTTGCTGTCATATTCAAGACCTCCGTGATGATAAAAAGGTAAATCAAATGAGAAAGATGTCGAGTGGAACGTTCTGTTTATTTTCTGCCTTAGAGCATTTTGCCTCTATATTTTCTCCGTGACAAATACTTTTTTTGTGAATGAAACAGAATCAAAGAGAATCAATCGCATTTGATTTAAACAGTTTAGTGTATGCTGCAATACAGATAAGGAGACAGTTCACACTGAAATATCATTTTATATTACAATGCAGATAAAATCATCAGGCACAGTACGGGCAGCCGCAAACAGCAGTAACAATTGCTAATTGTAGCAGTAGTGCAATAACTTGTCATTTAGGTTACAGTTAATGCATTGGGATGCGTCCCCTTTTATACCTACAACTCGGGTACAGTGTACACTCTGTATCCGCCTCACAATGGTAATACTCGGGGCAGATTTACAGCTGTACTGATGCCATGACCTATATATGTTTTGGTCGACTTATGTATATAGCCTAGTTTATCAAAGTGTATTGCACGAAATAACTTCAAATAAATGTTACTTCCTCATTTGCAGTCAGACTTTAACTCTACTATATACAGTTTTCAGTTCAAGGCGCCAACACCGCCGTACAGTTTATTATGCAGAAGGTTGCGGTTGCGTGTTTGTGAGTGTTAAACAGGTATGTACCAATATCCAACTGGCATTCGACCATTGCCAGAACTCTACACATCTATATGTCACTAGTAACTATTCGGTGATATAATAACGGTGTACAAAATGGCAAGATCTGTCCAGAAAAATGCATGATGGTTAAACAGGTAATGGGGAACTATGTCTGGCTTCTTAATAATCTCAAAGTCCCAGTGACAGCAGCTAAAACCTAAGGCATGAGAAGACTAGGAAGACATGCTTTATAATCTGAGTTAACATGACACGATTGATGGAAAATAATAAAGTACATCTCACGTTCTGATGTGCTAAGTGTACATGTCACGTGCTGATGGGCTAAATGTACATCTCACGTTCTGATAGGCTAAATATACATCTCACGTTCTGATAGGCTAAATGTATATTTCATGTACCAATAGGCTAAATGTACATCTCCCGTGCTGATAGGCCAAATGTACATCTCACGTGCTGATAGGCTAAATCTCCATCTCACGTGCTGATTATGTGACAGTTCGAGGTAGGGGAGATTGGGCTGGCGACTCTGGGAACCAAGGTTGCCTGAATGGGTGCAAAGATCAACCACCGTCGTGACACTAGGTCGACAAATAAAACGAGGATTTGATGTGCAAGACTTTGTCTGGTGCAGAAAAGGGGGGGGGGAGGTGTGTGTGTTCGGAGCTGAGGTGAGAGTTCGCAGCTGACCACTCTGGCGTATCAAAATTAGCGTAGTGCGGGTTGGTGACAGTCAGAGGTCGCCACGACAGGCCACGACATTTAGAGTGACAGGGATTATGGGATAATCAGCCAATAATAACTAGTTGGGGGTAGTTCCAAATTAGACTGATGGCTAAGTCAAACAATCAACAGAAGACCATTGGACAGCCATGATGGTTCTTGAGACTATAAAAAACTCTGCAAAGATAAACTCAGCAGGCTGGCTAGGAGAGAGACTGATAAGCTGTTAGTAGTCTGAGAGTGAGAGTGAGTTTGCAGGGTGACGAAACCAGCATACACCTAGAGTCTTAGCCAGTAGCTATATAGGTGTTTATATTGGGCACTCTATGAACAGTAGATGATCTGAATGTGTATCGTACTTACAGTACACCTAGGGAACGATGCGTGATCTAATTAAATATGAACGTACATATTCGTGTGAATACGAGAAGTGATCGAAGTAATTGTGAATATAAAGATCGCCTAAGGAGGAGATCTGAATGTCTGTGGTATGTGTATGCACAGATCGACTGAATATGTGACCACAAGTGAGTACGTGATACGACTATAAGTGACGAGATCTAATTGCATATGAATACACAGATCGCCTGAGCATACGTAAACCGATTGTATGTGGATGTGCAGATCAACTAACTGAAGGTGATCTGATTGTGTGTGAATGCACAGAACAAGTGAGTACGTAATACGATCGTGAGGACGAGTTTGTGGGTGTGTTGAGTGTGCAGTTAAGTAGAGTGCAGCGGGCGAGACCCTTGGTTATGTAGTTTGAGGAACCACCAAAAGCGTGTGCTTACAAACCTCCGAGGTAGTTTAATATATAAATATGTTTATATGTGTATGTATATTTGTATATATATATAATGATTATTTTGTTCATATTGCTGACTTGCATATTAATAAATGATGCTAAGTGTTATGACTGGATAGTGTTTACTGCGTTTTCCTGTGTGTAGTCGTGTCGTGGTGTGGATACATGTTGTAACTACTCATCTAAACATAGACTCTGCCACAATAGGCTAAATGAACATCTCACGTGCTGATTGGCTAAATGTACATTTCACGTGCTTATGGGCTAAATGTACATCTCACGAAATATAGGCTAAATATACATCTCGAGTGCTGATAGGCTAAATGTACATCTCACGTGTTGATAGGCTAAATGTACATCTCCCTTTCTGATAGGCTAAATGTACATCTCACGTGCCGATAGGCTAAGTATACATTGCACGTGCTGATAGGCTACATGTACATCTCCCTTTCTGATAGACTAAGTATACATTGCACGTGCTGATAGGCTGAATATACATTTCACCTGCTGATAGGCTGAGTGTACATCTCACAGGCTGATAAGCTAAGTGTACTTCTGGTTGCGAATAAAGCAATATATAGCAATTGTTATGAAGCAGACATGCCACAGGGTTAGTTAGAAAAAAACGCCATAGTTATTCAGACATTCATCCCACTGGTTGTGTATTCGGCGGATGCAGTCCGAATAATTCACTTTGATTTCGTTTTGAACCACTTGGTCACCGGGGCCATGACGTGTGCATTTGAGTCGAATGTGTGTCCCTTCGGAAATTATTTAAGGGTCCGAACAAATGAAAGCCACAAAGGGACATATGGGGGCTATATGATCGGTGTGGCAGCACTTCTCACCTTTTCTATGCTAACGCTTTCTGAACAATGTTCGTGACATGTGGACGGCCATTGTGCAACAGAATCACATCACGCGAAAGCATGCCGGGTCGTTTATTCGTCATTGCTGTGTGCAAGTTGTCTAGTGTGTCATTGTAATGGAAGGCATTGCTGTTTACCCCAGGCTCTATAAAGTCTACCAATAAAAGTCCCTCATGGTAAACAAACGCTGTCAGCATAACCTTACCAGCGGAAATGTGTCACTTGAATGTTATTGGTTTTGATGATCCGGGATGTTTCCCTTGCATGCTTTTACTGCTCGGCTCAAAGTGGTGGCACCACGATTCTTGCCAGTTCAATCCCAGTAGATGTTACCAACCTAACGGTTGGCAGCCTCTGGAATATGCGATCGCCTATATTTTAGGGGGACTGATAGTGGGGAAAGCGTTAATTAGAGCAAGGTAGACCCGTAGCTTGTCAGTGCCATATATACCGCTCTGCTACCCACTTAACCAAGACCTGATGTTATAGCCACTTTTTGCAACATATTCTCTGTGGGACGAGAATCCCTAAAATAACTTGAGTAGATTTGTAACTTGATTTTTGCCGAGCAACGGCCGTTAGGTCTATCTTTTCTATTTACAATTGCAAAGGATTTTTAACGTGCACGCCACTGAACACAAGTGTCTGATCTCGCTACTCAGAGATCAAGGGAACTATTTACCGAATGATCCACGTGAAAGAAAATCTCAGTCTCCACCATGATTTGAAACCACGACCTCCAGCACCTGAAGCGAACACCTTACCTTGAGATAACTGTGTCCCCGTCAGTCTCTCAACGGAACCAAATTCAACACGATGAAATATGCGCTATACGTCTTTCAATGACGTAGTACCAACTGCGATGTTAACAAAATACATATAGGCCACAGCCTACTGTAGACCATGAATAGGTAGAGCAAGCAGTACGCATGTCTGACAATAAATGGACACATAAAGTGACGCTCTAGTCGGCCTCCAACTGGAAGAGTCTAATTGGTTGCCCACCAACGAGATGGACAGACGGAGTAAAACCTTAAGTTCAACATGGCATCCAAAAACAAGAGACTAAATGAATTTTGCTATCTGCCATCAAGCAAATAAATTATGTCTGACTTAATACCAGGACTATACAATACAGAAAAACAACTTTAATTACACCCTGCGCTTCCATAACCGAGACAAGCAGCAATATTTCTCTGACCTAAATATCCGTTACATCTTCCCATCCCCATCTCACCATTCTCTACGTTCCTACACCGTACCAGGGTAAGGGAGGGGTGTAGGGTGGCCAGAAATAGGAGATGATGTTCTAATTATTAGTTTTCTATTCTTATGTTTCGTTCCAGAAGCCAGTTCCTGTAATTATCCCAGCATTAGCGCGCGCTGATGAAAGAGTCCATCTTCCTTCTCAGGTTACATGTTACTGACAGAAGTAATATGCAATCGATATATTTGAATCATATCCGTCCAGCGATCAATCGAAAGCTAATCTCGATACAAATAATGATGTGTGTGTGTGTGAGAGAGAGAGAGATAGAGAGAGAGAGAGATGGGGAGAGAGAAAGGGGCGGGCGGTAACTGCACTACCAAACTTCCTCCCCATTAGTACGTCAACGAGACGGTCCATTAGAGTAGTTCTGATTCGTCCCGAGTAATGTCTACATTTTGTAGACTCGATCATGCCTACACTGAATCATTTTATTAACGACAGGAACTCCCTCGTTATGTCAATCGATCCGCTGTTTATTAATTTGTAATCACGTGATTGGTAAGATGCGATTTCTGAACTTTTACAAAACCGGCAGGATTATTTAAAAGATGTTGATTATATTTTATTTAAAAACATAAATATACTGCTCGTTCAGAAGAAAAGATCAGAGACTATCTGTAAGACGGAGTACTTAACACAGGTGAAGGTAAACTTTAATTTGAGATCATGCAAAGACTGTAAAGGATAGAAGACTTCAGACTGAGAACTGGCTTTTTCCCATTATTATCACTGACGGATAGAAGATTGATCACTTCAGGCTGTTGTGTTATTCAGGGTGGGAATAGCCACAGAGGATAACAGCTGTCTGACTGTGAGTTGGGCATTTCCTTACTGTCTGTCATACGACATTTTTCCCATTGCTGGGGTAGTCGAGATGTTTTGAAGGCTGAGGACTACAGACCGCTTCACCCCTGCTGTCGTCATGTTGTGTGCTGGCTATGTTTGTTTATTTCACCCCAAACAGAAAAACAACATATGCCATACCGGGGACTCGAACCGATGCCCTCCTTGTCGCCAGGCAGGCCTCGAAACCATTCGGCCACGTGCTCCTCCGGTCATTTCATACCTTTACATTATGTTGAGAAATAATTATTGCAGACAATGGCTGCGGTCAGGTTGAAATAAATATGATTTCAATTGGTTGACGGCGATGAATGAATTTACTTCTGGCTTCTTCTTCTTCCTCTTATTCTTCGTACGCTGTCAGACGTCAACCTTTATTTTTTCGAAAAAAGCAGCGGTCATCCTGAGGCTGTCGACACTGCCATATAGCTTGTCTAGTGTTGCCACTGATGATGGCCACATCTGCTTTCTCTGATCCTCGTATGTCGGGCAGTTTTGCAGCAAATGGTCAGCGGTAATTTTCCAGGTACCACGGGGGCATTCGTCAGTGCCACCTATCTTCAATTTATCGGCATCGTTTTTTGTGTAGCCAGTATGTTCTATTTCCCATTTGGTCATGTATCTAGCTCTAATAAGCCTTTTTCGACTTCGTATGTCACAAAAGTATCTGGTTGTGGTAGTCTTGCACCTTCTTTTGCCAGTATGTCTGCCTCCTCGTTGCCTTGGATGTTACAGTTGGATGGAACCCACTGTACCACTACTCTTTTTGGTGCGGACTGCTGGAATAGTTTACAGAGTATTGCTCTTAAATCATTAAGTTATGTATTTTTCTGGCTTTTTAGTGCTGTGACTACGGCCAGGGCATCTGTAAGCAGGACTATATGGCTTTCATTTCTTTTGCATGTCACCATTTCTTCTACTGCAGCCCTCAGTGCCTCTGCCTCCGCTCTGAAATTACTAGAGTATTTTCCAGTTGCCACTGATAGTGTTGTTTTTCTACCATTTGGTAGGCTCAGGAATACCCCTGCCCCTCCGTTCTGTGTTGTGTTTGTTACAGAGCCGTCGGTGTATGCATGGGTCCAGTCCATGCTTGGGTAGTTTTTCGTTATGTGCCTCAGGGTTATGTCTCTTCTTTCTTTTTCAGTCTGGCTGTTCTTGTTTCCAATATCTGGTATATTTTCTACCACCTCTGGAAATATATGCTGCCTCCCGGTGGGTTTGCGTACAGTAGGGATGGGTTTTAGTGTTGTTAATGCGTTCAAATGGTCTTCGCTCATCTTTGCTTTGGCTATTTCTGCAAAGTTTCTCCGCTTTAGTTTCCCATTTCCAAAATTATTTAGTCTCTTATGCATTGGATGGTCTGTCAGTCTTCTGAGTTTCTCTGCTTGCTGCTGGGCTTTGCAGTCTCTCCTGTCGGTAATAGATTGCAGATTTGTAATCTTTTCCAGTTCTACAATTGGCGTTGACTTCATGCCTCCTGTTATAATTCTCATGGCTTGGTTTTGGAGTTTGCTAATTTTGTCAAAGTTCGCCTTTGCTACTGTTGTCACTCCTGGCTTCGAATATTTACTATTATTAATAGTAGTATTATTATTATTGCTGATATATGACATGTCAAAACTGGAGGCATTCCAAATGCGCAACTAGCGGCGAATTCTGGGCATCCGATGGCATGACTACATGTGCAACATGTAGGTCTCTGCTAAAACAGGCCTCCGCCCAATCTCAGAAGCACTTGACCGCCGCCGAGTTTCTATCTTCGGTCATGTTGTACGGCTGGACCAGGAAACACTTGACCCCCGCCGAGTTTCTTTGTTGGGTCATGTTGTACGGCTAGACCAGGAAACCCCGGCCCACAAGATACTACACAAGTCGCTCCTCGGCGCCAAAAGTCTT
This sequence comes from Ariolimax columbianus, assembly GCA_036924085.1. Taxonomy (NCBI): domain Eukaryota; kingdom Metazoa; phylum Mollusca; class Gastropoda; order Stylommatophora; family Arionidae; genus Ariolimax; species Ariolimax columbianus. Next base: position 39,762,922 of record JAVGWX010000004.1, on the reverse strand, counting down.
CCCCCGACCGGCTGGAGACACAGAAAAGGCCGTCCCCTTACAGTATGGCTCCAGCAGATATCAACATCCTCCTCCGACCTGGACGAGGCCTGGAACAGCGCCACAGCAGTGGGGCGCGGATGTGACTGACCGAAGAAATGGGCCCCAGACGCCTAAGTAAACATTATTATGTTATTATTATTTGAATTCACCCATTTCATTTTCTGTAGATATTTAGAAGGAAGTGTTGCCAAAAACGATGCCTATTACCAGTTGAACCGAAGAGAGCAGGTCGTTGTCTTCAGACTTTGCACTGGCCACAATAGACTGAGGTACCACCTATTCAACAAACTGAAGATAGGTGGTACCGACGAATGCCCGTGCGGTACTGGTAAAATGACCGCTGAACATCTGCTGCAGAACTGCCCGACATACGAGGATCAGAGAGAGCAGATGTGGCCATCACCAGTGGAACTGCAAGACAAGCTCTATGGCAGTGGCGACAGCCTCAGGATGACCGCCGCTTTTTTCAAAAAAATAATGGTTACTGTCTGACTGCGTACGCAGAAGAAGAAGAAGAAGAAGAAGAAGGAAGTGTTGAAAATTCCTTGGACTGGAAATAAAGCTATCAGCGTGGTTCTTGATTAGGTCCAAAAACATTGACAGCTTATAACAAATATCAATCAAGACGAGGCAGTTGTCCTTATCCAGGCATGTCATGAGAGGCGCGGCGGCTTGGAATATACGGTGACAACAGGCAAAATAGCAAGGAAGGACAGATGGAGGCAAAGAAAGAAAATATTGGACAACTTGAAGGCATAGCATTGAAAGCGATCAACGGCGGAACTGATCAACGACATTCGTGATTGGAGGACAGGGAAGTCCATGACCGCCAGCTCAACGGACAGGACATTTGATAATCATGATTTAGAAAGGTAAAATAATTAAAACAATGTAAGACTCATGTTTTAAATATATATATATGTATATATATATGTATATATTGTCACTCAAATCGATGAATGGGCATTCAATAGACAGTAGCAGTGTGAAATCAACGTGGATTGATCAAGGATATGCGTGTGAGGAGACAAACCTAGAATAGTTTACTTCCAGAGAAACTGAGAACCTATGGATCTTCTCTGAGTTCAGTGATGTTGGTCCTGCATAACATAACCAACCACGACATAACATATCATAACACAACATTCAACCCTAACTCTAATGTGGTAGAGTCTATGTTTAGCTGAGTAATTATCCTATGAAAGATATCCTGGTCACTCGGGTCAAATTAAGACATGCGGCAGCGTAGACTTTTAAGTTGAGTAGTTTACTTATCTTAAGAGTTACAACATATATCTACGCCACGGCAAGACTTCAACGCAGTAAAACACAGTAACCACTATTCTGACCATAAAACAAAATGATATCATTTATTAACAAGAATAATTGTTGCACAATACCAATAAAAGAAAAAAACTTCTAAACTAAATAATCATAATATATATTTATAACTACCACAGAAAATATTAGCAATGACTGTTGATAATAATAATAACTGTCCATCGTTGTCGATGAGGACCGCCAACATCATTCTTGTCACAGACTTCCCTGTTGGGTGAGGGTACGCATGTGGCTGAACAGGCCAATGCGGGCAAAAAACATCTGCTGCACACGATGTCTGTAGAAGGTGTTGGTGTTCCCTCTGGTCGTGACTTCCGGATCTCACATCTGCTCTGGGCTTTAACAACACGGTGGTCTTGGCTGGTTGCTACACCCGCTTTGACTGCGCTTCGCCAGTCAGATCTGTTTTGCGCAAGACATTCCCAGGTGTTGACATCTATCTGGCATCTTTTCAGTAAGTCCCTCAGACTTTCGTTGAAACGTTTCTTTAGGCGCACTCTCTCGCGCCATCCCTCTCTCAGCTCGCCGTCGAGGATGTGTACTCGCCCCGAACCTATTCAGCATGATGTTCGGAGCCACGACGACAGACGCCTTCAGATCACTGGAGCTTGGCATACCCATAAAGTACCGCACGGATGGCAAGCTACTGAATCCCAGAAGAATGAAGGCGACAAGCAATGAAGGGTACCAATTACTGTTAATTTTGACAAGAACCTATTTGGCTACAATACACCCAGGATTCCTGAATATTCAAGAGCCCGTCTAATTATACCCAAGCTCTATATGCCAGAATGGAAGACTGATATGCAAATAGGACCATAATAATTCAGAATGAAAAATCTTGGAACTATTCCAACCTTTGAGCACGATGAAAATTTCTTCCTAGAAAAACGAGAGCAGATGCATTATAATGTAGAAAACTGGACCAGAGTTAGCGAGAAACTGTACATCCCCACTCGAGCTTAGCTTTTGCGACCTGATTTTCATCATGAGACATCGGGATATCAGAGTGAACTTCTGATGAGACGTGACGAGAACGGAGTGTAAATGTGCACATCAGTTTATATTGGAGCTTCATATATTTGCTCTATGTAATTAAACTTGTCAAAAATATAAATAAATGCTGAGATGACATTTTATTAGCAAATATGAACAGTTGTAACAGAAAGTCTAGCCTTGAACTACAATGCTGATGTTAATATAATGAATATAACATCTACGTATTTAGATTTTACACAACTGATGTTAATATAATTTTTAAGATACTCTTTTTCTGCAAGAGTTTAAAAAATGTATGTTAAAACGCTGGATAATGTACTTGTACTTTTCCCTAGGTCGTTTGTTAGGAGCAGCTATAGATGGCGCGTAACTGGCTGCGGGTCTACTTAGCTCTTGTGTTCGAGACTATTAAGATGGATTTGCATATCGGTTAAACAACCCTCCATAAAACTGGTTGTATACAGACTCTGTGGCGTCTTCTAAACCAGTATAAAGACGTTAAGTTAAGTTAAAACCAAAGTGGCTGGCGACAAAATCAGGAAACTTGTATTTGCTGACGACTGTGCTCTGATCAGCAACTCAGAACTGAGCATGCAGGTTGGAATGGATTGGTTCTCTGCCGCTTGCGAAAATTTTGGCCTGACCAAAAAAACATAGAAAACATAGGTCATGTACCAACCAGCATCAGCGCATGCCATACACAAAAGCAGAGACTACAGTCAGCGGGCAGACGCTGAATGTCGTAGATAAACTCATGTATCTGAGCAGCACGCTGTGGAGATCTGTCAGCTTCGACGATGAGGTGGCAAGCAGAATAGCAAGGGCCAGCACAGTTTTTGGTTGAATGCGCTCGATAATGTTGAAACGTCATGACATCAGCCTCAAAACAAAACTCAATGTCTACCGTGCAACCATCATTCCAACCCTACTATACGCTAACGAAATCTGGACTGTATACTCTGGTCATACAAAAAAGCTTAAACCACTTCCACACAGGTTGCATGAGGCGAATATTCCACATTCGATGGCACGATCGTGTAACTGACATCGAGGTTCTCTCGATGGCTGATTTTCCCAGCATCAATTGTTAGAAAAAGCACAACTAGGATGGGCCAGCCACCTCGTTCGTATGTCAGACAAACGGCTCACAAAGATGCTGTTGATATCACTTCTGTAACTACCCACAAACCCAGGTTCTAAGTCTATACCTGCAGCAGTAAAACTTCACAACCTCAAGAATTATTCTAGCCACAACTTGATGGTTCCTGTTAGCTCGCCGTCCTTCTTCTACACCCTCAACACGCAATCAACAAACTCGTCCTCACGATCAGTTCGTACCGAGACGAATCTGTACGTTCACACATAATCAGATTAGGTATTCAGTTCACGTATCAGACGATATGTGCATTCACATATAATCAGGTCACGTACTCACATATAATTCGATCACCTAGTTACGTGTGATCATGTACCCAGTCGATCTGTGCACTCACATATACTCGGATGACTTACTCAGTCGATATGTGCATTCATATATGTTCAGATCACTTACTCAGTCGATATGTGCACTCACAAATCTCAGATCACTTCACGTATTCAAGCGCATCTGTAGGCTCACACATAATCCGAACACACATCGTTCACAAGATGTCCTGCACATACAACACACATTCAGTTCTCTTACTGTTCACAAGGTGTCCATCATAAGCACCTGTTGAGCGCGACTAGTCAAACTCGAAGTGTATGATGGTACAATCACTCTGCAAACTCTCACTTCCAGACTCTGGGTCTTCTTGCCAGTGTTCCGAGTTGATCTCTGCAGAGTAATGTATAGTCTCAAGCAATATGGCTTTTAAAATGTCATTGGCTGTCTATCCACAAGTCATCGTCACTCCAAATGTGGTAGCATGTCGTGGAAGTATCAGACTGCAAACAATCCCTACCCCCCGCCAAGACTGACGCCAGAGTGGTCAGCTCCGACATCCACCTCTGTCCACCACTGTCCGCTTTAACAAGAAGGTCTCTACCACCATCCTTGATATGACTAAACGCCATCTCCTTCTGAGAGCGCTACGAACCTCCGTATCTTTGACAGTTGTCTTGGTAAGCTTTTTACATGCTGCTCAAGATTCATCACCCCAACAACCCCGGCCGCCCTATTGTCTCCGCTTGTCCCTGTCTCCCCGAACTGGTATCTGACTTTCCGGATAGTTTCTTCCAGCCTATGGTTGAGAATCTCCCCACATTTCTCAAGGATACTAACCACGCTTTAACCACTTTCTCTACTAGTTTCCTCTCCTCCGATCGCAACTATCGTCTCTTCCTATTTGACGTATGTTTGCTTTACACCTCCATCCCCCCCTCCGATGGTTTATTGGCCCTCCGTTTCTTCCTTGACCGGATGGTTAACCCATCTATCTCTACATCCACTATCACCCGTTCGGCCGAACTCGTCCTTGCCCACAATACCTTTGAGTTCAGTAGCTATTTCTTTGACCAGATCAGCGGCGTAGTTATGGGCACCAGAATGGGCACCATCTGCGCTTGTCTTTTCATGGGTCACATTAAATACTTGATCTGGCTTCAATACCAATGTCCTTTTCCTTTGTTATATTATCGATACATCGACGATGGGATTGGCATTACCGACATTTCTGAGACGGATCTCCTAAACTTTATGGACTGTCTACTTTCTCGACATCACTGTCTCTATCTGCTCTTCAGGCCTTTCCACCACTGTCTACTACAGACCCACTGATGCTCACAACTACCTCCTCTACACTTTCTCCCATCTTCAATCCTGCCGCGATTCGCTTCCTTTCTCCCAACTCGCCTTCGACGTCTCTGTCAGGATGACGACGACTTCCTTCTCAGTGCCCACGAGATGCTTGGCTTCTTCAGTGACAACTACCCTGAGACAATCCTCTCCTCCGTCCTCCAGCCGGTTCTCCCTATCTCCCGTCACAACTCCCTCACTCCTACACCGTCCTCCTTCTGCCAGTGTGAAACTTGTGTTTACTTATCACCTTCATTGCGCCTACGTCGGGATATCTTATTCTGCCATCTCCATATTCTTCACTCTGATCCTGCGACTCGTAAAGTTTTTCCCGATCCTCACCTTGCCGCCTACAAACGGGACAGGAACCTGAGGGACTTGCTGGTCAGTAGTCGCCTACACACCAGCCCTCATAGCCTTCCAGCACAAGGCCGTGCAAAAATTCACGTGGCTGTTGTACCTGCCCTCGTGTCATCCTATCTGGATCCATTACCTTTCCCAAAGCAGAATTCTTCATCAAAGAGGGATTCAAATGCAATTCACAAAACCTCATCTATTCTATCATCTGCCGCCAGTGTGGTATGACATACATTGGGAAGACTGGTATGGAACTGCATGAGCGTTTCCCCCAACACCTCAATTATATCCGCAACTGCACGGGTTTCCCAATTGCAAGCCACTACAATGGCCCTGAACACCGGGGTAAGATTGACGTTAGTGTCACTGGTCTAGTTTCTTGCTTCTCTGACGATCGTCATCGATTCGCCCTTGAGAACAGAATTATCTCCAGCATGTGTTGCCTCCAACCACATTTCATTAATATCTTTCATACCTTTTCTTAACATCTCTTACTGGCCCCCATCTATTTGTTTCCTTAGCACCCCCTCCCTTTTATAATATCAATTCCCCCCCCCCCTCCACTTCTTGTATCAAATTATCCCCCCCCCCCTTCCCCCTCCCGGCGTATATCACTTTATTTTTGTTCCTCTCACTTGGTTCACTATTTTGTCTTTTCCCTATTTGGCCGCCTTCGGCTTATCCAGCTCTTTCCCGCTTACTTCTTACGCTCTCCTGGCCACCTTATTTGACTGCTTTCCTTCATTGTCAGTCGAGCTTCTGACCCACAGACACTATATCAGATAATTAGACTATTTTTTTCCTTATATGTTGATTTACTAGTTCAGCATTGTTGTTAATTATTGTCCCTGATGAAGGCATATTGGTCGCGACGTAGTTTGCATTTGTGTTCTCGTCTCGGTGCGGTATCTGACCATACCCATTTAAATTGTTGATTAAACTCAACTTTAATCAACTTTAAACATTTGTTTTCATTTATTTTTTCCCCGTAGGTCAAAATAACAGCCGTAGTCTAGACTTACGACACAAGCCTTCTAGGTCAAAGTAACATTCGTCCGTCATAAAGTCGTGCAGCGTAAGCCTGGTAGATCTAAGACAAAATCCGTAATGGAGTCTTGCTATCTAACCGGTAAAAGTAGCCCTTTAATGGATTCATATTACTAGTCAATGAATTTTATTTTATTTTATGTTTTCTTACAATAGTTTTCTGCTTGCGTGACGTTTACTAGTGGTGAATGAAAAATTAACTCTTTGAAATAAGCCAGGTCGCTCTCAACGTTAGGCACCAGTCATGTAGACCAATTATTTTAGAATATTAGAAATTGGCACGGAAATGGCTGAACTACGAGCAAAACCACAGAATGTTGACAGCTGATGCAAAGTTATTCTGCTAGCTATAATGCACACGGGGAAAATAGCCTGTGTTGTTATTAATAGTATTAATATTCTAGCTGTTGTGTAATATAGTTATCAATGTTGTTATCTCCCCTTTGTGCGCACATTCGGATCTCAGATGACATTTGTGGCGAAATGTGATATAAAATTATATTATGTGTGCTTTTGTTTTTTTTTTTCGCAGGGAAATGTTGGGAAGGGAGTGTATATGAATATTTATGTCACAAACGTAGGGGAATAAACAGAGATAGACGGCTTATGGTCTCAGTAAACAATAACCTACAACTGAGAAGATATCTCTGGAGGAAAATACATTAGGCTCATCACATGGATCGGAGACATCTTTCCACACACGCTTGTTTCATTTTACTCTGTCCAACAATCACACTCTTGCACAACTTTCACATGCGCTTCAAGGTGAGGCCCTTTCATTGCACTTTGGTTGGGCTGGCTTCTGAGAGCGCACAAACCTAGTACAGGTACATACAGACGCATACATACATCCAAGCACTGGTTTATGCGTCTTAATATCGCCAAATTGACTACAGTCTGCAGTGAAATATGCCTGCCTACGCCAATAGAAACTAATAAAATTTAAAAAATAAAAGATTACGCTGTTCTATTCTAATATATAGTCATTCCTGTTCGGTAGCATAGCATGCTACTTAGAGTATTACATTCAGGTTACAGACTTTCTTAAACCCATATCTCCCTCGCATAGTTCGTCTTAAATGGTAAGAGCTGAAATGTGGCAACTTGGCTTGACTGACTTCCAATTCCTGGTATAACAAGTTTTCACTCGTCTTATCCATGTGGCAGATAGTGCACATGTTTTAATAAGATGTTTTGTGTCTCCGTTCAGGAAGTTGGGGATGGAGATGTTTGGTGGTAGTAGTTGCTAATGTATTTATGAAACTGATGGATAATTCAGAATATGGGGTTGTGCTGATTCCTCTTGTCTTGGCAGTGCTTGCTTGGGGTTGTTGTTTTTTTGCGTTCGTCTTATTTCTCTAATCCCCGGAACGGTGTGCGTTGCACTGTAGTTTTTATTTTGCGCCTGTCGGCCCAGTGCATCCGACTTCAGAATGCATTTAATGTAAAGGCCTGCTTTCTCCTGCATTTTTCTAAGGGTTTGCTTCCCCGGAGTAACGGCCGGTGCTGTGATGGGGATCGAACCCAGCACCTTCTAGTTGTGAGCCGTGTCGTGGAACCACTAGCCCACGCTGTTCCCACATTCTGTGTAGGTGTTTCTTCAACACATCCTTCTACGGATCATCATGAAGAGGCTAGACAACAAGCTCGCTGAGGAGGTCCATGAAACACAGGCAGGTTCTAGAAAAGGTAGGGGCACGAAGGATCATACCCTCAACATAAGATATATTATAGAAACATGCAGGGAGTACAATATCGACGTACACACTTGCTTTATAGATTCAGCGAAAGCGTTCGACTGTGTGCAACACCAGACGTGGTGGAACATAATGAGAGACATGGGGTTCCTAACGCGAATTGATCGAATCACTAATACCAGGAACAACAAGCTGTCGTCCAAATAGCCGGTGAAATGTCAGTCGGATTCGAAGTTCAAAAGGGCATAAGACAGGGATGCATACTCTCCCTTTATCTAGTCATTATATATACAATGAGGAACGTCAAAAACATGGAAATGATGACAAGTTCGAGCCATTAACAATCGGTGGAAACGACATACCAGAGCTCAGATATGCAGATAACACATTTGTTCTCTCAAAGAGCGCTGTGGTAGTGGAACGGATTACCCTGTTGGTAAAACAACACAGCGAAGACCAAAATCTTTACCTGAATATCAGTAAAACCAAAATAACGAGCACAGACAAGGCAAAGACCAAACCTAAAGTTATTCTAGGACAACAAGAAATTGAGAAAGTCGCAGGTTTTGAGTACCTCGACTCAATTATAAGCAACAATAGAGATTGGCTGAAGAAAGTCAGATGGAGAAAGACTATAGCGATGCAGTTGTTGAATTAAATGATAAATTTATTTCAAAACTCTAATAAAATGTCGTATATGAAAATCCCACGTACTTGCATCCTCCTGGTGGATATGAAACGTGGACCGCCAAGCAAACACTTAAGAAAAGGTTTGAATCGTTTGAACTAAAATGCTACATAAGGGTGCTCAAAATACCTTGTATAGCTAAATTAAACCCAAAAAATGAAGATATCATAAAAGAACTGGATATCCAGGAACATTAGTTAGTAAACAATATCTTGTCTTGAAAGCTGAAATATTTTTCCACATCAATCGCCATAATGGTCTGGAGAGAAGGATATTGGAGGGTAGGATGCCTGGAGCCCCGGGACAGAGTTAGACCGAGATCAAGATGGACACAAGACATTACGGAGGTCCTGAAGATGACAGCGACAGAGGCGGGAGTTTTGGCTTTAGATCGAGATTCATACAGTTCGGCTGTTGTGAGAGCGACGTTCTGCAAAGGACAAGCTAAATGATGATGATGATGATGAAGATGATGATGATGGTGATGATGACGTTTGTTCAACAGCACCTGTCTTGTTCCCAACCTGGAAATTATGTTCTGGTTTCTGCGGCTCAATTTGTTGTTGCTATTTCTAGGATTGGATTGAGACATTTCCGATTGCATGGCTCATGCAATCCTTCCTATAGTACATCAGCCTTTTCGTTGTTTCCTGCAGCTCTGGTAGATTTTGTTTTAGTATTTCGTTGGTTGCTGAGAAAGTTGGGTTGTGATTTGTTTGCGTCTGTTTATGACAGTCTATCAGCACTTTCATCGTCTAGAACGCCTGTTGGATAGGTATATCCTCGACAGGGGGAGTAAGGTACTCGGGCCATAACGTGCTAGTACTGTCATAGATTTAAGAATGTGTTCTAACAGTTTCCTCCGATACTGGAATCTATCTTTCATGGGCATAGATGTGGATAGGGAATTTGTGAATTGACTAGGCTTGTCGGGTGTATTTACATGTTCTTGAATTTTCGAATGTTAGCAGACTAGGTTTCCAATATTACTTGGGTTTCTGCATCTAGCGTTAACAGAATATCCACATGGAACATATAGTTCGTTTAGTTTTTTTTTCGTCTGGAAGCATTAAAAAAATAGCAATTTCCTGCACTTTATGTAGCCTTTAATGCTGAACCATCTCTACTTTGGCTAAGACTGGGTAGTTTCATTATGTTGAGATGGATTGACTTTTTCACTGAGTAGCTCATGAGTGTGGTGTTCATTTGGATATGTGTAAATGTTGCATTTGGTGAGTAGTTGAACACACTTGCTAGTTATCTCTCTCTTTCTCTCTCTCTCTCTCTCTCACACACATACACACACACACACACACACACACACACACAATCAATATCTCTTTCGCTCTTTTACGAGTAAACGAATTTTGTTCCTTTACTCAAGCCAGACGAGATTTTTTGTTTCAATTCTTTTGAGTATATCTATTTGTCTACCAACTTTCGATTTGTATTGCGTTGATGGAAGTGTCTGTCTTTCCACTGCTTCAAAAAAAGCAAATACGTTTATACAACACATGTATGCGACAGCAACGACATCAGAGGGAAATTGGAAGAGAAAGTGATAACGGAACTATAGGAATGAGGCGAGGCAGTATAGCCATGCATGCATCTGATTGAAACGCATAAGGACAGAGACAACTGCGAAGGTCATTATATGTATAAATACATTCATAAGAAGGGTAATCTCAAACAGTGTCAGAACTACGGAGCCAACAGTCTGATTAGCCACGCCAGTAAAGTTATGCTCAAGGTTATCCTTAACAGACTGCAGGCACGAGCAGAAGAAATTGTTGCGGAAGAACAAGCGGGTTTTAGAGCTGGTGGAAGCACAATAGAACAAATTTTTAACCTGCGCTTGATCAGTGAAAAATATACTCAGCACAAACAGAAATTGTACCAGGTCTTCATTGACTTTAAAAAGGCTTTTTGATATGGTGGGACAGGAGATCTAATGGGCAACTGCGTCAGTACAAGATGGGATAGCGGCTCACCCACTTCATTGAGAAACTATACTCTAATGCCAGCAGTGCAGTTTACCTCAACGAGACCACAAGTGAATGGTTCCGCACGACAGTCAGCGGGCGTCAGGGGTGTCTCCTCTCTCCGACACTTTTCAATATTTTTCTAGAACACATTATGTCAGAAGCATTGGATGAACACGTAGGGACAGTCAGTTTAGGTGGACGCATACATGGATACAGCGGGATTAAGATCAATCTGTATTACAGAGGAAATGGTTTTTTAAAAATTGGATGGGTTGAAAGTGAATAAATGTCCAGGTCAAGATGGTATTCATCCAAAATTGCTGTATGAAATTAGAGACCAACTAGCAAAACCATTGGCTATATTATGTTCTCAATCACTTAAAAAGGGATTGTTCCACGGGATTGGAAAGATGCAGGAGTGATCCCCTTATTCAAAAAAGGCAAAAAAATCAGATCCAGCAAATTATAGACCGGTGAGTTTAACGAGCATAGTCTGTAAATTGTTAGAGTCAATAATCAAAGAAAACTTTGTAATGCATTTAGACAAATTTAATCTAATTAGAAATAGTCAGCATGGGTTTACTAGAGGGAGATCATGCTTAACAAATCTATTAGAATTCATGGAGGAGGTTACTAAAATCATAGATAAAGGGGAGCCAGTGGATGTTATTTATCTAGACTTTGCAAAGACCTTTGTAAGAGTATCTCATCGAAGATTATTTCGAAAGTTAAAATTACATGGAATAGGTGGGGAAGTTGCCAAATGGTTTGAAAATTGGTTAACGGGAAGAAGGCAGAGGGGGGGGCATAAATAAGGAGTACTCTGAGTGGAGTGAAGTGAAAAGTGGTGTGCCACAGGGCTCGGTTTTGGGACCAATTTTGTTCTTGATATATATAAATGATTTGGACATTGATATGAGATCCATGATTGCAAAATTTGCTGATGGAACATAATTACAGAATGGGAGAAAACAATATTAGAAAGATAGATAAGGAAAGGGACCTAGGGGTTATAATAGATCATACAGGAAAGAGGAGTGAGCAAGTTCAGGTAGCAGTTAAAAAGGCAAATGCAATGTTAGGTATGATAAAAAGAAATATTAAACATAGGAGCAAGGAAGTGATCGTCAAACTGTATAAAGCTTTAGTTAGACCTACATTGGAGTACTGTGTACAGGTATGGAGTCCTTATCATAGACGGGACATAAACATGCTAGAAAGAATACAAAAAAGAGCGACAAAGATGATAGTGGGATTCCAGAATTACAGTTATGAGGAAAGACTCAGAAAAACCGGCCTACGGTGTCTCGAAGAGAGAAGAATTCGTGGTGACTTAATACAGGTTTATAAGATGATCAGAGGAATCGATAAATTAGACTATAACAAGTTTTTTTTTAAATACAGCCACCTACAATAACACGAGGGCATAGCTACAAGCTGACTAAAGAGAGGTCCAGGTTAGATATTAGGAAATATTTGTTTAGTCAGAGAGTGGTGTCTGCTTGTAATGCATTGCCAGGGGAGGTAGTGGAAGCAGGGACAGTTAATGCATTTAAGAATAAACTGGATGCGCATAGCTTTTAGAGCAAGGTGATGTAAATGTAACTGGTTGTATGCAGACTCTACATGGTCTTCTAAACCAGTATAAAGACGTTAAGTTATGTTATACTCACTAACCTCCGGTCTGCCGACGACATTACCGGTGTTTCTGAAATAGAGCCTGAACTTACAAGTCTAGTCGTAAACCTGGACAATGTTGCCCATAAATTTGGGATGGAAATCGGTGCAAAGAAGAGTAAGATCATGGTCAACGCCAAAGAGGGTATTTTAAACCAGATTATGGTTGAAGGTGAACCTCTGGAAAGTGTAGGCGGTTCAAATATCTGGGAGCAGAAATGAATGTGGAGGAGTCTAGAGGTCAAGAACAGCGATGACCAGACTGCGAATAATCTGGAAAGACAAGAACATTAGTCTTAAATCGAAGATGACTTTAATGTATACAATGTTCACCTCGGTATACCTCTACGCGTGTAAAACTTGGGACTCTGACGGCTGCAGTAGAACTTAAAAATTGCGCAATGGAAACTATATCTTTCCGAAGAATTCTTGGCATTTCATATCTGGATCGCGTTACAAATGAGAGTGTTCTTGAAATTGTTAGGAAGGAGGCCAGTATAAAAACGTATTGACTATAGCAAAAACACGAAAATTGACATGGTATGGACATAAATCACGATCCGTGGGGCTGACCAAGACCGTCATGCAAGGCACTGTGCCTGAGAACAGTAGGAGAGGGAAACCAAAAAAGAGATTGGAGGACAATATTACAGAGTGGACGGGAAGGTCTAAAGCTGAAACTAATACCCTGGCGAGAAATCGAGACATCCCTCACACACCTACGGCAGTAATGCTACTTTACTTTACTTTTGTATGCACACACACACACACACATACGCACGCACTCTCATGCACGCATACAGACGTGCATATAGTCAATGCCAGATTGTTTTCAGCCGTAGACAAAGTTTAATACTTTAACTTTCACTCTATGCTACATTTACTCACATATAAACACATACATCCTTTCAGCAACAAAAATTTATAATTAAACTATTTTTTAAAATTGGTGACTTGTACAAAAAACATAATTCACAATACTTAACTCAACTTAACGTGGCGTATTTATACTGGTTTGGAAGACTCTGCAGTCTATACACAACCAATATATTTTACATTTCCTTGATCTAAAAACTATACCCATCTAATCTATTCTTAAAAGCATTTATTGACCCTGCCTGCGCTATTTCATGTGGCAATGCATTCCAGCATTCACCACTCTCTGACTAAAAATATATTTCCTAATATCTAATCTGGTCATTTCTTTAATTAATTTGAAGCTGTGCTCTATTGTTCTTGTAGGTGGTTATATTTTTTGTTTAATTGATGTAGTCTAATTTATCCTTTCCGTTGATTATATTATGAACTTGCATTAAGTCACCTCGAATTTTTCTCTTTTCTAGACACTGCAGGCCGGGTTGTCTGAGTCTATCCTTATAACTGTATTTCTGGAATCCCACTATTAGCTTTGTCGCTCTTTTTTGTATCTTTTAACTTAACGTCTTTATACTGGTTTAGAAGACCCTGCAGAGTCTGTATACAACCAGTTACATTTACATCACCTTGCTTTAAAAGCTATGCGCATCCAGTTTATTCTTAAATGCATTAACTGTCCCTGCCTCCACTACCTCCCCTGGCAATGCATTCCAAGCAGACACCACTCTCTGACTAAAAAAATATTTTCTAATATCTAATTTGGACCTCTCTTTAGTCAGCTTGTAACTATGCCCTCGTGTTATTGTAGGTGGCTGTATTTTTAAAAAAAACTTGTTATAGTCTAATTTATCCATTCCTCTGATCATCTTATAAGCCTGAGTTAAGTCACCACGAATTCTTCTCTCTTCGAGACACTGTAGGCCGGTTTTTAGGAGTCGTTCCTCATAACTGTAATTCTGGAATCCCACTATCATCTTTGTCGCTCTTTTCTGTATTCTTTCCAGCATGTTTATATCCCCTCTATGATAAGGACTCCACACCTGTACACAGTACTCCAATGTAGGTCTAACTAAAGCTTTATACAGTTTGACGATCACTTCCTTGCTCCTATGTTTAATATTTCTTTTTATCATACCTAACATTGCATTTGCCTTTTTCACTGCTACCTGAACTTGCTCACTCACCTTTCCTGTATGATCTATTATAACCCCTAAGTCCCTTTCCTTATCTATCTTTCTAATATTGTTTTCTCCAATTCTGTAAATATGTTCCATATTGGATCTGCCTATGTGGATGACTGTACATTTATCGACATTAAACTCCATTTGCCAGCTTACAGACCATTCTCGAATGTTATCTAAATCCGACATCAATATATCCACTTCCGCTTTAGATGAGACACTACTGCATAGTTTTGTGTCATCAGCAAATTTTGCAATCATGGATCCCATATTTAATGTCCAAATCATTTATATATATCAAGAACAAAATTGGTCCCAAAACCGAGCCCTGTGGCACACCACTTTTCACTTCACACCACTTTGCAGTATGTCTATATCCCCTCTATAATAAGGACTCCACACTTGTACACTTTACTCCGATTTAGAGCTAACTAATGTTTTTGTACAGTTTGACTATCTCTTCGTTGCTCTTATGTGTAATAATTTTTTTCTCATACCTAACATTGCAAGTTAGGTCCCTTTCCTTTCCAATCTTTCTAATATTGTTCACTCCCATTCTGTACTTATGTTACATATCGGATCTTTCCATGGGATTACTGTACATTTATCTACATTAAACTTCATTTTGCCAGTTCTCAGAAAAATTCCGAATTTTATCTAAATCCTAGCTCAATATATTCACTTCTGCTTTAGTTGAAATACTTCAAAGTTTTGTGTCATCCGCGAATTTGCAATCATTGATCCGATATCATTGTCAACTTGCAAATACACTTCTGTTTCAATGTTAAGGAATATAATCTTGTTTAAATACTAGATTACTGGATGACTTGTCTTTCAGCGGCAGTTACACCACTGCGTGTCCCAACTTTTCTTCCAGCGCGAATGTTGATGCAGAATGCAAAGGAGGCGGGCAAGCGCTTAGGTGGTCGTCCTCGTGGTTATTTCTTGTCCCTGAGGTACCCTATTGTTGTGGGTGTGCTCCATCGATAGTCCGTTCTTCACAGTAGGTGGCCCGCCCAACGATGTTTAATCTTGTCTGTATAAATAACTGCACTTTACACCGTGAACAATTGATGAATATCGGAATTGTGCAGACCTTTTGTGCGCTGGCTATGACGTCTGAGGAGGACGGTGAGTCTCTCGATGGAGACTTGGGCTACTCTTAGATTGAGCTCCATGTCTCGGGAGTGAACATGTTTCCGTCTCATAGCACATTGCATGGAATTGAAGAGAGATTTGCACAGGCTCTGGTGGTGGTTTTATTGACGAGAAAACCATCTAGCCCGCGTAACGCCATCTTGTCAACTGTGGATTCAGATCGTTCTACATGTTTAGCAGGCAACCAAGGTGGATGTATTCGGCCACGTCATCCAGACTCTCTCTATCGAGGATGACTGGGTCGCGTGGAGTGAAATGATTGCGCATGACATAGATCTTGCATGTATACATTTCGAGTTCCCCTTTCCTTCCCTCATAGTTGAGCGCTGCTTGCATTTCAGTGGGGGCCGGGGGATGCCTCTGTGATGACCACTAGATCATCCGCAAAGCTAACGTGGTGTATCTTTCTCATTCAGACACACACACAAATATTTAAACACTCAAATGGTTGTTGGAAATCTCGCGAAAGATGATAGATTGTTTTTCCGTTAGAGGTTAGGTTTTCTCATACACAACCAATGCCCCGTTTCCTAAGCATCAAAGATGTAAGCTTTTCCTGTAGCCTTTCTGCTTTTCAACATTTTGTTGATTAGGAGTCACGAGTCCCATTTCGCCTCTAAAATATCGCATTCTGCCCCGGCTTGCAATAAGTGGGTTCGCTGCGGTTTTAAGTTCACGTGAGTAGAAGGGGATGACATAACGTGCACACTCAAGAAAGAGGTCGAATTTCCAGGGGAGAGGGAGCCTCTCCAGATATGCAGGGTTAAGTTACTAAGCTCGGGTTCTAGGCTCTCCAAAGTAACCACCACATTCCGCATAGAGCAACCTCTCAGCTCAACTCACAGTCGATCAAATATTTATGGGATAAAATTCCTGCATGTATCCTGCCAAAGAAATACCTAAGTAAAGTGCAAAGTCTGTGTTATTTCACTAGACGTAATGTACAGAGATTTGTACTCAGTTTGTTACATCGAAAGAGAAATAATAATATTGAGTAGATCTGGTTTTGTTACTCAATTATTGAGCATTAGCCAGACAATGTAAGGACCTGATGGGTGTCTATTTCCAGAGTAGATCGCATAGATGTGTTGCCGAGTCTTAGTTATTGATATAACCACGGGACTCGAAAAACAGCTTTCATTTGCATCCTGAATTATGGTTTTAATACATGAGTTTCATAAAAGATCCACTTTCTTAATCTTCTTTTGTCGTCTCACTTTCTACCGGGTTGTAGGCTAGTGTCGTCTCACTTTCTATCGGGTTGTAGGCTAGTGTCGTCTCACTTTCTACCGGGTTGTAAGCTAGTGTCGTCTCACTTTCTACCGAGTTGTAGGTTAGTGTCGTCTCACTTTCTACCGGGTTGTAGGCTAGTGTCGTCTCACTTTCTACCGGGTTGTAGGCTAGTGTCGTCTCACTTTCTACCGGGTTGTAGGCTAGTGTCGTCTCACTTTCTACCGGGTTGTAGCCTAGTGTCGTCTCACTTTCTATCGGGTTATAGCCCAGTGTCGTCTCACTTTCTACCGGGTTGTAGCCTAGTGTCGCCTCACTTTCTACCGGGTTGTAGCCTAGTGTCGCTTCACTTTCTACCGGGTTGTAGGCTAGTGTCGTCTCACTTTCTACCGGGTTGTAGGCTAGTGTCGTCTCACTTTCTACCGGGTTGTAGCCTAGTGTCGTCTCACTTTCTATCGGGTTATAGCCCAGTGTCGTCTCACTTTCTACCGGGTTGTAGCCTAGTGTCGCCTCACTTTCTACCGGGTTGTAGCCTAGTGTCGCTTCACTTTCTACCGGGTTGTAGGCTAGTGTCGTCTCCCTTTCTACCGGGTTGTAGGCTAGTGTCGTCTCACTTTCTACTGGGTTGTAGGCTAGTGTTGTCTCACTTTCTACCGGGTTGTAGGCTAGTGTCGTCTCACTTTCTACCGGGTTGTAGCCTAGTGTCGCCTCTTTTTCTACCGGGTTGTAGCCTAATGTCGCCTCACTTTCTACCGAGTTGTAGCCCAGTGTCGTGGTATGTTTTGGTCTTTCACTTCTCTCGTGCTCCCTTCCTCTTCCCCCTTTTACGGCAGGTCTCGTTTACGCTTTCTATCTACCTTTTCCTCGGCTTACCTCTCGCTCGTTTTCCTGGTGTTCTCCTGTAGATGGTTGCATGAACAATGTAGACCAGTTGCATTCTCACAATGGGGTCAAACCATTGAATTCTCTGTTGCTTGATGTATTTTAGGCAGGGACTTGTTCCAACCTTCTCTCAAATATTCAAATTTATGGTTCTGTCTCTTCTCGTGATGTAAGTGTTCGTAGAACCGCATTACGCAGGTTGTTAACTTTCGTTCCTGAGCACTATTCCCGGTTCATGTCCGTCAAATGTAGCACGGGATAGGGAGGAAGATGCAATTTATCATCTGTTTTTTTAATTGGATGAAAATTTGAGATTATCTTAGTTTTACAGACAGCTGGGAAGTGAGAGTTTGTCCTATACACTCTCCTCTCTATTTCTATATCGAGTCTGCCGTCGTTAGTAAAAACATTTCTAAGTTCTTAAATTCTTTTGTCTGCTTTAATTTTTCCTCATTTACATAAATATCAATTTTTATTTACAGACACGTTAAAATCTTACTAAGCGTACCCTCTATTGTGCAAATTGTAGGACCAATTCCTTCATATTATTATGTTTGGACATGGTCCATGCAAATATATATATATATATGTCACGCTAGCTAGTCTTATTTCGTATATACATTTTTGTTAATCAAGCCCACTATATTAACTAGCCTTTAACACGGCTCTGTTCGGATCATTATGGAAGTCGTCCATTTTAAAATAAATATTCCTCACACCTCTGCTGCCTCAACTCCTTAATGCCCTCTTTCTCCTCACTCCAGACTGCTCATTTCTTTCAGCTCCCCTCACTCCTTGCTCTCAACTCGCCCGTTCCATTCGTACTTTAATTTGACTTATTACCCTGCCTGTTTCCTCGGCCTTCCAACTCGTGCATCTTATCTCCCATCAAATCTCTTTACACTCTCCGAACCTTCTTCATCCTCATCTCTCAACTCATCCATGCTGGTTTCAGTTTCAGAAGTCTCTCTCCTATTCCTGTCAAATTACTGGAATGGGTAGATGAAACTGGGAAGGAATACACGAAGGTTTATACATACATAGGGACTTTCATTATTAGCCCGGGCAGCACTTCGTAACGTAGCGAAGTAAATGTGTTGTGACTGCAAACAACCCCCATATGAGCGACAGCGTGTGATTCGATTAGTAAACCTCCAGCGACAGACAGACAGACAGATAGATAGATAGATAGATAGATAGATAGATAGATAGATAGATAGATAGATAGATAGATATATAGATAGATAGATAGATAGATAGATAGATAGATAGATAGATAGATAGATAGATAGATAGATAGATAGATAGATAGATAGATAGATAGATAGATAGATAGATAGATAGATAGATAGATAGATAGATAGATAGATAGATAGATAGATAGATAGATAGATAGATAGATAGATAGATAGATAGATAGATAGATAGATAGATAGATAGATAGATAGATATATAGATAGATAGGTAGATTAGGTAGATTAGGTAGATTCGATAGAATAGGTAAATTAGGTAGATTCGATAGATTCGGTAGATTCGATAGATTCGATAGATAGACAGATAGATAGATTAGAAAGATTAGATAGATTAGATAGATAGATAGTTTAGATAGATTAGATAGATGAGATAGATAGATAGATTACCAAATCAGTGAGCATTAGCCAGACAATATAGGGACCCGAAGAGTGTTTCATTCCAGAACCCAGCGCTGGCGCAGTTTGGTTTCCAGCGAGTGTCTCTGCCGGCACAGAACTATGTAGAGAGTTCATTGAAGATGTCACAAGGTCAATCAGTCGGTTGGTTTCCAGGTCCCTGCGAGCATCAGACGTCAATGTGTTGTCCATGCAAATGAAGTTATCGATAAGATTGGCTCAACTGCCGTTGGCAGGGATTCTTGTCGAACGTGGACTTTTGCCAAGGCCTTCGTCCAGACAATGTGCGGTCCCAAATGTGAAGATGAGTATTCTAAGCACTAGAGAGGACATGTCAAGATCTTGTAGCCTGAACTTGGTCTTAGCTGCTCTGATATAGATTCCGTGTCATTCTTCTTCTTCTTCTTCTTCTTCTTCGTACGCAGTCAGACAGTAACCATTATTTTTTCGAAAAAAAGCGGCGGTCATCCTGAGGCTGTCGCCACTGCCATAGAGCTTGTCTTGCAGTTCCACTGGTGATGGCCAAATCTGCTCTCTCTGATCCTCGTATGTCGGGCAGTTCTGCAGCAGATGTTCAGCGGTCATTTTACCAGTACCGAACGGGCATTCGTCGGTACACCCTATCTTCAATTTGTTGAATAGGTGGTACCTCAGTCTATTGTGGCCAGTGCGAAGTCTGAAGACAACGACCAGCTCTCTTCGGTTCAACTGGTAATAGGCATCGTTTTTGGTGTAACCAGTATGTTCAGTTTCCCATTTGGTCATGTATCTGGCTTTGATAAGCCGTTTTGACTCTTCGTACGTCATACTAGTATCTGTTTGTGGTAGTCTTGCACCTCCTTTTGCCAGTCTGTCTGCCTCCTCGTTGCCTTGGATGTTGCAGTGTGATGGGACCCACTGTACCACTACCCTTTTTGGTGCGGACTGCTGGCACAGTTTGCAGAGTGCTGCTCTTAAGTCATTAAGCTCAGTATTTTTCTGGCTTTTTAGCGCTGTGACTACGGCGAGAGCATCTGTAAGCAGGACTATATGGCTTTCATTTTCACTGTGTGTCACCATTTCTTCCACTGGCGCCCTCAGTGCCTCTGCCTCCGCTCTGAAATTGCTTGTGTACTTACCAGTAGCGAATGACAGTGTTATTTTTCTGCCATTTGGTAGGTTCAGGAATGCTCCTGCCCCTCCGTTCTGTGTAGTATTTGTTACAGAACCGTCGGTGTATGCTTGGGTCCAGTCCATGCTTGGGTAGCTTTTCGTTATGAAGCTTAGGGTAGTATCTCTCCTTTCTTTTTCAGTCTGGCAGTTTTTGTTTGCAATACCTGGTATATTTTCTACCACCTCTGGAAATATATCCTGCCTCCAAGTAGGTTTTCGTACAGTAGTGATGGGTTTTGGTGTTGTTAGTGCGTTTATGGGATCTTCGTGCATCTTTGCTTTGGCTATTTCTGCAAAGTTTCTCCGCTTTAGTTTCCCATTTCCCAAATTGTTTAGTCTCTGGTGCATTGGATGGTCGGTCAGTCTTCGGAGTTTCTCTGACTGCAGCTGGGCTCTGCAGTCTCTTCTATCGGTCATGGATTGCAGTTTTGTAATCTTTTCAAGTTCTACAATTGGCGTTGACTTCATGCCACCTTTTATAATTCTCATGGCTTGGTTTTGAAGTTTGCTAACTTTATCGAAGTTCGCCTTCGCTGCTGTTGTCCATGCCGATATGCCATACTCGAGAACTGGTCTCACTCTTCCAGTGTACAGTTTCTTTAGTATGCCTTCGTCTGCTCCCCAGCTTGTGCCAGCAAGTTTCCTCATGATTGCCATTCTTTCTCTGGCTTTCATTCGGTTTCTCTCAATCTGACTTTTCCGATCAAATGTGACTCCCAGATAGGTTGGGTTGTCGTTTTGCTGCAGGAATTTGCCATTTAGACTTAATTTGGTATTTTGGGGTTTTAATGAAAGCGAGAATATTGTGCATGTGGTTTTCTCCTCGTTTATTTTGACCAGCCATGAGTTCGCCCACTCTTCCAGCGATGTTAGGGCCGTCTGCATCCGATTTCTTGCTATGGTGAGATTCTTTTCAGAGGTCCACATAGCCAGATCGTCTGCAAACAATGAGCTATGGACTCTTCTTGGTATATTCTCTGTAATATCGTTTATATATACCAGGAAGAGTGTGGGTCACAGTACTCTCCCTTGGGGTACTCCCTGCTCGAGTGTCCTCTTTTTGCTCATCTGCCCTTGTACTTGGACTCTGGCCGTTCTTTGTTTGAGGTAGTGGTTGATCCATTTGTACATTTTCCCACAAACATCACTTCTTCTTAGCTTGACTCTAAGTCCGTCTTTCCAGACTTTGCCTTTTCCAGATCCACCCAAACATCTACTGTGTGTTTCCCGTGTCATTCGAATCGTCATTTGTACGGTTCCGAAGTCTTGATGGTCTTTCATTGAGAACGGACAAGGCTCGACTTCGTCCACATGCGTAGCCAACGTCATACCCATTGAAGAATCCTGGCGGGACAACTCGAGGGCATTGCCTCAACGCTGGATTGACATCGCTCCTGTTTCCATGGTTCCTCTCAGGACGTACCGGCTCCACAGTTTCTACACCTGTCCGTGGAAAATAGTGAATGGTTCTCTGGAACGCCGCGTAACATCTGGTTGTTACACATCAACTCCAGAGTATCTGCCATGCATAGTGCCTGGGATTCTACCATCAGCCATGGTCATGGACGATCAGCGCCACAAACCCTGGCTGCCTAAGCAGATGACTGGACTTTATTTATATTATATATATATATATATATATTTATATATATATATATATATATATATATATAATTTATATTATACACACATATATATATAGATATGTATATATATATATATATATATATATATATATATATATATATATATATATATATATATATATATGTCTAAAGGATGTACCAAAATAATGCTTACACTTTTAACGTTAATATTTGAACAAATCTATTAAATGGAACCTGTTTGGACTGTTTGTATTTAGCGCTGAAATTACTACATTGAGTGTCTGCGAGCATGTGTAGTCATTCATTTTGCTGTTTTTAGTTTCCAGGAGGGGGGGGGGGGGGAGTGCATAAATACTAGACAAAATGGCAGAGGTGAACATATTTTCTTACAAGCAAGTAAGGGAATTTCAAAGTATTTTGGAAATGCGAGAATGTGATTAAGGTGTAGAGACGATGGAGGACAAAATTCGATACTGCGCCACTGTCACGTATAACAATTACGAGATTACATGAGATGTTTGAGAGGGAAGGGAATTGTTCATGATTTGAAGAAGAAACGATGCGGCAGTAATAGGATGAAAACGAATGAAAGAAGTGCGGAGGCGATGTTGCAGACGATGTATTGCTGCCAATGACGGTTATTTTAAAAAACTTTAACTTTAAGGTACATGACGTAATAAAAAAAGTCATGCTTCCTGTTATTTATGTTCGAGTTAATAACGTTCAGAAAGTGTAAATATTATTTTGGGACACTCTGTATATATATGCAAAGATACATACACACATGCATACAAGCATACATACACACACAGGCACACACATATATATATATATATATATATATATATACATTTATATATATATATATATATATATATATATATATATATATATATATATATATATATATATATAAAGGGGTGGGGTAGGACATAAATGTGTAAGGGACAGTACCTCACGATGATAGGCGGCCACATCCTAAATAGCTAGGATCCTATTTGGTTCCTCCACTTCTGTCCAGCCAACGTATGGCTCCTAGAGTCTGCATGTGTATGGCAGCGCCACCCCTGTGACAACGGCATTGGTTAGCCGGCTAAACTACGTGAGTGAGCAGGCAACAGGGCAAGTTTAGCCCTGAGTAGTGCATATGGCTGCTGGCGGATTAGACAGATGACCAACTTAGTCAGCATCGACTTCGAAGGCAGGAGCCAGAATGGCCTGGTGTCGGGCTAAGAGCACACGAGGGACCAAGAACGGTAAGCGGCTAGAACAACGTTCAGAAAGCAATGGCAAACTACTTAATGTAAACACGCCAAGAAAATAAGAACAGTCGATACAAACAAAACACGAAGATCTGATGGTGAGGACCTCAGGCCGAGCAGATCATCGACACACACTGACGACACTTTCGGAGCCAGTACAAGTAACAGAGATGACGATACAAAAACCGACTGCGTTACAAAGGAAAACTCGGACGGCGGACTAAAAACTAGGTTAACAAAAGGTACCTTGAACGTCAGGAGCGGATACCAGGGGAAGCTATTCATGGTAGGACAGGAGATAGAGAATTTACATCATGGGAATATCAGAGCACATATAGGCAGGTCAAGGACACTGTGTGTGCATAATCGATTTAATTTCCTAAAAAAACCGAATGGGCATATCCTTACTGCATCTCAGTCGGTGTGCAGATGACGGATAAGACATACTTGACATGATACTTGCCGAATCATGGATGCCTCATTATCAAACCGAATCAAAGCGCGCTTCAATGCAATGGAAACATATTTCTTTACCTTCTCGCAAGAAAATCTATATTACGCCATCAGCTAGGAAGTCCATTTTTTAGTGTTGTTGGTGTTTAGTGCTCTCATCGAGTGCTGTTAACCAGTTTCGAAAAGAAAGATGGCAGCGTGAATGTTGTATCGTATTTTAAAGTTCTGTTGATGCTTTGGAGTGTAATTCGAAGCAAACGTCCAGGCCTGCTAACAAGAGAAGCACTGCTCAATCATGACAATATCATATGACATTCTCTCGATTAACCCAGGAGCACATAGACCAACTGGACTGGCTGCTTCTTGAACACCCCCCTCCTCCCCCCCCCCTCCCCCCTCTAAAGTCCCGACATAGCCACGAACGATTTCCACCTGTTTGGTGGACTAAAATACTACTTAGTCAAGAGACGCTTGGCAAATAATGAAGAGGTTGAACGTGAAGTAGAAATGTGTCCGAGACATCAGACTAAAGACTTCTATGTTTGCAGAGTATGCTGCACTGATAAAGCAATGGGATAAGTGTATCAAAGTTGGTGGAAATTATGTTGAGAAATAAGGGATTATGTCAGTGCAATAATGAACGACTCTTCAAGTTCGTATGCCATTTAGGTGTGTTTGTGTGTGTGTGTGTTTTAAATGACCATCTAGGACATGTGTATGGACAAACCCATGTGTTTGTGTGTGCATGTGAGTGTTTATAGGAGTGAGTTAGTATGTATGTTCGTGATTTGTGTATGTGCGTGTGCGCGCGCGTGTTCATAGAAAACTATGCAGAACAATGCAGCAGGAGATAATCTGATCGCTAAAAAAGGAGTTCATGTCGAAAAAAGAGATTCGATTTTTGTTTGCTTGCATTATGTTATTATCATTTATTTGTCATGTTTGTCTTCATGTTAGACTACTCGAGAGATTCAAACGTTACTGTCCATCGTGCATTCCATCAAATGTCTTCACTGTTTGTTCTATCAGACATTTAACTAAAAACTGAATTTTGTATATGCATATTTACATCTACACATTCTCTTATCTGACATCACTTGATCCTTATCTAGGATATTTTTGAATTTATGTTGTACCGACATTTCATTGTGAATGGCACAAACAATCTGGCGGATCTCGATACGTGCAACGGAAGAAACGATCATGTTTATGAAGACATCGGATAAACAACTGCGTATACAGGAAGAAAAGATTCACATTTGCATACATTATCAGGACATTGAAGTATGTGCCTGGAAATCTATAAATTTCAGAGTGTTTTATCACCGAACAACGAACCAGTTGAGAAACGCCTACGTGGGTTTGCTCAAAGACTTATGCAAATTGCACATGGATTTCAAGCATAGACGCTGATGGCGAGTTCTAATTTTGAATTACATTAATCAACACAAGTGTGACGTGCCTGTCTCTAGCGACATGGCACTGAAATGAACACATATTGAACGATAGGAACAGGTTTAACGCAGTGGGTACCGATCTGGGTTTCGCAAAGTATCAGGTGATAGTTTGCGAAACAAATGTGATTTGCAAATCATTTTCAATTAATGATCCCTGCAGAAAAACAATATAAACATAAGTGCTACCCGGGTTAAAAGAGATGAGACCACTATAATATTATAAGAGGCAACCAAAGAGGGTTGTGATTGCATGGGGCTAGCAGGCTCATTGGGTAAAACCTTAGTCATGAAACGGCCATTAAAAGGGCGCGGACACATGTTCCTTGTTGTTGTTTGTGAATGCCCACAATGAGTAAGTTCCTGAAAAATGGCCAGCTTCGTTTGGAGAAAGAAGACGAATCATCATCATTTTCATCATCATTATAAACAATATTAAAGTTTCGCAATTTTCTTAAAAATCAATTTTTTACATTTGTTTAATTGACTTGCGAGTACAAAGTACATTACAATTAATTCGGCTTCCAGTGTTTTGATCGGATTGTAGCACTTTATCGAGACGACGTGTTTTATAAGGCTGCACGAGAATGTAGGCCTATAAATCGACGTATGTTGATGCCATACACTCTGCGATATAACAACTGAGATTATATGATTGATGGTAGCGCACGTAAGTCAAAACACGGTTATAATCTTAACGAATGACGATTTGTGTTTGCATTCTTGCCCCGTGTGTTTTTGGCATGAAATCTCTCGTTTCTATTTTGAAGGTAAACGTGGTCCCATAGCAGAGATTGCTGTCGGCGACGAAGTGTTTGCACGAGGGGACAACTTTTTTTTAGATGAGGTGACCAATTCCTCCTTGCTGATTTTCCTTCCCTAACATTTACACTAGGAAGAATATATGTGTCCCTAAGGAGAGTTGAGCACCGTACCTTTGCATTTAAAAGTTAGTGTTTTACCACTTCGGAAATTAAACTTCAAGAAAACAACTCATCAGAAAGGTCACATGGTTCAAAGCTGCAAACCTTTATCAAAAGACGGTTAGAACAATAAAGAAGAACAACCACAAACCTTTGTATGCCCATTATTACTAGCAATTTGTTTTTTAATGAAATCTGTCGGTTCTTGTTCTGAAGTGGTCCGGTACATTGAAAAAAATGCATAATAGTGAACTACGAGACGTGTTTAACTGAAACCGGACCAAACTGCAACAAGTGAACATACGTACGATGCACATGATGACGTAACTTCTGAAGTAAACAGCACATACCAACCGTCAAGTTTGTCAAATTTCATAGTTTTCTCAGCAGACAGTTGAAAACATGCGGGTGTGATACTGAATCCGTCCAGAATTGATCAGCGAGCGGTGATTCGATTTCTAACAACTGAAGGATGTCGACCAGTTGACACTCATCGCAGAATGCAGGCAGTGTTTGGTGACAAAAGTGTGTCGAAGACAACAGTGAAGAACTGAACAACGATGATTAAAGAAGGAGTTGAGTTAACGCAACAATATGCGCCTGACCTGGTCTTAGAAGATCTTTCGTTAACTCATGTCCTTCTTTAAACATCGTTGGCAGTGCATGTGGAAGTAGTTTAATTTCCTGGTATAACGACTTGAGACGGTCCAGATCTAACACGCATGTAAAAGGGTAGATACAACAGCAGCAGCGTAAACCTTCAATTTTGATTGCGTTCTGATCCCTCGCCTTATGCACGCCTTACTACGAAGTCTACCAAGTGCCGCAGCCACTCTAGCTATTCTTGTATTCATGTCCTCATCTAAATGGACAACCTGAGACAGAGTACTACCAAGGTGCATAAAACTTGTTTAGACAGTGGCCGTGAATCGCAATTTAAGGTTCCGAATAGGCCCACATCTGGAGTCAGTTGATGTAGAGCTTCTGTCTTTGCGATAGAGATGGTGAGGCCGAAACTTATGCCAATTGTGGCGAACCGATCCATGCATTAGTGCATGGCAACCTCCGTATTGGAATTTAAAGCACGGTCATACGCATAAAGTAAATCACGTACAGTCACCTGTTGGATTTTGGTTTTGGCCTTGAATCGTTTCAGAGTGAATAGCACGCCGTCAGTGCTGTAGTGGAGCCAAACTCCAACGTAGCAATCGCTGTAAGCATTCTACAGCATGGCAGAAAATATACCGAAAAGAGCCGGGACCAGCACAATCCCTGCTTCACACCGTTAGTAACAGTAAAGAGGGAAAAGTAGTTTCCTTGATCATTAACTCGGGCATGCATGCTATCATGAAATTATGGCACCATTGCCAATGTTGCCCGGCACACAAACTTGGCCATAACTTTCCACCTGACCGTTTCGATTTACAGTATCGAAGGCCGTAGTGAGGTCTACAAACGTTGTATAGAAAGATACATTTTGTTCTTGACATCTCTCTTGGATCTGCTTTGCAGCAAAGATTATATCGATGTTCCCCTTGTTTTTTCGAAAGCAATATTCTCGCGCAGTAACCCCTGTTTCAGTTAAAGGTTTATAGAAGTATTTTTGCTCTTAGAGGTTGTTTGTGGGCTTCTGTAGAGATGGTTTGTAGGCGCTTGTAGAGATGGGTTATGGGCTCTATAAGAGATGGTTTATGAGCTCTTGTAGAGATGGTTTATGGGATCTTATAGAGATGGTTTATGGGATCTTGTAGAGATGGTTTAAAGGATCTTGTAGATATGGTTTATGTACTCTTATAGAGATGGTTTATGGGCTCTTGTAGAGATGGTTTATGTGCCCTTGTAGAGATGGTCTCTGAGCCTTTGCAGAGATGGTTTATGAGCTCTTGTAGCGATGGTTTATGGGATCTTGTAGAGATGGTTTATGAGCTCTTGAAGAGATTTGGCGCCGATGTAGAGATGGTTTTTAACTCTTGTAGTGTTGATTTGTGGGCTCCTGTACATGTGTTTTCTGTACTATTCCAATGGTGTTTTATGTGCTCTTGTCATAGAGCTACAATTTCTATTCTGACTGTGTACCAAACATTACAATATTTTATACTCGACGTTACGATTTCAACATTAGAACACACTAAAACTTATGTTAATCATGAAACAAGATAATTCATTTCTTTATAGTAGTATTTGCTACAACAATATAAAAAAGGACTAACTTTATATAATCATGTTAAACACTAACTAAACACTAAGGATTTAAGAATGAGCTACTCATGAGCAACTGAATTATCCAGATTCTTAGTCTTGAATCTGAAATAATACCAATCTTAAACTTGATCTAATCCAATCTTGTTACATATTAATAGCTAACTAGCTAACTCGTAGTCTCTGTTGTTCTCACTGGGCCGTCTGTGTTGATTATGAATCTGACGCTCTCTGGTTGACTGACAGGCTGCAGAACAAGCTTTTAACATGTGGTTTAGAATGAGCTCCAGTATGAGGTTTAAGATACAACTCCCTCTTGGACCAATTACCAGTTCTCAAGTGTTGGGAACGTGTCCCTCTGTTGCCTGTGTTACACCTGTACCGAGGGAATGTGTTCCCTGAGGGTTCTTATGGCACATCTCCACTTTCGTAACACGTACCTTTGGGATTGAATCCCAGGATTTCACCAGAACCCTTTCTCGTACCACAAGCCTTTGGGATTGAATCCCATAATTTCACCAGAACCCTTTCTCTTACCACAAGCCTTTGGGATTGAATCCCAGGATTTCACCAGAACCCTTTCTCGTACCACAAGCCTTTGGGATTGAATCCCAGGATTTCACCAGAACCCTTTCTCTTACCACAAGCCTTTGGGATTGAATCTCAGGATTTCACCAGAACCCGTTCTCGAACCACAAGCCTTTCGGATTGTATCCCAGGATTTCACCAAAACCCTTTCTCGTACCACGTACAGATACACTTTCTCACTCGAGGAGATCAGATTTCCTTCTCGTCTCCTTGATCATAGTAGAGCCACCATTCACCCCATAAAGGCACAAATGCAACGGCCTCTGGAGCATAGTGAGACATCCTTCTAGATCCGATCTCATCTTCTTCTTCTTCATCGTACGCAGTCAGACAGTAACCATTATTTTTTCGAAAAAGGCAGCGGTCATCCTGAGGCTGTCGACACTGCCATAGAGCTTGTCTAGTGTTGCCACTGATGATGGCCACATCTGCTCTCTCTGATCCTCGATCCGATCTCGAATGCCTTCTCTATTTGACTCGTAATTTTTATAGACCCATTTTAGCCCCACCTAAACCAAGATAGCGGTTGTTGCCAGTACTCTGTCCCTTGCCTGCTGACTGGTATGCCATCAATCGTGATCGGCCACTCCCACGTGAAATCCTATTGATTCATATCTCTACTTGCCACTCTGTCATTCTAAATGTATCAGCCTGGTGTGCGATTCCTTGACACTATTTCACTAAAAAGAGTGGGAGTCTAAAGGCAATTACCCCAACTCATTCAAACCAGTCCCCAACCAACAGCAAGAACTGCTGCCTATCTCTCAAGTTTCCATTTACATCCCCGATTTGACAATGGCGTCCTGTTGAACTAGTTTGACCTGACCTTGCCAATTTCTTTCTCAGCCAATTTGTTGGGCTCTCCGAGAACAAGTATCCAGCCCCCAATTTCCTATGCTTCACAAGGATCTGTAGATGTGTTTTGTGGGCTCTTGCAGAGTTGGTTTAGATGCTCTTCCTAAAGATGGTGTATTATATATTGATCACTTATTTTTGATGTATTAATGTTTTATTTACTGGTTGATCGATTGATTTATTGGTATATTGATTACTCGTTAGTTAGATATCCTGTCTCGTGGACTTATTGATTGATGTATTTGTTTATTTCTTATAACTTCTGCTTCACATCATTTCTCGCGGTAACCATATGACCAACCGTGTAAGAATTATCTGCTCTCTTCATATAACAATTTCTCTTCAACTATGAATTTAATAATTCGGCTGTTTTAAGCTTTCTCGAATAAATAGCAAACTGCAGGCTTTCAAAATCAAAATCAGGTCTAATTGATAGGATTTATTGGGCTGGGTAATAAAAGTCGATTGCTCTAGGAGTTGCCACGCAGTGTATGCAAGCGCAGCTTTTAATTAACCAACAATGGAAAAACAAATGTGCTTTACCAAAATTGCGTCCCAGCCTGAGACAGGTTTTACGTAGAGCTGCAGGAAGCCTGTATATGTGCTTTTGCAGTGGCTGATTATAATGGCAATGACTTTTTCTATATGTTGAAATAGCCAGCCCCAAGTACAGCCCTTTTTAGTTGTCTTTTATGACAGTCTTGGAAGGTGGCGATATAACAGGTTTTTAACATTAATTCCTCAATAATGTACTCCTACTTGCGTTTCGTGAACTTGCGAGTGATTGATGGTTCTGTGTACTGTAACAGGTCATCTCAAGCTAAATACTCCAGCACAGTCGTGTACAACAAATTCTATTTTCGACTACAATGCACTCGGGAAAGCAAAGAATAGTGTACACCTAGCAACAACAAAGATGCACCACGACCTGATGCTAGACACGATAACTTCCTTAACCAAAACTGATCTTGACATACAAATATTGATAAATTCTGTCAGTTTCAAAAGATGATACCACCTCGACTCTAGAAAAGCAACGGGGAATGATTAAACCCTGGACAACAGATGAAATTCTGACAAAAGACCTCAATGGTGCCGGGATTAATAATACAACTGAATCAATGGAGAACAACTTAGAGAGAGAGAAGAAAAGATGACAGTTTGAATGGATGAATGTTTGAATGGATGAATGTTTGAACGGATGAATGTTTGAATGGATGAATGTTTCAAGAGCGCAGAGATATTGAGGAATACAGCAATACACATGACACAACATGAGTCTACCAGATAGTGTAACGTTTGACAAATCCTCATGTGCGTTTATTCAACACGAATAGAAATGTTGATTACGACATTTTGACATATACAGACATGTAAAATCTTAGGACTCAGTTCTGTTCATATACATAAAATGATCAAAGACAAAGTGATCCAAACTTTCTACTGCACCCTAATACATCTGAAGATGTTGATAATTCCATAACGATTTTGGATAAATGCATCAGCCACAGCAATAAAAATTGGAAAGTTGTATGCATTAATAACATCCCAGAAGAATTCATTAAAGTTGTAGCGTCATCTTTAGTCGATATTCTGACTTTCTTGTGCAATAAAATCTGGACAGCCCGGTATGTGACGGTCCACATTTACATAGTTCATCGTCCTTATTATTCCAAAGAAGGACAATCCGTAAATGTGTACCAATTCTGAAACAATTATTCTTAACAGCCACGCAACCAAAGTAATGGTCAAGATCATTCTGGACAATTTACAACAAATTCAAGTGTATGCACCAATATCAGCAGCAGACGATTGTGAAATGGATGATTTTTAAAACACCTTGCAAGAAGCGATGGAAAAGTTGAAAAAAGAGACATCTTGGTCATCATTGGAGATTTCAATGCGAAAGTTGGAGAGGAAAGAGCCGATTAGGAGAGAAGTGTTCGAGGACCTTTTGGTTTGGGACACAGAAATGAGCGAAGAGAAAGACTGGTTGAATTCTGCACGGAAAACAACCTCTCCATTGCCAACACCTTCTTCAAACAACATCCACGAAGACTGTACACGTGGACCTCCCCTGATGGCAACAGCAGAAACCAAATAGACTACATCCTAGTGCAACAAAGATGGAGATCAAATGTGCTGGCGACAAAAACACTGCCAGGAGCAGACTGCGATACGGACCACGAATTACTGTTTGCAGTTTTCCAAACAAGACTATGCAGGATCAACAAAGGTTGCCAGCCAATACGCTTCGATGTATCAGCAATACCTACTGAATACAACATCAAAGTAGAAAAAAAATTTGAGGCGTTGCTTGCTGTACAGGAAGAGATGACATCTGAGGAGTTGACATCGCACGCAAGGGAGATTTTGATCTCGACAGCAAAAGAAATGATTCCAAAGATATTGCACAAGACACAGAGCTATATAACAGAGGAAACACAGAAACTCATTGCAGAAAGGCAACAATAAACAAATGGGAAGTAAAGGGACCAACACAGCATATAAAAACTGCGCAAGAAAAGTTAGAAGAGAAATAAGAAAAGATAAAAGAAGATACATAGAAGAAACATGTAAGGATATAGAAAACCTACAACAACAAAGCAAAGAAAGAGATGCATTCAAAGCAATAAGAACACTGACAAGGGAATTCCGTCCGGTTCCACATGTCATAAATTACGAAGGGGATAACACATTAACAGAAACATACTGAATAGATGGAGAGAGTACTGCAGAAACATGTATGGAGACAGCACAAAGCGCTCAGTTACAATCCTACCAAAGGATGAGAAAGAACCTGAACCAACATCGGAAGAAGTACGCTCCGCAATTAAAAGCCTGAAAAAGAGAAAGTCCCCAGGATGCGATGATATCCCAGCAGAGCTAATACATGCAGGAGGAGAGGCATGTGCTCGAGTCTATCACAAGCTGTGTAAACAGATATGGCACAGTGCAGAGTGGCCAGAAGCATGGAAGAAATCAATTTATATTCCCCTCCTCAAAAAAGGCAACCTGAAGCTGTGCACAAACTACCGAACTATCGCACTGATCAGCCATGCTAGCAATATACTCTTGCGAATCCTATTTAGAAGGATAGAGAAAAGGTTTGAATCTGAAATTCCCGTAGTCCAGGCAGGTTTTAGGAAAGACAGAGGGACCCGGGACCACATATTCAATTTAAGGAATATCTATGAAAAATGTAGAGAGTTTAATGTAGACCTGTACACATGTTTCATTGATTACACTAAGGCCTTCGACACGGTAAAACATCAAAATCTGTGGAGAATCATGAAGGAAATGGGGTTTCCTTTGCATATAGTCCATCTCATTGAAACATTATACCAAGATCAATAAGCCGCTGTCCGAGTATCTGGACAAACATCAGATTGGTTTGCAGTACAAAAGGGAATCCGACAGGGATGTATCCTCTCACCTTATCTGTACAACATATATGCGGAATGTATGAGAAATGTACGAGAAGATGAGAACATTGAAAGTTTCGACCCATTTACGATTGGGGGGTACGAGATTCCAGAGTTACGATACGCAGATGACACAGTGATACTATCAAGAAGTTCGGAAGGGCTAAAGCAGCTACTTTCAGCCGTTAATGGACATAGTAAAGATCAAAATCTGTTCATAAACATAAACAAAACAAAGATAATGACCACCGATAAAACACAATGTAAGCATAAATTTACAGTGGGTGGTGAGGAAATAGATCAGGTTACACATTTTGAATATCTGGGCTCCAGAATCGACAAAAATGGTGACTGCTCGAAAGAAATCAGAAGAAGACTAGCTATGACAATGCAGAGACTGAACAGCCTGAAGAAATTATGGCAGGGCACCAACAAAAACGATAAAAGTAAAAATCTTGAGAGCCTGTGTTTTTCCTGTGGCAGCTTATGGCTGTGAAGCATGGACGATTACCAAAACTTCTAGACAAAGAATCGAATCCTTCGAGTCAAAATGTTACAGAAAGATCCTCAGAATACCCTGGACAGAGAAAAGAACAAATGTAGACATTCGGCAAGAGTTGAGCATAGAGGAGAACTGGTTTATCAATTCCATTTTGGCTAGAAAATGCAAATACTTTGGTCACATCAAGAGACACAGCGGTCTTGAGAGGACGGTGATGGAAGGTATGGTGCCAGGCAAAAGAGGAAGGGGTAGACCAAGAAGAAGATGGCACCAAGATATCCAGGAATGCCTGAGTATGACAGTGGCGGAAGCTGATGTTTTGGCAAGGGAACGAGTTTCTTTCAGACAGACTGTGATGGGAGCGACGTTCTACAAAGGACATGCTACATGATGATGAGCTGAGAAGATCATAGCTGAAGAACAAGCTGGTATTTGAGCTGATGAAAATACAACTGAACATATTAACCTCCGTTAAGTTCAATGAATCCCAGCGATATGTAAACCATGTTTTTGTCGATGACACCAAGGTATTTGACATAGTATACACACTTTATGTGGCATGTTACACCAAAATAAAATAGAAGACTAACTTACAAATGTAGTCAAGAGTTTAAAAATACCACAAGTGGGGTTCTCACTAGTGACAAAACTGGGAACTGTTTAACGGTAAGGTTACTATTCGACAGGCCTACTTTCACCGTGATTATCACATGTGATATCTGGACATTGATCCTAAGACTTCTAGTTAGTTAGTTTGGTGGAGGTTTAGAACTGGCAGTGCTTTAGTTGTCTAGGTGATACAGGAAGATTGGTAGAGGTAGAGCTGCCTATGATTTGACGTCAAGATATCCAAAAAACAGTTCGTTAGGGGCTCCAGAAATGGCGAACTAAAAATATTGACAGGCACTACAAGCTAAACAGTGATACAAGCTACGAGCTGGTCAACAGGATGGTGACAGAAGAGCCACGTGGCTGACGGACATGTTAGTTAGACGAAACGTGGGGGAGGGGGGGAGAGGGGGTGGTGGCTTGGAGAGCATGGAGGTCTATAAAGACTGAAGCAGAAGTCATTTAAGACAGCTGGCAGGAAGGTCCGATTGAGTTGCATTAGTAATGTATCTTATGGCCTGATGAAAGGGACAGTAGACTGACCCAGCATTCGAGAGAGTTCGGAGTGCAAGATTTAACTGTGGATTCCATTGGCTCGGTTCTGGCCTGCTGGTTATTGCGGTAACCTGATCCCACTGAGAGAGAGAGAGAGTGAGAGAGAGAGAGAGAAACAGAGAGAGAGAACGGACATGAACGTTGACTGTAGATTCCATTGGCACGGTTCTGGCCTGCTGGTTATTGCGGTAACCTGATCCCACTGAGAGAGAGAGAAAGAGAAACAGAGAGAGAGAGAGAAACAGAGAGAGAGAGAGAACGGACATGAACGTTAACTGTAGATTCAATTGGCACGGTTCTGGCCTGCTAGAAAATACGGTAACCTGACACCACTGAGAGAGAGAGAGACAGAGCGAGAGAGAAAGGACATGGACGTTAACTGTGGATACCATAGGTACTGCTCTGACCTACTGAACATTAATAATACAGGAGAGAGAGAGAGAGAGAGAGCGAGAGAGAGAGAGATAGCGTCCAGAAACGATGACCTGACGGTTTGAGTTTAAATTATAAACTCTAAGCAGTTGTAACATTGGTCTAGCAAAACATACTTACTGGGTGCGTAAGTGAGGTAAGCTCAGGGGTGCGTACTAGGCGCTCTTAGACGACGCTGTAATCGTGGCTTCAGTAGCTACGAAACACCCCATGTCAAGAGTACGTAAGGTGTAAGAGAGACGCCAAGGAGCCCGTCTCAATGGTACGAGGGGTGTAAGAGAGACACCAAGGACCACGTCTCAATGGTACGAGGGGTGTAAGAGAGAAACCAAGGAGCCCGTCTCAATGGTACGATGGGTGTAAGAGAGAAACCAAGGAGCCCGTCTCAATGATACGAGTGGTGTAACCAAAAACCACAACAAGCACGTTTCCAAAACACATGTGAGCAATCGTTGGTTCCACGGCGTAGAATAAACGGACGGAAGCTGCAGTCTGCCAATGTCAGTGACACCACCAGCGACGAGGACTACCAAGACCCAAGATATTCGTTAGCCGTTAGTTGCTATTGTTAGGAAGAATATGGACACTGTAGCACTTCGGAACGAGCCGTTTATTAGTCTAGGGTCAACCACTCAGTTACTTACTGAAACCCTCTCATAAGAGACTTTAGACCCAGTTAGATTAAAAGATAAATGATATGTAAAACTGTCGTACGACTTTATTCACATTGCTGGGGTAGTCGAGGGGTTTTTAGGCTGAGGACACAGGCCGCTGCGGCACCGCTGTCGCACGTCATGCTGTGGCCATGTCTGTTTATGTCACCCCCAATAAAGAGACAACATATGGGATTCGATCTGCTGCCGTCCTTACCATCATCAGGCACCGAAACCATTTGGCCACACGTTCCTTTGATGTGCAAAACTAGTTTATGCAAGACATGATTAACTATGTTTTTATTACGACATCAGTTTTCAATGTTTCCTTTGTGTTCATGTGAAAAGGAAAATAATTCAGATATAAGTCGGCTCTACAACTCGGTAATAGAAGAAGCGAAATGATTCAGTCTTTAATATAATGTAAATTGGTCGACTGACCAAGAAGGGTCTGTTGCACACTGCGCTGTGCCTATGGTAGCGACGCGGCCTACACTCCTCATCCCTGTAAGGCATCTAGGTGAACTTCATTAATGGTAATAAACACCGTCTGATGTTGTTTTGTTCTTGTTTTGTTTTTCATTTACCTGGATACCGACAGAGGCTGCACCTTCATTTATACAATGAGCTTTTTAGGGACATTTCTGTTACTGGTTTGGTTGGTTTTTTTATGTTGTCCACCTCCAATAACATATCCCGACCCAAATGGGGTTGCAACCAATCTAATATAACCAAAAATAGAATAAGAATTGTGTACATCTCGATCAAAAGTTCCGTCAACCTTCAAAACAAACAAAGGGATTGCCAGCCTTTGGTAATATACAACTGGTCTTTCATATATATGTGTATGTATATATATTTCCTTTCATCTTTCAATGAGCGCGCTCATGATATTGTATCACACCATCGCTAATGTAATAGTGTGCATTTACTTAATTAACGCCGTATATTACGGATCTATTGATGCTTTTATTAACCTCGCGACCACATTCAACATTTCATCACGCTGTGAGTCTATTGTACTGGTTTAATGCTAATTGTCACGGCAGCCATGGTAATAGACACGTACAGTTACCTTGGAAGGAGTTTTATTTATGTTGCTGCGCTGTTGTCTCATAAGCTCCCCAAGCGAGTATAAATGGAAACCAAGAGGCATAAATCTAACATGTTTATTGTCTTGCGGAAGGATTCAGGGGTAGTAAACATCACGTTCCCCTTATTAATTTTCAATGAGAGATAGTTATCTCTAGCTAGAACAAATGTTACAGTTTAAAGTTACTATCCACATGGTGGAATAGATCAATAGATATGCGACAGTACATACATAATTATAAAGGATATTTCTTCTTCCTTCTTTCTCGTTCGTTCTCGGCTAAGCCCAGACAAGGGCTTTGCAAGTGACAGTATGCAGTACGGAGAACGGAATGCAGTGTGTCATGGTTTACAGCAATATTTGCACGTTTCGGTCCTACACATCCGACTTCGGCTGGCGTTTTTGAGTATCGGGTTGCCTCCCTTCTTCGATCACTTCTTCTTAGCCAGTCTGCTCTGTTGCAGCCTGTTATCCAGGATCACAGCGTGGAGGTGTAGAAGGGTCTTGACAGCTCTGGTTCGCTGGCCCTGACGCTAGCAGTCAGCTATGGGTCGCTGACCACTGCAGATCACGCGCTGCTCAGCGTCTTGATCCCATAAAGGATACAACTTACATATTAGCTTTGATATGAACCCCGCCATGATCGGCAAACCACGTTTAGCTGCTTTCGTGCGTGTTGTGTCTCTGATGAAAACCGTGTGGTCGTAACGTACGTTTTGTTTTGTTTTTGTCCTTCTGAAATTTCTGAGCTTTATATTTTGTAAGGCTTTATCTACTGGGCATGTTGTTATTGTTGTTGCTGTTGTTGTTGTTGTCCAAAACTTTACTTTCTGCTTTCTACACTCTTGGTGTCTTTATCTTGTCATCAATCAACTGGCTGATTAATCCTTAGACTGGTTCTAAGGTTTTTTCAGTTGTCAATTCATTTCTTCCTCTACTTCTTCGCTCATTCTCAGATCAAGGTCCCGGTTTCTCTCACCGTTGTTTGTAAAGCTGTTTTTAACTCCATACATCTTTTGCCTCATATTTTTCTCGTGATTTCAGTATTCTCTCTCTCTCTATCTCTCTCTCTCTCTCTCTATCTCTCTCTATCTATCTATCTCTCTCTCTCTCTCTCTCTATCTCTCTCTCTCTATCTCTATCTCTCTCTCTCTATCTCTCTCTCTCTCTCTATCTATCTCTCTCTCTCTATCTCTCTCTCTCTATCTATCTCGCTCTCTCTCTCTCTATCTCTCTCTCTCTCTATCTCTTGCTGCGTGAGCATGCAACTTTGTATGATGTGTTCCACGGTCAAGTTCCCCGCATGGACACCCGTCAACTGTTACAATCCTCATTTTGATCTCTCCATTTGACCCCATTCTCTTAGCACTCTTCATTGCGACATAATTTAGTACTATGATGCCTCTACATGCCTGAGATGGAAGGTTGTGTCCCCCTTCTTCTTGTCCTCTGGATCTCGCTCTCTAGTATCTTCTGTAGAAGACATTCGTGTCTCATATTGTGTC
This sequence comes from Ariolimax columbianus, assembly GCA_036924085.1. Taxonomy (NCBI): domain Eukaryota; kingdom Metazoa; phylum Mollusca; class Gastropoda; order Stylommatophora; family Arionidae; genus Ariolimax; species Ariolimax columbianus. The sequence continues at coordinate 39,724,070 of JAVGWX010000004.1, read as the reverse complement.
CCAGCCAACTCAGTTTTCATTCCTGTATCATTTGCAATATTTGTATTTCTGTTCCTGCCTCAGTGAGGACGTTGTTATTTTGTCTTCTTTCTGTCAAAAACACTATTTTCATGTTACCATAAAACGACATTTCAAAGACTTTCAGGCGTGTATCATCCTTCTTTGCTAGAGTCCATGTTTAAGCATCATTCAGTTCGATTGGACATACAAAAGAAGTTATTATTCTTTTTCTCAGGTATATTTCAATAGTCTTTGAGGTCAGCAAATTGTGTTTTTCTGTACAGGTTTTTTTCTTTTTTGCCAATTCAATCCTTGTCTTAATCTCCATCTCATTGCGGGCACCTTCTGTTATGGTTTGGCCCATTATGTGTAAAGTGCTGTATTTGTTAGATTATTTTTTCATTGCTGATTGTATGTTTGTCTTTGTTGCTTCTCTATTACCATCGTCTTCAAATTGTTAGTTTTTTGTTTTTGTTGGTATGCCAAATTCTTTACATGTTCTGTTAATAATGTTTTTTTTCAAGCATTGTTGCTGCTGAACTTCCCCGTGTTGCTTGATAATCTACAAAATTGTTGGTATGAACTTCATACCATTGACTTTGACAGCCCATTTAACAACTCCGAACCGATTTTCCAATTATCATTGCAGAATATGCGTTAAATAGACTTGGTGAAAGCAAACAACCTTGTCGTATCCCCTATTTTATTGAAACTATGTGTTAATCATTTTTTGATTGAAATAATCGCCGATTGTTTTTCATACAGGTTGATAGTTAACCTAATGATTGGTCTCTCTATACCTATTTGTTAAAACATCTGACAGACGTTGATCCAGCGGACTTGATCAAAGGCTATCTCGTAGTCAATAAAGTATATAAATAGTTATCGTCCTTTGTCGATCACTCTTTCTACACGAAGCTGCAATGATCCGTTAGCATCCCGTGTGCCTCTGGTCTTGCGAAATCCAAACTGGTTATCTTTTAACATTTCCTCTATCTTACCATAGATTTTGTCCTTAATTATATTTAATATAATTTTAGATGCATGTGGTATTAATCTTGTAGCTCGGAATTGACCACATTATATTGCATTCGATTTTTTTTGGTCAAAAGAATTATTATTAAAGTTATGTGTTGCTTTGACTATATGCTAATGTTGTAAATATTATTAACGTGCTTGAAAAGTATTTTGTGTTAAGTCTCTTCCTCCATTTTCTGAATAGGGAGTTCAATAGGATGTTGCTCAATCCCTGGCGCTTTATTTTTGGGAAATGAGTGAAATGTCTTATTATATCCTGATTTGGTAACAGATGATCGATCTTGCTTAATCAAGGTATGCTATTTAAGGATTTGTTAGCCTGATACAAGCCCTCATTATCTTACAGTTCCATAACATATAATCTCCATCTCTCATTAATCAAATAGCAAATTGTAATGTTGTTAAAGTGCACAATATTTTGTTACTTTAGTATAGAGGATTACCGAGGCCTGAATGTGAAGCAATGAATGGTCTAACTGCAACCTGCTAGGTATGTTGTAAGAGTTGAGTAAGAAAGGTTTCCAGTGGGACTGGCTATCTCTACTGTATAAACTTTCAGCAACAGAAACGTTAATGGATATTGGTAGCCCAACGTATGAAAACGTGCTGTGTTTGTTGAAGACCTATACTCTACGTAGAGTGGAAAATCGCTTCGATTTATTGATCGACTGATTAAGTCATTGATTGATTTATTGATTCTTGCAGAACACACGAGGGGTAATCGTTGGCAAAATAGGACCACTGTAAACTTATTAGCATATTGTTAAAAGGTGACAAAAGAAGGTTGTGCATGCGGCTAGCAACAATTTTGTTTTAAAAAAATATATATCTCGAAAATACTAGGAAACAAGCTCATTATAAATATATTAACCATGGTGATGACCATATGCTTCACTTGTGCGAAAATGTGAACCATGGTATAGAGCAGTGCTTCCCAAACTGTTCATTGTAACGGGCCGATTTACTGATTACTGTTCTATTTTCATCATATTAAACTGTTATTAAAGTGTGTTTAAATGCATGCCAAATAAATGGTATGATTTTCTGACCATGTAATGTTAGCAGCTATCCATTATTTTTTATTCGACTGTTTTAAAATAAAAATATTGTAATGGTTTACATTTTTGATATTTCTTGTTTTGTTGGCTATAAGACTGACCTCATCTTTGCATTTGAAACTGAAAATCTATAACTTCGAAGTTTGAATATGTTGTTTGTTCGTTCCTTATGCATTTCTGAACCATTCCGTCAATTTCAACTAAATTATCCAGGTTTACCTTTTACTAGGCGTGTTCAAATGAAAGCGGACCAAACTGCAAAAAGTACTATGCACATGATGACGTCACGTCTTGTGAAAACAGCGCATACCAACAGTCAAGTTTGCAATTTTTTTCATTTTACTCCGACTCATAGTTTCCTCAGCAGACAGTTGAAAACATGACGGCCGTGATACGAAACCCATCCAGAGTTGACCAGCGAGCGGTGATCCAGTTTCTAACAGCTGAAGGACGCCGACCAGTTGACATTCATTGCAGTACATGGTAACAAACGTGTGTCAAAGACAACAGTGAAGAGCTGGACAACGATGTTTAAAGAAGGACGTGAGTTAACGCAAGAATACGCGCCTGTCTTGGTCTCTAGAGATCTTTCGTTAACTCACGTCCTTCGTCCTTCTTTAAACATCGTTGGTCAGTTCTTCACTGTTGTCTTCGACACACTTTTGCCACTATACACTGTCTGCATTCTGTGATAAATGTCAACTAGTCGACATCCTTGTAAGAAACCGAATCACAGCTCGCTGATTAACTCTGGCCGATTCCGTATCACATCCGCATGTTTTCAGCGTCTGCTGAGGAAACTATGAGTCAGAGGATAATGAAATTTTGCAAACTTGACGGTTGGTATGTGCTGGTTACATCAGAAGTGACGTCATCATGCGCATCGTACGTATGTTCAGTTGTTGCAGTTTGGTCCAGTTTAATTTGAATACGCCTCGTACTATCCTTCCGACATTATTGGCTTTTCAGATTTTATAAAGACAGAAACATATATTTTATTCAATTTTTCTAAACATTTACAAATACAGTATTGAGATATTCGAATGATGACCTCATGACCCAATTTACTTGATCAAATGCGCGTGCTAGATAACGCGTGATCTTTAAATTTGTCGACATCAACGTACCAGTAGAGCGCATGGTAAGATATGCCCTCCGATGCTTCGAGAATCCCGTTCCTAATTTAAAAAACACATCGTTCTTCGATCTTAAAATGTAAGTGTTTAATTGTTTCTTCAAGACATAATTTTAATTTAGTTTATTGAGAAGTTATTAGGAGATTAGATGGGTTGAGTGTGAGAGATGTGGTGGGATGAAGGCCGGTTAGGGAGTGGTAGAGATGGGTCGATTGGGGGGGAGACCTGGTTCAAGGATTGGGCGAGAAGATGGGTTGGGGAGCGGAAAGTTAGTGCAAAGGTGATGTGAGTGGTGCAGCAAGGGGGTGTATTTTTAACTAATAAATTTGATATAATCCCGGACAACACGGGAGGAAGGAGACTGGGTGGTTGAAGTTGGTTGACGAGGAGAGATGAGCGAAGTGTGAGGGAGGGAAGTAGATGAATGAGTTGAGCAAGGAAGTGATTGGCAGTTGGGGAGGAAGTGATTGGCAGTTAGGGACGAAGTGATTGACGGTTGGGGAAGAAGTGATTGACGCATACGGACGAAGTGATTGGCACTTGGGGAGGAAGTGATTGGCAGTTGGGGACGATGTGATTGACGGTTAGGGACGAAGTGATTGGCAGTTGGGGAGGAAGTGATTGTCAGTTGGGGACGAAGTGATTTGCAGTTGGGGACGATGTGATTGGCGGTTAGTGACGAAGTGATTGACGGTTGGGGAGGAAGTTATTGGCGGTTGGGGAGGAAGTGATTGGCGGTTAGAGAGGAAGTGATTGGCTGTTTGGGAGGAAGTGATTGACGGTTGGGGAGGAAGTAGTTGGCGGTTGGGGAGGAATTTATTGGCGATTGGGGAGGAAGTGATTGGCGGTTGGAGAGGAAGTGATTGGCGGTTGGGGAGGAATTTATTGGCGATTGGGGAGGAAGTGATTGGCGGTTGGAGAGGAAGTGATTGGCGGTTGGGGAGGAAGTGATTGGCAGTTGGGGACGAAGTGATTGGCTGTTGGGGAGGAAGTGATTGGCGGTTGAGGAAATAGAGATTGGTGGTTTGAAGGAAACAGACGAGAGGGTTGGAGGGGGTAGAGATTGGCAGTTTGGGGAGGGGGAGGTAGCATGAGCAGGATGAGGAAAGAGACTTGTCGGGTTGAGGGAAGAAGAGATTGGCGGTTGGAGGGGGGGGGAGAGGATTAGTGAATTAATTTGTGGGGCGGGGATGTTGACGGTTGTATGGGGAGGAAAAGATTGGTGGAGGGGGTGGGGGTGATATACCTATATAGAGGTAGAGATAAATAGGTCGAGAAAGGAGGAAATGGGTGGGAAGATGAGTATGTTGATAGATAAGAGATGACGGGTTAGAGGGCATATTGAGAGGGCAATAGAGGTGTGACGGACAGGAGGGATTTTTAACAAAAAAAACTGCTTTCATAAATATTCCAAGTAACATAGGATACGCTATTCAGTCCCTTTTAAATGTTGAGCCACATAAACGTCAAGAAATACTGGATAGAGATGTCAAATTTAGAATCCAAAAGATGAGAGGAACGTTTATTGCTTTAGGGAATTTGTGGACATAAAAGGACAAATAGAGATCTCCAACGTCAATATCAAGTCTGTCGTAGTGTATGGTTCTGTGACGTAGAGCCCACCTTATAGAGTCCAAGCCTTCATGAATGGATGTCAGATATCAGTGGGACAAGACATGAAGAAAGCATTTTAGCGAACACATTACGGAAACGAGCTAGCATTACAAGACAGTCACTGTTCTGGAATTCTCAATGCAAGAGAATTAAGTACATTCATGGAGAATGGAAAACGATACAAACCTGAAAATATCAGGAAAGAGATGGGGCAACTGAAAATAATGACGGATGATAGGGCGAGTATTTGTTGAGAATCTATGCTCCACAAAGAGTTGATGGATTTTCATTGTATTATCTAGTTTTATTGAGCGGGAGAACGTTTAAAAATATGATGTTATACTTATTTTAAACTCTATTGCAGATCGGTTCCGGTTCAGGGGCAACCACTTCGGGAAACATCGGTATAGAAGATAAGGAGTTATCCTAACGAAGCTGTTCTCTGCTCTTTGTTTGTCAAGGCCATCTCAGAACATGATCCAAATAATTATCCGATATATGTATCAATAATATTTCCAGAATTTTAATGTAATCGATGAAAGTAGCCTCAAAGCAGACATTGTCGTCGGGGATAACGTGTTAGAGGCACTATGTCTTGGTTTTTTTGCGAGGGGTTGAGGGGTGGTTAATTCTTTTCCTCACTGCCTTTCCTTTCTTAACAGTAGTGCAGGTACCAATTTACAGCAGGATAGGCTGGAACGTGTAGATCACGGGAAATCGAGCTCGCTGACTTTGGTGTACCACTATTCTACTCATCGCCTCCTCCATGATTATGTGTTGCTGTTACCTAATCGATTAAAACAGAGATCAGTAGGGCACAGTTACAGCCCCGTGGCTGAACCCAAACAAAATCTACGTTACGACCATAATGCCTTCGTCGTGGATATATTTAAAAAAACATAACAAATCACACACAGAAAGCCAATACAATAGACCAGACAACCAATACAGCAAGGCAGCAGACACGAGCAGAGTGGCAGAAAATGTGTGAATCTTGCACGAGACTAGTACCTGGCTTACAAGATGGCGTGGATTTAGACTACCCAACATACCAAAAAAACAAGCGATTGTTTCTTGCAAGTAATGGATGGGTTCGCTCGTATGTCTAGACACACTCTAGTTTACGCATGGGTAAACTGGTGTCTGGATTACGGTTGGAGAAGGCAGTGTGGGGAGGTTGGGAAATAGTTAATATTCTCAAGCCGCCTCTGAATGTAAGAACAGCCACTGCAACTCGATATTAAAGAAACGTCGCCAACTCATCACGAGTGGATTCTAAAAAGAACAGCAACATAAAAAAAACCACAATAAACCCGCTACCTTCGGAAATGCATCAAAAGTAAAAAACTGGGAGAGCAGCTTCAGAATACTACAACTACACATGTTGTAAAAGGCTAAATAAGTATGTTCTCATACCTGGTAACCTCATTATGTGAAGCTTGGTGCTATAGATGTCATGCCTACAAGATCACATGAATGATCAGATGGCATGCGCACAAGATCAGATTAATGATCAGAGGTCATGCCTACAAGATCACATGGATGATTAGAGGTCATGGCTACAAGATCAGATTAATGACCAGAGGTCATGCCTACAAGATTATATGAATCATCAGAGGTCATGCCTACAAGATCACATGAATGATTAGAGGTCATGCCTACAAGATCGCATTAATGATCAGTTCATGCATACAGGATCACATGAATGATCAGAGATCATACCTACAAGATCACATGAATGATCAGAGATCATACCTACAAGATCACATTAATGATGTGAAATGGACTTCAACCAAGAAGGCCAACTGCAGTGATGACATTTGCCTCTTCTGGAGTGAAAATAGACATGGGTTGATCCTTTTCAATCAATTATCAAAAGTTGCAATCAATCATCAAAAGTTGCAATCAATCATCAAATCCGGTCAGATATCTGTCGAACACATATGTTAGTAGATACTCGCCATGCCATCATGACTTATGCCTTTAACAACAGTTTGCTCTCTCTCTCTCTATATATATATATATATATATATATATATATATATATATATATATATATATATATATATATATATATATGCGAGGCGTGTTCAAATTAAACCGGACCCAATGGCTTTAATACAAACATAGGAAAGTTACACGAATTAAAGTGACAGAATTAAATATAGCAATTGTTATAAAGCAGACATGTCACAGGGTTAATTAGAAAAAGTCACCATAGGCATCCAGACACGTATCCCACTGCTTGGGTAGACGGCGGATGCCATCCGAAAAATATTACTTTGGTTGCTTTTTGAACCACTTGGTCACCGAGCCTTGACGTCTGCATCGGAGTCGAATCGTTGTCTTTTAAATGGTTTTAAGGGTCCGAACAAATGGAAGTCATAAGGGGACATATCGGGGCTTTTGGCTGGATGTGGTAATACTTCTCACCTTTCTGTGCTAACACTTTTTGAACAATGTTCGCGACATGTGGAAGCGCATTGTCGTGCAACAGAATCAAACCACGCTAACGCATACCGGGTCGTTTATTTGTGTCTGCTGTATGCAGTTTGTCTAGTGTGTCATTGTAGAGGATGGCTTTGATGTTCACGCCATGATCTTTGAAGTCTACCAACAAAAGTCCCTCATGGTAAAAAAACGGTGTCAGCATAACCTTACCAAGCGGAAATGTGTGACTTTAATACTTTTTGTTTAGGTGATCCAGGATGCTATGAGTATTGCTGCTCGGTTTAAATTGGTAGCACCACAATTCATCACCTATCACTATGCGCAAAAGAAACGAATCACCCTCCTCTTCGTATCGCAGCAAGTGGTTCTTCTTCTTCTTCTTCTTCTTCTTCATCGTACGCAGTCAGACAGTAACCATTATTTTTTCGAAAAAAACGGCTGTCATCCTGAGGCTGTCGACACTGCCATAGAGCTTGTCTTGTGGTTCCACTGGTGATGGCCACATCTGCTCTCTCTGATCCTCGTATGTCGGGCAGGTCTGCAGCAGATGCTCAGCGGTCATTTTCTCGGTACCACACGGGCATTCGTCGGTACCACCTATCTTCAATTTGTTGAATAGGTGGTACCTCAGTCTATTGTGGCCAGTGCGAAGTCTGAAGACAACGACCTGCTTTCTTCTGTTCAACTGGTAATAGGCATCGTTTTTGGTGTAGCCGGTATGTTCAGTTTCCCATTTGGTCATGTATCTGGCTTTAATAAGCCGTTTTGACTCTTCGTACGTCATACTAGTATCTGTTTGTGGCAGTCTTGCACCTTCTTTTGCCAGTCTGTCTGCCTTCTCGTTGCCTTGGGTGTTGCAGTGTGATGGACCCACTGTACCACTACCCTTTTTGGTGCGAACTGCTGGCATAGTTAACAGAGTGCTGCTCTTAAGTCATTAACCTCAGTGTTTTTCTGGCTTTTTAGTACTGTGACTACGGCCAGAGCATCTGTAAGCAGGACTATCTGGCTTTCATTTTCTTTATGTGTCACCATTTCTTCTACTGCAGCCCTCAGTGCCTCTGCTTCCGCTCTGAAATTGCTTGTGTACTTACCAGTTGCCACTGACAGTGATATTTTTCTGCCATTTGGTAGACTCAGGAATGCTCCTGCCCCTCCGTTCTGTGTAGTTTTTGTTACAGAACCGTCGGTGTATGCATGGGTCCAGTCCATGCTTGGGAAGTTTTTCGATATAAAGCTTAGGGTAGTATCTCTCCTTTCTTTTTCAGTCTGGCTGTTCTTGTTTCCAATACCTGGTATATTTTCTACCACCTCCGGAATGATATGCTGCTTCCAGGTAGGTTTGCGTACAGTAGGGATGTGCTTTTGTGTTGTTAATGTGTTCATAGGGTCTTCGCTCATCTTTGCTTTGGCTATTTCTGCAAAGTTTCTCCGCTTTAGTTTCCCATTTCCAAAACTATTTAGTCTCTGATGCATTGGATGGTCTATCGGTCTTCTGAGTTTCTTTGCTTGCCGCTGGGCTCTGCAGTCTCTTCTGTCGGTCATGGATTGCAGATTTGTAATCTTTTCAAGTTCTACAATTGGCGTTGACTTCATGCCTCCTGTTATAACTCTCTTGGCTTGGTTTTGTCGAAGTTCGCCTTTGCTGCTCCTGTCCATGCCGCAATGCCATTCTCGAGAACTGGTCTCACTCTTCCAGTGTACAGTTTCTTTAGTATACTTTCGTCTGCCCATCAACTTGTGCCAGCAAGTTTCCTCATGATTGTCATTCTTTGTCTGGCTCTCATTCAGTTTCTCTCGATATAACTTTTCCATGTCATGCGCCGATCAAATGTGACTCCCAGGTAGTTTGGGTTGTCGTTTGGTCGCAGATATTTGCCGTTTAGACTTATTTTGGTGTTATGGTGCTGATTTGAAAGCGAGAATATCGTACATGTTGTTTTTTCCTCATTTATTTTGACCAGCCATGAGTTCGCCCACTCCACCAACGATGTTAGGGCCTGCTGCATCCGATTGCTTGCTATGGTGAGATTTTTCAGAGGTCCACATAGCCAGATCGTCTGCAAACATGGAGCTGTGGACTCTTCTTGGTATATTCTCTGTGATGTTGTTTATATACACCAGGAAAAGTGTGGGTGACATACTCCCCCTTGGGGTACTCCCTGCTCAAATGTCATCTTTTTGCTCATCTGCCCTTGTACTTGAACTCTGGTTGTTCTGTTTTCGAGGTAGTGGCTGATCCATCTGTACATTTTCCCACAAACTTCACTTCTTCGTAGCTTGACTTTAAGTCCCTCTTTCTACACCTTGTCAAATGCCTTTTCTAAATCCACCCAAACCGCTACTGTGTGTTTTTTCTCCTGGTAAGCATCCTCTATTTCCTGGGCTATGAGAGTGAGCTGGTTCTCAGTGGATCTGTGCTGTCTAAAGCCTGCTTGCTGTGGAATTAGTATGTGTTTTTCTTCCAGATGCCACATCAAACTGGTGTTCATCATACGCTCCATCAGTTTTCCTACACAGCTCAGTAGACTGATAGGCCTGTATCCATTTGGATTTGTTCTGTCCTTTTCTTTCTTTGGTACTCGTATAAGTACAGCGTCTTTCCATGCCTGCGGTACAATTCCCCTTTTCCAGCTTTGGTTCAGGACTGATAGTAACTTCATCTTTGCTGTTTTGCCCAACTTCATCAGCATTTCGTTTGTAACCCCATCTTTTCCGGGCGATATCTTTTTCTTTAAAGTTCTCATTGCCTCTCCCATTTCATTCATTGTTAGTTTTGCCATCATGTGCTCCTCTGGTGCCATATTGATGTTGTCGTGGCTCTTTTGTTCTTCACTAATGTCTGTATGTCTGTCTGTAGGGACATCAATGTGGTTTGCTCTGGCATAATGTTCTATAAAGGCGTTTGCTGCTTTTTTCCAGTAAGCATGTTGTCGCCCTGCTTGATGGTAATTTGTTTATTTGATGGTGTTTCGTCATTCATGGCTCTGAGTAACTTCCATAGTTTGTTCCCTTCTTTATCTAAATTGAGGCTTTCTGTTTTGTTTTTCCAGCTGTCTCTTGTTATTTGGTTTAGTGTTCTTTTGTATTTCTCCGTGATAGCCTTGAGGGCGATATTTGCCTCCATAGATTGTTCTCTATCTGCTATGCTCCTAGCATTTGAGACTTCGTCTTCCGCTTTCTGCAATTCATCATTCCAATATGGATTGTAGTTTTTCCTTGCCCCTCTTGGGATGGTTTCGGTGGTTGCTTGGATTATTGCTTTGCTTAGGCTTTCCACCATAGGTTTCATATTGTTATTCCGTGTGTTGATGGTTTCACACAACCCATCTTTCAGCATTGCAAATCTAAGCAAGTGGTTCAAACTCCATCCCGTGCTTCCTAATGGTACTTGATCAGCAGCCGAGGTACCCATTGTGAACACACCTTCCGATACTTCGGTTTCGTGCTAACCACCATTTTAAGTGTCTCTAGCAACACATCAAATTCCTCTGCTAGCGAACGTAAGCTCCGGCGACGGTCCACCCGAATTTCTGCATTTATGTTCGCAATTTCATCTTCAGACGCAACAATATGCGCCTGACCTGGTCTCGGAAGATCTTTTATTAACTAACATCCTTCTTTAAACATTGTTGTCCAATTCTTCACTGTTGTCTTTGACACTCTTGTGTTACCATATACATCCTGCATTCTGTGATGAATGTCAACTGATCGACATCCTTCAGCTGTTAGAAACTGAATCATCGCTTGCTGCAACTCTGGACGGATTCTGTATCACACTCGCCATGTTTTCAACGGTCTGCCGAGGAAACTTGGAGTCTAAGGGCAATGAAATTTTGCAAACTTTACAGTTAGTATGTACTGCTTACACCAAAATTGACATCATCGTACGTATGTTCATTTGCTGCAGTTAGGTCCGGTTTCAATAGAATATGCCTAATATATGTATATATATATATATATATATATATATATATATATATATATATAGATAGATATATATAAATATATATATATATTTATATATATAGACATATATATATATATATATATATTTATATATTTATATATATATACATATATATATATATATATATATATATATATATATATATATATATATATATATTTATATTTCTTGTTTGTTTTTTCCTCATCAAATAGCAGTTGAATATATACATATTTGTTGAACATCTTGTGACTCTATTGGATAGTGTAGCCGGTCCCATGTGCAAGCCGTCCCTCCGCTTGTTGCCTCTTTTAAGATATAAATGGCTGCTACTATTCTAAGTTCCCATTTCGAGCCTCGGTAAAGCGATTGACTTAACATAGCGTGATACTGTGAACACATTACATATCTAATCAATAATTAGAAAACAAAATTAAGTTTACATTTACTACAGCTGGGGTCGATTCGGTTTCTTAATGTTAGTATTTGTATTTTGAATATTGACAAAAATGTGGGGGTTTTTTTTCTTATTGTTAAGTTCATCCCCGATAAAACTATTGTTTTCACTTTTTTTATATATGTGTCCATTTTCAGATTATTGTGTGCCATAGCTAGACAATGATAAGTACGTGTTCCTTCTTAAAGAAAATGCCAACTTTGATTTTCAAAAACAAATATTTTGTAGCAAAAATCTGTAAACTGCTGCATTTATTTTCAATTGAAAGAATATCTGGGTTTAAAAAAAATATAATTCTTGATTGCAATCGAAAATATTTGAGCACATAAATCATTTTGAACTAGAAGGTCAATTGGTAGAATGTATACATCATCATCCCCCTGAGCTACATAACCCTCAACACTACATCAAAATCTCACTTTATGCGCCTCTTCCTTTGGCCATTTTGTCAAGAATTCAATCAGATCAACTATTGATACCTGCTATGTTCAATTGATTTAGTCGCCAAGGGAAACAGATCTCTTTTACATTTGTTGAGCGTGTGTACGTTTTTAAACGTTTGAACCACCAGAAACTGCGATCACAACATACCCCTTCTTCTTCTTCACTTCTTCTTCACCGTTCGCTTTCAAATAATTGCATCTATTTCCCTCACAAATATTTTTTCTCAGGCTTGTCTCATCGCCATACAGTTCATCTCGCAATTGCGCTGGGGATGGCCAGGTAGGCAGTCTGCTCCTCTCGTAGAGCCAGCAGACCTACAGAACATGTTCTACTGTTTGTTTATTCTATCTAAATGCCGGCGTGTCCAATTTTTAATTTGTTGAACAGATGATTTTTCAGTCTACAGTGACCTGTTCGCAGTCTGAAAATTGTCACTTGATCTCTTCTTAGCAAGGAGAAGTATGCTTCTGCTCATATTAGATCCTTGCTGTTCTCTTGTCTTTGAAGTTAAATTTTATCATTGTCTTCATTTCTTCCTATGTAGCTCTGCCGTCAATTTGGTGTTTGCCACCTGCCTCTTTTGCCAGTCTATCTGACTCCTCATTTCCGTCTATCTTACAGTGTGGCAGGGATCCACTAAATGTTTACTCTGTTGAAATGTTGGCTTGTATTCATGAGTGACTCGGACAGGCTGTCTAATTCATTATTTGTATGGTTTCTGAGGTCTATTAGATCTGACATGAAATATGTAAGGAAGACTATCTTGTCTCTGACATGGCTATTGTACCACATACCACTGATATTGGAAGTATGGAAAGGGACTTTAGAACAACGTAAACAGTAGGTACATCATCGAAAAGATTTTTTTGTAGTCTGAAGAGATGTACTCATTGTGGCTCTTTAACATTGTAATTCATCGAGATTTTGCTGCACGTTCACAAACATATCCTCCACATCAATATCGTTTTTCCAGGTATGTATCGATGATGTTATCAGTTCGTGAAGGCCCTAAGTACACCTACAGTAGATTGTCTCTGTAAACTGTGTGTATCATATTACACAGGAGCACAAATATGAAATTGTATTGTTATAGCTGTTAAAGCACTAGATCATTTCCCTCAACTGTCCAGCAGCTTATCAACCCCAAAAGTCAATCAGCGATTCCATCTTACAAACTTATGCTAATGCCCTGGATTACGACCGCAGGACCTGATGATGTTAGTGTTGTTGTTGTTCCGAATGCCCACAATGAGTAAGTTTACTCTTTCATTCGCACTGAAAAGCACGTTGAGGAACGGGTTGCAGTAGTTTTCCTTACATCCCAAGCGTGCTGATGAAGGTGTACCGGGGTCTTCCTGGCGGTTATGCTATGCTTGGCTTCATCTGCGTGTCGCTCACTACTACGGGGGTCACGTCGATCCCTCACCTCGTTAGCCAGGCTGCCATGAAAACATCCCGTTTCCAAGGAGGACTACGAGGCACCCAAGATAAAGACCTTGGCCAGTATATTGTGTCTGACCCAGACTAACATGTGTGATCAGTACGTTTTGTCTGACCCAGACTAACATGTGTGATCAGTACGTTTTGCCTGACCAGACGTTGGTCTTCCTCCCCAGGACCTGATGTTGAAATACGCTAGCGACCCCATGTACCAACTGTTTGCAATGTTTAGTTCATCGGACATGTTCCAGTTGCATGGAGGTTCGAGAACATCATTTGCGTATAAAAAGGAAAAAGATCCTAGCTCTGACTGTAGCCCATACAGGCCCATCACATTACTGTATCCCTCGAAAAGTCTCCGTCTACATAATTCTGCATTTAACCATTGCTGATAATGTAGCAGCCCTACCAACAGTCTGACTTAACTGTCTGACCTTCTACCATCGATGTCATTCTTGCACCTTGTCTGCTCATACAGATCCATCGGAAATTAAAATCCACCCCCCCCCCCTACCCCTCCACGTTATAAATGTTTACCTCAAGACTGCCTCTGACGCTGTGAGTAGTTCTCGCTTGTGGAATGACTTAAAACAAGTGAAAGTTCACAGCCAACTGCAAATGGATAATCGAGCAGCTACACTGCAACACTGAAGGAAGAGTTCGTATTAGTCGTCATCTCTCGGACAGGTTCTCTACATCATCCAGAGTCCGGCACTGGTATGTCGCCCAATTGACTAGATTTTTGGCCAACTGGACATGTACAACCCAGGAGTCGCCATCAGACAGTGTGGCTATCACTATTACGCACATGATATAGTCATACCAGGCTCCCCACCTTCGGGTACTGATCAAACCACTGGAACACCTAAAAGACATTACATCTAGATTAGGTCTCTACATTTCGTGAGCATAAACCAACATACAAAACATTGGCTGCAATCCCACAACAGCAGGCCTTATTGTCGACGGCAACCATGTCAAATCCAATGATAATTTAATTTACCTGTGCAGCAAAAAAATGTCCAATGCACGAAGCCACACGGACATCATTCAAAGAGTAGGTTTGGTTACCGCCTCTGTGAACGCCCTGAATCGATTTGGAAACCAGTAGGGGCTTTCACTGATAACCAAGATACGAATTTACATAACCTGTATCGTCCCCATCCTATTGAATGGTTTCTAAACATAGACTGTTCTGCGGGGGCTTTCAGAGGCGCGTTGAAGCCTTCTACATGTGCAACCTGAGGGGCGTTCAATGATCCACTGGTGTGACTGTGTCCTGAATGACAAAGTCATCTGACGGAAAGATCTCGAGAATACTCACCAAGCTAAACGATGCTTAGCTGTATCTGTAGTGACCCACCTTTCCGAGTTTGGCTTCGCCCATTCAGCTCTTAAAGCAGGCCACGGACATCAATAATGAAAAGCCACTCTTCGCCATTGTGTCACCTCCGTCACCACCCACCACCCACCACCTTGTTAGGTCAATCGAAAGGATATCACCTTCTGTGCATGCAGCCTGAAACTCGGCCACTCATCGTGCTCTTGAATAATCAACACGACGGACACTTACGTCCCTAACGAATTACATACCTATCTGACTGCTAAACTATATCTTGAATGTATTGTATGACCGCGTGAAAGACAATATTGTTGAAACCTGCTTTGAAATTCCACTTTGGATCTTATTATATCTTTACTTGTGCCTTATAATCAAACTGTCAATTCTTTCTCCTTTATATAACTTTCTCTGTCTCAAAGTATGACTGTATCTCTAGCTCCTTTGCAATCTGAGTAAAAATCTGCCATAATGTATTTCCTTTGATGAAAGAAGATAAAAAAGCACTCAATATTTGCACCTATTCATCCTCGCACTTACAATGTCTTTATTTTCGTGTATTATTGTCTTATATTATTGTCTTGTATTATTGTCTTGTATTATTGTCTTGTATTATTGTCTAGTATTATTGTCTTTTATTATTGTCTCGTATTATTGTCTTGTATTATTGTCTTGTATTATTGTCTTGTATTATTGTCTTGTATTATTGTCTCGTATTATTGTCTCGTATTATTGTCTTGTATTATTGTCTCGTATTATTGTCTTGTATTATTGTCTTGTATTATTGTCTTGTATTATTGTCTTGTATTATTGTCTAGTATTATTGTCTTTTATTATTGTCTCGTATTATTGTCTTGTATTATTGTCTTGTAATATTGTCTTGTATTATTGTCGTGTATTATTGTCTTGTGTTATTGTCTCTTATTGTAATTGTTCTTTCAATTATCAACAGTTTAAGAGTGTTGTTAGTGATGAAAACAAAGAACTGTCATTTTTTCAATGATATATGTCTACTCTTTATCAAGGTTTCTTACACAATTAACACATTGACACTTTGCGTCATTAGCCTCACTGAGATCTGGGCCTTAGGTGGGCGTCTAGTTCGTATAATTGTAGCACTGTACCTGTCTGTATCTTATGCAATAAATGTTGTTTATAAAGCTTTCTTTTGAACGTCTCCACTCATTAGATTTTTGTTCATCTCAATCAATTACGTAGAGCGCAATCCCATAATATGGTGTGTTGTCTACACAATATTGCTTAGACCACACTATTAGTCCCCTTTTATGGCATATTCTCAGTGTGTAAGTTTTCCTATTCATGACACTGTCACACACATAGCCGTGTAGGAAATTAATTAAGTCAAAATATATAAGTGCACTTCATCATCATCAGTCCCATAACCTGGAAGGTCGGTGGGGCACCGGTATTGCACTTTGTGGTACCAGTTCCCGCCATACAACAAAGGTGTGTCTTGGGCAGCTACACACCTGACGGAGCCCATCTCTCTCCAGGTGGCAGTTTATTATAGTTGTGTCTAAATTTCATACAACAAAGCTGGCACTGTCTTCAGCTAGAGCGAAAGGCGCCAACTTCGTGAAGTTCAGCCGCGTGAACTAGACCGTAAAATATGACACATGTTTAAGCGTAGTGCTATTCATATAGCCGGTGTCCATTTCAATATAATTGGACAGAAGAAAACACACAAAACGAACGAATTAACCAGTCCAAAATGAAAACAACAACACGTTTCCGTGAATACAAGTGTAGGTCGTCGACTAGTAGGAATTCCTAGCAAATCCATGTTCAGGAGGCATCTTTAATGAACTAAAACAGAAGAGCAATGTAGACCCACAGCCAGTTATGGAGCCATCTTTGCTCACTAGGTGCATTTAGTGCGTACTTTAGTCGTTACGGCGGACCCTGGTGTTCTCGTGTTTTTACATGGGAACCACTGACCTTATGAATTGGCATTTATTTCATCTGTTCGTCTGATAGTGAGAGAATTTCAATAACTAAATATCGGTTTGGGACTAAGTCTGTGCGCATATGTTTCGATATTTGTTTGCTTTCAATTATTGAAATAGGTTCTATCTGTCATTTATTATTGTACGTTATACTGCAAATCAAGAAGAGGAGGAAGAAGAAAAAGTAGAAGAAGAAGAAGAAGAAGAAGAAAAAGAAAATAATACAACGACGAAGAAGACGAAAAGAAATGTGAAGAGAAACACCAACAACAATTTTAACAACAATAACAACAACAGAAACAACAACAGCAATAACAGCAACAACAATAACAACAAATGCAACAACAACAATAACAACATGAATATTCAGTTCTTTCCTGTCCCGAGTTTGTACTTGAATTTACTTCTAATTGGTTTTTTGCGGTTTCTGATGTCTCCCATTAAATCTATTATTCCGCAATCTATTTCCATCTCATTTGCAAATGCCGAGTAAGTTCTGCGGCACTTCAAAACTGTTCAAATATTCTTCATTGTGGAGAGCTGAGTCTTCCGGTGCTCACCAGACTGTGTTAATCAAATAGGTTAACTGAATTAGATTAAACTGAGCTGTGTATCAGGGAATGGAGTGATATTCTTTTCCTTTCGCGACCGATAAGCGCGTCAGTTGACACAGCCGTGAGTTCAGGCGTCAGGGGTCCTCGGTTAATAAAAGCATGTTTATAGGTTTCATGTTGTTAAAGTGACCTGGCATTTTCGTCGTCCTAGAGAATATGTCAAATGTGTCTGAGTTTTCCTTCATCTTCAAGGAAGAAAAAGACACACCCTTCCTCCTCCTTCTCCCCCCCCCCCCCGGTTATTATGTCATGTTATGCAGAACCGATATACCTGCAATCCTCCCAGACATACAGGCTTCAGCAAACAGCGAAGAGTTATTTTGTGATGTGATTATTTTATGTAATCTAATACAGAATTATCGTTACTGGACTCTTAGCATACCTGTACATCCTCATTCTATCTCAAGTAATGACGAAGGTTATGGACAATGAAGATTTCTCTAGTTCTGTGGTTCTGCACACTCTTGGTCCTTTCTCTGGGGTGCCACCACGCATCTCGATCTACACTGCATGAAATAGGATTTTGCCATGGAGAACTACGTGGAAGTGAGATGGCGGTCTTGGCCAGTATATTTTGCCTTACCCTGACTAACATTGTCCAGTCAGTATGTTTTGCCTGACCCTGACTAACATTGTCCAGTCAGTATGTTTTGCCTGACCCTGACTAACATTGTCCAGTCAGTATGTTTTGCCTGACCCTGACTAACATTGTCCAGTCAGTATGTTTTGCCTGACCATGACTAACATTGTCCAGTCAGTATGTTTTGCCTGACCCTGACTAACATTGTCCAATCCGTATGTTTTGCCTAACCCTAACATTGTCCAATCAATATGTTTTGCCTGACCCTGACTAACATTGTCAAATCAGTATCCTTTGCCTGATCAGACGTTAGTCTCCTCTCCCCTGACCAGTTAGTCTCCTCTCCCCTGACCAGACGTTAGTCTTCTCTCCCCTGATCAAACGTTAGTCTTCCTCCTCTGATTAGACGTTAGTCTCCTCTCTCCTGACCAGACGTTAGTCTCCTCTCCCCTGATCAGACGTTAGTCTCCTGTCCCCTGATCAGACGTTAGTCTCCTCTCCCCTGATCAGACGTTAGTCTCCTCTCCCCTGACCAGACGTTAGTCTCCTCTCCCCTGATCAGACGTTAGTCTCCTGTCCCCTGACCAGACGTTAGTCTCCTGTCCCCTGACCAGACGTTAGTCTCCTCTCCCCTGATCAGACGTTAGTCTCCTCTCCCCTGACCAGACGTTAGTCTCCTCTCCCCTGACCAGACGTTAGTCTCCTCTCCCCTGACCAGACGTTAGTCTCCTCTCCCCTGACCAGACGTTAGTCTCCTCTCCCCTGACCAGACGTTAGTCTCCTCTCCCCTGATCAGACGTTAGTCTCCTGTCCCCTGACCAGACGTTAGTCTCCTCTCCCCTGACCAGACGTTAGTCTCCTCTCCCCTGACCAGACGTTAGTCTCCTGTCCCCTGACCAGACGTTAGTCTCCTCTCCCCTGATCAGACGTTAGTCTCCTCTCCCCTGACCAGACGTTAGTCTCCTCTCCCCTGACCAGACGTTAGTCTCCTCTCCCCGAAATAAAATGTTGGAAATATCATTGTACATGGTCTCAGCTGTTTGTCAGGTTATAAATAGCGACTGGCTAATCGGTTTGGATGTCTTCCTTCTAACCACGAGAACAGGCGTTCGAGACCTAGGTCATATACAGCGATTTCTTTTTTTTCCTATCGATGGCAAAGTAAAAACTCAGCCTCAACAGTGCTTGGTGACAGCTCGAGAAAGCGACCTTTATTTCTCAGCCTTAAAATCTACTTCTGTTGAAAGCCAGCAATGGGAACAGAGATTACTTGGCTTGGCTTCGTTCGCTCTCAATCTCCCTCTACCAAACCCTGACATGGGCCTAAGTAGCAGAATGTAGTCCAGAGAACGGAATTCGTTGTGTCTTAGTTTACAGCTTGACTGCGATATTTGCACCTTTCGGTCCAACACATCCGACTTCAGCAAGCATTTTTTAAATACCGGGTTAGCATTCCCTCTTCGATACCTTCTCCTTAGCCAGTCTGCTCTGCTGCAGCCTGTTATCCAGGATCACCGCGTGGAGGTGTAGAAGGGTCTTGGCGGCTCTGGTTCGCTGGCCCTGACGCTAGCAGTCAGCTATGGGCCGCTGACTGCTGCAGCTCATGCGCTGCTCAGCATCTTGATCCCGGAACAGAGATCACAAAGGTAGTTTTAAAGTTTGGTTACTAACAACTAACCAGTTCCTTACCAAGCTGACTTGCTTTCCTGTCAGGTATCCATTTATATTTGGGTAGACTAGATAGTCGTTACCGTGTTAATAATCCAGCACCTTTGGTGCTAAAAACAAGCTTCCTAACTTCTGCCTGAGTCACTCATCTATTATCATGGGTGTAGAGGTTTTCTTTATTATTTCTGATTGCCTACAGTTTTTACAGAATTGGGCCTGCTAAAGATGGATGTGTCAGACTGAAAAGTGCAAATATCGCAGTCAAGCTGTAAACTAGCGACACAACGCAATCCGTTCTCCGAACTACATTCTGCTACTTACAAAGACCTGTTCAGGGCTTGGTAGCGGGAGATTGAGAACGAACGTAGAAGAATACAGAATGGGGCAACCAACTCCATGCTCGATCATTCTTAATTACAGTTTGCTATTCTATATTGTACCTTCGTGTTCCGATAATATGGAGATCTAACCAGTGTCACCGATACCTACTACAGAATACAGGGAATCCGAAGAATATACGTGTATACTGTCTCAGACATTCTGATTGGAGAACCCTAGTGTTTACTCTCTCAAACATTTTGATTGGAAGAGGCCACGTGTTTACTGTCTTAAATATTCTGATTGGAAGAAGCCACGTGTTTACTGTCTCAAACATTATGATTGGAAGAGGCCACGTGTTTCCTTTCACAAACATTCTGATTGGAAGAAGCCACGTGTTTACTGTCTCAAACGTTCTGATTATGAGAAGCCCTGTGTGTACTATTGTTTCATCCCGGTAAGAGATCCGGGATCTATTCAGGGAAATGTGGTTATGGCATGTCATGTGACATATTCTTTCAAGAACGTAATCTCATTCACAGCAGCCTTAAGCACATCTCAATTTCTGGCAAGACTACTCGCTTCACACACGGACATCTTCAAACTGACAGTAATGTGCTTATAACATCTTCTTCTGTTCTTCTGGGATGGCCTCTTCTCATTTACCCGGCACCGTGCCTTCGACTAATTTGCCTCTTCAAGCCATTGTATCTTTTGATATGACCGAAACAACCTTACTTTTTCATTGTTATGTTAATTATAAATCGGTTTTCATCTATCCCTAGTTGTTTCTAAACGTCTCTATTTGATTTCTTCAATGTCCAAGCTATTTTCCATGTCCTTTTATAACATTTCATTTCAAAAACTTTATTTTTTGCAAAGATTTAATTGAATATCCATGTCTGGAACAGGGAAAACAAATGTCCTGAATGGTTGAAACTTCGTCATCTTTCTGGCGCCCTGCCACACATTTTGCATCTGCTTTTGTTTACATATATCAATTGCAAACCTTTGGTTTAATTCTACCGAACAGTCTTCATAGCATTTGATTGTGGATCCTAAATGCTCATATTAATTCCGGTTTTCTATTTCCATAATAACGATAGTCATTTTTTATTTGAACACTACTTTGTCTGTTGTCATAATTTTAGATTTGTGTGTGAGTGCGTGTGTGTGTGTGTGTGTGTGTGTGTGTGTGTGTGTGTGTGTGTGTGTGTGTGTGTGTGTGTGTGCGCGTGTGCTTGTATGTGTGTGTGCGCGCTCTGTGTGGATTAGTTGTGTATGTGGTTCGCTCATCAGTTTCTAGTTGTTGCTTGTTTTTTATAGGTGCGATTTATGCAATGGAGGCTTATAAATGTTGATGTACAAGAATAAGGCTCATGTGATGGAAAGAGAAGAGAACAAGTTAGGAAGTCCTGAAGAAGATACGGATGGAAAGAGAAAATAACAAATAAGTAAGTCCTGAAGAAGATACGAATTTAAAGAGAAAATAACAAATTAGTAAGTCCTAGAGAAGATTCGGATTTAAAGAGAAAATAACAAAGAAGTAAGTAAAAGTTGCAGATTTAAAGAACAAATAGCAAATTATCAACTCTTGGAGAAGATACGGATGGAAAGAGAGAGAAGGAATAGAATCAAGATTTAAAATACTGTATCCATATAGGGAGCTATTACACATTGTTAAAAACCATACTGTAAGAAAAAGTGTAGGGCAAACCAACAAGTGGAAGTCATCGCTAGACATAAGATAATAACATCACGTGATGTCAGATTGTCACGTCAAGAGACACTTGTCGCTGAAGACCCGTTGCTACAGCTTATTTGTGTAGAGGCGGCGACTGATGGAATCTAATCTAAGTGTAATCGTTGATGTGGTTTGTTACTCTGTAAAGATCCATGTGACGAACATCGGAAACGAGCTGTGAAGGAACGTTTCTGCCGGAACGAAGGTGAAGGGTTGACCCCAAATCTCTCCTGGGATCAGCCGTCCTGTCTGCTTAAAGCTTGGTTAATTAAACGCAAGGAAGCGGTGAGAGTATTCGAGATTTGTGATTGATTGAAATCAATAGTTTCTCATTTTTAATCAGGATGATTCGCCTTTAGTAGGTTTAACGAGAAATTATCCATCGGTTGCCTACAGATGCCATATTATTTTTCTGCTAGTCTCATTGCAAATATATGTGGATCCCTTTACTAAGGAAGATGCAATTGTACTTCTGCACACTAATGGTTGTCGAATAATGTGATTAAAGCGAGTTATAGTTGGGGTTAGCAGCCTCAGTTTGTAAAACAGTTTTCTACAGAAACCAGAACCGCATTAGCACTTAAAGTGCTTTGGTGTCCTTAAAGAGGTTAACTGGTCTGGTGCCCCAATACTCAAGCTGGAGCTAGAAAGGGACAAGACTAGACCTAGTCTATCTCTCAGATTACCTTGTACAAAAGAGCAGCTTCAGTTCTCAGATAAACAAAAGAAATTTAGTAATATCAGGTGTTTAAAAACAATGGAAATAACGTTATGTAAAACTGATAGGTATTCTAGAAGGGTGAAATCATTTTTTAACTGCATCATTATTAGGGTTTCAGTTTGTTAGAAGTATAATTACCAGTTTCCTTCTTTACTGCCTAGTCTTCCCTAAATGACAGTCGGATGCACAATCCCAGCTGGGTAGACAGGAAAGCGAAATTGATACCTTCGCTGGGATAGACAATCGTTCTAACAGCTCTGGCTTTCAGGAGCACGAGATAACTGCACGTAACAAATGGAAAGAGTTTGAGAAAATGTAATAATAACATGTACAGGAAAATATCGGGAGTTACCGGAACGGGATTGAGCAGATAGAGCTTGCTAAATGTAATCCTTTAAACCGTGCAACTATGTGAGCGGAAAGATATGACATTTTTTGCTCTACGAAATGAGCTCCTTTCGTTTTCTTGCGAGAGCATCGTGGCTAGAGATGTTTTAAAAACAATGCAGAACTGAGGTAAGGACATGCTCTGGGTTAAGTCTGCTAAGAAAGAAGTCAAGTATTTCATGGACCTCGTAAATAATGCCAGCATATTCCTGTCCCAACAGACGAAATCTGAGAAGTTCGGAAATTGTAAAGATTCTTGGCATGCATGGGAATGGGAAAACTTCTAAATTTAGGAAGTATGAACATTATTTGGTGTATACATACATTCACACACAAACGCACGCGCGCGCACACACACACACACACACACACATATACACACATACATGCGAAGATTCTTCAAATGAAAACATAAATTAATTTTTTTCTTACAATTATTTTAAGAAACGCCTCACAACTGTATCGTTTTCCGATTTAGTCTCCATTGCGTTCCATTCAAGTCCCTTCCCCCGTTCCCCCGGCTGCTTTTGAGATAACCTAACAACTTCAATCAGGTTAGCATAGCCAGCATTTTCATCAGTGTCGCTGAGTGCTTTGAGCTGCTAGTTATGAGTGTGGATGCCAGCAACTATAGAATCTATGAGTGCCTCTGGACCTTGATATGAACGTAGGCGCTGAAGCTTAACAAGTTTGAGATCGAATTGGAAACGGGGGCGGAGAAGGTGGCGGTCGCTCCCAGTGCAGAAGGAACCGATAACTGAGATGTCCATTTCTGACCTACGATTCAACAAGTTGTAGTCAATTTCATGACGATGCTGCCCATTGGGTCCCACGTGTGTAGGTTTTTTTGGCTTCCGGGTCGACCCAGCCTCAAACGGGTACCGGTTCAGTCCCGGAAGTAAAGGCGGAGGTTTTTCTTTCAAAAAGCTGTTTTAGCGAAATAGGCGATTTGCCTCGCAGAATGTAGTAAGTCTATCACCTGCTTCATTTCTGGTTTCTCAGAGTGTGGTTCCACATAGGTTTCACCATGTCGGTGAGGGTCCATTCTTGCACTGGACCATGATGACGATCTTATAGTAGTTGTGATGTGGTGGAAATCTCTAGTTTTCTTTCCGTCTCTGAGAGACAAATAATATCTTAGCTTGTTCTGCTACTCGTCGATAAGGTGACTCAGCTGTGGTGCAGATCATAAAGAGCGGCAATTATTGGTGCACAAGGTCAAGTGCCTGGGTGTAGTCCTTTGATTAGAATAACCCTGTTCATATGCTTTGGTAAAATTATCGGGTGATCTGCAGGGATGAACTTGAGTTGACTTGGGCATTTGGTGACGTTGTAAGTAAGCGAACTTGTAGAGGTGGGAGGGGGGTGGAGGGGCGCAAGGTGATCCTGAACAGAACCTACCTATTGCGTACCCGGGATCATATCTTTCTGACATTGACAAGCAAATCGTCACAGTGTACAAATGAGACCGCCATCTTATATATATATTAGCAATCCCCGTGCAGAAGATCTGCTCTTCAATCGAACTGTACAATATTCAAAAATTAACAGCAGTTTAATAATAATAAAAGGATATCCTCCTTCCTGTATCGCGCCCCTGTCTCACCCTTCAAGCCATTCCTCCATAATAATTAGCCATTTGTAACTTGAAGATACAATCAAACATCTACATTGAAGATGAAATGAAAAATTTACATTTTAATTTCAATGTACATGCATTACGGTCCAAAAAAAGTTATGTTAACATTTTGAGGATCGTAAGTCAGCTGAGCTGACTGAAAATGACATCTCAAATGTTACATTGAGACCACGCATTACTAAGTAACGCTAGTACTTCGCATTGTTGACATTTCGAAGTTAGTTACGAGAATAATCCACAATAATTGATAACCTATTTGTCACTAGTCGTCACAAGAGAGAGAACAAAACAGGACAATCGCAAGTTTGTCTGCACACTCAATTGCAAGGATATAAAAATAGGAACTGTACACTGCTAAGGATGGGAGCGGAGCAGCGCAGTGGTTAGCGAGCTGGCTTCCCATCTGAGTTGATTCCCGAGTTGGCCAGAAATGTGTTTTTTTTCAGACCGCAACGACACCCGGGTCGACTCAGCTTGAAATGGGAACCGGATCAGTCCGGGAAGTTAAAGCGTTGGTTACAAAATAATATATATATATATATATTAACATGGTACTTCGTATGCGCCGCAAGGCGTGACAGGGTCTTTACTTTTTTTCCCAACCGCTAGGGATAGTAGAAGAGGAGCGACTAAGAGGAGTGTAGCGATTTGCTTCCCCAGGGTAACGGATGTGATGGGGATCGAACCCATCACCTTTAGATTGTGTGCCGTGTCGCTCAACCACTAGCCCACGCCGTCCTCCAACATGCGTCCTCCAACATTTGATTGATCGACATGTATTTGTTGAAGACCCTAGCACCGCCTAGAGCTAAAAATAGTTTGAACAACGAATGAAATGGCTGATTTATTTGGTAAGATTTAAAACAGTGGAATACCCCCTTAAGTTTCGGCATAAGAGATGTGTATTATTGATATAGCTCGTGACCTAGTTGAGAAGGAGTAAATAGGCTATTTCTTAGCCTGGGCATGTTTACTCTGCAAAAACTACATTTTATTTCGACAGGTTGATTAATGGATATCATGTACCGGTTTAAAACGAATAGTTAGAGTCCTATAAGTCTCAAGAGACAATTGACTTCAGTGCTCGAGATAAATCTTTGTCAGAAGTTGCTTATGCTTCTGCCGCACACTTTTTGAGTCTGCCGTTTGCTGTAACTTGATTTCAACAGCCTGCTAGCCAGTACACAAAGCCTGCCTCCAGTCATGTATGTTTTCTGATAAGGTCCTCCCAGTTTTATGTGTTCATATCTATCGCCTTCAGGTCACCCTTGCAAACCTCTTTGTAGCAGAGGAAAGGTCTTCCTTTGTTTCTGTTGCCAGAGGTCAACCTTCCGAATAGGATGTCTTTTGGAATATATCCATCCTCCAGCCGGCACACGTGTCCAGTCATCCTAAACAACGCCGACGTAAGATCATAATAAAACAAATGTATAGTAGATAAAGAAAACAACGAATATTTGCTGGTCCATCTAGTTTAGTACGGTGGATCGGATGGCTAAGCAGTTTGGATGTTGGTCTTCTGACTACGAAGACATGTGTTGGAAACCTGGGTGATGCATTTGTTTTTCTTTTCATTCTGAGGAGAAATAAAAACTTAGCTTGTACAGTACCTGGCAATTACAGAGTCAAACTGCCTTTATTCTTCAGCTCTATAAGTCCTTCGTGTTGACCGCAATGGAAGTAAACATTGTGATTATAGTGTCCCTCGCACGTAATATTGCTGTACAGCCAATTAAATAAATTCCCTAAATTATTTAGTTATAGTATTTTCTTTTCATTATGGCATTAATGTGAGGCAGCGTGGTCTAGAGCTGAAATGTTCGTTTTACAGTCCAACGCACCAGTTGTAAATTCCGCCGTGTCCATTTTGGCAGAAACAGGTGTGTGTTTTTTTTCTGTGTGATCGCTCCACCGCGTACGGAACGTAATGGCAACCGAGAGTACTGCACACCTGCCAAGAAATTTATAACAGCCGAATTTGTCAGCAGTTGTCGGAAGCGACGTTCTGTATCTGGCAAATAATGAACGCTGGTAAAGATATTAATAAAGGCCTCTTTCCAGCTGTGCTTGATGTGTGATATTTTAGGTTGATCCCTGTCTAATCTCTGATCGGTATCGTTTACGAATACGGAGGCCTTTCCAGTACGAATGAAGTTCAAGGTCAGCTTTACCAGGAACGTTCATCGTCCTGATCGCTATCTTCGCTGGTCATTGACTTGCCTTTCAAAGCTCCAAGGATATTACGTGTCAGCCATATGCTAATAGGATTATCACGTTGCCTGATTTGATATATTCTTTTTCGAGATAGCTGGCTACTGAATTATTGAATACCACGACGGTCTTAGCAACTGATACATTTCGTCTGTTAGGGCAGAGTTAATGAGTACCTGGCTTTGTGTGAGTGAAGGATGGCAGCGAGGAAGGGAATGTATCACTACATATCATAACAAAGAATACTTCACCCCCGACAGAAGTGTGTACTGCTGGAACTGCCTTTACCTTTAATTCACCTTAATTTACGAGAAGTGATATTTTTAAAAAACATAACATACTTCACTCCATCATCTCTTCCTATTCGAACGGATCCAGGAACGGTACTACATTACTTAGCCAGCGATCAATATTAGACTGACGAAAGGATCCGGTGGCTATTGTTGGTTCCGTCTTCTAGGTCTTCATTCTTCATCGTCCTGCCACTTTATGCCCAGTATCCTTCATATGATGCGTAGAGTAGCTATATGGTCTGTACATGGTCTTCCCTTACGAAATCCTCCCTGTTTGTCTCTGAGCTTTACGTCTACTTCCGCGTCCAATCTTCCCAAGATGATATATGTTGAATATCTTGCCTGGCATTGACAGGAATGTAATCCTCCTATAACTGATATAATCGGCCAGGTGTCCCTTCTTAGGCACTCTACTCAGAAGTACTTCTTCCCATTATGTGGGCACTCTCTCCTCTTCCCATATCTTCTTGAATAATCCTTGCAATGCATATAAGGCCTAATCTTTATCTGCCATTACAGTTTCTGCTGTAACTCCATTTGGTCCTTTTCTGAAGTTTACATATGGCCCTTTGGATTTCTATCTTACTTGGTGGGTTGCAGTCCAAGCTAATGGTCTCCTCGGCTGGTAAGATGGTTGATGCTTCTTGTGGTGGAAGTCTGTTTAGACTTTCTTTGAAATACTCAACCCATCGTTTCTGTTGTTCCTCAGTCGGTTGGTTTCTAATGCCCACAATGGGTTGGTAACCTTTTTTGTGCGACCTGAAAAGGACGGAACTTGTGACAGATTGCAGAAGCTTTCCTGACATCTCGAGTATGCTGATGAAGTGGACTGGGATCCTCCAGGCGGTTGTGCAATGCTTGGTTTCATCTGAGTGTCACTCACTACTACGTAGATCACGTCGAACCTCGCCTTGTTAGCCAGACTGTTGTCCTCGACAACAGCCCGTTTCCAAGATGACCAACGAGAAGGTCAGGTGAGGGTCTTGACCAGTATATTTCTCCTGACCCTAGCTAACATTGTCTGATCAGTGTGTCCCCCCGATGACGTCAATATGTTACTACAGTTATACGCCATTCACTGAGTAAAACTGGGGGTATGCCCGGATTCCAGTGACCTTGATTCTTAAAACTGAACAGAACCAGAAACGATTACATGCATAAAGGTCATACGAAGGCAGTCTCTCCACTATGCAAAGACATAAGAGGCAAGTCACCAACTTGGCTACACACTCAATTACACGTTTATACAGAAAGAAAATGGGATTGGCCTCGAGTCGTATGCTCTTTCTGACAAACGTATACACCCCAGGGTAGAAGAAAGCAAGTAAGTGTGTTTATGTAATGAGCGAAACGCAGAGGAAGCCAAGGATAGTACTAACGACTGGAGGACCCTTATCCACTGTCACCGGCACGCTCGGGATGTAAGGAAAGCTATAACAACCCGCCACCTAACGCCCTTTTCATGGCGCAAGTAAGAGTTGTGAATGTGAATGTTCACAATGAGTAAGTAATGAAATGGTATTAAGTGACGGGTTGCAGTAGCTTTCCTTACATCCCGAGCATGTCGATGAAGGTGGTGGACCGGGATCCCCCAGACGGTTCTGCTATACTTGGCTTCATCTGCGTGTCGTCCATTACTACGGGGATAACGTCGATCCCCCACCACGTTAGCATTGCCGGCCAAGAAGAACAGTCCGTATCCAGGGAGAACTATGAGGAAGTCGAGGTGGTTTCGCCGTGACCAGTATAGTTTGCCTAACCTTGACTAACATGTCTGATCAGTATGCTTTGCCTGACCTTGACTAACATGTCTGATCAGTATGTTTTGCCTCACCTTCACTAACATGTCTGTTCAGTATGTTTTGCCTGACCTTCACTAACATGTCTGATCAGTATATTTTGCCTCACCTTGACTAACATGTCTGATCAGTATGTTTTGCCTGACCTTCACTAACATGTCTGTTCAGTATGTTTTGCCTGACCTTCACTAACATGTCTGTTCAGTATGTTTTGCCTGACCTTCACTAACATGTCTGTTCAGTATGTTTTGCCTGACCTTCACTAACATGTCTGTTCAGTATGTTTTGCCTGACCTTCACTAACATGTCTGTTCAGTATGTTTTGCCTGACCAGTCATTAGTCTCCCCTCACAAAAGAGTAAACTTACTCATTGCGGGCATTCAACAACAACAACTACTACTCTCCCTCGCCATACTGTAAAGGTCAGACTAATGTGTTCACTGGCTCTTTCGATATTCCTGTACGCCTGCAAAACAAACCATTACAACAGACTTCCAGAGAAGAATCCTGGGTCGAAAAATGGAGAATGCAAGTGGACTGAACGATGAATTCACAACAATCAAAAGACAAACGCTGAATTGATATGGCGTCGTCTGGGGGGTCAAAGAGCCTTGCAAATACCATACTACAGAGCACAGTATAGGGCAAGCGAAGGCGAGGACGTCCGACAAAACGATGGGAGGACAACATCCACAAACGGACTAACCTACGATCCGAGGAGGCACAAAAAGCAACCGCAGACAGAGAAGGGTGCGCAGGATTGTCGAGGTGTCACCAAAGGATCTCAAGAGGTCACGGGATGAACTGAACTGATCAACAACAACAAAAATATTTCCGAAAATCACCCAGACCATTTGCATTAAAGCTAGGTGGATATTTGAAGATTAAGGCATTTCCATAGCAGAAACTGGTGTAGGCAGGGCGTGTAAGCCTTAATTGTACTAGCCCTCAACTTTTGTGTGTACCTTCACTGCATTTCCTTCTCTCCCAGTTGCTGTCGTGCTAAGATAACTCTTGACAACGTTTCTTTGGTATATGGTTAGAGTAGCTCATCTTACATTCCACAGTTTACTTGGGAAGGTAGACCGTTGGTAACCTCGCTGTAGTGCAATACGAGGCTTCTTAATAAGTTCACAACAATAAAGATTACATTATCAATTTCCATGTCGTTGGCATGGCTGCTGTGACAGTCTATTTCCAAAAGCACGAACAAAGACGTGAGTATGTTACATCTTAACCTGCTCACTTTTTGCTGGTTCCTTAAAAGCCGGCTACCCATTTACTACAGCTAGGGCGAGTCGATAACAAGGATCGAACTTGATACATGAGAAACGAGCGCTCTGCCACTTTGCTAATGAGACTCTATGTACGTCATGGTATCGTTTCAAACACCAGCCATTACAAAGAGGGCAACTAAAAATGGCAGTCATAATGCAGACACCATCGTAAGTGGGTCGAGTGGTATAGTCAAAAGTATGTGTCTGAATGGTTTTAGGGGCGCTTCGCGTGTGACAGAGACGAGAAAAGGACCACAGGTACATTAAGAGATAGTGAGTGCCGACCAATAGTGTGGTCATACACCTATTGGGGAGAAGACTCTCGGACACTTAACAAATAAAAAGCATAATAACATGAACAAATAAGGCTCACTTGCAACATCGGAACAGAAACCTATGTGTTGACCAAAAAGCCTTCGCCAGAGAACAACCCAAAAGAAAACAACAAATCATAACATCAAAAATAAAACCACAATGGCACTTCTCTTACACAGAAATGCAGACAAGACAAGACAAAATAAAACGGATGTTTTATTAGGTATATCACGGAAAAAAAGCTTCCTAGCTATTTTGGTTTGCTGCAATGCACATGTCAAATTCCTGTCAAATCGATTCCAGAATATCTGTCACATGCTAGTGATTGCCAGACTTTTAAACAATTCCCTATTCAAATATCAGTCAATTCTACCTATTGTGGAACCGGGTAATAGCAGTTGGTAGCGCTTTGCCTTGGAGCTTGCATGTTTTGTAATAAGCGTGTGGTTCAGTGCATCGCTCTTGAAGTGCGCCTCCTGAGTTGTGCGTTATAGACTACACGAATATCTTTGACAGAACCCAGCAAGAGAAATTAATAACATGCCTGGAAAACAAAGATGTGGCTGGAAAATACAGATACTCAGTTGTATATACTGGGAGCTTTTTCTTCTTCTTCGATCAATTGATGGTATGCTTCTAGCCCATGGGGTCCATGAAGGATGCACTTCAGGCCTTCGCCGATCCCCCACAGATTTTCAAGATTGGTCTCTCCCCTGGGCCACACGGTCTCTTTTTGGTCTGCATAAGTAGAACAGTCCTGCCAGATATTTTCTGGAGTTTGCTTGGGTATGCTTGGCAAAAACTTCCTCTGTAAAATCTGGCAAAATGTATTCACTGTGTCTAGAAGTAAAAAGAAGAGTCCCCTTTTCTAAATTTTACATGGAACACATTTTTAAACAGATAGAGGAAATGCCAGGACTCATCAGTTGAAGTGTCAACAAATAATATATATGCGAATAACACAGTTCAGCTATCTGAAATCAAACAAGAACTGCAGGAATTGATGATTGAAGTATGAGTGTGATCTCAGATATCCTCACCATAATCATGTCTCTTGAGTTGTTTAGTGTGTTGCAAAAAACGATGCCTATTACCAGCTGAACAGAAGAGAGCAGATCGTGGTCTTCAGACTTCACAGTGGTCACAATAGACTGAGGTACCACCTATTCAACAAATTGAAGATAGGTGGCACTGACGAATGCTCGTGTGGTACAGGGAAAGTGACCGCTGAGCATTTGCTGCAAAACTGCCCGACATACGAGGACCAGAGAGAGCAGATGTGGCCATCACCAGTGGCAACACTAGACAAGCTCTATGGCAGTGTCGACAGCCTCAGGATGACCGCTGCTTTTTTCGAAAAAATGAAGGTCGACGTCTGACAGCGTAAGAAGAAGTTTAGTGTGTTGTGTTATACAGATTCAGCATCCTCACACTCTGAGCAGACACATAAGTGCTCAGTCTTTCTCAGCAGATTGCGAGGTGGATGGATACTCATAGTTTCTTTATTTCTATAGCTTGCTTGTTGTACACATTCGTGCTCTGTATTCCCCGGCATCCCTACCTGCTGGGTGTCAAACACCCACAAACAAATAGGAAAGTGATCTGTTGAATGATTATAATCCTACATGTAGTCAAATGGCAAGGACAGGATCTGGAACAAAGCACGGCCCCAAAATACTTGGGAGTAAAGTTGGGCAGCACGCTCTCCTATGCCGCACATTGCAAGGAGACAAGCTACATTTGAGAAATAGTATCAAATGAAAACTGACTGGCACAACATGCAGAGCAAAGCCAGATGTCCACAGAACATCAGCACTCGCTCTGTGTTTCTCTGTAGTTGAGTATGCTGCACCAGTCTGGAAGAACTGCACATGTCAAACATATAGATACAGCAATAAATGTTACAGGCCACATAGTTACTGGATGCCTAAAAGCTACACCAACTGAAAAAAAATACCCAATAATCGACTTAGACCCACCAGAGATATAAAGAACTGTCACGTCAGAGATAGAAAGAGAGAAACAGGTAAATGACCGCAGACACCCTATGTTAAGACATCAACTGCAGCACGCAAAACTAAAGTCAAGGCAAAGTTTCTTACAGTCAACTCAGTCCCTAGATTAGTCCAGGAAAATGAAATATCGAAAATTGGAAACAGCTGACACAGGTCCCTTTGATCGAGTTACAGGAGGATCAGCGCCTGGACATCTCCTGCCTTACACAACATGGAAGTCACTAAATAGACTTTAAACTGGTGTATCACGATGCAGGAAAACACTGAAAAGATGGGGATACAGGGATGATGAAACATGTGGATGTGGAGTAACACAAGACCAGCACCAACTGATGATCTGCACAAACCTCCCGAAGACTTGTAGCATGGATGACCTGCTGAGTGCCAGTCACAGGGCAATCCATGTGGCTGAATAATGAAAGAATGATGTGTAACATAGTGCCTAGGACATGGAAAGTAAGTAGTCATTGGTTGATCACAATATGTACCACTCCCCACACTGCATGTGTAACTTAACTTTCACTAGTGCTTTCAATGCGTGGACCTTCATGCAGATTGACTTCATGGCTGCTGGGTTGTTGCCACATCTTGTCTACAAGTCTAGCGCGGACCTTCATGCAGATTGACTTCATGGCTGCTGGGTTGTTGCCACATCTTGTCCACAAGTCTAGCACGGACCTTCATGCAGATTGACTTCATGGCTGCTGGGTTGTTGCCACATCTTGTCTACAAGTCCAGCGCGGACCTTCATGCAGATTGACTTCATGGCTGCTGGGTTGTTGTCACATCTTGTCTACAAGTCCAGCACGGACCTTCATGCAGATTGACTTCATGGCTGCTGGGTTGTTGCCACATCTTGTCTACAAGTCTAGCGCCGACCTTCATGCAGATTGACTTCATGGCTGCTGGGTTGTTGCCACATCTTGTCTACAAGTCTAGCGCGGACCTTCATGCAGATTGACTTCATGGCTGCTGGGTTGTTGCCACATCTTGTCTACAAGTCTAGCGCGGACCTTCATGCAGATTGACTTCATGGCTGCTAGGTTGTTGCCACATCTTGTCTACAAGTCTAGCGCGGACCTTCATGCAGATTGACTTCATGGCTATTGGGCGAGTAGTTGCGAGGTTGAACTGTCTGGATTGCAGGCAGAACTTTCAAGCCTCAACCTGTATAGCTGCTTTGCCAATGTGACTGTTTACATTCATCTATTAATCCCAGTCGTCTCGATGAATGTCTTGCCACTGGCAAAAGGTAGCTTAGGCTCTGTGAGTGAGGTTGACAAAAGGCGCAGTTTCTTCCTCACTTTAATCCAAATCACAGCGCAAGTCACCCATTTCAGCGGACACAGCAAGAGATACGACTGTCCCACACGGCTGAACAAAGAGAGTGGTCTTCATCACTTGTGATGGACAACTATTATAATCCCCTATCTCCATTTCACTTCTCACAAAGTATAAGGCCATCACAACTGAAGGGTCTTTACAGAAAGTATTGCTTGATCCTGACCAAGACACCCATCTCACGTTCACCTAGAAACAGTCTGGGTTATAGTAGCCTGGCTTGGGGGAGAAGGAAAGGGATGGACAGATCAACACAGTGCTCCTAGTACTGGTGAGCCTGCTAAACAGCTTTGCATTGCACTATAGTTAGGAGGAGCAAGGTCCACCTTCTGATGTATGCTACATGGATGTAAGAAGATCCAATACAAAATCACTGCATGAAAAAATGTGTCAAAAGTGAAGAACTCAGAAACTAGAAAATCATTACGGATTTGTTCCATATTGCTGTAGTGAGCTGAGAGAAGATAATAGGACTGAGAAATGTAGGTGGTTAATGAGTGTAGGTGGTTGAGGAGTGTAGGTGGTTGATGAGTGTAAGTGGTTGAGGAGTGCAGGTGGTTGAGGAGTGTAGGTGGTTGAGGAGTGTAGGTGGTTGATGAGTGTAGGTTGTTGATGAGTGTAGGTGGTTGATGTGTTGGTGGTTGATGAGTGTAGGTGTTTGATGAGTGTAGGTGGTTGATGAGAGTAGATGGTTGATGATTGTAGGTGGTTGATGAGTGTAGGTGGTTGAGGAGTGTAACAGTTCCCGCCGGAGCAAGAGAGTTTAGGACAGGGGTGATGTGGTTGCTGATAACAAAGGTACCTGAACATGAGCTTAAAGCTACCTGAATGCGTGTCAAGGTCACTCATCGTCTCAACAAAGAAAAACAGAGTTGGGGCAAAGAATGTGGACAGGTAGGAGCTGACCACTGGCGTTCCGATTTGGGTAGTGGGAGAATGAGTGACAGACGTATTGACAAGCGGAGCTTGCTGCTATAGATGAGTGACAGGTGTGCAAAATATTTAGTTCCAATAAGACTGAATAGAGCTATACCCCTGAGATCCATTGGTCAGCTTTGATACTGCTTTAGTGTATATAACAGAGTCAAAGTTTAGCTCAGGAGGCTGGATGGAGAGGAGAGGAGAGCGAGAGAGTGAATGTAGATAAGAGTCTGGTTTAGCTCACCGACTTAGATAGAGGAGCGATTGATAGACTGTCGTACGAATATTAGTGATAGAACAGGATCGCTCAAATAGGTGTGTGAGTTTTGTATTAATAGATAATCTGAACGTGTGTTGTAAGCAGGGCACATTGTGAACGAGGTATGTCCAGATCGCCTGCCTGAGGGGATTTGAGTGAGGAAGAGTTTTTGATAAGATGTGTTGAGGGAGCAGATCTGAGAGGTGTGTGTGGCAATAGAACTGGGTTTTAGATAGTTGGGAATTCCACCAATAGCTAATGCTTAAAATTTCCGCTTTAGTTAATATTTATATTAACATATATATAATGTAGAAATTAACAAATAAAACACTGTAACTTGACAGGAATGTTAAATGAGACAACTAAAGAAATTTGGACATGGGGCCAGCCACCCCGTCCTTTGAGACTACAAGCCACCAAAGAAATAATTTACAGAAGATCACTATACGCTATGATTAAAAACCAGTGACAGGCAAGTCAAAAAATTTTATTACAACATTGGAGTTAAATTCTCCTTTTCAATATTAATGACACAATTCATTTTAACCTCCAACTTTCAAGATTGCAAAAATGTTTTACAATATTTAAAACTTACACTCTTACTTTCAACATTTATTACACCATTCAAAGTTCAGATATCAAACATCTGAGACTGCAATTGTCAGTATCAGTCTGAATATTGACATATCTACTAAGATATTCCAATTCTTAAACATCCTCTAGTCATATCATATCATCTTGACCTGGTCTATATTTTCAACACTAAACCTTAATTTAGTTGACTGGTTCCATTGTCATTTAATTTCAGGAGTACTGGTATTGTTTACTCAGTCCATTCTGTCCTTAATGTCTTATCTAATGTAATATCATATTCAAAACGTGTAACATGTTACTCATATAATGTATGCCTCTCACAGAAAAGTTCAGATATACAAGTTTAATCCTCAGTGAGCGGCAGTGATAATTGTATATGAAAGGACATTGATGCAACAAATAGAAGACAGCCCATACAAAGGCAACTGCCCACCCCTGATGAATCACAGTTTTTTAATCAATGAATGCCACAACCATTAACAATATAAAGCCATGCTTAGGAAGGCATAGAAAACCTTGTGACAAAGAGACTGGCTGAGGGCAAGAAAAGCTGAAGAAGATAGGTAGTCAAGATCTAGGATGGCATGGCAAAATGGAAATTGGAAATCAAAAGAATATTTGAGATGCTGAAATGCTAAAGGAAAAATTGGCTCGGAGGAAGTTGATTGTTAACACAAGGCATGGTACGTAATGATGAATAAATGCAACAGTCTATGTGGAAAACCCATCTAGTTGTAAAAGTTAAACTACATATTGTTCTTATACAGCCATATCTGTCTCCCTTAACTGCAACAGGAAGTCTCTTTTGGGGTTTTTCACCAAAATGTTTCCCCTTCACGTTAAGAACATCCACATTGTCAGTCCAGTTCTTTCAAGCAGCCAACACTCATGGAGAATTTGATAAGCAAAGACAGTCCAATCAACCAAACAGTCCTTATGATTATTTGAGGGTATGTAATCCTGAACACAACTGGAAAGCAAATAGCACTAAAAGGGTTGAGCTAAAAAAAATAACAGGATGGTCAAAAAGCGTATCTCTTGAGCAACAGTTTATCTGTTCACTATATTTTACAATGAAAACATGACTATAAAAATACCATCGTAGAGAGACTGCAGCACAAAGTGACCGAGACCAATTCTCAAACACTTGCTTATTTTTGGTGTATCGGTAATATATTACAATATCAATTATTAATCTTATTGGAACTGTCTGATTAGAAACTGCTTCTAGACGTGGCATGCAGTGCCATAGGCTATATGAATCTCAACAATTTCATGTTGCTAGAGCTATTTATCAATTCTGCTGTTGATTCTCTTCCAATCCATGATGTTGAACTGTCCAACATCTTCTCTCTTTCTCATCACCATTCTCTTTTCCAGCATTTTTGCCTATTGCTTTAACCTACCACTCCTCATACCATATCCACAAAATGTGTCTGCTTCATTTTTGTGTATAATAAACTAAGTTCATTGGTTTTTATCAGCATATCCTCATAAGTCTCTCAGAGATAACATTGTGATTATCAAGTCATTTGTAAAATCATACCTCACTACAGATCAACTCATTATGTTGACTCATTACAACTCTATTATTAATTACTTTGTGTCCAAGCACCACGTCATATAGCGTTCATCCACTTGAATTGCCCTGTCATTTGCCTTCAGCATGTCACTCTCATCACATGTATCTGGAAGGTTGGGACAAATCATCAGATGATCTGGATCTTGTGCCGCACCGCAGTCACATGTATCACCCACCATCTGAGAGACCCAATCTTCTTACATCGTGATACACCAGTTCAAAGTCTATATATTGTCTTTCAAAGAGAGTAGGGTAAGTGATGTCCAGGGGCAAGTTCCTCCTGAAGCTCAATCCCTGGGTCCTGTATCATTTCTTGCCATAATTCAGTGCGACAACTTTCAGGGCTTGACTGTATGGGCTTTGTTGATTTAAAGAAACTATGCCTGGATTTAAGTCTTGTGATCTGCTCCAGGTATCCAAACATTAGGTGTCTAGTGTCATTTTCCTGTTTCTCTCGTTCAATTTCATGCTCTATTTATGAGGCGACAATCACCTACAAAATGTAAATTTTCGTCCAAACAGACCGATATCAGCTTCTAACACATGTGTTATATTCTGTTATTTAGTTTACAGAAATTCAGGATTGAAGCAACCTGTAAGATTGTGACGATTCGCATATGTACAGTTGACATTTAACTGTAGAGCTAACCTTTAAGAATGTGATGAAGTTTTAAAGTTGAGAAAGTTGGATCCGAGAATTTATTTATTATTTGATCAGGTCAATGATCTTGTATCAGGATTACTCGTGGATGTTCAACACTTACCCAATTCAAACTTTCACTGAGATACAGAAGATAAGTACAGTGGTAAGGTATTGAGGGAAATACACAAGACTGTGAGAAATTAATTTTTTTTTGGGCATATTGTTACTTCTCCATTGATAACATTGAATGTTTCATACTGATATCTCATTTATATTAAGAATACCTCATGTCATAGATAGTTTAATTATGTGTCTTATGATGTTCATATCATAATTTTAGCTCAAATTGTTCAATATTAATTAATTACATTTTGAATTAAACTATTTGACATACTGAGTTGTGGTACTTGCCCCTAACTGAAAGACACAAATCGACAAAATTAGCATGGACTGGGAAGAGTTCAACTATCTGGCTATTATTTATGGACATTGCATATACTTATATTTACAAAACATTTCTCCTCCATTGATAGTATTGGTCTGGTCAACATTTGATTGGATTAATTGCTTGATGGAGTCTGCTTACAGCAGAATGAATGACCTGTTGCAATCCTTCATCCTGGCATTTCACCTCCTGTAAAAATGAAACAGAAATTTGTAAAAATATTTAGCATCAGTTTGATGAGAACATCATTATCAACTGGGAATGACAGTTTAACTTATATTAGTGCTGGACTAGTGAATTCTGTGGCCTGATGTTTGACTGGTGACTTCTGTAGCAATTTGTTCTACATTGTGTCGTTCCTTGCTGCAGGAACAACGCTCATTTGCCACATTTTTCAAAATGCTTATTTTTTTTAATTTGGTGTGCGTTCACCTCATTTACTATTCTCCATTGCACTATGTTTTTATTTTGCGCCTGTCGGCCAAGTGCATCCAACTTCAGCATGCATTTTATGTAAGGGTCTGCTTCCTCCTGCATTTTCTAAGGGTTTGCTTCACCGGGTAATGGCTGGTGCTGTGATGGGGAGCAAACCAGATTGTGAGCCGTGTCACTTAACCACTAGCCCACGCCGCCCCCTACAAGATGCATATGGTCCCAGCTTTTGTGAGTTGAAGCAACAGTTTCCTTCATTAAGTCAGGTACACATTTTACAACTGTGTAGTCCAAGGTGCGATGTGACAGGGTTTTAATATCCTAAACTGTGTATGGAATCAAAGAACAACTACCTAACACATGCAGACACCATGACATGACATAATGTTGGTCAATCCATAACAATATTAATACCCCATAAGTTTTTCAGGAGCGTGTGGTCTAGGGGTTCAGAGCTAGGTTTACAAACCCAACATACCAGGTTAAAAAAATGCCACACTCAGGTCGACAAACCTGATATGCAGTCGGTTTTTTCATAGTCTTCCAGTAATCCAATATGGAACATAATTACAGAATTGGCAAGAATAATGTTAGAAAGATAGAAAAGGACCTAGGGTTATAATAGATAATATAGGTAAGGCGAGTGAGCAAGTACAGGTAGCAGTGAAAAAGGCAAATTCAATGTTAGGTATGATGAAAAGGAATATTAAACATAGGAAGTTATAGTCAAACTGTGTAAAGCATTAGTTACACCTAGATTGGAGTACTGTGTACAGGTGTGAAAATCCTTATCATAGATAAATATGCTGAAAAGGATACAAATAAGATGATAAAACTTCTGGTGGGATTCCAGAATTAAAGTTATGAGGAAAAACTCAAGAAAAATCGGCCTAAAGTCTCTAGAAAAGAGAAGAATTTGGGTGATTTAATGCAGGTTTATAAGATAATCAACAGCCGCCTACAAGAACAAGAGGGCACAGTCACAAAATCATTAAAGAAAGGTCCAGACTAGATACCAGAACATATTGTTTTAGTTAGAGAGTGGTGAATGCTTGGAATGCATTGCCCCAGGAAATAGTGGAGACAGGATCAATTAATAAATTCAAGAATAGATTGGATTCTCGTAGTTATTTTTAGATCAAGTGAATGTAAAGAAATTGGTTGTATATAGACTCTACAGAGTCTTCTAAACCAGTATAAAGACATTAAGTTAGGATATAAATGGGTACCTGACTAACTCAGAGGAAAATGACAGAGCCAACAAGGTAGCTACAATTTATTCTCTGCAGCCAGCACTTTTATTAATGAAAGTAACTGAGCACATATGGGGGTGCCAAGCTGCAATGAAGTTGGTTCTATGAGCCATTTTTTTTTAAAAACCAGCAACATTTATTGTAGTACACTTTCTGAAAGAAAAGAGGTCATACCAGAGTATCCAAGTTGATGACAGCAGATATGTCATCAATATTAATTGTCAGGTGGTCTCTCTCAAAAACTTTGTTGGTGCATTCAGCTCCAAACATTTCATTGAGTGTTTCCAGCAAGCATTCTTGAAAGTGAGTTTTGTCAATCTTCAGAGGGGGTTGAACATCTAATGAAGAATAAAGTATGCAAATACTGATCACATAACAACAATGACATGTGATACACAACTATTTGAACCCATGACACCGATGAACTGGTGTGTGTGTGTGTGTAAATACTCCATTCACTGAGCCATTCGGTGTGACGGGTGAACCAATCTTTTAAAGTAATTTGAGCTGTACTTGGATCATGACGTTTACACAGTTCCTGAGAAACTTGTTGCCTGGTCTTCAGTGGAGTAGCATTTCTTAGATCCTGCCTGCTATGGCACAAGAAGGTTTTGACTCTCAAGGTATCACTCACTGCAGCCTTAGGTTGATAATACATTCCATTGTTTTATAGATGCAGCTTGTGAGGCTGATTGGTCCATTTCTGAATGCCATGGAATTGTCTTTCCCTAGTTTTGGGAGTGGTATCATGATTGCTTCTCTCCAGGTCTGTGGTACTTTACCTGATGTCCAACAAATGTTAAAGATCTGCGGCAACTTTGTTCTTGCTGCTGTTCTCAAGTTCTTGATCATTTCATTGGACACTCTGTCTATTCCTGGCGACTTTCCCATTTTAAGTTTGGATATTGCGAACTCCAGCTCTTTGTATGCAATTGGTGTCTCCATTACTTCAGGCGGTATGGCACCATCTCGTCTTGTACTTTGTCAATTCTCACGAACACTTCGTTGTTTCTCTCTGTCAACTTCAATAATGCTATCTTTTGCAAAAGAGTCTGCAAAGCGATCAGCAGCTTGTTTGCCTGTAAGGATGTTTCCATCTATGTTTAATGCAATCTTTGTGTTTCTCTTTGTCCCCTCATCATTAAGTTGTTTCACCAACTTCCAAAGTTTCCTGGTATCTTTTTCAAAGTTCATTTACTCCATTTTCTCTCATCAACTTCTCTTTATAGCCTGCATCTTTTCCCTTTGAAATTTGGCCTGAGCATGTTGATAGTTTTGTTGGTGTTCTTGGCATGGGCTAATCTCTGCTTGCTTTCTAGATGTTTCTACAGTTCTGTAGTTACTCTAATTCTCTATTCCAATAAGGTCTATATTGTTTGCAAGCCCGTCTAGGTATTGTTTCATGGGCAGAATGAAGCATGCATCTGCTGACCTTATTGACTACCTTATTTATGCCTTCATCTGTTGTCAGATCTCTAGTCCAATGCTGGTACATTGACCAGTCTGTCTTCCACCGAGGCAGGGTACTACTCGCCTTGACATACTCATTTTCAACAGTTAGAAATACTGGCCTGTGGTCACTACCTCCAAGTTGTTTCCCAACAATGTGTGTAATGTTCTATTCCTTCCATGCATGGTGAGTGGAATGCCAAATCTGGTGTAGAAGTGGTGTGCCATAATCTTGAGTAGAAGGTTGGTGGGTTAGCTGGTTGGTTAATCAAGATAAGACTATTTTCATCTTATCTTGCCAGTTTTCTAGCTCCTCACCCCTCCTATCCATTTGATCATAGCCCCAGCTCTGTGAGTGGCTATTGAAGTCTCTACACAAAAACAGTCTTTCCTTTGTTGTAGTCGTATCCAGTGCCAGTGGATGGTCACTCGGACAGTAATAATTTAGCAGATGGAATTCTGTACTTTCTGTCTTGAGATACATCATCTGGTACTCTGACAAGTAAGAACATTTGAGATGATCATGTCAGTCAATTTGGGATAGAATAATGAAATGAGAGCACATATTTTTGTCATTGTAAATAGCTTTCCTTGTGCATATTTTCTCATAAGCACAAGGGAATGGACTTTTAGTGAATGGGTGACCAGAGTTAATACTTGTACAATCTGTTATCTTTTAGTAAAGCTGTATGTAGTATTGTAGGACTTGAAGAACAATTGTTTATTTGATTTCTATTTCTATCACATTATTAGCAGTCTATCTCAGAATCTTCTCATCACCATAAGTATCTTCTTCTTTTCGCTTATCATGATTTGCCTTTCAGCTTCAGGTTATGAAGGGATCTCTAAGACGAGCCCTACCGTGTGCCTCATGAACAGTGGCATTCACCGCCTGAGCTATTTCTGTAAGCTTATCTTTTCCATGGTC
Source organism: Ariolimax columbianus (assembly GCA_036924085.1). Taxonomy (NCBI): domain Eukaryota; kingdom Metazoa; phylum Mollusca; class Gastropoda; order Stylommatophora; family Arionidae; genus Ariolimax; species Ariolimax columbianus. The sequence continues at coordinate 39,681,748 of JAVGWX010000004.1, read as the reverse complement.
GGCTTTTGGCATTGATACCATATTATCAGGTTGGAGAAAGCCATGCTACTACTCTGATCCTTTTGTGCAGCCTTGCAGCACTTGTTCTACTGTTTGTCATCCCCACACAGGCACACGTCTAACAGATGATATTTTAGTATATGGTGAACAGTTATCTGAATATTGTTGCTTGATCTTGGTAAGGATTAGGGTGCTTCTTGCTATAGCAAATGATAAGCCTCTGCACCATTTGTCTCAAGTTTTTCTTATCACTATTTGTATCTTTTCATATGTTCACTCGTCTTTATTTATGTCCAGCATTGACTCTATTTGACAAGTCTACCTTCTCATTTCCATATACAGAAAATGACAGCATAGACAAACTTGGCAAAGATGGGCAGACAAAGATCTTCAGACTCAGAACAAGACATTGCATACTCAAGGCCCACCTCCACAGGATGGGTCTCATTGACATCATCACGTGCGATTGTGGAGTACACAAGTAAACACGGAAACATATCCTGCAGAACTGCCCTACCTATACAGACCAAAGAAAGGCAGTCTGGCCCAGAGGAGCGACCATGCTCGAAAAGCTGTGGAGGACCGGCGAAGACCTGAAACGCAATCCCCTTCATGAACCTCACCAAACTAAAAGCATAGCATCAGTTGATCAAAGAAGAAAATTTCCATATAACTATCAGTGGCAGTAATATATTGTACTGTTAATGCCTGTTATTTGAAGATTAACATTCACAATATGCAAAGCACTTGTAAGACAACTTTTTAGTGAGCAAAACCAGCCTGGCTAGCTAGCATTTCACAGAGATGGAATTGTTGAAGGGCGCCAAAGATGCAGCATAGTGAAAGAGGCCAGCAACTCATAACTGGCTGCTTGTATCAGGGTCAGCGATCGAGAGCTGACCAAGACCCTATTTGGCCTCCAAGCTGCGGCCCTGGAAACAGGTTGCACTAGTGTAGTCTAGCTAAGAGAATAAGGATCATAGTGGGAAGGCAAACCTAGTACATAAAAAATACAACTGAAATCAGATGTCTCAGATCGACAAGTAGGTGCAAAATGTACAGATCGATCAGTCACTACCTCGAAAACAGAACAGCCAGAGTTCAAGTACAAGGGCAGATGAGCAAAAAGGTGACACTGGAGCAAGGAGTACCCCAAGGGGGAGTACTGTCACCCACATTTTTTCTGGTGTACATAAACAACATCATAGAGAATATACCAAGAAGAGTCCACAGCCCCATGTTTGCAGACGATCTGGCTATGTGGACCTCTGAAAAAAATCTCACCGTAGCAAACAATCGGATGCAGCAGGCCCTAATATCGCTGGAGGAGTGCGCGAAATCATGGGTAGTCAAAATAAATGAAGAAAAAACAACATGTACGATATTCTCCCTTTCAAACAAACCACAGAACACCAAAATAAGCCTTAATGGCAAATATCTGCGGCCAAACGACAACCCAAACTACTTGAGCGTCACATTTGATCGGCGTATGACATGGAAAAGTCAGGTTGAGAGAAACCGAATGAGAGCAAGACAAAGAATGGCAATCATGAGGAAAATTGCTGGCACAAGCTGGGGAGCAGACGAAAGAATACTTAAGAAACGGTACACTGGAAGAGTGAGACCAGTTCTCGAGTATGGCATTGCGGCATGGGCAACAGCAGCAAAGGCGAACTTTGACAAAATTAGCAAACTTCAAAACCAAGCCATGAGAGTTATAACAGGAGGCATGAATTCAATGCCAATTGTAGAACTTGAAAAGATTACAAATCTGCAATCCATGACTGACAGAAGAGACTGCAGAGCTCAGCAGCAAGCAGAGAAACTAAGAAGACTGACAGACCATCCAATGCATCAGAGACTAAATAGATTTGGAAAAGGGAAACTAAAGCGGAGAAACTTTGCAGAAATAGCCAAAGCAAAGATGAGCGAAGACCCTATGAACACCATAACAACACCAAAGCCCATCTCTACTATATGCAAACCCACCGGGAAGCAGCATATCATTCCAGAGGTGGTAGAAAATATACCAGGTATTGGAAACAAGAACAGCCAGACTGAAAAAAAAAGAAGAGACAAAACCCTGAGGTACATAGCGGAAAACTACCCAAGCATAGACTGGACCCATGCATACATCGACGGTTCTGTAACAAACACAACACAGAATGGAGGGTGAGGGGTATTCCTGAGCCTAACAAATGGTAGAAAAATAACACTGTCGGTGGCAACTGGAAATTACTCAAGCAATTTCAGAGCGGAGGCAGAGGCACTGAAGGCTGCAGTAAAAGCAATGCTGACAGGCAAAAGAAATGAAAGCCAGATAGTCCTGTTTACAGATGCCCTGGCTGTGGTTACAGCACTAAAAAGCCAAAAAAATACAGAACAATGATTTAAGTCCAGTACTCTGTCAACTATTCCAGCAGTTCGCACCAAAAAGAGTAGTGGTACAGTGGGTTCCATCCCACTGTAACATTCAAGGCAACGAGGAGGCAGACAGACTGGCAAAAGAAGGTGCAAGATTACCACAACCAGATTCTAGTGTGACCTACGAAGAGTCCAAAAGGATTATTAGGGCCAGATACATGACCAAATGGGAAACATAACATACTGGCTACACAAAAAATGATGCCTATTGCCAACTGAACAGAAAAGAGCAGGTCGTGGTCTTCAGACTCTGCACTGGCCACAACAGACTGAGGTACCATCTATTCAATAAACTGAAGATAGGTGGCACTGAAAAATGCACCTGTGATACAGGGAAAATGACCGTTGAACATCTGCTGCAAAATTGCCCAACATACGAGGACCAGAGAAAGCACATGTGGCCATCACCAGTGCCAACACTAGACAAGCTCTATGGCAGTGTCGGCAGCCTCAGGATGACAGCTGCTTTCTTCGAACAAATTCAAGTTGACGTCTGACAGCACACGAAGAAGAAGAAGAAAGGCAGGTGCAGATATTGCAGCCTCGCTGTAAACTACGACCTAACATCCTTTTCAGGATAAACGTATAAGAAAAAGTATTGTTTAACTTAAGCATGCAAGAAGAAATGGACTCAGCAAACAAACCAGCAAATGATAATGTCAACACTTGAATCGTTTAACATGCTAATGATTTAGAGGCATTGTACCACAAATATTTTTATATCTGTTTTAGATAAAACAACGGTATAACACTGATTTTATAACAAGAAATTGTGGCCTTACAAAGTCTTACAATTTCTTTTTAGTTTCTTGGTTTATGGTTGAGGAAGCGATCAGTCACCAAAACGCATGAAGGTGTCTTTAAGGGCAGCATGAAACGCCTGCTTTAATCACTGCAGTGGGGACGGCGTGGGCTGGTGGTTAAGTGACACGGCTCACAACGTTACCCCAGGGAAGCAAACCCTTAGAAAATGCAGGAAGAAGCAGACCCTTACATAAAATGCATGCTGAAGTCAGATGCACTGGGCTTACAGGCGCAAAATAAAAACCACAGTGAAACGCACACCACCTTGGGAATTAGAGAAATAAGGCGAACACAAACCAAAAAAAATCACTGCAGTCATACTTTGAACAGAGGTTGATGATTTCCATTTCAGTTTCTGTCAAACTGACTTAGGTCAGTATTGTTTTCACCTTCCCTCTGTGGTCCATAGCATGACAGTACTTGAGATGGTGTCAGGTTCTCTTCCAAGGACCTCTGTCGATCCAATTCCAGAAGTTGCATGGGCCTTGCCAACTAAGCGGGTCAAATTAACTTAGTGTAACTTGATGTCATGATAGTTTGTCACAAAATGAGGTTGTCTTTCTGCTATTTTAAATAAGAAATTAAGACAAAGCTTTTTCTAAATTGAAATTTTGAGGGTATTATTGAGGCAAGAAGTCTTTAAGGTGTTTTGGAGATATTTATATATTAGGCGTTTTAAATTAACTAGATATTTGTAATTTGATGAATATATTTCTATGCCTGCCAACTGACATTGATGTCAGGCGATCGAATACCCAGAAAGGATATATTGTTTTTGCTTGTTGGATGTGAAAAATAAAAATATAACTAGAAAATGATGTGAAATAGCAGTGTCAAAATGGCATGCAATCCTCAACCTTTAAATCCCCTCGACTACCCCAGCAATGGGAATAAAGTTGTATGAGTGTTTTTTTAATTTTAATAAAATATTTTATGTAAGTTATTTTGTTTGAAAAGAACAAGTCTTCTAGGTAATTATATATCATGGTTTCTTAAGCAATTACACATTTGGGTTTTTTCAATAATATTATTGTATGGGTTTTTTTTGAGGTAATGTTTTCAAAAGTGATGCTGGGTATTCTGAGATATTATAATACTTACATATTGGAAGTATTGAGAAAATGAGTTGATATTTGTGTTCTTTGAGTAATGAGATGTTAGACCCTTGCTCGTTTCGGTCTAAACCCATTTGTTTAGATGAAGCGAGCAAGGAATGCTAATGGTTTCACACAGAGTTTCTTTGAGTACATACATGCAGACACTCGGAAAGTTTGAGATTCTGATAGTAATAGTTTGACTGTTTCTGACGATTCAGTAGATTAGTGCAGGATAAACAAAAATATAGCATAATATTTCACTGTTTTACAAGTCTTACTGAAAAATCACATCAGAAGATGTGTAGGAGTCCTAAAATAGCAATTACACAAATTATTTACTTTTGTATGGAACAGGGTCCTGCTCTGCCCGCAGCAAGACAGCAATGACAGCATCAGCATACATGTCAGTCACAGGGTTGGCTGTCCACTCAATGTAAGCAATGCCAGAATCCAAGGTCACCTGGGAGGATTAATACTTACAAACTTATCTAGGTGTTTTCTTGTTTGCATATTTCCTACCATACATTTCTTTTTCTTAAAAAAGGACATATAACTGAGAAATACTTTCACATTATTTTGCAGGTAAGAAAAGAAAAGTCAAAGTTGAGTTTCTTATTACCATCTGTATATTTCTCATATGTTCCTTTGTCTTTATTTATGTCGAGCATTGCCTCTATTTGGCAAGTCTACTTTCTCATTTCTATATTGAAAAAAAATGCTTGCTGAAGTCGGGTGTGTTGGACCGAAAGGTGCAAATATCGCAACCAAGCTGTAAAATACGACACAGTGCATTCCGTTCACTGGACTACATTCTGCTACTTAAACCCTTTTCAGGCTTTGGTAGCGGGAGATTGAGAATGAACAAAGCCAAGCCATTTGCATATGCGGAAAATGACAGAATATACTAACATTGGCAAAAAATAGGCAGACAAAGATCTTCAGACTCAGAAGGACACATTGCAGACTCAAGGCCCACCTCCACAGAATGGGTCTCAAAGACACCACCACATGTGATTGTGGAGCACCCAAGTAAACACCGGAACATATCCTGCAGGACTTATATGTATTAATCCCTTCTTCTTTGATTCCGAAGTTAATTATTTTTATTATTCTTTGTCCCTGATGAAGGTCTATTGGTCATAACGTTGTTTTTGGTCATGTTTTCGTCTCTGAGAGATATTTGGCCATAACCATTAAAAATTGTTTTTCACTTTGCTTTTTGCAAGTTAAGTTTAGTAACATTGTAAACAGAAAAACTTTCACATTATTTTGCAGGTAAGAAACACCAAGTCAAAGTTGAGTTTAGCAACATGGTAAACAACAGAAAATCTTGCACATTATCCTGCAGGTCAGAAAGACTAAAACTTGTTCTTCAATTGTAAGGTTTATAATACTTTGCTATTTATTTCTTGACTTTCAACAATTAAAATATAAAATGTTTAACTTGTGTCAATGCCTTTTCCTGTACTTATTTTTCTTAGTACACTCATTTCTGGTGATTTAGGTGGAGGCTATGTTTGACACAGATCTTAGACCTGAACTAAACATGTACAATGACATCAAAGCTAAACTAAACATGTATCCACATGGATCAGTCTGCAACTTCATCCTCCCAGGATGCCAGACTCTCACCTTCTTTTCGCGCATACACACATCTTTAAACTTCAGCTATGGTCAGTCAATTGTACCTTTGCCATTTGTCAACTCTACATAGTGTATATCTTTGGGGATGCAATCATCTTCCACGCGATGAACATCACCATCATAGCCTCTGCTGCCTAAGAAGAATGTATGTCCTTGGGAGACGAGTGCAAGAATGAACCTCCGCATTTGTCCCTCTGTCCATCAATGTAATTCCAAGGATGAACCTCCGCATTTGTCCCTCTGTCCATCAATGTAATTCCAAGGATGAACCTCCGCATTTGTCCCTCTGTCCATCAATGTAATTCCAAGGATGGATTGTAGACGATGTAGATGGAAGGTGTCACAAACATAGGAGCATGCTGACAACATGGGAGCATGCTGACAACATAGGAGCATGCTGACAACATAGGCTTTATAAACAATGGCCTTGGTTTTCAATTAAAGTTTCTGGTTTTCCCAAACATGTTTTGAGATGAGCAAATGTGGCAGCAGATTTGCCAATTTAACTGTCAATTTCTGGGTCTAGAGAGAACTTGTTGCTAATGAAGGACCCTGGGTACGTAAATTGATGCACAGATATCAGTTTGTAATTATAGTAGGTAAAGGCTGACTTGGCATCTAGCTCCTGTCCAAGCACAGTTGTTTTGTTGAGGCTTCTTCTGAGACTGAGATCAAGATGCTGAGCAGCGCATGAGCTGCAGTGGTCAGCGGCCCATAGTTGACCAATGACCACTAGCGTCAGGGCCAGCGAACCAGAGCTGCCAAGACCCTTCTACACCTCCACGCAGTGATCCTAGATAACAGACTGGCTAAGGAGAAGGGATCGAAGAGGGAATGCTAACTCGGTACTCAAAAAATGCTTGCTGAAGTTGGATGCGTTGGACCGAAAGGTGCAAATATCGCAGCCAAGCTGTAAACTACGACACAACGCCTTCCGTTCTCTGGACTACATTCTGCTACTTAAGCCCTTTCAGGGTTTTGTAGCAGGAGATTGAGAACGAACGAAGCCAAGCCAAGCCATTCTGAGACCAAAATTCGTGCACACCTGTGAGAATTGATCTATTAGCCTCTGAAGTTCCTGTTAGGCAACTGACAAATGCAGCATTATCATCAGCAAATAGGAAGTCTCTGGTGGTAATTTACTTGATCTTCATTTTGGTCTTGTGCCCTGCAAGATTAAACAGCCAACCATCTGACCCAGTGTGAAAGTATTCCTTCATCACCAAATGTATGCTTCAGTAGCAGAGCAAATAAGATTTCCAAGTGACGGGGTCAGGACACAGCTTAGTTTAACATCCCTGTGAATATTAAATGATTGTGATATACTACCATCCTGGCCCCATGGAATGATTTAATTGGCTGTAGCTGTATGCCTGGGCAGTCTATTTTAAATAGGTGTCCATCCCTGCTAACCAAATAAAATACCTTTGTCAGGTGACATAAAATGGCTGATTCTCCTCATGTGACTTTTCCTGAAGTTGGCGATGAGAAAAAAATCACGTCAATCATTCATCTTTTAGATTTTAATACACTCTGTGACTCCACATGCACAGCCAATTTTTGCAGAGTTGTTTTCTCAACAGCAATGGTTTTGAATGGTGTTTTTATCCTATTTACAGGACCAATAGCTTTTCTTAAGCAATCATACATTTGTTCCCTGTTTGTGCTGTAGTCTGGATGTTTTTATGGAGCTTGAGCCAGCACTCATTTCACAACGGCGAGCTGTTTGTTGAATATTGCTTCTGGCAAACTTGAAGGTGTGCAGAGCACCTGCATTTTGAAGGTGCTTGTATTTAACTAATGATGGATATCATATAATTCACTTTTGGTTCAAACCAGTCATTTGATGTGCTATGATGAAGGACATTATGAGTTTCCTCAAAAGCATTGTTAAATCTGTCGATCAGTGTAGGGTCCGACGTTCAACTTAGGTCGATGCATGGCTTGCCTTTGTGCCTGTGAGTCAGGTACCAATTTACAGTTGAGTAGACAGAAGCACGTCAAGGCCCGAGATTAAACCTTGCACCTTTACTATGAGACACAACATCTCTAACCACTCTGCTACTCAGACGCTCTCTACAGAGGCCTGAACTGGAAATAACAGCCACACAGATATCATATGAACAATCACTACACCTGCTGATGACGTCTAAAGACATAAGAGGACAGATGAGATAAAGTTATAAATCAGGTACCTTGATTGAGCTAAACACTTGCAGCACAGTGTTTGGACCACTATCCAGGTACACAATGTCTCCTGCAAGCTGGTTGAGGTAGTAAGTCAGCAGGCCAATGCTGCCCGAGAACACAAGACTCATACGCTGGGACACAGTGCTCATAGCCAGGTCCGTGTAACCTAAAGGTGAGATAATTGATTGGTTATTGATTTGATTTACAGTGCTCATAGCCAGATCTGTGAAACCTACAGGTGAGATAACTGATTGATTCACAGTACTCATAGCCAGATCTACGTAACCTTTTTTCGATAAAAAATGTGGGAAGTAAAGGCAGTCAGCACGACGATAACCACCCATAGCCTGCTGCTGTTAGTCAAGGAAATATAGGCCAAACACCATATTTTCAATATACCACATGACTTGTAAACTAAATCTAAAAAAAATGGAATACTAAGAACATCTTTTAAGAGGTATCTAACAATGTGGTACAACAGCGCTAGAGTAGAAGACTTTCCAGCTCATGGTGCTGCACACCCTGTCATCCACAAAGGTCAAAAGCCTATTGAGAGTAGAGTAGTCTTCTGCATGAATAAATTCAGTCTGTATATCCTCACATCCCGATGATTTGGATTGCTATTCGAACCTCATCTATCATAAGTTCCAACCCTTGTTCTGTTCTTAGGCATTATGTTGAGACTTCTGGTGGCATTTTCATAGATTTCACAGCAAAATTGCTTCCATCTCTTGAGTATATCCATGCTCTCTGTGAGTGTATTACCATCGTCATCGTTTATTACATGTAATAACAGTTTGAACTCATCAGTTACTGTTCTGATTTCTTTTAATGCATCTCCTTCCTTCCCTTTGCAACTCTTCTGTTTTACTGTATGTCCAATACATGTTGCTCCTTATTCTTCTGAATCTCTCTTCTGATTTATCTTGTGCTGTTTCTGTATATAGTTGTTTTGCACTCCTTTTTATTCTAGATTATTTTAATTTTTTCTTTCTTCTATGTCTCAAGGGCCTTTATGTGATGTAACAGATTTGTGGATCATTTCCTAAGTATTTTGCTACTCGCCGATGAGATGCAAATTTTTCTTGCCTGTGTTGCAGATTCATCTGAAGTCATATTTTCTTGCACTGCCATAAGCACCTTGAATTTGTTTTTTTTTACTTCCGTGGTATACAGCTGACCAATCCCTGAACAGGAATTTGTAAGTAGCAGGATGTAGTCCGGAGAATGGAATGCATTGTGTTGCTAGTTTACAGCTCAACTGTAATATTTGCACCTTTTGGTCCGACACACCCGTCTTCAGCAGCAGCCTTTTCTTGATGTCCATGACTAGCAGTGGGTGCTCTGAATCAGTCAGCACCTGGTAGTATCTTCAAGAATGCTGATCCTGGCCTCTATCTTTGTTGCATTAGAATGTAGTTTATTTTGGTTCTGTTTTTCTCCATTGGGTGAATTCGTGTTTGTGACGTTTTCTAGGCAGAAATCCATTAATGTTTCTCCTCTTTCGTTGCTGTGCCAACCCCAAAAGGTCCCTGTACTCTTTCTTTTTCCCTTGTTCATTCCTTTCCTATTTTTGTGTTGAAATTCCCCCACGATGTCTCTTTTCTCTTCTTTATGTATGGTCTCTTGTGAATCATTGTAAATTTAATATTGTTTAAATGCTATTTCCTGTATAGCAGAATAAACATTATTGCACTTAGGGGAGCTATTTGTGATCAATCTATTTCAGCATATGGTAAGGGTGTGTATTTTCATAGTTTCTGTAGTTCAATGGTTGCACACACTCCTGATATGTATGCCCATAGTTCCTGTAGCTCAATGGTTGCACACACTCCTGATACGTATTCCTGTAGCTCAATGGTTCACACACTCCTGATATGTATTCCTGTAGCTCAATGGGTGCACACACTCCTGATATGTATTCCTATAGCCCAATGGCTGCACACACTCCTGATTCTTCCTCTTCATCCTACAATTGATTTCAATTCTAGATTTTTTAAACTAATTTATAGATATTAACCTTACGCACTCCACATTATTTTTGAAAAAAATTTGACCTAATTAATTTTCTTAATTAGTCGCTGTGGTAGTCGTCTTTCAAAATTTGTAACTTTTATGTTTGTTTGTCAATAAATATGATTTTCTGGTGTGTAGATACACAATAGCATAACGAACATGTGGGTGTTATTGTTTTTGTTGTATGTTTGTTAGTTTTTGAGATTTAAAAAGATGAAGTTGAAAATTTATGAAAATCTCGGGAAAAATTTGGACTCGACCACTAGGCCTAGTCGCTTCGATAGAAAACCATGGAAACCACAACAACGTATCGATACTGTGTTTACAATATCGCCACAACTGTTAGTTTCCAATTCAAACGTAGTTCTTTCATTTAAACAAACAAAATAAACAGATCTACGCGATAAAAATCTTTCTCAACAACCTACTTCCCCTTTCGCAAAAAGTCGGCTTGCTCAAAACGGCATATACAAAATTAAAACTGTTCAAAAGCCATTTGTAATCGAACACACGATACTTTAACCGGCAAAATATCGTGTATATATGGAGGGCGTAGTCAGCAGTAAAAAATGGCTGTCAGGAGTGACTCCGTTCAAAAAAAAAAAAAATTTTTCCGCACACCGTTTTTGTAGGCCTAGCTGGTTCAAAGAGAACGGACAAGGGCGTGCTACAGGTTAAGATCATTATTTAACAGGCCATTACTTCAGCTCCATGTGGGGGATAGGTCTTCAACAAATACTAGTCAAATCATCAGATGCTAACATACCGTATCTATTGAAGTTTTTGTGGTTTAATATGTCTTTAGGATGATGAAGCCACCCCCATGCACAACCCTCCTTTGTCACCTCATGCCTGACAGGTTACAATATAACTATTCGTTGTTCCCCTTTTTGGTCTTAGTAACTCTCAGGCGAGAGCAAACATTAACTCACTATAAATGTCAACCCCCACTATCCAAAAAGATAATCTGAAAAGAAACATGGACAGATAAAATGAATACTCTTACAATATTCTCCCTTACATCGATATTTGTAAATCAACTTACTGTGCAGATCTTTCGGTGAGACAATGTGGTAGTTGAAGTTTCTCTTGACTAGTATTCCTGAAACTCTGTGACCCTGAGTAGGAGGATCTGAGGCCAGTTCTCCAACAACCTGTAAGAATGTCATCCCACATACAAGAAAAACCACTCATTGTTAATACTGGATGTGACATTTATCAATTAAACGCCTACTATAATGTAAATCAGCCAAATTGAGACTGAATATAAACATGAAGAAAACCAGGCGTCTTAAAGTTAACCCGATCAACAAAGAAACAATCAACCTGGAGGGAGAGCCATTGAAAAAGGTGGACTCCTTGACTTATTTGGGCAGCACAATTGACACATCAGGGGATACAGATACAAAGACTAAAATAGAAAGGAAAGAGTGGTATTCCTGACACTAAACATCTTATGGAGATCCAGAAAAATCAGGATTCAGTTTGAATATTCAAAGCCAGTGTCAAGTAAGTCTTGACTTACTATATAGCAATCATCAGTGATTGATATCAAGAGTACACAAAAAAAGACCAAAAAAAAACAACTGTTCAATGTCTAAAAGATAAGACTTCACAAATGTGCACACCTGAAAAAATAGTTTACATAATCTAATAGCTATGTATATCTTCTAATTAGTAGCCCATTAATAATAATAATAGCCGCCAAAAGCAAGTGATGATGACCCATGATCTGGGTCTTCTGCAACAGGGTGTGGATGATCAGCATTTTGACCTTTGTGAGGATCTCTGTGTCTGGTACCCTATCCTGCCATTAAATTCTCAACAATCAATGGAGGTAGCTTGCATGGAAGTGGTACATTTTTCTAGCATGCCTGCTGTACACAGTCTACATCTCACTGGCAAGCACTAGGGCTCTGTAGACTTTTGAGCCTCAGTAACTCATTAGTGAGGATGGCTCTACCATTATCGATTTAATTTTCTGCATATTTCCAATACACGTCAAAGGAAGGAAAGTGTTGTCTAATTAATGATGACAGACGTGACAAATGCCACATTAAGTAGACGTACACTTGCAACAAGCAAATCAGCAAGGTCGCCTAATTTTCGTGCATCGTAATTGTGTATTAAAATCGACCCTAATAACATTCCACAGAATGCGTGTTAGATAAATATGTTCCTCAAAGGAAAATAGGCCATATGAAACTCATTAATTGTGACATTTAATTAAACACAATTGTTACAGCATTTAATTCACATGAAACTTTGAACAGCTTGATCCTTTCTTTTGTTTAAAAAAGAAAGTGTTAAATTGGTGTGTTTTCCCTTCTTAGCAGAACACCTTCACCTGTTGTATAACAAGATAAATGGAGATATAAATACTTTCGGGCAATCACTTGTTTCATTTGATATTGTTGTTTTTTTTGCGTTCACCTTATTTCTCTAATCCCCAAGGCGATGTGCGTTGCACTGCGGTTTTTATTTTGCGCCTGTCGGCCAAGTGCATCCAACTTCAGCATGCATTGTATGTAAAGGTCTGCTTCCTCCTGCATTTTCTAAGGGTTTGCTTCCCCGGGGTAACGGCCAGTGCTGCGATGGGGATCGAACCCAGCACCTTCGGATTGTGAGGCGTGCCACTTAACCACTAGGCCACGCCGTCCCCTATTAAATATATTTAAGTTAACCACTGAAAGCTAACTAAAAAGTAGGAAAAAAACAGAAACACTTAAGAAATGTACATAGCACTATTATCAAACAGGCTAGGTCACCCGAGATCTTACTTTGGCTATCTTCTCTCCTCTAAAATGCAGCTCTACGGGAACTGTATTGCGTGGATTATGGACTTCCATCTTATACTCAGCATCATCCTCATACTCTCGTAACAAGGCAGACTTCAACCTGGACATTTCATTGACCTCCCCATGAACCAGGACCTGCAACAAGAGAAATAATATAGAATTATAATACAAGGGTCATAAAACGAATTACACCTGCACTAAGTCACTAAGCAAGCTAAAGCAATTTTAAACACATACCTGCCTTCCCTTACACATTCTTAAAATAACATTGACTATTTTTCATCAATTCATTCCTTCTGACCACAACATGATATCTTACACATTGAAAATGAAAATGTATTGACTATAAGTACATGCAATTAAGATTCATGCCATTATTTTCTGCATACTGAATTGTTTTCATTAAAATGTCTCAAACTTTTCTACACATTTTACACAAAGAATTTACATTTTTTACTTTATATTTTACACACAGAATTTGAATTTCTACTTTAAATATTACACATCATAAGAATAATAAATTTATATTCTACACAAGGAAGTGAAACTTTTAGTTTACATTTTATACATGCAATTTGAATGTTTGCTTCATATTTTACACACAAAAATGTGGATATACTCTGTCAATGTTCACTGTTTAATTGCTGTTAATTGTTACTACATATTTTATACTTTAAAATATGAAATTTCACTTAATATTTGCATCTGGGTGCCCCAATTTATGCTCAGCCCCTTTCACCACTGAAAGTACCGACAACAGAGCATGAACTCTATAGCTCCTGAGGCGTTTCAGAATTTTCCCTTCACTTCATCAGGTACCCAATTACAGCTGGGTCAATGTGGAGAAACTATGAAAAAATTCACAACATGCCCAGTTTGCCAAAGTGAGTGCCACGTGATAAAATTTGAAATTTAACTTTATATTTTGCACTACAGAATTGGCAATTCTTACTTTATATTTTGGCAGAAATACAAACATGGTTAAAACATAGCTTTACCAGAAAATAGTAAGATACATTAACCTATACGTTTATCTAATTATGTATTTATCAAGGAATGAACAAATGGGAACAACACACACTTCTACTTCATTCGTTCTCTATCTCTCGCTACCAAGCCCTGAAAAGGACTTTGCAAGTAGCAGGATGTTGTCCAAAAACGGAATGCCGTAGTTTACAGCTTGCTGCGATATTTGCACCTTTCGTCGGCCCTACACATCTGACTTCATCAGGAATTTTTTTGAGTATCGGGTTAGCCTTCCCTCTACAATTCCTTCTCCTTAACCAGCCTGCTCGCCACGATCACTGCGTCGAGGTGTAGAAGGTTCTTGGCAGATCTGGTTCACTCATGCACTACCACAACACATTAAAACAGCGATCTTTATATTTTACACTCGCATGGGGTGTATTCATTTTATACATTACACTACAGAATGGAAAACTATACTTGATATATTACACTGCAGAATGGGTAATTATACTTGATATATTACACTGCAGAATGGGTAATTATACTTGATATATTACACTAGAGAATGTATTTTTTGCTTTTACGCTACCACTGGCAACAAAATTTGCACGGGCATTGCCTGTCACCGTTATCCAACATTTCACGACCTACATTTTTTCAAAGTGGTTTAATCATAGACAGACCAACCAGGCAAATGCGGAAATCCATGGAAAATACTGCCCTTTTGATTACAGAGAATTATACTTCTGTCCTGTCCAGTTGAACTCAATGACGATTTTGAAATTTATTTTAGACATTTGAAAATGATTTCTTCTGTTTTTCACTTGGATTGGAAGATTCACCCCTTATTGAGAATGGGGAAGTTAAGTTTTTGCAACAGATTTTCTGAGATAGATTTGTTTAGTTTGTTAATGTAGACATAATAATTACATTTACAGTGGAATTTTACAGATATGGCCATCTTGTAAACATTGATTATTCATTCTTTGTGGAACTTGGGCGACATTTGTTTTCAAACAAGGGATGGGGAAAACAGTTAAGTCTATATGTTTGTGTTGTTTTTCAACAGTAGTACCTTCATCTTCTTGTATCCCAGAAACTAAATCAAATGCACAACAAAAGCAATAACACCAACAAGCCCTTTATTAATTTATCTCTCTATACACAACAAAATCATATCTAAAGAACAACAAATAAAAAGGTTACAGGCTCTCAAAGTCAACAACCACAGTAAAAAATAATGTGGCAATGTAAAGGTTAATTCTGACAAACCCCTACCACATGAGCAGGTTTCAGTTCTCTCAGGAACTCTGATGTCTGTTTGTAGTCAGCATGAGCAGAGAATGAAATGTAGTCTACAGAGCACTTGAGGGGCAACTTCTGTCCTGCCTGAGTAACAATCTCATTAGGCTCTGATAGGATGTGCTGAAATTATAATCAGAAACATTAGCATAGAAGCAGAAATATATGAAATTATAACCAGAAGCATTAGCATAGAAGCAGAAATATTCACACAAATGTAGTGGATGTAACATGAATGTAAACCCTTTACAGCTTGTATGGTCCAGAATTGGACATCTGGAAAATGTCCATTTCCATCAAACACCAACTTCTGAAGACATTCGTTATGTTCTGTCATTTAGTTTGAGGAATTTTACATATTGACGTCACCTAAAAGATGGTTGACAATTCGCACATGCGCAAGATGATGTTTACCGTAGAGTCATTCACAATAAGTAGACATTTAAGAACATGGTATGGTTTAAAAGTTGACAGAATTAGTGCGAGGAAATTTTGACTTGAAGACCTGAGAAACCATTTACTATTTTATCAGACTAATGATCACGCATAGGGATTACACGATGATATCCAATACACACCTGTTTCAGACTTTACCTGGAACACAGAAGACACGAACTTGTATGGGTTCTCAGAGAGTTAAAGCAGAAATACTCACAACATCATAAGCAACATTTTATTTGGTGGGGACCTTATTTTCTTCCCTTCTACATTTATGGCATGTAAAGCTTCATACTAACAGATTTTAATTACGAATACTTCATGTCATAGATAGTTTAATTGCTGTCTTAAAATCCGTAGATTGCAATTTTACCTCAATTTGTTTAACATTAATTTATTTTATTTTGAAAAAAAAAAAAACTATTTGTCATACGGAGCTGCCCCTGACTGAATGACGCAAATCAAAAACATTATTAAGGACTGGAAAGGGTTAAGTAACACTACAAACTATCACAAAAATCCTTGTAAATTAAAGCAAAAAATAAGTATGTGACAATTTCACAGAAGCATTAATTCAAAAGGAATAATCTATGCCATGGTAAGTAGTTAATGTGTTACAAAAACAACAATGAAATGTGCATCTTACCTTGGCTGGTGTGCCCTCAACACAATAGCCAGCAATAATGACACCATTTCTCTTGTCAGGACACCAGCTCTCAAATAGCTCTCTGGACAAACCACTCTGCAACATACCAGGGCTGGCGAGCACAACGGATGGTCCAATGTCTTCAAACTGTTCCATGTTCTGTCATAATAGCAACTACATTAGTTAACTATTTTTTAAATATTGTAATGTATGGTCAATTTAAACCAAAAACATGCATATCACTGTGTGCAAATTAATTCAAAATATGATTGTACTGTATGTTAGAAATTTACAGAATGTAATAGCATTGTATGATAGAAAATATCAACATTATGACTATCAGTTTAATTAAAGTTGGAAATAAACCATGATTGTACAGGTTGTTAGAAATTAATAAAATATTATAGTACTGTGAGGAGAAGATGGCAGAGCAGTTTATGTGTCAGCCTTCTGACCACGATAACATGTATTCAGAACTTTGGTAAAGCATATGATATTATCTTTCAAAAGTAAAACAAAATCCAAGCAATTTACAGAGTGTGGCAATGTAGGACCAAGCGGTCTTTATGTCTCAGCCTTATTCATCCTCCTCGTGGTAGACTTCAGCAACGGGAATAAATGTTGCAACGATAGTGTGAAACTAACTATATGATTGTATTCAATCAATCAAATCCATTTAACACCACGTAGAGCATAGGTCCTCAACAAATGCTTGCCAAGTCTAGCTGTCATGTACAATCATTTCCAGCCAATTTTAAATTGTCTTGACCTCCCTTCTCCATGAGTGTTTAGGTTTGCCTCTACTTCTCTTGAGGATTCCAGAACAGTGACTGTCTAGTAATGCTATCAGCTGGTTTCCATAATGTATGTCCTGTCCATCGCGAGTCTTCTCTTTACCTCTAGTCCCATTGTCATCTGTCTGGTTCTTTCCCATAATGCCATGTTAGTAACTTTATCATACGATTTTATTCCCTCTATTCGACGCAGGCATCCATTGTTGAAAGCTTGAACCATTTTAGTTGTACTTTTTGTTATTCTCCACATTACAGAGCCATACAATAAGATGGACTTTACACTGGAGTTAAAGATCTCAATTATTGAATTTTGAATTTGATATCTCTATTTGTACTTCATAATTGGACTGACTATTAGAAATTACCAAATTAAAATTTATTACTGAATGTGAATAATTATTGTAATGATTGTACTGATATTAGAAATTTTTTCAATTGAAGATTTACACCACGACACGAAAACGTAACAAAATTGTATTTTAACCGTTACCACTCGAGCGCCGTACCAAACTGGCAGAGAAAATCGTGTACAGCAGGTTGCCCATATGCAACTTGCGCTGTTCTTGCATAGCGACGACCATTCTAATCAAATTTAAAAATGAACGGCTATGTAGAAATAGTCTGGACAATACTGCCCTTTAAATTGCAGAGTTCCGACTTCCGTAATGCACGGTTAAATACCAACAATGGCGATTTTGAAATTAGTTTTAGAAATTATTTCATATGTATTTCACTTGGATTTGAAGATTGGCCCATTGTTGAGAATGGGGGAGTCAAGTTAAAATCGTGATGTGCTGAAAAATAATGGAGCGGCAGGGACAATTTTTAATGTAGAGTGGTAAAGGTTAACAGTACATCGGGTGTGTTTCCTCAAAATGTCATGCACATGTATCAAAACAATTAGTATTAAGTGCTTAACATTACTTTGAGATTAATGATGTGCTTGAATACAAAGGGGTTGCTAATGGTGATCTGTCTGCGAATCTTCTCATTCATGGCATTGATGTAGGTCTGGTACACACTCATACATTTCTTGGCAAGCTGTGATGCATAGTAGATGGGGATGTCATGCAGCTCAGGATGGTTACTCCAATACTCGTCTGAAATCCAAAAAACTCTACTTTCAACATAAACATTCAACCATAAAATGTGTAAATCATTGTATATTAAATACAAGAATTAGTTATTGAAACTTTCAAATCATTGTCCTTCAAAAGGTAGTGATAGTCTCATAGCAGAAACTGTCAGAGATAAAGTGTTATAATTAAACACATTTGAATTACTGTTTTAAACTTTAAATATTCAAATCATTGTCTGTTTGGAGAAAACAAATTCAGTCAGTTTTTTAAACTGTGTGATAGTTTACCTTAAATGATTTAATTGAATGAAGAGAACTATTACCCCCAGCTCATAAAAAAGCTAAACCATCATATAATGAAGTCTCTGACATTTCATCCCATATGGCAGTTTCTGCTATGGGATCACCTCTACCTCAAGCATGTAGACAATCCAAGAAAATTACCCCCATAAACAAGAATCTTGTGCTGAGTTAAAATGGATGTACTGAAAAAAAACATAATGAAGAGCTGATGGCATGTAATCTGAAAGCAGTCAATTCACAAAATGTGAGAGAAGAATGAACATGTCTGATTACCCAGAATAAGCAGTAGTTCTTGTGCTCTGCCAAGAGCAAAAGCTGGGATAAGGCAGCGACCACCCCTGTTGACAATGTCATGAACCAAACTCGTGAATCTGTGCTCTCTCTCTTCTCTGTTCTCATGAATATGAGTCCCATAAGTAGATTCCTAAGATTTTAAAAAATGGCAGTTTAAAACATTTACAAATAAATCTACAGCTGGCTATTACTACTAATGTGCAGTTTGTTGTTTTCGAACTCAGATTAAAAAGGACGGTTGAAAAAAAATGTATTGCAACTCTATTATAATTCTAAATATGAACGGAAATGTAATATTAGTTGCATTCATTAAATGTATTCATGTCTAAATATGCTAACTTATTAGCAGGATCTGATTGGGGTACAGAATAGTAACACTGCAAACCACCAAACATGTTGTAATGGCTGACAATGGATAGTTGGGTATGGAACCATATGAAAAACAAAAGAAGACCTCAGCACCTCCATGCAGGAAGTTAAGTCAAGTAAAAATAACATACAGTTTATAAATCAAGCTGTTGAATCCAAAGTCATCAATACCATTGTTGTGCAGAATCTCTAATAAAATTTATACGGAAATATTTCAACCAAGATTTGTAAACAACAGTACATAAATGATGCATCTATCCTAATAGATGAGAACAGAAAGGTATGTGAAAGAAAGATATGGTTTAAGAGTCCCCATTCAAAACAAGAGTGACTCATTTTTCTTGCTTTGGTACCTTACAAAGACCACAATTTGGAGTAACAAACAGCTTGATTCTTCTAGAAAGCAGTAGAAACATAAAGGAGAAATGAGAGTAATGAAGTTTGTGAGGATTACTGTTCTAAAAAATGTGGAGCTTTTTACCCCCTATAAATTATGTAGGATAGAATGTTACCAAACACCTGGCATTGTGAATTCCACCATTCAAATCTATCTGGGTTTAAAGAAAATCTCTTTTTTTTTAAAAAGTGTATAATATGCTAATGCAGAAGCTAAAAGAGTATAACTCACTTTGCCCAGGGTTCAGAAAAAGTATAGTGGTTCGCTAATTGAAAATCGACCAATAAGCTGCTATCCCTAACATATTCATGCCTCGTCAGAATAGTCGTCCAGCAGAATAAGATTGTCACAGATTCAATGCTAGCAAACAACTATACTTACAATGATCACAATGTCAGGCTTCACATTGGGCATCTCTGCACACATCAAGTGTCTATCTTCTTGTCTGGAATAGTCTCCTGTGTAAAGTATCTGTTCAATGAGAGAAATACAGAAACAAAAATGAGTATTGTTAATTATAGGAGTTTGTATTACAACAAATGGCAAGAAGGAATCCTCGATACCGCTATTCTTGACAGAGCTGGCATCCCTAACTAACATAACTTAATGTCTTTTATACTGGTTTAGAAGACTCTGCAGAGTCTGTATACAACCAGTTTCATTTACATTACCTTGCTTTAAAAGCTATGCGCATACAATTTACTCTTAAATGCATTAATTGTCCCTGCCTCCCCTACCTCCTGCGGCAATGCATTTCAAGCATTCACTACTCTCTGATTTGTGGATGTGCCCTCTTGTTCTTGTAGGCGGCTGTATTTTGAAAAACTTGTCAAATTTAACTTTTCCGTTGATTATCCTATAAACCTGAATTAAATCACCTCGAATTATTCTCTTTTCTAGATACTGTAGGCCGGTGTATAACAAACTGTAATGTCAGCTTCAAATAACAAGTTAATTCCCCTTAAAATAATACTCAAGATCTCAAGAAGGCCTTTATTTATCTGTCAAAGGTTTCAGTATTTATTAATAACACATCAGAGTTAATTAAATTATATGCTCCTTTTGTTCTGACTTTGTGTAAGCCCAATTTTGTTTCACCGTAAACCTTGCTCAAAATGGAATGACATTAGTAGTGTCAGTTTTCTAGTCTAGTCCATGGCTCGGTTTTTCCCATTAGAACGGTATGCTGCCTGTCGAAAACCTCACACAAACTCTGTAGCTCCAGCGTTGAACCCAGGAATCTCCGGAAAATATTGCCACCATGAACCGACTGCCGCAGCTCAAATTCGAACCCCGACTCTATGAACATAGGCAAACGGCTTGACCACTTCGCCACCGACAAACAAATCATTAGGCCAGTCGTTCATCTATCTTAAACTCTCACCAACAAGAAAATAGTTGTCTATTATGGACTACTATGCTGTCTGTTGAGCATATCAACGACGAATTATGTGCTCAAAACTAGAGAGCCAAACCTGTCCCTAATGATTCATTTGCTCAAAAGTGGTCAGTTGAATCTGCCTGTAATATCTCTTTTTTAAATACTACCGGATTACAGACAAGACAAGAGCTGCCCATAAAGATTGGCAGGTCAAGGTCCATTTTTAATGGTTTAGGTACACAATTATGGTTTTGTTGAAGTTGTTGCACTCAAAACCACACTAATGTCTTCATAATAGATGTATTTAAATCTCACAGGTTGTATTTTTGTTAAACGTACCTTCACACCGGCAATCTCAATCATAAACATAGCCGCTCCCAAAACATGGCCTGCAGAGTAGCACCAGAACCTAACTCCATTGATATCAGTCTCCTGTGAGTTAAAAAAGAATAATAAGTAGAATTAAACAATTTGAATCATAACTGATGAATGTAAGACAAAATAATTTTAGTTGTGCACTGGTCTCATTACAAAAATATAAGAGTGCTCTAAAAAAGCAAATGTGCTAACAATATACAAATGATCACTAACCAGGACGGCGTGGGCTAGTGATTAACTGACATGGCTCACAACCCAAAAGTGTTGGGTTCGCTCCCCATCACAGCACCGGCTGATACCCCATGGAAGCAGACCCTTACATAAAATTAATGCAGAAGTCGGATCCACAGGGCCGACAGGTGCAAAATAAAAACACAGTGCAATAGACACACCTTGCGGAATAGAGAAATAAGGCGAACGCGAAAACCAAAAAAATATCAATAACCAATTACAAAATATTATCAGATAACAAATAATATCAGACTTAGAAAGAAAAATCCTGTATAATGAAAAATATTCCAATAAAATGTCAATAATAATTAAACATAACCTCTCACAATTCACAATCACAGATTGATATAATGTATAAATAATTATTTGCTGTTTATGATTTAAAACCATTTTCCTTAATGGTAATATTCTTTTAAACAAATATTCTAGTAAATGCTAACAAGCTGAATCACATTCATATCTCAGATATGAAGCTATGTGTGCGAATCTTGTGTACTGTTCCTCTGGTACTGAGAGAAATGACAAATGTAATTTTCACAAGACTAATAACAAATAGTAAAATTATGTTAATTTACCTGAATCATAATGATGACCCTATGTAAATTGGTATATTTTGGGGACCATATACATCTTTTAAAATCTCTTATTGAGTTTTAAATTAGATTATTTTCCTGTGACCATTGATCATTTTGACAGGGACTCGGTTCTCCATGAGAAGTAAGATGACAGCGCTCTCAACTCTCTCCAGTGTTTGCGTCGAATTGCCCGATGTTTGGGGGTTCCTGTTCAGATTATATTTCACAACTCCTTCACCAGGTAGTATTAAGGACTGTGGAATTGATGTGCTTTCGACTGGTTATCCTGTTTGTTATGATGCCCACCTCAAGCCATGGGAAACCAGTCCATGACGGAGTTCAACGTTTCACTTACAACGTATTTAGTTTTACTACAGTATCTCGCATACTTAATTTACCTGATGAAAGTTGATAGTCTCTATCTTCTCCATACTCTTCTCTATATCACTGTCTGTATACAACTGATCATCAGAGGCAATGTTACTGCAAACAAAAAACACATCTGTTATCTGATCATTGCATCACTATAATAGAAATTGTTATAATCAAAATAAACAATTATTTTCTGTTTGCTACTTTACCTAGACCCAATTATGCCCTGCAAATAATCAAATTCTTATTCTAAATTTATTACAAAATAACAGAATTGAGAGATCCTATTCCTACTGTAATTGGTACACTAAAAGGTCTGGCCTTCCCCAACTGGCCCCATTATTGAGGAGGATAGAAAAGAACCCACCACTGCACTCTACTACAAATCATTTTAAATGTTACTGAGGTTTGTGTATGGAAATGGTTATAAAAACTATCGCTTCTCTTAGCCGCTCCTATTCTTTCCCTGAAAGTGTAGCGGGCCTTTGTATATACTTGGAATCGAGTGTGCAAACAGGTGATTACTCTGTTGTGTTTTTTGCATGACGGAGGGACCACTTCCTTTCAGCCTTCATGCAGGCCATTGATGGGTAGGTATTTTGTTACCTTTATAATTTTTGCCAGGACGGTGGCTAACAGGTGGCTCTTTTCAATTTTCAGATGCCAAGGGTTCTTTTATGAGGAAACTGTGTATACAGAACCTAGAGTTTATAGTCATCTTACTTTTGTTCGTTCATTTCTTGAGAGGAAAGCACTTTACCTCTCAGCTATAGCGACCTGTCTACAAAACCCACCACTGCAAAAGCAAGTAAATTCTTTGGTATTGGTTTTATGTAAGAATGCCAAATGCAGTAGCAGCCCTATGCTCATACCAGAGGAGGAAACTAAGGATAATGCCTGTTTAAAAACAGCCTTATTCACACTGGGAATGTAACATAACTTTTTCTTCGTCGTTTGTAAACTCCCGCGACCAAGATCTGAAAAAAAACAGCAGTCATCCTGAGGCTGTCGACACTGCGGATGTACTCTAAAAAACGGAATGCGTTGTGTCATAGTTTACAGCTTGATTGCAATATTTGCACCTTTCAGTCCAACTTCAGCATCTCATTTTTTGGGTACTGGATTAGCCTTCCCTCTTCAATCCTTTCTCATTAGCCAGTCTGCCCTGATACAGCCAGTTATCCAGGATCACCATGTGAAGGATCTTGCCAGCTGTGGGTCACTAGCCCAGACACTAGAAGCCAGCTTTGGTTTGCTGACCGCTACAGTTCATGTATTGCTCAGCATCCTGATTCCTGTAACATATCACTACTAGTCAATATTATTATACATATCATAAAAGGTACAACATAATTTTGAACTGTTATGTTAATTATCATATGTGTGACTGGATATCTTTTTGTTCAGACAAGACTACTTTTCACATATGATATTCAATGTAAGGGAAAAAGAACGCTACTGTAAATGTAAAAAAAACAATTACATGCCTTTTTTGCTTGTTTGTTTCTACACTTTTTATACAAACAAGAAAATCATGAAATTGATAATACACTTCAATGTATTAATTAACCTTAGGCACGCTACATAATTAGTGACTAAATTTGACCTAATTAATTTTCTTAATTAGTCACTGTGGTAGTCGTCTTTCAAAATTTGTAACTTTTATGTTTGTTTGTCAATAAATATGATTTTCTGGTGTGTAGATACACAATAGCATAACGAACATGTGGGTGTTATTGTTTTTGTTGTATGTTTGTTAGTTTTTGAGATTTAAAAAGATGAAGTTGAAAATTTATGAAAATCTCGGGAAAAATTTGGACTCGACCACTAGGCCTAGTCGCTTCGATAGAAAACCATGGAAACCACAACAACGTATCGATACTGTGTTTACAATATCTACACAACTGTTAGTTTCCAATTCAAACGTAGTTCTTTCATTTAAACAAACAAAATAAACAGATCTACGCGATAAAAATCTTTCTCAACAACCTACTTCCCCTTTCGCAAAAAGTCGGGTTGCTCCAAACGGCGTATACAAAATTAAAACTGTTCAAAAGCCATTTGTAATCGCACATACGATACTTTAACCGGCAAAATATCGTGTATATATGGAGGGCGTAGTCAGCAGTAAAAAATGGCTGTCAGGAGTGACTCCGTTCAAAAAAAAAAAATTTTTTTCCGCACACCGTTTTTGCAGGCCGAGCTGGTTCAAAGAGACAGGACATTGGAGTGCTACAGGTTAACTAACAATTGATCCACGTTCAGCGCTAACTCCTTATAATTACCCATGAAGATGATACATACCTGACTTTCACATAGTCAGAAAGTAGCCATCTGTAAATAGCTTTTGTTGCATGAGTCATGAAACACCGACCCTTAAATGCAGTCTTCTGTAGGAAGTAAGGAAGGCCACCGCAGTGGTCTAGATGAAAGCTGAGAACAAAAAACATAAGTTTGACAGCAGCACACAAATGGTTCAACACAGATGTACACTTCAATCGTAAAAAGCAAACATGTAATAAACTGCTTCTTGTTAAAGTCTTTACGGACGTAGAAACTATTCTATGAAGATAATAACTGCCAAATGAATTTGATATATGACACAAAAGTTTTCAGTCATAAGTATCTCCTTCCCTATTCACTTCCTAAGTGACATGGTACCAAGTACCAATTCCACAACTTACACCAAGCCTGAAATTGGGGCCAACCACTCTATGTTCTCTAACAGTAGTACTTGTATTTAGCAATTGTGCAGTTACAAGCCTATGCGCAACCCTACTGTGTCCGCAAACAGTGATTATATTCTTTATTTTCTAAAATTGAGTCACATGGTCAACATAGGCATTAGCCTCTAATGTGCTATAAAAATGTACCTTGAAATGTGAAAACCTACAAAGATGACATTGAGGTCAACATTATAGAACTGTCTGATTGTTCTGCTTCCCCTCAAACGAGTTCGCACAGTTATTTTTATGACATTCCATCACCCTATGACCATATTAGAAATGGATTCGAGCATTGGAGCAATGTGCTAGTTATTCCGAACTCTAAATTTAATCCTAGCCAACACTATAGTATGTATATGTATAATGTCAACTATGCTCGTCTAGCGGACACTTGATCTCTAGATTTCTAAATGAGCGTACACAGCCTGTTTTCGTGCAGATTTCATTCACAATAGCCTGTTCCTACTTTCTCATTAACGCAGTTTCAAAACTTACGGGCAGCCAATTACAAGGCAATAAGAGGATAACAAAGGCAGAGGAGGTAAGTACAGCAGCCAGAAAAAAGTAGTAAGACCAATGACCTTGCTCAAGCCTGGCTCACTAATCAGGAAAAAGATGGACAATACCATCCCCCAGACCCCCCTACAACACCAACATGACTGCACAGGGGTGACTTCAGTGGGTATGAACAGTCCAATTGTCCCCTGGTCACTTTGCGACAAGACTACATGACTGGAGACATGGTTGGATCCTGCACAAGATTAACTATCTTGTCAGGGAACAGGTCGCTTATGACAACTTATCACCGAGAAGGCAATCAATCTTTTACCTTGAAATAGTTAACTTCAAAATTCACCACAGAAAGACACCAGAAGTAATTTAAACAAATCTGGAAGTAGCACAATTTTGAATAAAAAGAAACACAGTGACATAAAAGAGAAAAGAAATTTGTAACAAAATTTATATTACTTACTGGCTGACCAACAAAAGATCAATCTCCTCTGGTTCAATTATATCCAAATATGGAAGAGATGCCATGCCAGTCATACCAGGATGGATTCCACAGTCTAGCTGTCGCATAGAAATTAAAAACAAGCAACGGTTACTATAGAAACTAGTTGCATATTTTTCATATTTCTACAATGTTACTTGTGTTGTTTATTTAAACTGAGTAAAATAAAAGCAACTTACACAAGTTCGTTAGTGTCCTTATCTTCACATAAACTGAGCTACAAAATATTTTACAATTGTTAAGTAATAAACAAACAACCAATTCAATATGATATGACTTGTTGCAAAAATACAATGAAAACTAAGGATGTGAATTTACATTACTTGGAAAGACTTACCAAAATTTTCTTCCCTTTGAATTCCAACAAATGACATGATCTGCCAACCTCTTGACCAGCCCCTCTGCAGAATTAAGAAAAGCAACAGAATAGACAACAGCTTCCAAGAATTAATAAATATATGTTATAATCTATATTAATAAAGTTGAGTTTTCTTCCCTTTCTAATCCACATGACTGTTACTAAGTATAATATAGGGCAGTCCCTTTTAATAATTATTTACAGCAACGTTAAAAAATAAGCTTTAAAACCAGGCACAATTAAAATTTGATACATACCATCATCACGTATTATTTTCTATGAAAGGTAGTTGATTGCAATAGATTTAGTTATTGTATGGGTATATTTTAGAATGAAGCACTGCTAAAAAGTCACTTTTACAAGCTTTTCACTAAAACTTCAAAGCTCTATTATTTCGCGCCCAGCTCTGCTAATCCGCTCCTGTTTGACAAAAATAGTCTTCTGCTCTTGAAAACATGTTTGGTTGAAAAAAACTTCAATTTTAGACATATTTGCTGTTACGGATCATTCAGTAGCATCTGTGATCTCACCCTTCAGCCCAATGCCATTTAATGGTATCTGCACATGTTTATCAGCTGTTGTCTAGTGCCATACAAAATGTTCCATGTATCTGATCGGAGGAAGAAGCATTTTCCTAAATTTGTTTAGCGCTCAAAGAGATGATGATCAACAGTTTCATATAGGTGTGTACACAGAAGGCACTCAGCAGTATGTTGTGGTTGGATTCTGTTCAGGTCCTTGATAAGTGGGATTTGTTGGGTTCTCAGTCGGAAAATGATGCTCTAATCCTCCCTTGTGAGTTGATTTACTGTCATTTGCACTGGGTCTTGTCATATATCTGTAGACCTCCCTGTCAGTGTTCCCCATCGGTTCAGTCAAGTTTCTTTGTTTGCCGTTCTTATGAGCTGTTTGTAGCGTTGTTGCTGTGTGTGGCTGTTCTTGTCTTGATCCCTCCTTTGCTAGTCTGTCTGCCTTGTCATTGCCAGGTGTGCTTGAGAGACACATTTGTTAAGCATTACAGTTCAAGAATGTTGGATAGTGAAGAGGATATTCTGATGGATAGTGAAGAGGATATTCTGATGAATAGTGAAGAGGATATTCTGAAGTTTTATGAACAGTGCATCATGACTAACATTTCAGTCAGTGATATTTTTAATAACAACAACATTCTAGGAGCGTAACGGTGAACTGCATCATGATCATTTCACTTTCTTCTATTTCTATTGTTTTGACTTTGGCGAAGTGTGTAGTAAATAAAATACTAAAATAATAGTAATATATTGCTAAGTACTTGTAACAGTAGTTAACAACACTAATGTGACTAATTATTAATAATACATTGTTACTTTAAGTTGTGACTTGTTCAACGTAGTCACAGGGTTACCATAGATTTCATAGAAGAATTAGAATGTAACCTGTGCATGTTGACAATAACGATGGTGCTACACTCAGTATAACTAATAAGTGTGACTGTTGAGTAAAGCCGGGGTAAACAAGAACATTAAGAAAGAAGGGTCGAATAGATCAGATATGATATCATATATATATATATATATATATATATATATATATATATATATATATATATATATATATATATATAATAATAATATATGAATGACTCAATGGGTGTCAGTGAATGAGTGATGACTGATCGATGTCGATGAGCAGTGAGGTATGACAGAGAGAGAGAGTGGATAATATGTGGACATTTCAAGAACTAACATCTGAGAAGAGAATTAATCATATTTTACCAAACCTAAGAACTTATAAATAAACAAGCACAGCGTCAATAAACCTACAAAGGTCGAATTTGCAAAATATCGCTTTCTTCAGCGGGAAGCTGACTCTCAGGTTTACGTTTCGCAGCCATTTTCTCAAGTTGTGCTTTTAGTACACTCTTTTGTTTAGGAAATGAAACTTACATTTACAACTGTTTCCGGACAAGTCGTACTTTTGAAACATTTTAATATCGCCTTTTATGTTCCTGATCAACTTTCGAGACGAAAACCTGCAGGCGAAAACCATTACGTCTAGGTAACTAAAATGTGTTTACGATATCAAATACCACTATTAGTCGGGGTGGAAGGGGAATATACGGGAGGGTAAAGTACCTGGAAAGTGATGCATAGATAGACCGATGAGAACATGGACACATGACTTCAAAGATGTAAATGCTATTAGGATAGCGGTGACGGAGATTAGAGAAATTGAAATTACTCTCCAGTCTTGCAGGGTTGCTGTGATGAGAGCGAGATTCTGCAAAGGACATGCTATATGATAATTAACAACTTGTTCTACAAGAATGTAAATCGCTGCTGCTTTAAGACCCAAAAAAAAATTTGTTTCAATAAAAGAAATTGAAGATATGACAACATCGGGGTGTGCAAGTGAAGGGGGAGAGAAAAATGGTAAATCAATTCACACTGGTTCTGCTATAAAATTACATATACCAGTACATGACATTGGATTGAAGGATAAAAGCTCTACTGCCGCTTGCTTCATAACAACAACAATAAAAACAACAAACATTCAAAGGAAAAGAATTACAAAGACTAAACGTGCGCAGTTCTTTTGCAGTACGTATTTTTTTACATGAAAAGACGGACGTAAAAACTAAACGAAAGAAAGATACAAAGACATTTCCAGGCAGACTAAAAACCGCTAAGCAAAATAAAAGATTAGAGCTGACCACCACATTACGATTGTAATCCATTGCAGAAACTCAGTCGCATAGTGCTAATTCTATAATTATATTTTCTTCGCATGCTGTCAGACGTCGACGTGAATTTGTTCAAAGAAAGAAGCGTTCATCCTGAAGCTGTCGGCACTGCCACAGAGCTTATCTAATGTTGGCACTGGTGATGGCCACAATGTGCTTTCTCTAGTCTTCAAATGCCGGGTAATTTTGCAGCAGATGTTCTTGGATAATTTTTCCAGTACCACAAGTACATTCCTCAGTAGAACCCATCTTCAGTTTATTCAATAGATAGTACCAGTCTGTTGCGGTCTGTGCGGAATCTGAAGACCATCACTTGCTCTCTTGTATTCAACTGATAATACGCATAATTTCTTGTATCCAGTATGCTCTGTTTCCCATTTGTACATGTATCTGACCCTAATAAATAGTTTGGACTCATCGTAAGTCACATTTGAATCTGGTTGTGATAATCTTCCACGTTCTTTCGCCAGTCCGTCTGCCTCCTCATTGCCTAGAAAATTACATTGGGCTAGGACCCACTGTTCTATGACTCTTCAAGGTTCGGCATAATTGATAAGTTGTTTTTTGTTTGGTTTTTTTTTGGTTTTTTTGTAAAGTGTTTACCTCTCTGTATTCTACTGGCGTAGGCCCATCATTTCCCATCCCGTGCCGCAGCCTTTTATGTGTAATCATGACGTATTAACCAGTGCTTGGATACGTGTGTGCGTCTGTAAGTACCTACGCTAGTTTGAACACTCTCAGAGGTCAACCCAACCAAAGTGCAATGGAAGGGTCTCACCCTCAGGGCACGTGTGAAAGTTTTGTGAAAATGTGATTGTTGGACAGAGTGAAATGAAACCGAGTGTGAGGTAAGAATGGGAGAGAAGCTGCCTCTGTATTGACAGAGTACTGATCTTAGGTCATTTATTACATGATTCAATATAAGAGTTTCCTAGATTATGTTAAACAGAAAACTACATTGTTGAACGACATAAATAACACATGTTTGTTTTGATACCCAGATCTACATAGAACAGCAACAACTCAAGCAAGTGACGGATTTCAAATATTTAGGAAGCAAAGTATCATCTAATGAAAGAATGCAATAAGAAAACGATCACCGATGCACCAAAGCAAACCAAATCATTGGCCAGATATCAACAATACTGAAGAACAAACACGTAAAGATTGGTCACAAAAAGAGCCATGTTCAACACAATTTTCATGCCTACACTATGCTACCAATGTCAAACTTGGACGCTGACAGCAACAGATAAGAGAAAAATAGAAACAACAGAAATAAAATGCCTGAGGCGAATGCTAAATGTGACATGATGGGACAGAATTAGAAACGATGAGATCAGGAAACAGGTCGACACTAAGTCAGTTTTAGACTTCGTGAGAAAACAGCAAATTCTATGGTTTGGTCACATATCGCGACAGCAACACAGCAGCGTTCCACAGATGGCTCTAACACTTAAACACAGCAGCGTCTCACAGATGGCTCTAACACTTAAACACAGCAGCGTCTCACAGATGGCTCTAATACTTAAACACAGGAGCGTTCCACAGATGGCTCTAACACTTAAACACAGCAGCGTCTCACAGATGGCTCTAACACTTAAACACAGCAGTGTATCACAGATGGCTCTAACACTTAAACACAGCAGCGTCTCACAGATGGCTCTAACACCGCAGCGTCTCACAGATGGCTCTAACACGTAAACACAGCAGCGTCCCAGAGATGGCTCTAACACTTAAACACAGCAGCGTCTCAGAGATGGCTCTAACACAGCAGCGTCTCACAGATGGCTCTAACACTTAAACACAGCGGTATCAGAGCTAGAGGCCGACCCCGTAAAAAATAGATTGACATAATTTCCGAGGCAGCCAGTTCAATCTTATACGA
The DNA here is from genome assembly GCA_036924085.1 of Ariolimax columbianus. NCBI lineage: Eukaryota > Metazoa > Mollusca > Gastropoda > Stylommatophora > Arionidae > Ariolimax > Ariolimax columbianus. Next base: position 39,650,542 of record JAVGWX010000004.1, on the reverse strand, counting down.
AGCGCACACCAAGATATCACTTATACAATTGACGCCGAAAGGCAAACCTGGATCAGACAATAGATAGATTAGGTAGTTTGTTTACAAATTCGTCCAGGCAGTACTTTTTTTCTAATTTAAAGTGAACCTATAATGTCACGTGTTTAAAAAATGTATCGACTGCCTATCGATAGCAATGATGACGACACTTTCAGAATTTGTTATTTTATTTTTGAATTGTTTGCCCGACACTGTGACTTGCGTTTTAAATATATTTAAGTGAGGAAGATTTGCGTTATCGTCAGCCCCACTCTCTTTCTCTCTCTCGTCCTTAGCTATCTAAGCCTAAGACTACGAGGGAGGTATCTAAGCCTAAGACTACGAGGGAGGTAGGGGGGTAGAGTATGTTTCCCTTAAATGCTATAGACATACTCTGAGATGATGGTGTCGTCTACAATACAAGGAGCTTGTCATAAGTCTTTACCCTTGCTATGAAGGAATAGGTGGAAAAAGTTTAAATTTGGCACATACGTAACTCATTTAATTTGTACTGAACTTGAGAAGTATGAATTTCCCTCCTCGACGGGTTTACCCGGTATGGTGCATGGCGCAACACACCTTATTGACCGGATCTGCTACTCTAACGGTTTGTCTGAACAATGGAGAAATCAGAGGCCAGAACTGTGATAAAATTCTTGATCTTGCAGGGAAAAAACACCTACAGAAATACACAGGGAGATGGAACCAGTGTTTGAGGAACTCTGTCCTTCGAATGCTTCTGTAAAAAACTGGTGTAGGCAGTTCAAGTGTGGCCGTTCCCATGTTGCTGATCTTCCAAGATAAGGAAGACCATCCTCAGAGTGCAGCGATGAAAATTTTGCAAGAGTGAAGAAAATCATTGACCAGGATAGGAAAATGACAGTTTTTAGAATTTTACACAACAGACTGAACATGAGAAAAGTGTGTGCCCGCTGGGTCGAGCGTCTGCTGACATGTGAACAGGAACAAATGAGGGTTGATTACTGTGGCCAGTTGCTCAAAATGTATCGATCGAAAAACATGTTGCCGACCATGCTGACAGTAGATGAGACTTGGGTTCACCATTTAGACCAAGAAACCAACTTTTTTCAGTGGAAAACCCTGGGGTCACCAGCACATGTCAAGCCAAGAGCACGGAAATCTGCAAGAAAAGTGATGCTGACTGTTTTTTGGGACGTCAAATATGTCATATTGAAAGATTACTTGGCAGTGTCGACAGCCTCAGGATTACCGCTGCTTTTTTCGAAAAAATTAAGGTTGATGTCTGACTGCGTACGATGAAGAAGAAGAAAGATTACTTGCCTCATGATAACACCGTTAATGGGCAATATTATGCAGATCTCCTTACCAAACTAAGAAAGACTATGACCAGAAAACGAAGAATAGCGCGCACTAAAATTCTGCCTTTACTTCAAGACATGGCGCCCTCCCATAAAGCAAGGCTTATGCTGCAAACAGCCAACGATTTGAAAATTGAAATTCTTCCACACCCATCATATACTCCGGATTTAGCTCCATCAGACTATTTTTCTTTTCCCAAAACTAAAAAAACAGCTGAAAGGAAATCATTTTGACAGTGACGAAGATGTCATACTGGCTTGTGATAACTGATTTAGTTCGAAAAATAGGCTACTTTATTCTGAAGGTCTTTAAGGTCACGCAGAGATGGCAGAAATATATAAATTCGGGTGGTAGCTACATTGAGAAGGAATAAGCACTGTGCCAAATTTAATCTTTCTCCTCCTACTCCCTCATGGTCAGGGTAAAGACTTATGACAAGCCCCTTGTATTAAGGAATCATTTAAATAGCGTACATAGTAATTCGTATCCTTTCTGCTTTTTTCTCGCATTATTATCTTAACTTAATTTAACGTCTTTATACTGGTTTAGAAGACCCTGCAGAGTCTGTATGCAACCAGTTTCATTTACATCACCTTTCTCTAAAAGCTATGCGCATCCAATTTATTCTTAAATGCATTAACTGTCCCTGCCTCCACTAAAAAAATATTTCCTTGTATCTAATCTGGACCTCTCTTTAGTCAACTTGTAGATATTCCCTCTTGTTATTGTGGGTGGCTGTATTTAAAAAAAAAATTGTTATATAATTTATCCATTCCTCTGATCATCTTATAAACCTGTATTAAGTCACCACGAATTCTTCTCTCTTCTAGACACTGTAGGCCGGTTTTTCTGAGTCTTTCCTCATAACTGTAATTCTGGAATCCCACTATCAGCATTGTCGCTCTTTTTTGTATTCTTTCCAGCATGTTTATATCCCCTCTATGATAAGGACTCCACACCTGTACACAATACCCCAATCTAGGTCTAACTAATGCTTTATACAGTTTGACGATCACTTCCTTGCTCCTATGTTTAATATTTCTTTTAATCATACCTAACATTGCATTTGCCTTTTTCACTGCTACCTTAACTTACTCACTCACCTTACCTGTATGATCTATTATAACCTCTAGGTCCCTTTCCTTATCTATCTTTCTAATATTGTTCTCTGCCCATTCTGTAATTATGTTCCATATTGGATCTACCCATGTGGATGACTGTACATTTATCTACATTTGCCAGCTTACAGACCATTCTCGAATTTATCTAAATCCGACCTCAATATATCCACTTCTGCTTTAGACGAGACACTATTGCATAGTTTTGTATCATTTGTTTCATGATACATAGTGTAGGATGTGCTTGGTAGGAAGCCGTTTCTTTTCTTTATCATATCGGTCTCCGAGTGATACCCGTTGGACGGGTTGGACAGGATATATCCACTCCTGTAAAGTGGCAATATGTAATAGTGGTCGTATGCTTCACTTGAAGCGAAAATGAAAATTAGTCAATATGACCTACGTTATCACGTAGGGAACTAATACCCTAGTCCGGTCAGACATACTGACCAGGACGTCACGTGAGGTTCAGGCACAATATACTGACCAAGGACCACCTTTATCAGCACGCTCGGGATGTGAAGAAAGTTACTACAACCAGCCACTTAACGTCCTTTTCAGGGCACGCAAAAGAGTAAACTTACTTATTGTGGGCATTTACTTTAAAAAAAACACAACTTTCAGCGGGGGCTCGACTTCATTGTCTTGGGTTTTTTTCCCCCATTTTAGCTCTGTCTCTCTCTCAGCAGATGGGTACCGCATCTGTCGAGGGCATCACACAAAGCACGAGCTCCGTAGCTCCAGCGATGAACCCAGGAATCTCCTGGAAAAAT